>OY998126.1:6990502-8449002 GCA_963921985.1 Agrilus biguttatus | reverse complement strand
TTTCGGATTCGAGTTAAAGGTCGTGGTCTAAATGGGCGGTTAGGTTCAACTGCGACAGATAATATCAGTGGTACTGGGGTAATAACGTTAGCAAAGGTTATACCTCGAATTATTGGCAGTAACTCACTGGAGAGCTAAACAAACTTTGCGTGTTTCTTTCCCACCAGCTACCCATGCTGGTGGGCGGGCAGTCTCTCCGACCTACTCTGTGGTTCAAAGCTGGAGGGTAGGGCTAGAGTCCTGTTTAATCTCATTTCGGGAATAGTGTAAATGGGTGGGTGGTGGCTGGGGTGAGACAAATGGGACGGGCGAAATGAAGACGAAAGAGGAGTGAAACATTATCTGTGGAATATTAATGATCTAGAATTTGCCTAAATGATCCAAGGAAACAATAGTGAAACTTGGACTAGAGCAAGCGGGTCCGGAAACGAACCGCTGCTAAACAATGAACTAAACTACTGCACCACAAGCTCGGTATTGGAAAGCTAGCTGTTTTTTTTTTATTTAGATTTAACTAGATGTGGGAAAACTATGAAGGGGGGTAGTGTCAGATTCTTACTGACTAAAAATCCTCCTCGAGTGGGGATTATCAACCAGAAGGTTTTAACATCTCTGGGATAGATGTGGAGAGGTTGGGATTGGAAAGTGTATTGAGGAGAAGCAGAGTTGGGAAAGGGAAAGGGACGGGAGCGTTTGGGAACAGCGTGTGCGAAAGTTGGTGGCCCATCTTTGATGTGAATGGGGGGGGGGGGCACTCGCGCTAAAAAGCGAAACTGGGAATAAGGTCGGCTGAGGGTAGAAGGTGACAAGGCCTTCTAAAGCGTTTGGTTTAGAGACGTAGTTGAAGAATATCGAGACGGTGCGGTTTGGATGGCCTGACACGCAGGCCCGAAGGTTTGCCGCGTAAGTATTTGCAGCGCCCGGAAAGGAAGGTAAACCGGTTTCTTTCAGAATTTGGATATTTCTCACTAACCAGGGGTAGCTAAATGCGGAACTAAAAATCCGCATGTAGGTGCCTTGAAGAAGTTTTAGGCGATGGCGAAGGGCGCAGCCCCAGACAAGAATGGCGTAGGAGCAAATGCTCCTGTTTTTGGTTGGAGTTATTTCGGAAGAAAGGCCTGAGTGCGATGTAAGCACCCACAGCCTTGTTTCGGGTGGCCAGGATGTGTCGCCTCCAGTTTAAGATTCTGTCAAAGACGACGCCTAGGTAGGTGATGGAGTTGTTCCATTTGGCTGTTGACGATTATGGTGAGGGGTTTCCGGGTTTTGTGTGAGAAGAGAATTGCTTCCGATTTGGTCTCGTTGATGAAGAGTTTCCATTTCCCATTCCAGTTTAGGAGCAGGGGCAGAAAATTTTTGGTTCTCGCGCAACTGTGGAGAATGGTTTTACCGGAATTTAACCGGGCAAAGTCGTTTACGTAAAGAGCAGTCAGAATAGAAGGGCGGGAGGGCATGTCAGCACAAAACAGATTAAACAGGATGGGGTTTAAGAAGAATGGGATGTTAAGGGCAGTGAGTTTAGAGATAAGGCCTTCATGACAGTCTCGGTCGAAAGTTTGCTGGATGTTGAGAAGCAGCATGGTGGTGTGACGACGCTTGTTGAGGTTATCAGAGAGAAAGCTAACTGGATGAGTACTGATATTTATAGTGTGAAGTAGTAGGAGTGGCGTTCATCACACGGGCCAATTAAAAGCCGACGCCGTCTAACCTAGCCTAACATACGTTCATTTGGACCATGGCCCTTTAGCACGAATCATAATTCTACTATGTAATTATGATTTTGATTATTATAGAAATCATAGCCATTATTGCAATAATGTAATATATATATATATATTGTAAAATATAATTTATTAATATATTAATGAGATATGATACTCCCTTTTACCTTGTGTTGAATTTCACTACCATGGATGGTATAAATAGATATTTGGAGTATAATCGAAGGAATAAATAAAATTGTTTTACAACAATCGATTAAAGAATTGTGATCCTGTAAAGAAATAAAAAGATCGCGAAAACAAAATATTTTTATTTGTTCCGTATACCTTAATAATGGCAAATCCTAAAAATGTTATTGTCATCAATGTAGCTCCTAATTGGATTATGCTTGAAACTGCAACCATTTGTTGCAAGTCTTTGGTATAACTGCAAGAAAACGCTGTTTAAATAAATTTACAAAAGGGAAAGACTGCTTCTCACTTTATAAGGGTCACGTGGTGTTGCGAACAAAAATTTAAACGTCTCTTAATGATACTTTGGTATTTTTTTGAATGCATGATGTATTTGTCATGGATCCCACTGAATTTTGTAATCGTCTTATACTTCCATTTCAGCAATTTAATCTGGACGAGCAAGTGTTGAGAAAAATAAACAAAGAGGAAATCATAGCCTAAAATAACCATTATCGCCAAGATGGCTGTAAGCGATCCTATTGTGTGTAATATTGTAACAATACTTATGTTAAAGTTAATAAATTTTGACATCCATACCATTGGAGGTATTTCATTAAATGGAACCAGGGGATATATTAACAAAATTACAGTACCGATAAGGGTTAGAATTAAATAAAAAGCCATTATGATATTTATTTGTTTGGTATGTGTTCTTATTTGGTTTTGGGGTATTTTTTCTGACATGGAGATATCCCAAAATTTGTTTGTTATAGTTTTATCCATATTCTTAATGAATTTTAATTCCCATAAGAAAAGGATTGATTTGTAAAACACCTGTTGTAATAAATAATAAGATTAATAGTAAAGTTAGACAGAAAATGACTACAACACAAAATTAAAATAAAATCTCTGTATCAAATTCAAAATTTAACAATATTTAACTCTGTTGATTAGTTCGTTTTTGATGTACAATTTACTTACTTGTAAATTAGTTACCATTAATACCATTTGTTTTACTGCAACTGTTAAATTGTGTTGCATCTCATGTGTACTCAGTAACATTGCCGCACCCACATAAGTGGATTGTAGTATGTTATATGTTAATATGTACTTTGTAGCTCTAGAAAACCATATTAGGTTGCAAAATTTTCGAATTGATCGAAATCCATCTTCTATGAAAAATAATTTTGAGAAAAAAGAAATAAGAAAAAAAGACAATTCTATTATTATTACTCACTTTTTATTAAAACGCAACGGAGAAATGCATCTTTAGATCTGTCTACTGAAAGAATGTTCTGTTTCCAGTAAAAAGAATTACTACTAATGTATTTACACTTTTCATTACATTGTTCGTCCATTTCTACAATTAGATATGGCATTAGGTGCTGTGGAAGTACATGTTAATAAAGTGACTAATTAATCAATGATTCTTGAACGGTTTAATATTTTTCCGCCTTAGTTGGCTTAATATTTTAGTAGGTATTCTTCATTATTCTTTGATAATTAACTACTCGTGGTCAAAATCAATGACAAATACGTTTGATGTTATCATTACGATGTGTTCTTAATCGGTAGATGTTATTATATTAAAGATCTGAAACTTTTTAAAAACCCACTCTGTTAAAAGAAAATAAACTGTGGTAAATTAAATAGTCTCGTATTGATAATTCCTACAATAGAAGTGGATGCAACACGTGTGCGTTATTTAAAAAACAGTTTATGGTATACAGGGGCGAGCCTCCTTGATTTTAATCTACTCTGATGAGCTATAAAGGAATTGGCGGAGTTAAAAACAATACTTTTCGTTTTTAATCATTACACAAAAGCAAAAGGGCTTTTAATCTTATAAAAATGCGAGTTTAAGATAACGTGGAATTGTGTTTATTTCTATTTTGTATATATTTATTTTATTTGTTTTAGATGGTGAAACCTACTTTACCAAACGAAGAAGGAGGAGTTAGAGAAGTCTTCGTTTATGTGAGTCATTTTTATTAATTTTTTAGTATGCTTGCAACTGAATTAATTATGGTTTGAATATTTTCCTGTATCACCTTGTTTTAAAATCAACCATAGAATTCGGTTTAAACAACAAATAATATGGAAATAGTATTACATTTGATACAACAATTTATTCTTCAGAAATACACTTCTGCGAAATACAAAATACATAAATACACTGACTAATACAATGTCTGCTCTCAGAATAATAAAACATTTTAAATACACATTTTCGAATAAATAAATAAAATAATACAGATTATAAATAAATTAATAAAATCCTTTCTTTCGCCCATTTTCTATTTTCTTTACTTCTAATTATTATACCAACTTCCTCTTTTTTCAAATCCTATGTTTTCAAGTATGTCAAGTCCTTTCCCACAATCAACTCTTCGATTTTTTTGTCCCTGTTATCCCGTATTCGTTTATTTTTTAATCAATTTTACCCAACTTCCATCATTCCACCTTCAACCCCTCTATTTTACACCCTTTTTGCTACCCCAGATATGCATAAATATCTATCCCAGCACAACCAAAGGTTATCTTTGCCATTTCACCCAGCAGCGGCAAGGAAGAGAGATATCTAACCGTGGTTTTTGTATCCATACTATTTGTGCTAACTCCGATATTACACTCACTTTTGGCAAGGAAGAGGGAGCTTTAGCTTCATAGTCCATTCGTTCATTACATTTCTTGTTCTTCTCTTATAAATTCTATCTCATTTAGTCTTAGCCGTAATTCTATGTCGTGGTTGAAATTTTCGTATGCGTTTCCCAATAATTGTATTTGTATATAAATGTTTGTGATCTTTCTATACATTTTGTTCTTTTAATTGTATATATGTCAGTTTTTTTTTGGGTAAAAGGTGTAAATATTTATAAAACTTTGAATATAGTCCAGAGTGTGAGTACATTTTTCCAGTGTGCATATCAAAGTTACTAAATTGTTTTATTTACACAGCGACATGAGCTTCCATATCAAGTAAAGGAAGAATTCAATTAAATATTAACAAATGACTAACGATTTATAATAGATATTACTTACGTCAATATTAGACTGGATATAATTTCCGCAAAATTTTCCCATATAATTTCAAGAAACCTGTTAAAATTGCCTTCATTTAGATATTTGTGCAATGAAAGAAATTACTAGAAAACACGCTTTATAGAGAAAACGACTTGTTATTTCAATAGAATATTCTTGAGGGTCTATTGTCTGGTATCGATCGGTCTCGACATCAAACATGTCTTCTTCGGAGCGCGTATGCATTAATCGATTCATCGCACACACGTATACGTTCGCTACACTGCCCCCTCCTTAATGGTGGTCCGTCCCGGATCACATTCTGTTGTTCTTTTGCGGGATCATGCCGATACGTGCAACTCTGTCCCTTAAGGCACCCGATCGTCATATGGAAGTAACAATCCAGCGTCCTCGGTTGTACGGGTTTCCGTCGTGGATGGTTAGTGAACACCATTATTTCCACGCCACTCCACCGAAATAGAACCTCCAACATGCTTCGAACGATCCTCCAATCTAGCCCATCCAGTCCAAATCTTATTCTCGGCAGGGCTATCTTCGTGATACCTACCTGAGGTCAGCAGTTGGTCTCTTAGTTCCATCAAGGGATCCCATAGCGAGTGCTAAGAGGGCTTCCCAGACGATACTTCCTTGGTAACCAAGTAATAGATAGATTTAGCACCTTCTTTTCTTCTCTAACCTGGTCTTGTAGCTCTAGCAGACTCCAAACTTCTTGAAAACGGCCCATCCTTAAATCTTTGGCTACGCAGTGAACCAATGAGTACTCTTCTGGCGCAGTAAACAAGTCTTGGGGTCTGCCTGACGTGACCTTACCCCAAATCTAGATTTGGAAGACAAGCTCGGCGTGGCCATGAATTCGTCGTATTGGGGATCCGGGGAACGGGTTTGTATTAATCTAACTTGTGCCTCTTCGTAATTGTCACTAGCGTATGGGGTTAGTCGATTAAAGTGGACAACCTTCGGTTTCCCCTTCGTTGCACGTCGAATCCGGTAGATGACATTGTTTATTCTCTTGACGATCTTATATGGACCTTCCTAGTGCTGTTTCAATATTGGTGAAAGACCCCTATGGCACTGTGGGTTGTACAGCTACACCATCTCTCTCTCTCCTGGAAACCTCTATCAGTGACCCTCATGTCATAGGTGTCCTTCATACAGTCGCTAGCTATTTGCATGTGGGAACGTACTTCTTCATGGACACCGTCAAGTCGTCTCTGAATGTTGGTAACGTAGTCTTCTCTGGCCACATCCTGCCCAGGCCTACAGTTAAACTTTAAGTCACACAGTAGACGCAGTTCCCGACCAAACAGTACTTTTGCTGGTGTTTTCTAATAGTCTCATGAATTGACCATCGATACTCCATAAGGAACAGCGGAAAATGAAGATCCCAGTCTCTGATGTTTAGACACCATTTTGGACAAGTACCTATTGCTCGTCCTATTCATACGTTTTACCATTCCGTCTGATTGGGGTTGCAGAGGTGTTGTCCGGGTTTTATGTATGCCAAACATCTTACACACATCCTGGAACACGGCTGACTTAAAGTTGCGACCCTGATCCGAATGAAACTCCATGGGTACCCCGAATTGACTAATTAGTTGGTTAGCAAGTTCCTTTGCTAGCGTGGTGGCCGTCTGATTGGGTAGGGTATATGTTTCAACCCACTTCATGAAATAGTACATCACCATTACGATGTATGTTACTTATCACAGCCACCGGTTTCCGGGAACGGCCCTACGACATCTATGGCGATCCGTTTAAATAGATTGTCGACATTATACTGGCGCATAGGGGCACGTTGTCGCCTTTATGGTCCTTTACTGGTTGCGCAAGTTGTACACTTCTTACACCAATCTTCCACCTCCTTTCTACAGTTGACCCAGTAAAATCGTTCACAAACTCTTCCAAAGGTCTTGCATACACCAAAATGTCCACCTGAAGAGCCGTCATGTAAGCATCGGACGACCTCCCTTACCAGGATTCTCGGTATAAGCAGCTAATGCCGTCCTGGTTTTCCACTACTCACTTTAGTAGTCAATCGTCCTCAATAACAGAGTCCCAATGTGCCCATTGCGATTTTACTTCCATAGACCAAGGGGCAACCTCTTGCCAATTCGGACGTCTGCCTTCGCTTTCCCACTGTCGAAACACACTCAGAACCGGGCCAGACTCTTGTTCTGCTTTGTGTTTTCATGTTGTCATTGATTATCCGTGACAGTTATCCTTTTGACTTCTTCATGCTCCTCCAAGCGGTTACAATGTTTGCAATCATCGGAACATGGTCTTCGGGATAAGGCATCGGCGTTCTTATGGCTATTTCCAGCTCGATGTTCCATATTGAAGTTGTACTCTTGGAGCTTTTCTATCCAACGAGCTACTTGACCTCAGGATTTTTGAAATTCAGCAACCATTTGAGAGCGGTATGGTTCGTTTGCAGCAAGAACATTCTTTCATATAGATATTTGTAAAAATGCTTCACGTTCTTTACCACGGCCAATAGTGCCCTTCTGGTTACACAGTAGTTCTGTTCGGGCTTAGATAGAGTCTTGCTGAAATAGCCGATGATCTTTTCATCTCCTTGTTGTATTTGGAAAAGCACCGCGCCCAACCCAACATTGCTAGCGTCGGTGTCTAGAACAAACTTTCCGTCAGTCATAGGATAACATAACACGGATGTGGAAAGAAGAGGAGCCTGCTTTAACTATTCAAAAGCAGCTTGGCAGTCCGGTTTCCAACAGAAGGGTCTATTACTTTCTGTAATTCGCATTAGGGGTTTGGCTATATTGGCAAATCCAAGGAAGTAAACGAACTTAATGTATATCAGTAGGTATGGGCCACTCCTGTACAACTGTTATCTGCTGGGGGTCAACTGAAACGCCAGTCTTCGAAACTACGTGGCCCAGGTAGTTACCTTTTTCCTAGAATTACTGATATTTGTTGGGACTCGGTCTAAGACTGACATTTTGAAGTCTCCGGAACACTTCCTCTAAGTTCTTCATGTAATCGCGGAAATCCTCCGATTACTATGATATCGTCAAGATATACTAGGCGACATCCAAGGACTCGTTGAGGGTTCTCAGCTTTTTCCTTTTTGGCTTATGGTAATCTTCTTGGTCTCTGACGGATAGGGTGTGCTTCGTCAGTGTTTATTTTGTGGATGACGGTGTTGGTTCGTCCTTTTCTGTCGTTTTCCAGTTCGAACACGTCGCAATACTGTTCGAGAAGCCCCTTTATTTGATGTAGTTCAGCCGAGTTACGCTTTTCATTGGCTTGCTTGTACAGTTTTAACAGGGCCTCCGGAATACTTTAGACGTTGCCTGCTTTCGCCCTTGACTACTAGTTGTTGTCCTGTGACGGTACGGAGTTTCCATTCTGCGCCTTATAATTGTTCTGTTTGCTCCAGTATCCAACAGAAATGAACACTGCTTCCCCTTTATGAGTCCAGTGAGAAAAACGCTGTCAGTCCGGTCTTTCATTGTCTTCATTAGTGCTACTAAACCCGGGGCCTCCTGTCCTGGGAGCGACGTTTGCCCCGCCTCGTCGTCCCTGATTAGTTTCCCGAAGCCTGCGGTTCGCACCCCTGAGCCTCTCTTTCGCTCCTGGAAGCGCGTCTTGCGTGTCCCAGTTTTCCGCAATTCCTACATGTAATTGGTCTCGGTTTTTTGTTCATCTTTAATATTACCCTGCGAATCATTTCCTCCAGGCTTTCGTCATCTTCGCCATCATGCACCTCCTTCAACTCGCGCACCCTGCCTGGCATTATTAACGTCTGTTTGACGACGTCATACTCCAGCGCCCGAGCCAACGTGTCGCCAAGAGTTTTGGGTCTGTCCAATCGAAGTCGCTGTTGCATGTCATCAGCTTTCAACCCATCGATGAACGAGTCAACAGTCAACTTTTCCAAGATGTCATCGGGTTGATTTGTACTTGCAAGACGGACAAGTCAGGCAAAATCTGCTTCGTATTTCTTTAAGTTTTCTCCTTTTCTCCTGCCTTTTGACGTCGATTTCATAGTTGCACATGGTTAACGCTTGCTGTTTGTGCCTGGCCGTACTGCATTTCCATTTTTTGTAACAGGTGATCGTTGTCATTCAATTTTTCTGTCGGTATTGTGTCTAGTATTCCTTACGCGTCACCGAATAAGCCGCAAACCAACTCAGATGCCTTATTTTCCGGTGTCTATG
This sequence comes from Agrilus biguttatus, assembly GCA_963921985.1. Classification (NCBI taxonomy): domain Eukaryota; kingdom Metazoa; phylum Arthropoda; class Insecta; order Coleoptera; family Buprestidae; genus Agrilus; species Agrilus biguttatus. The sequence continues at coordinate 8,439,884 of OY998126.1, read as the reverse complement.
CATTAGACTTCGCGGCCTTTTCAAATTTCTTGAGTATTTAAGAATTGTTTATAATTATTTTAAGTATATATATCATCCAACTGAAGATTCCACTGTTTTAGCATTTTACAAATGTACTAAAGAATATTAAAAATAATTTTGAAACCTTTGTCCTTTATTATTTATTTATTTAGTATAACGCCCCATGTCCACTGCCCCATGCATTTGATTTACAAATATTACGATTTCGAACTGAAAGTTTATTTTTATCAAAATGAAATATAGTCTGTATTACTCAGGGATGCGTAACTTTCTATTAGTCGATGATTTTTTATAATCGGTTCAGTAGCTTTGGAGATTACCTTCTACATACTAACAAGTAAGAAACAAACTAAATTTTCCTTCTTATATAATGTATAGATTAAAAAACTAATACAAACGATTTTCATTTAAAGTTTATTATTAATAATTAACAATTTATTACACTTTTTCTGGTGCCAATGAAATCAACGTTTAATTGTGTCAAAAGCTGTGCTCAATATTTGTTACCATTTAATTAATCCTTCCACTTTGACAAAGACAGCAAGAGAGTGATATAAGAAAACGAAGATTTAATCACCTAAAATAACGTTTTATTTATTCCATTATATTTCAATAATGAAACTAGAATATCAGTGGGAAATTTTTTAATATTATTTCTACCTACTGATAAAAAAAATATTTATTTTTAGTTTGTAGTACTTTAATAGTTATGCACCTGAAGTAATGTGTGATTGCTGATAATAAAAAACCCTCCAGCAGTTAAAGTAACTTTCTTCTGAGCACCCATTACAGCGAATGCTACATCCTTTTGCATGCTTACATGAAATAAATGCCATTTTGATTCGTATATGGCCAATGAAATATTGTTAGTCTAAAAAATTTAAAATAAGCTATAATATACTTGGTTATTTAATTATAAAAGTTTTCGGAACGTGGTATTTAGTTAGTTGGTACCTTAAATCAATGTTTTAAGGATCACCGTAGTAAAAACAGTTTATAAAAAGTACAAAACGATCAAAAAAAGATAGTGTGTATACGTATGTGTACGATTGGAAATTATACTTCGATTTACACATTTATTTAGCCGGTATATACAAAACAAAAATTATGTATTTATCAACGAACAGTGGCGACCGCCGAGGCCAGATGCACCAGTTCTTATCCCGCTCTAAAAGAAGCATAACTTGAAATATTTGAAAAAATCTTGCAGATGGGTTTTCGGTTAATACGAAGGTGTATCAAAAATAAACGGAACTGATGTGTTTTTTAAATAAGGCGAAGTCAGTGCCTGGCCTGTACCGCTAGGAAGAAAGGAGAACCAACCGCAATTCGCTCGAGTAGCTTTAGTACGAAAAGAAACAATGAGCGAAGCAGAAGTGCATGTCTCCGTTGAGCAACGGATTATTATTAAGTACTTGGCCAAGGAGGGGTTGAATCCAACCGAAATTTTACGGCGATTGCAGGCACAGTTCGGGGACAACACCCTGTCAAGAACTGCAGTATTTGCATAACACAAGGAATTTTCTGAAAGCCGTGAAAAGGTCAAGAACGAGAGCCATGCTCGCCGCCCAAGGACAAGTGTAGCTGAAACCAACATTGAAGCGTTCCGAAATCTCATTGAGGGAAATCGACGCATACCTTTCTGGGAAATTGATGATGAATTGACCAGCAGTTACGGGAGTGTCAACGGGATAAATAGATGATCTGAAAATCGCAAAGTGTTGGAGGATCACAAGCAGCATCTATTGGCGATTTCGCAGCGACACTTCAATCGATTCCAACAAGAGGGTGAAGCATTTTTGAAGAGCATCGTCACCTATGACAAACCATGGGTGCACCACTACACGCCCGAGTCGAAACAGTCGAATAAAGGGTGGTAAAAAAACGGCGAGAGGGCAAAGGCGCGCTTATCGGCTGGAAAGCTAATGGTTTTTGAACGGCAAGGTGCTTTTCACGTTGACATTCTCCATGATCGACGCACGATTAATGCACAATATTATTGTGATCTAGTGGATACCGTGAAATTGTTATTTTGAAGGAAAAAGAAAGAAAGCAATCGGAAGTGCCATTCTTTTGCATGAAAACATTAGACCTCCTCATACGGCCAATGCCACAAGGTAAAAATTGGATGCATTAGGCTAAAAAACGGTGGAACATCCGCCATATAGTTCCGACTTGTCCTCTTGTGACTTCCATCTTTTTGGGCTCCTGAAAGAAGCGCTTGGAGGCAAATATTTCCACGAGAAGCGTTTGTGCTTACAGATTATGGTAATGTGCGAAGAGTTTCTACGATGATGGCATAAAAATGTTCTCAATCTAATGGAAAAAATGTATTTCTAGGGCGGGAGACTTTGTCGAAAAATAGTCTAATTAAATATAGTTCGAATTTTTTACAAAACCGATCCTATTTATATTTGACACACCCTCGTACCTTCAGTTAACATTTTTTGAGGACTGCATTGTTGATTTAAGTTTTTGTTACATTTTAGATTGGTATAGTATTTAAGTAAAAACGTTTGAATACAGTTACCTTTTCCTGAAGTTCTGTTCCGTGGTAGGCGAATATGAAAAATTGCACTAGTATTGAATAAAGAAAAGATAGCATGTAGAAAGTCGAAATGCTGAAGTATCTTTCCTGGAAAACGTCATAAACCAGTGTATGTGGATAATTGTATCATAAATATAATAATACATAATTAATTTATCTACGCACCTGGATTACCTTCGTTAGGCAAAACGATAAAAAGGTAATTGTAACCGTTGATGTTCCTATTTGAATGAATGCTACCGCTGATAACATTTTCTTTATGTCATTAGCAAAGCTGTAACAGAAGATTTTTGTAGTATTTATCTTTGATAGATTATCTTAAGATTGCTAGGTATTTCTTATTTATTAAATATTTTAACTTATGTAGGGTAAGTACTAGAGCTTGGCGATACTAATACTTAAGTATCGAATGTCGATACTCTTGAAGAATTGAGGCACTAAAAGAATTGAGGTGTCGGAAGTGTCGAAGTTTCGAAAGTATTTACGAAAACGACACTAGAATGCATTGCGCTTTGACTGGCCGATAGATAATGTATTGGTACTATTCCAAGTATCTAAAGTATCGAGGTATCAAATGTATGGAAATAATAGACGACATCGACAGTAGAATACTCAGCAGTGGTAGTGTAACTGAATGTATGATAATAGAATGGATAGGACTAGGTAGGTGACGAAAGTATAAGGACTAGGTAGTAGTAGGTACAGAGAAAATGATACAGTAAAAAAGGAAGATGGTACATTGATGTTTTATTGAACTATTACAAACAACAGGAAAATTAACTCAATTTTTTAAAATGTCCATACCCTGACACTTCGATACTCGCATGCTGCCATTATCAGTAGCCGATGCTAGATTAAGTTTTGATACCATCTTGCAGTATCGATACTTTTCTCAAGTACTATTAAAGGTATCGAGTATTAGTGTTTTATAATTCCTTTACTTCTAATAATTTTCTTCGTGATAATAAACAAAAAAATAGTTGACATAAAGAACAAACATAGTAAAATATTATGGCTATATTGTTTCAATTAATTAAGATCAGGAAAAATGTTTGTTATATTTTCAAAATGTATCGGTACCATTCAAAAATTTTTGGTAATTTATAATACCAATGCCATACCTGAGAAGAAGTGCGTGATGCTTCGAACAATAAATTAGGCGATTTTTAATGATTTTCTGGCATTTCTTCGATTCCACTATATAATTTTCGTAAATCCCTTCAATAACGCAAATTGACCTGTATTTTTCTTGAAGTAGTGATATTTGAGATAAAAGATGCTGTGTAAAATAAACAAAGAGCAAGTCATAGCTGAACATTATCGAAAGTGAAACGAACGCGTTCACTGTTGAGAAGGCATATATTAAGATATGTAAATAAGATCTTTCGGTGTCTATGAATTCGGGGAACCACATGAATATGGGCAATTGTTTCTTTCCTTCGGGATATGGTACCAATGGAAACATAAATATTACTACAATTCCTGTGTAACCAAGACCAACGTGACCGAGGATAATTGAAATAATCCTATTAAGATCAGTTTGCAGATTTTGTTGTACTTTCTCGCCGCAGCTGTTTATTTTCCAAAATTTTGTTTTTACAACATTCAACATCCTTGTGATACGTTGGAATTCCCATAAAAAGAGAAATGATTTATATACCATCTAAAATAAAAGGAATAAGTCGTTTAAAAGTTAATAAAATTAATAGTTATGGTTCTGTTATATAGAAAATGTGGGTTGCTACATACTAACATATAATCGAAAATATTCCACAATTGACATCCACGGTGTCATCCTCAGTTAGAGATTCTCTGTCTCTAATTGAGGATGACACTTTGGGCATCAAAACACTCTCACGCTTCTAAAGGTCGTCCCATCAACGTTTCGATTCGCGAACGCATTAAATAAAAGAACAAACTAAGTTCGTGACTTGAGGTACTACTATATACATATAATTAAAAATTACCTGAAAATCTGTAACAATTAACACTGTGTGTTTTGCTATATTGGTCAAGCTAGATGTAAGAGAATAAATTGGAATTAACATCATAATTATGCCCATCACATTGATCGGTACAAAAAAGAAATAAATGTATTTTTTTCCAAACTTGAACCACACTATATATGCGAATATTCGTAGTTTATCCAAGATATCGTCTAAAATTTTAAGTATTAAATAATACTTAATGAGATGCCGAGATAGTTTTTATTTTTATGTATGGATTAAAGTAAAATTTCGCTTTACTCTGATTGTTTTTAAATAGGTCTATTAATATAACTAGATATTTCATTCCTTAATTGACATACCGTGAATTGGTCTTGTTTTTGTAAAGTTGTCCTGTACAATTTCCTTATACATTTGGTATTTATTATCCATCATTTCCACTAATTGTTCAGATCAGTTTCTTAAAATCTGTTTATTGTTAATCACAAGAGTTCTGATGACAGTGAAAGGAAATTAGAGTAAAATTTTGAATTTATATTTTAGGATCACCGATGAGCTGCTTTATTATTTTTTTTGTGAGTATAATTACGTTGTTTTTATCTGTGGTCGTTTTCACTAATTGTAAAACACTTGCTATCAATTATTCTAATATCTTGACTCTTAACGACATTTTAATGTTATAATTTATAATTGAATAGAAGTGCCTGCGTAAATGTGGCAGTAAATTTTTAAAAACTTTTGCTATATACTTATACCTATCAAAAGTGAATTAGATTTAACTGAAAGTAATAATTTTTAACTGTGTGTATTTAATGTATTTTTATTAACTAATTATTACCAATTTGTTCCAACAATATAATTACATATTAAAACTGCGACTCTGATTTTATATTTATTAAATATAAATAAATTGCAAATACAACATTAATTTTAAACAATAATGGGAATAGTTTAATTAAATACATTGGATTTTTTATTTTATTGAGTTATCGTCCTGTGATGCATTTGTACCATAATTGTTTATTTATCAAGTTGAGGGCTATTTTTCGTTATTTTTTAATGAAAGCAAAAACGTAATAAATGAGAAGGATGTGTTCAATATCTGAAAAATAATACTTTTACAATATACAGATATAAAATCAAAACAAATTATAAATAATAATAATCCATATTTTTTTTCTGATTGTGATTATTATGAACTTATTTCAGGTGAATAATTTTTTATTAAAAATTGGATTGATTCAGCCGTTACTTTGTGATAATTCATCTTAACGATAAATGAATAAACACTACTTTGTTTATCATCACTTTCTTATTTACAAAGTCTTTTGACTATAGTTTCGACAAATAGCCTGTCATTGTCAAAAAAATGATTCAAATTGAATGAATATAAACAGATTATTATTCATTTATCGTTAATTTTTTATTGTTAAAACGAACCCATCCTTTCTCTCAAAGGTTTGAAGAAGCTCTAAATCTTTTCATCATAATAAATTATAAACGTTTCAAATTACAAAGTCGACTATTTTGCTATGATTTTATTGTTTTAAATGGTAATATACCTTTACTAATGTGCGGTTATTGAGAATATATAAAGAACCAGCTGTTACAATCAATTCTTTTTGCGCATTGGTTAAACAGAGTAACACATCCTTTAGGAAGGATCTGTTTCCTATGTACCATTTTAAATTATAGATTGCCAACCCAATGTTAGCGCTCTACGAATTCAGAATTAGTTATAATTATAATTAAATTGTATAATTATAATAAATCCACAGTAGATTTCGGATTCGAGTTAAAGGGTGGTGGTCTAAATGGGCGGTTAGGTTCAACTGCGACAGATAATATCAGTGGTACTGGGGTGACAACGTTAGCGAAGGTTATACCTCGAAATATTGGCAGTAACTCATTGGAGAGCTAAACAAACTTTGCGTGATTCTTTCCCACCAGCTACCCATGCTGGTGGGCGGGCAGTCTCTCCGACCTACACTGTGGTTCAAAGCTGGAGGGTAGGGCTAGAGTCCTCTTTAACCTCATTTCGGGAATAGTGTTGGTGGTGGCTGGGGTGAGACAAATAGTACGGGCGAAATGAAGACGGAAGAGGAGTGAAACATTATCTGTCGAATATTAATGATCTAGAATTTGCCTAAATGATCCAAGGAAACAATAGTGAAACTTGGACTAAAGCAAGCGGGTCCGGAAACGAACCGCTGCTAAGCAATGAACTAAACTACTGCACCATAAGCTCGGTACTGGAAAGCTGGCTGTTTTTTTTTTGTTTAGATGTAACTCAAGGTGGAGAAACCTTGCATAGGCACCCCCAGAAGGGGGGTAGTGTTAGATTCTTACTGACTAAAAACCCTCCTCGTGTGGAGGAAAGCTGGCTGGATGAGCACTGATATTTATACTGCGAAGGAGTAGGAGTGGCGTTCATAAGACGGGCCAATTAGATGCTGACGCCGTCTAACCTAACCTAACATACGTTCATTTGGACCATGGCCCTTTAGCACGAATCTTAATTCTACTATGTAATTATGATTTTGATTATGATAGAAATCATAGTCATTATTACAATAATATAGTAACATATAATTCATTAATATATTAAAGAGGATTTTAAATATGATACTCCCTTTTACCTTGTGTTGAATTTCACTACCATGGATGGTATAAATAGATATTTGGAGTATAATCGAAGGAATAAATAAAGTTGTTTTACAACAATCGATTAAAGAATTGTGATCCTGTAAAGAAATAAAAAGGTCGCGAAAACAAAACTTAAATATTTTTATTTGTTCCATATACCTTAATAATGGCAAATCCTAAAAATGTTATAGTCATCAATGTTTCTCCTAATTGGATTATGCTTGAAATTGCAACCATTTGTTACAAGTCTTTGGTATAACTGCAAGAAAACTCTGTTTAAATAAATTTACAGAAGGGAAAAACTGCATCTCACTTTATAAGGGTCACGTGGTGTTGCGAACAAAATTTTAAACGTCTCTTAATGATACTTTGGTATTTTTTTGAATGCATGATGTATTTGTCATGGATCCCACTGAATTTTGTAATCGTCTTATACTTCCATTTCAGCAATTTAATCTGGACGAGCAGGTGTTGAGAAAAATAAACAAAGAGGAAATCATAACCTAAAATAACCACTATCGCCAAGATGGCTGTAAGCGATCCTATTGTGTGTAATATTGTAACAATACTTATGTTAAAGTTAATAAATTTTGACGTCCATGCCATTGGAAGTATTTCATTAAATGGAACCAGGGGATATATTAACAAAATTACAGTACCGATAATGATTAGAATTAAATAAATAGCCATTATGATATTTATTTGGTTGGTATGTGTTCTTATTTGGTTTTGAGGTATTTTTTCTGAGACGGAGATATCCCAAAATTTGTTTGTTATAGTTTTATCCATATTCTTAATGAATTTTAATTCCCATAAGAAAAAGATTGATTTGTAAAACACCTGTTGTAATAAATAACAAGAGATTAAACTAAATAAATTTAATCATTTAATAGTAAAGTTAGACAGAAAATTACCACAACACAAAATTTAATTAAAATAAAATCTCTGTTATTTCAAATTCAAAATTTAGCAAAATTTAACTCGGTTGATTAATTCGTTTTTGATGTACTATAACGATTCCTATTAATTTTATTTTAAGTTAACTTACTTGTAAATTAGTTACCATTAATACCATTCGTTTTACTGCAACTGTTAAATTCTGTTGCATCTCATGGGTACTCAGTAACATTGCCGCACCCACATAAGTAGATTATAGTATGTTATATGTTAATATGTACTTTGTAGCTCTAGAAAACCATATTAGGTTGCAAAATTTTCGAATTGATCGAAATCCATCTTCTATGAAAAATAATTTCGAGAAAAATGGAAAAAGAAAAAAAAAACAATTCTATTATTACTCACTTTTTATTAAAACACAATGGAGAAATGCATCTTTAGATCTGTCTACTGAAAGAATGTTCTGTTTCCAGTAAAAAGAATTACTACTAATGTATTTACACTTTTCATTACTTTGTTCGTCCATTTCTACAATTAGATATGGCATTAGGTGCTATGAAAGTACATGTTAATAAATTGACTAGCTAATCAATGATTCTTGAACGTTTTAATATTTTTCCGCTTTAGTTGGGTTAATATTTTAGTAGGTATATCATTATACTTTGATAATTAACAACTCGTGGTCAAAATCAATGACAAATACGTTTGATGTTATCATTACGATGTGTTCTTAATCGATAGATGTTATTATATTAAAGATCTGAAACTTTTTAAAAATCCACTCTATCAAAAAAATAAAATAAACTGTGGTAAATTAAATAGTCTCGTGTTAATAATACTGACAATAGAAGTGGGTGCAACACGTGTCCGTTATTTAAAAAACAGTTTGTGGTATACAGGGGCGAGCCTCCTTGATTTTATTCCACTCTGATGAGCTTTAACGGGATTGGCGGAGTTAAAAACAATATTTTTCGTGCTTTTAATCTTATAAAAATTGAATTAGAATTTAAGATAACAATGAATTGTGTTTATTTCTATTTGGTATATATTTATTTTATTTGTTTTAGATGGCGAAGCTAAGACCTATTTTACCAAACGAAGGAGTTAGAAAAAGTATTCGTTTATGTGAGTCATTTTTATTATTTTTTTAGTATTTTGTAACTGAATTAATTAGGGTTTGAATATTTTCCTGTATCACCTTGTTTTAAAATCTACTATGAGGTTCGGTTTAAACGATGAAAAATATGGAAAAGGTATTAAATTTGATACAACAATTTATTCTTCAGAAATACACTTCTGCGATATACAAAATACATACATACACTGACTAATACAACGTCTGCTCTCAGAATAATAAAACATTTTAAATACACATTTTCGAATAAATAAAATAATATAGATTATAAACAAATTAATAAGGTGACAAATAAAAATCTAGCATTTTAAAATTATACTTTTTGAAGTACTAGTCACACGTTTACATTTAAAAAACTATAAAATACGCGGTTTAAAAATTTCTAAAAAAACAATCTAGCAGTCTTAAAAATATTAGTTTGTTTCTTTTACCATTTTCTGTTTGTATTTTTTAATAAACTCTTTGGCTAGTTTATCACCCTGCCTGCTTTCTAAAGCTTTCATCAGATCTGTATCTGTAAATTAAAAAAAAAAATGTATTTAAATTTCACAGTCATGATTTGTTATCGTAATAGCAAAGTTAAATTGAACCATTTTTTAAATATCATTGACATTAGTTGTTGCTATCGTTATAACAATAACGTTAATATTTTTTAATAAAATTTCTATAATTATGGTAACTCACTTAAATTTGTTGGCCTGTGAACGGGTAAATGTATCTGTGGGTGGTCTTCAATGGATTCAGTGGATTGGGCAATTTCGTTGAAGTGAAGGAAAGCTTCTCCAATAAACTGAGTATTCATGCCGAATAGGTCTTTGTCTCTTATACTGAACAGTAGCAGTCCGTCTTTCATATTCTTTTGGTCGGATGTGAAAGTTCTAAAAATAACAGGATGCATTCAGATTTGTCACACATGTCCCCATAAAAGTCGGGAAGAAATTTTTTTTTGAAATTTACTTACATTTTAAACGTTTCATCGTATAGTGGAAATTGGGTTTTATTATGCGTCTGTGTCTTTGGTTTTTGGATGTTTGTGAATTTTTCTTCAGGCAGTAAACACACTTTTACAAAAGAATCGCACATTCCTGCGAATGAAGAAATACCTGTTATAGTGAAGGTGTTCTAAATGAAATGTGTAATTCATGATTCATTCGAAATTTTTAATTTATACATTCCTTTTTGATTAAGTATTAGATTCGATGCGTAATTAACTAAATATTAATAGACTTATTATGTTTTTTGGCTTACCATTTGAATCCATTGGATGAAGGTTCCGGGCATTCATTACTTCCACAAATAAAACGTTTCCTTCAAACTTCGCCCTTACCGTCAATTCACCAAAGGGACCCTGTTTAATATTTTGTTGTTCTCTCCATCTATCTAAATGAACCTTAAAAATGAAAATGCGATAGAATCAAGCAAAATTACGAAACAATTGTAATTAATATTTTACTCGTACCTGATGGATCAACTCCGAAGTTTCAAGACCGTTTATAAACAACAAATAGCCCACCTTTTTAAGTTCATCGCATTCTGAGTCACAGTCAGATTGTTTGAAACATTTAACCATCAACTGAAGGGTATTTCGTAGATTCGCGAAGAACGACGGAGGCCTTCTTTTCTAAAGGAGGAAATAAATAACTGTATAAATAAAATAATTTAGTAAATTCCACGATCAAAATTTTCCATACTGAAAAGGAAGACTGTAAGCTCAATCTACTAGAAAGCATGGAAATCAACAAATATAGAAATAAGAACGTACTACTTGTTGAGCAAATAGAGCTAAATAATTCCCCATTACTGAACCTACAACCCTCAACCGCACCATAGTTATGTTCACTTCTAATGAATGATATACAGGGTTGGCCAATAGTGCGTGGACAGAAGATTGTGTCCCTATTATTGATTTTACGAAATTATGATTTGAATAAAAGTTTCATCAAATGAACTCGTTCATATTTTAAAATTAAAATGGAACACCCTATATATTATTCCATTTTTGAATTTTTGTGTATTAATAAAATCGAGAAGAAATTGAATTGTAGATTTGATAACGTGAATAACAATATACCATTCCATTTAAAAACATTAAATTAGTAATGTTTCAAATTTAAAAAATTAAAAATTGTCTGTTTCATTTTCGAAAAGACTAAATGAGTTAAATTTAGTATGAGACGATAGGTAATTCCTTTTTCAATTCCTGGATCCTTCTATGTTGTTTCGTTTCGGAGATATGATGGTTTTTCTAAGACGCTGCAAACAGTTTTTTTCTTCTTTAATGCTAAATAACTCCGAAACGGTACAACTTCGACCCAATATCTGCTTATCAAAGTGACCTTTCTTTTCAACTAAAAATTAAAAAATGCAATAATATATAAGGTGTTTTATTTAAAAAAATGAAGTGAAGTAGCTCCCAGGCGAAACGGAACACCCTGTATCATAGAAAAAAAAATTAAAATATGAAGTAGTGCATTTGATGAAACTTTTATTCAAACCATATTTTCGTAAAATCAATAATAAAGACACAATCTTCCGTCTACGCACTATTGACCAACCCTGTATAGATAATTAGGTTTGAGCTACATTATGTTTAAGAAGCTGAAGAAGTTACAAAGTCTTTTTAACAATTGTAGAAGTTACTAAATTTTTTTATTTATACAGTGAAATGAGCTTCCATCAACTATAGGTAGAATTCAATTAAATATTAGTAAATGACTAACGACTTAATTTTAATGGCAACAATTGACAATACTTACGTCAATATTGGACTGGATCAGATCGGATAAAATTTCCGCTAAATTTTCCCATATAATTTCAAGGATCCTGTTAAAATTGTCTTCACTTAGATGTTCATGCAATGTGGCAAGATTATTATCCAAATATCTCATCACCTTATCGATACTGTTGCTATCTTGATTAAATAATTCGGCACCCTCTACTAGCAACCTCTTCATGGCCGGTGACATCTACAATTTCATTATACAATGCATGATATTATGCGTTCTTTGTGTACGATTAAGGAAAGGTCCATAAACCAAAGCGTGGAAAGACGAAAGCGTCGGCTGGCAAGGTATTGATGCCATAATCAGTATTCTGGAATGCTCATGGTATAATATTTCATTGACTATCTTAAAAAGGGGAAAATCATAAACAGCGACTATTACGTAGCGTTATTGGAGCGTTTAAAAGACGAAATCGCGGAAAAGCGGCGTCATTTGAAGAAAAAGAAAGTGCTGTTTCATCAAGACAATGCACGGTGTCACAAATCAATGAAATCAATGACAAAATTCCATGAATTGGGCTTCGAATTGCTTCCGCATCCACCGTACTCTCCAGATCTGACCCCCAGCGCCTTTTTTCTGTTCTCAGACCTCATGAGGATGCTCGCGGGACAGAAATTTCACGCCGGTGAAGAGGTAATCGCCGAAACTAAAGCCTATTTTGAGACTAAAGACAAATCGTATTATAAAAATTGCATCGAAAAATTGTTTGACGTTGTATCGCCTTCGAAGGGAACTATACTGAATAATAAAATCAAATTCTATCAAAAAAAAATTTTTTCTATGCTAGTCTACAAATTTTTCAGCTCGCCTGTTAATCATATATATTTTTTATAAATTCTATATTAATTTAACATTACAAAAGGCGAAAGTAACCAATCGTGCAAATTATCAATTAAAACTCAAGAATTATGATTTGTTTGATTTTCTGGATTACCAACAAAATTAATTTCCACATCCTCTACTCCAAACCATTTTACTGCTACTTATTGTTTCGCCAAAATACGCATTTTCGCGCATTATTCAAAATTTTAAATTGAAAAACACGTGCCCTCCACCCCTTTCATGAAGCCATTACGTAGTTTTTCATCATCCCTCCGCCTTCGCCCCCAACATGGTCCACATGGTTTATGGACATTCCCTAACAAAAAAAACTAAAATAAAAAAATAGTTTACCTTGTTGGTGACGGTTTCCAAAAGTTCAATTATTTTGTTTCGAACAGTATCTATGGAATTCTCTATGACATTATTGAGCGTATGCTGGCATCTTTGAGCATCCAAAGGGCTTTTCAATTCGGACAATTTTTGAATAATATCCTCCATGCCTAATTTTTCTGTAAAAGGTTTGAGGGATTGACGCACGTAATCAATGTTGTTGATCGCAAGGCACCATTCGCTGGTTACTTCGAATTTCTTCTCGTAAACATCCACCCTATCGCCCATACCCTCCACCCTTTGAGACGTTTTGTCTGCATAGAAAACGCAACATCGACAAATGTCCTGAAAAATATTTTTGTTAACATGATTAGCCATGTCTAAGTTAGGTTGACAGAAACTCATAATTCAATTTACAAATAAAAAAACGATATTTTCCATAAAAAACATATTAAAATATTTAACAATTGTTTCGCCTTCGTGAGGAAATCATCAGAAGACGAAGAAGAAGAAAAAAATCAGAACTTATATAGCTGTGGTTAAAGAGGGGGACTTAACAAACAAGTTATGTAAGGGTAAGTTATAAACATATATCTAATTGTATTTTTTTATTTTCATAATTTACAAAAGAGATAGTTTATAACCTCATAATTATCATTAAAGTTATGATTTTCGTTGATGAAATGTGTAGAGTAATTCGAAAGTAGCTTTTTACCATCAAATAAGAGATTTGAAATACAACAACTTCGAAAACTTTCATTGTAATTTATTAACTAAACTCTATACGTAGTTCGCTTTATAAGGGCATCGTCAAGAGTATCGATTATACTAAATAATATTCTAATGTACATTTCTGTTTATAGTGGATGGTTTTGGGGAGGGGTTACAATATCAGAGTCTAACAAGGGTTATTTCCAAAGTCTATTTGGTCATTTGTTAATTTTTTTTGATTTGATTGCTTTTTTAATTTCAAAAATTTCATATCTGTCTAAAATACGGCCACCTTTTAAATTATGTAACAGTTTTAAATTGCTTTTGTTTATACTATGGTTTTTATTGAAGTTGTTTTATTTCAAATTTTGTAATATGTTTCACCAAATGATAACGGCGAATATTTTAAAAATTTTCAAAAAAGACATATATATATATGTTCACTTATAAATTCTTTAAAAGCATGTCTAGTCTGTCCTATATAAATTTCATTATAGTTCAATTTGTAAACCCTTGACCGACTTTCTTTACCTGTTTTGTCTTTATTGTTTTTAAAATGTTTACCTAGCAGATTTTCAGTATACGTATATGCAATTTTTTGGCGAATTAGGTAAATAATTAGATATAAAACATGTTGGTTAATGACCTTAGTAATGCGAAACATTTGTTAAGTGTTATAAATGTATTTTTTGTGGAAATTATCATTTAATAATTAAATATTTGGAGAATTGTTTAGTACAGGTTAATTTCAATAAATTTAGAGTGAATTAATTTTAACCTACTTCATTGATTTGAGATAATCTGTAGTGGGTAAAAATGATTTAATTTAATGTATTGAAATTAACATTTAGATTTATTTATTAAGTGATTTTTATTTGTGGTTTATAGATAGTATTTAAATTATTATTTTACTTACATCTATTATTTTGGCGATAAACGTGTAAGATCCCTCAACATCAGGCCAATTAAGTTGATCCCAAAAAATTTTAATCTGTAATCATCAATTAGATTTTGAAATGCAGTTTTCTTACGTCACTATATGATATACGTCATCTTACACAAATTAGGGTTGGGAGGAGGGGTCTTGTAAAACATTCCGGCAGGTTACAGGGTGGAGGGGATAAAAAAACTGCGTTAGGTAATACTTAAGGGTCAATTAAACTATTGTAGGTTTCTAGGCTTTGTGGCCGTGGTCTATAGGCTGGAATGTTGCCTAACGTTTCGCCGACTTCTGCGGTCGGCATCTTTAGAGGCGTTGTGGACGGCGGAGTAGAGTTCTGTCGCGTAGAGTTCTCTTCGGCTGTCTGCTGTCTTGTGTCGACACAGCCTATAGACCACAGCCACAAAGCGCGGAAACCTACAATAGTTTAATTGACGCAGGCCGTGAAAGCCTACACAACTTAAGGGTCGCTTACTTGATGAAAAATTGTGAGCGTGTCAAGTGCGGAAGAACTAAATTTTACGGTGTTATCTACTGGCTTGAGATTGTCCAATTCGACGGCCTTTTCTATTCGTTTTAATGCTTTAAAAACGGCAATGTCAAGCCACTGTGTGACGCCCCCATGGAACCAATCGTAGAAGTTTCTTATATGGAAAGTATCGTAATCAGATGGACATAATCCCTGGCCCAGACTAAAAAGTATTTCCTTTTTAAATTGAAGTAGCGGCTTTATAAAATGTTGGTTGGTCTTTGATTTGTTATTACTTACACGACGAAACGTTGAAGTGCTAAGTACAGCTCGAATAGTTTTGTTCCAAGTGCTAATGGCTCGTTTGCTTCCGAGTCCGAAAAACAGTTCCAATCGTAATTAATTGTTTTAAGCGATTTACACATTGTCACTATTTCCGGTTCTACCATCGTTGCTACTCTAACTTGATACAGGACGTAAAGGCACTTGGCGTATTGGAAATTCATTATTCTAAAAGTGAATTATTTTAAGTTAAAGTTGTTTCGTTGGATCTCTAATAAGTATGTCTTTGATAGTTTCATAATCTACTGAAAGATACTTTGTAAGTAGGACGTACACCCTGAGGGGTTTGTACCGTTATATAGGGTGTCAAAAAATTAGTTCTAAGTATTGTGTGATATACTAAAGAAATCTCCAAATTAATTTTGTCTACGTCGAATTAGAAATTAACGTTTTTTCGACTTTTGCCGTTATCTCTCCTATGAGACCTTCCTTGGTGCTAAATGTCAAGAGTCTAGGTCAATCTGAAGTGCCCTGTAGGTATAGAGGTAGAGAGAGTAGGTATCACTTAGTTAGTGAGGATGAAAATACACATTGAAATGGGGATCTTCTTGAGTTAAAAATTTGGAGTTTTATAGAAGTGTGAGACTATCGACTTTAATATCTATGTAAATGTAAGTTCGGAAGTAGGGGTTGCATAGGTGGCGCAGGTACATTTATTATATATCAAATTAAAGGTCTCGGCATTCTGTGTTTATTTGAATAAAATTCGTGCCGAATGGTCACGCGAATCTTTTATTTTAGAAATTAATAACATTTATTATTAAAAAATAGTTATCAATTTATTAATAAAAATGTAGCCTAAGTTACTCTAATTACATTAGCTATCTGCCAGTGAAAGTCCCGTCAAAATCGGTCCAGCCGTTTCAGAGATTAGCCGGAACAAACAGACAGACAGACAGACAAAAATTGTAAAAACGCCTCCCGCCACTTAATATCACAGAGGCTGCCTGTCGCGCGGGCTCAGAACGCACGAGCGGGCTATTGCTAAAGGTTGTGTCTCAACGGCTTCGTTTAAAATATATAAATTAATTTTTTGGTAAATTCCACGCGGACGAAGTCGCGGGCACAACTAGTTTGTAATATAATACGAACCCCTAAAAAGTGTGTACTTACTCTTGAAACATCCTGTCATAATACTCGATAGCTCTTTGCAAGTCGACCCTGACCAATTGAATAATCTTGAGCATACTCTGCAATTTTCCCTCATCACTATTGTCGGATGCTTGATTGTTTTCGAGGATATAATTAAACCAGTCGCTTGCTCCCTGAGAAATGGCATCCCTTAGCGTAAGATTAATATCACAGTTGGGCCCTTCGCCGGAATATGACAACCATCCATACAAATTGGCCGGAAATAGGTTGAAATTCTCCGGCGGATCGATGGTGATAAGTTGAGACAATATTTTGAGCACCTCCTTGACCATCTTTAGGGTGGCTTTTTCATTTGGACACTTCTTTCGAATCTTGCGGATCGTGGCGAAACAAGAGGGCAATAACCTTTTGACCGAATCCCAGAACAGCTTGGCCTCCTCGTCGGAAACGGACATTGCTTGGATGGGTTTGATGAGTTTATCGATGAGATTTGAAAATAAGGCGAAATTGAGAGGATGGTCCCTATGAATTGATGAATAAACGGCGAATTGAGATAAAGCAACGTCAGTCAATGTTAAACCCGATTGAACACTATGCTGAGTGATTATTGCTTCTGCTTGACCGCTAAAGTTGCCGCACCACCAGTAAGGACTGACCTAAATATGAAAGAAACATTTTTGGTTTAAGATTAAAAGAAAAGTTTAAAAACAATGTCAAATTTTTGTAAAAAAAAATTGTAAATTTGTTCGGCTTCTCATGACGATTTGCGATCATGCAAAGCTAAAACGACTTAATGTTACAGTGGGTCAACAAGATTGATTCGTATTACGATCTTGTAAATTTATCTATAATAACGTTGATGGTATTGATATTAAAAAGTTGATAAGTTGAAGCAACTTACGCCAAAAATTGCATTTTAATATTCGTATACGCGTCATGTAAATGTTAAATTCATTGTTTGTCAATTATTATAATTATATTGATTTTTTTGATCTACCAAATTACACTGCGCTGCTTCCCTTTCCCCTTTTCCCGGATGATAAATACAATAAAATTTACCTTATATTTTATATTTAGATTTTTAGATTAATAGAGGTATGATTGCTGTTTTCGCATTTGTGTGTTTTTTTTTAATTTCACGTTGTTAGTGACTAGCGTGCGTGCAGTTGAAGCATCAAGTGCAATTTAAAAAAACAGGATGTACCTAACATTAATTTAGATTATTATTACGAGGATGGATCAAAATTAAACAAGCCTTTGTTCATAAAATATGTATTTTGAAAAGTTTCACAAAAACACAAATTTCTCTATTTTTCGACATATTCCCCTTGTTTGTCTATACATTTTTTCCAACGCATTGGTAGTTTTGTCATCCCGTTTTCATAAAAAGAAGTAGGGCGGGTGTCTATCCAGTTGCGCACAAACGTCTCCCTCCACCTGTCCATCGATCTGAAATCACTCGCCTCCTAGTGCTTCTTTGAGGGGTCAAAACACGTGGAAATCACAAGGGGATAGGTCTGGGCTATATGGAGGGTGTTCCCCATCAACGATTTGGGCCTGCGTTAATGCTGTGGTATGAGGCCTAGTGTTATCGTGCAAGAGTAACACGTCACAAACGGGGTGCGTCCTCCTTTTCCGACGATAAGCAAGTTTTACCTGACTGAGAAGGTTACAGTGGTTACTTCGCTCATACAAAAAATCAACCAACAGCACCCCTCTGCAGTCCCAAAAAAACTGTAAACTTGCTAAAACTTTTTTTGCAGACAGACGTGTTTTCGGCTTCACTGGGTTTGATTTATGTTTGTGCCGCCAATCCATGGTTGCTCGTTTTGATGTCTCATCGCAGGTTACAATTTTGTGGAAA
The DNA here is from genome assembly GCA_963921985.1 of Agrilus biguttatus. Taxonomy (NCBI): domain Eukaryota; kingdom Metazoa; phylum Arthropoda; class Insecta; order Coleoptera; family Buprestidae; genus Agrilus; species Agrilus biguttatus. The sequence continues at coordinate 8,421,338 of OY998126.1, read as the reverse complement.
ACAATTTCACCTTCCTCTCTAAATCGAGTGAGAAACGCCTGAGCCAAACAGTTTCTTATCTTCGCCCAGCAACTTTGGAACCCAACGAGCTGAAATTCTTCGGAATACCAAGTTTTTCGTTATAATTGTGTGGATACTCCCATAGGTGATGCCGGGTTCGCCAGATATCTGAAGCACAGTGGCGCGGTGGGGGGGGGTATCCCCTTCAATAAGGTTTCTAACGCGTGCAATGTTAACCGGCGAAATGCTGGTGCGCGGACGACGAGGATGACATTTTCGACACGATTACACCCATTGTTAAATTTTTTGCACCAAACTTTTACACGTGGCCATGAAAGCGTTTCATTTTCAAATTGTGCTTGAAATCTGCGCAAATTTTCGGTTGGTTTCACGATTTCACGATTTCTCACTCATTGTGATAGCTATTGACGACCAAGCGAACGCAGCAATACGACGTGTCGTTTCCGTGCCACCTAATATCCCCACTTCAAGTTCCTAACGCCCGGATGCGCCTAGAACAACTAACCGGCGCGCAATTTAAAAAGGCTCGTTTATATTTGTTCCACCCTCGTATTTCATTGTATGTTCTCATTTGACTCAACAACTCGGCGTCGACTTACTTGAGAAGATTCCAATTCGTGGAGTAACAGTATCCTCAGTAAATGCCTGTGTTCTTGCGCTGCCACCTGTTGATTCTTTTCCGAACCAAATGCTAAGTGCACTTTAACCACTCCCTGTCTCGTTAACTTATTCTTCTTATCTAAACTGTACCACATTGTCATTCCAGATGCGGGTATTGTCTAGAAAAAAAGAACAATGGTGCGATATTTTTCATGTTCAACTTCAATCTTTCAGAGAATTCCGTTTGTGCGTGCTTGAAAGTATTTTATGTAACTAACTCACTTTGAGAGGAATTCTTGCCATTCCGACAAGTTCGTTCGTATGTTGACCTGTTGTAGCTGTAACAGCGACCTCTTTTACGAATTTTCTTACGCCTTTTATACCCTTAACTTGAAACATTTTACCCAATTTTTCTCTGACAGATTCGGCAGGATCGAAATCCCATACTTCCAAGCATAACGTATCATCTATCGACTTGTCCGTTACTGGCCTTTAAAATAACATAAGAAATATTAACACATGAAGTGTAATATGTTAACCAGGGTTCATGCATCACTTCTGGTAATTAAAAATAGTATTTCTCTTTATTTAACAATTGTGAAGGTCGTCTTATGTTTGTTTTTCAGTAAATATTAATATAAAACATTGAATTTGCTTTAACATTGGTTAAGTTTACTTAAACTATCAGCATATGTAGATGTTCACTTTATATTTGTGTATTACCGTTATAAATATGTATCAGTGACAATGGAAAAAAATAGGAAAATGTAGATAATTTAATTGTTTCATTATTTTAAAGACTTATGGCATTTGCATTATTCCAAAGTAGTTCAAACAATTTCTAAAACAATTGGCATATATTTTTTGGAAGAAAATATTGTCGTACAGTGTAGAGTCCGTTCAATTTAATTTTTCCGGTTTTGTATTATAAAGTGAAAATTGTAAATCTTTTACTTTACTATTTATTACTGGCGCAATGAATAAACTACCCCATATACCTACCGTAAGAAAGAGAAGGACATCCCCCTCATTTTTGATGAGGATGAGATACAAGTGATGCAGGTAGTATTTCAATTCTACTCATTTGTCTCGCTTTTCGTTTTCGTACTAGTGTTTCATAAATCATCACAAATTACAGATACGTGGAAAAAATGTGTTAATAAAAGAGGAACAGTCATTAGTGAAAATTTTGCAAGACAATTTTGTTTCGAATGTGAACCTTTAATTTTAAATATTTACGAATTTTGAGAATATGTTAGGCATTATCAAACGTCCCTTATTTTTATATATTTATATATAATATATCTTTTGTATACTTGTCGTTATACTTTAATCGAACTATGTCATTGAAATTCTTCTATTTCCAAATTGTCTGTTAATGTGATATTGTTTTTTGTAAATAAATAAATAGACAACTTCCAATCGAAATAAATAAATGTATAAATAATTGGAAATTAAAATTTTGTACTTTTCTGTGTTTATTTATTATCATGACTATCTTTTCATATTATAATTGCGTACGGATGAGAAATTAATAACTTATTAATAAACTATTAGTTATTGTAATGAACACAGATATTTTTTAGAAACTCTGTGTCTGTGGGTTTTACTTAAAAGATAAAAAATCATACAGAAAGGGTTGTAGTGTCACTGAGTTTAGTTTAAATAAGTGAAAAAAGTTCAGCATTTTTTTAAAATTAAATTGTGTGAATAAAGACTTGTGAACGCCACTGTAGTTTATAAAGGTTCATGCAACAGTGGTACAGCAAAATAATAAAAGAGACAACTGTACAAATTTCAAACATAGAAGAGAAAGATGCGACAACATTATAAATGGTACCTGCACTGCTCATTACCTCCGACTCGCCGAAAAGGACAAGGGCATCCCTCTCTTTCTTGTAGTTAGTGTAGGGGTGAATTAATTTATTGTGCCAATATATTAGTAAATAATAAAGTAAAGGTTTACAATTTTGACTTTATTATACAAAACCGGAAAAATTAAATTGAACGGACTCTACCGATGGGGTGAATTGTGTTTTAAAAGTAGTTCTGAAATTTAAATTGTCACCGTCTAAACAAATTGTTTTGTTACTTATTAACCAATTATCATTTTAAAACTTACAATGCAAAGTGCTCTTCCCAAACAGGATTTAGAGTTTCAGTCTTTACTGATGTGTTGTAGCGATGAGAGGAATTTGATGCGAGATACAATGTAACGAAAGGATCGGTAAAACCGCTGGAGTCTTTTGGTGCTATATCTTTGGCTTCGATTATTTCAACGTTCAGTAAAATGTCTGGAGCTTCCTTCTGTTCTGCTTTGGCCAGTAGCTCTTCGTGCTTTTCGTTGGACATTTTGAACGCGTCCTGAACATACGAAAATAGGGCTGTCTGGCCGATTTCGTAGCTTACGTCGCAACCCACATTGTGTAAAATTTCGTACAAAATCTCTAGATAAAGGTCGTCAATCTGTAAATAAGAATAAATACAGGTACGGTAAATACATGATGTTCGTAAAATTTTGCACGAAAGTATACCTATTCAATTAAAACGTAATTAAAAACTATAAATGTAGGCAGGCTTTCGCGGCCGGAGCACATAGTAGTATTAAGATTTAGGCTGACGCGGGCCATGGCCAAGAAGAATAATTATGTCCAAACGTTTCGTCGGAAACTACGGTTCACATCTTATCATCAGTAGAAAAATGTCAACAGCAGTATTCGCCGAAACATCTGGACCTAATCGTTCATTTTGATCACTGCCAGTTAGCCCAGGGGCGGATCCAAGAGAAGAGCGGTAGGGGCTCCTTCCCCCAATACTTGACTTCGCAGGTCTCCAACTTCTGCGAAATTCAAATACCCAATAACACAAAAAATTAAACCCAAGCGATTTAAACTCCGTGACCCTATGGTCTAAATTGTTTAAACCTCTTAACTCCTTAACCTAAATAATAAATACCTCCATAAGACCATAACCTAACCCTTTAATGTAAGCTTTTTAAACCTCATAACGCGCTAATGCAATTTATGTCACCGTGGTAATTTATTTACATATACATTAGATATTTAATAGCGTTTACTCGCTGCCCTTCGGATTATGGAATTTAAATATTATGACGGACGTGACGTTTTGGGTGGAATTGACCCGCACCGATTGCAAAAATAGAGTGGAGTTTGCCCATGCCGAGTTCTAGAAAAATCGAGACAACTACTAGATCATTCGATTTGGTTCGAGAGTAACCTAGCAACGTCCATCAAACTATATAAACGACAGCGATAGACGATTAGACAGTTGACGGAGAGTAGTTGACAGGTGACGGGGAACAGGCAGTTGACAGAAAGAGGAGTTTATCGACGAAAAGTGTTAGTTAATAAACGAATTTAGAGCAAAACGTAACAATATCTTAAGTTGTAAGGTCATCTGCTTTAAAAGTTTAGGTTATAGGCTTGGGGTATTTATGGTTTAAGTTAAGGGGTTTAATGTTTGGAATAATTGTTTTTTTGTGTTTTTATATCCTTTCATCAGTGAACCCCTAAAGAAGACTTTTGGATCCGCTCTTGCATCTGCTTGAATCTCGATTCTTCTATTAGTGAAAAACAACAAAGACCAAAAATTTTTAGATTTTTCAGTTCTTTGCTTCATTAAAATTTATTAATTGTTTACAAAAATATGTAAGGTTCATGTTATTGTGAGTCAAAGTTGTGGGCGGTGATTGATCTAAAAACGTCTAACATCTTATTAATTAATTGCATCTTGGGAAATTTTATATATTTATAATCACTTGGCAAAGGTACTTGCAATCTGGTTCAATGACCTGACATTTTGCTTTAGTTTAAATATATTTAGGGATCCCACAATTACCACGCAGGTAGAAATGCTCCTGTGACAGCAAAACTTAATCACAATTTATCTCTCTTTGATTTGTTACAAATCCGATTGTTATTTATTGGCATCTTATTACGTGATGTATCGCATTTTATAATCTATAACGCTTGTTGAAAGCCGTCATTTTAATGAATATTTATAATGTCGGAAACGTTTTATATTTATTTAATGCTAAAAGTGTGTTCTGAGTATACAAAGCAGTGGTGGATCGTTCCTTTAAAAATAGGCGTAGAGTTGCAAAGAAACAAGAAAAATTTAACTTAGATATAGATGCAGTAGATTGATCGACCCTCCGCGATCTCTTCCCTAGGGGAACGCTCGCTAACGTCACAATTATCATGGTAATCTTCTCGCGCTGTCAGAGGTACGGCGGCCACGCACCTAGCTCTTCACGTTGGCATTTGTTACGTATATTACGGCCATTAATAAGGTTATTTATAACATTAGAAAGTGCTCTAAGCAAAGACAATAATTTTATATACTCTTTTACACAACATTCTTAATTTAATGTAAAACAAAAAAATAATTACAACAGGAATTCTATTTATTTTGTGAGAGAAATAAATATCGACACTATTCAGAAAACTTCACCTGAATAGTCGCCACTGATATAATATGATAATTATTTTTAATTAATAATTTTCTCCTATCATGTAAATAGTTTTAAACTAATGTGAATTTGCTTCATAAAGATCGAAACAAGTGTACTCTGTTCAAGAGGGCCTAACTAAAGCAATATAAAAATAGATAAATAATCATAAAAGTGTTGTCAGTTTTACTGTTATTGTTATTGAGTTATTGGATTATATAACTATATATAATACGATTGGTGTTTCCTTATGAATTCCATTAACTTTTACGATCAAAGGCGTAGTATCATAGATGAAGTGAAAATTAGAAAATGAAATTGTATAAAATATGTCTTAGGAACGCAAACGATTAAATGTAAATTTCAATTATGTTCACTTTGGCGAGAAGAGTTGTATTGACGAAGAAGACAGAATAAAACCTGCCACATCTTTTAAATACTTCCAAGGTTTTCTATTTTAAAATTATAGTGTAGTATACTATAAGAAGTTTATTTTTTGTACACATTTAAACTTCCTAACCGGAATGTCAGTGTTCTATGATTACAATTAAATTTCGTTTTAAATTTTGTTTCTTATGCAAGTTAAAAACTGATGTAGCGTAGATACGTTTGTAATGTAAATCAGTGCAGCTATCTCCACTGATAATACGACATTCTGGATATAGGTGACTATTACAACGTATAAAATTGTAAGATGGAGAGTCCTATTTACAACTAATGTTTTATATATTGTTTATATTTACGTATAAAGTTGTAGAAAAATAATTCATCTTTTCCTCAGTAAAAAAAAAAACATTTGTGCATTCTTGATATACGGAATCTATTTAAAATATTTTCAAACTTTTCTATTACCTATCAGTAGGAAGTAATAGTAATAAATTCTCCAAAATTAAAGTTTGAGTGTGATGATGTACAATCATTGCAGTATGTTAGAAAAAATTGTAGTAATGGGACCTATGTGCCTTTTTACTTATTAGTTCGATTTACGATTTGTTCTCGTTGCGTATTAAGGCGGTACTGCGAAATACAGAAATGTTTCGATGAATGAAACGTTTATGAAACAGTTTTGGTTTTAAAAATAGCCCCGATTTGGAAAGTAGTTTTAATTTTAAATATCTAATTTTAGTAAAAGTAAGGCTTGTTTGCGACCTACAAACATATTAATACAAAAATATCGCCTTGTTTAATCTGAGTTTACTTAAACCTACCTGTTCAAATATGAAATACATTATGTGCAAGATCCCATTATTTTTTTTTTATAATTGTACAGGAATCGTTTAAGGTATATGTAAAGGTGTTTTTACAAATTACGTCAAATGATCATGATATTATTACAGGAAATTGTTGATTTCGAGTTCCCAATTGGCTTATTTTTAATTTTCAAAAAAGTGATTCAAACGGTATTTATGACCTATATTCAAAATACTAAAATAAACAGAAATATTTTAGTTGGTATCTACTCAAATAGTCTCTTGAAATACGTTAAAATCATCGTCAATGGATTAAAAGAATGATGAAATAAAATGAAATTTAAGGTAGAAGTGGTGCATGTATTGTGAAACTGCATTTTTACGAAGCACAAGAAAGAAAATAATAAGTTTCACTAGTTTAAAAGAATGATAAAATAAAAACTTTTAGAACTAAATGAACATAGCATGTTTGTAAACATTTGCAACTAAATAAAGCACGGTATCATCTAAAAATTGTGCGATTCTTAAAAGCATTCGGAAGCGTTGCCAAGACCACATGGTCTATTTTTTAATCATTGAAATGCACCTTTGAATGTCGTCTTTTATTTACGTAATAGCCAAATTGTGTACCTACTCAGGAAAACAACATTATGTACGCGTTAATTAGGGATATCGTAAAAATATTTAAAATGTTTCTCAATATTATATAAAATTTTCATATTTTTTTACGAACTTACTGTCATAGACGCAAGAAAAATACGCGTTTGTCTTCTCAATTCGTCCTTTTTAACTCCGCGGAATTTATTCCTGGGGAGAGAGCGTCTTCTAGTTCGTCTCATAACCACCCCATTGACGGGTTTCAAGTCCAGTTCGGACACACTAGATCGCAACATTGTTAAGTACTTTGATTTTTCATATATATTTATTATGGTAATAAGGATGATAACATCGCGGTTATGATTAATATGTCTCGGAATGATCGGAAGAAGTCCCGTGGGAACATCCCGATTAATACTGCTGACCGACTAGCACTCGGGCGGACTTGACACTGATCATTACACCAGGCTTTGTGGGTACGCCAAAAATCTATTCTCGTTAAATATTGGACAGTGTGTTAGCTTATTGTGGTTATTACACCTATTTTCAAAAGAATTTGGTATAAATTTTTCTAAAAAAATTATTTTATTTGTTTCGTCTACTTTCAAAATATTTATTCTTTTATTTGAAGTTCTTCAAACTTCAGATTTAAGTTTACATTACTATTGTGGATTACAATTTATGGATTTTGGTTTAATAAATAATTCTCAAAACTGAAAAATACGTCATACTTTAAAAAAAAATTTACTGAAATCTTATGTTTTATTTTATTCAATTGTTCATTCTTGACTTTTTAATAAAGAATGCAACGTGACATGAAAAGATATTTTTTATTCATATTTGCTTCTTAAAATAAGTTTAATCTCAACTTTAAGCTTTGTTCAAACTCAAAAGTCGTTTAAACTATCAATTTAAGTTTTAAATCGTTATTTTCCACTCTTCGGTAAATAATTTAATGAAAAGGAACAGACAATTGTGAAAATAAATAAAACCAGAGTGACAAAGTAGCGTATCGTTTTAAATTGTTGTATCATTAGAAAATCTGATACGTAATTGATTTTGTCTACTGATACTTGATGAAATTCCATTATATACTTGACAATATTTCTTCGCTACACTGTAGCTTCTTCGGAAGTTATATCTAAACTTATGCTATTACAAATATTCGTTGCTTATATTCTAACCGTTCCAGGTGGGGGTGTCAAATGAAATAAATTAATTAATGGAGAATTGTTGACTTCAGTCTGTTCATTAATAATATCTGGGTTGTATTTGTTTTTGTTTATTTCTAATTCTTCTAATAAATTTATTCTATATGAGTTATTTTCTGCATGTATTATTCTAAAATCTTTGTTGAAATTATGTTTATTGTCGTTTAAGTGTTTCGCATAATTGGAATTTTCTTTATTGTTATAAGATTAGTAATGTTCATTGATTTTGATTTTAAAATTTGTAGCTGTTTTACAAATATAAAATTTATCACAAGAATTACATGTTAATTTGTATACGCCTGATTTGTAATAATTTCTGATTTTGTCTTTATTATTTTTTATATGTTTCCCTAATTTAATAATATTAATATTGAATTTACTCAGTGCAGTTTTTATTTTTATTTTTTCGAAATTGGGCCCATGAATGTGATACTGTTGAATGTTTTTGGTTCTTGATGTACAGGGTATATATTTTGAATGGTTTCTTTGTATTTAATTTTCTTTAATAAGTTATTTATTATATTATTAATGGCGATAGTTTTATTTATATTGAACTCTTTCTGATTATTTTGTGTGTTCATTGGTACTTTTATTAATCTGTATAACATACTGTAATAAGCTGCAAATTTATGTTGGTATGGATTTTTTTTACTGATTGTGAGATCTAAGAAGTTAATTTTATTATTCGTTTCAAATTCTATTGTGGACTTAATGTTGGGGTGCAATTTATTAATTTTTTCTAATAATTTGTGTGCTTGTCTTTCTGTTCTCTTAAATCAAATAAGTATATTATCTACATATCTATAATGATATACACAGTTATTGTAAAGTGCTAAATTCTTAATTTTTTGTTCTAAATTGTACGTAAATATTTCAACCAACAATGGACTTAAGGGGTTTCCCATAGTTAAACGTTCTGTAGACGTGTATATTTCATTATTAAATTGAATGTAGTTTTGACTCAGGCATACAGTTAACAGCTGTATTATATCGTCCTTAATAATAATTGGTGTTGTTACTACTTAACATCTCATTTACGATGTTTATTGCATCTCTTGGAGATATGGACGGAAAATTTAAAATCAGAACAACGAACGTTGCAAATCTTATAATAACAATAAAATAAATTCCAATTATGCGAAACACTTAAACGACAATAAACATAATTTCAACAAAGATTATAGAATAATACATTCAGAAAATAATTCATATAGAATAAAATTATTAGAAGAATTAGAAATAAACAAAAACAAATACAGCCCAAATATTATTAATTAACAGATTGAAGTGAACAATTCTCCATTAATTAATTTATTTCATTTGCCACCCCCATCTGGAACGGTTAGAATATAAGCAACGAATATTTGTAATAGCATAAGTTTAGATATAACTTCCGAAGAAGCTACAGCGTAGCGAAACAATACTGTCAAGTGATAAACAATAGATTGTAAATCTGTTAGGTACACAAAGTTGATAATTTTTGGTTTACAAGACTCTCGTGACTTCGTATTAAGCGAAAGGGTATTCTGACGTAAACCGTCTACCATATGCAATGTGTTTTAATTCATCGTTACCGAAATATCTTGCAAATAAAGTACCCAATTCCTACGTACGTTTTTAGGAGCAAAAATATTTTTAGAAAGAGTACTAGACCGTGAACGCAACAACGTAAATTACATAGATTAATATGGATCAACAAACTAAGACCAGATGTGATTTTACGAGGTAGCTTGCGACACAGTTTCGATACGTCACTAATTTTTATCTATGGTAATCTCAAAATCTTTTTATGATCATTGCTACGTAAAGTAAATGGTCTCAACAATTAAGAACGTAAACATTTCCGAATTATTAACCTTTATCACTGATAGAAGAACAAAGGCTTTCACGGCCTGAATCCATAGTAGAATAATTTCAATGGATTCAGCGGTGGGAAATTTGTGAAACGTCGTTTAACATTATTGAGATATAGTTAAACAAACTGCTTTTAGATTCTTCAATTAGAACTTAGACGTTCCACATGTAGAAAACAAAGGTCAACGTTTGAATATTTTAGAGCAGTTTGAAATTAAAAAAGCTTTTAGAAATAATTGTAATATAACAAATGACAAATCCGAGTTCAAAGACACATCTGTGATTGACGAATATTTAAAGAGCTGGAATCTAATTGAGGGTTTTCTCTAAATACATATACCTTACCTTTCATGTACCTGCGCCTCCAACTATGTCAAATGCATTACCTATAAATATCATCAAAGTACAATCTATATTCAGTAAATATACAATATTACTCTTGAAAAAGACTTCACAGGTCGAAACATATGTATAGTGTGTTAATAAACATAATTGAAACATCTAAAAGCAGTTTGTTTAACTTTATCTCAATAACCATAGTAGAATAAAGGTTCGGGCTGTAGTGCCGTGGTCTAAGTGAACTATTAAGTCCAGACGTTTCGTCGGCCACTGCGGCTGACATCCTCAGTGGTAGTGCTGCGTCGCCAACGTGAACGTAGGTTGTATCTTGAAGTCTCGGCAGCGACTGGATCACTGTCACCCAGGATGTCAGCCGTAGTAGCCGACGAAACGTCTGGACTTAATAGTTCACTTAGATCAGGGCCCTACAGCCCAAATATTTATTCTACTATTTTTATCACTGAATTAGAATGTGCTCTCAGTCAGAATTGCCGTTGCCCATCAAGATTTTGAAATACATTAACCCCGGCTTGTTTAGTTTTAAGATCAAGATATCTCGAAATTTCAATGTGCTACAGCTTTGCTAGGACCATATTCGCTTTCGTAATTGAAAAATACGTAGAGAACAATTTCCCTTTCATATTTTTTAAATTTCAATGCGCCACAACAAAGCTCTCCTTTTCGAAAGCCCTCTCTTTCGAGAGCACTGCTATAGGGATTTGAGAAAAATGTTTAGAATAAAGATAATCCCTCCCAATGGATTTTTCGATGACGAATCTAGCACCAGATGAGCTCTATCACATTGAATTTTCGAGATGTATTAATCTTAAAATAAAAAAAAGTCAAATTTGTGTCAATTGGATTCTAGAGTTAATGTACGAGGATGGATCAAATATAAATGAGCCTTTGTTCATAAAACATTTATTTTGAAAAGTTTCACAAAAAAAGTTCTCTATTTTTCGACATATCCCCCTTGTTTGTCTATACATTTTTTCCAACGCATTCTAGTTTTTAATCCCGTTTTCATAAAAAGAAGCCGGGCAGGTGCCTATCCAGTTGTGCACAAACGCCTCCTTCAATCTGTTCATCGGTCTGAAATCGCTCGCCTCCTAGTGATTCTTTGAGGGGACCAAACATGTGGAAATCACAAGGGGATAGGTCTGGGCTATATGGAGGGTATTCCAGCTGTGTCCAGTGCATTTCACCGATTTGGGTCTGCGTTAAAGCTGCGCTACGAGGCCTAGCGTTATCATGCAAGAGTAACACGTCACGAATAGGTTACGTCCTCCTTTTTCGGCGATAAGCAAGTTTTATCTGACTGAGAAGTCAGTAGTACAGACAGTAGTAGGCTGCATTAATGGTTCTTCGCTCGTGTAAAACATTGACCAACAGCCCCCCCTCTCTAGTCCCAAAAAAACCGTAACCGTGGCTAAAACTTTGTCTTTAGACAGTCGTGTTTTCGGCTTCACTCCATGCTTGCTCGTTTTAATGTTGGAGTGTAATGGTGTACCCATGTCTCATCGCAGGTTACAATTTTGTGCAAAAAAAATTACCCTCTTTAAATCAAGTGAGAAGCGCCTGAGAGATGCCAACTCGAGCAGCTTTTTGATTTTCACTCAGCCACGAAAGTGTTTCATTTCCGAATTGTAGTTGCAATCTGCGCAAAATTTTAGCTGGTTTCACGTTTTCACGTGTAAGACACTTAATAATAATTCGTTGCGCAACGCTGCTATACACCTCTTTCTCACTCATTGTGATAACTATTAACCAAGCAAATGCAGCAATACGACGCGTCGTTTCCGTGCCACCTAATATCCCCACTTCAAGTTCCTAACGCCCGGATGCGCCTTGAACAACTATCCGTTGCGCAATTTAAAAAGGCCCGTTTATATTTGATCCACCCTCGTATTTCAATACTTTGATGTGCGAAGGCAATTCTGAAGCAAGATTCTAATACAGCGGTAAAAGATATCGAAGACGACAACTTTTCTAATTGCACGCAGTAATTTTCCAAAAATTGTGATTTTTGAGTTTTGAGGGAGGTTATCTCAAAATTCTGACGTGATTTTGTTTGTATTCTTCAACTCCTGATTTTGTTGACCTGTGTTTTCTTATATTGATCACCGTCCCATAAATTAAAAGTATTTAAAATTAATCATTTTTTAAATTTATTAGCACTTTACGTCTAGAATGAAACAGGTGTTTTTGTATAAAAATCGTCAATATCGTTAATGGTATCCTAACTAACAATTTTTTTTCTTGTGAATACTTATTAATACCATAATGATATAATATGATCCATAAAATAAACTGGGTTCCCCCTTTTCCCCTCTGCGATTTCTTCCTAAAGTATTAATTTGCAGTTTTATGCATACCATTCAAAAACAAAGATGCATTGAAATTATCTAAATGTTTAGTGCATCATGTGTAATGATTGCCATCTGTGAGTTGTGCAATTTGCTTAAACTGTCATTAATATAATTTATGCTCAGGAAAGGCCGATCGGTTTCGTCACGCACGTTCCTTGAAATATGTAACTGGTCAATGTTGTTTCTCGGTATCTCAATAATAATAACAAACAACTACTGTCCACGACTAACAGACAAGAAGTGTAGCAAAAGTACCAGAAACTTTGCAGATGAAGACAAAGACAAGATAAAGTTTTGTGTAGCCATTGTTTTTCTTTTTCTTTTTTTTAGTTTTACATTCATGTTGATTTAACTATTTATTATTTTGTATTATTGGCAATATTGAAATTAATTTATTCATTCAATTGCATCTAATATCTAAATTGCAGTTTTGCAAATGGAATCCGGATTAATAAGTACCTAATATGATGAAAATATTTCTGAACTTTTTTCATGTGAATAATGTATTATTATTAAACCAAACCCAAAGGTTTAGAGTTTCTTCGAAAAGGAATAGTTTTAGTCAAAGATGATTATGTGAAGTATCAACGTTCTTCTTTAAACAAATGTATAAAATTGAAATACTATTTTTAAGTGTATTACGAGTTTCAAATGGTTGTTTTAAAAAGATTAAAAAAACTTGTGTTTCATTCCCACCAGCTACGCGTGTTGGTGGGCGGGCAGTTCCTCCGACCTACACTGTAGTGCAAAGCCGGAGGGTAGGGCGTAAGTCCCTCTTCAGCCTCCTTTCATGAATCGTGGGAATGGGTGGGTGGTGTGGTTAGGGAGAGAAAGATGAGACGGGCGAAATAAAGACAGAAGATAAGTGAAAGATTATCTGTGGAATATTACTGCCTTAGCATTTACCTAAGCGATCCAAGAAAACCACAGAAAAACTTGAACCAGAGTAGCCGGGCCTGGGTTTGAACCGGTGACCTCCCGAATGCTAAGCAATGATCTAGAAACACTAGACTACGGCGTTCGGCTTAAAAAGATATAAAATTAACTTAAAAAGTAAATCAACAGAGGAAAACAGATTCCATTATCTATGTTTATGGTGTTCTGATGTGAACAATTTTAAAATGTGGTACACCACTGTCAACTTAAAGAAACCACAGTGTTAGTGAATCAGTTGGTTTGAATTAATAATAATAAATTATTGACCTGAAAACTGTTTAGATCATTTCATCATAACATAAAAATCAGGAAAATAAAAGGATATTATTAGATTCTAGGATAAGATCTTCCTCTGTAAGAAAAATAATCGATTAGATAAGATTATTCTAGAAGGCATTGGTAAGGACGTTTTTGGATATTATAAGAACCCACTGCTTAAGACGAAATTGAAAAATTAAATTACTTTACTAAGGAAAAAGTTAAATATTATAACAAAAATTTAAGAAAGTTCAGTAGGTGATACCATCTCATCCTTTTTATTTTAAGGTTTAGCTTAAAATATTTACTGCCACTTTACGTTCCCGATTAAGATGCTTTCAACAGTGAACTACATACTTCATAAGATTACTACTTGAGAATGCTAAGCGTCTAAACTTCAAAAAAGATAATATTTAGCACATGCTTTAGCTTTTCGTAAATTAATTATCATCAGTTAAAAATAGAGTCTGACGTTGCCACAGAAATATTGGTTCTTTTGATTTAAAAACATCAATACTTACCGGTTACTGATAACCCAATAAGTAATAACAGAAATGTTGATAAATGTTACGTATAAATCACTACATCCTTTAGTTTTTCTATCATAAAATAATTCACTCTACAATAATAGTTTATGCATCTAAAATTGAATTTAAATTGATTATTTGTATGCTCCTATTTTATATTTTCAGTGGATGACAGCGTCTCTTATATTTCTACGAAATAGACTTCTAAAGCTAAATTTTTTGTAATTCCAATTCCTGATAAAATGAAGGTTGGGTGGGGGGGGTTCAAACGCTTATTGACCTATTTTTTTTAATGCTAATTCAATCTTCCATAGTAGGAAATTTATCTATAACCTTCTCGTTGCACCTATCAATTTATAATATAAATAATTTTTTGATGGGAAGCATCGGTTGAGAAATAAAAACACACCAATTAGCTGTGTTGAATGCAGCTCATTGTCGCGTCTAAATTAGCGGTTGTATGCTAGCAAATTGGTGTAGAGGGGAACAGTGCGGGCTTATGAAGCAGTGCGCAGAACTGCATCGTGTGGCCTAGTTCAATAATACGAGGGTTGCCATTTATATTTTGAGCCTTGCCAATATTAAGTGTTAACAGGCGCCATCTGACGTTTCAGATTGAAAGTTTAACCTTTTTAACCATAACCTTCTTCAGGACGTTTTGTCATTGGAATACAACTTGTGTTTACACTAATTTGAACATTTTGTCTCAGTGAAAAAATGGTATTAGCTCGTGAGGCTATGTTAAATATGGACGTCTAAAGCTAAATTTTTTGTAATTCCAATTCTATACAGTGATGAGTGGTGATAAAATGAAGGTGGGGGATTTTCAAACGCTTATTCACCTATTTTTTGAATGCTAATTCAATCCTACGGTCCTCCATAGTAGCAAACTTGTCTATAACCTTCTCGTTGTACCTATCAATTTATGATATAAATAATTTTTTGATGAGTAGCATCGGTTGAGAAATAAAAACACACAAATTAGCTGTGTTGAATGCAGCTCACTGTCGCGTCTAAATTAGCGGTTGTATGCTAGCAAATTGGTGTAGAGGGGAACAGTGCGGGTTTATGAAGCAGTGCGCTGAACTGCATCGTGCGGCCTAGTTCAATAATACGAGGGTTGCCTTTTATATTTTGAGCCTTGGCCATATTAAGTGTTAACAGGCGCCATCTGACGTTTCAGATTGAAAGTTTGGCCTTTTTAACCATAACCTTCTTCAGAACGTTTTGTCATTGGAGTACAACTTGTGTTTACGTTGATTTGAAAATTTTATCTCAGTGAAAAGATGGAACTAACTCGTGAATATTTTCGTGTGATGATTTTTACGACTTTCGTGGACTATCAAAACAGAAATGCATCGATCAACTTACTTCCACTTTTGACGATGAAGCCGCATCCTTGGCCGCTGCGAAACGCCGGTATAAAAAATTTAATCGAGTGGAAAAAGTGTTAGGAAAATTGGTTTGAGCACATGCAAGAGAGTATTGGTTATCATTGAGGATAATTTGAAAAACAATAAAGACATTTTCGATAATAAATTACTGTCTTTTCATTATTACACTCAAAATATATATAGCAACCCTCGCATACAGGATGATACCGCGACGAAGTCGACCAAATATCCGGATAATTGATTTCAGCAAAAAGCGGTTTTGCACAAGCACATCAGCGTAAGGTGTGATGTAGTAGATACATTAAATTATTATAGAAGAAATAAAATAAAAATTGTTTCAACACATCTATATTTTACTTGTTATAATAATAATAATAATAACAAGTACTCTTGATAATGACCGTCTTGGTCGAAACGATTCGTCGAGAAAATATATATGTGTTGAAATAATTTTTATTTTACTTCGTCTATATTAATATGTTTCATCTACCGATCACCACCAACGACATTGAAAGCATTAAATTATTATATTAATAAATTTTAGTAATTATGTAGCAAAAGTAATTAGATAAATATCTACAGCACCTCTACGCTAGCCGCCCCTTACGTATCGTTCACTTACACGGGTTATTCCCCATCTAGTTTTAAAGAAAAGATATGCGAAGGTTTTCCCATTCTAATTAGAACGAACTTGTCAGCAAAGGAGATAATTACTTCCTGCGATGCAGTAGATATTTATGGGACGCGGAAAATTGTATATTGCTTTAAATAATAATCTAACTGAATTAGTCCTAAATAACATTAATTTATAGTATATAAAATTGGACAAATGAGAAATTCGTGAAATAATTATCATTCAGAAAGTTTTATTGGGTAAATCCGATTAGAACTTTATTCTGAAAATAAATGAAATCATTAATTTATATTTAGAGGGGAATCTGTTGTAGATTATTGCACTAATTAAAATAAAACGTTGCATAAGACATACAGGGTGTACGTTTTCAACGTGACCCCTAGACTATCTTCGGACTAAATTGGAATATCGTTTTTAAATTTTAGTTGAATGAGTTTTCACAGAAGGCCTACCATTTTAAAATATTTTCGAATTTCTATCACTTCCGCATATGTCGGAAGTTGACTTCAAATTTGTTATTTTAAATGGAACCCCCCTATTTGTTTTACATTTCTAGATTCCCCATCAGAAATAAGGGTGTATTTGATAATACAACCATACGTTTATTCTAAACGGTTTTTGAGTTATTCCATTTTTTTAAAATTATTCTGTTTGCCGCATTTACTTTAATCGCGGTTATCTTCAAAAGTAATTGATGATATTTAATGATTTATCGACATGTTCTTAATGTTTTGGTAAGGTATTAATTCGTCTAAAAATTAAAAAAAAATCAACAATGGAGTCAAAACATGTGTTGAATATCATAAATTAGAAATAAAAAAAACTTTTTTTAATAGCAGCCCATATTTGGCATTAAAACTTCTGCATCTACTTCTACGCCCCAACTCAACAATTAATAAACTGACATTTCTTCCAAAAAACAAAACAAAATCGCCAAACTTTGAAACGGCCAACGTGATAACGCAATTTTATTGAAAATTTAAAAAAAATGCAAATTTCTCAAAAACTACTGCTCACAGATACCAACACCCCTATATCAGTCGAAAGGAAATTTAATTTTGCATTATACTATGCGAGAAAAAATATGGCATTCCATTAAAAAAAAATAGTTATCCCTGTTTGAATTTGTGAATATTGGCATGGATAAATTTTATACTATTGATAATTAATGTGTCTATCCAATACTTGTACATGATAGGCAATTTCTTCCAGAAACGGAATGTGAAAACCGCAACCCTCTAAGTCCTTTCGTTTCTGAGATATTTAAAATGGCGCCAAACACTGCAAACGTCAAATTTTCCAAGAAACCTGAAATAAATCCGGAAGGGTGCATCCCAGGTCCAATTTAATGTTAATAAATTGACATTATTTTTTTATGGGGAATTCAAAAGTATAATAAAAAATAGGCTGTTCCATTTAAAATAACGAAGTTAGGGTGCATTTCCGGTATAACCGGAAGTCCGCCTTATTTGAAAATATTTTTACGTTATTCTACACTTAACCCCATACAACTTTTATTTGAAACATTTTTCTCTATTTTGAACTATACGGGTATAAATGGCCGATTTCGGCTTAGTGACTCACCCTGTATACTCATTTGAAATTACTAACAAAATTACAAATTGACAATTATTAGGTTTATGGAAAAAATCCCCGGGGAAAAAAGCACCGGAAAAAATGCATTTCGACAGAAAATATCCCGAAAATTCCTTTAAACGAGGCATTATAACTTCTCAACAAACTTCTAAATTTAGAGCTAACATTATTCACAAAATGTAGACTACAAAAAAAACTACCTATCATTGGATAATATGTTTTTAATTTTTTGACCTCAGTCTAACCTATATAAAAATTTTTTAGTAAGGTTTTTAATTGTATTTGATTTTGCCTAAAATGTTATTGGTTTTAAACGACATCAAGGATTAAGTAAATTTTGAAACATTTAACGTCAAAGATATATTGCTTAAAAAGGTCAACGAATCAAAGTTTGATTTATTCATTTTTGGTATTGATTTTACTTTTCTACCGACTTGACTTATTTCTTCAGATTTTTGATCAACGAATTTATTTGCGAGGGGTTTGTGGGGTGGTTTAATAATTGAGCGAATTGCAGAACAAGGTCTGCATTATTTCCGGGGGATGTTTTGCCTATATTCATCAAAATAAGTATTTTTCTATCCGGTTCAATACTGGAAACGTTTCTGACTATTTGTGGAATAACAAAATATATAAACCAATAATATAATTTGTCACTTACATTCCACCCGACAGCAATATAGTCTGCTTTGTTATCTTCTGTATCGGACGGGGCTATTTCTTCTTCTTCTTCATTCTCTTCGTCACTCTTGACTTTTTTTTCTTCATCTTCTTCAGTTTCCTCTTCAATTTTTGTAATTACTTTTGCTGCTTGTTCGGCACATTCTATTTGTTCCTTTTGTTCTTGCTCTTTGGCGATTTCTGCACTTTCCCGTAGCAATGAACCGAACCTTTCGAAGAATCCACCGTCTACTTGTTGTATTCTGAAATGCGAAAATTATTATTTATTATATATTCAAAAAAGAAGGAATTAAAATCCTTATTCGTCTAAATTTTAAGATGAAAGATCTCACATTTTGAACGCGTCCTACCAAGTAGGCACAACAAACAGAAAGCCACATCCCACGACTGGTTTCGATCGGTCTCATCAGGTGGGCGCTGACAGAAAGGCCTTTACAGGCTATATTATAAATATAAATATAAATATGGAATCAATGCCGGTAGGGGTATTAGCCCACGGAGTAGTTGTTTCTGTTGATTACATATTTATATTTATAATATAGCCTGTAAAGGCCTTTCTGCCAGCGCCCACCTGATGAGACCCGATAGGTCGAAACCGGTCATGGGTATGGCTTTCGGTTCGTTGTGCCTACTTAGTAAGACGCGTTCAAAATGTGAGATCTTTGATCTTAATATTTAGACGAATAAGGATTTTAATTCCTTCTTTTTTGAATATGTTATATTTTCGTCTAGGAGTCCATCGGAATCAACAGGGTAATTCAATGCCGGTAGGGGTATTAGCCCTCGGAGTAGTTGTTTCTGTTGATTCCATATTTATATTTATATATATTATTATTATTTTTTTTTTTGATAATAATTTATTCGAAAATATTCTTATTTTTATTTTCATTAAAATAATTCCGATAAGTAAGACTACCTAGCAACGAAATATTGACCAAATACTATCTCGTACCGCGTCATTAAGAAAGTATATTTGATAATAAGTATTTATTATCTTTATAAATTAACGGAATATACAAAATTATAGACTTTAACTTATTTTGATCAACCTAATATTAGTTAAATAGATCTATAAAATTATTATGGAAGAAAGAATCAAAATTAACTTTAGGTGTGCTAAAAATCATTATTTACTTATTTTAAATTTGCGTAATGCCTTTTAAATTATATAGAAAAGTTTATATATTTTGTTCATAATTTTTATACTTTTGTACTTTCAGTTTCATTTTTAGATACTCAAGGAAAGTATTCAACATCCTCGTTTTCATCAATTCACTCTTAAAAAATAAGCAAACTAATTTGCGTAAATTTAAAAATAGCCATTAAAATTTATCTTTACCGTAACCGAAATTTATGCAATAAATCAACTGTCGATAATTTTGAAAGACGTTTAGACATTTTTTTAAATTCGCCTCTGTGAAATTGTAAAATTATTTATTATCACAAGTAATAAAATAGAATTTTTGAAAATTTTAAGGCTTTTAATTAAGATCTTTAGTCATCATTAAAAATTACTTGGTAATCTAAGTTGCTAATTTTGATATGCGTATAGAGTGATTTTTTTTTTTAAAATATAATGTAATGGATTTTGATTTTAAATATGTTAATAGATACTAATAGAATAGTAATCAATTTAAAGAGCATTATTAAGTTACATCTAATTTACCCTTGTTTTGGTCTCATTTTACACCACCAACCAATCACATGTACCTATTTGTAGTTTCAATTTTAACATTAGCACACAACACAGGTCAATTTATAAAACTAAGGCGAAGAATAGAATATCGATTCAATGCATTCGTTGAACCAGCATTTATTAAATCATTTAGTTTTTCCGCGAGCTCATATATAAATACAATCACCGAGATTAAACAAATAATTAGATGGATAAAGGATAATAATACAGAAAGCCTCAAATATATAGTACATGTTTATACATATATATGTATATTGATGCTGGGTTTCACATCGCAGCACCAATGATAGCGGAGACAGTGGGGTTTTCCAAATTGTCTGGTGTACAGGGGCTTTTTTCGTTCGAGTAAAAGGTCATAGTTCTGTTTTAAAATTTAACTCTATTAAGTTTTAACTGACCCATTTGGATATATTTAAAAAAATAATAATTATGTTATGTTGGTATAATTTTGAAAGAATGATTTAAAGGCCAAAGAAAATTGTGAAATAAACAAGTGTTTGTATCTCGTCTTTTTTTTCTTTTTAATGTTTCACTACATATTATGTATGGTACTTATATACTTAGGAAACAAAAACATTCTAAAACTTCAATGTTTCAGTTTTTCTCAGTAGCTATTCACATTTCAGTATTTGTGATGTAAACTTATTCATTTGTATATAATTTAAAGAAAAATCTAATGTTGTATTGAAGAATTCTGCTATCCACAAACAGTGGAATATGCAAAAAATGTAGACTTAAAAGGAAGAGTACTCAATGTTGCTTTGTCAAAAAGACCCTGTATGCAGAGATAAATATTTTCTCGAACCCTATATGGATGCAACCAGTCGTACAGCTTCGCATAAACGGTTGTCGATACAATGTTAAAATTTTAATTTATTCAGTTGAAATCGTATTCGCTTTTCTCTTTTAACAATATTAATAAAATTAAAACAAAAACTATATCATGAGGGTGACAATTTGTTCTATTAAATAGGAAAAAATAATTTATTTAAGTTTTTGTGATTATACTTAAGTTAAAAGTACAAATAAAAATCACTTTAGTTTATAAAAATGTTTAATAATCGAAAAAACAGGAACTTCTTTCGTAACAGATTTATATTAATTTTTAATAAAAAATAATTGTTAGAATTGTCACATGATTTAAGAATTTGAAAAATTTTGGCGAAAAATGCCTTATAAAAACCTGGACAAAAATACGTGTTCAAATGCATATATTTCTTTTTATTACTTTCTGATTATCGTTATACAATAAAAATTTGCAAATAGCAATTTGTATATATAGATCATATATTTGTTTTTGTTTTTTTCTAACAAGGAAAACAAAATCTTCACTAAGGTTTTAAAAATATACATACCTCATCCATTTAAATTTTTTCATTAAAATATACAATATTTTTTATATCACGCAATTTGAAACACACCTTTAGGATAGTGTTTTGCAATGTGGTTAAAAGATCACAACTAAAATCTTAACTGAATAATATTCATGTTGTAAATTACTTGAGACACATAGAACATTTAAATAGACCTTACACTATAACAATGCCTACATTGTAAATAGATTACTCAAAGTGTACACAATTGCGCTTATTAACTACTTGGAAGACAAACTGGAAGACATTTGTGTTTACCTTTTGCTTACATAATTATTAGTATATTAACATAGGCGCATTTTTGGCAACAAGCAACAAACAGCAAAAAACATTACAAATATAACGTATTTGCAATTTAATTTTTGAACATGTACGTAATTAAAAAAAATAATAAAAATATAGGTTCCTATTTTTTATCAAAAATAATTCTTAATTTACAACTTATCACGTTTGTTTGTTTGTTTTTTGCTTAATAAATCAGTAAAGTTACAAAAATAAGAAGACTGTCACGTGTATAGCAACAAGCAATTTAAGTGATCTAAATTTAACTGTTTACAAAAATAACAGATTGCAAGCAGATTGGTTTTGTACATTATAGATAAAAATGAAGTAATTTAGGCATTTCATGATTATTGCTTTTTCACTCTAGGCCTCCTAAGCAGTAATATTTAACATACAGAAATTCGTCAATACCGTATATAGATCCTTCGCGACCGATTCCAGAATCTTTTATTCCACCAAAGGGGGCTTCTGCCATTGAAATTAGACCCTCGTTAATTCCCACCATTCCCGTTTCTACAAGTTTGCTTACTCGAAATATCTGACTTACGTCGCTCGAACATAAATAACCTGCTAATCCTACCATTGAGGAATTAGATATTTTAATTGCTTCTTCTTCTTTCTCAAATTTCATAAGAGCAACTACCGGCCCAAATACTTCTTCATTGTAAATTTTCATATCTGGTTTAATATTTGCCAAAATTGTGGGTTCGTAGAAGAGTTCTCCTAGATGTTTAGCAGGTTTCCCTCCAAGTAGGAGTTTAGCTCCCTTGCTTACAGCGTCCTCTACGAAACTAGTTACGACATTTAATTGTTTTCTATTTATTAATGGCCCAAGTTGTACATCTGATTGTGACCCATCTCCCATCTTTAATGCTTTTATTTTTTCTGTAAAAGCGCTGACGAAACGATCATAAATACCACTCTGTACAAGAAATCGGTTAGCGGCCACGCACGTTTGACCGCAATTTCGGAACTTGGCTACCAAAGCACCTTCTACAGCCTTATTAATATCTGCTGAATCGAAAACTATAAAAGGAGCATTGCCTCCTAGTTCTAAAGATATGCGTTTAATGTGGTCTGCACACAGCCTGTAGAGAATTTTTCCTACAGCAGTTGAGCCTGTAAATGAAACTCCTGCAATCAAGGGGCTTGTGCAAAACAATGTTCCAACTTGACTGGCATTGCTGTCATTTAAGGTTACTACATTTATTACGTTTTCAGGAATTCCAGCTTCATGTGCCAGCTGTATTACTTTTATTGCTGTTAAAGGCGTTTCTCCAGCTGGTTTAATGACACAGGTACATCCTGCTGCTAAAGCTGCTCCTGCTTTTCTGGTAACCATAGCATGTGGAAAGTTCCATGGCGTTATAATACCTACAACTCCAATAGGATGTTTTTCAACTAAAATTTTCTTTGATTTGTAAGGACTTGGGATGATTTGTCCCAGAACTGTTCTGACTTCCTCTGAGGACCACTCTATAAATGAATTTCCATAGGCCACTTCACCTTTTGCTTCATTAACAGGCTTCCCAGCTTCTTCAGATAAGGTCTTTGCAATATCTGTAGAATTTTTTTCTAATAAATCAAACCATTTTCTAAGTAAGACAGCTCTATGTTTCGCTGTTGTTAGTTTCCATTCGTGATATGCATCATATGCTACTTCAACTTTTTTCTTTACTTCATCTATTGTCATATCAGGCACTGTTCCCGCAACTTTGCCATTTGCTGGATTCAATACATCAAAAGTACTTCCAGAAAGTAATCTTATTAATTGTATTTTTTTTAAATTGGAATTTTTGCAACTTAAAGTAAGTGTTTTACTGCAGTAACTTAACATTGTGTATAAAAACCGTAAAAGGTTACTGCAAACTAAATCGTAATGGATGTTAAGTAAGTTTAAGGACAATTTATTTATTAATAAACATAAATTGTTTATTTCCTACATACCAGGCGATAACCTATGGGCTGATATAGATAATATAAACTATTGAGTGATCCTGACAGATATCGTCATCATGTCGTCAGAGGTTATGTAACTTTGCTTGACATTACCCACAGAGTTGACTGAAACCGTAGATATTCGACTCGAAGAACTAATAAGTAAAGGCGCACTCTATTTACGCGCTACTGCACCACCGATTCAAAAGTAAAGTGCACAAAAATATTTCTTAATTTTTGAATGAAAGAAGTCCAAACATAAACTTCATTTAGTTGCTAATGCGAAGAACATATTGAATTTATTCTTTTTAACTAATAACAACCCGTCCTTGCAGCTTATAATGATTGAAAATGAAAAACAAAAGTAGTTTAAAAGAGTTATTCTTACAAATGTTTCATAATTTAGTAACTGTGTATTAAAAAAAATTGAATTAAATATTATTATCGTACCAATTCGCGTAATCAACATAATTGGTTGTAATAACAATTTTATTATTCAAACAATCAAAGTGCGTGATGGATTTAGAGCACAACATTTGTTAGTAACACTCGATCATAATAATAGAAGTAGATATTATATGTACCTAGACAATATGACCTCATTCAATAATTTTTTAAGTATTATGTAGAATAACATATACAAGACAAAAATCATTCTTCAGGAATTTCGTTAAATATACATTTTCCATAAAGTTAATAATGTTGTAGAAACTTTTTAATTGTCACATGAAATTGAAAGTTTTGCGCATGTCTGGCTTAATATGAGTCAGTTATACTAACAGGATGCCGGTCATGGCCGATGTCGTGAGGTCATTCGCAATTTTTTTCGGCAAGAGCTTTAAAAAGCGTACGTTTTTGAGTTGTTTTGGTAAATATAACACACAACCCTATTAACGTTACGTTCTGATGAATACTGCAGTCAGTCCATTAAATAAATGGAATGAACAAAGTAATAATAATAATGCGTGGTACACACGATTGTTGTTGTTGTGCGTATGCAGGTATGTAATATAAAAATAGATTTGAAACAATAAATCAGCGCGTCAACGTCTGTGATCTTTCACCATGACTGAACTACGTACCTCTGGTCGTGTTCCTGTTGTTCGACCGACTGTTGCGTCTGTAACTTTTCGTAAATCGTCTTCCACATAAACTCCTCTGTATCCATTTTGAATTTGAAACACTTATTACTTAACCAAACACCACTTTCACTTGCAGTCTATATAATTAAAATCTTCATGTACCATGAAGACCTCGATGTAGACAAATAATAATAATAATAATAAACGTAAAGTTTTACTTCCTATGACTAATGTCTATCCCCGCGACTGAACATGAAATAACGCGAAAAGGTATTTGTTGGTAATTTTCATGACTGGTTTTGGATGAAGCTGTAGTGAAGTAGGTTTTGTGCTCTTATTGTTTTATATTCTACAATACATATGGTGATCCAAGCAGCTAAAGTAGACACATATATATATATATATATATATATATATATATATATATATATTTGCTGGTATTTATAAAGATTAGTGTACGTAGTAAACTTAAAATAGCGATGATTTTGTGCAAACAAGATTAAATAGTTATTGTCTTGTAATTAACATGAAAGTAGTAAATGTACTTTCAAAGTACCGGAAGTATTTAAAATAGAAGTCTTCTTTAGGGGAAGGGAGGGCGATGATTCAAGTAGGATATAAAAAATTTAGAAAACGAATAACCGAAAACGTTAAACCTCTCAATCCTATATACCTTTACCTAAACCATAAATAACCCCATAAGTTCTTAACCTAAACTTTTTAAACCCCATAACTCGAAGAATAGCGAGCCAACGCTTTCAAATATTTAATTGAAATTGTAAATAAACTATCAGGGTGGTATAAATTGCTTTGGTGCGTTGACTAACTGCTCCCGGGTTATGAGTTTTAATAAGCCTATGTTGTAGGGTCATGGAGTTTTAAACACTTTAGGTTTTGAGATTAGGGGGGGGGGTATTTATGGTTTAGTTTAAGAGGTTAAGCGGATTAAAACACTTGGCTGGTAGGGTTGAGGGGTTTAAATCGTTTGGGTTTAATGTTTGGGAGTTGCATTTGAGAGTATTGTTTCGGAGTCAATTCTTAGGAGGGGGGGGGCAATCGCTCCTCCCTTTGGATCCGCGTCTATATATCAATAAATTATACAGTCCTTCACAAAAGTTTGTATCCTAATCTAAAGACATACATTATATATGAGTTAATAAAGACGAAGTTACAAAAAGCGAACAAAACCACATTTTTTCATTTTTGTTTTAATCTGTCGGATATTTAAGCGAGTATTTCATGAGTTTTTGGTAGTGCCTATAAAATTTATAGCAATTATTCCATATAAATTGTTTGTCATAATTAACAGAAAACAATTGTGTACATAGAAATTAACGTTTATGAGAAATTCCGTGAATTATTTGAATTGACAGTCATCGCCAATAAAACTTATCTGTGACGAGGAGTTTTCAAAATATGTATCATATCTTACGCAAAACAAACACCGGAAAAGTTACTAACTTTATCTAAAATCTACAATAATTATTTAGATACCTGTATCTTAGGTGTGGGTAAAAAATATTTTTAAGTAAAAAATTCAAAATTCAATTAGATTTAATAATAGTGACTTGTTTAGCTCTAGTTGGTCATTAAGAATATTACATTTCTTATTTAATTTGTTAATCTTCAAGCTTTCTTTTTTACCTTTGTTTTCGACATGTAATATTTTGAAGTTATCATTACTAATTCACCAACCTGAAAAAGATTCAGTGTATCGAAATAATTATTGTGGTTTTTAATCCCATTATTGTTCCGTGTCTGTCTGTTTGTCTGTCGATTAACTAACTGACTTATAATCAAAACATAAGGTTTTTCCATTGATCTAAAATTTTGGGAGGGAATAACGAATTAAGAATGTATTATTGGCCCGACAGGCTAAGGTTTTGCCAACTCTTAAACATTATGCAAGACCTAGTAATAAAATTTTCTAACATTTTTCTGACTCAACACACCCCTATTAAAATACCAAATAATTTAAAAAATGTGATTTTTTATGTTTCAATTGTTTTTAGGATTATTTTTTCTAAGTTTTGCATAAGGTTTAAAGGTTGGCAAAACCTAAGCCTGTTGGGACTGATAACCCATTTCTTACCCCCCCTTCCCCTTTTTGACACGAGTAAAGGTATCATAACAAGGAAAGAAATACATTCGAAAATCATTTATTTCTAAATTATTCATAAAATTAATTACGAGGCATGTTTTTTAAGTAAGTACCGTTTTGAAAATCTACCTCCGCAACGCTGCGGTCAGCCTTCTGTGCATGCGCATGTTTTCTTAGTGTTTAAGATTTATGGTGTTATACATTCTAGTAATAATCATTTTCAATATTTTGAAATCGTCATAAGGATATCACTAGTTTAATGTGGTTCGTTTATGTCCCTACTCAAATTAAATTGTTTTTTCTTTGTCTATGTGTATTTTTATTTAATTTTTTTAAACAGACAAAGAAAGGATTATTTAAATTCAAGTATTAGATAGATAAAATACTAAAATATTATCAAATTGTTTATTTAGAATGAATTCTCTGGAAGATAGGTAAAATCACATAAATAAACGAAATCCTGCATCCGCGCCCGACTGACACTGAAAATCGTTATTAGGGTGTGAGTCCTGCTCGTACTTTGGATTTATTTATTCTCTTTTAAACATACCATGCTATCATAAAATTGTACATGATACGTTAGAACTTTTTTAATTTTAATATCGTACCTATAATTTTTTTCAAGTGGAAATATAATTTTCCATGAAAATTGAGGTCAATTTACTTGTACAGGAGTATATTAGTTTAGCAAATCGATATCTACGAATAGGGTACAAGCACATACATATATGAAATATATTACCTAATAACAAGTGTTGCCAATAGCGACTAAATGTTGTCTACTCAAAAGTAAGCGATATTGATAAATTGCTAAAGCATGCATCTAAATGTTTTCATTTTTTTTTTCTTTTCAACTAGCTCATTTCATACCTCTTAGGTAGACGGAGGGGTACTATTTTGTTTAATTTCCTTAAACACGATGGAAAACAACATTTAAGCCATTTCATTGCAAATAAGCGTTAATGTTACATTGTACTGACTTATAGTTCACGTAAAAATATTCCGTACTTTATGCTAAGATCGATGAATATGAGGTCAACGTTAAAAAAAGCAGGATGTCTGTCTACCTACACCAAATCGATTAAAATTAAATACCTAAAGAGGTCTTAGACGTTAAAGGGGTGAATTCGGGAGCGAATCTCTGAGGCCCAGTATCATTATTTATAGATGAAATTGAATCGGCTTTTACTTGGTGAAAGTTACTCATCATCGAAAATAAAATCACAAAACGATTCTTTCACAAAATTTATTTGACAACAACAATTGTTTCGCTAACACAGTAGCTTCTTCAGATTGAGTGTGGTACAAACTATAAATATTGGGTATTTATAGACAGATAGAAACAGTGGGGGGGAAAGAATTAAACATAGGACAAAACAGGGGACAAAATACAATAAGATAAAAATATACAGACTAAAAATATTACAATTAAAAAAATTTTTTATAACAGATTAAAAAAGGTTAAAATAACATAATATTGGGTAAATACCTAAAATTAGAGATGGAATAACAAACATATAACAATAGAAAAAATTTAATGTAACAATAAAAAAATTCAATGAAATAAGTATGCAATAACTAAAATAATTAAAATTATAAGTCTAAATTAATTAATGGAGAAAAGTTAACATCTAATTGTTCATTTAATAATAATAAAGAAGACTTATGTTTATTAATTTCTAATAACTCCAATAAATTTAATTTTGGGCCTTTTTCCGAAATGTGTAAAATGTCATAATTAAAATTGGGAATATGGTTAGTTTCAATTAAATGATTGGCATAATTAGAATTTAGTTTTTTATCAATGAACGTCTAATTATGTTCTGAAATTCTGGTCTTAAAATTTCTAACTGTAAGGCCAATGTAAAATTTATTATTATATAAATTGGATAAATGATTGAAGTTGTCTATTCGTTCCAGTAAAACAAGCTATAACATCGTCAACATAACGATACCAATATAAAAATTTTTGTTTGTTAGTATTATTATCAAATAGTTTTCTTTCAATGTGGTCCATGAATATTTCTGCCAACAGGGGACTTAAGGGATTTCCTAAAATTATGCTATTTGCCGACGAATAGATGTTGTTATTGAATTGAAAGTAATTTTGTTCCAGACTGGTAGATAAAGTTAAAATTATCTCTGATGAAACTACTGGATTTACCATATTGTCCTTTAATAAGTTGCCGACTAGAGGAATAACCTCTATTGGTGGAATACTCGGAAAAAGGTTGCAAACATTAAAAGAAATAAGTTTCGAGTTGTTAGGTAAATTTACGTCTTTCAACAAGTTAACCAATTCAATTGAATTTTTGAAATTATATTTTGGACATAACTTTGTGTTTCTAGAAATAATATCAATAAGACTGTTAGAAATTTTGATTGAATCAAAAAAGTTTTTACAAGAACATGATATTAATATAGCCTTAAAAACCAATAACAGTTTAAGCAGACATATTAAACATAACAAAGACAAAACAAATAAAGACAATAAAAGTAGAGTATACAAATTAAATTGCGGTACTTGCAATAAGTTTTATATTGGCCTTACAGGTAGAAATTTTAAGACCAGAATTTTAGAACATAATAAGTCGTTCATTGTAAAAAACTAAATTCTAATTATGCCGATCATTTAATTGAAACTAACCATATTCCCAATTTTAATTATGAAATTTTACACATTTCGGAAAAAGGCCCAAAATTAAATTTATTGGAGTTATTAGAAATTAATAAACATAAGTCTTCTTTATCATTATTAAATGAACAATTAGATGTTAACTTTTCTCCATTAATTAATTTAGACTTATAATTTTAATTATTTTAGTTATTGCATACTTATTTCATTGAATTTTTTTATTGTTACATTAAATTTTTTCTATTGTTATATGTTTGTTTATTCCATCTCTCATTTTACGTATTTACCCAATATTATGTTATTGTAACCTTTTTTAATCTGTTATAAAAAAAATTTTTATTTGTAATATTTTAAGTTTTTGTATATTTTTATCTTATTGTATTTTGTCCTCTGTTATATGTTTAATTCTTTTCCCGCACTGTTTCTATCTGTCTATAAATACTCAATATTTATAGTTTGTACCACACTCAACCTGAAGAAGCTACTGTGTTAGCGAAACAATTGTTGTTGTCAAATAAATTTTGTGAAAGTATCGTTTTATGATTTTATTTTCGATGATCAGTATTTATAGGAAAAAATTTAGGAATTGAATAAATTACACTATTACAAATTGAAAATCAATTTTATTGGTCTAATTACTTATTCATGCTGGGTCAGATATTTAATTTAATAAATAAATATATTCAAGAAAGAAGGAATTAAAATCCTTATTCGTCTAAATTTTAATTTGAACACGTCCTGACAAGTAGGCACAACGAATCGAAAGCCACATCCCACGACCGGTTTCGACCTATCGGGTCTCATCAGGTGGGCGTTGGCAGAAAGGCCTGTACAGGTTATATTATAAATATTTAGACGAATAAGGATTTTAATTCCTTCTTTTTTGAATATGTTATATTTTCGTCTAAGAATACATCGGAATCAACAGTGTAATTCAATACCGGTAGGGGTATTAACCCCCGGAGTAGTTGTTTCTGTTGATTCCATATTTATATTTTTAATATAACCTGTAAAGGCCTTTCTGCCAGCGCCCACCTAATGAGACCCGATAGGTCGAAATCGATCGTGGGATGTGGCTTTCGGTTCGTTGTACCTACTTGTTAGGACGCGTTCAAAATGTGAGATCTTTGATCTTAAAATTTAGACGAATAAGGATTTTAATTCCTTCTTTTTTGAATATATTATATTTTCGTCTAGGAGTCCATCGGAATCAACAGTGTAATTCAATGCCGGTAAGGGTATTAGCCCCCGGAGTAGTTGTTTCTGTTGATTTCATATTTATATTTATAATATAACCTGTAAAGGCCTTTCTGCCAGCGCCCACCTGATGAGACCCGATAGGTCGAAATCGATCGTGGGATGTGGCTTTCGGTTCGTTGTACCTACTTGTTAGGACGCGTTCAAAATGTGAGATCTTTGATCTTAAAATTTAGACGAATAAGGATTTTAATTCCTTCTTTTTTGAATATATTATATTTTCGTCTAGGAGTCCATCGGAATCAACAGTGTAATTCAATGCCGGTAGGGGTATTAGCCCTCGGAGTAGTTGTTTCTGTTGATTCCATATTTATATTTATAATAAATAAATGACTAAAACTGAGGACACGTTCATGTTCATTTTAGACCTTAGAAATCTAAAAGAGGAAGATTTGATTATAATTTGCAAAAGGTTGGGCCTCACCATTATGATTCGTTAATATGCATGTATTTTTTAATTTACACTAAGTAGTTGAGTTTAGAATAAACTAAAAAGGATTCCACATTAACATACTGTCACGCTAAAAGGTTTTTATTAGTACGGATAACGTTTGTATCTTCTTCCAGTAACTTTCCGGATTCGTAATACTCATGTGAAGTTCAGCCATGCGAAGAACAAAGCTGGAATTGCATGACCGCAACCTCTGAAGTCATTGCACTTGCCTTTTCTTTGTTTTTTTTTTTCGATTAAATTTACGCAACGTATGATGCACGAGAAACAATAAAAAAGTTGTTAGAAATCTTAATGTAATTGAACGAACACGGAATGTTTGAATACACTTGTTTCGACAAAACACGATGTTTTGGTTTCATATCTAACGGAATAGTTAACATAATTGTGGCATGCGTATGTGGAATAACTGTAATTGTATTAGACAATTAAAGTTGCATGAAAAAACAACGCATACGTTTCATTAAAATGTATTGTTGTAAAGAGACTGCTTTTAAGGCAATTATTCGATTATAGATTTAAAAAACTTGGAATTTCCACAAAAAAAATTGTTTACTTTATAAATGTTTCAACACTTTAATATTATAAATAACAAAGATAAAACATAAAAAACAGAGATATATAGGGTCATTAAAACTGAGTAGTATGCATACAATGAATAGATTAATAGTTTCTGTGATAATTTAATTTATTGGAAAAAAAAATCTGAACGCTCTTCTGTTCAAATGATAAAGCTTAGTTTTGGCATGGCGTTAGCCTTTTGACTAATTTCAACATTCTAAGTCATTTTTTATGGAAGTTATGATTTTTTATACTTTGGGTTGCGGTGCACCTTTTTTTCAATTAATTAAATTATCTCAGAAACTATTTATCGTAGGTATACAAGTTACAAATTGGCTATCAAAGTACTTTAAAATTTTATGTTTCATACGAATTCATGGTAAAAATTATACCATTCCATTTAAAATAAGAAAGTTGACATCATGATATAATTACCTCAGTTGTCATGATTACAATACCACTACGAAATGTTTTCAAAATACTTTTTGTAGAAGTAAAATTAAATTATTCATTGTATTAAGTCCGATATATAAAACTTATAAAATAATTTTTTTTATACGTTATAAAGTCCAGCTCATTAAAGTTTTATATACATATAAAATTTGCGTAATTGATAAAAATGTACACAAAATAGCCAGTATATAAATCAATCAATCGGTATAACCAGAAGTGCCCGACAGTTGAAATTATTTTAGTTAAATAGATCATCCTTGATAACCCCTACTCCCAAATTTTCAAATTTGTAACATGCTTAGTTTCCCTAAAACGTCTAATGTACCACTCAGTTTGAATGACCCTGTATAAATTAACATGACGAACTTGTAATAAGTCTTACATTGGACAAACATGGAGATCATTTAGTAAACGCATTAAAGAACACGTAAATTCAATTAAAAGATGAGTTACACATTAGACCTGTTAATAACTGGGGTGATTAAATTGTATAAAAATAAAAATGTGTTACTAAACGGCCAACTAGAACTGAAAAATGTTCCTCTACTGAATCTATGGTCAAACTAGAATCTATCACCCTCTAGCAAATTAATATAATTGAATAAATAAATAGAGGAATATATACTTATAACGTTTAAGTATATATTGTAACTTCTGAAGAAGTCACAATGTGGTGAAACTTATGTAAAGTAAACATTTTTTTTTAGTGTTTTTAATTTATTAATTATTAATTTACGATGCATTTTTGCCAAGTAAAACTAGATTCGATTATTCAAATTATTCGATTTGTTTAAATTTTCATTTTCCATGAAAATATATTGTATTCCTTAAAGAAGGAAAATATCAAATTTTCATTTTAAGCATTACGTAATTAAAGTATTATTTATTTGTTACTCTCAGTATATATTGTAATTTATTAATCTATATTTATTGAGACTTACTGTGGTTGGACGGGATTCACTTTTCTTTTTCTCCATCTTTTAATCCAAGGGGTTGATTTCCTCTTATATAGCAGTTGACGAAGTGCCTTCCGTAGAAACTTTTTTTGGCAGTTTTTGATTTCTCTAAAATTATTTTTTTTCTGTTAGTCTTCATTAATATTTATTATTATCAAAACTTAAGTAAATTAAATTTTATAAATTAATACAATAATTTGACAATAAGACCGGAAAGAAATTTATGAAAATACAGTGAGCTAAACTATCGAAAAATACTTAAGGATTTATATATCTTAATTTAAAAACCAAAAAAACAATGATTAAGAAACTAATTGTTTTTACTAATCTATAATCAAAAGAAATTGGTACAAGGTAAAATAAATAAATAAACACGTACGATTGACATGTCTCTCTAAAGTTGTGTGTAACTAATTACTTGTAATTATTCATTTAACTAAACGTCCTTTTCCTAATTTGATTTTAAAGTGGCTATTCCATCTTTAAAAACATATCCTTATATACTCGATAAGTTTTTCTTCAAAACAGCGCCAGATAGGCTAATTTTCGTTGATTATCACAAAACCCCAAGTGCTTTTAGAATATTCTTTAAGTACCTAAACATAATAATGTGCTTTTCCTGATAAATGACAGTAAAAATATTTTAATAAACGAATTTAGGAAAATCTGAACAAATTTGGTAGTGGGATTATTAGTTTTCTGGCAAAACATAAGATTGTGTAAGTGTTGACTTTGTATCACCGTTTGAAAGTATATTTTCGAAAAGGTTTATGTTTGCGAAAATAAGCTGTTAAAGTTTACTGAACTTTTTACATTTTTTAAACCTTTATAATTTATTTTTCAAGTAATATTGAGGATTTTCTAGAATTTCGGTACTTTTATTACAACTTACCTAATTTTCCTTCGACCAGTGTTTGTATGAGACGTAAGTATTAGAGGCTGTAAATCTTCGATGTTAACTAATTCTTTTCCTCGTTTTCGACCATTATCTCCAATTTTTGGACGATAGATAGATTTATAATAAGGATTTCTTCTAGAAAAACTTCTTTTCAGAGCTCCGCAACTTTCACAAGATATCTCGCGAATTCTTACGATTTCTATACATCGCATCACTAAATCTAATTCTTCTTGCATTTTAAAATGCAAACTTAGTTGTTATTGAAGGTGTATCTTATTAATTAAAATTATTAATGAAAAGTGCACCAAACAAAGCTTATATTTTAAAGTTAGTTATGGTATTCTCTTTAACTTTAAGTCCTTGTTAATTATTGGTTTCTATTGTAAAAGGTTGTTCGTATTCACTCTCTTTTCATTTAATATCCCCATTTTTGCTTCCTTTTCTTTTGCACGCTCGATTCATTTTCACTAACAAATTGGTATTTTTCGCGGTCAATGTCACTGCTCTTTTAACATTTAAACACCTGCACAAGTTAAATATTGTATCGAAATTGTTTGTGCTTAACAGATAAAAACAACACCAAACAGTGCGTTCTATTCTTCGATGGTAATTTAACGAATGAGGGGGAAAGGCTTATAGGATCGTCAAATGAGTGTCGGGGAAACTTGCAGACTTACCTGTTACGCTTTAAAAGACCAGGATGAAATTTAAAAGGTGGGAGACTTCCGGCGCAATTGGATGTTTCCGCAATTTATCGCTTTATCTTGTGTTGTATACAGCTATACACACGAAACTACTACAAGAGCACATGTATATATGTGAGCATTGTTTTCAAATCGAATTATGCATTGTAGTCTTTTGTATTTTGTAACAGCACAACGGTACGGAATGATTCAAAATTGTCGCAAAGGTATCATTTTGATAAAACGAGTGACATACTTATATTACTATCAAATAATTTAAAGCACTTTACAAATGGTACTTAAATTTTCCATGTTGGTACATTCAGCTCTTTTTTATAACGACCTATATACCTGTAAAAGTTCGATGTTCTTTAATGGCCCGTTTTTTTGTGTAGTCAAAAATACATAAAAGAAAATATACTTTTCAAAGTGCATTCTGTTGGTTTTGTAAAAGAAAATCGTTTAAAACTGTTTAAGTTTTTATTTCTCTTGTTTTTAAAATTTATCACATTTTTAGGTGCTTACATTTTCATATTTTAAACAAAATATGTCCCCTTAATAAAAAAGAAACTTATAGTTTATTTAGGGAAGTTCAGGCCATTAGCTCTTGGTGAAACATTTTGAAATATAGGTATGTATCTATATCACTTAATAGTTTAATTAATTCTATGGTAATCTCATATAATAAACATATTTAGACGTAAGATACGTTAGAACACGTAGGGACTGCGATTTTTAAACAATTTTTAATTTTCATTATCACAGGACAAAAATGAATAAATATAATTACCTCAGTTGTCATGATTACAATACCACTACGAAATGTTTTCAAAATACTTTTTGTAGAAGTAAAATTAAATTATTCATTGTATTAAGTCCGATATATAAAACTTATAAAATAATTTTTTTTATACGTTATAAAGTCCAGCTCATTAAAGTTTTATATACATATAAAATTTGCGTAATTGATAAAAATGTACACAAAATAGCCAGTATTTAAATCAAAACTGTAATATAAAAATACTACAAGGTTGACATTTTACTATGCAATAAATAATAAATTATCATAAAAATATAATAAAACAAAAATTAAAATCAGAATATTTTTCAACCATTAATATATGTCATTCCGAGAAAATACAAAATTTGAGATTCCAAATCTTTTTGTTTCTCCATTTCTGCTGACAGTTCATTTTTTAATTGGGCCTCTTGCTGTTTTAAAGTATTTACATGCCGGTTTAAAGAAAAGTGTACTTGTTCTTGATGCAAAATTGTTTGTTTTAAATTTTTTAACTCCATATCACGTTCTGAAAGTATATTAATTATTTACCATTTCATAAAGGAAGCATTATATACCTACTTGTAATAATAGATAATAAATTTGCCATTGCATCAGTTACTGAATCAGAGGAGGAATCATTGCTAGTACTATCAAAGTTATCTAATTCAATATTAGGAACTATTGTGCAGTTAATTTCTTCAGTAATATGGGAATGATCAATTTCTAAAGCTCTTATATGACCAGCAACTGCCTGAAGATGTTGTCTTCCTTGTAAATGTTCTTTCTTGTTATGTAGACTGTGAAACCATTGGTCGCAGGTACGACAATAGAGTTCTTCATTATCTTCATCCTGCAACGAAAAATACATTTAAATTTATAGATAGGAAAGTTTAACATTATATTTCTTACATCAAAATCATCAGTTGCATCCATATCACTTTCAGAAAGAATGTTGTTTTGGACTTTCTTTTTTCTCTTTTTAGCCAAATATAGTTGATAAGCTCCAGATTGTCTATATACTCTTAGTTCTTCCCTATATCTTTTTTTTTCTTCTTCGGCTCTATCTAGATAGGGCTTTTTCTCTTCTAAACTTAAACTGGACCATTTATTTCCTAGAATTTTTGTTATTTCATAAAAAGCTAATGAGCTATCTTTAAATGATTTTCTCATTTCATTTAAATAGAGTGTGTAACCAGTGGCAGGAGCTTTAGGTGGTAAATGCAATACTTCTGGTTTTCGCTTGCGTCCTTTAGGCCAACCTCCTTTTCTTTTAATTGGTAGTTTAGGTGAATCAGTATTTTCACTTATTAAAAGAGGTTTTTGTTCGAATAATTTAGGTACATTTTTGTGCAGGTTGTCATTCCTACTTTTACTAATACAATTTACCATCAATTTATTAGCATTATCAGTAATATTTGAATCGGAATCAAATGAAGTACTTGGTTGAATAATATATTTATAACATGCAACAGATGGTATAATTGCAATTCCATCTTTTTGGACATCTAACGATTTATGTAAATTTTGAGACTTCTCTCCTAAATTATCGCTGCTTTCACTAGTAGGGTCATCACTATCAGCTGTTGTATCCGTGGAACAAAAATCGGAATTGAGTTGTAAAGAAGTATCAGATATATCAGAACTTTCTTTATGCAAACTTTCTTGCAATATCAATTGAGTGGCTAGTTCTTGCAAATCTTCAGCAGATAAGTTTAAGTTGGAAGAAAGAGCGTCATTTAATGACATGCAGACTAATCTAAAGCGTAAAACATATAAAACATCCTGCTTTGAAAATATGATTACACACCTACCCTTTGCTGGTCTCGACTAAAATGCCATTTTTTAATAAATTGCTTGCTTCAAAATGAGTTTTTGCTAACGGAGGTACTAAAGTATTGTCATTTTCTTCAGGAACACTATTTATTTGGGCCATTCTATAACCAAAACAAAATAAAAAGAAGCTTTTGTACCCGGCTAACAAGCTAAAAACTAAACATAACCTATAGTTAATGGATATGACAGATATGGTGTCAATATAACAAGAGATGCATTCTTTCAGATTTACAAATTAGTCAGTTGTGTATTACTTTATGAAAGCTAATGAAAAGTCTTTTAAAAATGTGGTATTTATGTGTGATTCAAGTAAATACTACAAAAAAAAACATTAAAAAATCATCCATTAATTTTGAACACTGTTATAATGTTACAAATTATTAAATAAGATGCAAAATAACCAACTATTAGTTCTATGGTTATGGTAATTATATCCTTAAGATCTGTGATTTTAAGCATTTTATATAGTTTAGGATTTTAAGTTAAAAAAATGACATTGACGACTGACGACAAAAATAATCAGAATCTGTGTAATACTTGTGTTCGAGATTATTTATAAATATTTCTTATAACAAATTAGTAATTAGAGATAAGCTTGATGTGATAACATTTATGTGAAATATGAAAGCAGAATTCTGCATAAGACAGTATAAAATGTAGACTGCAGTCATGGACCAAGATTTACCAGTATTTTCTGGAATCCTCTTACTTCCTCCGCAGGGAAAGCTGTTGATAAAGGTTAATAATTTACCTTTGATTTGAAATATTAATATCTGACAAAATAAAATTTCTAGAAATCATGGCAGCAAAAATTCTGTGTACTATATAAGGCAAGTAAATTTGGAATAGAGAGGTTAGAAGTATATGACACTGTTGATGATGCGACTGCATCAAAAAATTGCCCCACTAGGATTATCACATTGGAAAATTGTGTAAAGATCGTTCAAAAAAGCCCAACATTTATAACAATTATTACCAAAACTGCTACTTATGATTTTGGAACCACTACACATGCCTCATTGAAAGAATGGCTTATGGCACTTCAATCAGTTGCATTTAGAGATGATGTCTCTAAAATAAGCAGTATTGAAGAAGATAATGACCTGTATTGTTCTTCTGGTGAGGGTATTTTTCACATAACTCTTTATCCCTCAGATGCTTCACAAAGATGTAATTTAGAGCCAAAGCCATATATGTTGGTCTTAACTTCAACTGCAATACAGCTAAGGAACATAGATGATGATAAACTTCTTTTCACTTGGCCATATCGATATATACGCCGATATGGATATCGAAGTGGGAAATTTACTTTCGAAGCTGGTAGAAAATGTGAGTCTGGAGAGGGGACGTTTCATTTGTTACATTCCAATCAACAGGAAATTTTCAGGTGTGTGTTTATTCTTTGATAACAAATTTTTCTCTTAGTACTTCATTAATGCTTGAATAGATATAATTAATTTTTTAAAAAGTGAAAGTTTGCATTAAACTTTAAAAAGGTGGCAGTAGTAATAGTTTAGGTTGGATTGTGAAAAAGATGCTTGTTGTGCAGTTTTATAAAATATTACTAATGTTATAAATAAGTATATGTGCATATTGCTTATGTGCATCTTATGGTGAAGCATAAAATAAGTTACTATTAGGGATTGAATATACAATGAAATATTCTAGATGTGTCGCGACAAAAATGAAATCAATGAAGAAACTTCTCAGTGGAGAATCATCACCTTCTCTTTTGGATTGTGTGGATCATCAATTTCATGCTGCCTTAAGTATGGAAGCTCGTTCCAGAAGTCCTCTTCCACCATCTCCAACTACTTCAACTGCTATTCGGGATATAGATTCCACTAATAAGTCATTGAATTCTTTTATTGAGATGAGCTCAGAGTCAAAAACTAATCGCAGTTTTACTGGTTTTACGCATATTAAACCCCTCAAACCCCGCAAACCGATACAAAGTATTGAGTCTTTGTCCAAAAAACTTGAAGATTATGAACCAATTGATAATTACGATAAAGTGGAATATCGTTCTGATGCGTGGAAAACATTAGGAACGGACGACGTTACGCACGTTGAAGTAGTAAACGAATGCGATGATCTTGTAGAATGCGTCCCTAAAATCCGCTCTAAAGCTGAAATACAAATGGAGCCTCAAATACCCCTAAAAGCTAAAATTATCCAAGAAAGTCCAGCAGTATTAAACGAAAATGGGGATAGTTACGATAGATTGAACTTCTTTGGGTCTTGCAGTAAACTTAACGTCTCAAAATCAGGATATAAACAGCTTACAGCTGTCGCTCAGGTGAATCATAATAGTCCTCTAAATAATAAAAACACAAGTGATGATTACGACGAAGTTACACCGCCAATCATAGAGAGTGTGAGAATAGCAGATGATTCTCACTTAGGTTACGCGTTAATCCGGAAACCGCCGAAAGAACCCCCTGTGGATCATCAGTTCCACAACGACGATCCTTATGCGATTATTAGTAAACCAAAACAGGTCTAGTCAGGTTTTACCTTATTATTTTTGAAACTAAAAAATTTAATGCTCAAACTTATAAAAACACATTTTCCTTTTCTATCACTTTAAACTTAAACGTTCTTGACTTTAAAGGCCACAAATTAGTTTTGACAATGAAATCACTGCCGATTTTACTAAAATTGCTCTAGTTAATATACAAAAATTCTGCCGGCAGAATTAAATATCGCGTTTTTGCGGACTTTTCTTTATTGAAAGTTTTTCAAGAATGATGAAACAATCTCCTTCATTCTTTATGAACAAACGGAGTCACCTTGCCATGATTAGAAGAAAATATTGCGGGCCTTTTTAATTTCACCAATCAATTCTAGTATTTGATTCTCGTAGTATTTGGGGGTGATTTAGAAGGAAAGGTTGCTTTAAAACATGAGTGCCTACAGTTTTATCCTTCATACTATAATTGCTAAGGAATAATTATACATTTTTAATTTAATACGAGGCAAACTATTCTTTTTTTATATATATAGATATATATATATGCTTAAATCTAAACAAACTGGCCATATCAG
Source organism: Agrilus biguttatus (assembly GCA_963921985.1). Lineage (NCBI taxonomy): Eukaryota > Metazoa > Arthropoda > Insecta > Coleoptera > Buprestidae > Agrilus > Agrilus biguttatus. The sequence goes on along the minus strand of OY998126.1, from coordinate 8,380,632 downwards.
TTACTTCTAAATAATCAGAAAAGGCAAACTGCGCTAAAATATAATTTAAACGATTTTCTCTTATTGCTTCTTTTATCTTTAGGTTGCACTTTAGAAACTTACTTGTTTGAAATTGTAAACTTTTTATCATTTTCGTTTTTTCAAGACTGATTTTGAAACTAATTTAATTATTGTGCCGTCCAAATAGACTGATAAAATATTCCGGTGATCAGTTAAAAAGTTTTTAATTTGCAACCAATATAAATATAAATACTTTTTTATTGTTGATAATGATAGTTGTTTTAAAGTATGTGATGATTCAGATGTTTTATTACTAGTATTATTTTCTTTAGTACATAGGACCAAAGAAAGTAACCAAGTTAACGAGTAAAATTGTTTTTGACCAGAGTAGTGCCATTATCTTGTTGAATGAAAATTTTTTTTCACACAAGGGGACAATAATTTTAAGAAATAACATTTTGGAACTATTGATCTCATGAAAAATTAAATATCCAAGAATTAAGGAAACTTCATAATATATTATGTAAGTGTTCTTATAATTATTGAATTTTATGTAGCATTCTTTCATTGTTTGCCTTTCCCCTTAGCTTTTAGCTAAAGTTGGTGCTACTTGCAATGCCATATTTTTGTCTTACATTTTTATATGAGAAACAGAAATATGTAAATAAAATTTTATTGTAAAAGTAATAAGTAAATTTATCTTACAAATATATTTTTTTAATTGGTAAGTCTTCTAACTTCTGACTCTTCACTATAATCTTTGTTTTTCGTTAAGTATTCACCTAACCCAATCCTTTGTACAGATTCTCCTTTTTCTGCCAAGATTTCTTCAATATTCTTTTTACCGTTTAAGTCTGTGAACCATTTTAAATTGTCAGCAATAAGGTGGTGATTATTGCATCCATCACAAGTTACTATAACGACCCCTTCATGGTAGGCTTTTTTAGAAATATGATTACTATTTCTGTTGTTACATACTTTGCACGTGTACATCAGTAAAAACTTTGCATGAATTTTTGTAAGGACCGATGCATTTTCGACCTTTTCTTCACTCTTAGTTTGTGAAATATGATTGAATCTTCTACATATGTGAGAACTGTTGGAAGCGGCAACGGACCGTAAAAAGTTTCCTTGAAATCCTTCTATCAATCGGAAACTAAACAATCGCTGAACAAATTTATAAGCCATTTTTAACTAAATTATTGCATCATTTTTCGCTTTAAATTGCTTTATTTAGTTATTATTTGTTTTGAGGTTATGTTATTGTCAATATCTCTTTTCATGTCTTAAGTTTAGGTTGGAGTCTTCTACTCCTAAAGTATATTCAGCCAATTGAGTTTTATTTAATGTAAACAATGCTATTTAACTTTAATTTTACACTTTAGACCCTATAATTGGGGCCATTATAATAAAATGTTTATCTTATTATTTTATTTTATTTATCTGCGAAGTTAATGAGAAAACAATTTATACAAACAAACCGTACAAATATGGTAAGAATATAAGTAAACGTTTCTGCCTTTACTGTATGGAAATTGTAAATCATATTGAACAAAATAAATTAGTAAAACACACTTAATTTTCACTTAATACCTTTATTAATACTTCTTCTGAAGATGCCCTGTAGGGTGAAACGATCGTTAAGATTTCAATAAAGGTATTAAGTGGAAATTAAGTGTGTTTTATTAATTTATTTAGTTCAATATGGTAAAAAAATATTTATCTTCATTAGTATTAAATATTGTCGTTGTATTTTAGATTACAGTAATAGAATCTAAAAAATTTCTGTCCAAACCTAGATATACTTTTGAATATTTTCAAATTCAGGATTGCATACACCATTATACATAGTTTTAAAATTACGCATTTCGAATGGGAAAAGCAGATTCGTTTGAAATTATGTACCTACTCGTGGATCCCGAGTTTGTGTTTCTATTTCATAGTTAAGTCTTCTAATTATTATTAAAAATATAAAGCTGAGATTTTTTTGCCGTCATACTGTTTAAATGTTGCAGTTTAAAACTTTCTTGCCAGAATAGGCATACAGTATATGAAAGAATATACCTATATGAGGTAATATTAATGACTGTTTATGTTTTCTTTAATGTCATCTTTTTAATCAAATTCAAATCAACTTGTATGTGCGTCAGAAAACTTCTCTTTCAGCACCTGGCTTGAGTAGGGGTTATGGATTAAAAGGAGGGTAATAGCGTGTTTGCGTGCAATAATAAAGGAACCGGCCTGGATCGATAGTTGTTGTTTCCTCTTTCTTTACATTTCTAGTACGATATTGCCTGTCCGGTGGTGAGTTTGCCCCATTTCACCAGTGCGTTTGTTCAGTCATGTTTTTGGCCCGCAAGGTGATCGTTTGCGCCAGACGCATTTTGAATTTTACCCGACGTTGCGAACTGCGTCTCGCGCGCTTCGTCATCCACAATTGTCAGCCGAGAAAACGCGACGGATTCGAAAACGAATTCAAAAATTACAAAAAACTTTAAGGATTTTCTTGTATGTATATTACGCAAGAACTACGAGAGAGCTACGTAGTGAAAACAGATAATTTTTACGTTAGATACTGTTACTGGTGTAATCAAATAGTTAGTGACATTAGGTAAATTATAAAACAGCGAACTAATAAAAAATACGATATATACAGGGTCATTCAAACTAAGTGGTACATTAGACGTTTTAGGGAAACTAAGTATGTTACAGATTTGAACATTTGAGAGTAGGGATTATCAAGAATGATCTATTTAACTAAAATAATCTCAACTGTCGGGCACTTTCGGTTATACCGCACTTTGATACACAACGTGTATGCCTGCGATGAATACTTTCTGAGATAATTTAATTTATTGGAAAAAAGATTGCACCGCAACCCAAACTATAAAAAATCATAACTTCCATAAAAATGAAATGTTGCAATTTTTACTAGTTATAGTGATGTCATAGGGCTAACGTCATGCGAAAACGAAGCTTTATAATTTGTACAGGGCGTTCAGAAAAAAAATCAAAGTTTAAAAACTTCAAACACGAATAACTTCATAGGTCACCTAGCATATATTATTTTGTCATTCGATTCCTTTTTTATTCTCTTTCGATACATTGGATATTTTTCATTCTGTATTTAAGAAAAATGGAAAATTATTCAAAATTTTTCAAATAAAACAGTAGGAATCGAAAGAGGATAAAAAAAGGAATCAAATGACAAAATAAAATATGCTAAGTGCCATTTGAAAAAATGCAGTTATTAGTGTTTGAAGTTTTTAAATTTTGTTTTTTTTTCTGAACGCCCTGTACAAATTATAAGGCTTGGTTTTGGCATGACGCTAGCCTTATGACATCACTATAACTAGTAAAAATTGCAACATTCTAAGTCATTTCATTTTTAATGGAAGTTATGATTTTTTATAGTTTGGGTTGCGGTGCAATCTTTTTTCCAATAAATTAAATTATATCAGAAAGTATTCATCATAGGCATATAGGCATAGATGTTGGTTATCAAAGTCACTTTAAAATTTTATGTTTCATACGAATTCATCTTAAAAAGTACACCATTTCGTTTAAAATAAGAAAGTTGACATCAACTTCCGGTATAACCGGAAGTTCCCGACAGTTGAAATTATTTTAGTTAAATAGATCATCCTTGACAACCCCTAGTCCCAACTCCCAAATTTTCAAATCTGTAACATGTTTAGTTTCCCAAAAACGTCTAATGTACCACTCAGTTTGAATGATCCTGTGTACGAAAAGTATTTTGTTCCAGAAAACATCTAGAATAAATAGATCGATATGCTATGTTTCTGTTTCATAAGAAAATATTTTTTATCGTTCTAGTTTTGCTTAGTATGTTTTTTCGTTGTTTTCAGCTGGTGATGGTCGAAGTTTACGATGCCCAATCATTTTCGGGATTATTTCGGGAAGCATTCCCCGAAACATCACCGGAATCTCCAGGACGGTCTCTTTCAAATCGCCTCGCAAACATGTAGTCTTTTGGTGCAAGTAAACAATACAAACAACATAAGTTTCGGCGAAAATGCCACCAACATCCATTGCAACAATCTCCATTCTCCAAGAGCGGCAACTACCTCGTGCTCTTCGACTACATCGAACTCACGATCTCCCAGCAGACCCGGTAGTTCCAAAGATCAGGATCAGCTTGTAGTTCTCCTACCTCCTACTCCGGACAAGAGGAACAGATACAAGCCCGGGATCTTGGGAAAGCCGAGACTTTCGGTGAGTGATAAAAAAATAATTTCGTATTTTTAATACAGGCGCGTATAAATGTATTATTTTTGATATATTTATTAATTAATAATGAAGAATTAATTAACGTATGTGACAGGGACAGAAATTCTATAATTTACGTACAAATGCAATAACTTTTAGAGAACAGGTTATTACAGTAATTCATTTGAACTAAAGGTATACATAAGTAATACATTTCCAAGTATATTTTTATTATTTTTTGCATAAAATTCTATGTTTAGTAGATATTTTATAAAGCTTATAAATAAGTAGCGACAATTGACTGATATCAAGACGTATTTATTATAAAACGACTTAAAATTTTAAATAGAAACTGATGTAACTTAAACCAACCCTAACCTAACCTAACGTAACGTAAACCTTACCTATTACGAGGGTAAATCAAATATAAACGGTAATTTTATACGTAATTCCGATTTAGAGAATTCGATGCTCGAGTGTTGTTTGGTTTATGAGTAGGGGGAAACCAGCTTAGGTAGCAGCTGCGCTCGGTTCTGTCCGCAGTACAGCCATGACCGAGAGCAAGGTACCTTCGTCTGTTGCACAATGCATCATCATTAAGTTTTTAACTAATGAAGGCGTTAAACCATTGGTAATTTTCACTCGTTTGAAGGCACAGTTTGGGGATGTTACATGCTACACTGCCTCAGAATCGAGTGTATACGTGGGTCAGAGAATTTAGACATGGGTGAGAACGTGTCGAAAATGAAAGTGATGATCGACGCTCAAGAACAACAAGTCTCTTAAATCCGTGCTGTTCGAGTATTTGAGAGCTTGTTAAAGGTGATCACCATCAGTCGGTTAACTATTGACTATTGACCGAAAATTAAAATCAAAAACCAAAAATCGGAGATCAGCGAAAGACAGATTTCTGAATCGATTTCGATTTTTTGAGGCGTATCGTCACTTGTGATGACACGTGGGTCCACCACTACAACGCAGTTTTCACAAGGAATAAATTGGAGTAAATGGGCTGGGAAACCCTCGAGCATCCCCCTAATAGCACTGACTTGTCACCCTGTGATTATTTTTTGTTCTCGCCCTTGAAAAAATCACTTGGGAGGCAAAAGATTTGAAAGCAATGAATGAATGAAATAGAGAAGTATGTGCTCAATTGTCTGACAATGACAACTCGCCCTCAAACTTTTTATAAAGAAGGAATATTCAAGCTTCCAAATCGGTGGCAAGAGAGAGGTGTGTAGAGTACGGAGGTGACTATATTGAAAAATGTTAAAGGTTTAGTTTGTGTGTACCATTAATCAATAAATTTATTTTACAAAATTAATTAAAATTTGATATACTCCCGTATAACATAGTAGAAATGTTTGTTGAGTAACATTTGTCTGGTGCCACAAAAAAGACAAAAATTACTGCAAATGTTTTCATTACATGTTAGATTACGTCAGGTTAGGTTAGGTTAGGTTAGGTTAGGTTAGGTTACGTTAGTTGCGTTTCAAATATTCGAATTATTATCATTACAATAATAATTTAAAGAAAAAAACAAAAGTTTCATGAATTATGTCGAACACTGTCACTACAATTGTTGAATCTTCACCTGAAGAAGTTGTACTACAGCGGAACAATCGTATTGACAGTGTTGAACATAATTCTTGACACTTTTTGTGTTGTTTTTTTTAATTATTATTATGAATCAGTTTCAACAAACTAAGGTTTCCGCAATCGAATATTATCGAATTAAAAGTATTTGCCGTTACCACTTGGTGAAACATGTTTAGTTATAAATTAATAACAAACAATATTCACTCAATTTTGTGAAACTTAGGAATATTATCATTATAGTTTGACATTGACTTCATATTAAGTCGACTTCGAGAAAAACTGCATACATGGGCGTAGTTGAAGGGTAGGCATAACGAGCTGTGCATGATTAAATTAAAATTAGTAATGTTTTACAAATATGGTCATTACTAAGCACCGATGAGAATGTGAAGTTCATTGTCTTGTGCCTGTGTTGTTTGCTAGCAGTACAAAATATGTTTATGCATTATTATTTAATGACTGGAGTATTAAAAATATTACTTTTATAGTACGCTTGAGAAACATTCTCACAGTGGTATGAATTAAATTGATAAGGAATTAATGTAGCTGTTCTCTTTTAAATTATGCTGTTGACAAACATTTTTAAAATAGCAGAATAGGCAAAAACATATTATATGGAACAACATAATTGGATGTCTTGGAAATATCAGTTTATTATTCACGCAGATACAAAAGTAATGTAGAACAGATGTTTTGGACAATTATCGACCTCGGTTTCCTATATTGTTCATTAATATAATTGAATTTTGCCTCTTAATTAGATACATCTGAATTAAAGGCAGAGAACTAATGAATTCTAGTGTATTTTTAATGATTTTCGGGAATAAGGCAGATAATGGATCGGACAATATGTTATATGTAAAAACTGTAAGTAATTTCTTATACGCGTTTTATTAAAATACTAATAAGGAGTTTGTACAGTTTTTGGAATATATTGTATATACTGACAATTAACATTTTTTGTTTAAGTAAATAAATTTATTAAAAAAGGCCATTCCTACATTTAAGAAAAGTACCTATATAAAAGCAGGCTTTGGGTTATTATAACAACTTAAATTCCTAGTGGTACGTTTTTATTACCGGGCATGTTTTTTAAGTAAGCACCGTTTTGAAATTAATAAAAAACGTGCAAAGATATTTTAATAATTTTATTTTTACATGAATCTACTTTTCTACATAATTTCCTTCAATATTGAGGCACTTGTCATAACGTTTGACCAGTGACCAGTTTTTGAATACCCTTCTCATACAACTCTGCCGCCTGACTTGTTAACTGTTAACCACTGCATCACAACTGTTTTGACTTCGTCATTGTCTTGAAGACGCTGACCACCCAGATGTTTCTTCAAGTGCAAGAACAAATGGTAGTCACTGGGCGCCAGATCAGGGCTGTACGGAGGATGATCTAGAGTTTCCCAGTGAAAAGATGTGATGAGATCTTTGGTTCGATTAGCCACACGCGGACGGGCATTGTCATGCACATTTGTGCAGTCATCTTTAAATGCTCTCACCCACTTCCTTACCATTCCAATGTTTTGTCCGTAAACTGCACAGATCTCACGATGAATATCAATCGGATTTAGTCCTTTAGCACTAAAGAATCGTATAACAGCCCGGACTCCGGACTTCACAGTCGGCATGACTCACGATTATCAGAAGCATCTTAAATACTCAGTAAACAACCTAAGCGAGGGCAAATCAGACTGTAATGGCGTCAGTGCGTAGGTAAGAGCTGTAGGTACTCGGTGCGCAGCGCTACGGCAACAGAATTTCAAAACGGTACTTAAAAAACATGCCTTGTATTTTGATCTCATGGGTCTGTTGTTTCAATAAACAATAATCAATATGCGGATCTAGAGGGGGGCAAGACGACTCAGAAGCAGTGTTTTGGGTTTTTGAAACTCGTTGGAGATTGGGAGCTTCAAGCCCTTTCGTGAAAAAGTAGTTGAGTCTTGATAAACGAATTATTTTATAAATGTGCTTTGTAATTTTGTATTTCAAAGGATTCAAGCTCTTTTAAAAGTGCTTGGAGCCCTTCACTTTAAATTCGAAAATAAATACGATATAAACAATGTAGAACATAGTGAAAACATCAAAAGCCTTTCGAATTCCTCGAGGTAATTCGAAGTCCTTAGATTTTAAAATGTAATTAGGGCTTCAAGGATCAAAGCATATTAAGTTACGGTTCTGGGCTTAGGTTTTAGAGCTTTGCCCGGCTTTGTTCCGGTTTCAATTAGGAAACACACAAATTCCTCTCCCCTTAAGCGAGTCTATTTCCCTTGAAAAAGTCTTCTAAATTCGCTTCTGCAATAATTAAAAACAAAATCAATAATTATGGATCACGGCGCATCTTTTTATGTTGGTAATAATTGGTAGGTAGATACTTATTTACTTCGATATTTCTGCTTAGAACTCGGTCTTATTAGCTAATTATGTTAACTCTAATGTTACCAGAGGGGTGTACTCGTATTATCCTAGCAAAGAAAATATTTTAAAAAATAAATGCCTTCGAATCTACGAGAATAGGTCAAATTTCTTTAACTTTTGAAGCATAGTTTTCTGTCTTGCCCCACACAGCAAACATGTCTGAAACTTCACCATTTAAAGAGGAACTATAGCTAAGGAAAAATGATGAAAAGAAAATTAAATACGTACCAACCTGTCCTGTTAAATTTTCAATATAACATAGAAAATATAAAAAAAATTACATTCCAATTTTGATCTTATAGCAATCTTTAAAAACTAGCAATTATGGCAGGTTGTGTTGTTAAAAATAAATAAATAAATAATTGCTTCAAAAATTTCTGTTATGTTGTCATAATGATTTGTATCTTTTTATTCATAGACTTTAAATTAATCTATACCAGTAACTTCAATATACTGCCAACTTTTTTATGAATTATTTAAAATTAATTCGTTCGCTAAATTTGGTACTTACATTAAGACGATAAATTGTTTTATTTACTTTTTATGTCAGACAAAGAAGACAATATAAACAATGGAGGTATTAATATTAATACCTGTACACAATTTGATAGCTGCTTAATTTTTTTGTCTTACTTTTTCTATTTTTTTTTTTAATTACCGATAGCAAGAGAAATATAAAATTGCCTATAATATTATTACATTACTGTCTATCAAACGACCTTAGTTTCTTCTTGTTTCGTGGAGATACCGTTTCACAAATATTCAGACTATTATGTTCTTCGTTTTATTGTCGTTGTTCACGATGTTGACTAAATCAGATAAAATAATATATCGTGGACACAAGAGTATTATTAGCATTAGAGGAGAAAACTGATACGAATATTACCTAAATATTCTTATTATTAATTAACATTAAATGTTAGAAATAATAACAATTTTTACCTTTATACGTTGCAACAGTAACTTAATTGATTATTTAAGAGTGTATTGTAAGTTTATTATTATTTTTTTTGACACAGAAAATAAGTAGTTACGAGGGTAAATCAAATATAAACGGTAATTTTACTATTTAGCTTAGCTAGCAGCTGCGCTCGGTTCTGTCCGCAGTACAGCCATGACTGAGCGCAAGGTACCCTCGTCTGTTGCATAACGCATCATCATAAAGTTTTTAACCAATGAAGGCGTTAAAATTAAACCATCGGAAATTTTCACTCGTTTGAAGGCACAGTCTGGGCATGCTACATGCTACACTTATCAGAAACGAGTGTATACGTAGGTCAGAGAATTCAGGGATAGGCGAGAAGGTGTCGAAAATGAAAGTTATGATCGACGCCCAAGACAAGTGAGACTTGAAACGACAGCCATGGGAGTATTCAATTCATCATCACTGATGAACTTGGCTTTAGAAAAATTAGTGCTCGCTGGGTTCTAAGGTAGTTCACCTAAAATCAAAAACAGGTCAGGTCGGAAATCGGTGAAAGACTTCTGAATCGATTTGACAAGAAGGGGAGTTTTTTTTGAGGATTATCTTATACACGTATACCTGTGATGAGACGTGGGTCCACTACTACACTCCTGAATCAAAAATGGCGAGTAAGGAGTGGCGAATGACGAAGAAAGGATGAAAGGATGAAGGCTGCCAAAACCCGTCTCTCAGCAGGAAAAGTGCTTGCGACTGTTTTCTTTGACTCAGGGGCAAGGGGAGTTTTACTCATTGATTTTCTTCACGATCAACGAACAGTGAATGCGGCTTACTATTCCGATTTGTTATAGTCGACAAAAATCGAAAAATCGCGTATCGAAGCAAACGACATTCGAGATGTTATCCTCCTTCATGACAACATCCGTGCTGTTCGAGAGCTTGTTGAAGGTGATCACAATCAGCCGGTTAACTGGTGAACAAATTTCATCAGAAGTGAGTATCTGTTATGGGAGTGTTCAATCCATCATCACTATCGTCACTGATGAACTTGGTTTTAGAAAATTAGTGCTCGCTGGGTTCCAAGGTTGTTGACCGAAAATTGGAACAAAAACAAAACATCGGAGATCACTTCTGAATCAATTTCGGCAAGAAGAAAGGTTTTTGGAGCGTATTGTCACTTGTGATGAGACGTGGGTCCACTACTACTCTTCCGAATCAAAAATGGCGAATAAGGAATGACGAAAAAAGGATGAAGGCTGCCCTGTCAAAGCTAAAACCAAAACCCGTCTCTCAGCCGGAAAAGTACTTGCGACTGTTTTCTTTGACTCAACGGCAAGGAGAGTTTTACTTATTGATTTTCTTCACTATCAACGAACAATGAATGCGGCTTACTACTAGTATTCTGAGTTGTTACTGTCTACAAAAATTGCGTATCAAAGCAAACGACGGGGCTCGCCCATGCTCATTCGAGACGTCGTCCTCCATCATGACAACGCCACACGCCAGGCCACATACCGCAGTTTTGACAAGGAATATATGGGAAGAAATGGGTTGGGAAACCCTCGAGCATCCTCATCATCAGTCACTGGGAGGCAAAAAAATTGAAAGCTCTCTAACTATTTATGAAGAAGGAATATTCAAGCTTCCAAATCGGTGAATCGGTGGCAAAAGTGTCTAGAGCACGGAGGTGACTACATTGAAAAATGTTAAATGTTTAGTTTGTGTATACCATTAATCAATAAATTTATCTTACAAAATTACCGTTTATATTTGATTTACCCTTGTAATAAGCGTCAAAGCCACTTTTCATAAAGTAGAAATCAGTTATGAAAATCGCGTAAGTTATCGTTTAAATTTTTAATTGAAAATCAATTTTTCTAAGCTATCCTGAGTCAAAAATACGACTGTTACTGTTGTGAAATTGCAATTTTCTCTAGTACGAGCGTGACGTCCTAAACAGTATGAAAATTATATTGTTGTTGTCGAATGTGCTTGCGTGTACGTCCTTGACTGTTTTTAGAACTGTTTTCACAAATATCCTTTTTCCTGTGTAGAAAATTAAAATTTTATTCCAATAACGAGTATTAGCAATTCTCCATAGTGCAGCATTAGCATCCTTTTATAATCGTCTAATAAAGAGTTTACGTGAATTAATATTATAATTTGTTGATGACCTGCGTGCGGAGGTCTTTTAAAAAGTTTACGTCAAACAATGTAAGTAAAGTGTTTTGAGAATATGGGGTAATATAAATAATTAGAGAGACTCATACTAGTTATATTTCTTAAAAAATACCAAATAATGGTAATATTATTATAAACTTGTTTTTGTGATTAAAGATAAATACATTTCCTTTCCTTAAATATGTTAGTAAAATATTAATCTTTCTTTATTAGAGAACAAGTGAATGTATAAATTCGTAAAAAGTTTTTAGTATTGGTAAATATATTCGGGAGTTAAAAGAACTTCTATGTACTTACTAACAATATTTTCCTTTCTTTCCCATTATTAAAGTCTCACATAAATTATGAATATTTGGACTTTTCAATAAGTTGTTTGATAGATTACAAATATTTTCTTTCGTTTTTTTTTTATACTCGACATTAAAACTAAATGACTACTTATATTTAGTAGAAGTGTCAGTTTGGCAATGCTGTACTTTATATAATTTCTTCACATAATCTATAAATGTAAATACGTAGTTGCTGAGTTTTATTTTTTTTTTATAATTCCAGTTTGCGGTTCTAATTCAGACAAGTTTTAACATTCGTTTATAATTACAAATATGTATCTATCTCAAATACGACGGTAAATCAAATATAAACGGTAATTTTGTAAAATAAAAACATAAACATTTAACATTTCTCAATGTAGTCACCTCCGTGCTCTACACACTTTTGCCATCGATTTGGAAGCTTTAACATTCAATCTTCATAAAAAGTTTAAGGCGAGTTGTCAGCCAGTTGTTGAGAGAAGCATGTGTCCTCTACTTTTTCATTGCTTTCAAATCTTTTGCCTCCAAGTGATTCTTTCAAGGGAGCGAACAAAAAATCACACTTGTCACAGGGTGACAAGTCAGGGCTATAAGGAGGATTATAGAGGCTCGACGGTTTCCCAGCCCATTTCATTCAATTTATTCTTATCAAAACTGCGGTGTGGACTGGCGTGTGGCGTTGTCATGATGGAGGACGACGTCTCAAATGGGCATGGGCGAGCTCCGTCGTTTGCTTTGATACGCAATTTTTGTAGACAGTAACAACTCAGAATACTAGTAGTAAGCCGCATTCATTGTTCGTTGATAGTGAAGAAAATCAATAAGTAAAACTCTCCTTGCCCTTGAGTCAAAGAAAACAGTCGCAAGTACTTTTCCGGCTGAGAGACGGGTTTTGGTTTTAGCTTTGACAGGGCAGCCTTCATTCTTTTTTCGTCATTCCTTATTCGCCATTTTTGATTCGGAAGAGTAGTAGTGGACTCACGTCTTATCACAAGTGACAATACGCTCCAAAAACCTCTCTTCTTGCCGAAATTGTTTCAGAAGTGATCTCCGATTTTTTGTTTTTGTTTCCAATTTTCAGTCAACAACCTTGGAACCCAGCACTAATTTTCTAAAACCAAGTTCATCAGTGACGATAGTGATGATGGATTGAACACTCCCATAACTGATACTCACTTCTGATGAAATTTGTTCAACAGTTAACCGCCTGATTGTGATCACCTTCAACAAGCTCTCGAACAGCACGGATGTTGTCATTTGTGAGCCTTTTTGTTTTTGTGCGTCGATCGTGACTTTCATTTTCGACACGTTCTCGCCCATCCCTGAATTCTCTGACCCACGTATACACTCGATTCTGAGACAATGTAACATGTAGCATCCCCAATCTGTGCATTCAAACGAGTGAAAAGTACCGATGATTTAATGCTTCCATTGGTTAAAAACTTTATGACTATGCGTTGTGCAATGTCATGACTATACTGCGGACAGAACCGAGCGCAGCTGCTACCGAAGCCGGTTCCCCTCCTCATAAACCAAACAACACTCGAGCATCCAATCCTCTAGATCGTAATTACATGCAAAGCTAAATTGTAAAATTACCGTTTATATTTCATTTATCGTCGCATGTAAACGATTCAATATGGACTTTCCTTTTCCTTTCTTTCTCATTATTAAAGTCTCACTTAAATTATGAATATTTGGACTTTTCAATAAGGTGTTTATAGATTACAAATATTTCTTTCCGTTTTTTTCTATTCGACATTAAAACTATTTAGTAGAAATTCAAGTTTAGCAATGCTGTACTTTATACATTTCCTCACATAATCTATATATATGTTATGTAGGTATCTCAAATACATTAACCCACTAAAAGTTGACCCTAATTTCGTTTTGAAATGTCTATCTGAAATTTGACATTATAATAGATGGGAATGATGAAAAGGCAGAAAAATTAGGTGAATCGATTGAAAGTTAAGTTTTTATAACCCCATTTTTGTTTCATGCCAGTGCCCCATTTTGCTAATGCTATTAATTTTAACGGGAAGTTATGGCCTAAGTCTAAGATTTTAGAGTGCTTTTCAAATCATAATTTAGTTTATAAGGGTTTAGAAAAATATTATTTATCGTCTTCGGTAAACAAATAATAAAATACCGTAGGCGGATGTCTTATAAAAAAAGCAAAATTGTAAAATTTAAAAGTATGAAATACTATTAAAAACGAACCAGTTTAAATAGATAAAACATTTTGTTTAAATTTTACTAATGATTGGACAATAATGTCTTTCTTTCAAGTCGGCTTTGGGCGGTGCGGGGGACAGGACGGATTTTAGGGGAAATCCACATTCACACATCATTGTCGAAAAATAAATGTTATGTTGTCATAGGGTGCAAAATTTCAATTTTGAAAAACTTTGCTCTCCAGTAGCTACAGTGACGGGAATTTTGATAAATCTGATAGCTATAGAACACTATAAAAGCGCGGTCAGTGGTCAATTCAAAAATTTACCATAAAATTTTCAGATTTTTTTTTTTAGATTAAAAGGTGAAATACTAGTATAGGGAAGAATTAAAGATATTAAATATTGTTCTTTAATAATATCCGACATTGATTTACATAATACTTTATTCTTTAAATTTTATAAAAATATGTACGCAAAAGTTCACTGATAAACATTTCAAAATTAAAAATAAGTATTATAATAAAGAAATTGATATTTTTTTCTAAACCTCGACAATGCTAGCCTTGCAATTTCTAATGTATGCACAAAATCGCATATTTAAGTCATTTTGCGAAATAATTTTTCAGTGTTTGATTAATGAGTTTATCTTTAGTTTCGAAAAATTAAAAAACTATATAACCCCCAAATAGCCTACTAGTCTCATTTAATGTCACTAATATGTTCCCCAATATTCCAGTCACAGAATGTCTACCCCTAATTAAAAACATTCTAAACGAAAGTAAGTGTGACAAAAACGTTAAAAATGAACTTTGAAGCATTTGAACTGTGTTTAAGCCAAAAATTACTGTCAATACAACACACAATTTTTCGTCAAAAAAACAGGGTTAGCTATGGGTTCACAGTTAAGCCCCTTACTAGCAAACATTTTTATGCAACAAATAGAAAATAAAATTATGCAATTACCTGTCGCAAAAAAACATAAAATTTTGGCGTAGGTATGTAGAAACAGGAACACAACGTCAATTGCACTCATTTCTAAATTCAATTAACACAATTCACCCTAACATTAAATTCGCCCTAGAAATCGAAATAAATTTACTAGATCTCACTTTAGAGCACTCTGATAATAAAATATATTTTGACATTTATATAAAACCTACATTACAGACATTACGATACTTAATAATTCAAACCACCCAATTTCACAAAAACTGGCAGCATGTAACTTCATGATACATAGAGCTTTTTTAATCCCCCTCTCAAAAGAAAAGTTAAAACGAGAAACTAACCCAATTCTTACAATCGCAAAAAATAATTTTAACCCAACAACAATTCAAAAACTAATTAATAAAAAACAATTTAAAATAGTATGCCGTAACATATACCCATACATAAAAGATACAAACCGCAAATATGTATCTCTGACATATTTTGGTAATAATTCGACAGAAATTGTTAACATTTTGGCCACACATGATAACATCACCGTCAGTTTTAAGTCAAATTTAATTATAAAACATGTATTTTTCAACCCAAAAGATAAAACGAATATGTATGATAAAACGAGAGTTTATAAGTTCTTATGTTCGGAATGTGATCCTTCTATTTAGGACAAACAAAGAGATCCTTCAGAATTAGATTCAATGAACATTTCAGATCTTTTAGACTACACAAAAGTAATTCAAACTTTGTAAACCATTGTATTTCCATCCATCGAAAATTTTGAAAATAATACATATAGATAAGAAAGGTTTTAAACTAAATGTTATAGAATCACTGGAAATATTTAAAGCCTCAAAAACTGATTCAAATAATATTTTGAATGGCCAGATAGAATTGTATTATTCACAACTATTTACGACATATAGGTAACAAGCTTCAATCCCAAATTGGTTATCTTATATACGTGTGCCTTCTGTTCTATATTCATTCGATTTGAATGGCTCGTTTGAAAATGATAGTATAGTCTGTCGAAACTATAGTTACAATTGTTGTAAATAAAAGTGATAATAAACAAAGTAGTTTTTTTGTGTTTATCGTTAAGATGAATTATCACAAAGTAACGGCTGAAACAATTAAATATTTTAGTTTAGTTTCGTTTTATTAAAAAAAAAAAATGTGGGTAGGTAACATTTTACTTAAAATATATGTGACCTTTTTATATAAAATTGGTTTTTGTTTAATCTTCATCTCATAGACAGTAAAATATTGCAGGACTTTTCTTTAATTGCTTTTAAGCTTCAATTACTGTCCTTGTTTTGAAGTTACATTTTTACGATTTTTCTTATGAAAATGTGCAGTGTTCGTAAAACACTTTTTCATTTGTTGTATTGCATTTTGTAACTTTTTATCTTCAATTTATCTTTAGTCTCGTCATAAAACATTGTCAATTTACAGGTTCTAGTTAAATATTTTTTTTAATCTGCAGTTTAAAATTTTAAACTATGAAAGTAATTTTTAATGAAATTAAGTTAAATTTCTTTGACTGAAAACATATGAAATATAAATCGATAAGGATGTTTCGCAGGGCACTTGGTGAAACATTTTTAAATGAAAATATACTTGGTAAGTTTCACAGCTTTTTCAACTATTGCGTTATTATCAAAGACTGTGCGTGCTAAAGGTTCAAAGGCGTATTTATAAGGGGCGGATACAGGTATTTACAGGATGTATTTAATGATAGGGAAAACGTTAAAATCTACTTCTTCGTTTGTTATGAATTTACCTTGGTGACTAAATTTTCTAGACAATCTTAAACGAGTATTTTTCTGTTCGCAGTGCAAAAGTTTAAAATATTTTGTATCTTTGTATTTTTATTATGTAAAATAGTTTTTTTATGTTCATCGAGGCGTTTAGCAAGCCTGCGGTTCGCCTGTCCAATGTAAATTGCATCACAATCTGTGCATTTTTTGTAAAATATATATTTTTTATTTATTATTAATCACTAATTAACCTAAATTAGTTTCATTACTACACGTGGAGGTTAATCAAATGATTACTAATTTATTCTGTATTTTAAAACTATTATTTATACTATAATTAATAAAACAACGGACTTTCAGCATGCATAGTCTTTGATAACGGTGTAAAAGTAGAAACAGCTGTTATAAAAATTCTATGAAACTTACCAAACATGTTTTTATCATTTATATGAAAAATGTACCTACATATTTTGTTTCTTTAGAGTAAAATGAAAATGCATCTTTTATAGCGTCTGGTTATTGGTTTCTTTGAGAAATACTACTTCATTGTCTGTTTTGTTCCTTTGATGTTTTTTGCTTTAGTTGCTGAAGCGATGTTTTCCTTTAGGAAACAAAAATAAATAATCCTCATACTGTGTATCTATATATATTCATTGTTTGCCTGTCTCTATATTCATAAACCTGTGTGTTTTTCCCAATAATTGGTTTTCTAGTTTTTACTTTCTATGCCTCTAGTGTTGTTACTGTTAGTTATTTTATCAGTATTTTGTAATACGAATTTAACATTTTACACTTAGATAGTACACGAATCAAGCTTCGTTAAATTATATTAAATCCTGAAAGTCGAAAATCATTTAAATAGAAACAAAATTAATACAATTTTTTAGAGGAAATAGGTATTTTTTTCGCATTTTAACCTGACACGAAAGTAATAAACCTACTGACCTTTGAGTGCTTCTACAACCTTCGCACCCGCCCGAGCAGTACAGTATAGTAGTAATACAATATCTGAACAATATTCTCTGTAATTTCTGTAAGGAGTGTATGCACCTCATTTTCTTTTAAAAATCTCAGGCCGATGATAAATAAAAAACTTTTTTGTGTTTCATTCCCACCAGCTACTCGTGCTGGTGGGCGGACAGTCCCTCCGACCTACACTGTAGTGCTAAGCCGGAGGGTAGGGCATAAGGCCCTCTTCAGCCTCCTTTCAGGAATCGTGGGAATGGGTGGGTGGTGTGGTGGTGTGATTAGGGAGAAAAAGATGAGACGGACGAAATGAAGACAGAAGAGAAGTGAAAGATCATATGTGGAATAGAATATTACTGCCCCAGAATTTGCCTAAATGATCCAAGGAAACCACAGGACCAGAGCAGCCGTACCCGGGTTCGAACCGGTGACCTCCCGAATGCTAAGCAATGATCTAGAGCACTAGAGCACTAGACCACTGTTCGATGCCGATGATAAGCCCTGTGAGATCTAAATAGTTCTTTCACAGCCCCCATCCACAGTTCCTACTTTTATTGCTTATTGTGCCTCGTTAAAATGCGAGTACTGTACATCGTTGTAAGTTTTCAAAATCTCTGCACTACTTTTTCATTACTTGCTCTTGTTATAGGAATTCAAAAAACAAAGCCAAATTGAGGTGACAAACTTGAAAAAGTTGTTGGTTTTACAAAAAAAAGAAAAAAAACTTTATTACCCCAATTTGGCTTTATTTTTTCGAATTCTGTTCAGTAGCTTTCGAGGTTACCCCCTATATCATATATTAACCAAACAAATTTAGACTCATTTTTTATTTTATTTATAAACATAAGCCAAACAAGTACAAACGCAGAAGATGGTAGTTACTCCTGATAGCAAATGTGTTTATCATTTTTTGCCACTTACAGGGTGAACTCTCTTGAATATTGTAGAATGAATAATTTTTAATTATAAACGAGATTGGGGACAAAAAGCATCAATATTTACTTTGTAAGCTTTATTAAAAAATCAATTGTCCTTCAACTTTGCTAGGTACCATACGACAGACACGACGGGACATTTTGTCCTAGTAATAATAAGTGCAATCAATATTTTACCTTAATCATATTAACGCACGCTACGTTTAATGGCCAACTTAAACCATTCTGGTTTGTTTATTAAAACACACAAAAAAAACAATTTAATGAAAGAAAAAGTGCAGTTTTATTTTTTATTACTTACAAACTTAAAATAAATACCTGCACTTTTTAAAGAAAATTCTTTTTCGTACTTAGTTTGTAATGTCTTCATTGCTGGAGTTTTTTAAAATTTTAATTTATTTTTATTAATATTTATTATGTATCTTTTTTTAGGGTTATTAATAAAACTTTACAACTTCTCAATAACTGCTAATGTTTTCTTTTCAGTACTAATAAGTATGAAGGAAAAAGTAATATTTAAACTTCGCGGCTAATTACTTGGTTTATTAATTTTTTCTTTGAATGGTTTGATTGTCGCTAGTTTCACTTCATTCACTAATTCTTCACTGATTTATTTATATCATAGAGGAAGTAGTACTAGTCTCTCTTTTCTGCTTGTATTTGTTTTTTGAAATGAAAGTTAAGCTGTCTAGTGCAGAAAAGAGCAAAAATGTAGGATTTTGGTTATTATGATCTAACTAATTCTCTATGACTATGTTACTGCGAAAATTAGAAAAACAACGTCTTGGGTATCTTTTTCCTCTTAATTGCAATCTTTTAGATTCTTTCATTTAAACTTAAACATTTTGAACATTCTATCTTCTTTTTCTTTTTTGCGTAATTTTCTGTATCTTATTTTGTTTAGTACAGCATGCATAATTGTTGCAGACGGTGTTGGAGTCTCCATCATGTGTTAGTCATGAAGACGAAACAGATTTGTGGGCCCATACCTATATGCTTTCAGATCATGATGGTGCTATTCACAAAAAGTAAGTAACATTCATAATGTTTCAGCTTTTTCCTTAAATGAAATAATTTCTAGGTGGAATAAGGAAACATGGTGTAAACCATCTTGTATTCCGATAACAATCATTTTAATACTCATATTCTTGGTTGTATTATTACCACTGTTGGACCATGCTATGACAAAACCAGATCACACTACTTTGATTAATCCTGAAGACCTGTGTAGAAATTCTTGTAGGTAAGTAGGTAGGTTGTAGTTAAAATAATATGAATTTTTGAAACGAAAGGCAATATTGCAATATTTTGTTTTTAATTACAGATTATCATTAGTAGAAAGTATTCCAGATGGTCTGAATTATCCTGATAGTACTGTTGTGCATCGTTCAACGGCGAAAGTCTGGTTAGACCTTATATCAACTGCACATGAATCGATAGAGATAGCCTCCTTGTATTGGACATTACGACAATCAGAAATTTATCCAGATCCTTCATCAATCCAGGTAATTCTTTCAAATATGACGTTTTACTTCCAAATTTTTGTTTTTCATAATTCTTTGAAGGGTGAAAAAGTTTTCCAAGCATTACTGAATGCTGGTACCAAACGTAACATATCAATAAAAATTGCACAAAATTCACCAACTCGTGAACAGCCCAATACCGATACAGAATATCTAGTTAAAAGAAAAGCTGCAGATGTTCGTAGTCTAAATTTTGTTCAATTGTTGGGTGGTGGAGTACTACATACAAAGTTCTGGATTATTGACAGAAAGCATTTCTATGTGGGCAGCGCAAATATGGACTGGAGGGCCTTAACCCAGGTATATATTTAAATTTAACATATCTTATGTAGAAGGATACTTCTATACATTTGAATTTAAGTTTAGGTGCATACATTCTTTTTTTTTTTGTAAACTACACAATTAACATTATCTTATTTTATATCTTAGTCCTTGCTTAAAAGACTGTTCGATCTAAATAAAATTAAATACTTGAATGTTTTACAAAATAATTAAAAAATAGTATATAAATAAAATTGTAATTTTAATTGGAGGTATAAACAACCCAACTTACATGCATGTCGGATAAGTTACTCGAGCAAAGCTCGGTCAACCTCATTAATAAGAAATCCAATTGATGATGTTTGTTCAGCAGTTAAATGAAAGTATTATTGCAAAGCTACTTGATTCTAATACGTAAACTAGTTATTAAACGAAGCATCTTTTCCACATACATGATTAGTTTTTTTAACTTCCTTTTTCTCTATAAAAGTTAGTTATTTGTATATGTTGTGAATAACATTTGGTTCAATCTATTTATTGTAATAATAAAAATGATAACCAAAATATAACTATTATAAATAACTTTTCTTTTCGTGTGAATTAATCTAGCTGGTATTTTTTATTATAAAAATTAAAGTTTTTAAACAGTTGTTTATTTGTTTTTAGGTCAAAGAATTGGGTATTGTTGCATATAACTGTACCTGTCTTGCAGAAGATTTGGGAAAAATTTTTGATGTAAGTTAAATAAGCCAGTCATAGTAAAACATGGTTTTCATTAAGTTTTTTTTAGGTGTATTGGTTCATAAGCAATGGTAAAGTTAAGATACCCACGCACTGGCCCGTTAGTTTTGGTACCGATTATAACATTGACAATCCACTGAAAGTAGAAATCAGTAATTATGCCTTCCATTCGTTTATTTCGGTAAGTATGTAATATTTGTCGCTTTATAAACAGAAATAATCATTGGAGCAATATTTTGTTAATTTTAAATTGAATTTGAAACATTTTCATATACGCTTATAGAATTCTTATTGATATTATTACTTGTTAGTCATCCTTAGGAATACATTTATTTTTTAAATATATTATACATACATAAATTAAACGAAAAATATAAAATACTTCTTTCCGACATTTACGTTAAAAAACTAAATTTATTAGAAGTATTAGATATAAATATATAAAACAGAAAATGTCATTATTTCTGAATAAATACTCGTTGATCTCGTATTTATTGTACTTCACCCCGTGAATAAAGCTGAAAGTCTGGTGAAATAATTATTGTGCATAGTTAATATTTTGTAATAGACTCTGTGTATCTGTTACTTTGATTATTCGAAGCCAATGTCATTATTAATGATAGGTTTTAAGAATGTTTACGCACATTCGAATTAACAGCATTGTTATGAATTTGGTTTACTTGGTGGTGCTGCTGTCTCAAAAATTACAGCTAATCTTTTATTAAGAACATAATATAAAGGAAAAATAGTGTTGTCTTACCTTGAACTATTTATTACCAAAAAAAAAACTGGCATTTTGTTGTTCTTGTGTACACGCAAATTCTCTTTTATTCTGTCTTTAACTCTTTTACCCTTCATTTAGCTTTCTTACTAAATAAGGTTTATGATCACGTTTGGTAATCCTTAACATAACTTTTAGAACCGATGTTAAGGCTCTTTATATGATCAGGTTCCTGTAAACATAGTATTTACTTCCTATTTGATTGATTGTTTTCCTTTATTTTCAGAGTTCTCCGCCCTCATTTTCGGCGTATGGCCGTACAGACGACATAGATGCCATTTTACACGTGATACAATCTGCTGAAAAATTCATTTACATAGCAGTGATGGACTATTCACCTCAGTTCTTGTACACCCCAAAAATCAAGTATTGGCCTGTTATAGACGATGCGTTACGAGTAGCAGCCGTTGAACATTCGGTAAAGGTGCGATTGCTTATTAGCTTGTGGAACCACACTAGACCATCTGAAGATCACTTTTTAAAGTCCCTTGTTGCCTTAAACAAAGTTTATTCGAAGGTATCTGTGGAAGTGGTAAGTTTTATTTGTATGCTTTATTTTACACATGTGCATTAACAAACGTATGTCACTATTTTACATAATGAAATACGTAAAGCAGATATACGGCTTTTTAACAAACATTTAAACGAAAGATTTTTATTTCTTTCTGGTTGATATACAGTGTTTTATTGATCAATTTTATTTATATTCATTAAATAATTAATTAAATTAACAAGGTAAGTTAGTATAGTAAAATACGACACAACTAAAATGATATATACCTCTACTTGGTTTAGTTAATGTTTTGAAATAAATACAGTCATCTAAAATAATATATTATAACTGATGGGGATGGGGATTGGAAATATGAGGATGGAAAAGATTGGGATTTTGTATCGGGATTGAATCGTAGCTGGGGATCATTTTAGGGATAAGGATCGAGATCAGGGGATTAAATGTGGGATATGGCGATAAGTTCAGGCAACGGATCGGGCATCACTGTAGCATTGGGGAACTGGATCGGGTTTGGGGGTCTGGATGGAAGTGAGTTGCATGTGACTGTGTGTGTCGATGTGTAGTGTAAATAGTGTGCGTTTTCTGTAAGGTTGTTTTATGAGACGATGTGGTGTGCAATAGGGGAAGTTGGTTTACGTGTGGTGTAAAAAACGTGAGTTGATTGGAAGATCGTTATTTTATGTGCACTGAAGATTAGTTGTTGACGTGTAGTGAAAAATATATAAGTTGTCTGTAAACGTCTGTTATGAGAGTGTGGTTGTGCAGTGGGGGTGTTTTATTGACATGTGACATTGTGTGAAGAATTGGGTGGTTGAATACTCATTTGTTTTATACTGTTGCAGGGATATTTTGTGGTTCCAGCAAATGATAGCCAACGAAAAATACCTTATGCGCGGGTGAATCACAATAAGTATATGGTAACTGATAACACGGCCTATATCGGTACTTCAAATTGGTCAGCGGACTACTTTACGAATACAGCAGGTGTTGGTCTTGTAATGCACGATCCAGAATTACATCGTAACGAGACCGAAAATACAATAAGGAAAGAGTTAGAAGCGGTGTTTGAACGTGATTGGAACTCTAATTATACAATTTCTTTATTACAAACATGTAATGAGTAAAGTGCCTGTAGATCAATGTAAAATAGATTAATAAATAATCGAGTGTAACTTGTCGTTTCAAAATAACATTAAATATTCATAGTATTATTTATGTAAATATTGTTCAATTAATTTATTTTAATATTTTGTAAAAATAGAATTGATAAAGCTTTCAGGTAATGTAACTCCATATTTAAAAATAAACGAAAAACACCTGGAACTTACAAATATTTAATGTTTCCACTATAATCATTTCAGCACACTGTGCCTTCTTCAGGTGGTGAAGATATAAACTTAATAAACCAACTTAAATACTAGATAGAAGAAAGTGGGTGAAATCATTTTGAAACAAAATTTACATTAAGTGAAACTTTTTATTAAGTGAAATACAACAAAAAAAAAATTATTGTTGAGGGTTTCTCAGAAAAAGTATCTTAAATTTAGTTTTAAGTTGACAATTGAGAAACTGACATGACATGAATATTTATATTATTAAGCAGATATTTCTGCAGTTTCTCAATTGTCAGCCTAAAACTAAAAGACTAAAATATTTCTGTTTACATTTAAGATGATTTTTCGTAGAAGGCCTCAACAATAATAATAATAATAATAAAAATTTTGTTGTATTTCACTTAATGTAAATTTTGCTTCAAAATGATTTCACCCACTTTCTTGTATCTAATATATAATTTGGTTTAAGTATAGTTTGAGTTTATATCCTCACCACCTGAAGAAGGCACAGTGTGCTGAAATAATTATAGTGGAAATATTTGTAAACTCCAAGTATGTTTTTTATTTATTTTGTAAAAACTGTGAAGTTATTTCTGCATAAAATAAAACTTAAACCTATATTCAAAATTTCTTTATATTCTTTTCACACGTTTATCAACAAATTGCATATATATTTTCTATATAATTGTAAATAAACTGTTCTTTTGGGTCAAATCGTGTACTCCCTGTATGTAATGCCAGACATAAAAGCTTAGAAAGTTTATCTACTCTTATGGCTAATATAACACAGTTTATTATTAAATATTTGAAACTGTTTAAAATTTTGTATAATTTTTATATACATTCTGGAAATAGAGAACGCTGAACAAGAAATATGCGTTCTTCAATTTTTATTTTATTCAGTTTTAAAAGAAAACGAAATTTGAAACCAATCGTTTTTAGATTTTGCCATAATTTTATCCGCCTTTGCTTTTATCCAACAAAGAATGATTTTTATGATCAATCGAGTACCTTTTAAAAATTGTACCAAATTCTAATGCGAAAAACAAGGAAAAGTTCTCTGTTCTAACTCTTGATTGTATTAAAAAGCTCGTCTGTAAAATGGGTTGCATAACTCATTCTAACTAAAATCAAAAAATTAAATTAAAATACAAAATACGAGAATGAACGAAATTTGACGAAATAAAGGTACCAGAAGCAAAACGTAATTATGTCTAGAAACTAAGACGTAGTACTGACAGGGAATGTATAAATAATTGTAAGGGCAGTGTTGAACAATGTGTCTGTGTTGTAGTAAATGTGATGTTCAAACAAACGAAAAAGGTAAAACTTTTCAAAATTAGTATAATAATTTACAGTAGTATATAAACAATTTAACAGACACAATAAATCGCTTATATTTGTGGTTAGCAATGTAGCAAAATTATGTTATGTGTTAAAATCATACAGTAACGTTTGAGTGAAATAGGTCTTTTTTTCGATGTTTCCATTTGCGTCGTTCACAGGTGTGATCTACAAAGTTGAAGTTTTAGGAGAATATTTTAAGATACGATACTAAATTGACTAATGAAAACGAAATGAGCATCCTAATTCTACATATGTAAATGTAAAATATTTTTAAAAACAACTTTTATTTTAATTTTAATTTATATTTTTAACCTAACTGAACTTATTTCTTAATTTTACGTTAAATTTATCTCGTATTAAACAACGCTAATATTTCTACAGATAAATATTTCTTTTCTTATCGCGTCTGTTTTTGCTCAAGAATGCATTTCGATGATGATATCGATGGGTTTTTGACAAAACATCGTAAACGAAAAACAGTAAATTTTACAGGAACCAACTTTTTTTATAACTGATATTTTTATCAGACTAGCCTATTATTTTTTTAACACTTCTGTTTTGTAAATAGTAATTGAATTGTAGTATAAATTTTGAGAAAACGAAATATTTACATTAATTTTTGCTACTTACGATAATTTTTCAGGCATTATTTTACCAAATTTTGTCGTTTACAATATACATACGATGTTTAGTATATCTAACAATTTTCGTCATATGGGAAATTATTTGGATTATGTAACGTAAAGACAATTGTTAT
Source organism: Agrilus biguttatus (assembly GCA_963921985.1). Taxonomy (NCBI): domain Eukaryota; kingdom Metazoa; phylum Arthropoda; class Insecta; order Coleoptera; family Buprestidae; genus Agrilus; species Agrilus biguttatus. The sequence goes on along the minus strand of OY998126.1, from coordinate 8,354,921 downwards.
TATTTTTTATTAAATGTTAAAAGTGCAGAATGAAACTAAAAAATTTGACAGTACAATGGCACTTCGATTAAAACAGTTATATAACGTAGTTAAAGGCTATTTTTCTTCCTATTATCCTTTATTAAACACGTCAAAAGTACAAAATGGAGCAAAACATTTTAACCAAAATATTTGAACAAAAACATTTTTGTACTAATACATTTGAACTAAAACATTACAATGACAATAACATTAAAATAGAGTAACTTTAAAATGGCAGTACAATCACAAGTTTAAATTTATTATTAGTAAGTTTCAAATAAGCATGAATAAAGACAAATAACTAAAATTATGGGAAACATCAAAGTACTAGATTTTATACTAATACACTAATATCATTCAAGCAAAATTTAAACCTCAAAAATAATTGTAATGAACTTCTGGTTTTTCGAAGAGAATTAAACTGTCTTGGTATCACTACATTATGTTTATTGTTTTACAATATTTTATTAACACTAACTTAAGTTTAAAATTAACACTAAAGAAGAATTTTGACTTTGTATGAACTTGGCGAATTAGAAGAATTAGAAGATTTGGAATATTTTAACTTGTATGGATTGTGCTGTATATTATTCTACTACTTTACTATTACTTAGAAACTGCTGCTTTCTGCTACTGACCAGATAATTTATTAACTATTGTTGTGATGTATAGATAAAAGTCCAGTTGGTACATTTATTTGTCAGACTTCAAATATTTTCTATTCCCGAGAGAAATTATACCCTTATCAACCAAAGTATAAATATTTAGAAGGAAACAACTATCAAATCTACTTGATAATTATTATTGAACATAGAACGCTGTTTACAAGGATGATAGCTGATTATTAAATTCTTCGGCAATATTTGTTAATTAATTATAAATGATTATTAATTTTAATATACAGTGTTACTATAAATATTATATTATATATAGATGGTAGGTAGGTACATTACACAATCATAAAAACTTCGTTACATACAGAAAATTCGTTGTTTAGATGACTACTGAGTTGAAATTACGATTTACCTATTAAAATAACCAGCTCGTCAACTCAAACTGATGTGCTCTCGATCGCTTATCGTAACCAATGGCGCTTACGATTCTCTGTCGGGAATACATCAACAGTTACGATAGTTTTAGGTATAATTTAAAAACTGCTTGAAAATATTGGCGTATACGATAATATATAAAACCATAAAATTCAGTGGAAACAGTATAACTGACATGTGATATAGTGTCGGAATGAACAAGTTTTACCCAAGGAATCGTACAGACCAAAAAACACAATTTTGGTAAAATTGTCGCTTACGACGTTTTGTCAAAAACCCATCGATATATCTCGGTCAATACTACGTCTGAAGGTTAAATGAAGAGTTAAAATAGAATATTTTAAGGTTGAATTAATTTAATTAATCGAATTAATTTAATTTTAATAAGTGTAATAATTAAATTAACTGAGTAATTACTGAGTAATAATAAGTACTCTTGACGAAGGCATTACTAGCCGAAACAATTGTAGAGATTTTACAAATATATATTTGAAACATTTAAAAGCAATTTACTTTATTCTTTCTTTGTAAATAAATGTGACGAATAAATATCAAAATAAAATGTAACACGTAAACGTTGAAATAAATGCACAAATAAATATCAAAATCAAATGCAACAAATAAATATCAAAACCAAAATACACACACATTTGTAAATACTCCCAGATAATACTCTACACGGGAGAAAATGTTACTAAATTCAACAAGTCTTTTTATTCCGTACGCTAAATGTGACACACGACGTAGGAAAGTTTCACACCTAACTAAATAGAGAATTGAAAAACAAGAAAACACAGTGAATAGCAGTAATGTCCAATATAAACAAATAAACAAAATAATCAACAACAAAACAAAATATAAACAAATCAAAGAAATATAATACTGATAAATCTAACGGTAAAACTTATTAATTACTTTTAAGATGCAAAAAAATACACAGTACTCAAATAAAGGGTAATAATAAAAATATATGACCTATAAATAAACAACTTAAGAATACCTCACATCGGTGGTACGAAATCTATTATTATAAACAAAAATACAAGAGAAACAAAAACTTACCTACTAGGTATTTTACACATACTAAACAAAAAGTAAAACTTATCAGTCTTTGCATCTTCACACTTCGAAGATTGTTTTTCGAATGGCCTTGCTTTTCGCGTCTATAGCTTTTAATCCCGAATATTTTATAAAAAAAAAATGTACTCACTCAAAGAAGCTATTCATAAACATTTTTGTCTGGAATCAAGGGATTTCTTGTCTTATCGGGGTTGATGTATTAGTAACGCCTAAATAAATCATGATCTACGATATCACACGAGAATAACCACCGTCCCAGAACCGTTCATGTAAACATTTTTAATCTAAATCATGACTAGCCTGTCAGAATCTATACTACGACAAGAAATCAAGCTACAAAAAAATAATGCTAATAGTTTATTATTTTGAGATTTATTAATATTTAAAAAAATATAACTAGGTACGATCCCTTCGTTATCAATAAGTGTTACAATGAAATACAAGTACATATAAAGTGGGTATCATCATAATGTATATACAGGGAGGATCGCAACAATACACTTAAATAATATGTAACTTTCATTCTTATAAGACTTTTATTGTTGACGCTACGTGAAAATGTATTAATGAATGCGAAGTTATTTAATTAACTCCAAAAAATGTTTGTATTAATTGTTTTAAAGCATAGAGTAACGGAGTTATTTTTAATAACCCAGCTAGATACACCCTTTTTTCAAGATGAATAAATGGCTCGGGGGTGGCTTTGTGATCGTGAAAATCGAATTTTATACTCACCACTACATCCTCTATATATCTTAAAAAAAAACAACAAACCGGTTTTGTTGTTGTTCTATTTATTCATTACATACTTAGGATGTAACGCTGAATTGCGCAGTTCAATTATTGTAGGATGCGTTTTATTTTAGAAATCTAAATCTTATTTGCATTAAAAGTTTTAGGAACTCAGTTTCAAAGCTAGTTACGCAACTTAGAAAAAAAGTCATTGAACTTTTAATTTTCATTTAATCGCACTACCAACAAAAATGGTCCTAAATCTATTTCTAATCGTTGTGTTGTTAAGTATTCGATCTTCTATATTTGATCTTCGTTATTAAATATCTTTCTTTTTTTGTGAATTGTATATATGTTAGCGGAGAGTGGAATTTATGTTGACTGAGGGTGGAATTTCCCTTGTTCGCACCCCGATCACACATGACTATCAACGCAAAAGACGGTTACCAAACGTGTCCATGTAGAGGGGGTTTGTGTAGTTTCTTGAACTTGACAATTTTGAAAATAGTAATAATAATAACTTGTAAAAAAAAACAGATTTGAGGCAAGGGCACTCTTTGGCCTGATAAAACTAATTGAAGTGCACGTTGTAAAAGTAAATTACATGTAAAAATTCCCAAGCGAGGGAAGTTTTATAAAATCATATTGTTAGTCGAACATAATGTTGTCGGTGGTTGTTAAAATGACAAAGAAGGAATATTCTTTAAAAGAAACTGTAATAGCGAAATAGTATTGCTAACAGAAGAGAAATATTGTCGGCATTTCTTAGAAGTATTAGAAGAATGAGGAAAAGATATATTTATATTATAAGAGTACATGACAAATGTCCCTGTGTGTAATTTCTATACTATCGGTTGAAGTGTGGAATAAGTTAAATTTAACATATAGTTAGTAATTTTAATGAAAATTATAATAAACACTATAAAAATTATTATTTTTTTAAATAAAATGCAATAAACCATATTTTACGTTATCTAGGTTCGTTCGAAGAAGGAAACGCGATCTGGGGAATGGCCGAGTATGTTATATCGAAGCATTAGAGGCAGTGTCACAGAGTGCCAGGCTTGGTCTTACACAACTGCAACTTAACAAAGATGAACCTGAAGTAGTAAGTCTTTCAAAAAAATATTATTATTGTTGTTGTTGTTGTTGTTATTGCTATAAACATCGTAACAAATAAAATGTAACCCTATTATTCGTGGTCAGTAAAATAATAAAAAGGTGCATGCATGTGTGCAAAAAATCACGCTGACATCGTTGACAAGCGTTGTTCGTTTTTTGATTTTTTTTTAAAATCTCCGGAACCGCAAGTCCTACAAAAAATCTATAAGCCCTTTTTTGTAGTTACGTAAATCTATAACGTTCATGATAATACATAAGACTCTTATTGTTGATACTACGTGAAAATGTATTAATGAAAGTCGAAGTTGTTTAATTATATGCAATTAATTTATTTTAGGGCTTAGAGTTAGGGCAATATTTCTAAACACCCAATTAGATACATCCCTTTTTCAAAATGAATAAATTGGGTGGGGTGGGTTTGCGATTGTGGAAACCGAGTTTTATACCCACCCATTACTACATCCTCTATATATATTTCAAAATAATAATTGCTGCCTACCTAAAATCTTTAATCCTCCAAGTCAAGTCTTTTAAAAAGTTATTATTGTTGTTGTTACTGTTATAAACATCGTAATAGATAAAATAAAATCCTTGTAGTTGTGGTCAGTAAAATAATAAAAAGGTACATGCATGTGTGCATAAATCACGTAAATTGTTGATATGATGATTTAGGATATTTAATTAAAAAAGAAACACGTGCAAGATAGCCTCTGAAAATTAAACGCTTGCATTTAAAATCTTTAATAACAAAACTATAATTTATTATTCAGTTTATTAAAATAATCCTTCAAAATCCTTTTTTAGTATGCCATTGCTACAAAAATTTAAGTAAAAATCTAAATTCAAAATGGTTTTAAGAATAATTTAATTTATACGTATTTCTTAAATTCATTTAAAGTAGAAATTGTTTCGTGTTGTATAACAGTAAATTCATATAGAGAAATCTCTTATCGTATCAGCTTTAACGGCCACAAAAAAACTCGTTTATCCTTGTAACTGCCAACATTCCGGAGGTCAAATAAACGTACAGCAGAGATACACGATAAACAATATACACTAACATTTTCAAATCGAGCGAACGTCTTTATGGAATTTTTTAAATATTCTCAACTGTTGGAACCGAGTGACATAATTTAGTTAGGCCATTTCTATGAAAGTAAACCAATTTTTTTCATAACGTCGAAACTACATAAATACCTATCTTGATTATGGAATTATATTGATGCGTTTATGTGTCGTAAAAAATAATAATATACAATCCTATATTATCGAACATTTTAAATTATTTCTTGTTAAGCAGTTTTAGTGAAAACCCTATATGTAAAATCAAACTTTTCTCTATTTTGTATTACCTACATAAGAACACATTCATTCTTCTAAAACATCGACATGAATTTATCGTGCTCATGTCTGCGACAGTTTTAACACATTTATCTTATTCGAACCTTTAACTTACGAACTCCAGCTCGCGAAGTCATCTGTTTAATATAAATAAAAAGTATAGTAGTTTCCACGATTTTTGTTTGCTACCTTGTAGCAAAACGTACGGCAAGTGACAATAAAAATTGTGGAAACTACTGTAGTTTTTTATTTATATTTAATATGCAGTTCCACTACGTAAATGTAAACTCAATCAGTCATCTGTTTATACAATATCGAATACAATTCAAATCTTCGCGGGCGTTTTTGATCTAGTTAGAATTTTGATTTTGGAAATTTGAAAAGGCCATTATATGTACCAGTAACCTTTTGTTCTGGTTTATTCAGATTTTAATTCTGACTTTAAATTAAGGAGTTACGGTCCTGTAAATTGTCATCCGTTTCTCGAGAATCGAACATAATTCAATTTTTCGCGCAACGTTTTGGCACTGTTAGAAATTTTATTCTGGAAATTAGAATAGTTTGTTATATGTACCAAAGTGTGCTCTATGCGGTGTTTTAATCAGATTTTAATTTTGACTTTAAAGTAAGGAGCACGGTCCTGTAAATTGTCATTCGATTTTCGAAAATCGAACAAAATTCAAATTTTCGCGCAACGTTTTGGCATTGTTAGAAATTTGATTCATTAAATTCGAGTAGGTCGTAATATGACTAAAGTCTGCTCTTTGCGCTGGTTTAATCAGATTTTAATTCTGACTTTAAATTAAGGAGCTACGGTCCTGTAAATTGTCATCCGTTTTTACAAAATCGAACAAAATTCAAATTTTCGCGCAATGCTTTGGCATAGTTAGAAATTTTATTCTCGAAATTTGAATGGGTAGTTATTTGTACCAAAGTCTGCTCTTTGCGCTGGTTTAATCAGATTTTAATTCTAACTTTAAATTAAGGAGCTACGGTCCTGTAAATTGTCATCCGTTATTACAAAATCGAACAAAATTCAAATTTTGGCGTGGCTTTTTGGCATAGTTAGAAATTTTATTCTCGAAATTCGAATGGGCAGTTAGTTGTACCAAAGTCTGCTCTTTGCTCTGGTGCAATCAGATTTTAATTCTGACTTTAAATAAAGGAGTTACGGTACTATTAATTGTCATCCGTTTTTCGAAAATCGAACGAAATTCAATTTTTTGCGCAACGTTTTGGCATTGTTAGAAATTTTATTCTGGAAATTCGAATAGGTCGTTATATGTACCAAAGTGTGCTCTATGCGGTGTTTCAATCAGATTTTAATTTTGACTTTAAATTAAGGAGCTACGGTCCTGTAAATTGTCATCCGTTTTTCGAAAATTGAACGAAATTCAATTTTTCGCGCAACGTTTTGGCATTGTTAGTAATTTTATTCTGGAAATTCGAATAGGTCGTTATATGTACCAAAGTGTGCTATATGCGGTGTTTTAATCAGATTTTAATTTTGACTTTAAATTAAGGAGCACGGTCCTGTAAATTGTCATTCGATTTTCGAAAATCGAACAAAATTCAAATTTTCGCGCAACGTTTTGGCATTGTTAGAAATTTGATTCATTAAATTCGAGTAGGTCGTAATATGACTAAAGTCTGCTCTTTGCGCTGGTTTAATCAGATTTTAATTCTGACTTTAAATAAAGGAGTTACGGTACTATTAATTGTCATCCGTTTTTCGAAAATCGAACAAAATTCAATTTTTCGCGCAACGTTTTGGCATTGTTAGAAATTTTATTCTGGAAATTCGAATAGGTCGTTATATGTACCAAAGTCTGCTCTTTGCGCTGGTTTAATCAGATTTTAATTCTGACTTTAAATTGAGGAGCTACGGTACTGTAAATTGTCATCCGTTTTTCGAAAATCGAACAAAATTCAAATTTTCGCGCAACGCTTTGGCATAGTTAGAAATTTTATTCTTGAAATTCGAGTGGGTAGTTATTTGTACCAAAGTCTGCTCTTTGCGCTGGTTCAATCAGATTTTAATTCTGACTTTAAATTAAGGAGCTACGGTCCTGTAAATTGTCATCCGTTTTTCGAAAATTGAACGAAATTCAATTTTTCGCGCAACGTTTTGGCATTGTTAGTAATTTTATTCTGGAAATTCGAATAGGTCGTTATATGTACCAAAGTGTGCTATATGCGGTGTTTTAATCAGATTTTAATTTTGACTTTAAATTAAGGAGCACGGTCCTGTAAATTGTCATTCGATTTTCGAAAATCGAACAAAATTCAAATTTTCGCGCAACGTTTTGGCATTGTTAGAAATTTGATTCATTAAATTCGAGTAGGTCGTAATATGACTAAAGTCTGCTCTTTGCGCTGGTTTAATCAGATTTTAATTCTGACTTTAAATAAAGGAGTTACGGTACTATTAATTGTCATCCGTTTTTCGAAAATCGAACAAAATTCAATTTTTCGCGCAACGTTTTGGCATTGTTAGAAATTTTATTCTGGAAATTCGAATAGGTCGTTATATGTACCAAAGTCTGCTCTTTGCGCTGGTTTAATCAGATTTTAATTCTGACTTTAAATTGAGGAGCTACGGTACTGTAAATTGTCATCCGTTTTTCGAAAATTGAACGAAATTCAATTTTTCGCGCAACATTTGGCATTGTTAGAAATTTTATTCTGGAAATTTGAATAGTTTGTTATATGTACCAATGTGTGCTCTATGCGATGGTTTAATCAGACTTTAATTCTGACTTTAAATAAAGGAGTTACGGTACTGTAAATTGTCATCCGTTTTTCGAAAATCGAACAAAATTCAAATTTTCGCGCAACGCTTTGGCATAGTTAGAAATTTTATTCTTGAAATTCGAGTGGGTAGTTATTTGTACCAAAGTCTGCTCTTTGCGCTGGTTCAATCAGATTTTAATTCTGACTTTAAATTAAGGAGCTACGGTCCTGTAAATTGTCATCGGTTTTTTCAAAATCGAACAAAATTCAAATTTTCGCGCAATGCTTTGGCATAGTTAGAAATTTTATTCTCGAAATTTGAATGGGTAGTTATTTGTACCAAAGTCTGCTCTTTGCGCTGGTTTAATCAGATTTTAATTCTTACTTTAAATTAAGGAGCTGCGGTCCTGTAAATTGTCATCCGTTTTTACAAAATCGAACAAAATTCAAATTTTGGCGTGGCTTTTTGGCATAGTTAGAAATTTTATTCTCGAAATTCGAATGGGTAGTTAGTTGTACCAAAGTCTGCTCTTTGCTCTGGTGCAATCAGATTTTAATTCTGACTTTAAATAAAGGAGCACGGTCCTGTAAATTGTCATTCGATTTTCGAAAATCGAACAAAATTCAAATTTTCGCGCAACGTTTTGGCATTGTTAGAAATTTGATTCATTAAATTCGAGTAGGTCGTAATATGACTAAAGTCTGCTCTTTGCGTTGGTTTAATCAGATTTTAATTCTGACTTTAAATAAAGGAGTTACGGTCCTGTAAATTGTCATCCGTTTTTACAAAATCGAACAAAATTCAAATTTTGGCGTGGCTTTTTGGCATAGTTAGAAATTTTATTCTCGAAATTCGAATGGGTAGTTATTTGTATCAAAGTCTGCTCTTTGCTCTGGTGTAATCAGATTTTAATTCCGACTTTAAATTGAGGAGCTACGGTGCTGTAAATTGTCATCCGTTTTTCGAAAATTGAACGAAATTCAATTTTTCGCGCAACATTTGGCATTGTTAGAAATTTTATTCTGGAAATTTGAATAGTTTGTTATATGTACCAATGTGTGCTCTATGCGGTGTTTCAATCAGATTTTAATTTTGACTTTAAATAAAGGAGTTACGGTACTGTCAATTGTCATCCGTTTTTCGAAAATCGAACAAAATTCAAATTTTCGCGCAACGTTTTGGCATTGTTAGTAATTTTATTCTGGAAATTCGAATAGGTCGTTATATGTACCAAAGTGTGCTATATGCGGTGTTTTAATCAGATTTTAATTTTGACTTTAAATTAAGGAGCACGGTCCTGTAGATTGTCATTCGATTTTCGAAAATCGAACAAAATTCAAATTTTCGCGCAACGTTTTGGCATTGTTAGAAATTTGATTCATTAAATTCGAGTAGGTCGTAATATGACTAAAGTCTGCTCTTTGCGCTGGTTTAATCAGATTTTAATTCTGACTTTAAATAAAGGAGTTACGGTACTATTAATTGTCATCCGTTTTTCGAAAATCGAACGAAATTCAATTTTTCGCGCAACGTTTTGGCATTGTTAGAAATTTTATTCTGGAAATTCGAATAGGTCCTTATATGTACCAAAGTCTGCTCTTTGCGCTGGTGTAATCAGATTTTAATTCTGACTTTAAATTAAGGAGCTACGGTCCTGTAAATTGTCATCCGTTTTTACAAAATCGAACAAAATTCAAATTTTGGCGTGGCTTTTTGGCATAGTTAGAAATTTTATTCTCGAAATTCGAATGGGTAGTTATTTGTATCAAAGTCTGCTCTTTGCTCTGGTGTAATCAGATTTTAATTCCGACTTTAAATTGAGGAGCTACGGTGCTGTAAATTGTCATCCGTTTTTCGAAAATTGAACGAAATTCAATTTTTCGCGCAACATTTGGCATTGTTAGAAATTTTATTCTGGAAATTTGAATAGTTTGTTATATGTACCAATGTGTGCTCTATGCGATGGTTTAATCAGACTTTAATTCTGACTTTAAATAAAGGAGTTACGGTACTGTCAATTGTCATCCGTTTTTCGAAAATCGAACAAAATTCAAATTTTCGCGCAACGCTTTGGCATAGTTAGAAATTTTATTCTTGAAATTCGAATGGGTAGTTATTTGTACCAAAGTCTGCTCTTTGCGCTGGTTCAATCAGATTTTAATTCTGACTTTAAATTAAGGAGCTACGGTCCTGTAAATTGTCATCCGTTTTTACAAAATCGAACAAAATTCAAATTTTGGCGTGGCTTTTTGGCATAGTTAGAAATTTTATTCTCGAAATTTGAATGGGTAGTTATTTGTACCAAAGTCTGCTCTTTGCGCTGGTTTAATCAGATTTTAATTCTAACTTTAAATTAAGGAGCTACGGTCCTGTAAATTGTCATCCGTTTTTACAAAATCGAACAAAATTCAAATTTTGGCGTGGCTTTTTGGCATAGTTAGAAATTTTATTCTCGAAATTCGAATGGGTAGTTAGTTGTACCAAAGTCTGCTCTTTGCTCTGGTGCAATCAGATTTTAATTCTGACTTTAAATAAAGGAGTTACGGTACTATTAATTGTCATCCGTTTTTCGAAAATCGAACGAAATTCAATTTTTCGCGCAACGTTTTGGCATTGTTAGAAATTTTATTCTGGAAATTCGAATAGGTCGTTATATGTACCAAAGTGTGCTCTATGCGGTGTTTCAATCAGATTTTAATTTTGACTTTAAATTAAGGAGCTACGGTCCTGTAAATTGTCATCCGTTTTTCGAAAATTGAACGAAATTCAATTTTTCGCGCAACGTTTTGGCATTGTTAGTAATTTTATTCTGGAAATTCGAATAGGTCGTTATATGTACCAAAGTGTGCTATATGCGGTGTTTTAATCAGATTTTAATTTTGATTTTAAATTAAGGAGCACGGTCCTGTAAATTGTCATTCGATTTTCGAAAATCGAACAAAATTCAAATTTTCGCGCAACGTTTTGGCATTGTTAGAAATTTGATTCATTAAATTCGAGTAGGTCGTAATATGACTAAAGTCTGCTCTTTGCGCTGGTTCAATCAGATTTTAATTCTGACTTTAAATTAAGGAGCTACGGTCCTGTAAATTGTCATCCGTTTTTACAAAATCGAACAAAATTCAAATTTTCGCGCAATGCTTTGGCATAGTTAGAAATTTTATTCTCGAAATTTGAATGGGTAGTTATTTGTACCAATGTCTGCTCTTTGCGCTGGTTTAATCAGATTTTAATTCTAACTTTAAATTAAGGAGCTACGGTCCTGTAAATTGTCATCCGTTTTTACAAAATCGAACAAAATTCAAATTTTGGCGTGGCTTTTTGGCATAGTTAGAAATTTTATTCTCGAAATTCGAATGGGTAGTTAGTTGTACCAAAGTCTGCTCTTTGCTCTGGTGCAATCAGATTTTAATTCTGACTTTAAATAAAGGAGTTACGGTACTATTAATTGTCATCCGTTTTTCGAAAATCGAACGAAATTCAATTTTTCGCGCAACGTTTTGGCATTGTTAGAAATTTTATTCTGGAAATTCGAATAGGTCCTTATATGTACCAAAGTCTGCTCTTTGCGCTGGTGTAATCAGATTTTAATTCTGACTTTAAATTAAGGAGCTACGGTCCTGTAAATTGTCATCCGTTTTTACAAAATCGAACAAAATTCAAATTTTGGCGTGGCTTTTTGGCATAGTTAGAAATTTTATTCTCGAAATTCGAATGGGTAGTTATTTGTATCAAAGTCTGCTCTTTGCTCTGGTGCAATCAGATTTTAATTCCGACTTTAAATTGAGGAGCTACGGTGCTGTAAATTGTCATCCGTTTTTCGAAAATTGAACGAAATTCAATTTTTCGCGCAACATTTGGCATTGTTAGAAATTTTATTCTGGAAATTTGAATAGTTTGTTATATGTACCAATGTGTGCTCTATGCGGTGTTTCAATCAGATTTTAATTTTGACTTTAAATAAAGGAGTTACGGTACTGTCAATTGTCATCCGTTTTTCGAAAATCGAACAAAATTCAAATTTTCGCGCAACGTTTTGGCATTGTTAGTAATTTTATTCTGGAAATTCGAATAGGTCGTTATATGTACCAAAGTGTGCTATATGCGGTGTTTTAATCAGATTTTAATTTTGACTTTAAATTAAGGAGCACGGTCCTGTAGATTGTCATTCGATTTTCGAAAATCGAACAAAATTCAAATTTTCGCGCAACGTTTTGGCATTGTTAGAAATTTGATTCATTAAATTCGAGTAGGTCGTAATATGACTAAAGTCTTCTCTTTGCGCTGGTTTAATCAGATTTTAATTCTGACTTTAAATAAAGGAGTTACGGTACTATTAATTGTCATCCGTTTTTCGAAAATCGAACGAAATTCAATTTTTCGCGCAACGTTTTGGCATTGTTAGAAATTTTATTCTGGAAATTCGAATAGGTCCTTATATGTACCAAAGTCTGCTCTTTGCGCTGGTGTAATCAGATTTTAATTCTGACTTTAAATTAAGGAGCTACGGTCCTGTAAATTGTCATCCGTTTTTACAAAATCGAACAAAATTCAAATTTTGGCGTGGCTTTTTGGCATAGTTAGAAATTTTATTCTCGAAATTCGAATGGGTAGTTATTTGTATCAAAGTCTGCTCTTTGCTCTGGTGTAATCAGATTTTAATTCCGACTTTAAATTGAGGAGCTACGGTGCTGTAAATTGTCATCCGTTTTTCGAAAATTGAACGAAATTCAATTTTTCGCGCAACATTTGGCATTGTTAGAAATTTTATTCTGGAAATTTGAATAGTTTGTTATATGTACCAATGTGTGCTCTATGCGATGGTTTAATCAGACTTTAATTCTGACTTTAAATAAAGGAGTTACGGTACTGTCAATAGTCATCCGTTTTTCGAAAATCGAACAAAATTCAAATTTTCGCGCAACGCTTTGGCATAGTTAGAAATTTTATTCTTGAAATTCGAATGGGTAGTTATTTGTACCAAAGTCTGCTCTTTGCGCTGGTTCAATCAGATTTTAATTCTGACTTTAAATTAAGGAGCTACGGTCCTGTAAATTGTCATCCGTTTTTACAAAATCGAACAAAATTCAAATTTTGGCGTGGCTTTTTGGCATAGTTAGAAATTTTATTCTCGAAATTTGAATGGGTAGTTATTTGTACCAAAGTCTGCTCTTTGCGCTGGTTTAATCAGATTTTAATTCTAACTTTAAATTAAGGAGCTACGGTCCTGTAAATTGTCATCCGTTTTTACAAAATCGAACAAAATTCAAATTTTGGCGTGGCTTTTTGGCATAGTTAGAAATTTTATTCTCGAAATTCGAATGGGTAGTTAGTTGTACCAAAGTCTGCTCTTTGCTCTGGTGCAATCAGATTTTAATTCTGACTTTAAATAAAGGAGTTACGGTACTATTAATTGTCATCCGTTTTTCGAAAATCGAACGAAATTCAATTTTTCGCGCAACGTTTTGGCATTGTTAGAAATTTTATTCTGGAAATTCGAATAGGTCGTTATATGTACCAAAGTGTGCTCTATGCGGTGTTTCAATCAGATTTTAATTTTGACTTTAAATTAAGGAGCTACGGTCCTGTAAATTGTCATCCGTTTTTCGAAAATTGAACGAAATTCAATTTTTCGCGCAACGTTTTGGCATTGTTAGTAATTTTATTCTGGAAATTCGAATAGGTCGTTATATGTACCAAAGTGTGCTATATGCGGTGTTTTAATCAGATTTTAATTTTGATTTTAAATTAAGGAGCACGGTCCTGTAAATTGTCATTCGATTTTCGAAAATCGAACAAAATTCAAATTTTCGCGCAACGTTTTGGCATTGTTAGAAATTTGATTCATTAAATTCGAGTAGGTCGTAATATGACTAAAGTCTGCTCTTTGCGCTGGTTCAATCAGATTTTAATTCTGACTTTAAATTAAGGAGCTACGGTCCTGTAAATTGTCATCCGTTTTTACAAAATCGAACAAAATTCAAATTTTCGCGCAATGCTTTGGCATAGTTAGAAATTTTATTCTCGAAATTTGAATGGGTAGTTATTTGTACCAATGTCTGCTCTTTGCGCTGGTTTAATCAGATTTTAATTCTAACTTTAAATTAAGGAGCTACGGTCCTGTAAATTGTCATCCGTTTTTACAAAATCGAACAAAATTCAAATTTTCGCCCAATGCTTTGGCATAGTTAGAAATTTGATTCATTAAATTCGAGTAGGTCGTAATATGACTAAAGTCTGCTCTTTGCGCTGGTTCAATCAGATTTTAATTCTGACTTTAAATTAAGGAGCTACGGTCCTGTAAATTGTCATCCGTTTTTACAAAATCGAACAAAATTCAAATTTTCGCGCAATGCTTTGGCATAGTTAGAAATTTTATTCTCGAAATTTGAATGGGTAGTTATTTGTACCAAAGTCTGCTCTTTGCGCTGGTTTAATCAGATTTTAATTCTGACTTTAAATAAAGGAGTTACGGTACTATTAATTGTCATCCGTTTTTCGAAAATCGAACGAAATTCAATTTTTCGCGCAACGTTTTGGCATTGTTAGTAATTTTATTCTGGAAATTCGAATAGGTCGTTATATGTACCAAAGTGTGCTATATGCGGTGTTTTAATCAGATTTTAATTTTGACTTTAAATTAAGGAGCACGGTCCTGTAAATTGTCATTCGATTTTCGAAAATCGAACAAAATTCAAATTTTCGCGCAACGTTTTGGCATTGTTAGAAATTTGATTCATTAAATTCGAGTAGGTCGTAATATGACTAAAGTCTGCTCTTTGCGCTGGTTTAATCAGATTTTAATTCTGACTTTAAATAAAGGAGTTACGGTACTATTAATTGTCATCCGTTTTTCGAAAATCGAACGAAATTCAATTTTTCGCGCAACGTTTTGGCATTGTTAGAATTTTTATTCTGGAAATTCGAATAGGTCGTTATATGTACCAAAGTGTGCTCTATGCTGTGTTTCAATCAGATTTTAATTTTGACTTTAAATTAAGGAGCTACGGTCCTGTAAATTGTCATCCGTTTTTCGAAAATTGAACGAAATTCAATTTTTCGCGCAACGTTTTGGCATTGTTAGTAATTTTATTCTGGAAATTCGAATAGGTCGTTATATGTACCAAAGTGTGCTATATGCGGTGTTTTAATCAGATTTTAATTTTGACTTTAAATTAAGGAGCACGGTCCTGTAAATTGTCATTCGATTTTCGAAAATCGAACAAAATTCAAATTTTCGCGCAACGTTTTGGCATTGTTAGATATTTGATTCATTAAATTCGAGTAGGTCGTAATATGACTAAAGTCTGCTCTTTGCGCTGGTTTAATCAGATTTTAATTCTGACTTTAAATAAAGGAGTTACGGTACTATTAATTGTCATCCGTTTTTCGAAAATCGAACGAAATTCAATTTTTCGCGCAACGTTTTGGCATTGTTAGAAATTTTATTCTGGAAATTCGAATAGGTCGTTATATGTACCAAAGTGTGCTCTATGCGGTGTTTCAATCAGATTTTAATTTTGACTTTAAATTAAGGAGCTACGGTCCTGTAAATTGTCATCCGTTTTTCGAAAATCGAACAAAATTCAAATTTTCGCGCAACGTTTTGGCATTGTTAGAAATTTGATTCATTAAATTCGAGTAGGTCGTTATATGACTAAAGTCTGCTCTTTGCGCTGGTTTAATCAGATTTTAATTCTGACTTTAAATAAAGGAGTTACGGTACTATAAATTGTCATCTGTTTTTCGAAAATCGAACGAAATTCAATTTTTCGCGCAACGTTTTGGCATTGTTAGAAATTTTATTCTGGAAATTCGAATAGGTCGTTATATGTACCAAAGTGTGCTTTATGCGGTGTTTTAATCAGATTTTAATTCTGACTTTAAATAAAGGAGTTACAGTACTATAAATTGTCATCCGTTTTTCGAAAATCGAACGAAATTCAATTTTCAATTTTTTTTCAAATTTTCGCGCAACGTTTTGGCATTGTTAGAAATTTTATTCTGGAAATTTGATTGGGTCGTTATATGTACCAAAGGCTGCTCTTTGCTCTGGTGCAACCAGATTTTAATTCTGACTTTAAATAAAGGAGTTACGGTACTGTAAATTGTCATCCGTTTTTCGAAAATCGAACAAAATTCGCACGTTCCCGCGGCTTTTTGGCATTGTTAGCAATTTTATTCTGGAAATTAGAATAGGTCGTTATATGTACGAAAGTCTGCTCTTTGTGCTGGTTTTATCAGATTTTAGTTCTGACTTTAAATTAAGGAGCTACGGTGCTGTAAATTCTCATTCGTTTTCCGAAAATCGAAAAAAATTTACAGGTTCCCGCGGCTTTTCGACATTATTAGCAATTTTATTCTGGAAATTCCAATAGGTCGTTAAAGGTACGAAAATCTGCTCATTCCAATGGTTTAATCAGATTTTAGTTCTGACTTTAAATTAAGGAGCTACGATCAACAATCCTAGTCTGCTTTGTCGAGGAACATAATACCGTGTAATGTTTGTTTTATCAGGTAATATTTGTTGATAATAAAGTTAACCATGCTTTTCGATCTACTGATTGGGGTCCAATTTCTCTTCTTTTAGATCAACTATCATTTGTTATACTTCAGCATTGCCTTTTTGTTCAATGTGTAACCAGGTATCGTACTTTGAAACTCGTAATACAGAATCGATATGATATAGACTGGAACCCTTGTGATAGACGATTTCGTAATCGAAATCCTGGAGATATGTCCACCAACGAGCAATTCGCGGACTTATTTCCCTTTATTTACGGTGGCTTTTACCGAGTTACAGTCGGTCACAATGGTAAATTTTATTCCGATTAAATAAACGCGAAAATGTTTTAATGAATTGACAATCGCAGCTAGTATTTCAAGTTCGTAAAATGGATATTTAGCCTCTATAGGGGAAGTACGGATGTCAAACAATTAATAACATAATTCTTCGCTTCTTCGTGCTCCACTGTCCACGCAAAAGGGGCATCTTTTTTAGTGAGTTGAGTGATGCATACAGTTTCAGAAGCAAAATCAAGGACGAATTTACGCAAATATCTCGCTAACCTCATAAATTGTCGAACCTCTTTTAGACTTGACGAAGTAGGGATATTCTTTATGGCTTCAATTTTTTGTTTTCCCGGTCTAATGCCATCGGTTGATATTTCACGTCCTAGGTATGTAATTGTGCGTTCAAGAAATGAACATGTTTTGATATTCAAAGAAAACCCAGCTTTTTGTAAGGCCTGTAAGACTTGATCTAAATAGAGCGTCGTTTAAAAAGTTATTATTGTTGTTATAATCACCGTAACAGATAAAATAAAATCCTTGTATTTTTGGTCAGTAAAATAATACAAAAGTACATGCATGTGTGCATAAATCACGTTGTAAATCGTTGATTTGATGATTTTGGATATTTAACTAAATAAACACGTGCAAGATAGTCTCTGAAAATTAAACGCTTGCATTTAAAATCTTTAATTACAAAACTATAATTTATTATTCAGTTTATTAAAATAATCCTTCAAAATCCTTTTTTAATATGCCATTGCTACCAAAATTTAAGTAAAAATCTAAATTCAAAATGGTTTTAACAATAATTTAATTTATACGTATTTCTTAAATTTATTTAAAGTAGAAATTGTTTCGTGTTGTATAACAGTAAATCAGGAATCTCTTATCGTATCAGCTTTAACGGCCACAAAAAAACTCGTTTATCCTTGTAACTGCCAACATTCCGGAGGTCAAATAAAAGTACAGCAGAGATACACGATAAACAATATACACTAACATTATCAAATCGAGCGAACGTCTTTATGGAAATTTTTAAATATTCTCAACTGTTAGAAATGAGTGACATAATATAGTTAGGCCATTTTTATGAAAGTAAACCAATTTTTTTAATAACTCCAAACTACATAAATACCTATCTTGATTATGAAATTATATTGATGCGTTTATGTATCGAAAAAATAATAATATACACTCCGATATTATCGAACATTTTAAATTAATTCTTGTTAAGCAGTTTTAGTGAAAACCTTATCTGTAAAATGAAACTTTTCTCTATTTTGTATTACCTACATAAGAACACATTCATTCTTCTAACACATCGACATGAATTTATCGTGCTCATGTCTACGATAGTTTTAACACATATATCTTATTCGAACCTTTAAGTTACGAACTCCAGCTCGCGGAGTAATTAAAAGTATAGTAGTGTCCACAATTTTTGTTTGCTACTTTGTAGCAAAACGTACAGCAAGTGACAATAAAAATTGTGGAAACTACTATAGTTTTTTATTTATATTTAATATGCAGTTCCACTAAGTAAATGTAAACTCAATCAGTCATTTGTTTATACAATATCGAATACAATTCAAATTTTCGCGGGCGTTTTTGATCTAGTTAGAATTTTGATTGAAAATTTGAAAAAGTCATTATATGTACCAATGTTGGCTCTATGTTCTGGTTCATTCAGATTTTAATTCTGATTTTACATTAAGGAGTTACGGTCCTGTAAATTGTCATTCGTTTCTCGAAAATCGAACAAAATCAAAATTTTCGCGCGGCTTTTTGGCATTGTTAGCAATTTTATTTTGGAAATTCGAAAAGATTGTTATCTGCAACATGTCTGCTATTTGCGCTCGTTCAATCAGATTTTAATTGCGGTTTCAAATTAAGGAGTTACGGTCCTGTAAATTGTCATTCGTTTTTCGAAAATCGAACAAAGTTCACACTTTCGCGCGGCGTTTTGGCATTGTTAGAAATTTTATTCTGGTAATTCGAATTGGTCGTTATATGTACCAAAGTCCGCCTTTTTGCGCTGGTTTAATCAGATTTTAATTCTAACTTTAAATTAAAGGGTTCCGATCCTGCATATTGTAATCTTTTTTTACAAAAACGAACAAAATTTAAATCTTCGCGCGGTTTTTTGGCTATGTTAGAAATTGTTTTCTGGAAATTCGAATAGGTCGTTAAATGCACCAATGTCTGCTCTTTGCGCTGGTTTAATCAGATCTTAATTATCATTTTGAATTATGGAGTTACGATTCTACAAATTGTTATCTGTCTTCAGAAATTCCAACAGTAATGTACTTCTTTATAAAATGGTCGAAATTTTTTTTGTTTGACGGTTTTGGAATTTTAGAAAATGTTAGTGCTAGTTTTGTGTGTTTATTGCCACGAATAATTTATTTTTAAATAATTTGGTGTTGTAATTATGTATTTTGTGGTGTGATGTTTTTTATACCGACCATTAATGATACATTATACATTGAGTATCTATGGTTTTTCTTCGCGCACGTTTGTCGAGTATCTGTGTGATAGGTTATGGTAAACGTCATTTGTCTTGTGTGGCTTCTGTCGTAAGAGGCACGCCTAGTCGCCATTTAATATTTCTGTTTTGCTCGCTTTTCAGTGCGTTGTTTAATTTTATTTCATATTGTATATTTAATAGTGTAGTTAATTCGCTTTTGTCCATTTTTACAGATTGGACAAAAAATGAAAGTGTATTGAAGTTAATATTGATCATTCCTGACTTGGGTTTTGCTTCACCTTGAAACATTATGCAGTTAATTGTCGAATGATGATTGAGAACAGTTGCACACTTATTTTGGATTCCACTGAGATAATGAATCGTCTAAGAGTGGAATGTTCTTACTGGACATCGTTTGGCTGTTGATTTCTTCACCTTGGACCATTGTGCAGTTAATTTTTGATTGGTGAGTAAGAGCACATTTAATTTTAATTAAGCTTCACTGGAATCCTAAATGAATTCAACAATTGTACATTACTCCTTATATTCTGCAGTTAATTAAAATTAGAGTACATTGATATAATTAATGCATATTTTAATTTAAGCAAAAAGAAAGATTCGCCCTAATTACCAGTAATAAAGCCTTAATCAATTTGTCACCAGTAATACTGTTCACAGTAATTATTGCTTAGTAGTTTTAGTTATGCTATGACTAATGATAAATTGTAACACCCTTCTTGTTACTCTTGCATTTTAATGTATTCCCCTTGAAGTGAAGTGAGGGTTGAATGTTATTAATTTCATAACTATCTGTTTACAGCATATATTTTGTCTATGTATAATGTACGAGTCACGCCCAATTTGCCATTATGATCTGTGCTTGCTTCTTACTTTTCGACGCTTTTTTTTATTCTGTGTCTTGTATTGTAGTTAATTTTTTTTTCTTGTCCATTTCTACAGTTGGCTTATAAAAGGAAGGATATTGAAGTTTATTTCCATCTCACTGATGCAACAAAAAGTTGTCTACAATGAAGTCGTTCTTTCTGGAGTTAGTTTGCTGTTGGGAAGTTACGTATTTCATTTTCTGTCCCAGGAACGAGATCACGCTGAAGTTTATTGTTATCCCACTGTAATTGGTCATCTAATTGGATTGTTCTTGTTCGACCTATTTACTGTCAACTTTATCCTCTTAATTAAGGTAAGAATACGTTTAAATTAATTACGAATTGCTTGTTACTAATCTGTTACTACCCTATCTGTTTCAGATCGACGGTGGAGAAGATAAAGAAAACCCCGTAGTTAGAATGCTTCTTTATTTTATTTAAAAGTTAATTTTGCATGCTTTTTTATTTGAATTAATTGTTTATTTTGCACGTTTTTTTTAATTTGATTTCGTTTGAATTAATATTTTATTTTGCATGTCTTTTTATTTGAATTAATTTTTTATTTTGCATTGAATTAATTTTTTATTTTGCATGTTTCTTGCTTACCTCTTCGCTTTGCTTACTGCACATTCTTACTATCTTGCTTCGCCTTTACACTACGACGTCCACATGATTCAACGTTTCGTTATCGTGTTCAATTCTCTTCTCAGCTTTGTGGGCCGAGGGAGGGCCTCCCCGAACGAATCCCCTTAGCCTTAGCTATTTAGTTGTTCTTTGAAAGTACCTTAGGTGCTTTCCCGTGAGTCTACTCTAGCGTCATTTCATTTCAGACAGGGTACAGCGGAGTTATCTGGAATAGAAGGAATAGCCGACTGCCTGGCTTGCCTTGACGAAATCTGTCCGATCTTTTCTACCAATCTATTAGTTTTTGTCGTTAGTCCTGCTTAATGCTCTATTCGCTTTCAGATAATATGGTATTTCCTAAGAAGACTGAAGACATCGTATTTCATTCTTTTTATTGTGCTTTATTTGAAATTTCCTTTGTTTCTTGTATTTCTCTTACAGGAATTTTTTTTTTACTTGATAAACTGTTACATTAATATAATCGTAATTTAATCTGATAGTTAGCTTTTCCAAATTCAGTTTTTGCCATAATTGTTCAAACCAAATACAATTTTATTAGTAATTTTAATCATTAATGTAACAGCTTATAAACAATATATTGTACATAATTTTGTCTTTCTCTTCCAGGTATTTTATTTTTTTTAGTTTATGAACTGTTATATTAATATTATCGTAATTTAATCTGATAATTAGCTTTCCAAATTCAATTTTTGTCATTGTTCAAATCAAACACAATTTTATTAGTAATTTTAATCATTAGAAGTAATTTGGGTGGATAGGGTGGCTATAAGGGGTGATGCGGAGGCCACAGAGTGTTAGGGATGCTTTTTTTGTCCCAAATATAAACTTGGAATATTAATGTAACAGCTTATAAACAATATATTGTACATAATTTTATCTCTCTCTTACAGGTATTTTATTCTTTTTAGTTCATGAACTGTTATATTAATATTATCGTAATTTAATCTGATAATTAGCTTTTCCAAATTCAATTTTTGTCATTGTTCAAACCAAACACAATTTTATTAGTAATTTTAATCATTAGAAGTAATTTGGGTGGATAGGGTGGCTATAAGGGGTGATGCGGAGGCCACAAAGTGTTAGGGGGCCTTTTTGTCCCAAAAATAGTATTCAAATATTAATATAACAGCTTATGAACAATATATTGTACATAATTTTATCTTTCTCTTACAGGTATTTTATTCTTTTTACTTTATAAACTGTTATATTAATTAATCGTAATTTAAACTCATAATTTGCTTTTCCAAATTCAGTTGTTGCCATAATTGTTCAAACCAGGTACTATTTTATTAGTAATATTAATCATTAGAAGTAATTTGGGTGGATAGGGTGGCTATAAGGGGTGATGCGGAGGCCACGAGTGTTAGGGTTGCTTTTTGCCCCAAACATAATCTTTCAATTTTAATATAACAGCTTATAAAGCATAAAATGTAAGTAGTTACCGCATTTAATTGTTATAATCTTTTGTTAATTTGTATTAAAGATGTATTTGAAGTTAATTATACCACCTGTGTATTGTTTGTAAATCAAGCTGTATTGTATCCAGTATATTTTGTATTAAATAAATCAATTAATCTATTAATAGTTTTATGTAAATATAAACATGATTAAATAATTGTCTTGCATTTTCTTAAGAGTGATTTTTAATAAACGTGTTAAAGATTCGAAATTGTTTTAATTTCTCATTAACCAACACTATAAATTCAATAAAGTATTCATTCAAAAAAAGAAGGCATTAAGTGAAGTATATTGATAAAATTGCTGACTTATTTATGCTAATTCGAAATTTTTGACATAACGATATATAAGATGTTCAATTTAAATTCGATAAATTAATCCAAAGCAACTTATGCTCTCCTGATACAAATGTCGAAAATTTTCCAAAATTTTTAAATTGTGTTAACATACGAGGTCTGGTCAACAAATAGTTTGACAAACAAAAATTCGATTTTCCAGATTTTTTGTCAAACTATTTGTTGATTAGACCTCGTATGTGAATATAAACAGAAATTTTTGGAAATTTTTCAATATTTGTATCAGGAGAGCATAAGTCCAAGGAGTTATATTTCGAAAAATAATTTATTAATCGGATCGAGTATTCAAAACAAAAAGTAACTTACATTAGATTATTGTACTTTTACCAAGTAAAAAGCAATAATTTTGATTTATTTATTAACTAGATCAGTGATAGACATGAAGTAGAACAAATATAAGCCATAATTTTAATTTATTTATTAATTAGATCAGTAATGTACATAAAGTAGGACAAATATATGTATTTTAAATAACTTTACAATACATATTCTAATTACTATGCAAAAATATACATTTATTTATTGATACATCTATTCAGAACAAATCATTTATTTACACTATTTAATCATATACATGTTACCATAGTGTTATCAATCAAGAATAAATACATTTCAACAAGATTTTATTATAATTACAACAAAATTATGCACAATATATTGTTTATAAATTAAAAAGAATAAAATACCTGTAAGAGAAAGACAAAATTAGTACAATAAATTGTTCATAAGCTGTTATATTAATATTTGAATACTATTTTTGGGACAAAAAGGCCCCCTAACACTTTGTGGCCTCCGCATCACCCCTTATAGCCACCCTATCCACCCAAATTACTTCTAATGATTAAAATTACTAATAAAATTGTGTTTGGTTTGAACAATGACAAAAATTGAATTTGGAAAAGCTAATTATCAGATTAAATTACAATAATATTAATATAACAGTTCATAAACTAAAAAGAATAAAATACCTGTAAGAGAGAGATAAAATTATGTACAATATATTGTTTATAAGCTGTTACATTAATATTCCAAGTTTATATTTGGGACAAAAAAAGCATCCCTAACACTCTGTGGCCTCCGCATCACCCCTTATAGCCACCCTATCCACCCAAATTACTTCTAATGATTAAAATTACTAATAAAATTGTATTTGGTTTGAACAATTATGGCAAAAACTGAATTTGGAAAAGCTAACTATCAGATTAAATTACGATTATATTAATGTAAGTTTATCAAGTAAAAAAAAAATTCCTGTAAGAGAAATACAAGAAACAAAGGAAATTTCAAATAAAGCACAATAAAAAGAATGAAATACGATGTCTTCAGTCTTCTTAGGAAATACCATATTATCTGAAAGCGAATAGAGCATTAAGCAGGACTAACGACAAAAACTAATAGATTGGTAGAAAAGATCGGACAGATTTCGTCAAGGCAAGCCAGGCAGTCGGCTATTCCTTCTATTCCAGATAACTCCGCTGTACCCTGTCTGAAATGAAATGACGCTAGAGTAGACTCACGGGAAAGCACCTAAGGTACTTTCAAAGAACAACTAAATAGCTAAGGCTAAGGGGATTCGTTCGGGGAGGCCCTCCCTCGGCCCACAAAGCTGAGAAGAGAATTGAACACGATAACGAAACGTTGAATCATGTGGACGTCGTAGTGTAAAGGCGAAGCAAGATAGTAAGAATGTGCAGTAAGCAAAGCGAAGAGGTAAGCAAGAAACATGCAAAATAAAAAATTAATTCAATGCAAAATAAAAAATTAATTCAAATAAAAAGACATGCAAAATAAAATATTAATTCAAACGAAATCAAATTAAAAAAAACGTGCAAAATAAACAATTAATTCAAATAAAAAAGCATGCAAAATTAACTTTTAAATAAAATAAAGAAGCATTCTAACTACGGGGTTTTCTTTATCTTCTCCACCGTCGATCTGAAACAGATAGGGTAGTAACAGATTAGTAACAAGCAATTCGTAATTAATTTAAACGTATTCTTACCTTAATTAAGAGGATAAAGTTGACAGTAAATAGGTCGAACAAGAACAATCCAATTAGATGACCAATTACAGTGGGATAACAATAAACTTCAGCGTGATCTCGTTCCTGGGACAGAAAATGAAATACGTAACTTCCCAACAGCAAACTAACTCCAGAAAGAACGACTTCATTGTAGACAACTTTTTGTTGCATCAGTGAGATGGAAATAAACTTCAATATCCTTCCTTTTATAAGCCAACTGTAGAAATTGACAAGAAAAAAAAATTAACTACAATACAAGACACAGAATAAAAAAAAGCGTCGAAAAGAAGCAAGCACAGATCATAATGGCCAATTGGGCGTGACTCGTACATTATACATAGACAAAACATATGCTGTAAACAGATAGTTATGAAATGAATAACATTCAACCCTCACTTCACTTCAAGGGGAATACATTAAAATGCAAGAGTAACGAGAAGGGTGTTACAATTTGTCATTAGTCATTACATAACTAAACGAACTAGACCTAATCATTACTGTGAACAGTATTATTGGTAATTAGGGCGAAATTTTCTTTTTGCTTAAATTAAATACGTATTAATTATCGTAATGTATTATCATCCTAATAAGCTGCAGAATTTAATGTTCCAAAGTAAAAATAAAGAAACATCGAACAAGATGCAAGAAGGAATATACTTGTGTTGGATACATTTATGATTCCAGTTAGGACCAAATGAAATTAAATGTGCTCTAACTCACCCATCAAAAATTATCTGCACAATAGTCTAAGGTTGACAAATCAACCGCTAAAATAAGCCCAGGAAGAATATTCCACTCCTGGACGATTCATTGTCTCAGTGGAATCCAAATAAGTGTCCTACAATTCCCAATCATCAGTCGATAATTAACTGCATAATGTTTCAAGATGAAGTCGTGAACAGCAAAGCCCAACTCAGGAAATACAACATAATTGTAAATTGATCCTGGATAACCAACATTAACGTCAATTCTCTTTCATTTGTTGGCGAATCTAAAGAAATTGACAAAAAACAAATTAACCACATTATTAAATAAACAAGGCAATATACATATTTGTGAAATGAACAACCCTGAAGCCTCAACTCATTTGAACACTATTACGTAACATTTGTAAGAGAAACAAGAAGTGCAACAATTTGTCATTAGTCATTGAATATTAATCATACTAAACCCTAATCATTACTGTGAACAGTATTAGTGGTAATTAGGATGAATCATTTTTTTTGTTGCTTAAATTAAATGTGTATTAATTATCGTAATGTATTATCATCCTAATAAGCTGCAGAATTTAATGTTCCAAAGTAAAAATAAAGAAACATCGAACAAGGTGCAAGAAGGAATATACTTGTGTTGGATACATCTATGATTCCAGTTAGGACCAAATGAAATTAAATGTGCTCTGACTTACCCCTCAAAAATTATCTGCACAATAGTCTAAGGTTGACAAATCAATCGCTAGAATAAGCCCGGGAAGAATATTCCACTCTTAGACGATTCATTGTCTCAGTGGAATCCAAATAAGTGTCCTACTGTTCCCAATCATCAGTCGATAATTAACTGCATGTTTCAAGATGAAGTCGTGAACAGCAAAGCCCAACTCAGGAAATGCAATACAATTGTAGATTGATCCAGGATAACCAAAATTAACGTCAATTCTCTTTCATTTGTTGGCGAATCTAAAGAAATTGACAAAAAACAAATTAACCACATTATTAAATAAACAAGGCAATATACATATTTGTGAAATGAACAACCCTGAAGCCTCAACTCATTTGAACACTATTACGTAACATTTGTAAGAGAAACAAGAAGTGCAACAATTTGTCATTAGTCATTGAATATTAATCATACTAAACCCTAATCATTACTGTGAACAGTATTAGTGGTAATTAGGATGAATCATTTTTTTTGTTGCTTAAATTAAATGTGTATTAATTATCGTAATGTATTATCATCCTAATAAGCTGCAGAATTTAATGTTCCAAAGTAAAAATAAAGAAACATCGAACAAGGTGCAAGAAGGAATATACTTGTGTTGGATACATCTATGATTCCAGTTAGGACCAAATGAAATTAAATGTGCTCTGACTTACCCCTCAAAAATTATCTGCACAATAGTCTAAGGTTGACAAATCAATCGCTAGAATAAGCCCGGGAAGAATATTCCACTCTTAGACGATTCATTGTCTCAGTGGAATCCAAATAAGTGTCCTACTGTTCCCAATCATCAGTCGATAATTAACTGCATGTTTCAAGATGAAGTCGTGAACAGCAAAGCCCAACTCAGGAAATGCAATACAATTGTAGATTGATCCAGGATAACCAAAATTAACGTCAATTCTCTTTCATTTGTTGGCGAATCTAAAGAAATTGACAAAAAACAAATTAACCACATTATTAAATAAACAAGGCAATATACATATTTGTGAAATGAACAACCCTGAAGCCTCAACTCATTTGAACACTATTACGTAACATTTGTAAGAGAAACAAGAAGTGCAACAATTTGTCATTAGTCATTGAATATTAATCATACTAAACCCTAATCATTACTGTGAACAGTATTAGTGGTAATTAGGATGAATCATTTTTTTTGTTGCTTAAATTAAATGTGTATTAATTATCGTAATGTATTATCATCCTAATAAGCTGCAGAATTTAATGTTCCAAAGTAAAAATAAAGAAACATCGAACAAGGTGCAAGAAGGAATATACTTGTGTTGGATACATCTATGATTCCAGTTAGGACCAAATGAAATTAAATGTGCTCTGACTTACCCCTCAAAAATTATCTGCACAATAGTCTAAGGTTGACAAATCAATCGCTAGAATAAGCCCGGGAAGAATATTCCACTCTTAGACGATTCATTGTCTCAGTGGAATCCAAATAAGTGTCCTACTGTTCCCAATCATCAGTCGATAATTAACTGCATGTTTCAAGATGAAGTCGTGAACAGCAAAGCCCAACTCAGGAAATGCAATACAATTGTAGATTGATCCAGGATAACCAAAATTAACGTCAATTCTCTTTCATTTGTTGGCGAATCTAAAGAAATTGACAAAAAACAAATTAACCACATTATTAAATAAACAAGGCAATATACATATTTGTGAAATGAACAACCCTGAAGCCTCAACTCATTTGAACACTATTACGTAACATTTGTAAGAGAAACAAGAAGTGCAACAATTTGTCATTAGTCATTGAATATTAATCATACTAAACCCTAATCATTACTGTGAACAGTATTAGTGGTAATTAGGATGAATCATTTTTTTTGTTGCTTAAATTAAATGTGTATTAATTATCGTAATGTATTATCATCCTAATAAGCTGCAGAATTTAATGTTCCAAAGTAAAAATAAAGAAACATCGAACAAGGTGCAAGAAGGAATATACTTGTGTTGGATACATCTATGATTCCAGTTAGGACCAAATGAAATTAAATGTGCTCTGACTTACCCCTCAAAAATTATCTGCACAATAGTCTAAGGTTGACAAATCAATCGCTAGAATAAGCCCGGGAAGAATATTCCACTCTTAGACGATTCATTGTCTCAGTGGAATCCAAATAAGTGTCCTACTGTTCCCAATCATCAGTCGATAATTAACTGCATGTTTCAAGATGAAGTCGTGAACAGCAAAGCCCAACTCAGGAAATGCAATACAATTGTAGATTGATCCAGGATAACCAAAATTAACGTCAATTCTCTTTCATTTGTTGGCGAATCTAAAGAAATTGACAAAAAACAAATTAACCACATTATTAAATAAACAAGGCAATATACATATTTGTGAAATGAACAACCCTGAAGCCTCAACTCATTTGAACACTATTACGTAACATTTGTAAGAGAAACAAGAAGTGCAACAATTTGTCATTAGTCATTGAATATTAATCATACTAAACCCTAATCATTACTGTGAACAGTATTAGTGGTAATTAGGATGAATCATTTTTTTTGTTGCTTAAATTAAATGTGTATTAATTATCGTAATGTATTATCATCCTAATAAGCTGCAGAATTTAATGTTCCAAAGTAAAAATAAAGAAACATCGAACAAGGTGCAAGAAGGAATATACTTGTGTTGGATACATCTATGATTCCAGTTAGGACCAAATGAAATTAAATGTGCTCTGACTTACCCCTCAAAAATTATCTGCACAATAGTCTAAGGTTGACAAATCAATCGCTAGAATAAGCCCGGGAAGAATATTCCACTCTTAGACGATTCATTGTCTCAGTGGAATCCAAATAAGTGTCCTACTGTTCCCAATCATCAGTCGATAATTAACTGCATGTTTCAAGATGAAGTCGTGAACAGCAAAGCCCAACTCAGGAAATGCAATACAATTGTAGATTGATCCAGGATAACCAAAATTAACGTCAATTCTCTTTCATTTGTTGGCGAATCTAAAGAAATTGACAAAAAACAAATTAACCACATTATTAAATAAACAAGGCAATATACATATTTGTGAAATGAACAACCCTGAAGCCTCAACTCATTTGAACACTATTACGTAACATTTGTAAGAGAAACAAGAAGTGCAACAATTTGTCATTAGTCATTGAATATTAATCATACTAAACCCTAATCATTACTGTGAACAGTATTAGTGGTAATTAGGATGAATCATTTTTTTTGTTGCTTAAATTAAATGTGTATTAATTATCGTAATGTATTATCATCCTAATAAGCTGCAGAATTTAATGTTCCAAAGTAAAAATAAAGAAACATCGAACAAGGTGCAAGAAGGAATATACTTGTGTTGGATACATCTATGATTTCAGTTAGGACCAAATGAAATTAAATGTGCTCTGACTCACCTCTCAAAAATAATCTGCACAATAGTCTAAGGTTGACAAATCAATCGCTTGAATAAGCACAGGAAGAATATTCCACTCCTAGACGATTCATTGTCTCAGTGGAATCCAAATAAGTGCCTACTGTTCCCAATCATCAGTCGATAATTAACTGCATAATGTTTCAAGATGAAGTTGTGAACAGCAAAGCCCAACTCAGGAAATGCAATACAATTGTAGATTGATCCAGGATAACCAACATTAACATCAATTCTCTTTCATTTGTTGGCCAATCTGTAGAAATTGACAAAAAACAAATCAACCAAATTATTAAATAAACAAGACAATATACATATTTGTGAAATGAACAACCCTGAAGCCTCAACTCATTTGAACACTATTACGTAACATTTGTAAGAGAAACAAGAAGTGCAACAATTTGTCATTAGTCATTGAATATTAATCATACTAAACCTTAATCATTACTGTGAACAGTATTACTGGTAATTAGGATGAATCATTTTTTTTTGCTTAAATTAAATATGTATTAATTATCGTAATGTATTATCATCCTAATAAGCTCCAGAATTTAATGTTCCAAATGTAAAAATAAAGAAACATCCAACAAGGTGCAAGAAGGAATATACTTTTGCTGGATACATCTATGATTCCAGTTAGGACCAAATGAAATTAAATGTGCTCTGACTCACCCCTCAAAAATTATTTGCACAATAGTTTAAGGTTGACAAATCAATTGCTAGAATAAGCCCAGGAAGAATATTCCACTCCTAGACGATTCATTGTCTCAGTGGAATCCAAATAAGTGTCCTACTGTTCCCAATCATCAGTCGATAATTAACTGCATAATGTTTCAAGATGAAGTCGTGAACAGCAAAGCCCAACTCAGGAAATGCAATACAATTGTAGATTGATCCAGGATAACCAAAATTAACGTCAATTCTGTTTCATTTGTTGGCGAATCCAAAGAAATTGACAAAAAACAAATTAACCACATTATTAAATAAACAAGGCAATATACATATTTGTGAAATGAACAACCCTGAAGCCTCAACTCATTTGAACACTATTACGTAACATTTGTAAGAGAAACAAGAAGTGCAACAATTTGTCATTAGTCATTGAATATTAATCATACTAAACCTTAATCATTACTGTGAACAGTATTACTGG
Source organism: Agrilus biguttatus (assembly GCA_963921985.1). NCBI lineage: Eukaryota > Metazoa > Arthropoda > Insecta > Coleoptera > Buprestidae > Agrilus > Agrilus biguttatus. The sequence continues at coordinate 8,324,216 of OY998126.1, read as the reverse complement.
TAATTAGGATGAATCATTTTTTTTGCTTAAATTAAATATGTATTAATTATCGTAATGTATTATCATCCTAATAAGCTGCAGAATTTAATGTTCCAACGTAAAAATAAAGAAACATCGAACAAGGTGCAAGAAGGAATATACTTGTGCTGGATACATCTATGATTCCAGTTAGCACCAAATGAAATTAAATGTGCTCTAACTCACCTATCAAAGATTATCTGCACAATAGTCCGAGGTTGACAAATCAACCGCTAAAATAAGCCCAGGAAGAATATTCCACTCCTAGATGATTCATTGTCTCAGTGGAATCCAAATAAGTGTCCTACTGTTCCCAATCATCAGTCGATAATTAACTGCATAATGTTTCAAGATGAAGTCGTGAACAGCAAAGCCCAACTCAGGAAATGCAATACAATTGTAGATTAATCCAGGATAACCAAAATTAACGTCAATTCTCTTTCATTTGTTGGCGAATCTAAAGAAATTGACAAAAAACAAATTAACCACATTATTAAATAAACAAGGCAATATACATATTTGTGAAATGAACAACCCTGAAGCCTCAACTCATTTGAACACTATTACGTAACATTTGTAAGAGAAACAAGAAGTGCAACAATTTGTCATTAGTCATTGAATATTAATCATACTAAACCCTAATCATTACTGTGAACAGTATTAGTGGTAATTAGGATGAATCATTTTTTTTGTTGCTTAAATTAAATGTGTATTAATTATCGTAATGTATTATCATCCTAATAAGCTGCAGAATTTAATGTTCCAAAGTAAAAATAAAGAAACATCGAACAAGGTGCAAGAAGGAATATACTTGTGTTGGATACATCTATGATTTCAGTTAGGACCAAATGAAATTAAATGTGCTCTGACTCACCTCTCAAAAATTATCTGCACAATAGTCTAAGGTTGACAAATCAATCGCTTGAATAAGCACAGGAAGAATATTCCACTCCTAGACGATTCATTGTCTCAGTGGAATCCAAATAAGTGCCTACTGTTCCCAATCATCAGTCGATAATTAACTGCATAATGTTTCAAGATGAAGTTGTGAACAGCAAAGCCCAACTCAGGAAATGCAATACAATTGTAGATTGATCCAGGATAACCAACATTAACATCAATTCTCTTTCATTTGTTGGCCAATCTGTAGAAATTGACAAAAAACAAATCAACCAAATTATTAAATAAACAAGACAATATACATATTTGTGAAATGAACAACCCTGAAGCCTCAACTCATTTGAACACTATTACGTAACATTTGTAAGAGAAACAAGAAGTGCAACAATTTGTCATTAGTCATTGAATATTAATCATACTAAACCTTAATCATTACTGTGAACAGTATTACTGGTAATTAGGATGAATCATTTTTTTTTGCTTAAATTAAATATGTATTAATTATCGTAATGTATTATCATCCTAATAAGCTGCAGAATTTAATGTTCCAACGTAAAAATAAAGAAACATCGAACAAGGTGCAAGAAGGAATATACTTGTGCTGGATACATCTATGATTCCAGTTAGCACCAAATGAAATTAAATGTGCTCTAACTCACCTATCAAAGATTATCTGCACAATAGTCCGAGGTTGACAAATCAACCGCTAAAATAAGCCCAGGAAGAATATTCCACTCCTAGATGATTCATTGTCTCAGTGGAATCCAAATAAGTGTCCTACTGTTCCCAATCATCAGTCGATAATTAACTGCATAATGTTTCAAGATGAAGTCGTGAACAGCAAAGCCCAACTCAGGAAATGCAATACAATTGTAGATTGATCCAGGATAACCAAAATTAACGTCAATTCTGTTTCATTTGTTGGCGAATCCAAAGAAATTGACAAAAAACAAATTAACCACATTATTAAATAAACAAGGCAATATACATATTTGTGAAATGAACAACCCTGAAGCCTCAACTCATTTGAACACTATTACGTAACATTTGTAAGAGAAACAAGAAGTGCAACAATTTGTCATTAGTCATTGAATATTAATCATACTAAACCTTAATCATTACTGTGAACAGTATTAGTGGTAATTAGGATGAATCATTTTTTTTTGCTTAAATTGAATATGTATTAATTATCGTAATGTATTATCATCCTAATAAGCTGCAGAATTTAATGTTCCAAAGTAAAAATAAAGAAACATCGAACAAGGTGCAAGAAGGAATATACTTGTGTTGGATACATCTATGATTTCAGTTAGGACCAAATGAAATTAAATGTGCTCTGACTCACCTCTCAAAAATTATCTGCACAATAGTCTAAGGTTGACAAATCAATCGCTTGAATAAGCACAGGAAGAATATTCCACTCCTAGACGATTCATTGTCTCAGTGGAATCCAAATAAGTGTCCTACTGTTCCCAATCATCAGTCGATAATTAACTGCATAATGTTTCAAGATGAAGTCGTGAACAGCAAAGCCCAACTCAGGAAATGCAATACAATTGTAGATTGATCCAGGATAACCAAAATTAACGTCAATTCTGTTTCATTTGTTGGCGAATCCAAAGAAATTGACAAAAAACAAATTAACCACATTATTAAATAAACAAGGCAATATACATATTTGTGAAATGAACAACCCTGAAGCCTCAACTCATTTGAACACTATTACGTAACATTTGTAAGAGAAACAAGAAGTGTAACAATTTGTCATTAGTCATTGAATATTAATCATACTAAACCCTAATCATTACTGTGAACAGTATTAGTGGTAATTAGGATGAATCATTTTTTTTGTTGCTTAAATTAAATGTGTATTAATTATCGTAATGTATTATCATCCTAATAAGCTGCAGAATTTAATGTTCCAAAGTAAAAATAAAGAAACATCGAACAAGGTGCAAGAAGGAATATACTTGTGTTGGATACATCTATGATTTCAGTTAGGACCAAATGAAATTAAATGTGCTCTGACTCACCTCTCAAAAATTATCTGCACAATAGTCTAAGGTTGACAAATCAATCGCTTGAATAAGCACAGGAAGAATATTCCACTCCTAGACGATTCATTGTCTCAGTGGAATCCAAATAAGTGCCTACTGTTCCCAATCATCAGTCGATAATTAACTGCATAATGTTTCAAGATGAAGTTGTGAACAGCAAAGCCCAACTCAGGAAATGCAATACAATTGTAGATTGATCCAGGATAACCAACATTAACATCAATTCTCTTTCATTTGTTGGCCAATCTGTAGAAATTGACAAAAAACAAATCAACCAAATTATTAAATAAACAAGACAATATACATATTTGTGAAATGAACAACCCTGAAGCCTCAACTCATTTGAACACTATTACGTAACATTTGTAAGAGAAACAAGAAGTGCAACAATTTGTCATTAGTCATTGAATATTAATCATACTAAACCTTAATCATTACTGTGAACAGTATTACTGGTAATTAGGATGAATCATTTTTTTTTGCTTAAATTAAATATGTATTAATTATCGTAATGTATTATCATCCTAATAAGCTCCAGAATTTAATGTTCCAAATGTAAAAATAAAGAAACATCCAACAAGGTGCAAGAAGGAATATACTTTTGCTGGATACATCTATGATTCCAGTTAGGACCAAATGAAATTAAATGTGCTCTGACTCACCCCTCAAAAATTATTTGCACAATAGTTTAAGGTTGACAAATCAATTGCTAGAATAAGCCCAGGAAGAATATTCCACTCCTAGACGATTCATTGTCTCAGTGGAATCCAAATAAGTGTCCTACTGTTCCCAATCATCAGTCGATAATTAACTGCATAATGTTTCAAGATGAAGTCGTGAACAGCAAAGCCCAACTCAGGAAATGCAATACAATTGTAGATTGATCCAGGATAACCAAAATTAACGTCAATTCTGTTTCATTTGTTGGCCAATCTGTAGAAATTGACAAAAAACAAATCAACCAAATTATTAAATAAACAAGACAATATACATATTTGTGAAATGAACAACCCTGAAGCCTCAACTCATTTGAACACTATTACGTAACATTTGTAAGAGAAACAAGAAGTGCAACAATTTGTCATTAGTCATTGAATATTAATCATACTAAACCTTAATCATTACTGTGAACAGTATTACTGGTAATTAGGATGAATCATTTTTTTTTGCTTAAATTAAATATGTATTAATTATCGTAATGTATTATCATCCTAATAAGCTGCAGAATTTAATGTTCCAACGTAAAAATAAAGAAACATCGAACAAGGTGCAAGAAGGAATATACTTGTGCTGGATACATCTATGATTCCAGTTAGCACCAAATGAAATTAAATGTGCTCTAACTCACCTATCAAAGATTATCTGCACAATAGTCCGAGGTTGACAAATCAACCGCTAAAATAAGCCCAGGAAGAATATTCCACTCCTAGATGATTCATTGTCTCAGTGGAATCCAAATAAGTGTCCTACTGTTCCCAATCATCAGTCGATAATTAACTGCATAATGTTTCAAGATGAAGTCGTGAACAGCAAAGCCCAACTCAGGAAATGCAATACAATTGTAGATTGATCCAGGATAACCAAAATTAACGTCAATTCTGTTTCATTTGTTGGCGAATCCAAAGAAATTGACAAAAAACAAATTAACCACATTATTAAATAAACAAGGCAATATACATATTTGTGAAATGAACAACCCTGAAGCCTCAACTCATTTGAACACTATTACGTAACATTTGTAAGAGAAACAAGAAGTGCAACAATTTGTCATTAGTCATTGAATATTAATCATACTAAACCTTAATCATTACTGTGAACAGTATTAGTGGTAATTAGGATGAATCATTTTTTTTTGCTTAAATTGAATATGTATTAATTATCGTAATGTATTATCATCCTAATAAGCTGCAGAATTTAATGTTCCAACGTAAAAATAAAGAAACATCGAACAAGGTGCAAGAAGGAATATACTTGTGTTGGATACACTTATGATTCCAGTTAGCACCAAATGAAATTAAATGTGTTCTAACTCACCCATCAAAAATTATCTGCACAATAGTCCAAGGTTGACAAATCAACCGCTAAAATAATCCCAGGAAGAATATTCCACTCCTAGATGATTCATTGTCTCAGTGGAATCCAAATAAGTGTCCTACTGTTCCCAATCATCAGTCGATAATTAACTGCATATTGTTTCAAGATGAAGTCGTGAACAGCAAAGCCCAACTCAGGAAATGCAATACAATTGTAGATTGATCCAGGATAACCAAAATTAACGTCAATTCTCTTTCATTTGTTGGCGAATCTAAAGAAATTGACAAAAAACAAATTAACCACATTATTAAATAAACAAGACAATATACATATTTGTGAAATGAACAACCTTTAAGCCTCAACTCATTTGAACACTATCACGTGAAAATGTAAGAGTAACAAGTAGTGCAACAATTTGTCATTAGTCATTGAATAACTAATCATACTAAACCTTAATCATTACTGTGAGCAGTATTAGTGGTAATTAGGGTGAATCATTTTTTTTGCTTAAATTAAATATGTATTAATTATTGTAATGTATTATCATCCTAATAAGCTGCAGAATTTAATGTTCCAAAGTAAAAATAAAGAAACATCGAACAAGGTGCAAGAAGGAATATACTTGTGCTGGATACATTTATGATTTCAGTTAGGAGCAAATGAAATTAAATGTGCTCTGACTCACCCATCAAAACTTATCTTCACAATAGGCCAAGGTTGACAAATCAACCACCAAAATAAATCCAGGAAGAATATTCCACTCCTGGACGATTCATTGTCTCAGTGGAATCCAAATAATTGTAGAACTGTTCGCAATCATCAGTCGGTAATTAACTGCATAATGTTTCAAGGTGAAGTCGTTAACAACGAGCCTCAAATCAGGAAAAACAATACCACTGTAGATTGTTTGGATATGATCAATATTAACTTCAATTTCAGTTTTTTGCTAATCTCTAAAAATTAACAAAAGCGAATTAACTATAGTACTAAATAAACACGACATGAAATAAAATTAAACAACACAACGAAAAGCAATTAAAACAGTGAATTATTAAATGGCGACTAGGTGCGACTTTAGTGACAGAAGCCACACAAAAACACAAATGACATATGCTGAATACTCAACAAGCGTGCGAAAGCAAAAACCATAGATACCCAATGTATATTGCATCACTAATGATCGCTATAAAAACGTCACACCACTTATACAAAATTGAATACCAAATTATTTAAAAATAAACTATTCGTGCTTATAAACACACAAAACCAACACTAAATTAGCATTTTCTAAAATTATAAAACGGATGACAATTTCTAGGATCGTTGGTCCTTAACTTAAAGCGAAAATAAAGAACTGACGAAACCAACGAAAAGAGCAGACATTGGTACATACAATGACCTATTCGATATTCTAGAATACAATTTCCAACTAAGCCAAATAGCCGCGCAAAAATTTGAATTTTCTTCCTTTTTTTAAAAACGCATGACTACGTAATTTAAAGTCAGACGTAAATCTGATTGAACCAATACAAAGAGGAGACATTGGTGCATGTAAGAACATATTATAATTTCTAATATTAAATTTCTAACTATACCAAAAAGCCACGGGAGAATTTGAATTTTGTATGATTTTGTAAAAACGGATGGCAATTTGCAGGCCCGTAACTGCGTAATTTAAAGGCAGACATAAAATCTGATTAAACCAGCGCAAAGAGGAGACATTGATGCATGTAAGGACCTATTCGAAATTGTCAAATTAAATTTCGAACCATGCCAAAAAGCCACGGGAAAATTTGAATTTTGTGTGATTTTGTAAAGCAGGCGACAATTTTCAGGCCCGTAACTCCGTAATTTGAAGTCAGACATAAAATCTGATTGAACCAACGCAAAGATTATAAATAAGTGCATGTGAGAACCTATTCTAATTTTTAATATTAAATTTCTTACTACGGCAAGAAACCGCACTAAAATTTGAATTTTGCATTATTTTGTAAAAACGGATGGCAATTTGCAGGCCCGTAACTCCTTAATTTAAAGGCAGACATAAAATCTGATTAAACCAGCGCAAAGAGGAGACATTGGTGAATGTAAGGACCTATTCGAATTTGTCAAATTAAATTTCGAACCATGCCAAAAACACCGCACGAAAATTTGAATTTTGTATGATTTTGTAAAAACGGATGGCAATTTGCAGGACCGTACCTCCTTAATTTCAAGTTAGACATAAAATCTGACTAATCCAACGCAAAGATGAGAGAGTGGTGATTGTAAGAACCTATTCAAATTTGTAATATTAAATTTCGAACCATGCCAAAAAGCCAAGAGAAAATTTGAATATTGTTTGATTTTGCAAAAGCGGATGGCAATCTGCAGGACCGTACCTGATTAATTTCAAGTGATTAATAAAGTCTGATTAAACCGGCACAAAGTGGAGAGATTGGTTCATGCAAGGACCTATTCTAATTTTTAATATTAAATTTCTACCTATGCCAAAAAACCGCACAAACATTTGCATTTTGTATGATTTTGTAAAAACGGATGACAATTTGCAGAACCGTACCTCCTTAATTTATAGTCAGACATAAAATCTTATTAACCAGCGCAAATACGAGAGATTGGTGTATGCAAGCATTCATTTTAATTTTTAATATTAAATTTGTACCTATGCCAAAAAACCGCACAAACAATTGAATTTTGTATGATTTTGTAAAAACGGATGACAATTTGCAGAACCGTACCTCCTTAATTTAAAGTCAGACATAAAATCTCATTAAACGAGCGCAAAGAGGAGACATTGATGCATGTAAAGACCTATTAGAATTTATAAAGTTAAATTTTGAACTATGCCAAAAATCCACGGGAATATTTGAATTTTGTGCGATTTTGTAAAAACGGATGACAATTTTCAGGCCCGTAACTCCGTAATTTAAGGTCAGACATAAAATCCGATTAAACTAACGCAAGGATGAGAAATAGGTTCATGTAATAACCTATTCTAATTTCTAAAATTAAATTTCTAACTATGCCAAAAACACCGCACGAAAATTTGAATTTTGTATGATTTTGTAAAAACGGATGGCAATTTGCAGGACCGTACCTCCTTAATTTCAAGTTAGACATAAAATCTGACTAATCCAACGCAAAGATGAGAGAGTGGTGATTGTAAGAACCTATTCTAATTTGTAATATTAAATTTCGAACCATGCCAAAAAGCCACGGGAAAATTTGAATTTGTATGATTTTGTAAAAACGGATGGCAATTTGCAGGCCCGTAACTCATTAAATTAAAGTCAACCATAAAATCTCATTAAACCAACGCAAAGACGAGACACTGGCGCATGTAACACCCTATTCAAATTTCCAATATTACATTTCTAACTATACCAAAAAGCCACGGAAAAAATTGAATTTTGTATGATTTTGTAAAAATGGATGACAATTTGCAGGCCCGTAACTCCTTAATTTAAAGGCAGACATAAAATCTCATTAAACCAACGCAAAGATGAGACACTAGTGCATGTAACACCCTATTCAAATTTCCAATATTACATTTCTAACTATACCAAAAAGCCACGGAAATATCTGAATCTTATGTGGTTTTGTTAAAAACGGATAGCAATTTGCAGGCCCGTAACTGCGTAATTTAAAGGCAAACATAAGATCTGATTAAACCAGCGCAAAGGGGAGAAATTGGTGCATTTAAGAACCCACTCGAATTTCTAAAATTAAATTTTTAAATATGCCAAAAAGCCACGGGAAAATTTGAATTTTGTGTGGTTTTGTAAAAACGGATGGCAATTTGCAGGCCCGTAACTCTTTAAATTAAAGTCAGACATAAAATCTCATTAAACCAACGCAAAGATGAGACACTGGTGCATGTAACACCCTATTCAAATTTCAAATATCAAATTTCTAACTATACCAAAAAGAACGGAAAAATTTGAATTTTGTATGGTTTTGTAAAAATGGATGACAATTTGCAGGCCCGTAACTCCTTAATTTAAAGGCAGACAGAAAATCTCATTAAACCAACGCAAAGATGAGACACTGGTGCATGTAACACCCTATTCAAATTTCAAATATCAAATTTCTAACTATACCAAAAAGAACGGAAAGATTTGAATTTTGCATGATTTTGTAAAAACGGATGGCAATTTGCAGGCCCGTAACTCTTTAAATTAAAGTCAGACATAAAATCTCATTAAACCAGCGCAAAGAGGAGACATTGGTTCATTTAAGGACCTATTTGAATTTGTCAAATTAAATTTCGAACCATGCCAAGAATCCACGGGAAAATTTGAATTTGTATGATTTTGTAAAAACGGATGGCAATTTGCAGGCCCGTAACTGCGTAATTTAAAGGCAGACATAGAATCTGATTCAACAAGGGCAAAGATAAGAGATTGGTGCATGTAAGGACCTTTTCTAATTTTTAATATTAAATTTGTAACTATGCGATAAAACCGCACGAAAATTTGAATTTTGTATGATTTTGTAAAAACGGGTGGCAATTTGCAGGCCCGTAACTGCGTAATTTAAAGGCAGACATAAAATCTGATTAAACCAGCGCAAAGAGGAGACATTGGTTCATTTAAGGACCTACTTGAATTTGTCAAATTAAATTACGAACCATGCCAAAAAGCCACGGGAAAATTTGAATTTGTATGATTTTGTAAAAACGGATGGCAATTCGCAGGCCCGTAACTCATTAAATTAAAGTCAACCATAAAATCTCATTAAACCAACGCAAAGATGAAACACTGGTGCATGTAACACCCTATTCAAATTTCCAATATTACATTTCTAACTATACCAAAAAGCAACGGGAATATTCGAATTTTGTATGATTTTGTAAAAACGGATAGCAATTTGTAAGCCCGTAACTGCGTAATTTAAAGGCAGACATAAAATCTGATTAAACCTGCGCAATGAGGTGACATTGGTTCATGTAAGGACCTACTTAAATTTGTCAAATTAAATTTCGAACCATGCCGAAAAGCCACGGGAAAATCTCAAGTTTGTATGATTTTGTAAGAACGGATGACAATTTGCAGGCCCGTAACTCTTTAAATTAAAGTAAGACATAAAATCTCATTAAACCAACCCAAAGATGAGACACTGGTGCATGTAACACCCTATTCAATTTTCCAATATCACATTTCTAACTATACCAAAAAGCCACGGAAAGATTTGAATTTTGTATGATTTTGTAAAAACGGATGGCAATTTGCAGGCCCGTAACTCCTTAATTTAAAGGCAGACATAAAATCTCATTAAACCAACGCAAAGATGAAACACTGGTGCATGTAACACCCTATTCAAATTTCAAATATCAAATTTCTAACTATACCAAAAAGAACGGAAAAATTTGAATTTTGTATGGTTTTGTAAAAATGGATGACAATTTGCAGGCCCGTAACTCCTTAATTTAAAGGCAGACATAAAATCTGATTCAACAAGGGCAAAGATAAGAGATTGGTGCATGTAAGGATCTTTTCTAATTTTTAATATTAAATTTGTAACTATGCGATAAAACCGCACGAAAATTTGAATTTTGTATGATTTTGTAAAAACGGATGGCAATTTGCAGGCCCGTAACTGCGTAATTTAAAGGCAGACATAAAATCTGATTAAACCAGCGCAAAGAGGAGACATTGGTTCATTTAAGGACCTATTTGAATTTGTCAAATTAAATTTCGAACCATGCCAAAAAGCCACGGGAAAATTTGAATTTGTATAATTTTGTAAAAACGGATGGCAATTTGCAGGGCCGTAACTCTTTAAATTAAAGTCAGACATAAAATCTTATTAAACCAACGCAAAGATGAGACACTGGTGCATGTAACACCCTATTCAAATTTCAAATATCAAATTTCTAACTATACCAAAAAGAACGGAAAATTTTGAACTTTGTATGGTTTTGTAAAAATGTATGACAGTTTGCAGGCCCGTAACTCCTTAATTTAAAGGCAGACATAAAATCTCATTAAACCAACGCAAAGATGAGACACTGGTACATGTAACACCCTATTCAAATTTCAAATATCAAATTACTAACTATACCAAAAAGAACGGAAAAATTTGAATTTTGTATGGTTTTGTAAAAATGGATGACAATTTGCAGGCCCGTAACTCATTAAATTAAAGTCAACCATAAAATCTCATTAAACCAACGCAAAGATGAGACACCGGTGCATGTAACACCCTATTCAAATTTCAAATATCAAATTTCTAACTATACCAAAAAGAACGGAAAATTTTGAACTTTGTATGGTTTTGTAAAAATGTATGACAGTTTGCAGGCCCTTAACTCCTTAATTTAAAGGCAGACATAAAATCTCATTAAACCAACGCAAAGATGAGACACTGGTACATGTAACACCCTATTCAAATTTCAAATATCAAATTTCTAACTATACCAAAAAGAACGGAAAAATTTGAATTTTGTATGGTTTTGTAAAAATGGATGACAATTTGCAGGCCCGTAACTCATTAAATTAAAGTCAACCATAAAATCTCATTAAACCAACGCAAAGATGAGACACTGGTACATGTAACACCCTATTCAAATTTCAAATATCAAATTTCTAACTATACCAAAAAGAACGGAAAAATTTGAATTTTGTATGGTTTTGTAAAAATGGATGACAATTTGCAGGCCCGTAACTCCTTAATTTAAAGGCAGACATAAAACCTGATTCAACAAGGGCAAAGATAAGAGATTGGTGCATGTAAGGATCTTTTCTAATTTTTAATATTAAATTTGTAACTATGCGATAAAACCGCACGAAAATTTGAATTTTGTATGATTTTGTAAAAACGGATGGCAATTTGCAGGCCCGTAACGCTTTAAATTAAAGTCAGACATGAAATCTCACTAAACCAACACAAAGATGAGACACTGGTGCATGTAACACCCTACTCAAATTTCCAATATTACATTTCTAACTATACCAAAAAACCACGGAAATATTTGAATTTTGTATGATTTTGTAAAAACAGATGGCAATTTGCAGGCCCGTAACTGAGTAATTTAAAGGCAGACATAAAATCTGATTAAACCAGCGCAAAGACGAGACATTGGTTCATTTAAGGACCTATTTGAATTTGTCAAATTAAATTTCGAACTATGCCAAAAAACCACGGGAAAATTTGAATTTTCTATGATATTGTAAAAACGGATGGCAATTTGCAGGCCCGTAACTCATTAAATTAATGTCAGACATAAAACCTCATTAAACCTATGCGAAGATGAGACACTGGTGCATGTAACACCCTATTCAAATTTCAAATATCAAATTTCTAACTATACCAAAAAGAACGGCAAAATTTGAATTTTGTATGGTTTTGTAAAAATGGATGACAATTTGCAGGCCCGTAACTCCTTAATTTAAAGGCAGACATAAACTCTGATTCAACAGGGACAAAGATAAGAGATTGGTGCATGCAACGACATTTTCTAATTTTTAATATTAAATTTGTAACTATGCGAAAAAACCGCACGAAATTTGAACTTTGTATGATTTTGTAAAAACGGATGACAATTTGCAGGCCCGTAACTCCGTAATTTAAAGTCAGACATAAAATCTGATTAAACCAGCGCAAAGAGGAGACATTGGTTCATTTAAGGACCTATTTGAATTTGTCAAATTAAATTTCGAACCATGCCAAAAAGCCACGGGAAAATTCGAATTTTGTATGATTTTGTAAAAACGGATGATAATTTGCAGGCCCGTAACTGCGTAATTTAAAGGCAGACATAAAATCTGATTAAACCAGCGCAAAGAGGAGACATTGGTTCATGTAAGAACCTATTTAAATTTGTCAAATTAAATTTCGAACCATGCCAAAAAGCCACGGGAAAATTTTAATTTTGTATGATTTTGTAAAAACGGATGGCAATTTGCAGGCCCGTAACTCATTAAATTAAAGTCGGACATAAAATCTCATTAAACCAACGCAAAGATGAGACACTGGTGCATGTAACACCCTATTCAAATTTCCAATATTACATTTCTAACTATACCAAAAAGCCACGGGAAAATTCGAATTTTGTATGATTTTGTAAAAACGGATGATAATTTGCAGGCCCGTAACTGCGTAATTTAAAGGCAGACATAAAATCTGATTAAACCAGCGCAAAGAGGAGACATTGGTTCATGTAAGAACCTATTTAAATTTGTCAAATTAAATTTCGAACCATGCCAAAAAGCCACGGGAAAATTTTAATTTTGTATGATTTTGTAAAAACGGATGGCAATTTGCAGGCCCGTAACGCTTTAAATTAAAGTCAGACATGAAATCTCATTAAACCAACACAAAGATGAGACACTGGTGCATGTAACGCCCTATTCAAATTTCCAATATTACATTTCTAACTATACCAAAAAGCCACGGGAAGATTCGAATTTTGTATGATTTTGTAAAAACGGATGGCAAATTGCAGGCCCGTAACTGCGTAATTTAAAGGCAGACATAAAATCTGATTAAACAAGCGCAAATAGGAGACATTGATTCATGTAAGAACCTTTTTAAATTTGTCAAATTAAGTTTCGAACCATGCCAAAAAGCCACGGGAAATTTGAATTTTGTATGATATTGTAAAAACGGATGGCAATTTGCAGGCCCGTAACTCATTAAATTAAAGTCAGACATAAAATCTCATTAAACCAACGCAAAGATGAGACAATGGTGCATGTAACACCCTATTCAAATTTCCAATATTACATTTCTAACTATACCAAATAGCCACGGGAATATTCGAATTTTGTATGATTTTGTAAAAACGGATGGCAATTTGCAGGCCCGTAACTCATTAAATTAAAGTCGGACATAAAATCTCATTAAACCAACGCAAAGATGAGACACTGGTGCATGTAACACCCTATTCAAATTTCCAATATTACATTTCTAACTATACCAAAAAGCCACGGGAAAATTCGAATTTTGTATGATTTTGTAAAAACGGATGATAATTTGCAGGCCCGTAACTGCGTAATTTAAAGGCAGACATAAAATCTGATTAAACCAGCGCAAGGAGGAGACATTGGTGCATGTAACACCCTATTCAAATTTCCAATATTACATTTCTAACTATACCAAATAGCCACGGGAATATTCGAATTTTGTATGATTTTGTAAAAACGGATGGCAATTTGCAGGCCCGTAACTCATTAAATTAAAGTCGGACATAAAATCTCATTAAACCAACGCAAAGATGAGACACTGGTGCATGTAACACCCTATTCAAATTTCCAATATTACATTTCTAACTATACCAAAAAGCCACGGGAAAATTCGAATTTTGTATGATTTTGTAAAAACGGATGATAATTTGCAGGCCCGTAACTGCGTAATTTAAAGGCAGACATAAAATCTGATTAAACCAGCGCAAGGAGGAGACATTGGTTCATGTAACACCCTATTCAAATTTCCAATATTACATTTCTAACTATACCAAAAAGCCACGGGAAGATTCGAATTTTGTATGATTTTGTAAAAACGGATGGCAACTTGCAGGCCCGTAACTGCGTAATTTAAAGGCAGACATAAAATCTGATTAAACCAGCGCAAGGAGGAGACATTGGTTCGTGTAACACCCTATTCAAATTTCCAATATTACATTTCCAACTATACCAAAAAGCCACGGGAAGATTCGAATTTTGTATGATTTTGTAAAAACGGATGGCAACTTGCAGGCCCGTAACTGCGTAATTTAAAGGCAGACATAAAATCTGATTAAACCAGCGCAAGGAGGAGACATTGGTTCGTGTAACACCCTATTCAAATTTCCAATATTACATTTCCAACTATACCAAAAAGCCACGGGAAGATTCGAATTTTGTATGATTTTGTAAAAACGGATGATAATTTGCAGGCCCGTAACTGCGTAATTTAAAGGCAGACATAAAATCTGATTAAACAAGCGCAAAGAGGAGACATTGGTTCATGTAGGAACCTATTTAAATTTGTCAAATTAAATTTCGAACCATGCCAAAAAGCCACGGGAAAATTTGAATTTTGTATGATATTGTAAAAACGGATGGCAATTTGCAGGCCCGTAACTCATTAAATTAATGTCAGACATAAAATCTCATTAAACCTACGCAAAGATGAGACACTGGTGCATGTAACACCCTATTCAAATTTCAAATATCAAATTTCTAACTATACCAAAAAGAACGGAAAAGTTTGAATTTTGTATGGTTTTGTAAAAATGGATGGCAATTTGCAGGCCCGTAACTGCGTAATTTAAAGGCATACATAAAATCTGATTAAACCAGCGCAAAGAGAGGACATTGGTTCATTTAAGGACTTATTTGAATTTGTCAAATTAAATTTCGAACCATGCCAAAAAGCCACGGGAAAATTTGAATTTTGTATGATTTTGTAAAAACGGATGACAATTTGCAGGCCCGTAACTCCGTAATTTAAGGTCAGACATAAAATCTGATTAAACTAACGTAAGGATGAGAAATAAGTGCATGTAATAACCTATTCTAATTTCTAAAATTACATTTCTAACTATGCCAATAACACCGCACGAAAATTTGAATTTTATATGATTTTGTAAAAACGGATGACAATTTCCAGAACCGTACCTTCTTAATTTAATGTCAGACATAAAATCTGATTGAACCACCGCAAATAGGAGACCTTGGTGCATATACGAACCTCTTCTAATAATATGAGCACGGCATAGTCGATGTTTTAGGAGAATAAATGTGTTCTGATGTATATGTAATATTAAATGGAAAAATTAATTAAAACTGTTTACAAGAGCGAATTTAATATATTTGATAGTATAGGAGTGTATATATGTATTTTTTACGACACGTAAACGCATCAATGTAATTCCATGATCAAGATAAGAATTTTAGTAGTTTGGGCGGGCGTCATGAAAAAAATAGGTTTAATTTTATAGAAATGACATTCTTATATATTTAACAAAATTATGTAGGTACACTCGTTTGTAACAGTTGAGAACATTTAAGATTTTCCATAAAGAAATTCGTTCGATTTTATAATATTATTACATTTTATGTATCGCGTATCTCTGCTGTATCTTTATTTGACCTCCAGAATGGAATGTTGGCAGTTACAAAAATAGACCGAAATTTTTTGTGACCGTTAAAGCTGATACGATAAGAGATTCCTCTATATGAATTTACTGTTACACAACACGAAACAATTTCTACTTTAAATAAATTTAAGAAATACGTATAAATTAAATTATTCTAAAGACCATTTTGCATTTACGTTTTATTTAGATTTTTGTGGGAGGGGTATACTAAAAAATCATTTTGATGGATTATTTTAATAAACTAAATAATTAACTAAACTTTTGCAATTAAAGAATTTAAATGAATGGGTTTTATTTTCAGACAGTTTTGCACGTGTTTTGTTTTAGTAGATATCTAAAATCATCAAAACAACGATTTACAGCATAATTTATAAACACAGGCATGCTCCTTTTTATTAATTTACTGACCACGAATAGTAGTATTATAAATAATTTGTTGTGATGTTTATAGCAATAACAACAATAACAATAATAATAATTTTTTGAAAGACTTACTACTTCAGTTTCATCTTTGTGAAGTTGCAGTTGTGTAAGACCAAGCCCGGCACTCTGTGACACTGCCTCTAATGCTTCGATATAACATACTCGGCCAATCCCCAGATCGCATTTCCTTCTTCAAACGAACCTAAATGACGTAAAATATAATTTATTGCATATAATCAATTGTGAAACATTATTTTAATAACTGAAGGAATGAAAATCACTTTTAAATGTTTGAAAATATTTTATTGTAAATTCTACAATATTGTTTCGACATAACAATGTCTTTCTCGTCTATATATATTTTTTACAGTCAACAGCCGGTATTCTGTGGGTATAATTTTCAAAATTTCAGGTACATACTCGTTGTTAAGAAATACCACATGTCCATCCTTCTAATCTTGCATCTAATAAAGGCGTATTGATAAATTTTTGTTGGTCATTTGTAATATTCTCGCTCATCTTTATTGCTTTTCTAATTTCAAAAAATTCTAAAAAGTCTAACCATTTCCCTTTTCTTTTATTAAGTAAAATTTTCATGGTGGCCGAAATGATAAAATGGTTACTATTTTTGCAATGTGTTGCAAAACCCCTGTTGTGTTTTTAAACGAATAAATAAATAATAACAATTTTATCAATTCGGACACCATCAAAATTTTACATAATGAAAGAAAAGGGAAATGGTTGGACTTTTTAGAAGAGACTGGACTGTTTAGAATTTTTTGAAATTAAAAAAGCAATAAAGATGAACGAGAATAAATTGATTAAGGCTTTCACGGCCATTTGGTGAACTGGTGTTGTCCTTCTTCGGGTGTACAGGCCGTCGTCGGTTGGAATTGCTTCCTAACGTTTCGCTAGCGCGAGTGGCAGGTTTCTTCAGAGGTCTATCCATTTTCGCACCCGAAGAAGGACAACACCAGTTCATGAACGAGAATATAACAAATGACTAAAAAAATATATATAGACGATAAGTATGACCTGAAATTTAGTAAATCTATTACTCTTGAGAAAGACATTGTTATGTCGAAACAATTTTGTAGAGTTTACAATAAAATATATTGCAACATTTAAAAGTGATTTTCATTCCTTCAATTATTAATTTATTGCATTTTAGTTAAAAAACTATTTTTTTATAGTATTTGTTGTAATTTTCATTAAAATTATCAATTATAGGTTAAATTTAAAAAATTAAGAAATAAGTTCATTCGTTATTTTAAAAATATTTTACATAAGTATACATATTTAATTATGCAGATGTTCTGATATTCACCTGAAGAAGCCAATGTTTTGGCGAAACAATTGTAATGATCAATTAAAAATATTTTTGAAACTTTCCTCTCGTTTTCTTTATTTAACATGGAATTTCAACAAGTAAATCCTACTACCATTATTTATTTATATACATATTTAGAATTACGGCACTCTTTTCGGCCCCCTTAACCAATTTAGCATCATATCTTAAAAATATTCTAATAAAACTTCATTTAATAAATATTGGAAAAATGACGTTTTCACTCAAACGTGAATAAATCCTATTTTTTTTAATATGGTTTTAAGGTATGATTTCAACACATCATTTTCCTAGTTTACTAACCATAAATATAAGCGATTTATTGTGTTTGTTAAATTGTTTATATACTACTGTAAATTGTTATATTAATTTTGAAAAGATTTACCTTTTGCATTTCTTTGAACGCCGTAGCAACGAAATATCACATTTACTACAAGAAACCGTTCATCACTCTGTAATTAACACAAACTATTTATGCATTCCGTATTAATACTACGCCTTAATTTTTAGACAAAATTATGTCTTGCTTTTGGTATCTTTAGTTCGTCAAATTTCGTTCATTTTCGATCGACCCGAAAATAACATAGACAACTATTTTTGATTGGTTGTATTTCATTCGTTATGCAACCCATTCTACAGACGATTATATGCTGTCGAATACAATCAAAAGCTAACACGGAGAGTTTTTCCTTACTTTTGTTTCCACATTGGAACTTTATAGAATTTTTAAAAAGTATTCGATTGTTCTTGAAAATCGTTATTTACAAGATAAGAGAAAAGACGGTAGAATTATGACAAAATCTAACAAATGACTGCTTTTAAATTTTGTTTTCTTTTAAAATTGAATAAACTAAAAATTGAAGACGCAGACTGTTTCAGTGTTATCTATTTACAGAATTTAAATAAAAATTATACGGAATTTTAAAGTTTCAAATGTTTAATAATAAACTGTATTATATTTCGCGATAAGAATAGATAAACTTTTTAGGCTTTTATATCTGGCATCTGGTACTCGATTTGATCCAAAAGGCAACAGTTTATTTACAATTATAAAAAGAAATATATGAAATTTGCTACTAAATGTCTCAAAGGGTTGTATGAACAATTTGAATATATGTTTGTTTTATTTTACGCAAAACTAATCTCATGCTTTTTACAAAATATTAAAATATTAATCGAACAATATCAAAAAAAGAAGGAATTAAAATCCTTATTCGTCTAAATTTTAAGATCAAAATTATAAAATTTTGAACGCGTCGTACCAAGTAGGCACAACGAACCGAAAGCCACATCCCACGACCGGTTTCGACCTATCGGATTCAACAGGGACAAAGATAAAAGATTGGTGCATGTAACGACCTTTTCTAATTTTTAATATTAAAATTGTAACTATGCGAAAAAACCGCACGAAATTTGAATTTTGTATGATTTTGTAAAAACGGATGACAATTTGCAGGCCCGTAACTCCGTAATTTAAAGTCAGACATAAAATCTGATTAAACCAGCGCAAATGGGAGCAATTGGTGCATTTAAGGACCCACTCGAATTTCTAAAATTAAATTTGTAACTATGCCAAAAAGCCACGGAAAAATTTGAATTTTGTATGATTTTGTAAAAACGGATGGCAATTTGCAGGCCCGTAACTGCGTAATTTAAAGTCAGACATAAAATCTGATTAAACCAGCGCAAATGGGAGAAATTGGTGCATTTAAGGACCCACTCGACTTTCTAAAATTAAATTTTGAACTATGCCAAAAAGCCACGGAAAAATTTGAATTTTGCATGATTTTGTAAAAACGGATGGCAGTTTGCAGGCCCGTAACTGCGTAATTTAAAGGCAGACATAAAATCTGATTAAACCAGCGCAAATGGGAGAAATTGGTGCATTTAAGGACCCACTCGAATTTCTAAAATTAAATTTGTAACTATGCCAAAAAGCCACGGAAAAATTTGAATTTTGTATGATTTTGTAAAAACGGATGGCAATTTGCAGGCCCGTAACGCTTTAAATTAAAGTCAGACATGAAATCTCATTAAACCAACACAAAGATGAGACACTGGTGCATGTAACACCCTATTCAAATTTCCAAAATTACATTTCTAACTATACCAAAAAGCCACGGGAAAATTCGAATTTTGTATGATTTTGTAAAAACGGATGGCAATTTGCAGGCCCGTAACTCATTAAATTAAAGTCAGACGTAAAATCTCATTAAACCAGCACAAAGATGTGACACTGGTGCATGTAACACCCTGTTCAAATTTCAAATATCAAATTTCTAACTATACCAAAAAGAACGGAAAAATTTGAATTTTGAATGGTTTTGTAAAAACGGATGGCAATTTGCATGCCCGTAACTCTTTAAATTAAAGTCAGCCATAAAATCTCATTTAACCACCGCAAAGATGAGACACTGGTGCATGTAACACCCTACTCAAATTTCCAAATTACATTTCTAACTATACGAAAAATCCACGGAAAGATTTGAATTTTATATGATTTTCTAAAAACAGATGGCAATTTGCAGGCCCGTAACTGCGTAATTTAAAGGTAGACATAAAACCTGATTAAACCAGCGCAAAGAGGAGACATTGGTTCATTTAAGGACCTATTGAATTTGTCAAATTAAATTTCGAACCATGCCAAAAAGCCACGGGAAAATTTGAATTTTGTATGATTTTGTAAAAACGGATGGCAATTTGCAGGCCCGTAACTCATTAAATTAAAGTCAGATATAAAAAAATCTCATTAAACCAACGCAAAGATGAGACACTGGTGCATGTAACACCCTATTCAAATTTCCAATATTACATTTCTAACTATACCAAAAAGCCACGGAAAAATTTGAATTTTGTGTGGTTTTGTAAAAACGGATGGCAATTTGCAGGCCCGTAACTGCGTAATTTAAAGGCAGACATAAAATCTGATTGAACCAGCGCAAAGAGGAGACATTGGTTCATGTAAGGATCTATTTAAATTTGTCAAATTAAATATCGAACCATGCCAAAAAGCCACGGGAAAATTTGAATTTTGTATGATTTTGTAAAAACGGATGGCAATTTGCATGCCCGTAACTCATTAAATTAAAGTCAGCCATAAAATCTCATTTAACCACCGCAAAGATGAGACACTGGTGCATGTAACACCCTACTCAAATTTCCAAATTACATTTCTAACTATACGAAAAATCCACGGAAAGATTTGAATTTTATATGATTTTCTAAAAACAGATGGCAATTTGCAGGCCCGTAACTGCGTAATTTAAAGGTAGACATAAAACCTGATTAAACCAGCGCAAAGAGGAGACATTGGTTCATTTAAGGACCTATTTGAATTTGTCAAATTAAATTTCGAACCATGCCAAAAAGCCACGGGAAAATTTGAATTTTGTATGATTTTGTAAAAACGGATGGCAATTTGCAGGCCCGTAACTCATTAAATTAAAGTCAGATATAAAAAAATCTCATTAAACCAACGCAAAGATGAGACACTGGTGCATGTAACACCCTATTCAAATTTCCAATATTACATTTCTAACTATACCAAAAAGCCACGGAAAAATTTGAATTTTGTGTGGTTTTGTAAAAACGGATGGCAATTTGCAGGCCCGTAACTGCGTAATTTAAAGGCAGACATAAAATCTGATTAAACCAGCGCAAAGAGTAGACATTGGTTCATGTAAGGATCTATTTAAATTTGTCAAATTAAATTAAACTAAATATCGAACCATGCCAAAAAGCCACGGGAAAATTTGAATTTTGTATGATTTTGTAAAAACGGATGGCAATTTGCATGCCCGTAACTCATTAAATTAAAGTCAGCCATAAAATCTCATTTAACCACCGCAAAGATGAGACACTGGTGCATGTAACACCCTACTCAAATTTCCAAATTACATTTCTAACTATACGAAAAATCCACGGAAAGATTTGAATTTTATATGATTTTCTAAAAACAGATGGCAATTTGCAGGCCCGTAACTGCGTAATTTAAAGGTAGACATAAAACCTGATTAAACCAGCGCAAAGAGGAGACATTGGTTCATTTAAGGACCTATTTGAATTTGTCAAATTAAATTTCGAACCATGCCAAAAAGCCACGGGAAAATTTGAATTTTGTATGATTTTGTAAAAACGGATGGCAATTTGCAGGCCCGTAACTCATTAAATTAAAGTCAGATATAAAAAAATCTCATTAAACCAACGCAAAGATGAGACACTGGTGCATGTAACACCCTATTCAAATTTCCAATATTACATTTCTAACTATACCAAAAAGCCACGGAAAAATTTGAATTTTGTGTGGTTTTGTAAAAACGGATGGCAATTTGCAGGCCCGTAACTGCGTAATTTAAAGGCAGACATAAAATCTGATTAAACCAGCGCAAAGAGGAGACATTGGTTCATGTAAGGATCTATTTAAATTTGTCAAATTAAATTTCGAACCATGCCAAAAGGCCACGGGAAAATTTGAATTTTGTGTGGTTTTGTAAAAACGGATGGCAATTTGCAGGCCCGTAACTGCGTAATTTAAAGGCAGACATAAAATCTGATTAAACCAGCGCAAAGAGTAGACATTGGTTCATGTAAGGATCTATTTAAATTTGTCAAATTAAATTAAACTAAATATCGAACCATGCCAAAAAGCCACGGGAAAATTTGAATTTTGTATGATTTTGTAAAAACGGATGGCAATTTGCATGCCCGTAACTCATTAAATTAAAGTCAGACATAAAATCTCATTAAACCAGCGCAAAGATGAGACACTGTTGCATGTAACACCCTATCCTAATGTCCAATATTACATTTCTAACTATACCAAAAAGCCACGGAAAAATTTGAATTTTGTGTGGTTTTGTAAAAACGGATGGCAATTTGCAGGCCCGTAACAGCGTAATTTAAAGGCAGACATAAAATCTGATTAAACCAGCGCAAAGAGGGGACATTGGTTCATGGATTAAACCAGCGCAAAGAGGAGACATTGGTTCATGTAAGGATCTATTTAAATTTGTCAAATTAAATTAAATTAAATTTCGAACCATGCCAAAAAGCCACGGGATAATTTGAATTTTGCATGATTTTGTAAAAACGGATGGCAATTTGCATGCCCGTAACTCATTAAATTAAAGTCAGACATAAAATCTCATTAAACCAGCGCAAAGATGAGACACTGGTGCATGTAACACCCTATTCAAATTTCCAATATTACATTTCTAACTATACCAAAAAGCCACGGAAATTTTTTATTTTGTGTGGTTTTGTAAAAACGGATGGCAATTTGCAGGCCCGTAACTGCGTAATTTAAAGGCAGACATAAAATCTGATTAAACCAGCGCAAAGAGTAGACATTGGTTCATGTAAGGATCTATTTAAATTTGTCAAATTAAATTAAATTAAATATCGAACCATGCCAAAAAGCCACGGGAAAATTTGAATTTTGTATGATTTTGTAAAAACGGATGGCAATTTGCAGGCCCGTAACGCTTTAAATTAAAGTCAGACATGAAATCTCATTAAACCAACACAAAGATGAGACACTGGTGCATGTAACACCCTATTCAAATTTCCAATATTACATTTCTAACTATACCAAAAAGCCACGGGAAAATTTGAATTTTGTATGATTTTGTAAAAACGGATGGCAATTTGCAGGCCCGTAACTCATTAAATTAAAGTCAGACGTAAAATCTCATTAAACCAGCACAAAGATGAGACACTGGTGCATGTAACACCCTGTTCAAATTTCAAATACCAAATTTCTAACTATACCAAAACGAACGGAAAAATTTGAATTTTGTATGGTTTTGTAAAAGCGGATGGCAATTTGCAAGCCCGTAACTCTGTAAATTAAAGTCAGCCATAAAATCTCATTTAACCACCGCAAAGATGGTACACTGGTGCATGTAACACCCTACTCAAATTTCCAAACTACATTTCTAACTATACCAGAAAGCCACGGAAAGATTTGAATTTTATATGATTTTCTAAAAACAGATGGCAATTTGCAGGCCCGTAACTGCGTAATTTAAAGGCAGACATAAAATCTGATTAAACCAGCGCAAAGAGGAGACATTGGTTCATTCAAGGACCTATTTGAATTTGTCAAATTAAATTTCGAACCATGCCAAAAAGCCACGGGAAAATTTGAATTTTGTATGATTTTGTAAAAACGGATGGCAATTTGCAGGCCCGTAACTGCGTAATTTAAAGTCAGACATAAAATCTGATTAAGCCAGCGCAAATGGGAGAAATTGGTGCATTTAAGGACCCACTCGAATTTCTAAAATTAAATTTTGAACTATGCCAAAAAGCCACGGAAAAATTTGAATTTTGTATGGTTTTGTAAAAACGGATGGCAATTTGCAGGCCCGTAACTCTTTAAATTAAAGTCAGCCATAAAATCTCATTTAACCACCGCAAAGATGAGACACTGGTGCATGTAACACCCTACTCAAATTTCCAAATTACATTTCTAACTATACCAAAAAGCCACACGAATATTTGAATTTTGTATGATTTTGTAAAAACGGATGGCAATTTTGCAGGCCCGTAACTGCGTAATTTAGAGGCAGACATAAAATCTGATTAAACCAGCGCAAAGAGGAGACATTGGTTCATGTAAGGATCTATTTAAATTTGTCAAATTAAATTAAATTAAAAATCGAACCATGCCAAAAGGCTACGGGAAAACTTGAATTTTGTATGATTTTGTAAAAACGGATGGCAATTTGCAGGCCCGTAACTGCGTAATTTAAAGGCAGACATAAAATCTGATTAAACCAGCGCAAAGAGAAGACATTGGTTCATTTAAGGACCTATTTGAATTTGTTAAATTAAATTTCGAACCATGCCAAAAAGCCACGGGAAAATTCGAATTTTGTATGATTTTGTAAAAACGGATGGCAATTTGCAGGCCCGTAAATGCGTAATTTAAAGGCAGACATAAAATCTGATTAAACCAGCGCAAAGAGGAGACATTGGTTCATTTAAGGACCTATTTGAATTTGTCAAATTAAATTTCGAACCATGCCAAAAAGCCACGGGAAAATTTGAATTTTGTATGATTTTGTAAAAACGGATGGCAATTTGCAGGCCCGTAAATGCGTAAATTAAAGTCAGACGTAAAATCTCATTAAACCAGCACAAAGATGTGACACTGGTGCATGTAACACCCTGTTCAAATTTCAAATATCAAATTTCTAACTATACCAAAAAGAACGGAAAAATTTGAATTTTGTATGGTTTTGTAAAAACGGATGGCAATTTGCAGGCCCGTAACTCTTTAAATTAAAGTCAGCCATAAGATCTCATTTAAACACCGCAAAGATGGTACACTGGTGCATGTAACACCCTACTCAAATTTCCAAATTACATTTCTAACTATACCAAAAAGCCACGGAAAGATTTGAATTTTATATGATTTTCTAAAAACAGATGGCAATTTGCAGGCCCGTAAATGCGTAATTTAAAGGCAGACATAAAATCTGATTAAACCAGCGCAAAGAGGAGACATTGGTTCATTTAAGGACCTATTTGAATTTGTCAAATTAAATTTCGAACCATGCCAAAAAGCCACGGGAAAATTTGAATTTTGTATGATTTTGTAAAAACGGATGGCAATTTGCAAGCCCGTAACTCATTAAATTAAAGTCAGACATAAAATCTCATTAAACCAACGCAAAGATGAGACACTGGTGCATGTAACACCCTATTCAAATTTCCAATTTTACATTTCTAACTATACCAAAAAGCCACGGGAAAATTCGAACTTTGTATGATTTTGTAAAATCGGATGGCAATTTGCAGGCCCGTAACTCATTAAATTAAAGTCAGACGTAAAATCTCATTAAACCAGCACAAAGATGAGACACTGGTGCATGTAACACCCTGTTCAAATTTCAAATATCAAATTTCTAACTATACCAAAAAGAACGGAAAAATTTGAATTTTGTATGGTTTTGTAAAAACGGATGGCAATTTGCAAGCCCGTAACTCTGTAAATTAAAGTCAGCCATAAAATCTCATTTAACCACCGCAAAGATGGTACACTGGTGCATGTAACACCCTATTCAAATTTCCAATATTACATTTCTAACTATACCAAAAAGCCACGGAAAATTTTTATTTTGTGTGGTTTTGTAAAAACGGATGGCAATTTGCAGGCCCGTAACTGCGTAATTTAAAGGCAGACATAAAATCTGATTAAACCAGCGCAAAGAGGAGACATTGGTTCATGTAAGCATCTATTTAAATTTGTCAAATTAAATTAAATTAAATATCGAACCATGCCAAAAAGCTACGGGAAAATTTGAATTTTGTATGATTTTGTAAAAACGCATGGCAATTTGCAGGCCCGTAACGCTTTAAATTAAAGTCAGACATGAAATCTCATTAAACCAGCACAAAGATGAGACACTGGTGCATGTAACACCCTATTCAAATTTCCAATATTACATTTCTAACTATACCAAAAAGCCACGGGAAAATTCGAACTTTGTATGATTTTGTAAAATCGGATGGCAATTTGCAGGCCCGTAACTCATTAAATTAAAGTCAGACGTAAAATCTCATTAAACCAGCACAAAGATGAGACACTGGTGCATGTAACACCCTGTTCAAATTTCAAATATCAAATTTCTAACTATACCAAAAAGAACGGAAAAATTTGAATTTTGTATGGTTTTGTAAAAACGGATGGCAATTTGCAAGCCCGTAACTCTGTAAATTAAAGTCAGCCATAAAATCTCATTTAACCACCGCAAAGATGGTACACTGGTGCATGTAACACCCTATTCAAATTTCCAATATTACATTTCTAACTATACCAAAAAGCCACGGAAAATTTTTATTTTGTGTGGTTTTGTAAAAACGGATGGCAATTTGCAGGCCCGTAACTGCGTAATTTAAAGGCAGACATAAAATCTGATTAAACCAGCGCAAAGAAAAGACATTGGTTCATTTAAGGACCTATTTGAATTCGTTAAATTAAATTTCGAACCATGCCAAAAAGCCATGGGAAAATTTGAATTTTGTATGGTTTTGTAAAAACGGATGGCAATTTGCAGGCCCGTAACGCTTTAAATTAAAGTCAGACATGAAATCTCATTCAACCAACACAAAGATGAGACACTGGTGCATGTAACACCCTATTCAAATTTCCAAAATTACATTTCTAACTATACCAAAAAGCCACGGGAAAATTCGAATTTTGTATGATTTTGTAAAAACGGATGGCAATTTGCAGGCCCGTAACTCTTTAAATTAAAGTCAGCCATAAAATCTCATTTAACCACCGCAAAGATCAGACACTGATGCATGTAACACCCTACTCAAATTTCCAAATTACATTTCTAACTATACGAAAAATCCACGGAAAGATTTGAATTTTATATGATTTTCTAAAAACAGATGGCAATTTGCAGGCCCATAACTGCGTAATTTAAAGGCAGACATAAAATCTGATTAAACCAGCGCAAAGAGGAGACATTGGTTCATTTAAGGACCTATTTGAATTTGTCAAATTAAATTTTGAACCATGCCAAAAAGCCATGGGAAAATTTGAATTTTGTATGGTTTTGTAAAAACGCATGGCAATTTGCAGGCCCGTAACGCTTTAAATTAAAGTCAGACATGAAATCTCATTAAACCAACACAAAGATGAGACACTGGTGCATGTAACACCCTACTCAAAGTTCCAAATTACATTTCTAACTATACGAAAAGCCACGGAAAGATTTGAATTTTATATGATTTTCTAAAAACAGATGGCAATTTGCAGGCCCGTAACTCTTTAAATTAAAGTCAGCCATAAAATCTCATTTAACCACCGCAAAGATCAGACACTGATGCATGTAACACCCTACTCAAATTTCCAAATTACATTTCTAACTATACGAAAAATCCACGGAAAGATTTGAATTTTATATGATTTTCTAAAAACAGATGGCAATTTGCAGGCCCGTAACTGCGTAATTTAAAGGTAGACATAAAACCTGATTAAACCAGCGCAAAGAGGAGACATTGGTTCATTTAAGGACCTATTTGAATTTGTCAAATTAAATTTCGAACCATGCCAAAAAGCCACGGGAAAATTTTTATTTTGTGTGGTTTTGTAAAAACGGATGGCAATTTGCAGGCCCGTAACTCATTAAATTAAAGTCAGACGTAAAATCTCATTAAGCCAACGCAAAGATGAGACACTGGTGCATGTAACACCCTGTTCAAATTTCAAATACCAAATTTCTAACTATACCAAAAAGAACGGAAAAATTTGAATTTTGTATGGTTTTGTAAAAGCGGATGGCAATTTGCAGGCCCGTAACTCTTTAAATTAAAGTCAGCCATAAGATCTCATTTAACCACCGCAAAGATGGTACACTGGTGCATGTAACACCCTACTCAAATTTCCAAATTACATTTCTAACTATACCAAAAAGCCACGGAAAGATTTGAATTTTATATGATTTTCTAAAAACAGATGGCAATTTGCAGGCCCGTAAATGCGTAATTTAAAGGCAGACATAAAATCTGATTAAACCAGCGCAAAGAGGAGACATTGGTTCATTTAAGGACCTATTTGAATTTGTCAAATTAAATTTCGAACCATGCCAAAAAGCCACGGGAAAATTTGAATTTTGTATGATTTTGTAAAAACGGATGGCAATTTGCAGGCCCGTAACTGCGTAATTTAAAGGCAGACATAAAATCTGATTAAACCAGCGCAAAGAGGAGACATTGGTTCATGTAAGCATCTATTTAAATTTGTCAAATTAAATTAAATTAAATATCGAACCATGCCAAAAAGCTACGGGAAAATTTGAATTTTGTATGATTTTGTAAAAACGCATGGCAATTTGCAGGCCCGTAACGCTTTAAATTAAGGTCAGACATGAAATCGCATTAAACCAGCACAAAGATGAGACACTGGTGCATGTAACACCCTATTCAAATTTCCAATATTACATTTCTAACTATACCAAAAAGCAACGGGAAAATTCGAACTTTGTATGATTTTGTAAAAACGGATGGCAATTTGCAGGCCCGTAACTCATTAAATTAAAGTCAGACGTAAAATCTCATTAAACCAGCCCAAAGATGAGACACTGGTGCATGTAACACCCTGTTCAAATTTCAAATATCAAATTTCTAACTATACCAAAAAGAACGGAAAAATTTGAATTTTGTATGGTTTTGTAAAAACGGATGGCAATTTGCAAGCCCGTAACTCTGTAAATTAAAGTCAGCCATAAAATCTCATTTAACCACCGCAAAGATGGTACACTGGTGCATGTAGCACCCTACTCAAATTTCCAAACTACATTTCTAACTATACCAGAAAGCCACGGAAAGATTTGAATTTTATATGATTTTCTAAAAACAGATGGCAATTTGCAGGCCCGTAACTGCGTAATTTAAAGGCAGACATAAAATCTGATTAAACCAGCGCAAAGAGGAGACATTGGTTCATTTAAGGACCTATTTGAATTTGTCAAATTAAATTTCGAACCATGCCAAAAAGCCACGGAAAAATTTGAATTTTGTATGGTTTTGTAAAAACGGATGGCAATTTGCAGGCCCGTAACTCTTTAAATTAAAGTCAGCCATAAAATCTCATTTAACCACCGCAAAGATGAGACACTGGTGCATGTAACACCCTACTCAAATTTCCAAATTACATTTCTAACTATACCAAAAAGCCACACGAATATTTGAATTTTGTATGATTTTGTAAAAACGGATGGCAATTTTGCAGGCCCGTAACTGCGTAATTTAGAGGCAGACATAAAATCTGATTAAACCAGCGCAAAGAGGAGACATTGGTTCATGTAAGGATCTATTTAAATTTGTCAAATTAAATTAAATTAAAAATCGAACCATGCCAAAAGGCTACGGGAAAACTTGAATTTTGTATGATTTTGTAAAAACGGATGGCAATTTGCAGGCCCGTAACTGCGTAATTTAAAGGCAGACATAAAATCTGATTAAACCAGCGCAAAGAGAAGACATTGGTTCATTTAAGGACCTATTTGAATTTGTTAAATTAAATTTCGAACCATGCCAAAAAGCCACGGGAAAATTTGAATTTTGTATGATTTTCTAAAAACAGATGGCAATTTGCAGGCCCATAACTGCGTAATTTAAAGGCAGACATAAAATCTGATTAAACCAGCGCAAAGAGGAGACATTGGTTCATTTAAGGACCCACTCGAATTTCTAAAATTAAATTTCGAAACATGCCAAAAAGCCACGGGAAAATTTGAATTTTGTATGGTTTTGTAAAAACGGATGGCAATTTGCAGGCCCGTAACTCTTTAAATTAAAGTCAGCCATAAAATCTCATTTAACCAGCGCAGAGATGAGACACTGGTGCATGTAACACCCTACTCAAATTTCCAAATTACATTTCTAACTATACCAAAAAGCAATGGGAAAATTTGAATTTTGTATGATTTTGTAAAAACGGATGGCAACTTTGCAGGCCCGTAAAGCATTAAATTAAAGTCAGACATAAAATCTCATTAAACCAACGCAAAGATGAGGCACTGGTGCATGTAACACCCTACTCAAATTTCCAAATTACATTTCTAACTATACCAAAAAGCCACGGGAAAATTTGAATTTTGTATGATTTTCTAAAAACAGATGGCAATTTGCAGGCCCGTAACTGCGTAATTTAAAGGCACACATAAAACCTGATTAAACCAGCGCAAGGAGGAGACATTGGTTCATTTAAGGACCTATTTGAATTTGTCAAATTAAATTTCGAACCATGCCAAAAAGCCACGGGAAAATTTGAATTTTGTATGATTTTGTAAAAACGGATGGCAATTTGCAGGCCCGTAACTCATTAAATTAAAGTCAGACATAAAATCTCATTAAACCAACGCAAAAATGAGACACTGGTGCATGTAACACCCTATTCAAATTTCCAATATTACATTTCTAACTATACCAAAAAGCCACGGAAAAATTTGAATTTTGTGTGGTTTTGTAAAAACGGATGGCAATTTGCAGGCCCGTAACTGCGTAATTTAAAGGCAGACATAAAATCTGATTAAACCAGCGCAAAGAGGAGACGTTGGTTCATGTAAGGATCTATTTAACTTTGTCAAATTAAATTAAATTAAATATCGAACCATGCCAAAAAGCCACGGGAAAGTTTGAATTTTGTATGATTTTGTAAAAACGGATGGCAATTTGCAGGCCCGTAACTCTTTAAATTAAAGTCAGACATGAAATCTCATTATACCAACACAAAGATGAGACACTGGTGCATGTAACACCCTATTCAAAATTTCCATATTACATTTCTAACTATACCAAAAAGCCACGGAAAATTCGAATTTTGTATGATTTTGTAAAAACGGATGGCAATTTGCAGGCCCGTAACTCATTAAATTAAAGTCAGACATAAAATCTCATTAAACCAACGCAAAAATGAGACACTGGTGCATGTAACACCCTATACAAATTTCCAATATTACATTTCTAACTATACCAAAAAGCCACGGAAAATTTTTATTTTGTGTGGTTTTGTAAAA
Organism: Agrilus biguttatus; assembly: GCA_963921985.1. Taxonomy (NCBI): domain Eukaryota; kingdom Metazoa; phylum Arthropoda; class Insecta; order Coleoptera; family Buprestidae; genus Agrilus; species Agrilus biguttatus. Next base: position 8,292,812 of record OY998126.1, on the reverse strand, counting down.
ACGGATGGCAATTTGCTGGCCCGTAACTGCGTAATTTAAAGGCAGACATAAAATCTGATTAAACCAGCGCAAAGAGGAGACATTGGTTCATGTAAGGATCCACTTAAATTTGTCAAATTAAATTAAATTAAATATCGAACCATGCCAAAACGCCATGGAAAAATTCGAATTTTGTATGATTTTGTAAAAACGGATGGTAATTTGCAGGCCCGTAACGCTTTAAATTAAAGTCAGACGTAAAATCTCATTAAACCAGCACAAAGATGAGACACTGGTGCATGTAACACCCTGTTCAAATTTCAAATATCAAATTTCTAACTATACCAAAAAGAACGGAAAAATTTGAATTTTGTATGGTTTTGTAAAGACGGATGGCAATTTGCAGGCCCGTAACTCTTTAAATTAAAGTCAGCCATAAAATCTCATTTAACCACCGCAAAGATGGTACACTGGTGCATGTAACATCCTACTCAAATTTCCAAATTACACTTCTAACTATACCAAAAAGCCACGGAAAGATTTGAATTTTATATGATTTTCTAAAAACAGATGGCAATTTGCAGGCCCGTAACTGCGTAATTTAAAGGCAGACATAAAATCTGATTAAACCAGGGCAAAGAGGAGACATTGGTACATTTAAGGACCTATTTGAATTTGTCAAATTAAATTTCGAACCATGCCAAAAAGCCACGGGAAAATTTGAATTTTGTATGATGTTGTAAAAACGGATGGCAATTTGCAGGCCCGTAACGCTTTAAATTAAAGTCAGACATGAAATCTCATTAAACCAACACAAAGACGAGACACTGGTGCATGTAACACCCTATTCAAATTTCCAATATTACATTTCTAACAATACCAAAAAGTCACGGGAAGATTCGAATTTTTTATGATTTTGTAAAAACGGATGGCAATTTGCATGCCCGTAACTCATTAAATTATAGTGAGACATAAAATCTCATTAAACCAGCGCAAAGATGAGACACTGTTGCATGTAACACCCTACCCAAATTTCCAAATTACATTTCTAATTATACCAAAAAGCCACCGGAAAATTTGAATTTTGTATGATTTTGTAAAAACGGATGGCAATTTGCAGGCCCGTAACGCTTTAAATTAAAGTCAGACATGAAATCTCATTAAACCAACGCAAAAATGAGACACTGGTGCATGTAACACCCTATACAAATTTCCAATATTACATTTCTAACTATACCAAAGAGCCACGGAAAATTTTTATTTTGTGTGGTTTTGTAAAAACGGATGGCAATTTGCTGGCCCGTAACTGCGTAATTTAAAGGCAGACATAAAATCTGATTAAACCAGCGCAAAGAGGAGACATTGGTTCATGTAAGGATCCACTTAAGTTTGTCAAATTAAATTAAATTAAATTTCGAACCATGCCAAAAAGCTACGGGAAAATTTGAATTTTGTATGATTTTGTAAAAACGGATGACAATTTGCAGGCCCGTAACTGCGTAATTTAGAGGCAGACATAAAATCTGATTAAACCAGCGCAAAGAGGAGACATTGGTTCATGTAAGGATCTATTTAAATTTGTCAAATTAAATTAAATTAAATTTCGAACCATGCCAAAAAGCCACGGGAAAATTTGAATTGTGTATGATTTTGTAAAAACGGATGGCAATTTGCAGGCCCGTAACGCTTTAAATTAAAGTCAGACATGAAATCTCATTAAACCAACACAAAGATGAGACACTGGTGCATGTAACAACCTACTCAAATTTCCAATATTACGTTTCTAACTATACCAAAAAGCCACGGAAAGATTTGAATTTTGTATGATTTTGTAAAAACAGATGGCAATTTGCAGGCCCGTAACTGAGTAATTTAAAGGCAGACATAAAATCTGATTAAACCAGCGCAAAGAGGAGACATTGGTTCATATAAGGATCTATTTAAATTTGTCAAATTAAATTTCGAACCATGCCAAAAGGCCACGGGAAAATTTGAATTTTGTATGATTTTGTAAAAACGGATGACAATTTGCAAGCCCGTAACTCCGTAATTTAAAGTCAGACATAAAATCTGATTAAACCAGCGCAAAGGGCAGAAATTGTTGCATTTAAGGACCCACTCGAATTTCTAAAATTAAATTTCGAAACATGCCAAAAAGCCACGGGAAAATTTGAATCTTGTATGATTTTGCAAAAACGGATGGCAATTTGCAGGCCCGTAACTCTTTAAATTAAAGTCAGACATGAAGTCTCATTAAACCAGCACAAAGATGTGACACTGGTGCATGTAACACCCTATTCAAATTTCAAATATCAAATTTCTAACTATACCAAAAAGAACGGAAAAATTTGAATTTTGTATGGTTTTGTAAAAATGGATGACAATTTGCAGGCCCGTAACTCTTTAAATTAAAGTCAGCCATAAAATCTCATTTAACCACCGCAAAGATGGTACACTGGTGCATGTAACACCCTACTCAAAGTTCCAAATTACATTTCTAACTATACGAAAAAGCCACGGAAAGATTTGAATTTTATGTGATTTTCTAAAAACAGATGGCAATTTGCAGGCCCGTAACTGCGTAATTTAAAGGCAGACATAAAATCTGATTAAACCAGCGCAAAGAGGAGACATTGGTTCATTTAAGGACCTATTTGAATTTGTCAAATTAAATTTCGAACCATGCCAAAAAGCCACGGGAAAATTTGAATTTTGTATGATTTTGTAAAAACGGATGGCAATTTGCAGGCCCGTAACTCATTAAATTAAAGTCAGACATAAAATCTCATTAAACCAACGCAAAAATGAGACGCTGGTGCATGTAACACCCTATTCAAATTTCCAATATTACATTTCTAACTATACCAAAAAGCCACGGAAAAATTTGAATTTTGTGTGGTTTTGTAAAAACGGATGGCAATTTGCAGGCCCGTAACTGCGTAATTTAAAGGCAGACATAAAATCTGATTAAACCAGCGCAAAGAGGAGACATTGGTTCATGTAAGGATCCACTTAAATTTGTCAAATTAAATTAAATTAAATATCGAACCATGCCAAAACGCCATGGAAAAATTTGAATTTTGTATGATTTTGTAAAAACGGATGGTAATTTGCAGGCCCGTAACGCTTTAAATTAAAGTCAGACATGAAATCTCATTAAACCAACACAAAGATTAGACACTGGTGCATGTAACACCCTATTCAAATTTCCAATATTACATTTCTAACTATACCAAAAAGCCACGAGAAAATTCGAATTTTGTATGATTTTGTAAAAACGGATGGCAATTTGCAGGCCCGTAACTCATTAAATTAAAGTCAGACGTAAAATCTCATTAAACCAGCACAAAGATGAGACACTGGTGCATGTAACACCCTGTTCAAATTTCAAATATCAAATTTCTAACTATACCAAAAAGAACGGAAAAATTTGAATTTTGTATGGTTTTGTAAAGACGGATGGCAATTTGCAGGCCCGTAACTCTTTAAATTAAAGTCAGCCATAAAATCTCATTTAACCACCGCAAGGATGGTACACTGGTGCATGTAACATCCTACTCAAATTTCCAAATTACATTTCTAACTATACCAAAAAGCCACGGAAAGATTTGAATTTTATATGATTTTCTAAAAACAGATGGCAATTTGCAGGCCCGTAACTGCGTAATTTAAAGGCAGACATAAAATCTGATTAAACCAGCGCAAAGAGGAGACATTGGTTCATTTAAGGACCTATTTGAATTTGTCAAATTAAATTTCGAACCATGCCAAAAAGCCACGGGAAAATTTGAATTTTGTATGATTTTGTAAAAACGGATGGCAATTTGCAGGCCCGTAACGCTTTAAATTAAAGTCAGACATGAAATCTCATTAAACCAACACAAAGACGAAACACTGGTGCATGTAACACCCTATTCAAATTTCCAATATTACATTTCTAACAATACCAAAAAGTCACGGGAGGTTTCGAATTTTTTATGATTTTGTAAAAACGGATGGCAATTTGCATGCCCGTAACTCATTAAATTATAGTCAGACATAAAATCTCATTAAACCAGCGCAAAGATGAGACACTGGTGCATGTAACACCCTACCCAAATTTCCAAATTACATTTCTAACTATACCAAAAAGCCACGGGAAAATTTGAATTTTGTATGATTTTGTAAAAACGGATGGCAATTTGCAGGCCCGTAACGCTTTAAATTAAAGTCAGACATGAAATCTCATTAAACCAACACAAAGATGAGACACTGGTGCATGTAACACCCTATTCAAATTTCCAATATTACATTTCTAACAATACCAAAAAGCCACGGAAAAGTTTGAATTTTGTATGATTTTGTAAAAACAGATGGCAATTTGCAGGCCCGTAACTGAGTAATTTAAAGGCAGACGTAAAATCTGATTAAACCAGCGCAAAGAGGAGACATTGGTTCATGTAAGGATCTATTTAAATTTGTCAAATTAAATTAAATTAAATTTCGAACCATGCCAAAAAGCTACGGGAAAATTTGAATTTTGTATGATTTTGTAAAAACGGATGACAATTTGCAGGCCCGTAACTGCGTAATTTAGAGGCAGACATAAAATCTGATTTAACCAGCGCAAAGAGGAGACATTGGTTCATGTAAGGATCTATTTAAATTTGTCAAATTAAATTAAATTAAATTTCGAACCATGCCAAAAAGCCACGGGAAAATTTGAATTTTGTATGATTTTGTAAAAACGGATGGCAATTTGCAGGCCCGTAACGCTTTAAATTAAAGTCAGACATGAAATCTCATTAAACCAACACAAAGATGAGACACTGGTGCATGTAACACCCTACTCAAATTTCCAATATTACGTTTCTAACTATACCAAAAAGCCACGGAAAGATTTGAATTTTGTATGATTTTGTAAAAACAGATGGCAATTTGCAGGCCCGTAACTGAGTAATTTAAAGGCAGACATAAAATCTGATTAAACCAGCGCAAAGAGGAGACATTGGTTCATGTAAGGATCTATTTAAATTTGTCAAATTAAATTTCGAACCATGCCAAAAGGCCACGGGAAAATTTGAATTTTGTATGATTTTGTAAAAACGGATGACAATTTGCAAGCCCGTAACTCCGTAATTTAAAGTCAGACATAAAATCTGATTAAACCAGCGCAAAGGGGAGAAATTGTTGCATTTAAGGACCCACTCGAATTTCTAAAATTAAATTTCGAAACATGCCAAAAAGCCACGGGAAAATTTGAATCTTGTATGATTTTGCAAAAACGGATGGCAATTTGCAGGCCCGTAACTCCTTAAATTAAAGTCAGACATGAAGCCTCATTAAACCAGCACAAAGATGTGACACTGGTGCATGTAACACCCTATTCAAATTTCAAATATCAAATTTCTAACTATACCAAAAAGAACGGAAAAATTTGAATTTTGTATGGTTTCGTAAAAATGGATGACAATTTGCAGGCCCGTAACTCTTTAAATTAAAGTCAGCCATAAAATCTCATTTAACCACCGCAAAGATGGTACACTGGTGCATGTAACACCCTACTCAAAGTTCCAAATTACATTTCTAACTATGCGAAAAAGCCACGGAAAGATTTGAATTTTATATGATTTTCTAAAAACAGATGGCAATTTGCAGGCCCGTAACTGCGTAATTTAAAGGCAGACATAAAATCTGATTAAACCAGCGCAAAGAGGAGACATTGGTTCATTTAAGGACCTATTTGAATTTGTCAAATTAAATTTCGAACCATGCCAAAAAGCCACGGGAAAATTTGAATTTTGTATGATTTCGTAAAAACGGATGGCAATTTGCAGGCCCGTAACTCATTAAATTAAAGTCAGACATAAAAAAATCTCATTAAACCAACGCAAAGATGAGACACTGGTGCATGTAACACCCTATTCAAATTTCCAATATTACATTTCTAGCTATACCAAAAAGCCACGGAAAAATTTGAATTTTGTGTAATTTTGTAAAAACGGATGGCAATTTGCAGGCCCGTAACTTATTAAATTAAAGTCAGCCATAAAATCTCATTTAACCACCGCAAAGATGAGTCACTGGTGCAAGTAACACCCTACTCAAATTTCCAAATTACATTTCTAACTATACCAAAAAGCCACGGGAAAATTTGAATTTTGTATGATTTTGTAAAAACGGATGGCAACTTTGCAGGCCCGTAACTGCGTAATTTAAAGGCAGACATAAAATCTGATTAAACCAGCGCAAAGAGGAGACATTGGTTCATTTAAGGACCTATTTGAATTTGTCAAATTAAATTTCGAACCATGCCAAAAAGCCACGGGAAAATTTGAATTTTGTATGATTTTGTAAAAACGGATGGCAATTTGCAGGGCCGTAACGCTTTAAATTAAAGTCAGACATGAAATCTCATTAAACCAACACAAAGATGAGACACTGGTGCATGTAACAACCTACTCAAATTTCCAATATTACGTTTCTAACTATACCAAAAAGCCACGGAAAGATTTGAATTTTGTATGATTTTGTAAAAACAGATGGCAATTTGCAGGCCCGTAACTGAGTAATTTAAAGGCAGACATAAAATCTGATTAAACCAGCGCAAAGAGGAGACATTGGTTCATATAAGGATCTATTTAAATTTGTCAAATTAAATTTCGAACCATGCCAAAAGGCCACGGGAAAATTTGAATTTTGTATGATTTTGTAAAAACGGATGACAATTTGCAAGCCCGTAACTCCGCAATTTAAAGTCAGACATAAAATCTGATTAAACCAGCGCAAAGGGGAGAAATTGTTGCATTTAAGGACCCACTCGAATTTCTAAAATTAAATTTCGAAACATGCCAAAAAGCCACGGGAAAATTTGAATCTTGTATGATTTTGCAAAAACGGATGGCAATTTGCAGGCCCGTAACTCTTTAAATTAAAGTCAGACATGAAGTCTCATTAAACCAGCACAAAGATGTGACACTGGTGCATGTAACACCCTATTCAAATTTCAAATATCAAATTTCTAACTATACCAAAAAGAACGGAAAAATTTGAATTTTGTATGGTTTTGTAAAAATGGATGACAATTTGCAGGCCCGTAACTCTTTAAATTAAAGTCAGCCATAAAATCTCATTTAACCACCGCAAAGATGGTACACTGGTGCATGTAACACCCTACTCAAAGTTCCAAATTACATTTCTAACTATACGAAAAAGCCACGGAAAGATTTGAATTTTATGTGATTTTCTAAAAACAGATGGCAATTTGCAGGCCCGTAACTGCGTAATTTAAAGGCAGACATAAAATCTGATTAAACCAGCGCAAAGAGGAGACATTGGTTCATTTAAGGACCTATTTGAATTTGTCAAATTAAATTTCGAACCATGCCAAAAAGCCACGGGAAAATTTGAATTTTGTATGATTTTGTAAAAACGGATGGCAATTTGCAGGCCCGTAACTCATTAAATTAAAGTCAGACATAAAATCTCATTAAACCAACGCAAAAATGAGACACTGGTGCATGTAACACCCTATTCAAATTTCCAATATTACATTTCTAACTATACCAAAAAGCCACGGAAAAATTTGAATTTTGTGTGGTTTTGTAAAAACGGATGGCAATTTGCAGGCCCGTAACTGCGTAATTTAAAGGCAGACATAAAATCTGATTAAACCAGCGCAAAGAGGAGACATTGGTTCATGTAAGGATCCACTTAAATTTGTCAAATTAAATTAAATTAAATATCGAACCATGCCAAAACGCCATGGAAAAATTTGAATTTTGTATGATTTTGTAAAAACGGATGGTAATTTGCAGGCCCGTAACGCTTTAAATTAAAGTCAGACATGAAATCTCATTAAACCAACACAAAGATTAGACACTGGTGCATGTAACACCCTATTCAAATTTCCAATATTACATTTCTAACTATACCAAAAAGCCACGAGAAAATTCGAATTTTGTATGATTTTGTAAAAACGGATGGCAATTTGCAGGCCCGTAACTCATTAAATTAAAGTCAGACGTAAAATCTCATTAAACCAGCACAAAGATGAGACACTGGTGCATGTAACACCCTGTTCAAATTTCAAATATCAAATTTCTAACTATACCAAAAAGAACGGAAAAATTTGAATTTTGTATGGTTTTGTAAAGACGGATGGCAATTTGCAGGCCCGTAACTCTTTAAATTAAAGTCAGCCATAAAATCTCATTTAACCACCGCAAGGATGGTACACTGGTGCATGTAACATCCTACTCAAATTTCCAAATTACATTTCTAACTATACCAAAAAGCCACGGAAAGATTTGAATTTTATATGATTTTCTAAAAACAGATGGCAATTTGCAGGCCCGTAACTGCGTAATTTAAAGGCAGACATAAAATCTGATTAAACCAGCGCAAAGAGGAGACATTGGTTCATTTAAGGACCTATTTGAATTTGTCAAATTAAATTTCGAACCATGCCAAAAAGCCACGGGAAAATTTGAATTTTGTATGATTTTGTAAAAACGGATGGCAATTTGCAGGCCCGTAACGCTTTAAATTAAAGTCAGACATGAAATCTCATTAAACCAACACAAGACGAAACACTGGTGCATGTAACACCCTATTCAAATTTCCAATATTACATTTCTAACAATACCAAAAAGTCACGGGAGGTTTCGAATTTTTTATGATTTCGTAAAAACGGATGGCAATTTGCATGCCCGTAACTCATTAAATTATAGTCAGACATAAAATCTCATTAAACCAGCGCAAAGATGAGACACTGGTGCATGTAACACCCTACCCAAATTTCCAAATTACATTTCTAACTATACCAAAAAGCCACGGGAAAATTTGAATTTTGTATGATTTTGTAAAAACGGATGGCAATTTGCAGGCCCGTAACGCTTTAAATTAAAGTCAGACATGAAATCTCATTAAACCAACACAAAGATGAGACACTGGTGCATGTAACACCCTATTCAAATTTCCAATATTACATTTCTAACAATACCAAAAAGCCACGGAAAAGTTTGAATTTTGTATGATTTTGTAAAAACAGATGGCAATTTGCAGGCCCGTAACTGAGTAATTTAAAGGCAGACATAAAATCTGATTAAACCAGCGCAAAGAGGAGACATTGGTTCATGTAAGGATCTATTTAAATTTGTCAAATTAAATTAAATTAAATTTCGAACCATGCCAAAAAGCTACGGGAAAATTTGAATTTTGTATGATTTTGTAAAAACGGATGACAATTTGCAGGCCCGTAACTGCGTAATTTAGAGGCAGACATAAAATCTGATTTAACCAGCGCAAAGAGGAGACATTGGTTCATGTAAGGATCTATTTAAATTTGTCAAATTAAATTAAATTAAATTTCGAACCATGCCAAAAAGCCACGGGAAAATTTGAATTTTGTATGATTTTGTAAAAACGGATGGCAATTTGCAGGCCCGTAACGCTTTAAATTAAAGTCAGACATGAAATCTCATTAAACCAACACAAAGATGAGACACTGGTGCATGTAACACCCTATTCAAATTTCCAATATTACATTTCTAACAATACCAAAAAGCCACGGAAAAGTTTGAATTTTGTATGATTTTGTAAAAACAGATGGCAATTTGCAGGCCCGTAACTGAGTAATTTAAAGGCAGACATAAAATCTGATTAAACCAGCGCAAAGAGGAGACATTGGTTCATGTAAGGATCTATTTAAATTTGTCAAATTAAATTAAATTAAATTTCGAACCATGCCAAAAAGCCACGGGAAAATTTGAATTTTGTATGATTTTGTAAAAACGGATGGCAATTTGCAGGCCCGTAACGCTTTAAATTAAAGTCAGACATGAAATCTCATTAAACCAACACAAAGATGAGACACTGGTGCATGTAACACCCTACTCAAATTTCCAATATTACGTTTCTAACTATACCAAAAAGCCACGGAAAGATTTGAATTTTGTATGATTTCGTAAAAACAGATGGCAATTTGCAGGCCCGTAACTGAGTAATTTAAAGGCAGACATAAAATCTGATTAAACCAGCGCAAAGAGGAGACATTGGTTCATGTAAGGATCTATTTAAATTTGTCAAATTAAATTTCGAACCATGCCAAAAGGCCACGGGAAAATTTGAATTTTGTATGATTTTGTAAAAACGGATGACAATTTGCAAGCCCGTAACTCCGTAATTTAAAGTCAGACATAAAATCTGATTAAACCAGCGCAAAGGGGAGAAATTGTTGCATTTAAGGACCCACTCGAATTTCTAAAATTAAATTTCGAAACATGCCAAAAAGCCACGGGAAAATTTGAATCTTGTATGATTTTGCAAAAACGGATGGCAATTTGCAGGCCCGTAACTCCTTAAATTAAAGTCAGACATGAAGCCTCATTAAACCAGCACAAAGATGTGACACTGGTGCATGTAACACCCTATTCAAATTTCAAATATCAAATTTCTAACTATACCAAAAAGAACGGAAAAATTTGAATTTTGTATGGTTTCGTAAAAATGGATGACAATTTGCAGGCCCGTAACTCTTTAAATTAAAGTCAGCCATAAAATCTCATTTAACCACCGCAAAGATGGTACACTGGTGCATGTAACACCCTACTCAAAGTTCCAAATTACATTTCTAACTATGCGAAAAAGCCACGGAAAGATTTGAATTTTATATGATTTTCTAAAAACAGATGGCAATTTGCAGGCCCGTAACTGCGTAATTTAAAGGCAGACATAAAATCTGATTAAACCAGCGCAAAGAGGAGACATTGGTTCATTTAAGGACCTATTTGAATTTGTCAAATTAAATTTCGAACCATGCCAAAAAGCCACGGGAAAATTTGAATTTTGTATGATTTCGTAAAAACGGATGGCAATTTGCAGGCCCGTAACTCATTAAATTAAAGTCAGACATAAAAAAATCTCATTAAACCAACGCAAAGATGAGACACTGGTGCATGTAACACCCTATTCAAATTTCCAATATTACATTTCTAGCTATACCAAAAAGCCACGGAAAAATTTGAATTTTGTGTAATTTTGTAAAAACGGATGGCAATTTGCAGGCCCGTAACTTATTAAATTAAAGTCAGCCATAAAATCTCATCTAACCACCGCAAAGATGAGTCACTGGTGCAAGTAACACCCTACTCAAATTTCCAAATTACATTTCTAACTATACCAAAAAGCCACGGGAAAATTTGAATTTTGTATGATTTTGTAAAAACGGATGGCAACTTTGCAGGCCCGTAACTGCGTAATTTAAAGGCAGACATAAAATCTGATTAAACCAGCGCAAAGAGGAGACATTGGTTCATTTAAGGACCTATTTGAATTTGTCAAATTAAATTTCGAACCATGCCAAAAAGCCACGGGAAAATTTGAATTTTGTATGATTTTGTAAAAACGGATGGCAATTTGCAGGCCCGTAACGCTTTAAATTAAAGTCAGACATGAAATCTCATTAAACCAACACAAAGATGAGACACTGGTGCATGTAACACCCTATTCAAATTTCCAATATTACATTTCTAACAATACCAAAAAGCCACGGGAAGATTCGAGTTTTTTATGATTTTGTAAAAACGGATGGCAATTTGCAGGCCCGTAACTGAGTAATTTAAAGGCAGACATAAAATCTGATTAAACCAGCGCAAAGAGGAGACATTGGTTCATTTAAGGACCTATTTGAATTTGTCAAATTAAATTTCGAACCATGCCAAAAAGCCACGGGAAAATTTGAATTTTGTATGATTTTGTAAAAACGGATGGCAATTTGCATGCCCGTAACTCATTAAATTAAAGTCAGACATAAAATCTCATTAAACCAACGCAAAGATGAGACACTGTTGCATGTAACACCCTATCCTAATGTCCAATATTACATTTCTAACTATACCAAAAAGCCACGGAAAAATTTGAATTTTGTATGATTTTGTAAAAACAGATGGCAATTTGCAGGCCCGTAACTGAGTAATTTAAAGGCAGACATAAAATCTGATTAAACCAGCGGAAAGAGGAGACATTGGTTCATGTAAGGATCTATTTAAATTTGTCAAATTAAATTAAATTAAATTTCGAACCATGCCAAAAAGCCACGGGATAATTTGAATTTTGTATGATTTTGTAAAAACGGATGGCAATTTGCAGGCCCGTAACTGCGTAATTTAAAGGCAGACATAAAATCTGATTAAACCAGCGCAAAGAGGAGACATTGGTTCATGTAAGGATCTATTTAAATTTGTCAAATTAAATTAAACTAAATTTCGAACCATGCCAAAAAGCCACGGGAAAATTTGAATTTTGTATGATTTTGTAAAAACGGATGGCAATTTGCAGGCCCGTAACGCTTTAAATTAAAGTCAGACATGAAATCTCATTAAACCAACACAAAGATGAGACACTGGTGCATGTAACACCCTACTCAAAGTTCCAAATTACATTTCTAACTATACGAAAAAGCCACGGAAAGATTTGAATTTTATATGATTTTCTAAAAACAGATGGCAATTTGCAGGCCCGTAACTCTTTAAATTAAAGTCAGCCATAAAATCTCATTTAACCACCGCAAAGATGGTACACTGGTGCATGTAACACCCTACTCAAAGTTCCAAATTACATTTCTAACTATACGAAAAAGCCACGGAAAGATTTGAATTTTATATGATTTTCTAAAAACAGATGGCAATTTGCAGGCCCGTAACTGCGTAATTTAAAGGCAGACATAAAATCTGATTAAACCAGCGCAAAGAGGAGACATTGGTTCATTTAAGGACCTATTTGAATTTATCAAATTAAATTTCGAACCATGCCAAAAAGCCACGGGAAAATTTGAATTTTGTATGATTTCGTAAAAACGGATGGCAATTTGCATGCCCGTAACTCATTAAATTAAAGTCAGACATAAAAAAATCTCATTAAACCAACGCAAAGATGAGACACTGGTGCATGTAACACCCTATTCAAATTTCCAATATTACATTTCTAGCTATACCAAAAAGCCACGGAAAAATTTGAATTTTGTGTGGTTTTGTAAAAACGGATGGCAATTTGCAGGCCCGTAACAGCGTAATTTAAAGGCAGACATAAAATCTGATTAAACCAGCGCAAAGAGGGGACATTGGTTCATGGATTAAACCAGCGCAAAGAGGAGACATTGGTTCATGTAAGGATCTATTTAAATTTGTCAAATTAAATTAAATTAAATTTCGAACCATGCCAAAAAGCCACGGGATAATTTGAATTTTGTATGATTTTGTAAAAACGGATGGCAATTTGCATGCCCGTAACTCATTAAATTAAAGTCAGACATAAAATCTCATTAAACCAGCGCAAAGATGAGACACTGGTGCATGTAACACCCTATTCAAACTTCCAATATTACATTTCTAACTATACCAAAAAGCCACGGAAAATTTTTATTTTGTGTGGTTTTGTAAAAACGGATGGCAATTTGCAGGCCCGTAACTGCGTAAATTAAAGGCAGACATAAAATCTGATTAAACCAGCGCAAAGAGTAGACATTGGTTCATGTAAGGATCTATTTAAATATGTCAAATTAAATTAAATTAAATATCGAACCATGCCAAAAAGCCACGGGAAAATTTGAATTTTGTATGATTTTGTAAAAACGGATGGCAATTTGCAGGCCCGTAACGCTTTAAATTAAAGTCAGACATGAAATCTCATTAAACCAACACAAAGGTGAGACACTGGTGCATGTAACACCCTATTCAAATTTCCAATATTACATTTCTAACTATACCAAAAAGCCACGGGAAAATTTGAATTTTGTATGATTTTGTAAAAACGGATGGCAATTTGCAGGCCCGTAACTCATTAAATTAAAGTCAGACGTAAAATCTCATTAAACCAGCACAAAGATGAGACACTGGTGCATGTAACACCCTGTTCAAATTTCAAATACCAAATTTCTAACTATACCAAAAAGAACGGAAAAATTTGAATTTTGTATGGTTTTGTAAAAGCGGATGGCAATTTGCAGGCCCGTAACTCTTTAAATTAAAGTCAGCCATAAGATCTCATTTAACCACCGCAAAGATGGTACACTGGTGCATGTAACACCCTACTCAAATTTCCAAATTACATTTCTAACTATACCAAAAAGCCACGGAAAGATTTGAATTTTATATGATTTTCTAAAAACAGATGGCAATTTGCAGGCCCGTAAATGCGTAATTTAAAGGCAGACATAAAATCTGATTAAACCAGCGCAAAGAGGAGACATTGGTTCATTTAAGGACCTATTTGAATTTGTCAAATTACATTTCTAACTATACCAAAAAGCCACGGGAAAATTTGAATTTTGTATGATTTTGTAAAAACGGATGGCAATTTGCAGGCCCGTAACTCATTAAATTAAAGTCAGACATAAAATCTCATTAAACCAACGCAAAGATGAGACACTGGTGCATGTAACACCCTATACAAATTTCCAATATTACATTTCTAACTATACCAAAAAGCCACGGAAAATTTTTATTTTGTGTGGTTTTGTAAAAACGGATGGCAATTTGCAGGCCCGTAACTGCGTAATTTAAAGGCAGACATAAAATCTGATTAAACCAGCGCAAAGAGGAGACATTGGTTCATGTAAGCATCTATTTAAATTTGTCAAATTAAATTAAATTAAATATCGAACCATGCCAAAAAGCTACGGGAAAATTTGAATTTTGTATGATTTTGTAAAAACGCATGGCAATTTGCAGGCCCGTAACGCTTTAAATTAAAGTCAGACATGAAATCTCATTAAACCAGCACAAAGATGAGACACTGGTGCATGTAACACCCTATTCAAATTTCCAATATTACATTTCTAACTATACCAAAAAGCCACGGGAAAATTCGAACTTTGTATGATTTTGTAAAAACGGATGGCAATTTGCAGGCCCGTAACTCTTTAAATTAAAGTCAGCCATAAAATCTCATTTAACCACCGCAAAGATGAGACACTGGTGCATGTAACACCCTACTCAAATTTCCAAATTACATTTCTAACTATACCAAAAAGCCACACGAATATTTGAATTTTGTATGATTTTGTAAAAACGGATGGCAATTTGCAGGCCCGTAACTGCGTAATTTAAAGTCAGACATAAAATCTGATTAAGCCAGCGCAAATGGGAGAAATTGGTGCATTTAAGGACCCACTCGAATTTCTAAAATTAAATTTTGAACTATGCCAAAAAGCCACGGAAAAATTTGAATCTTGTATGGTTTTGTAAAAACGGATGGCAATTTGCAGGCCCGTAACTCTTTAAATTAAAGTCAGCCATAAAATCTCATTTAACCACCGCAAAGATGAGACACTGGTGCATGTAACACCCTACTCAAATTTCCAAATTACATTTCTAACTATACCAAAAAGCCACACGAATATTTGAATTTTGTATGATTTTGTAAAAACGGATGGCAATTTTGCAGGCCCGTAACTGCGTAATTTAGAGGCAGACATAAAATCTGATTAAACCAGCGCAAAGAGGAGACATTGGTTCATGTAAGGATCTATTTAAATTTGTCAAATTAAATTAAATTAAAAATCGAACCATGCCAAAAGGCTACGGGAAAACTTGAATTTTGTATGATTTTGTAAAAACGGATGGCAATTTGCAGGCCCGTAACTGCGTAATTTAAAGGCAGACATAAAATCTGATTAAACCAGCGCAAAGAGAAGACATTGGTTCATTTAAGGACCTATTTGAATTTGTTAAATTAAATTTCGAACCATGCCAAAAAGCCACGGGAAAATTTGAATTTTGTATGATTTTCTAAAAACAGATGGTAATTTGCAGGCCCATAACTGCGTAATTTAAAGGCAGACATAAAATCTGATTAAACCAGCGCAAAGAGGAGACATTGGTTCATTTAAGGACCTATTTGAATTTGTCAAATTAAATTTTGAACCATGCCAAAAAGCCACGGGAAAATTTGAATTTTGTATGGTTTTGTAAAAACGGATGGCAATTTGCAGGCCCGTAACTCTTTAAATTAAAGTCAGCCATAAAATCTCATTTAACCACCGCAAACATGAGACACTGGTGCATGTAACACCCTACTCAAATTTCCAAATTACATTTCTAACTATACCAAAAAGCCACGGGAAAATTCGAACTTTGTATGATTTTGTAAAAACGGATGGCAATTTGCAGGCCCGTAACTCATTAAATTAAAGTCAGACGTAAAATCTCATTAAACCAGCACAAAGATGAGACACTGGTGCATGTAACACCCTGTTCAAATTTCAAATATCAAATTTCTAACTATACCAAAAAGAACGGAAAAATTTGAATTTTGTATGGTTTTGTAAAAACGGATGGCAATTTGCAAGCCCGTAACTCTGTAAATTAAAGTCAGCCATAAAATCTCATTTAACCACCGCAAAGATGGTACACTGGTGCATGTAACACCCTACTCAAATTTCCAAACTACATTTCTAACTATACCAGAAAGCCACGGAAAGATTTGAATTTTATATGATTTTCTAAAAACAGATGGCAATTTGCAGGCCCGTAACTGCGTAATTTAAAGGCAGACATAAAATCTGATTAAACCAGCGCAAAGAGGAGACGTTGGTTCATGTAAGGATCTATTTAACTTTGTCAAATTAAATTAAATTAAATATCGAACCATGCCAAAAAGCCACGGGAAAGTTTGAATTTTGTATGATTTTGTAAAAACGGATGGCAATTTGCAGGCCCGTAACTCTTTAAATTAAAGTCAGACATGAAATCTCATTATACCAACACAAAGATGAGACACTGGTGCATGTAACACCCTATTCAAAATTCCAATATTACATTTCTAACTATACCAAAAAGCCACGGAAAATTCGAATTTTGTATGATTTTGTAAAAACGGATGGCAATTTGCAGGCCCGTAACTCATTAATTTAAAGTCAGACATAAAATCTCATTAAACCAACGCAAAGATGAGACACTGGTGCATGTAACACCCTATACAAATTTCCAATATTACATTTCTAACTATACCAAAAAGCCACGGAAAATTTTTATTTTGTGTGGTTTTGTAAAAACGGATGGCAATTTGCTGGCCCGTAACTGCGTAATTTAAAGGCAGACATAAAATCTGATTAAACCAGCGCAAAGAGGAGACATTGGTTCATGTAAGGATCCACTTAAATTTGTCAAATTAAATTAAATTAAATATCGAACCATGCCAAAACGCCATGGAAAAATTTGAATTTTGTATGATTTTGTAAAAACGGATGGTAATTTGCAGGCCCGTAACGCTTTAAATTAAAGTCAGACATGAAATCTCATTAAACCAACACAAAGATTAGACACTGGTGCATGTAACACCCTATTCAAATTTCCAATATTACATTTCTAACTATACCAAAAAGCCACGAGAAAATTCGAATTTTGTATGATTTTGTAAAAACGGATGGCAATTTGCAGGCCCGTAACTCATTAAATTAAAGCCATACGTAAAATCTCATTAAACCAGCACAAAGATGAGACACTGGTGCATGTAACACCCTGTTCAAATTTCAAATATCAAATTTCTAACTATACCAAAAAGAACGGAAAAATTTGAATTTTGTATGGTTTTGTAAAGACGGATGGCAATTTGCAGGCCCGTAACTCTTTAAATTAAAGTCAGCCATAAAATCTCATTTAACCACCGCAAAGATGGTACACTGGTGCATGTAACGTCCTACTCAAATTTCCAAATTACATTTCTAACTATACCAAAAAGCCACGGAAAGATTTGAATTTTATATGATTTTCTAAAAACAGATGGCAATTTGCAGGCCCGTAACTGCGTAATTTAAAGGCAGACATAAAATCTGATTAAACCAGCGCAAAGAGGAGACATTGGTTCATTTAAGGACCTATTTGAATTTGTCAAATTAAATTTCGAACCATGCCAAAAAGCCACGGGAAAATTTGAATTTTGTATGATTTTGTAAAAACGGATGGCAATTTGCAGGCCCGTAACGCTTTAAATTAAAGTCAGACATGAAATCTCATTAAACCAACACAAAGACGAGACACTGGTGCATGTAACACCCTATTCAAATTTCCAATATTACATTTCTAACAATACCAAAAAGTCACGGGAAGATTCGAATTTTTTATGATTTTGTAAAAACGGATGGCAATTTGCATGCCCGTAACTCATTAAATTATAGTCAGACATAAAATCTCATTAAACCAGCGCAAAGATGAGACACTGGTGCATGTAACACCCTACCCAAATTTCCAAATTACATTTCTAACTATACCAAAAAGCCACGGGAAAATTTGAATTTTGTATGATTTTGTAAAAACGGATGGCAATTTGCAGGCCCGTAACGCTTTAAATTAAAGTCAGACATGAAATCTCATTAAACCAACACAAAGATGAGACACTGGTGCATGTAACACCCTATTCAAATTTCCAATATTACATTTCTAACAATACCAAAAAGCCACGGAAAAGTTTGAATTTTGTATGATTTTGTAAAAACAGATGGCAATTTGCAGGCCCGTAACTGAGTAATTTAAAGGCAGACATAAAATCTGATTAAACCAGCGCAAAGAGGAGACATTGGTTCATGTAAGGATCTATTTAAATTTGTCAAATTAAATTTCGAACCATGCCAAAAAGCTACGGGAAAATTTGAATTTTGTATGATTTTGTAAAAACGGATGACAATTTGCAGGCCCGTAACTGCGTAATTTAGAGGCAGACATAAAATCTGATTAAACCAGCGCAAAGAGGAGACATTGGTTCATGTAAGGATCTATTTAAATTTGTCAAATTAAATTAAATTAAATTTCGAACCATGCCAAAAAGCCACGGGAAAATTTGAATTTTGTATGATTTTGTAAAAACGGATGGCAATTTGCAGGCCCGTAACGCTTTAAATTAAAGTCAGACATGAAATCTCATTAAACCAACACAAAGATGAGACACTGGTGCATGTAACACCCTACTCAAATTTCCAATATTACGTTTCTAACTATACCAAAAAGCCACGGAAAGATTTGAATTTTGTATGATTTTGTAAAAACAGATGGCAATTTGCAGGCCCGTAACTGAGTAATTTAAAGGCAGACATAAAATCTGATTAAACCAGCGCAAAGAGGAGACATTGGTTCATGTAAGGATCTATTTAAATTTGTCAAATTAAATTAAATTAAATTTCGAACCATGCCAAAAAGCCACGGGAAAATTTGAATTTTGTATGATTTTGTAAAAACGGATGGCAATTTGCAGGCCCGTAACGCTTTAAATTAAAGTCAGACATGAAATCTCATTAAACCAACACAAAGATGAGACACTGGTGCATGTAACACCCTACTCAAATTTCCAATATTACGTTTCTAACTATACCAAAAAGCCACGGAAAGATTTGAATTTTGTATGATTTTGTAAAAACAGATGGCAATTTGCAGGCCCGTAACTGAGTAATTTAAAGGCAGACATAAGATCTGATTAAACCAGCGCAAAGAGGAGACATTGGTTCATGTAAGGATCTATTTAAATTTGTCAAATTAAATTAAATTAAATTTCGAACCATGCCAAAAAGCCACGGGAAAATTTGAATTTTGTATGATTTTGTAAAAACGGATGGCAATTTGCAGGCCCGTAACGCTTTAAATTAAAGTCAGACATGAAATCTCATTAAGCCAACACAAAGATGAGACACTGGTGCATGTAACACCCTACTCAAATTTCCAATATTACGTTTCTAACTATACCAAAAAGCCACGGAAAGATTTGAATTTTGTATGATTTTGTAAAAACAGATGGCAATTTGCAGGCCCGTAACTGAGTAATTTAAAGGCAGACATAAAATCTGATTAAACCAGCGCAAAGAGGAGACATTGGTTCATGTAAGGATCTATTTAAATTTGTCAAATTAAATTTCGAACCATGCCAAAAGGCCACGGGAAAATTTGAATTTTGTATGATTTTTTAAAAACGGATGACAATTTGCAAGCCCGTAACTCCGTAATTTAAAGTCAGACATAAAATCTGATTAAACCAGCGCAAAGGGGAGAAATTGTTGCATTTAAGGACCCACTCGAATTTCTAAAATTAAATTTCGAAACATGCCAAAAAGCCACGGGAAAATTTGAATCTTGTATGATTTTGCAAAAACGGATGGCAATTTGCAGGCCCGTAACTCTTTAAATTAAAGTCAGACATGAAGTCTCATTAAACCAACACAAAGATGTGACACTGGTGCATGTAACACCCTATTCAAATTTCAAATATCAAATTTCTAACTATACCAAAAAGAACGGAAAAATTTGAATTTTGTATGGTTTTGTAAAAATGGATGACAATTTGCAGGCCCGTAACTCTTTAAATTAAAGTCAGCCATAAAATCTCATTTAACCACCGCAAAGATGGTACACTGGTGCATGTAACACCCTACTCAAAGTTCCAAATTACATTTCTAACTATACGAAAAAGCCACGGAAAGATTTGAATTTTATATGATTTTCTAAAAACAGATGGCAATTTGCAGGCCCGTAACTGCGTAATTTAAAGGCAGACATAAAATCTGATTAAACCAGCGCAAAGAGGAGACATTGGTTCATTTAAGGACCTATTTGAATTTGTCAAATTAAATTTCGAACCATGCCAAAAAGCCACGGGAAAATTTGAATTTTGTATGATTTCGTAAAAACGGATGGCAATTTGCAGGCCCGTAACTTATTAAATTAAAGTCAGCCATAAAATCTCATTTAACCACCGCAAAGATGAGTCACTGGTGCAAGTAACACTCTACTCAAATTTCCAAATTACATTTCTAACTATACCAAAAAGCCACGGGAAAATTTGAATTTTGTATGATTTTGTAAAAACAGATGGCAATTTGCAGGCCCGTAACTGAGTAATTTAAAGGCAGACATAAAATCTGATTAAACCAGCGCAAAGAGGAGACATTGGTTCATGTAAGGATCTATTTAAATTTGTCAAATTAAATTTCGAACCATGCCAAAAGGCCACGGGAAAATTTGAATTTTGTATGATTTTGTAAAAACGGATGACAATTTGCAAGCCCGTAACTCCGTAATTTAAAGTCAGACATAAAATCTGATTAAACCAGCGCAAAGGGGAGAAATTGTTGCATTTAAGGACCCACTCGAATTTCTAAAATTAAATTTCTAACAATACCAAAAAGCCACGGGAAGATTCGAATTTTTTATGATTTTGTAAAAACGGATGGCAATTTGCAGGCCCGTAACTGAGTAATTTAAAGGCAGACATAAAATCTGATTAAACCAGCGCAAAGAGGAGACATTGGTTCATTTAAGGACCTATTTGAATTTGTCAAATTAAATTTCGAACCATGCCAAAAAGCCACGGGAAAATTTGAATTTTGTATGATTTTGTAAAAACGGATGGCAATTTGCATGCCCGTAACTCATTAAATTAAAGTCAGACATAAAAAAATCTCATTAAACCAACGCAATGATGAGACACTGGTGCATGTAACACCCTATTCAAATTTCCAATATTACATTTCTAGCTATACCAAAAAGCCACGGAAAAATTTGAATTTTGTGTGGTTTTGTAAAAACGGATGGCAATTTGCAGGCCCGTAACTTATTAAATTAAAGTCAGCCATAAAATCTCATTTAACCACCGCAAAGATGAGTCACTGGTGCAAGTAACACTCTACTCAAATTTCCAAATTACATTTCTAACTATACCAAAAAGCCACGGGAAAATTTGAATTTTGTATGATTTTGTAAAAACAGATGGCAATTTGCAGGCCCGTAACTGAGTAATTTAAAGGCAGACATAAAATCTGATTAAACCAGCGCAAAGAGGAGACATTGGTTCATGTAAGGATCTATTTAAATTTGTCAAATTAAATTTCGAACCATGCCAAAAGGCCACGGGAAAATTTGAATTTTGTATGATTTTGTAAAAACGGATGACAATTTGCAAGCCCGTAACTCCGTAATTTAAAGTCAGACATAAAATCTGATTAAACCAGCGCAAAGGGGAGAAATTGTTGCATTTAAGGACCCACTCGAATTTCTAAAATTAAATTTCTAACAATACCAAAAAGCCACGGGAAGATTCGAATTTTTTATGATTTTGTAAAAACGGATGGCAATTTGCAGGCCCGTAACTGAGTAATTTAAAGGCAGACATAAAATCTGATTAAACCAGCGCAAAGAGGAGACATTGGTTCATTTAAGGACCTATTTGAATTTGTCAAATTAAATTTCGAACCATGCCAAAAAGCCACGGGAAAATTTGAATTTTGTATGATTTTGTAAAAACGGATGGCAATTTGCATGCCCGTAACTCATTAAATTAAAGTCAGACATAAAATCTCATTAAACCAACGCAAAGATGAGACACTGTTGCATGTAACACCCTATCCTAATGTCCAATATTACATTTCTAACTATACCAAAAAGCCACGGAAAAATTTGAATTTTGTATGATTTTGTAAAAACAGATGGCAATTTGCAGGCCCGTAACTGAGTAATTTAAAGGCAGACATAAAATCTGATTAAACCAGCGGAAAGAGGAGACATTGGTTCATGTAAGGATCTATTTAAATTTGTCAAATTAAAAAAAATTAAATTTCGAAC
The DNA here is from genome assembly GCA_963921985.1 of Agrilus biguttatus. Lineage (NCBI taxonomy): Eukaryota > Metazoa > Arthropoda > Insecta > Coleoptera > Buprestidae > Agrilus > Agrilus biguttatus. Next base: position 8,270,256 of record OY998126.1, on the reverse strand, counting down.
CATGCCAAAAAGCCACGGGATAATTTGAATTTTGTATGATTTTGTAAAAACGGATGGCAATTTGCAGGCCCGTAACTGCGTAATTTAAAGGCAGACATAAAATCTGATTAAACCAGCGCAAAGAGGAGACATTGGTTCATGTAAGGATCTATTTAAATTTGTCAAATTAAATTAAACTAAATTTCGAACCATGCCAAAAAGCCACTGGAAAATTTGAATTTTGTATGATTTTGTAAAAACGGATGGCAATTTGCAGGCCCGTAACGCTTTAAATTAAAGTCAGACATGAAATCTCATTAAACCAACACAAAGATGAGACACTGGTGCATGTAACACCCTACTCAAAGTTCCAAATTACATTTCTAACTATACGAAAAAGCCACGGAAAGATTTGAATTTTATATGATTTTCTAAAAACAGATGGCAATTTGCAGGCCCGTAACTCTTTAAATTAAAGTCAGCCATAAAATCTCATTTAACCACCGCAAAGATGGTACACTGGTGCATGTAACACCCTACTCAAAGTTCCAAATTACATTTCTAACTATACGAAAAAGCCACGGAAAGATTTGAATTTTATATGATTTTCTAAAAACAGATGGCAATTTGCAGGCCCGTAACTGCGTAATTTAAAGGCAGACATAAAATCTGATTAAACCAGCGCAAAGAGGAGACATTGGTTCATTTAAGGACCTATTTGAATTTATCAAATTAAATTTCGAACCATGCCAAAAAGCCACGGGAAAATTTGAATTTTGTATGATTTCGTAAAAACGGATGGCAATTTGCAGGCCCGTAACTCATTAAATTAAAGTCAGACATAAAAAAATCTCATTAAACCAACGCAAAGATGAGACACTGGTGCATGTAACACCCTATTCAAATTTCCAATATTACATTTCTAGCTATACCAAAAAGCCACGGAAAAATTTGAATTTTGTGTGGTTTTGTAAAAACGGATGGCAATTTGCAGGCCCGTAACTTATTAAATTAAAGTCAGCCATAAAATCTCATTTAACCACCGCAAAGATGAGTCACTGATGCAAGTAACACCCTACTCAAATTTCCAAATTACATTTCTAACTATACCGAAAAGCCACGGGAAAATTTGAATTTTGTATGATTTTGTAAAAACGGATGGCAATTTTGCAGGCCCGTAACTGCGTAATTTAAAGGCAGACATAAAATCTGATTAAACCAGCGCAAAGAGGAGACATTGGTTCATTTAAGGACCTATTTGAGTTTGTCAAATTAAATTTCGAACCATGCCAAAAAGCCACGGGAAAATTTGAATTTTGTATGATTTTGTAAAAACGGATGGCAATTTGCAGGCCCGTAACGCTTTAAATTAAAGTCAGACATGAAATCTCATTAAACCAACACAAAGATGAGACACTGGTGCATGTAACACCCTATTCAAATTTCCAATATTACATTTCTAACAATACCAAAAAGCCACGGGAAGATTCGAATTTTTTATGATTTTGTAAAAACGGATGGCAATTTGCATGCCCGTAGCTCATTAAATTAAAGTCAGACATAAAATCTCATTAAACCAACGCAAAGATGAGACACTGTTGCATGTAACACCCTATCCTAATGTCCAATATTACATTTCTAACTATACCAAAAAGCCACGGAAAAATTTGAATTTTGTATGATTTTGTAAAAACAGATGGCAATTTGCAGGCCCGTAACTGAGTAATTTAAAGGCAGACATAAAATCTGATTAAACCAGCGGAAAGAGGAGACATTGGTTCATGTAAGGATCTATTTAAATTTGTCAAATTAAATTAAATTAAATTTCGAACCATGCCAAAAAGCCACGGGATAATTTGAATTTTGTATGATTTTGTAAAAACGGATGGCAATTTGCAGGCCCGTAACTGCGTAATTTAAAGGCAGACATAAAATCTGATTAAACCAGCGCAAAGAGGAGACATTGGTTCATTTAAGGACCTATTTGAATTTGTCAAATTAAATTTCGAACCATGCCAAAAAGCCACGGGAAAATTTGAATTTTGTATGATTTTGTAAAAACGGATGGCAATTTGCATGCCCGTAACTCATTAAATTAAAGTCAGACATAAAATCTCATTAAACCAACGCAAAGATGAGACACTGTTGCATGTAACACCCTATTCAAATTTCCAATATTACATTTCTAACAATGCCAAAAAGCCACGGGAAGATTCGAATTTTTTATGATTTTGTAAAGACGGATGGCAATTTGCATGCCCGTAACTCATTAAATTAAAGTCAGACATAAAATCTCATTAAACCAACGCAAAGATGAGACACTGTTGCATGTAACACCCTATCCTAATGTCCAATATTACATTTCTAACTATACCAAAAAGCCACGGAAAAATTTGAATTTTGTGTGGTTTTGTAAAAACGGATGGCAATTTGCAGGCCCGTAACTGCGTAATTTAAAGGCAGACATAAAATCTGATTAAACCAGCGCAAAGAGGAGACATTGATTCATGTAAAGATCTATTTAAATTTGTCAAATTAAATTAAATTAAATTTCGAACCATGCCAAAAAGCCACGGGATAATTTGAATTTTGTATGATTTTGTAAAAACGGATGGCAATTTGCAGGCCCGTAACTGCGTAATTTAAAGGCAGACATAAAATCTGATTAAACCAGCGCAAAGAGGAGACATTGGTTCAAGTAAGGATCTATTTAAATTTGTCAAATTAAATTAAATTAAATTTCGAACCATGCCAAAAAGCTACGGGAAATTTGAATTTTGTATGATTTTGTAAAAACGGATGGCAATTTGCAGGTCCGTAACGCTTTAAATTAAAGTCAGACATGAAATCTCATCAAACCAACACAAAGATGAGACACTGGTGCATGTAACACCCTATTCAAATTGCCAATATTACATTTCTAACAATACCAAAAAGCCACGGGAAGATTCGATTTTTTTATGATTTTGTAAAGACGGATGGCAATTTGTATGCCCGTAACTCATTAAATTAAAGTCAGACATAAAATCTCATTAAACCAGCGCAAAGATGAGACACTGTTGCATGTAACACCCTATCCTGATGTCCAATATTACATTTCTAACTATACCAAAAAGCCACGGAAAAATTTGAATTTTGTGTGGTTTTGTAAAAACGGATGGCAATTTGCAGGCCCGTAACTGCGTAATTTAAAGGCATACATAAAATCTGATTAAACCAGCGCAAAGAGGGGACATTGGTTCATGGATTAAACCAGCGCAAAGAGGAGACATTGGTTCATGTAAGGATCTATTTACATTTGTCAAATTAAATTAAATTAAATTTCGAACCATGCCAAAAAGCCACGGGATAATTTGAATTTTGTATGATTTTGTAAAAACGGATGGCAATTTGCATGCCCGTAACTCATTAAATTAAAGTCAGACATAAAATCTCATTAAACCAGCGCAAAGATGAGACACTGGTGCATGTAACACCCTATTCAAATTTCCAATATTACATTTCTAACTATACCAAAAAGCCACGGGAAAATTTGAATTTTGTATGATTTTGTAAAAACGGATGGCAATTTGCATGCCCGTAACTCATTAAATTAAAGTCAGACATAAAATCTCATTAAACCAACGCAAAGATGAGACACTGTTGCATGTAACACCCTATTCAAATTTCCAATATTACATTTCTAACAATACCAAAAAGCCACGGGAAGATTCGAATTTTTTATGATTTTGTAAAGACGGATGGCAATTTGCATGCCCGTAACTCATTAAATTAAAGTCAGACATAAAATCTCATTAAACCAACGCAAAGATGAGACACTGTTGCATGTAACACCCTATCCTAATGTCCAATATTACATTTCTAACTATACCAAAAAGCCACGGAAAAATTTGAATTTTGTGTGGTTTTGTAAAAACGGATGGCAATTTGCAGGCCCGTAACTGCGTAATTTAAAGGCAGACATAAAATCTGATTAAACCAGCGCAAAGAGGAGACATTTGTTCATGTAAAGATCTATTTAAATTTGCCAAATTAAATTAAATTAAATTTCGAACCATGCCAAAAAGCCACGGGATAATTTGAATTTTGTATGATTTTGTAAAAACGGATGGCAATTTGCAGGCCCGTAACTGCGTAATTTAAAGGCAGACATAAAATCTGATTAAACCAGCGCAAAGAGGGGACATTGGTTCATGGATTAAACCAGCGCAAAGAGGAGACATTGGTTCATGTAAGGATCTATTTACATTTGTCAAATTAAATTAAATTAAATTTCGAACCATGCCAAAAAGCCACGGGATAATTTGAATTTTGTATGATTTTGTAAAAACGGATGGCAATTTGCATGCCCGTAACTCATTAAATTAAAGTCAGACATAAAATCTCATTAAACCAGCGCAAAGATGAGACACTGGTGCATGTAACACCCTATTCAAATTTCCAATATTACATTTCTAACTATACCAAAAAGCCACGGGAAAATTTGAATTTTGTATGGTTTTGTAAAAACGGATGGCAATTTGCAGGCCCGTAACTCTTTAAATTAAAGTCAGCCATAAAATCTCATTAAACCAGCGCAAAGATGAGACACTGTTGCATGTAACACCCTATCCTGATGTCCAATATTACATTTCTAACTATACCAAAAAGCCACGGAAAAATTTGAATTTTGTGTGGTTTTGTAAAAACGGATGGCAATTTGCAGGCCCGTAACTGCGTAATTTAAAGGCATACATAAAATCTGATTAAACCAGCGCAAAGAGGGGACATTGGTTCATGGATTAAACCAGCGCAAAGAGGAGACATTGGTTCATGTAAGGATCTATTTACATTTGTCAAATTAAATTAAATTAAATTTCGAACCATGCCAAAAAGCCACGGGATAATTTGAATTTTGTATGATTTTGTAAAAACGGATGGCAATTTGCATGCCCGTAACTCATTAAATTAAAGTCAGACATAAAATCTCATTAAACCAGCGCAAAGATGAGACACTGGTGCATGTAACACCCTATTCAAATTTCCAATATTACATTTCTAACTATACCAAAAAGCCACGGGAAAATTTGAATTTTGTATGGTTTTGTAAAAACGGATGGCAATTTGCAGGCCCGTAACTCTTTAAATTAAAGTCAGCCATAAAATCTCATTTAACCACCGCAAAGATGGTACACTGGTGCATGTAACACCCTACTCAAACTTCCAAATTACATTTCTAACTATACCAAAAAGCCACGAAAAGATTTGAATTTTATATGATTTTCTAAAAACAGATGGCAATTTGCAGGCCCGTAACTGCGTAATTTAAAGGCAGACATAAAATCTGATTAAACCAGCGCAAAGAGGGGACATTGGTTCATGGATTAAACCAGCGCAAAGAGGAGACATTGGTTCATGTAAGGATCTATTTACATTTGTCAAATTAAATTAAATTAAATTTCGAACCATGCCAAAAAGCCACGGGATAATTTGAATTTTGTATGATTTTGTAAAAACGGATGGCAATTTGCATGCCCGTAACTCATTAAATTAAAGTCAGACATAAAATCTCATTAAACAAGCGCAAAGATGAGACACTGGTGCATGTAACACCCTATTCAAATTTCCAATATTACATTTCTAACTATACTAAAAAGCCACGGGAAGATTCGATTTTTTTATGATTTTGTAAAAACGGATGGCAATTTGCATGCCCGTAACTCATTAATTTAATGGCAAACATAAAATCTGATTCAACAAGGGTAAAGATAAGAGATTGGTGCATGTAAGGACCTTTTGTAATTTTTAATACTAAATTTGTAACTGTGCGACAAAACCGCACGAAAATTTGAATTTTTATGATTTTGTAAAAACGGGTGACAATTTGCAGGTCCGTAACTCCTTAATTTAAAGTCAGACATAAAATCTGATTAAACTAGCGCAAAGGGGAGAAATTGGTGCATTTAAGGACCCACTCAAATTTCTAAAATTAAATTTTGAACTATGCCCGTAACGCTTTAAATTAAAGTCAGACATGAAATCTCATTAAACCAACACAAAGATGAGACACCGGTGCATGTAACACCTTATTCAAATTTCCAATATTACATTTCTAACTATACCAAAAAGCTACGGGAAAATTCGAATTTTGTATGATTTTGTAAAAATGGATGGCAATTTGCATGCCCGTAACTCATTAAATTAAAGTCAGACATAAAATCTCATTAAACCAACGCAAAGATGAGACACTGTTGCATGTAACACCCTATCCTAATGTCCAATATTACATTTCTAACTATACCAAAAAGCCACGGAAAAATTTGAATTTTGTATGATTTTGTAAAAACAGATGGCAATTTGCAGGCCCGTAACTGAGTAATTTAAAGGCAGACATAAAATCTGATTAAACCAGCGCAAAGAGGAGACATTGGTTCATGTAAGGATCTATTTAAATTTGTCAAATTAAATTAAATTAAATTTCGAACCATGCCAAATAGCTACGGGAAAATTTGAATTTTGTATGATTTTGTAAAAACGGATGGCAATTTGCAGGCCCGTAACTGCGTAATTTAAAGGCAGACATAAAATCTGATTAAACCAGCGCAAAGAGGAGACATTGGTTCATGTAAGGATCTATTTAAATTTGTCAAATTAAATTAAATTAAATTTCGAACCATGCCAAAAAGCCACGGGAAAATTTGAATTTTGTATGATTTTGTAAAAACGGATGGCAATTTGCAGGCCCGTAACGCTTTAAATTAAAGTCAGACATGAAATCTCATTAAACCAACACAAACATGAGACACTGGTGCATGTAACACCCTACTCAAATTTCCAATATTACGTTTCTAACTATACCAAAAAGCCACGGAAAGATTTGAATTTTGTATGATTTTGTAAAAACAGATGGCAATTTGCAGGCCCGTAACTGAGTAATTTAAAGGCAGACATAAAATCTGATTAAACCAGCGCAAAGAGGAGACATTGGTTCATTTAAGGACCTATCTGAATCTGTCAAATTAAATTTCGAACCATGCCAAAAAGCCACGGGAAGATTTGAATTTTGTATGATTTTGTAAAAATGGATGGCAATTTGCATGCCCGTAACTCATTAAATTAAAGTCAGACATAAAATCTCATTAAACCAACGCAAAGATGAGACACTGTTGCATGTAACACCCTATCCTAATGTCCAATATTACATTTCTAACTATACCAAAAAGCCACGGGAAAATTTGGATTTTGTATGATTTTGTAAAAACAGATGGCAATTTGCAGGCCCGTAACTGAGTAATTTAAAGGCAGACATAAAATCTGATTAAACCAGCGCAAAGAGGAGACATTGGTTCATGTAAGGATCTATTTAAATTTGTCAAATTAAATTTCGAACCATGCCAAAAGGCCACGGGAAAATTTGAATTTTGTATGATTTTGTAAAAACGGATGGCAATTTGCAGGTCCGTAACTCCTTAATTTAAAGTCAGACATAAAATCTGATTAAACTAGCGCAAAGGGGAGAAATTGGTGCATTCAAGGACCCACTCAAATTTCTAAAATTAAATTTTGAAGTATGCCCGTAACGCTTTAAATTAAAGTCAGACATGAAATCTCATTAAACCAGCACAAAGATGTGACACTGGTGCATGTAACACCCTATTCAAATTTCAAATATCAAATTTCTAACTATACCAAATAGAACGGAAAAATTTGAATTTTGTATGGTTTTGTAAAAATGGATGACAATTTGCAAGCCCGTAACTCCTTAATTTAAAGGAAAACATAAAATCTGATTCGACAAGGGTAAAGATAAGAGATTGGTGCATGTAAGGACCTTTTGTAATTTTTAATACTAAATTTGTAACTGTGCGACAAAACCGCACGAAAATTTGAATTTTTATGATTTTGTAAAAACGGGTGACAATTTGCAGGTCCGTAACTCCTTAATTTAAAGTCAGACATAAAATCTGATTAAACTAGCGCAAAGGGGAGAAATTGGTGCATTTAAGGACCCACTCAAATTTCTAAAATTAAATTTTGAACTATGCCCGTAACGCTTTAAATTAAAGTCAGACATGAAATCTCATTAAACCAACACAAAGATGAGACACCGGTGCATGTAACACCCTATTCAAATTTCCAATATTACATTTCTAACTATACCAAAAAGCTACGGGAAAATTCGAATTTTGTATGATTTTGTAAAAACGGATGGCAATTTGCAGGCCCGTAACTCATTAAATTAAAGTCAGACGTAAAATCTCATTAAACCAACACAAAGATGACACACTGGTGCATGTAACACCTTATTCAAATTTCAAATATCAAATTTCTAACTATACCATAAAGAATGGAAAATTTTGAATTTTGTATGGTTTTGTAAAAATGGATGACAATTTGCAGGCCCGTAACTCTTTAATTTAAAGGCAGACATAAAATCTGATTGAACAAGGGCAAAGATAAGAGATTGGTGCATGTCAGGACCTTTTCTAATTTTTAATATTAAATTTGTAACAATGCGACAAAACCGCACGAAAATTTTAATTTTGTATGATTTTGTAGAAACGGATGACAATTTGCAGGCCCGTAACTCCGTAATTTAAAGGCAGACATAAAATCTGATTAAACCAGCGCAAAGGGGAGAAATTAGTGCATTTAAGAACCCACTCGAATTTCTAAATTTAAATTTTGAACTATGCCAAAAAGCCACGGGAAAATTTGAATTCTGTATGATTTTGTAAAAACGGATGGCAATTTGCAGGCCCGTAACTGCGTAATTTAAAGGCAGACATAAAATCTGATTAAACCAGCGCAAAGAGGAGACATTGGTTCATGTAAGGATCTATTTAAATTTGTCAAAGTAAATTTCGAACCATGCCAAAAAAATTTGAATTTTGTATGATTTTGTAAAAACGGATGACAATTTGCAAGCCCGTAACTCCGTAATTTAAAGTCAGACATAAAATCTGATTAAACCAGCGCAAAGGGGAGAAATTGTTGCATTTAAGGACCCACTCGAATTTCTAAAATTATATTCGAAACATGCCAAAAAGCCACGGGAAAATTTGAATCTTGTATGATTTTGTAAAAACGGATGGCAATTTGCAGGCCCGTAACTGCGTAATTTAAAGGCAGACATAAAATCTGATTAAACCAGCGCAAAGAGTAGACATTGGTTCATGGATTAAACCAGCGCAAAGGGGAGACATTGGTTCATGTAAGGATCTATTTAAATTTGTCACAATTAAATTAAATTAAATATCGAACCATGCCAAAAAGCCACGGGAAAATTTGAATTTTGTATGATTTTGTAAAAACGGATGGCAATTTGCAGGCCCGTAACGCTTTAAATTAAAGTCAGACATGAAATCTCATTAAACCAACACAAAGATGAGACACTGGTGCATGTAACACCCTATTCGAATTTCCAATATTACATTTCTAACTATACCAAAAAGCCACGGGAAAATTCGAATTTTGTATGATTTTGTAAAAACGGATGGCAATTTGCAGGCCCGTAACTCATTAAATTAAAGTCAGACGTAAAATCTCATTAAACCAGCACAAAGATGAGACACTGGTGCATGTAACACCCTGTTCAAATTTCAAATATCAAATTTCTAACTATACCAAAAAGAACGGAAAAATTTGAATTTTGTATGGTTTTGTAAAAACGGATGGCAATTTGCAGGCCCGTAACTGCGTAATTTAAAGGCAGACATAAAATCTGATTAAACCAGCGCAAAGAGGAGACATTGGTTCATTTAAGGACCTATTTGAATTTGTCAAATTAAATATCGAGCCATGCCAAAAAGCCACGGGAAAATTTGAATTTTGTATGATTTTGTAAAAACATATGGCAATTTGCATGCCCGTCACGCTTTAAATTAAAGTCAGACATGAAATCTCATTAAACCAACACAAAGATGAGACACTGGTGCATGTAACACCCTATACAAATTTCCAATATTACATTTCTAACTATACCAAAAAGCCACGGAAAAATTTTATTTTGTGTGGTTTTGTAAAAACGGATGGCAATTTGCAGGCCCGTAACTGCGTAATTTAAAGGCAGACATAAAATCTGATTTAACCAGCGCAATGAGGAGACATTGGTTCATGTAAGGATCTATTTAAATTTGTCAAATTAAATTAAATTAAATATCGAACCATGCCAAAAAGCCACTGGAAAATTTGAATTTTGTATGATTTTGTAAAAACGGATGGCAATTTGCAGGCCCGTAACGCTTTAAATTAAAGTCAGACATGAAATCTCATTAAACCAACACAAAGATGAGACACTGGTGCATGTAACACCCTACTCAAAGTTCCAAATTACATTTCTAACTATACGAAAAAGCCACGGAAAGATTTGAATTTTATATGATTTTCTAAAAACAGATGGCAATTTGCAGGCCCGTAACTCTTTAAATTAAAGTCAGCCATAAAATCTCATTTAACCACCGCAAAGATGGTACACTGGTGCATGTAACACCCTACTCAAAGTTCCAAATTACATTTCTAACTATACGAAAAAGCCACGGAGAGATTTGAATTTTATATGATTTTCTAAAAACAGATGGCAATTTGCAGGCCCGTAACTGCGTAATTTAAAGGCAGACATAAAATCTGATTAAACCAGCGCAAAGAGGAGACATTGGTTCATTTAAGGACCTATTTGAATTTATCAAATTAAATTTCGAACCATGCCAAAAAGCCACGGGAAGATTTGAATTTTGTGTGGTTTTGTAAAAACGGATGGCAATTTGCAGGCCCGTAACTTATTAAATTAAAGTCAGCCATAAAATCTCATTTAACCACCGCAAAGATGAGTCACTGATGCAAGTAACACCCTACTCAAATTTCCAAATTACATTTCTAACTATACCAAAAAGCCACGGGAAAATTTGAATTTTGTATGATTTTGTAAAAACGGATGGCAATTTTGCAGGCCCGTAACTGCGTAATTTAAAGGCAGACATAAAATCTGATTAAACCAGCGCAAAGAGGAGACATTGGTTCATTTAAGGACCTATTTGAATTTGTCAAATTAAATTTCGAACCATGCCAAAAAGCCACGGGATAATTTGAATTTTGTATGATTTTGTAAAAACGGATGGCAATTTGCATGCCCGTAACTCATTAAATTAAAGTCAGACATAAAATCTCATTAAACCAGCGCAAAGATGAGACACTGGTGCATGTAACACCCTATTCAAATTTCCAATATTACATTTCTAACAATACCAAAAAGCCACGGGAAGATTCGAATTTTTTATGATTTTGTAATGACGGATGGCAATTTGCATGCCCGTAACTCATTAAATTAAAGTCAGACATAAAATCTTATTAAACCAACGCAAAGATGAGACACTGTTGCATGTAACACCCTATCCTAATGTCCAATATTACATTTCTAACTATACCAAAAAGCCACGGAAAAATTTGAATTTTGTATGATTTTGTAAAAACAGATGGCAATTTGCAGGCCCGTAACTGAGTAATTTAAAGGCAGACATAAAATCTGATTAAACCAGCGGAAAGAGGAGACATAGGTTCATGTAAGGATCTATTTAAATTTGTCAAATTAAATTAAATTAAATTTCGAACCATGCCAAAAAGCCACGGGATAATTTGAATTTTGTATGATTTTGTAAAAACGGATGGCAATTTGCAGGCCCGTAACTGCGTAATTTAAAGGCAGACATAAAATCTGATTAAACCAGCGCAAAGAGGAGACATTGGTTCATTTAAGGACCTATTTGAATTTGTCAAATTAAATTTCGAACCATGCCAAAAAGCCACGGGAAAATTTGAATTTTGTATGATTTTGTAAAAACGGATGGCAATTTGCATGCCCGTAACTCATTAAATTAAAGTCAGACATAAAATCTCATTAAACCAACGCAAAGATGAGACACTGTTGCATGTAACACCCTATTCAAATTTCCAATATTACATTTCTAACAATACCAAAAAGCCACGGGAAGATTCGAATTTTTTATGATTTTGTAATGACGGATGGCAATTTGCATGCCCGTAACTCATTAAATTAAAGTCAGACATAAAATCTCATTAAACCAACGCAAAGATGAGACACTGTTGCATGTAACACCCTATCCTAATGTCCAATATTACATTTCTAACTATACCAAAAAGCCACGGAAAAATTTGAATTTTGTGTGGTTTTGTAAAAACGGATGGCAATTTGCAGGCCCGTAACTGCGTAATTTAAAGGCAGACATAAAATCTGATTAAACCAGCGCAAAGAGGAGACATTGGTTCATGTAAAGATCTATTTAAATTTGCCAAATTAAATTAAATTAAATTTCGAACCATGCCAAAAAGCCACGGGATAATTTGAATTTTGTATGATTTTGTAAAAACGGATGGCAATTTGCAGGCCCGTAACTGCGTAATTTAAAGGCAGACATAAAATCTGATTAAACCAGCGCAAAGAGGAGACATTGGTTCATGTAAGGATCTATTTAAATTTGTCAAATTAAATTAAATTAAATTTCGAACCATGCCAAAAAGCTACGGGAAATTTGAATTTTGTATGATTTTGTAAAAACGGATGGCAATTTGCAGGCCCGTAACGCTTTAAATTAAAGTCAGACATGAAATCTCATCAAACCAACACAAAGATGAGACACTGGTGGATGTAACACCCTATTCAAATTGCCAATATTACATTTCTAACAATACCAAAAAGCCACGGGAAGATTCGATTTTTTTATGATTTTGTAAAAACGGATGGCAATTTGCATGCCCGTAACTCATTAAATTAAAGTCAGACATAAAATCTCATTAAACCAGCGCAAAGATGAGACACTGTTGCATGTAACACCCTATCCTGATGTCCAATATTACATTTCTAACTATACCAAAAAGCCACGGAAAAATTTGAATTTTGTGTGGTTTTGTAAAAACGGATGGCAATTTGCAGGCCCGTAACTGCGTAATTTAAAGGCATACATAAAATCTGATTAAACCAGCGCAAAGAGGGGACATTGGTTCATGGATTAAACCAGCGCAAAGAGGAGACATTGGTTCATGTAAGGATCTATTTACATTTGTCAAATTAAATTAAATTAAATTTCGAACCATGCCAAAAAGCCACGGGATAATTTGAATTTTGTATGATTTTGTAAAAACGGATGGCAATTTGCATGCCCGTAACTCATTAAATTAAAGTCAGACATAAAATCTCATTAAACCAGCGCAAAGATGAGACACTGGTGCATGTAACACCCTATCCTTATGTCCAATATTACATTTATAACTATACCAAAAAGCCACGGAAAAATTTGAATTTTGTATGATTTTGTAAAAACGGATGGCAATTTGCATGCCCGTAACTCATTAAATTAAAGTCAGACATAAAATCTCATTAAACAAGCGCAAAGATGAGACACTGGTGCATGTAACACCCTATTCAAATTTCCAATATTACATTTCTAACTATACCAAAAAGCCACGGGAAGATTCGATTTTTTTATGATTTTGTAAAAACGGATGGCAATTTGCATGCCCGTAACTCATTAATTTAAAGGCAAACATAAAATCTGATTCAACAAGGGTAAAGATAAGAGATTGGTGCATGTAAGGACCTTTTGTAATTTTTAATACTAAATTTGTAACTGTGCGACAAAACCGCACGAAAATTTGAATTTTTATGATTTTGTAAAAACGGGTGACAATTTGCAGGTCCGTAACTCCTTAATTTAAAGTCAGACATAAAATCTGATTAAACTAGCGCAAAGGGGAGAAATTGGTGCATTTAAGGACCCACTCAAATTTCTAAAATTAAATTTTGAACTATGCCCGTAACGCTTTAAATTAAAGTCAGACATGAAATCTCATTAAACCAACACAAAGATGAGACACCGGTGCATGTAACACCCTATTCAAATTTCCAATATTACATTTCTAACTATACCAAAAAGCTACGGGAAAATTCGAATTTTGTATGATTTTGTAAAAATGGATGGCAATTTGCATGCCCGTAACTCATTAAATTAAAGTCAGACATAAAATCTCATTAAACCAACGCAAAGATGAGACACTGTTGCATGTAACACCCTATCCTTATGTCCAATATTACATTTCTAACTATACCAAAAAGCCACGGAAAAATTTGAATTTTGTATGATTTTGTAAAAACAGATGGCAATTTGCAGGCCCGTAACTGAGTAATTTAAAGGCAGACATAAAATCTGATTAAACCAGCGCAAAGAGGAGACATTGGTTCATTTAAGGACCTATTTGAATTTGTCAAATTAAATTTCGAACCATGCCGAAAAGCCACGGGAAGATTTGAATTTTGTATGATTTTGTAAAAACGGATGGCAATTTGCAGGCCCGTAACGCTTTAAATTAAAGTCAGACATGAAATCTCATTAAACCAACACAAAGATGAGACACTGGTGCATGTAACACCCTATTCAAATTTCCAATATTACATTTCTAACAATACCAAAAAGCCACGGGAAGATTCGAATTTTTTATGATTTTGTAAAAATGGATGGCAATTTGCATGCCCGTAACTCATTAAATTAAAGTCAGACATAAAATCTCATTAAACCAACGCAAAGATGAGACACTGTTGCATGTAACACCCTATCCTTATGTCCAATATTACATTTCTAACTATACCAAAAAGCCACGGAAAAATTTGAATTTTGTATGATTTTGTAAAAACAGATGGCAATTTGCAGGCCCGTAACTGAGTAATTTAAAGGCAGACATAAAATCTGATTAAACCAGCGCAAAGAGGAGACATTGGTTCATGTAAGGATCTATTTAAATTTGTCAAATTAAATTTCGAACCATGCCAAAAGGCCACGGGAAAATTTGAATTTTGTATGATTTTGTAAAAACGGATGGCAATTTGCAGGTCCGTAACTCCTTAATTTAAAGTCAGGCATAAAATCTGATTAAACTAGCGCAAAGGGGAGAAATTGGTGCATTTAAGGACCCACTCAAATTTCTAAAATTAAATTTTGAACTATGCCCGTAACGCTTTAAATTAAAGTCAGACATGAAATCTCATTAAACCAGCACAAAGATGTGACACTGGTGCATGTAACACCCTATTCAAATTTCAAATATCAAATTTCTAACTATACCAAAAAGAACGGAAAAATTTGAATTTTGTATGGTTTTGTAAAAATGGATGACAATTTGCAAGCCCGTAACTCCTTAATTTAAAGGCAAACATAAAATCTGATTCAACAAGGGTAAAGATAAGAGATTGGTGCATGTAAGGACCTTTTGTAATTTTTAATACTAAATTTGTAACTGTGCGACAAAACCGCACGAAAATTTGAATTTTTATGATTTTGTAAAAACGGGTGACAATTTGCAGGTCCGTAACTCCTTAATTTAAAGTCAGACATAAAATCTGATTAAACTAGCGCAAAGGGGAGAAATTGGTGCATTTAAGGACCCACTCAAATTTCTAAAATTAAATTTTGAACTATGCCCGTAACGCTTTAAATTAAAGTCAGACATGAAATCTCATTAAACCAACACAAAGATGAGACACCGGTGCATGTAACACCCTATTCAAATTTCCAATATTACATTTCTAACTATACCAAAAAGCTACGGGAAAATTCGAATTTTGTATGATTTTGTAAAAACAGATGGCAATTTGCAGGCCCGTAACTCATTAAATTAAAGTCAGACGTAAAATCTCATTAAACCAACACAAAGATGACACACTGGTGCATGTAACACCTTATTCAAATTTCAAATATCAAATTTCTAACTATACCATAAAGAATGGAAAATTTTGAATTTTGTATGGTTTTGTAAAAATGGATGACAATTTGCAGGCCCGTAACTCTTTAATTTAAAGGCAGACATAAAATCTGATTGAACAAGGGCAAAGATAAGAGATTGGTGCATGTCAGGACCTTTTCTAATTTTTAATATTAAATTTGTAACAATGCGACAATACCGCACGAAAATTTGAATTTTGTATGATTTTGTAGAAACGGATGACAATTTGCAGGCCCGTAACTCCGTAATTTAAAGGCAGACATAAAATCTGATTAAACCAGCGCAAAGGGGAGAAATTAGTGCATTTAAGAACCCACTCGAATTTCTAAATTTAAATTTTGAACTATGCCAAAAAGCCACGGGAAAATTTGAATTCTGTATGATTTTGTAAAAACGGATGGCAATTTGCAGGCCCGTAACTGCGTAATTTAAAGGCAGACATAAAATCTGATTAAACCAGCGCAAAGAGGAGACATTGGTTCATGTAAGGATCTATTTAAATTTGTCAAAGTAAATTTCGAACCATGCCAAAAAAATTTGAATTTTGTATGATTTTGTAAAAACGGATGACAATTTGCAAGCCCGTAACTCCGTAATTTAAAGTCAGACATAAAATCTGATTAAACCAGCGCAAAGGGGAGAAATTGTTGCATTTAAGGACCCACTCGAATTTCTAAAATTATATTCGAAACATGCCAAAAAGCCACGGGAAAATTTGAATCTTGTATGATTTTGTAAAAACGGATGGCAATTTGCAGGCCCGTAACTGCGTAATTTAAAGGCAGACATAAAATCTGATTAAACCAGCGCAAAGAGTAGACATTGGTTCATGGATTAAACCAGCGCAAAGAGGAGACATTGGTTCATGTAAGGATCTATTTAAATTTGTCACAATTAAATTAAATTAAATATCGAACCATGCCAAAAAGCCACGGGAAAATTTGAATTTTGTATGATTTTGTAAAAACGGATGGCAATTTGCAGGCCCGTAACGCTTTAAATTAAAGTCAGACATGAAATCTCATTAAACCAACACAAAGATGAGACACTGGTGCATGTAACACCCTATTCGAATTTCCAATATTACATTTCTAACTATACCAAAAAGCCACGGGAAAATTCGAATTTTGTATGATTTTGTAAAAACGGATGGCAATTTGCAGGCCCGTAACTCATTAAATTAAAGTCAGACGTAAAATCTCATTAAACCAGCACAAAGAGGAGACGTTGGTTCATGTAAGGATCTATTTAAATTTGTCAAATTAAATTAAATTAAATATCGAGCCATGCCAAAAAGCCACGGCAAATTTTGAATTTTGTATGATTTTGTAAAAACGGTTGGCAATTTGCATGCCCGTCACGCTTTAAATTAAAGTCAGACATGAAATCTCATTAAACCAACACAAAGATGAGACACTGGTGCATGTAACACCCTGTTCAAATTTCAAATATCAAATTTCTAACTATACCAAAAAGAACGGAAAAATTTGAATTTTGTATGGTTTTGTAAAAACGGATGGCAATTTGCAGGCCCGTAACTGCGTAATTTAAAGGCAGACATAAAATCTGATTAAACCAGCGCAAAGAGGAGACGTTGGTTCATGTAAGGATCTATTTAAATTTGTCAAATTAAATTAAATTAAATATCGAGCCATGCCAAAAAGCCACGGCAAATTTTGAATTTTGTATGATTTTGTAAAAACGGTTGGCAATTTGCATGCCCGTCACGCTTTAAATTAAAGTCAGACATGAAATCTCATTAAACCAACACAAAGATGAGACACTGGTGCATGTAACACCCTATACAAATTTCCAATATTACATTTCTAACTATACCAAAAAGCCACGGAAAAATTTTATTTTGTGTGGTTTTGTAAAAACGGATGGCAATTTGCAGGCCCGTAACTGCGTAATTTAAAGGCAGACATAAAATCTGATTTAACCAGCGCAAAGAGGAGACATTGGTTCATGTAAGGATCTATTTAAATTTGTCAAATTAAATTAAATTAAATATCGAACCATGCCAAAAAGCCACTGGAAAATTCGAATTTTGTATGATTTTGTAAAAACGGATGGCAATTTGCAGGCACGTAACGCTTTAAATTAAAGTCAGACGTGAAATCTCATTAAACCAACACAAATATGAGACACTGGTGCATGTAACACCCTATTCAAATTTCCAATATTACATTTCTAACTATACCAAAAAGCCTCGGGAAGATTCGAATTTTGTATGATTTTGTAAAAACGGATGGCAATTTGCAGGCCCGTAACTCATTAAATTAAAGTCAGACGTAAAATCTCATTAACCAACGCAAAGATGAGACACTGGTGCATGTAACACCCTATACAAATTTCCAATATTACATTTCTAACTATACCAAAAAGCCACGGAAAATTTTTATTTTGTGTGATTTTGTAAAAACGGATGGCAATTTGCAGGCCCGTAACTGCGTAATTTAAAGGCAGACATAAAATCTGATTTAACCAGCGCAAAGAGGAGACATTGATTCATGTAAGGATCTATTTAAATTTGTCAAATTAAATTAAATTAAATATCGAACCATGCCAAAAAGCCACTGGAAAATTTGAATTTTGTATGATTTTGTAAAAACGGATGGCAATTTGCAGGCACGTAACGCTTTAAATAAAAGTCAGACGTGAAATCTCATTAAACCAACACAAATATGAGACACTGGTGCATGTAACACCCTATTCAAATTTCCAATATTACAATTCTAACAATACCAAAAAGCCACGGGAAGATTCGAATTTTTTATGATTTTGTAAAAACTGATGGCAATTTGCATGCCCGTAACTCATTAAATTAAAGTCAGACATAAAATCTCATTAAACCAGCGCAAAGATGAGACACTGTTGCATGTAACACCCTATCCTAATGTCCAATATTACATTTCTAACTATACCAAAAAGCCACGGAAAAATTTGAATTTTGTGTGGTTTTGTAAAAACGGATGGCAATTTGCAGGCCCGTAACTGCGTAATTTAAAGGCAGACATAAAATCTGATTAAACCAGCGCAAAGAGGGGACATTGGTTCATGGATTAATCCAGCGCAAAGAGGAGACATTGGTTCATGTAAGGATCTATTTAAATTTGTCAAATTAAATTAAATTAAATTTCGAACCATGCCAAAAAGCCACGGGATAATTTGAATTTTGTATGATTTTGTAAAAACGGATGGCAATTTGCATGCCCGTAACTCATTAAATTAAAGTCAGACATAAAATCTCATTAAACCAGCGCAAAGATGAGACACTGGTGCATGTAACACCCTATTCAAATTTCCAATATTACATTTCTAACTATACCAAAAAGCCACGGGAAAATTCGAATTTTGTATGATTTTGTAAAAACGGATGGCAATTTGCAGGCCCGTAACTCATTAACTTAAAGTCAGACGTAAAATCTCATTAAACCAGCACAAAGTGAGACACTGGTGCATGTAACACCCTGTTCAAATTTCAAATATCAAATTTCTAACTATACCAAAAAGAACGGAAAAATTTGAATTTTGTATGGTTTTGTAAAAACGGATGGCAATTTGCAGGCCCGTAACTCTTTAAATTAAAGTCAGCCATAAAATCTCATTTAACCACCGCAAAGATGGTACACTGGTGCATGTAACACCCTACTCAAAGTTCCAAATTACATTTCTAACTATACCAAAAAGCCACGGAAAGGTTTGAATTTTATATGATTTTCTAAAAACAGATGGCAATTTGCAGGCCCGTAACTGCGTAATTTAAAGGCAGACATAAAATCTGATTAAACCAGCGCAAAGAGGAGACATTGGTTCATTTAAGGACCTATTTGAATTTGTCAAATTAAATTTCGAACCATGCCAAAAAGCCACGGGAAAATTTGAATTTTGTATGATTTTGTAAAAACGGATGGCAATTTGCAGGCCCGTAACTCATTAAATTAAAGTCAGACATAAAAAAATCTCATTAAACCAACGCAAAGATGAGACACTGGTGCATGTAGCACCCTACTCAAATTTCCAAATTACATTTCTAACTATACCAAAAAGCCACGGGAAAATTTGAATTTTGTATGATTTTGTAAAAACGGATGACAATTTGCAAGCCCGTAACTCCGTAATTTAAAGTCAGACATAAAATCTGATTAAACCAGTGCAAAGGGGAGAAATTGTTGCATTTAAGGACCCACTCGAATTTCTAAAATTAAATTTCGAAACATGCCAAAAAGCTACGGGAAAATTTGAATTTTGTATGATTTTGTAAAAACGGATGGCAATTTGCAGGCCCGTAACGCTTTAAATTAAAGTCAGACATGAAATCTCATTAAACCAACACAAAGATGAGACACTGGTGCATGTAGCACCCTATTCAAATTTCAAATATCAAATTTCTAACTATACCAAAAAGAACGGAAAAATTTGAATTTTGTATGGTTTTGTAAAAATGGATGACAATTTGCCTGCCAGTAACTCCTTAATTTAAAGGCAGACATAAAATCTGATTAAACCAGCGCAAATGGGAGAAATTGGTGCATTTAAGGACCCACTCGAGTTTCTAAAATTAAATTTTGAACTATGCCAAAAAGCCACGGAAAAATTTGAATTTTGTATGATTTTGTAAAAACGGATGGCAATTTGCAGGCCCGTAACTGCGTAATTTAAAGGCAGACATAAAATCTGATTAAACCAGCGCAAAGAGGAGATATTGGTTCATGTAAGGATCTATTTAAATTTGTCAAATTAAATTAAATCAGATTTCGAACCATGCCAAAAAGCTACGGGAAAATTTGAATTTTGTATGATTTTGTAAAAACGGATGGCAATTTGCAGGCCCGTAACTCATTAAATTAAAGTGAGACATAAAATCTCATTAAACCAACGCAAAGATGAGACACTGGTGCATGCAACACCCTATTCAAATTTCCAATATTACATTTCTAACAATACCAAAAAGCCACGGGAAGATTCGAATTTTTTATGATTTTGTAAAAACGGATGGCAATTTGCATGCCCGTAACTCATTAAATTAAAGTCAGACATAAAATCTCATTAAACCAGCGCAAAGATGAGACACTGTTGCATGTAACACCCTATCCTAATGTCCAATATTACATTTCTAACTATACCAAAAAGCTACGGGAATATTCGAATTTTGTATGATTTTGTAAAAACGGATGGCAATTTGCAGGCCCGTAACTCTTTAAATTAAAGTCAGACATGAAATCTCATTAAACCAGCACAAAGATGTGACACTGGTGCATGTAACACCCTATTCAAATTTCCAATATTACATTTCTAACTATACCAAAAAGCTACGGGAATATTCGAATTTTGTATGATTTTGTAAAAACGGATGGCAATTTGCAGGCCCGTAACTCATTAAATTAAAGTGAGACATAAAATCTCATTAAAGCAACGCAAAGATGAGACACTGGTGCATGTAACACCCTATACAAATTTCCAATATTACATTTCTAACTATACCAAAAAGCCACGGAAAGATTTTATTTTGTGTGGTTTTGTAAAAACGGATGGCAATTTGCAGGCCCGTAACTGCGTAATTTAATGGCAGACATAAAATCTGATTTAACCAGCGCAAATAGGAGACATTGGTTCATGTAAGGATCTATTTAAATTTGTCAAATTAAATTAAATCAGATTTCGAACCATGCCAAAAAGCTACGGAAAAATTTGAATTTTGTATGATTTTGTAAAAACGGATGGCAATTTGCAGGCCCGTAACTGCGTAATTTAAAGGCAGACATAAAATCTGATTAAACCAGCGCAAAGAGGAGATATTGGTTCATGTAAGGATCTATTTAAATTTGTCAAATTAAATTAAATCAGATTTCGAACCATGCCAAAAAGCTACGGGAAAATTTGAATTTTGTATGATTTTGTAAAAACGGATGGCAATTTGCAGGCCCGTAACTCTTTAAATTAAAGTCAGACATGAAATCTCATTAAACCAGCACAAAGATGTGACACTGGTGCATGTAACACCCTATTCAAATTTCAAATATCAAATTTCAAATATCAAATTTCTAACTATACCAAAAAGCCACGGAAAGATTTGAATTTTGTATGATTTTGTAAAAACAGATGGCAATTTGCAGGCCCGTAACTGAGTAATTTAAAGGCAGACATAAAATCTGATTAAACCAGCGCAAAGAGGAGACATTGGTTCATGTAAGGATCTATTTAAATTTGTCAAATTAAATTTCGAACCATACCAAAAGGCCACGGGAAAATTTGAATTTTGTATGATTTTGTAAAAACGGATGACAATTTGCAAGCCCGTAACTCCGTAATTTAAAGTCAGACATAAAATCTGATTAAACCAGCGCAAAGGGGAGAAATTGTTGCATTTAAGGACCCACTCAAATTTCTAAAATTAAATTTTGAACTATGCCCGTAACGCTTTAAATTAAAGTCAGACATGAAATCTCATTAAACCAACACAAAGACGAGACACCGGTGCATGTAACACCCTATTCAAATTTCCAATATTACATTTCTAACTATACCAAAAAGCTACGGGAAAATTCGAATTTTGTATGATTTTGTAAAAACGGATGGCAATTTGCAGGCCCGTAACTCATTAAATTAAAGTGAGACATAAAATCTCATTAAACCAACGCAAAGATGAGACACTGGTGCATGTAACACCCTATACAAATTTCCAATATTACATTTCTAACTATACCAAAAAGCCACGGGAAAATTCGAATTTTGTATGATTTTGTAAAAACGGATGGCAATTTGCAGGCCCGTAACTCATTAACTTAAAGTCAGACGTAAAATCTCATTAAACCAGCACAAAGATGAGACACTGGTGCATGTAACACCCTGTTCAAATTTCAAATATCAAATTTCTAACTATACCAAAAAGAACGGAAAAATTTGAATTTTGTATGGTTTTGTAAAAACGGATGGCAATTTGCAGGCCCGTAACTCTTTAAATTAAAGTCAGCCATAAAATCTCATTTAACCACCGCAAAGATGGTACACTGGTGCATGTAACACCCTACTCAAAGTTCCAAATTACATTTCTAACTATACCAAAAAGCCACGGAAAGGCTTGAATTTTATATGATTTTCTAAAAACAGATGGCAATTTGCAGGCCCGTAACTGCGTAATTTAAAGGCAGACATAAAATCTGATTAAACCAGCGCAAAGAGGAGACATTGGTTCATTTAAGGACCTATTTGAATTTGTCAAATTAAATTTCGAACCATGCCAAAAAGCCACGGGAAGATTTGAATTTTGTATGATTTTGTAAAAACGGATGGCAATTTGCAGGCCCGTAACTGCGTAATTTAAAGGCAGACATAAAATCTGATTTAACCAGCGCAAATAGGAGACATTGGTTCATGTAAGGATCTATTTAAATTTGTCAAATTAAATTAAATTAAATATCGAACCATGCCAAAAAGCCACGGGAAAATTTGAATTTTGTATGATTTTGTAAAAACGGATGGCAATTTGCAGGCCCGTAACTCATTAAATTAAAGTGAGACATAAAATCTCATTAAACCAAAGCAAAGATGAGACACTGGTGCATGTAACACCCTATTCAAATTTCCAATATTACATTTCTAACAATACCAAAAAGCCACGGGAAGATTCGAATTTTTTATGATTTTGTAAAAACGGATGGCAATTTGCATGCCCGTAACTCATTAAATTAAAGTCAGACATAAAATCTCATTAAACCAGCGCAAAGATGAGACACTGTTGCATGTAACACCCTATCCTAATGTCCAATATTACATTTCTAACTATACCAAAAAGCCACGGAAAAATTTGAATTTTGTGTGGTTTTGTAAAAACGGATGGCAATTTGCAGGTCCGTAACTGCGTAATTTAAAGGCATACATAAAATCTGATTAAACCAGCGCAAAGAGGGGACATTGGTTCATGTAAGGATCTATTTAAATTTGTCAAATTAAATTAAACCAGATTTCGAACCATGCCAAAAAGCTACGGAAAAATTTGAATTTTGTATGATTTTGTAAAAACGGATGGCAATTTGCAGGCCCGTAACTGCGTAATTTAAAGGCAGACATAAAATCTGATTAAACCAGCGCAAAGAGGAGATATTGGTTCATGTAAGGATCTATTTAAATTTGTCAAATTAAATTAAATCAGATTTCGAACCATGCCAAAAAGCTACGGGAAAATTTGAATTTTGTATGATTTTGTAAAAACGGATGGCAATTTGCAGGCCCGTAACTCTTTAAATTAATGTCAGACATGAAATCTCATTAAACCAGCACAAAGATGTGACACTGGTGCATGTAACACCCTATTCAAATTTCAAATATCAAATTTCTAACTATACCAAAAAGCCACGGAAAGATTTGAATTTTGTATGATTTTGTAAAAACAGATGGCAATTTGCAGGCCCGTAACTGAGTAATTTAAAGGCAGACATAAAATCTGATTAAACCAGCGCAAAGAGGAGACATTGGTTCATGTAAGGATCTATTTAAATTTGTCAAATTAAATTTCGAACCATGCCAAAAGGCCACGGGAAAATTTGAATTTTGTATGATTTTGTAAAAACGGATGACAATTTGCAAGCCCGTAACTCCGTAATTTAAAGTCAGACATAAAATCTGATTAAACCAGCGCAAAGGGGAGAAATTGTTGCATTTAAGGACCCACTCAAATTTCTAAAATTAAATTTTGAACTATGCCCGTAACGCTTTAAATTAAAGTCAGACATGAAATCTCATTAAACCAACACAAAGATGAGACACCGGTGCATGTAACACCCTATTCAAATTTCCAATATTACATTTCTAACTATACCAAAAAGCTACGGGAAAATTCGAATTTTGTATGATTTTGTAAAAACGGATGGCAATTTGCAGGCCCGTAACTCATTAAATTAAAGTGAGACATAAAATCTCATTAAACCAACGCAAAGATGAGACACTGGTGCATGTAACACCCTATACAAATTTCCAATATTACATTTCTAACTATACCAAAAAGCCACGGAAAAATTTTATTTTGTGTGGTTTTGTAAAAACGGATGGCAATTTGCAGGCCCGTAACTGCGTAATTTAAAGGCAGACATAAAATCTGATTTAACCAGCGCAAATAGGAGACATTGGTTCATGTAAGGATCTATTTAAATTTGTCAAATTAAATTAAATTAAATATCGAACCATGCCAAAAAGCCACGGGAAAATTTGAATTTTGTATGATTTTGTAAAAACGGATGGCAATTTGCAGGCCCGTAACTCATTAAATTAAAGTGAGACATAAAATCTCATTAAACCAACGCAAAGATGAGACACTGGTGCATGTAACACCCTATTCAAATTTCCAATATTACATTTCTAACAATACCAAAAAGCCACGGGAAGATTCGAATTTTTTATGATTTTGTAAAAACGGATGGCAATTTGCATGCCCGTAACTCATTAAATTAAAGTCAGACATAAAATCTCATTAAACCAGCGCAAAGATGAGACACTGTTGCATGTAACACCCTATCCTAATGTCCAATATTACATTTCTAACTATACCAAAAAGCCACGGAAAAATTTGAATTTTGTGTGGTTTTGTAAAAACGGATGGCAATTTGCAGGCCCGTAACTGCGTAATTTAAAGGCATACATAAAATCTGATTAAACCAGCGCAAAGAGGGGACATTGGTTCATGGATTAAACCAGCGCAAAGAGGAGACATTGGTTCATGTAAGGATCTATTTACATTTGTCAAATTAAATTAAATTAAATTTCGAACCATGCCAAAAAGCCACGGGATAATTTGAATTTTGTATGATTTTGTAAAAACGGATGGCAATTTGCATGCCCGTAACTCATTAAATTAAAGTCAGACATAAAATCTCATTAAACCAGCGCAAAGATGAGACACTGGTGCATGTAACACCCTACTCAAATTTCCAAATTACATTTCTAACTATACCAAAAAGCCACGGGAAAATTTGAATTTTGTATGATTTTGTAAAAACGGATGGCAATTTTGCAGGCCCGTAACGCTTTAAATTAAAGTCAGACTTAAAATCACATTAAACCAACGCAAAGATGAGACACTGGTGTATGTAACACCCTGTTCAAATTTCAAATATCAAATTTCTAACTATACCAAAAAGAACGGAAAAATTTGAATTTTGTATGGTTTTGTAAAAACGGATGGCAATTTGCAGGCCCGTAACTCTTTAAATTAAAGTCAGCCATAAAATCTCATTTAACCACCGCAAAGATGGTACACTGGTGCATGTAACACCCTACTCAAAGTTCCAAATTACATTTCTAACTATACCAAAAAGCCACGGAAAGGTTTGAATTTAAATGATTTTCTAAAAACAGATGGCAATTTGCAGGCCCGTAACTGCGTAATTTAAAGGCAGACATAAAATCTGATTAAACCAGCGCAAAGAGGAGACCTTGGTTCATTTAAGGACCTATTTGAATTTGTCAAATTAAATTTCGAACCATGCCAAAAAGCCATGGGAAAATTTGAATTTTGTATGATTTTGTAAAAACGGATGGCAATTTGCAGGCCCGTAACTGCGTAATTTAAAGGCAGACATAAAATCTGATTAAACCAGCGCAAAGAGGAGACATTGGTTCATGTAAGGATCTATTTAAATTTGTCAAATTAAATTAAATTAAATTTCGAACCATGCCAAAAAGCCACGGGATAATTTGAATTTTGTATGATTTTGTAAAAACGGATGGCAATTTGCAGGCCCGTAACTGCGTAATTTAAAGGCAGACATAAAATCTGATTAAACCAGCGCAAAGAGGAGACATTGGTTCATTTAAGGACCTATTCGAATTTGTCAAATTAAATTTCGAACCATGCCAAAAAGCCACGGGAAAATTTGAATTTTGTATGATTTTGTAAAAACGGATGGCAATTTGCAGGCCCGTAACGCTTTAAATTAAAGTCAGACATGAAATCTCATTAATCCAACACAAAGATGAGACACTGGTGCATGTAACACCCTGTTCAAATTTCAAATATCAAATTTCTAACTATACCAAAAAGAACGGAAAAATTTGAATTTTGTATGGTTTTGTAAAAACGGATGGCAATTTGCAGGCCCGTAACTGAGTAATTTAAAGGCAGACATAAAATCTGATTAAACCAGCGCAAAGAGGAGACATTGGTTCATGTAAGGATCTATTTAAATTTGTCAAATTAAATTTCGAACCATGCCAAAAGGCCACGGGAAAATTTGAATTTTGTATGATTTTGTAAAAACGGATGACAATTTGCAAGCCCGTAACTCCGTAATTTAAAGTCAGACATAAAATCTGATTAAACCAGCGCAAAGGGGAGAAATTGTTGCATTTAAGGACCCACTCAAATTTCTAAAATTAAATTTTGAACTATGCCCGTAACACTTTAAATTAAAGTCAGACATGAAATTTCATTAAACCAACACAAAGATGAGACACCGGTGCATGTAACACCCTATTCAAATTTCCAATATTACATTTCTAACTATACCAAAAAGCTACGGGAAAATTCGAATTTTGTATGATTTTGTAAAAACGGATGGCAATTTGCAGGCCCGTAACTCATTAAATTAAAGTCAGACGTAAAATCTGATTAAACCAGCACAAAGATGAGACACTGGTGCATGTAACACCCTGTTCAAATTTCAAATATCAAATTTCTAACTATACCAAAAAGAACGGAAAAATTTGAATTTTGTATGGTTTTGTAAAAACGGATGGCAATTTGCAGGCCCGTAACTGCGTAATTTAAAGGCAGACATAAAATCTGATTATACCAGCGCAAAGAGGAGACGTTGGTTCATGTAAGGATCTATTTAAATTTGTCAAATTAAATTAAATTAAATATCGAGCCATGCCAAAAGGCTACGGGAAAATTTGAATTTTGTATGATTTTGTAAAAACGGATGGCAATTTGCAGGCCCGTAACTCATTAAATTAAAGTGACACATAAAATCTCATTAAACCAACGCAAAGATGAGACACTGGTGCATGTAACACCCTATACAAATTTCCAATATTACGTTTGTAACTATACCAAAAAGCCACGGGAAAATTCGAATTTTGTATGATTTTGTAAAAACGGATGGCAATTTGCAGGCCCGTAACTCATTAAATTAAAGTCAGACATAAAATCTCATTAAACCAGCGCAAAGATGAGACACTGTTGCATGTAACACCCTATCCTAATGTCCAATATTACATTTCTAACTATACCAAAAAGCTACGGGAATATTCGAATTTTGTATGATTTTGTAAAAACGGATGGCAATTTGCAGGCCCGTAACTCTTTAAATTAAAGTCAGACATGAAATCTCATTAAACCAGCACAAAGATGTGACACTGGTGCATGTAACACCCTATTCAAATTTCCAATATAACATTTCTAACTATACCAAAAAGCTACGGGAATATTCGAATTTTGTATGATTTTGTAAAAACGGATGGCAATTTGCAGGCCCGTAACTCATTAAATTAAAGTGAGACATAAAATCTCATTAAAGCAACGCAAAGATGAGACACTGGTGCATGTAACACCCTATACAAATTTCCAATATTACATTTCTAACTATACCAAAAAGCCACGGAAAAATTTTATTTTGTGTGGTTTTGTAAAAACGGATGGCAATTTGCAGGCCCGTAACTGCGTAATTTAAAGGCAGACATAAAATCTGATTTAACCAGCGCAAATAGGAGACATTGGTTCATGTAAGGATCTATTTAAATTTGTCAAATTAAATTAAATTAAATATCGAACCATGCCAAAAGCAACGGGAAAATTTGAATTTTGTATGATTTTGTAAAAACGGATGGCAATTTGCAGGCCCGTAACTCATTAAATTAAAGTGAGACATAAAATCTCATTAAACCAACGCAAAGATGAGACACTGGTGCATGCAACACCCTATTCAAATTTCCAATATTACATTTCTAACAATACCAAAAAGCCACGGGAAGATTCGAATTTTTTATGATTTTGTAAAAACGGATGGCAATTTGCATGCCCGTAACTCATTAAATTAAAGTCAGACATAAAATCTCATTAAACCAGCGCAAAGATGAGACACTGTTGCATGTAACACCCTATCCTAATGTCCAATATTACATTTCTAACTATACCAAAAAGCTACGGGAATATTCGAATTTTGTATGATTTTGAAAAACGGATGGCAATTTGCAGGCCCGTAACTCTTTAAATTAAAGTCAGACATGAAATCTCATTAAACCAGCACAAAGATGTGACACTGGTGCATGTAACACCCTATTCAAATTTCCAATATTACATTTCTAACTATACCAAAAAGCTACGGGAATATTCGAATTTTGTATGATTTTGTAAAAACGGATGGCAATTTGCAGGCCCGTAACTCATTAAATTAAAGTGAGACATAAAATCTCATTAAAGCAACGCAAAGATGAGACACTGGTGCATGTAACACCCTATACAAATTTCCAATATTACATTTCTAACTATACCAAAAAGCCACGGAAAATTTTTATTTTGTGTGGTTTTGTAAAAACGGATGGCAATTTGCAGGCCCGTAACTGCGTAATTTAAAGGCAGACATAAAATCTGATTTAACCAGCGCAAATAGGAGACATTGGTTCATGTAAGGATCTATTTAAATTTGTCAAATTAAATTAAATCAGATTTCGAACCATGCCAAAAAGCTACGGAAAAATTTGAATTTTGTATGATTTTGTAAAAACGGATGGCAATTTGCAGGCCCGTAACTGCGTAATTTAAAGGCAGACATAAAATCTGATTAAACCAGCGCAAAGAGGAGATATTGGTTCATGTAAGGATCTATTTAAATTTGTCAAATTAAATTAAATCAGATTTCGAACCATGCCAAAAAGCTACGGGAAAATTTGAATTTTGTATGATTTTGTAAAAACGGATGGCAATTTGCAGGCCCGTAACTCTTTAAATTAAAGTCAGACATGAAATCTCATTAAACCAGCACAAAGATGTGACACTGGTGCATGTAACACCCTATTCAAATTTCAAATATCAAATTTCAAATATCAAATTTCTAACTATACCAAAAAGCCACGGAAAGATTTGAATTTTGTATGATTTTGTAAAAACAGATGGCAATTTGCAGGCCCGTAACTGAGTAATTTAAAGGCAGACATAAAATCTGATTAAACCAGCGCAAAGAGGAGGCATTGGTTCATTTAAGGACCTATTTGAATTTGTCAAATTAAATTTCGAACCATGCCAAAAAGCCATGGGAAAATTTGAATTTTGTATGATTTTGTAAAAACGGATGGCAATTTGCAGGCCCGTAACTGCGTAATTTAAAGGCAGACATAAAATCTGATTAAACCAGCGCAAAGAGGAGACATTGGTTCATGTAAGGATCTATTTAAATTTGTCAAATTAAATTAAATTAAATTTCGAACCATGCCAAAAAGCCACGGGATAATTTGAATTTTGTATGATTTTGTAAAAACGGATGGCAATTTGCAGGCCCGTAACTGCGTAATTTAAAGGCAGACATAAAATCTGATTAAACCAGCGCAAAGAGGAGACATTGGTTCATTTAAGGACCTATTCGAATTTGTCAAATTAAATTTCGAACCATGCCAAAAAGCCACGGGAAAATTTGAATTTTGTATGATTTTGTAAAAACGGATGGCAATTTGCAGGCCCGTAACGCTTTAAATTAAAGTCAGACATGAAATCTCATTAATCCAACACAAAGATGAGACACTGGTGCATGTAACACCCTGTTCAAATTTCAAATATCAAATTTCTAACTATACCAAAAAGAACGGAAAAATTTGAATTTTGTATGGTTTTGTAAAAACGGATGGCAATTTGCAGGCCCGTAACTGAGTAATTTAAAGGCAGACATAAAATCTGATTAAACCAGCGCAAAGAGGAGACATTGGTTCATGTAAGGATCTATTTAAATTTGTCAAATTAAATTTCGAACCATGCCAAAAGGCCACGGGAAAATTTGAATTTTGTATGATTTTGTAAAAACGGATGACAATTTGCAAGCCCGTAACTCCGTAATTTAAAGTCAGACATAAAATCTGATTAAACCAGCGCAAAGGGGAGAAATTGTTGCATTTAAGGACCCACTCAAATTTCTAAAATTAAATTTTGAACTATGCCCGTAACACTTTAAATTAAAGTCAGACATGAAATTTCATTAAACCAACACAAAGATGAGACACCGGTGCATGTAACACCCTATTCAAATTTCCAATATTACATTTCTAACTATACCAAAAAGCTACGGGAAAATTCGAATTTTGTATGATTTTGTAAAAACGGATGGCAATTTGCAGGCCCGTAACTCATTAAATTAAAGTCAGACGTAAAATCTGATTAAACCAGCACAAAGATGAGACACTGGTGCATGTAACACCCTGTTCAAATTTCAAATATCAAATTTCTAACTATACCAAAAAGAACGGAAAAATTTGAATTTTGTATGGTTTTGTAAAAACGGATGGCAATTTGCAGGCCCGTAACTGCGTAATTTAAAGGCAGACATAAAATCTGATTATACCAGCGCAAAGAGGAGACGTTGGTTCATGTAAGGATCTATTTAAATTTGTCAAATTAAATTAAATTAAATATCGAGCCATGCCAAAAGGCTACGGGAAAATTTGAATTTTGTATGATTTTGTAAAAACGGATGGCAATTTGCAGGCCCGTAACTCATTAAATTAAAGTGACACATAAAATCTCATTAAACCAACGCAAAGATGAGACACTGGTGCATGTAACACCCTATTCAAATTTCCAATATTACATTTCTAACAATACCAAAAAGCCACGGGAAGATTCGAATTTTTTATGATTTTGTAAAAACGGATGGCAATTTGCATGCCCGTAACTTATTAAGTTAAAGTCAGACATAAAATCTCATTAAACCAACGCAAAGATGAGACACTGTTGCATGTAACACCCTATCCTAATGTCCAATATTACATTTCTAACTATACCAAAAAGCCACGGAAAAATTTGAATTTTGTATGATTTTGTAAAAACGGATGGCAATTTGCAGGCCCGTAACTGCGTAATTTAAAGGCAGACAAAATCTGATTAAACCAGCGCAAAGAGGAGACATTGGTTCATGTAAGGATCTATTTAAATTTGTCAAATTAAATTAAATTAAATTTCGAACCATGCCAAAAGCTACGGGAAAATTTGAATTTTGTATGATTGTGTAAAAACGGATGGCAATTTGCAGTCCCGTAACTGCGTAATTTAAAGGCAGACATAAAATCTGATTAAACCAGCGCAAAGAGGAGACATTGGTTCATGTAAGGATCTATTTAAATTTGTCAAATTAAATTAAATTTCGAACCATGCCAAAAAGCCACGGGAAAATTTGAATTTTGTATGATTTTGTAAAAACGGATGGCAATTTGCAAACCCGTAACGCTTTAAATTAAAGTCAGACATGAAATCGCATTAAACCAACACAAAGATGAGACACTGGTGCATGTAACACCCTGTTCAAATTTCAAATATCAAATTTCTAACTATACCAAAAAGAACGGAAAAGTTTGAATTTTGTATGATTTTGTAAAAACGGATGGCAATTTGCAGGCCCGTAACTGCGTAATTTAAAGGCAGACATAAAATCTGATTTAACCAGCGCAAATAGGAGACATTGGTTCATGTAAGGATCTATTTAAATTTGTCAAATTAAATTAAATTAAATATCGAACCATGCCAAAAAGCCACGGGAAAATTTGAATTTTGTATGATTTTGTAAAAACGGATGGCAATTTGCAGGCCCGTAACTCATTAAATTAAAGTGAGACATAAAATCTCATTAAACCAGCGCAAAGATGAGACACTGTTGCATGTAACACCCTATCCTAATGTCCAATATTACATTTCTAACTATACCAAAAAGCCACGGAAAAATTTGAATTTTGTGTGGTTTTGTAAAAACGGATGGCAATTTTCAGGCCCGTAACTGCGTAATTTAAAGGCATACATAAAATCTGATTAAACCAGCGCAAAGAGGGGACATTGGTTCATGTAAGGATCTATTTAAATTTGTCAAATTAAATTAAATCAGATTTCGAACCATGCCAAAAAGCTACGGGAAAATTTGAATTTTGTATGATTTTGTAAAAACGGATGGCAATTTGCAGGCCCGTAACTGCGTAATTTAAAGGCAGACATAAAATCTGATTAAACCAGCGCAAAGAGGAGATATTGGTTCATGTAAGGATCTATTTAAATTTGTCAAATTAAATTAAATCAGATTTCGAACCATGCCAAAAAGCTACGGGAAAATTTGAATTTTGTATGATTTTGTAAAAACGGATGGCAATTTGCAGGCCCGTAACTGCGTAATTTAAAGGCAGACATAAAATCTGATTTAACCAGCGCAAATAGGAGACATTGGTTCATGTAAGGATCTATTTAAATTTGTCAAATTAAATTAAATTAAATATCGAACCATGCCAAAAAGCCACGGGAAAATTTGAATTTTGTATGATTTTGTAAAAACGGATGGCAATTTGCAGGCCCGTAACTCATTAAATTAAAGTGAGACATAAAATCTCATTAAACCAAAGCAAAGATGAGACACTGGTGCATGTAACACCCTATTCAAATTTCGAATATTACATTTCTAACAATACCAAAAAGCCACGGGAAGATTCGAATTTTTTATGATTTTGTAAAAACGGATGGCAATTTGCATGCCCGTAACTCATTAAATTAAAGTCAGACATAAAATCTCATTAAACCAGCGCAAAGATGAGACACTGTTGCATGTAACACCCTATCCTAATGTCCAATATTACATTTCTAACTATACCAAAAAGCTACGGGAATATTCGAATTTTGTATGATTTTGAAAAACGGATGGCAATTTGCAGGCCCGTAACTCTTTAAATTAAAGTCAGACATGAAATCTCATTAAACCAGCACAAAGATGTGACACTGGTGCATGTAACACCCTATTCAAATTTCCAATATTACATTTCTAACTATACCAAAAAGCTACGGGAATATTCGAATTTTGTATGATTTTGTAAAAACGGATGGCAATTTGCAGGCCCGTAACTCATTAAATTAAAGTGAGACATAAAATCTCATTAAAGCAACGCAAAGATGAGACACTGGTGCATGTAACACCCTATACAAATTTCCAATATTACATTTCTAACTATACCAAAAAGCCACGGAAAATTTTTATTTTGTGTGGTTTTGTAAAAACGGATGGCAATTTGCAGGCCCGTAACTGCGTAATTTAAAGGCAGACATAAAATCTGATTTAACCAGCGCAAATAGGAGACATTGGTTCATGTAAGGATCTATTTAAATTTGTCAAATTAAATTAAATCAGATTTCGAACCATGCCAAAAAGCTACGGGAAAATTTGAATTTTGTATGATTTTGTAAAAACGGATGGCAATTTGCAGGCCCGTAACTGCGTAATTTAAAGGCAGACATAAAATCTGATTAAACCAGCGCAAAGAGGAGATATTGGTTCATGTAAGGATCTATTTAAATTTGTCAAATTAAATTAAATCAGATTTCGAACCATGCCAAAAAGCTACGGGAAAATTTGAATTTTGTATGATTTTGTAAAAACGGATGGCAATTTGCAGGCCCGTAACTCTTTAAATTAAAGTCAGACATGAAATCTCATTAAACCAGCACAAAGATGTGACACTGGTGCATGTAACACCCTATTCAAATTTCAAATATCAAATTTCAAATATCAAATTTCTAACTATACCAAAAAGCCACGGAAAGATTTGAATTTTGTATGATTTTGTAAAAACAGATGGCAATTTGCAGGCCCGTAACTGAGTAATTTAAAGGCAGACATAAAATCTGATTAAACCAGCGCAAAGAGGAGACATTGGTTCATGTAAGGATCTATTTAAATTTGTCAAATTAAATTTCGAACCATACCAAAAGGCCACGGGAAAATTTGAATTTTGTATGATTTTGTAAAAACGGATGACAATTTGCAAGCCCGTAACTCCGTAATTTAAAGTCAGACATAAAATCTCATTAAACCAGCGCAAAGGGGAGAAATTGTTGCATTTAAGGACCCACTCAAATTTCTAAAATTAAATTTTGAACTATGCCCGTAACACTTTAAATTAAAGTCAGACATGAAATTTCATTAAACCAACACAAAGATGAGACACCGGTGCATGTAACACCCTATTCAAATTTCCAATATTACATTTCTAACTATACCAAAAAGCTACGGGAAAATTCGAATTTTGTATGATTTTGTAAAAACGGATGGCAATTTGCAGGCCCGTAACTCATTAAATTAAAGTCAGACGTAAAATCTGATTAAACCAGCACAAAGATGAGACACTGGTGCATGTAACACCCTGTTCAAATTTCAAATATCAAATTTCTAACTATACCAAAAAGAACGGAAAAATTTGAATTTTGTATGGTTTTGTAAAAACGGATGGCAATTTGCAGGCCCGTAACTGCGTAATTTAAAGGCAGACATAAAATCTGATTATACCAGCGCAAAGAGGAGACGTTGGTTCATGTAAGGATGTATTTAAATTTGTCAAATTAAATTAAATTAAATATCGAGCCATGCCAAAAGGCTACGGGAAAATTTGAATTTTGTATGATTTTGTAAAAACGGATGGCAATTTGCAGGCCCGTAACTCATTAAATTAAAGTGACACATAAAATCTCATTAAACCAACGCAAAGATGAGACACTGGTGCATGTAACACCCTATTCAAATTTCCAATATTACATTTCTAACAATACCAAAAAGCCACGGGAAGATTCGAATTTTTTATGATTTTGTAAAAACGGATGGCAATTTGCATGCCCGTAACTTATTAAGTTAAAGTCAGACATAAAATCTCATTAAACCAACGCAAAGATGAGACACTGTTGCATGTAACACCCTATCCTAATGTCCAATATTACATTTCTAACTATACCAAAAAGCCACGGAAAAATTTGAATTTTGTATGATTTTGTAAAAACGGATGGCAATTTGCAGGCCCGTAACTGCGTAATTTAAAGGCAGACAAAATCTGATTAAACCAGCGCAAAGAGGAGACATTGGTTCATGTAAGGATCTATTTAAATTTGTCAAATTAAATTAAATTAAATTTCGAACCATGCCAAAAGCTACGGGAAAATTTGAATTTTGTATGATTGTGTAAAAACGGATGGCAATTTGCAGTCCCGTAACTGCGTAATTTAAAGGCAGACATAAAATCTGATTAAACCAGCGCAAAGAGGAGACATTGGTTCATGTAAGGATCTATTTAAATTTGTCAAATTAAATTAAATTTCGAACCATGCCAAAAAGCCACGGGAAAATTTGAATTTTGTATGATTTTGTAAAAACGGATGGCAATTTGCAAACCCGTAACGCTTTAAATTAAAGTCAGACATGAAATCGCATTAAACCAACACAAAGATGAGACACTGGTGCATGTAACACCCTGTTCAAATTTCAAATATCAAATTTCTAACTATACCAAAAAGAACGGAAAAGTTTGAATTTTGTATGGTTTTGTAAAAACGGATGGCAATTTGCAGGCCCGTAACTGAGTAATTTAAAGGCAGACATAAAATCTGATTTAACCAGCGCAAATAGGAGACATTGGTTCATGTAAGGATCTATTTAAATTTGTCAAATTAAATTAAATTAAATATCGAACCATGCCAAAAAGCCACGGGAAAATTTGAATTTTGTATGATTTTGTAAAAACGGATGGCAATTTGCAGGCCCGTAACTCATTAAATTAAAGTGAGACATAAAATCTCATTAAACCAGCGCAAAGATGAGACACTGTTGCATGTAACACCCTATCCTAATGTCCAATATTACATTTCTAACTATACCAAAAAGCCACGGAAAAATTTGAATTTTGTGTGGTTTTGTAAAAACGGATGGCAATTTTCAGGCCCGTAACTGCGTAATTTAAAGGCATACATAAAATCTGATTAAACCAGCGCAAAGAGGGGACATTGGTTCATGTAAGGATCTATTTAAATTTGTCAAATTAAATTAAATCAGATTTCGAACCATGCCAAAAAGCTACGGGAAAATTTGAATTTTGTATGATTTTGTAAAAACGGATGGCAATTTGCAGGCCCGTAACTGCGTAATTTAAAGGCAGACATAAAATCTGATTAAACCAGCGCAAAGAGGAGATATTGGTTCATGTAAGGATCTATTTAAATTTGTCAAATTAAATTAAATCAGATTTCGAACCATGCCAAAAAGCTACGGGAAAATTTGAATTTTGTATGATTTTGTAAAAACGGATGGCAATTTGCAGGCCCGTAACTGCGTAATTTAAAGGCAGACATAAAATCTGATTAAACCAGCGCAAAGAGGGGACATTGGTTCATGTAAGGATCTATTTAAATTTGTCAAATTAAATTAAATTAAATATCGAACCATGCCAAAAAGCCACGGGAAAATTTGAATTTTGTATGATTTTGTAAAAACGGATGGCAATTTGCAGGCCCGTAACTCATTAAATTAAAGTGAGACATAAAATCTCATTAAACCAAAGCAAAGATGAGACACTGGTGCATGTAACACCCTATTCAAATTTCGAATATTACATTTCTAACAATACCAAAAAGCCACGGGAAGATTCGAATTTTTTATGATTTTGTAAAAACGGATGGCAATTTGCATGCCCGTAACTCATTAAATTAAAGTCAGACATAAAATCTCATTAAACCAGCGCAAAGATGAGACACTGTTGCATGTAACACCCTATCCTAATGTCCAATATTACATTTCTAACTATACCAAAAAGCCACGGAAAAATTTGAATTTTGTGTGGTTTTGTAAAAACGGATGGCAATTTGCAGGCCCGTAACTCATTAAATTAAAGTGAGACATAAAATCTCATTAAACCAAAGCAAAGATGAGACACTGGTGCATGTAACACCCTATTCAAATTTCGAATACTACATTTCTAACAATACCAAAAAGCCACGGGAAGATTCGAATTTTTTATGATTTTGTAAAAACGGATGGCAATTTGCATGCCCGTAACTCATTAAATTAAAGTCAGACATAAAATCTCATTAAACCAGCGCAAAGATGAGACACTGTTGCATGTAACACCCTATCCTAATGTCCAATATTACATTTCTAACTATACCAAAAAGCCACGGAAAAATTTGAATTTTGTGTGGTTTTGTAAAAACGGATGGCAATTTGCAGGCCCGTAACTGCGTAATTTAAAGGCATACATAAAATCTGATTAAACCAGCGCAAAGAGGGGACATTGGTTCATGTAAGAATCTATTTAAATTTGTCAAATTAAATTAAACCAGATTTCGAACCATGCCAAAAAGCTACGGAAAAATTTGAATTTTGTATGATTTTGTAAAAACGGATGGCAATTTGCAGGCCCGTAACTGCGTAATTTAAAGGCAGACATAAAATCTGATTAAACCAGCGCAAAGAGGAGATATTGGTTCATGTAAGGATCTATTTAAATTTGTCAAATTAAATTAAATCAGATTTCGAACCATGCCAAAAAGCTACGGGAAAATTTGAATTTTGTATGATTTTGTAAAAACGGATGGCAATTTGCAGGCCCGTAACTCTTTAAATTAAAGTCAGACATGAAATCTCATTAAACCAGCACAAAGATGTGACACTGGTGCATGTAACACCCTATTCAAATTTCAAATATCAAATTTCTAACTATACCAAAAAGCCACGGAAAGATTTGAATTTTGTATGATTTTGTAAAAACAGATGGCAATTTGCAGGCCCGTAACTGAGTAATTTAAAGGCAGACATAAAATCTGATTAAACCAGCGCAAAGAGGAGACATTGGTTCATGTAAGGATCAATTTAAATTTGTCAAATTAAATTTCGAACCATGCCAAAAGGCCACGGGAAAATTTGAATTTTGTATGATTTTGTAAAAACGGATGACAATTTGCAAGCCCGTAACTCCGTAATTTAAAGTCAGACATAAAATCTGATTAAACCAGCGCAAAGGGGAGAAATTGTTGCATTTAAGGACCCACTCAAATTTCTAAAATTAAATTTTGAACTATGCCCGTAACGCTTTAAATTAAAGTCAGACATGAAATCTCATTAAACCAACACAAAGATGAGACACCCGTGCATGTAACACCCTATTCAAATTTCCAATATTACATTTCTAACTATACCAAAAAGCTACGGGAAAATTCGAATTTTGTATGATTTTGTAAAAACGGATGGCAATTTGCAGGCCCGTAACTCATTAAATTAAAGTGAGACATAAAATCTCATTAAACCAACGCAAAGATGAGACACT
The DNA here is from genome assembly GCA_963921985.1 of Agrilus biguttatus. Taxonomy (NCBI): domain Eukaryota; kingdom Metazoa; phylum Arthropoda; class Insecta; order Coleoptera; family Buprestidae; genus Agrilus; species Agrilus biguttatus. The sequence continues at coordinate 8,231,208 of OY998126.1, read as the reverse complement.
GGTGCATGTAACACCCTATACAAATTTCCAATATTACATTTCTAACTATACCAAAAAGCCACGGAAAAATTTTATTTTGTGTGGTTTTGTAAAAACGGATGGCAATTTGCAGGCCCGTAACTGCGTAATTTAAAGGCAGACATAAAATCTGATTTAACCAGCGCAAATAGGAGACATTGGTTCATGTAAGGATCTATTTAAATTTGTCAAATTAAATTAAATTAAATATCGAACCATGCCAAAAAGCCACGGGAAAGTTTGAATTTTGTATGATTTTGTAAAAACGGATGGCAATTTGCAGGCCCGTAACTCATTAAATTAAAGTGAGACATAAAATCTCATTAAACCAACGCAAAGATGAGACACTGGTGCATGTAACACCCTATTCAAATTTCCAATATTACATTTCTAACAATACCAAAAAGCCACGGGAAGATTCGAATTTTTTATGATTTTGTAAAAACGGATGGCAATTTGCATGCCCGTAACTCATTAAATTAAAGTCAGACATAAAATCTCATTAAACCAGCGCAAAGATGAGACACTGTTGCATGTAACACCCTATCCTAATGTCCAATATTACATTTCTAACTATACCAAAAAGCCACGGAAAAATTTGAATCTTGTGTGGTTTTGTAAAAACGGATGGCAATTTGCAGGCCCGTAACTGCGTAATTTAAAGGCATACATAAAATCTGATTAAACCAGCGCAAAGAGGGGACATTGGTTCATGGATTAAACCAGCGCAAAGAGGAGACATTGGTTCATGTAAGGATCTATTTACATTTGTCAAATTAAATTAAATTAAATTTCGAACCATGCCAAAAAGCCACGGGATAATTTGAATTTTGTATGATTTTGTAAAAACGGATGGCAATTTGCATGCCCGTAACTCATTAAATTAAAGTCAGACATAAAATCTCATTAAACCAGCGCAAAGATGAGACACTGGTGCATGTAACACCCTACTCAAATTTCCAAATTACATTTCTAACTATACCAAAAAGCCACGGGAAAATTTGAATTTTGTATGATTTTGTAAAAACGGATGGCAATTTTGCAGGCCCGTAACGCTTTAAATTAAAGTCAGACTTAAAATCACATTAAACCAACGCAAAGATGAGACACTGGTGTATGTAACACCCTGTTCAAATTTCAAATATCAAATTTCTAACTATACCAAAAAGAACGGAAAAATTTGAATTTTGTATGGTTTTGTAAAAACGGATGGCAATTTGCAGGCCCGTAACTCTTTAAATTAAAGTCAGCCATAAAATCTCATTTAACCACCGCAAAGATGGTACACTGGTGCATGTAACACCCTACTCAAAGTTCCAAATTACATTTCTAACTATACCAAAAAGCCACGGAAAGGTTTGAATTTAAATGATTTTCTAAAAACAGATGGCAATTTGCAGGCCCGTAACTGCGTAATTTAAAGGCAGACATAAAATCTGATTAAACCAGCGCAAAGAGGAGACCTTGGTTCATTTAAGGACCTATTTGAATTTGTCAAATTAAATTTCGAACCATGCCAAAAAGCCATGGGAAAATTTGAATTTTGTATGATTTTGTAAAAACGGATGGCAATTTGCAGGCCCGTAACTGCGTAATTTAAAGGCAGACATAAAATCTGATTAAACCAGCGCAAAGAGGAGACATTGGTTCATGTAAGGATCTATTTAAATTTGTCAAATTAAATTAAATTAAATTTCGAACCATGCCAAAAAGCCACGGGATAATTTGAATTTTGTATGATTTTGTAAAAACGGATGGCAATTTGCAGGCCCGTAACTGCGTAATTTAAAGGCAGACATAAAATCTGATTAAACCAGCGCAAAGAGGAGACATTGGTTCATTTAAGGACCTATTCGAATTTGTCAAATTAAATTTCGAACCATGCCAAAAAGCCACGGGAAAATTTGAATTTTGTATGATTTTGTAAAAACGGATGGCAATTTGCAGGCCCGTAACGCTTTAAATTAAAGTCAGACATGAAATCTCATTAATCCAACACAAAGATGAGACACTGGTGCATGTAACACCCTGTTCAAATTTCAAATATCAAATTTCTAACTATACCAAAAAGAACGGAAAAATTTGAATTTTGTATGGTTTTGTAAAAACGGATGGCAATTTGCAGGCCCGTAACTGAGTAATTTAAAGGCAGACATAAAATCTGATTAAACCAGCGCAAAGAGGAGACATTGGTTCATGTAAGGATCTATTTAAATTTGTCAAATTAAATTTCGAACCATGCCAAAAGGCCACGGGAAAATTTGAATTTTGTATGATTTTGTAAAAACGGATGACAATTTGCAAGCCCGTAACTCCGTAATTTAAAGTCAGACATAAAATCTGATTAAACCAGCGCAAAGGGGAGAAATTGTTGCATTTAAGGACCCACTCAAATTTCTAAAATTAAATTTTGAACTATGCCCGTAACACTTTAAATTAAAGTCAGACATGAAATTTCATTAAACCAACACAAAGATGAGACACCGGTGCATGTAACACCCTATTCAAATTTCCAATATTACATTTCTAACTATACCAAAAAGCTACGGGAAAATTCGAATTTTGTATGATTTTGTAAAAACGGATGGCAATTTGCAGGCCCGTAACTGCGTAATTTAAAGGCAGACATAAAATCTGATTATACCAGCGCAAAGAGGAGACGTTGGTTCATGTAAGGATCTATTTAAATTTGTCAAATTAAATTAAATTAAATATCGAGCCATGCCAAAAGGCTACGGGAAAATTTGAATTTTGTATGATTTTGTAAAAACGGATGGCAATTTGCAGGCCCGTAACTCATTAAATTAAAGTGAGACATAAAATCTCATTAAACCAACGCAAACATGAGACACTGGTGCATGTAACACCCTGTTCAAATTTCAAATATCAAATTTCTAACTATACCAAAAAGAACGGAAAGGTTTGAATTTTGTATGGTTTTGTAAAAACGGATGACAATTTGCAAGCCCGTAACTCCGTAATTTAAAGTCAGACATAAAATCTGATTAAACCAGCGCAAAGGGGAGAAATTGTTGCATTTAAGGACCCACTCAAATTTCTAAAATTAAATTTTGAACTATGCCCGTAACGCTTTAAATTAAAGTCAGACATGAAATCTCATTAATCCAACACAAAGATGAGACACTGGTGCATGTAACACCCTGTTCAAATTTCAAATATCAAATTTCTAACTATACCAAAAAGAACGGAAAAATTTGAATTTTGTATGGTTTTGTAAAAACGGATGGCAATTTGCAGGCCCGTAACTGCGTAATTTAAAGGCAGACATAAAATCTGATTATACCAGCGCAAAGAGGAGACGTTGGTTCATGTAAGGATCTATTTAAATTTGTCAAATTAAATTAAATTAAATATCGAGCCATGCCAAAAGGCTACGGGAAAATTTGAATTTTGTATGATTTTGTAAAAACGGATGGCAATTTGCAGGCCCGTAACTCATTAAATTAAAGTGAGACATAAAATCTCATTAAACCAGCGCAAAGATGAGACACTGGTGCATGTAACACCCTATTCAAATTTCCAATATTACATTTCTAACAATACCAAAAAGCCACGGGAAGATTCGAATTTTTTATGATTTTGTAAAAACGGATGGCAATTTGCATGCCCGTAACTTATTAAGTTAAAGTCAGACATAAAATCTCATTAAACCAACGCAAAGATGAGACACTGTTGCATGTAACACCCTATCCTAATGTCCAATATTACATTTCTAACTATACCAAAAAGCCACGGAAAAATTTGAATTTTGTATGATTTTGTAAAAACGGATGGCAATTTGCAGGCCCGTAACTGCGTAATTTAAAGGCAGACAAAATCTGATTAAACCAGCGCAAAGAGGAGACATTGGTTCATGTAAGGATCTATTTAAATTTGTCAAATTAAATTAAATTAAATTTCGAACCATGCCAAAAAGCTACGGGAAAATTTGAATTTTGTATGATTGTGTAAAAACGGATGGCAATTTGCAGTCCCGTAACTGCGTAATTTAAAGGCAGACATAAAATCTGATTAAACCAGCGCAAAGAGGAGACATTGGTTCATGTAAGGATCTATTTAAATTTGTCAAATTAAATTAAATTTCGAACCATGCCAAAAAGCCACGGGAAAATTTGAATTTTGTATGATTTTGTAAAAACGGATGGCAATTTGCAAACCCGTAACGCTTTAAATTAAAGTCAGACATGAAATCGCATTAAACCAACACAAAGATGAGACACTGGTGCATGTAACACCCTGTTCAAATTTCAAATATCAAATTTCTAACTATACCAAAAAGAACGGAAAAGTTTGAATTTTGTATGGTTTTGTAAAAACGGATGGCAATTTGCAGGCCCGTAACTGAGTAATTTAAAGGCAGACATAAAATCTGATTAAACCAGCGCAAAGAGGAGACATTGGTTCATGTAAGGATCTATTTAAATTTGTCAAATTAAATTTCGAACCATGCCAAAAGGCCACGGGAAAATTTGAATTTTGTATGATTTTGTAAAGACGGATGACAATTTGCAAGCCCGTAACTCCGTAATTTAAAGTCAGACATAAAATCTGATTAAACCAGCGCAAAGGGGAGAAATTGTTGCATTTAAGGACCCACTCAAATTTCTAAAATTAAATTTTGAACTATGCCCGTAACACTTTAAATTAAAGTCAGACATGAAATTTCATTAAACCAACACAAAGATGAGACACCGGTGCATGTAACACCCTATTCAAATTTCCAATATTACATTTCTAACTATACCAAAAAGCTACGGGAAAATTCGAATTTTGTATGATTTTGTAAAAACGGATGGCAATTTGCAGGCCCGTAACTCATTAAATTAAAGTCAGACGTAAAATCTCATTAAACCAGCACAAAGATGAGACACTGGTGCATGTAACACCCTGTTCAAATTTCAAATATCAAATTTCTAACTATACCAAAAAGAACGGAAAAATTTGAATTTTGTATGGTTTTGTAAAAACGGATGGCAATTTGCAGGCCCGTAACTGCGTAATTTAAAGGCAGACATAAAATCTGATTATAGCAGCGCAAAGAGGAGACGTTGGTTCATGTAAGGATCTATTTAAATTTGTCAAATTAAATTAAATTAAATATCGAGCCATGCCAAAAGGCTACGGGAAAATTTGAATTTTGTATGATTTTGTAATAACGGATGGCAATTTGCAGGCCCGTCACGCTTTAAATTAAAGTCAGACATGAAATCTCATTAAACCAACACAAAGATGAGACACTGGTGCATGTAACACCCTATTCAAATTTCCAATATTACATTTCTAACTATACCAAAAAGCCACGGGAAGATTCGAATTTTGTATGATTTTGTAAAAACGGATGGCAATTTGCAGGCCCGTAACTCATTAAATTAAAGTCAGACATAAAATCTGATTAAACCAGCGCAAATAGGAGACATTGGTTCATGTAAGGATCTATTTAAATTTGTCAAATTAAATTAAATTAAATTTCGAGCCATGCCAAAAAGCCACGGGAAAATTTGAATTTTGTATGATTTTGTAAAAACGGATGGCAATTTGCAGGCCCGTAACGCTTTAAATTAAAGTCAGACATGAAATCTCATTAAACCAACACAAAGATGAGACACTGGTGCATGTAACACCCTACTCAAATTTCCTATATTACGTTTATAACTATACCAAAAAGCCACGGAAAGATTTAAATTTTGTATGATTTTGTAAAAACAGATGGCAATTTGAAGGCCCGTAACTGAGTAATTTAAAGGCAGACATAAAATCTGATTAAACCAGCGCAAAGAGGAGACATTGGTTCATGTAAGGATCTATTTAAATTTGTCAAATTAAATTTCGAACCATGCCAAAAGGCCACGGGAAAATTTGAATTTTGTATGATTTTGTAAAAACGGATGACAATTTGCAAGCCCGTAACTCCGTAATTTAAAGTCAGACATAAAATCTGATTAAACCAGCGCAAAGAGGAGACGTTGGTTCATGTAAGGATCTATTTAAATTTGTCAAATTAAATTAAATTAAATATCGAGCCATGCCAAAAGGCTACGGGAAAATTTGAATTTTGTATGATTTTGTAATAACGGATGGCAATTTGCAGGCCCGTCACGCTTTAAATTAAAGTCAGACATGAAATCTCATTAAACCAACACAAAGATGAGACACTGGTGCATGTAACACCCTATTCAAATTTCCAATATTACATTTCTAACAATACCAAAAAGCCACGGGAAGATTCGATTTTTTTATGATTTTGTAAAAACGGATGGCAATTTGCATGCCCGTAACTCATTAAATTAAAGTCAGACATAAAATCTCATTAAACCAACGCAAAGATGAGACACTGTTGCATGTAACACCCTATCCTGATGTCCAATATTACATTTCTAACTATACCAAAAAGCCACGGAAAAATTTGAATTTTGTGTGGTTTTGTAAAAACGGATGGCAATTTGCAGGCCCGTAACTGCGTAATTTAAAGGCATACATAAAATCTGATTAAACCAGCGCAAAGAGGGGACATTGGTTCATGGATTAAACCAGCGCAAAGAGGAGACATTGGTTCATGTAAGGATCTATTTACATTTGTCAAATTAAATTAAATTAAATTTCGAACCATGCCAAAAAGCCACGGGATAATTTGAATTTTGTATGATTTTGTAAAAACGGATGGCAATTTGCATGCCCGTAACTCATTAAATTAAAGTCAGACATAAAATCTCATTAAACCAGCGCAAAGATGAGACACTGGTGCATGTAACACCCTATTCAAATTTCCAATATTACATTTCTAACTATACCAAAAAGCCACGGGAAAATTCGAATTTTGTATGATTTTGTAAAAACAGCTGGCAATTTGCAGGCCCGTAACTCATTAAATTAAAGTCAGACGTAAAATCTCATTAAACCAGCACAAAGATGAGACACTGGTGCATGTAACACCCTGTTTAAATTTCAAATATCAAATTTCTAACTATACCAAAAAGAACGGAAAAATTTGAATTTTGTATGGTTTTGTAAAAACGGATGGCAATTTGCAGGCCCGTAACTCTTTAAATTAAAGTCAGCCATAAAATCTCATTTAACCACCGCAAAGATGGTACACTGGTGCATGTAACACCCTACTCAAACTTCCAAATTACATTTCTAACTATACCAAAAATCCACGAAAAGATTTGAATTTTATATGATTTTCTAAAAACAGATGGCAATTTGCAGGCCCGTAACTGCGTAATTTAAAGGCAGACATAAAATCTGATTAAACCAGCGCAAAGAGGAGACATTGGTTCATGTAAGGATCTATTTAAATTTGTCAAATTAAATTAAATTAAATTTCGAACCATGCCAAAAAGCTACGGGAAAGTTTGAATTTTGTATGATTTTGTAAAAACGGATGGCAATTTGCAGGCCCGTAACGCTTTAAATTAAAGTCAGACATGAAATCTCATTAAACCAACACAAAGATGAGACATTGGTTCATGTAAGGATCTATTTAAATTTGTCAAATTAAATTAAATTAAATTTCGAACCATGCCAAAAAGCCACGGGAAAATTTGAATTTTGTATGATTTTGTAAAAACGGATGGCAATTTGCAGGCCCGTAACGCTTTAAATTAAAGTCAGACATGAAATCTCATTAAACCAACACAAACATGAGACACTGGTGAATGTAACACCCTACTCAAATTTCCAATATTACGTTTCTAACTATACCAAAAAGCCACGGAAAGATTTGAATTTTGTATGATTTTGTAAAAACAGATGGCAATTTGCAGGCCCGTAACTGAGTAATTTAAAGGCAGACATAAAATCTGATTAAACCAGCGCAAAGAGGAGACATTGGTTCATTTAAGGACCTATTTGAATTTGTCAAATTAAATTTCGAACCATGCCAAAAAGCCACGGGAAGATTTGAATTTTGTATGATTTTGTAAAAACGGATGGCAATTTGCAGGCCCGTAACGCTTTAAATTAAAGTCAGACATGAAATCTCATTAAACCAACACATAGATGAGACACTGGTGCATGTAACACCCTATTCAAATTTCCAGTATTACATTTCTAACAATACCAAAAAGCCACGGGAAGATTCGAATTTTTTATGATTTTGTAAAAATGGATGGCAATTTGCATGCCCGTAACTCATTAAATTATAGTCAGACATAAAATCTCATTAAACCAACGCAAAGATGAGACACTGTTGCATGTAACACCCTATCCTAATGTCCAATATTACATTTCTAACTATACCAAAAAGCCACGGAAAAATTTGAATTTTGTATGATTTTGTAAAAACAGATGGCAATTTGCAGGCCCGTAACTGAGTAATTTAAAGGCAGACATAAAATCTGGTTAAACCAGCGCAAAGAGGAGACATTGGTTCATGTAAGGATCTATTTAAATTTGTCAAATTAAATTTCGAACAATGCCAAAAGGCCACGGGAATATTTGAATTTTGTATGATTTTGTAAAAACGGATGACAATTTGCAGGTCCGTAACTCCTTAATTTAAAGTCAGACATAAAATCTGATTAAACCAGCACAAAGATGTGACACTGGTGCATGTAACACCCTATTCAAATTTCAAATATCAAGTTTCTAACTATACCAAAAAGAACGGAAAAATTTGAATTTTGTATGGTTTTGTAAAAATGGATGACAATTTGCAAGCCCGTAACTCCTTAATTTAAAGGCAAACATAAAATCTGATTCAACAAGGGTAAAGATAAGAGATTGGTGCATGTAAGGACCTTTTGTAATTTTTAATACTAAATTTGTAACTGTGCGACAAAACCGCACGAAAATTTGAATTTTTATGATTTTGTAAAAACGGGTGACAATTTGCAGGTCCGTAACTCCTTAATTTAAAGTCAGACATAAAATCTGATTAAACTAGCGCAAAGGGGAGAAATTGGTGCATTTAAGGACCCACTCAAATTTCTAAAATTAAATTTTGAACTATGCCCGTAACGCTTTAAATTAAAGTCAGACATGAAATCTCATTAAACCAACACAATGATGAGACACCGGTGCATGTAACACCCTATTCAAATTTCCAATATTACATTTCTAACTATACCAAAAAGCTACGGGAAAATTCGAATTTTGTATGATTTTGTAAAAACGGATGGCAATTTGCAGGCCCGTAACTCATTAAATTAAAGTCAGACGTAAAATCTCATTAAACCAACACAAAGATGACACACTGGTGCATGTAACACCTTATTCAAATTTCAAATATCAAATTTCTAACTATACCATAAAGAATGGAAAATTTTGAATTTTGTATGGTTTTGTAAAAATGGATGACAATTTGCAGGCCCGTAACTCTTTAATTTAAAGGCAGACATAAAATCTGATTGAACAAGGGCAAAGATAAGAGATTGGTGCATGTCAGGACCTTTTCTAATTTTTAATATTAAATTTGTAACAATGCGACAAAACCGCACGAAAATTTGAATTTTGTATGATTTTGTAGAAACGGATGACAATTTGCAGGCCCGTAACTCCGTAATTTAAAGGCAGACATAAAATCTGATTAAACCAGCGCAAAGGGGAGAAATTAGTGCATTTAAGAACCCACTCGAATTTCTAAATTTAAATTTTGAACTATGCCAAAAAGCCACGGGAAAATTTGAATTCTGTATGATTTTGTAAAAACGGATGGCAATTTGCAGGCCCGTAACTGCGTAATTTAAAGGCAGACATAAAATCTGATTAAACCAGCGCAAAGAGGAGACATTGGTTCATGTAAGGATCTATTTAAATTTGTCAAAGTAAATTTCGAACAATGCCAAAAAAATTTGAATTTTGTATGATTTTGTAAAAACGGATGACAATTTGCAAGCCCGTAACTCCGTAATTTAAAGTCAGACATAAAATCTGATTAAACCAGCGCAAAGGGGAGAAATTGTTGCATTTAAGGACCCACTCGAATTTCTAAAATTATATTCGAAACATGCCAAAAAGCCACGGGAAAATTTGAATCTTGTATGATTTTGTAAAAACGGATGGCAATTTGCAGGCCCGTAACTGCGTAATTTAAAGGCAGACATAAAATCTGATTAAACCAGCGCAAAGAGTAGACATTGGTTCATGGATTAAACCAGCGCAAAGAGGAGACATTGGTTCATGTAAGGATCTATTTAAATTTGTCACAATTAAATTAAATTAAATATCGAACCATGCCAAAAAACCACGGGAAAATTTGAATTTTGTATGATTTTGTAAAAACGGATGGCAATTTGCAGGCCCGTAACGCTTTAAATTAAAGTCAGACATGAAATCTCATTAAACCAACACAAAGATGAGACACTGGTGCATGTAACACCCTATTCGAATTTCCAATATTACATTTCTAACTATACCAAAAAGCCACGGGAAAATTCGAATTTTGTATGATTTTGTAAAAACGGATGGCAATTTGCAGGCCCGTAACGCTTTAAATTAAAGTCAGACATGAAATCTCATTAAACCAACACAAAGATGAGACACTGGTGCATGTAACACCCTATTCAAATTTCAAATATCAAATTTCTAACTATACCAAAAAGAACGGAAAAATTTGAATTTTGTATGGTTTTGTAAAAATGGATGACAATTTGCCTGCCAGTAACTCCTTAATTTAAAGGCAGACATAAAATCTGATTAAACCAGCGCAAATGGGAGAAATTGGTGCATTTAAGGACCCACTCGAGTTTCTAAAATTAAATTTTGAACTATGCCAAAAAGCCACGGAAAAATTTGAATTTTGTATGATTTTGTAAAAACGGATGGCAATTTGCAGGCCCGTAACTGCGTAATTTAAAGGCAGACATAAAATCTGATTAAACCAGCGCAAAGAGGAGATATTGGTTCATGTAAGGATCTATTTAAATTTGTCAAATTAAATTAAATCAGATTTCGAACCATACCAAAAAGCTACGGGAAAATCTGAATTTTGTATGATTTTGTAAAAACGGATGGCAATTTGCAGGCCCGTAACTCTTTAAATTAAAGTCAGACATGAAATCTCATTAAACCAGCACAAAGATGTGACACTGGTGCATGTAACACCCTATTCAAATTTCAAATATCAAATTTCTAACTGTACCAAAAAGAACGGAAAAATTTGAATTTTGTATGGTTTTGTAAAAAGGGATGACAATTTGCAGGCCCGTAACTCCTTAATTTAAAGGCAAACATAAAATCTGATTCAACAAGGGTAAAGATAAGAGATTGGTGCATGTAAGGACCTTTTGTAATTTTTAATACTAAATAAAAAAAAATTTTTAAAACTAAAACTATGCGACAAAACCGCACGAAAATTTGAATTTTTATGATTTTGTAAAAACGGGTGACAATTTGCAGGTCCGTAACTCCTTAATTTAAAGTCAGACATAAAATCTGATTAAACTAGCGCAAAGGGGAGAAATTGGTGCATTTAAGGACCCACTCAAATTTCTAAAATTAAATTTTGAACTATGCCCGTAACGCTTTAAATTAAAGTCAGACATGAAATCTCATTAAACCAACACAAAGATGAGACACTGGTGCATGTAACACCCTATTCAAATTTCCAATATTACATTTCTAACAATACCAAAAAGCCACGGGAAGATTTGAATTTTTTATGATTTTGTAAAAACGGATGGCAATTTGCAGCCCGTAACTCATTAAATTAAAGTCAGACATAAAATCTCATTAAACCAACGCAAAGATGAGACACTGTTGCATGTAACACCCTATCCTAATGTCCAATTTTACATTTCTAACTATACAAAAAAGCCACGGAAAAATTTGAATTTTGTGTGGTTTTGTAAAAACGGATGGCAATTTGCAGGCCCGTAACTGCGTAATTTAAAGGCAGACATAAAATCTGATTAAACCAGCGCAAAGAGGAGACATTGGTTCATTTAAGGACCTATTTGAATTTGTCAAATTAAATTTCGAACCATGCCAAAAAGCCACGGGAAGATTCGAATTTTGTATGATTTTGTAAAAACGGATGGTAATTTGCAGGCCCGTAACGCTTTAAATTAAAGTCAGACATGAAATCTCATTAAACCAACACAAAGATGAGACACTGGTGCATGTAACACCCTATTCAAATTTCCAATATTACATTTCTAACAATACCAAAAAGCCACGGGAAGATTCGAATTTTTTATGATTTTGTAAAAACGGATGGCAATTTGCATGCCCGTAACTCATTAAGTTAAAGTCAGACATAAAATCTCATTAAACCAACGCAAAGATGAGACACTGTTGCATGTAACACCCTATCCTAATGTCCAATATTACATTTCTAACTATACCAAAAAGCCACGGAAAAATTTGAATTTTGTATGATTTTGTAAAAACGGATGGCAATTTGCAGGCCCGTAACTGCGTAATTTAAAGGCAGACATAAAATCTGATTAAACCAGCGCAAAGAGGAGACATTGGTTCATGTAAGGATCTATTTAAATTTGTCAAATTAAATTAAATTAAATTTCGAACCATGCCAAAAAGCTACGGGAAAATTTGAATTTTGTATGATTTTGTAAAAACGGATGGCAATTTGCAGTCCCGTAACTGCGTAATTTAAAGGCAGACATAAAATCTGATTAAACCAGCGCAAAGAGGAGACATTGGTTCATGTAAGGATCTATTTAAATTTGTCAAATTAAATTAAATTAAATTTCGAACCATGCCAAAAAGCCACGGGAAAATTTGAATTTTGTATGATTTTGTAAAAACGGATGGCAATTTGCAGGCCCGTAACTGCGTAATTTAAAGGCAGACATAAAATCTGATTAAACCAGCGCAAAGAGGAGACATTGGTTCATGTAAGGATCTATTTAAATTTGTCAAATTAAATTAAATTAAATTTCGAACCATGCCAAAAAGCTACGGGAAAATTTGAATTTTGTATGATTTTGTAAAAACGGATGGCAATTTGCAGTCCCGTAACTGCGTAATTTAAAGGCAGACATAAAATCTGATTAAACCAGCGCAAAGAGGAGACATTGGTTCATGTAAGGATCTATTTAAATTTGTCAAATTAAATTAAATTAAATTTCGAACCATGCCAAAAAGCCATGGGAAAATTTGAATTTTGTATGATTTTGTAAAAACGGATGGCAATTTGCAGTCCCGTAACTGCGTAATTTAAAGGCAGACATAAAATCTGATTAAACCAGCGCAAAGAGGAGACATTGGTTCATGTAAGGATCTATTTAAATTTGTCAAATTAAATTAAATTAAATTTCGAACCATGCCAAAAAGCTACGGGAAAATTTGAATTTTGTATGATTTTGTAAAAACGGATGGCAACTTGCAGGCCCGTAACTGCGTAATTTAAAGGCAGACATAAAATCTGATTATACCAGCGCAAAGAGGAGACGTTGGTTCATGTAAGGATCTATTTAAATTTGTCAAATTAAATTAAATTAAATATCGAGCCATGCCAAAAGGCTACGGGAAAATTTGAATTTTGTATGATTTTGTAAAAACGGATGGCAATTTGCAGGCCCGTCACGCATTAAATTAAAGTCAGACATGAAATCTCATTAATCCAACACAAAGATGAGACACTGGTGCATGTAACACCCTATTCAAATTTCCAATATTACATTTCTAACTATACCAAAAAGCCACGGGAAGATTCGAATTTTGTATGATTTTGTAAAAACGGATGGCAATTTGCAGGCCCGTAACTCATTAAATTAAAGTCAGACATAAAATCTCATTAAACCAACGCAAAGATGAGACACTGGTGCATGTAACACCCTATACAAATTTCCAATATTACATTTCTAACTATACCAAAAAGCCACGGAAAATTTTTATTTTGTGTGGTTTTGTAATAACGGATGGCAATTTGCAGGCCCGTAACTGCGTAATTTAAAGGCAGACATAAAATCTGATTTAACCAGCGCAAGGAGGAGACATTGGTTCATGTAAGGATCTATTCAAATTTGTCAAATTAAATTAAATTAAATATCGAACCATGCCAAAAAGCCACGGGAAAATTTGAATTTTGTATGATTTTGTAAAAACAGATGGCAATTTGCAGGCCCGTAACTCATTAAATTAAAGTGAGACATAAAATCTCATTAAACCAACGCAAAGATGAGACACTGGTGCATGTAACACCCTATTCAAATTTCCAATATTACATTTCTAACAATACCAAAAAGCCACGGGAAGATTCGAATTTTTTATGATTTTGTAAAAACGGATGGCAATTTGCATGCCCGTAACTCATTAAATTAAAGTCAGACATAAAATATCATTAAACCAGCGCAAAGATGAGACACTGTTGCATGTAACACCCTATCCTAATGTCCAATATTACATTTCTAACTATACCAAAAAGCCACGGAAAAATTTGAATTTTGTGTGGTTTTGTAAAAACGGATGGCAATTTGCAGGCCCGTAACTGCGTAATTTAAAGGCATACATAAAATCTGATTAAACCAGCGCAAAGAGGGGACATTGGTTCATGGTTTAAACCAGCGCAAAGAGGAGACATTGGTTCATGTAAGGATCTATTTACATTTGTCAAATTAAATTAAATTAAATTTCGAACCATGCCAAAAAGCCACGGGATAATTTGAATTTTGTATGATTTTGTAAAAACGGATGGCAATTTGCATGCCCGTAACTCATTAAATTAAAGTCAGACATAAAATCTCATTAAACCAGGGCAAAGATGAGACACTGGTGCATGTAACACCCTATTCAAATTTCCAATATTACATTTCTAACTATACCAAAAAGCCACGGGAAAATTCGAATTTTGTATGATTTTGTAAAAACGGATGGCAATTTGCATGCCCGTAACTCATTAAATTAAAGTCAGACATAAAATATCATTAAACCAGCGCAAAGATGAGACACTGTTGCATGTAACACCCTATCCTAATGTCCAATATTACATTTCTAACTATACCAATAAGCCACGGAAAAATTTGAATTTTGTGTGGTTTTGTAAAAACGGATGGCAATTTGCAGGCCCGTAACTGCGTAATTTAAAGGCATACATAAAATCTGATTAAACCAGCGCAAAGAGGGGACATTGGTTCATGGTTTAAACCAGCGCAAAGAGGAGACATTGGTTCATGTAAGGATCTATTTACATTTGTCAAATTAAATTAAATTAAATTTCGAACCATGCCAAAAAGCCACGGGATAATTTGAATTTTGTATGATTTTGTAAAATCGGATGGCAGTTTGCAGGCCCGTAACTCATTAAATTAAAGTCAGACGTAAAATCTCATTAAACCAGCACAAAGATGAGACACTGGTGCATGTAACACCCTGTTCAAATTTCAAATATCAAATTTCTAACTATACCAAAAAGAACGGAAAAGTTTGAATTTTGTATGGTTTTGTAAAAACGGATGGCAATTTGCAGGCCCGTAACTCTTTAAATTAAAGTCAGCCATAAAATCTCATTTAACCACCGCAAAGATGGTACACTGGTGCATGTAACACCCTACTCAAAGTTCCAAATTACATTTCTAACTATACCAAAAAGCCACGGAAAGGTTTGAATTTTATATGATTTTCTAAAAACAGATGGCAATTTGCAGGCCCGTAACTGCGTAATTTAAAGGCAGACATAAAATCTGATTAAACCAGCGCAAAGAGGAGACCTTGGTTCATTTAAGGACCTATTTGAATTTGTCAAATTAAATTTCGAACCATGCCAAAAAGCCACGGGAAAATTTGAATTTTGTATGATTTTGTAAAAGCGGATGGCAATTTGCAGGCCCGTAACTCATTAAATTAAAGTCAGACATAAAAAAATCTCATTAAACCAACGCAAAGATGAGACACTGGTGCATGTAACACCCTATTCAAATTTCCAATATTACATTTCTAGCTATACCAAAAAGCCACGGAAAAATTTGAATTTTGTGTGGTTTTGTAAAAACGGACGGCAATTTGCAGGCCCGTAACGCTTTAAATTAAAGTCAGCCATAAAATCTCATTTAACCACCGCAAAGATGAGACACTGGTGCATGTAACACCCTACTCAAATTTCCAAATTACATTTCTAACTATACCAAAAAGCCACGGGAAAATTTGAATTTTGTATGATTTTGTAAAAACGGATGGCAATTTTGCAGGCCCGTAACGCTTTAAATTAAAGTCAGACATAAAATCACATTAAACCAACGCAAAGATGAGACAGTGGTGCATGTAACACCCCTTTCAAATTTCCAATATTACATTTCTAACTATACCAAAAAGCTACGGGAAAATTCGAATTTTGTATGATTTTGTAAAAACGGATGGCAATTTGCAGGCCCGTAACTCATTAAATTAAAGTCAGACGTAAAATCTGATTGAACCAGCACAAAGATGAGACACTGTTGCATGTAACACCCTATTCAAATTTCCAATATTACATTTCTAACTATACCAAAAAGAACGGAAAAATTTGAATTTTGTATAATTTTGTAAAAATGGATGACAATTTGCAGGCCCGTAACTCCTTAATTTAAAGGCAAACATAAAATCTGATTCAACAAGGGTAAAGATAAGAGATTGGTGCATGTAAGGACCTTTTGTAATTTTTAATACTAAATATGTAACTATGCGACCAAACCGCACGAAAATTTGAATTTTTATGATTTTGTAAAAACGGGTGACAATTTGCAGGTCCGTAACTCCTTAATTTAAAGTCAGACATAAAATCTTATTAAACTAGCGCAAAGGGGAGAAATTGGTGCATTTTAGGACCCACTCAAATTTCTAAAATTAAATTTTGAACTATGCCCGTAACGCTTTAAATTAAAGTCAGACATGAAATCTCATTAAACCAACACAAAGATGAGACACTGGTGCATGTAACACCCTATTCAAATTTCCAATATTACATTTCTAACAATACCAAAAAGCCACGGGAAGATTCGAATTTTTTATGATTTTGTAAAAACGGATGGCAATTTGCATGCCCGTAACTCATTAAATTAAAGTCAGACATAAAATCTCATTAAACCAACGCAAAGATGAGACACTGTTGCATCTAACACCCTATCCTAATGTCCAATATGACATTTCTAACTATACCAAAAAGCCACGGAAAAATTTGAATTTTGTGTGGTTTTGTAAAAACGGATGGCAATTTGCAGGCCCGTAACTGCGTAATTTAAAGGCAGACATAAAATCTGATTAAACCAGCGCAAAGAGGAGACATTGGTTCATGTAAGGATCTATTTAAATTTGTCAAATTAAATTAAATTAAATTTCGAACCATGCCAAAAAGCCACGGGATAATTTGAATTTTGTATGATTTTGTAAAAACGGATGGCAATTTGCAGGCCCGTAACTGCGTAATTTAAAGGCAGACATAAAATCTGATTAAACCAGCGCAAAGAGGAGACATTGGTTCATTTAAGGACCTATTTGAATTTGTCAAATTAAATTTCGAACCATGCCAAAAAGCCACGGGAAAATTTGAATTTTGTATGATTTTGTAAAAACGGATGGCAATTTGCAGGCCCGTAACGCTTTAAATTAAAGTCAGACATTAAATCTCATTAATCCAACACAAAGATGAGACACTGGTGCATGTAACACCCTATTCAAATTTCCAATATTACATTTCTAACAATACCAAAAAGCCACGGGAAGATTCGAATTTTTTATGATTTTGTAAAAACGGATGGCAATTTGCATGCCCGTAACTCATTAAGTTAAAGTCAGACATAAAATCTCATTAAACCAGCGCAAAGATGAGACACTGTTGCATGTAACACCCTATCCTAATGTCCAATATTACATTTCTAACTATACCAAAAAGCCACGGAAAAATTTGAATTTTGTATGATTTTGTAAAAACGGATGGCAATTTGCAGGCCCGTAACTGCGTAATTTAAAGGCAGACATAAAATCTGATTAAACCAGCGCAAAGAGGAGACATTGGTTCTTGTAAGGATCTATTTAAATTTGTCAAATTAAATTAAATTAAATTTCGAACCATGCCAAAAAGCTACGGGAAAATTTGAATTTTGTATGATTTTGTAAAAACGGATGGCAATTTGCAGTCCCGTAACTGCGTAATTTAAAGGCAGACATAAAATCTGATTAAACCAGCGCAAAGAGGAGACATTGGTTCATGTAAGGATCTATTTAAATTTGTCAAATTAAATTAAATTAAATTTCGAACCATGCCAAAAAGCCACGGGAAAATTTGAATTTTGTATGATTTTGTAAAAACGGATGGCAATTTGCATGCCCGTAACGCTTTAAATTAAAGTCAGACATGAAATCTCATTAAACCAACACAAAGATGAGACACTGGTGCATGTAACACCCTACTCAAATTTCCTATATTACGTTTCTAACTATACCAAAAAGCCACGGAAAGATTTGAATTTTGTATGATTTTGTAAAAACAGATGGCAATTTGCAGGCCCGTAACTGAGTAATTTAAAGGCAGACATAAAATCTGATTAAACCAGCGCAAAGAGGAGACATTGGTTCATGTAAGGATCTATTTAAATTTGTCAAATTAAATTTCGAACCATGCCAAAAGGCCACGGGAAAATTTGAATTTTGTATGATTTTGTAAAAACGGATGACAATTTGCAAGCCCGTAACTCCGTAATTTAAAGTCAGACATAAAATCTGATTAAACCAGCGCAAAGGGGAGAAATTGTTGCATTTAAGGACCCACTCAAATTTCTAAAATTAAATTTTGAACTATGCCCGTAACGCTTCAAATTAAAGTCAGACATGAAATTTCATTAAACCAACACAAAGATGAGACACCGGTGCATGTAACACCCTATTCAAATTTCCAATATTACATTTCTAACTATACCAAAAAGCTACGGGAAAATTCGAATTTTGTATGATTTTGTAAAAACGGATGGCAATTTGCAGGCCCGTAACTCATTAAATTAAAGTCAGACGTAAAATCTCATTAAACCAGCACAAAGATGAGACACTGGTGCATGTAACACCCTGTTCAAATTTCAAATATCAAATTTCTAACTATACCAAAAAGAACGGAAAAATTTGAATTTTGTATGGTTTTGTAAAAACGGATGGCAATTTGCAGGCCCGTAACTGCGTAATTTAAAGGCAGACATAAAATCTGATTATACCAGCGCAAAGAGGAGACGTTGGTTCATGTAAGGATCTATTTAAATTTGTCAAATTAAATTAAATTAAATATCGAGCCATGCCAAAAGGCTACGGGAAAATTTGAATTTTGTATGATTTTGTAAAAACGGATGGCAATTTGCAGGCCCGTCACGCTTTAAATTAAAGTCAGACATGAAATCTCATTAAACCAACACAAAGATGAGACACTGGTGCATGTAACACCCTATTCAAATTTCCAATATTACATTTCTAACTATACCAAAAAGCCACGGGAAGATTCGAATTTTGTATGATTTTTTAAAAACGGATGGCAATTTGCAGGCCCGTAACTCATTAAATTAAAGTCAGACATAAAATCTCATTAAACCAACGCAAAGATGAGACACTGGTGCATGTAACACCCTATACAAATTTCCAATATTACATTTCTAACTATACCAAAAAGCCACGGAAAGATTTGAATTTTGTATGATTTTGTAAAAACAGATGGCAATTTGCAGGCCCGTAACTGAGTAATTTAAAGGCAGACATAAAATCTGATTAAACCAGCGCAAAGAGGAGACATTGGTTCATGTAAGGATCTATTTAAATATGTCAAATTAAATTTCGAACCATGCCAAAAGGCCACGGGAAAATTTGAATTTTGTATGGTTTTGTAAAAACGGATGACAATTTGCAAGCCCGTAACTCCGTAATTTAAAGTCAGACATAAAATCTGATTAAACCAGCGCAAAGGGGAGAAATTGTTGCATTTAAGGACCCACTCAAATTTCTAAAATTAAATTTTGAACTATGCCCGTAACGCTTTAAATTAATGTCAGACATGAAATCTCATTAAACCAACACAAAGATGAGACACCGGTGCATGTAACACCCTATTCAAATTTCCAATATTACATTTCTAACTATACCAAAAAGCTACGGGAAAATTCGAATTTTGTATGATTTTGTAAAAACGGATGGCAATTTGCAGGCCCGTAACTCATTAAATTAAAGTCAGACGTAAAATCTCATTAAACCAGCACCAAGATGAGACACTGGTGCATGTAACACCCTGTTCAAATTTCAAATATCAAATTTCTAACTATACCAAAAAGAACGGAAAAATTTGAATTTTGTATGGTTTTGTAAAAACGGATGGCAATTTGCAGGCCCGTAACTGCGTAATTTAAAGGCAGACATAAAATCTGATTATACCAGCGCAAAGGGAGAAATTAGTGCATTTAAGAACCCACTCGAATTTCTAAATTTAAATTTTGAACTATACCAAAAAGCCACGGGAGGATTCGAATTTTGTATGATTTTGTAAAAACGGATGGCAATTTGCAGGCCCGTAACTCATTAAATTAAAGTCAGACATAAAATCTCATTAAACCAACGCAAAGATGAGACACTGGTGCATGTAACACCCTATACAAATTTCCAATATTACATTTCTAACTATACCAAAAAGCCACGGAAAAATTTTATTTTGTGTGGTTTTGTAAAAACGGATGGCAATTTGCAGGCCCGTAACTGCGTAATTTAAAGGCAGACATAAAATCTGATTAAACCAGCGCAAAGAGGGGACATTGGTTCATGGATTAAACCAGCGCAAAGAGGAGACATTGGTTCATGTAAGGATCTATTTACATTTGTCAAATTAAATTAAATTGAATTTCGAACCATGCCAAAAAGCCACGGGATAATTTGAATTTTGTATGATTTTGTAAAAACGGATGGCAATTTGCATGCCCGTAACTCATTAAATTAAAGTCAGACATAAAATCTCATTAAACCAGCGCAAAGATGAGACACTGGTGCATGTAACACCCTACTCAAATTTCCAAATTACATTTCTAGCTATACCAAAAAGCCACGGAAAAATTTGAATTTTGTGTGGTTTTGTAAAAACGGACGGCAATTTGCAGGCCCGTAACGCTTTAAATTAAAGTCAGCCATAAAATCTCATTTAACCACCGCAAAGATGAGACACTGGTGCATGTAACACCCTACTCAAATTTCCAAATTACATTTCTAACTATACCAAAAAGCCACGGGAAAATTTGAATTTTGTATGATTTTGTAAAAACGGATGGCAATTTTGCAGGCCCGTAACGCTTTAAATTAAAGTCAGACATAAAATCACATTAAACCAATGCAAAGATGAGACACTGGTGCATGTAACACCCTATTCAAATTTCCAATATTACATTTCTAACTATACCAAAAAGCTACGGGAAAATTCGAATTTTGTATGATTTTGTAAAAACGGATGGCAATTTGCAGGCCCGTAACTAATTAAATTAAAGTCGGACGTAAAATCTCATTAAACCAGCACAAAGATGAGACACTGGTGCATGTAACACCCTGTTCAAATTTCAAATATCAATTTTCTAACTATACCAAAAAGAACGGAAAAATTTGAATTTTGTATGGTTTTGTAAAAACGGATGACAATTTGCAGGCCCGTAACTCCTTAATTTAAAGGCAAACAGAAAATCTGATTCAACAAGGGTAGAGATAAGAGATTGGTGTATGTCAGGACCTTTTCTAATTTTTAATATTAAATTTGTAACAATGCGAAAAAACCGCACGAAAATTTGAATTTTGTATGATTTTGTAGAAACGGATGGCAATTTGCAGGCTCGTAACGCTTTAAATTAAAGTCAGACATGAAATCTCATTAAACCAACACAAAGATGATACACTGGTGCATGTAACACCCTATTCAAATTTCAAATATCAAATTTCTAACTATACCAAAAAGAACGGAAAAATTTGAATTTTGTATGGTTTTGTAAAAATGGATGACAATTTGCCTGCCCGTAACTCCGAAATTTAAAGGCAGACATAGAATCTGATTAAACCAGCGCAAAGGGAGAAATTAGTGCATTTAAGAACCCACTCGAATTTCTAAATTTAAATTTTGAACTATGCCAAAAAGCCACGGGAAAATTTGAATTCTGTATGATTTTGTAAAAACGGATGGCAATTTGCAGGCCCGTAACTGCGTAATTTAAAGGCAGACATTAAATCTGATTAAACCAGCGCAAAGAGGAGACATTGGTTCATGTAAGGATCTATTTAAATTTGTCAAATTAAATTTCGAACCTTGCCAAAAGGCCACGGGAAAATTTGAATTTTGTATGATTTTGTAAAAACGGATGACAATTTGCAAGCCCGTAACTCCGTAATTTAAAGTCAGACATAAAATCTGATTAAACCAGCGCAAAGAGGAGAAATTGTTGCATTTAAGGCCCCACTCGAATTTCTAAAATTAAATTTCGAAACATGCCAAAAAGCTACGGGAAAATTTGAATTTTGTATGATTTTGTAAAAACGGATGGCAATTTGCAGGCCCGTAACGCTTTAAATTAAAGTCAGACATGAAATCTCATTAAACCAACACAAAGATGAGACACTGGTGCATGTAACACCCTATTCAAATTTCAAATATCAAATTTGTAACTATACCAAAAAGAACGGAAAAATTTGAATTTTGTGTGGTTTTGTAAAAATGGATGACAATTTGCCTGCCCGTAACTCCTTAATTTAAAGGCAGACATAAAATCTGATTAAACCAGCGCAAATAGGAGAAATTGGTGCATTTAAGGACCCACTCGAGTTTCTAAAATTAAATTTTGAACTATGCCAAAAAGCCACGGAAAAATTTGAATTTTGTATGATTTTGTAAAAACGGATGGCAATTTGCAGGCCCGTAACTGCGTAATTTAAAGGCAGACATAAAATCTGATTAAACCAGCGCAAAGAGGAGATATTGGTTCATGTAAGGATCTATTTAAATTTGTCAAATTAAATTAAATCAGATTTCGAACCATGCCAAAAAGCTACGGGAAAATTTGAATTTTGTATGATTTTGTAAAAACGGATGACAATTTGCAAGCCCGTAACTCCGTAATTTAAAGTCAGACATAAAATCTGATTAAACCAGCGCAAAGAGGAGAAATTGTTGCATTTAAGGCCCCACTCGAATTTCTAAAATTAAATTTCGAAACATGCCAAAAAGCTACGGGAAAATTTGAATTTTGTATGATTTTGTAAAAACGGATGGCAATTTGCAGGCCCGTAACGCTTTAAATTAAAGTCAGACATGAAATCTCATTAAACCAACACAAAGATGATACACTGGTGCATGTAACACCCTATTCAAATTTCAAATATCAAATTTCTAACTATACCAAAAAGAACGGAAAAATTTGAATTTTGTATGGTTTTGTAAAAATGGATGACAATTTGCCTGCCCGTAACTCCTTAATTTAAAGGCAGACATAAAATCTGATTAAACCAGCGCAAAGAGGAGAAATTGTTGCATTTAAGGCCCCACTCGAATTTCTAAAATTAAATTTCGAAACATGCCAAAAAGCTACGGAAAAATTTGAATTTTGTATGATTTTGTAAAAACGGATGGCAATTTGCAGGCCCGTAACTTTTTAAATTAAAGTCAGACATGAAATCTCATTAAACCAGCACAAAGATGTGACACTGGTGCATGTAACACCCTATTCAAATATCAAATTTCTAACTATACCAAAAAGAACGGAAAAATTTGAATTTTGTATGGTTTTGTAAAAATGGATGACAATTTGCAGGTCCGTAACTCCTTAATTTAAAGTCAGACATAAAATCTGATTAAACTAGCGCAAAGGGGAGAAATTGGTGCATTTAAGGACCCACTCAAATTTCTAAAATTAAATTTTGAACTATGCCCGTAACGCTTTAAATTAAAGTCAGACATGAAATCTCATTAAACCAACACAAAGATGAGACACTGGTGCATGTAACACCCTATTCAAATTTCAAATATCAAATTTCTAACTATACCAAAAAGAACGGAAAAATTTGAATTTTGTGTGGTTTTGTAAAAATGGATGACAATTTGCCTGCCCGTAACTCCTTAATTTAAAGGCAGACATAAAATCTGATTAAACCAGCGCAAATAGGAGAAATTGGTGCATTTAAGGACCCACTCGAGTTTCTAAAATTAAATTTTGAACTATGCCAAAAAGCCACGGAAAAATTTGAATTTTGTATGATTTTGTAAAAACGGATGGCAATTTGCAGGCCCGTAACTGCGTAATTTAAAGGCAGACATGAAATCTGATTAAACCAGCGCAAAGAGGAGAAATTGTTGCATTTAAGGCCCCACTCGAATTTCTAAAATTAAATTTCGAAACATGCCAAAAAGCTACGGGAAAATTTGAATTTTGTATGATTTTGTAAAAATGGATGACAATTTGCCTGCCCGTAACTCCTTAATTTAAAGGCAGACATAAAATCTGATTAAACCAGCGCAAAGGGGAGAAATTGGTGCATTTAAGGCCCCACTCGAATTTCTAAAATTAAATTTCGAAACATGCCAAAAAGCTACGGGAAAATTTGAATTTTGTATGATTTTGTAAAAACGGATGGCAATTTGCAGGCCCGTAACGCTTTAAATTAAAGTCAGACATGAAATCTCATTAAACCAACACAAAGATGATACACTGGTGCATGTAACACCCTATTCAAATTTCAAATATCAAATTTCTAACTATACCAAAAAGAACGGAAAAATTTGAATTTTGTATGGTTCTGTAAAAATGGATGACAATTTGCCTGCCCGTAACTCCTTAATTTAAAGGCAGACATAAAATCTGATTAAGCCAGCGCAAATAGGAGAAATTGGTGCATTTAAGGCCCCACTCGAATTTCTAAAATTAAATTTCGAAACATGCCAAAAAGCTACGGGAAAATTTGAATTTTGTATGATTTTGTAAAAACGGATGGCAATTTGCAGGCCCGTAACGCTTTAAATTAAAGTCAGACATGAAATCTCATTAAACCAACACAAAGATGATACACTGGTGCATGTAACACCCTATTCAAATTTCAAATTTCCAACTATACCAAAAAGAACGGAAAAATTTGAATTTTGTATGGTTTTGTAAAAATGGATGACAATTTGCCTGCCCGTAACTCTTTAATTTAAAGGCAGACATAAAATCTGATTGAACAAGGGCAAAGATAAGAGATTGGTGCATGTCAGGACCTTTTCTAATTTTTAATATTAAATTTGTAACAATGCGAAAAAACCGCACGAAAATTTGAATTCTGTATGATTTTGTAGAAACGGATGACAATTTGCAGGCCCGTAACTCCTTAATTTAAAGGCAGACATAAAATCTGATTAAACCAGCGCAAATAGGAGAAATTGGTGCATTTAAGGACCCTTTCGAGTTTCTAAAATTAAATTTTGAACTATGCCAAAAAGCCACGGAAAAATTTGAATTTTGTATGATTTTGTAAAAACGGATGGCAATTTGCAGGCCCGTAACTCTTTAAATTAAAGTCAGACATGAAATCTCATTAAACCAGCACAAAGATGTGACACTGGTGCATGTAACACCCTATTCAAATATCAAATTTCTAACTATACCAAAAAGAACGGAAAAATTTGAATTTTGTATGGTTTTGTAAAAATGGATGACAATTTGCAGGTCCGTAACTCCTTAATTTAAAGTCAGACATAAAATCTGATTAAACTAGCGCAAAGGGGAGAAATTGGTGCATTTAAGGACCCACTCAAATTTCTAAAATTAAATTTTGAACTATGCCCGTAACGCTTTAAATTAAAGTCAGACATGAAATCTGATTAAACCAACACAAAGATGAGACACTGGTGCATGTAACGCCCTATTCAAATTTCCAATATTACATTTCTAACTATACCAAAAAGCCACGGGAAGATTCGAATTTTGTATGATTTTGTAAAAACGGATGATAATTTGCAGGCCCGTAACTGCGTAATTTAAAGGCAGACATAAAATCTGATTAAACCAGCGCAAAGAGGAGACATTGGTTCATGTAAGAACCTATTTAAATTTGTCAAATTAAATTTCGAACCATGCCAAAAAGCCACGGGAAAATTTTAATTTTGTATGATTTTGTAAAAACGGATGGCAATTTGCAGGCCCGTAACGCTTTAAATTAAAGTCAGACATGAAATCTCATTAAACCAACACAAAGATGAGACACTGGTGCATGTAACGCCCTATTCAAATTTCCAATATTACATTTCTAACTATACCAAAAAGCCACGGGAAGATTCGAATTTTGTATGATTTTGTAAAAACGGATGGCAATTTGCAGGCCCGTAACTCATTAAATTAAAGTCGGACATAAAATCTCATTAAACCAACGCAAAGATGAGACACTGGTGCATGTAACACTATTCATATTTCCAATATTACATTTTTAACTATACCAAAAAGCCACGGGAAGATTCGAATTTTGTATGATTTTGTAAAAACGGATGGCAAATTGCAGGCCCGTAACTGCGTAATTTAAAGCCAGACATAAAATCTGATTAAACAAGCGCAAATAGGAGACATTGATTCATGTAAGAACCTTTTTAAATTTGTCAAATTAAGTTTCGAACCATGCCAAAAAGCCACGGGAAATTTGAATTTTGTATGATTTTGTAAAAACGGATGGCAATTTGCAGGCCCGTAACTCATTAAATTAAAGTCAGACATAAAATCTCATTAAACCAACGCAAAGATGAGACAATGGTGCATGTAACACCCTATTCAAATTTCCAATATTACATTTCTAACTATACCAAATAGCCACGGGAATATTCGAATTTTGTATGATTTTGTAAAAACGGATGGCAATTTGCAGGCCCGTAACTCATTAAATTAAAGTCGGACATAAAATCTCATTAAACCAACGCAAAGATGAGACACTGGTGCATGTAACACCCTATTCAAATTTCCAATATTACATTTCTAACTATACCAAAAAGCCACGGGAAGATTCGAATTTTGTATGATTTTGTAAAAACGGATGATAATTTGCAGGCCCGTAACTGCGTAATTTAAAGGCAGACATAAAATCTGATTAAACCAGCGCAAGGAGGAGACATTGGTTCATGTAAGAACCTATTTAAATTTGTCAAATTAAATTTTGAACTATGCCAAAAAGCCACGGAAAAATTTGAATTTTGTATGATTTTGTAAAAACGGATGGCAACTTGCAGGCCCGTAACTGCGTAATTTAAAGGCAGACATAAAATCTGATTAAACCAGCGCAAAGACGAGACACTGGTGCATGTAACACCCTAATCAAATTTCCAATATTACATTTCTAACTATACCAAAAAGCCACGGGAAGATTCGAATTTTGTATGATTTTGTAAAAACGGATGGCAATTTGCAGGCCCGTAACTCATTAAATTAAAGTCAGACATAAAATCTCATTAAACCAACGCAAAGATGAGACACTGGTGCATGTAACACCCTATTCAAATTTCCAATATTACATTTCTAACTATACCAAAAAGCCACGGGAAGATTCGAATTTTGTATGATTTTGTAAAAACGGATGGCAACTTGCAGGCCCGTAACTGCGTAATTTAAAGGCAGACATAAAATCTGATTAAACCAGCGCAAAGAGGAGACACTGGTGCATGTAACACCCTAATCAAATTTCCAATATTACATTTCTAACTATACCAAAAAGCCACGGGAAGATTCGAATTTTGTATGATTTTGTAAAAACGGATGATAATTTGCAGGCCCGTAACTGCGTAATTTAAAGGCAGACATAAAATCTGATTAAACCAGCGCAAGGAGGAGACATTGGTTCGTGTAACACCCTATTCAAATTTCCAATATTACATTTCCAACTATACCAAAAAGCCACGGGAAGATTCGAATTTTGTATGATTTTGTAAAAACGGATGGCAACTTGCAGGCCCGTAACTGCGTAATTTAAAGGCAGACATAAAATCTGATTAAACCAGCGCAAGGAGGAGACATTGGTTCGTGTAACACCCTATTCAAATTTCCAATATTACATTTCCAACTATACCAAAAAGCCACGGGAAGATTCGAATTTTGTATGATTTTGTAAAAACGGATGATAATTTGCAGGCCCGTAACTGCGTAATTTAAAGGCAGACATAAAATCTGATTAAACAAGCGCAAAGAGGAGACATTGGTTCATGTAGGAACCTATTTAAATTTGTCAAATTAAATTTCGAACCATGCCAAAAAGCCACGGGAAAATTTGAATTTTGTATGATATTGTAAAAACGGATGGCAATTTGCAGGCCCGTAACTCATTAAATTAATGTCAGACATAAAATCTCATTAAACCTACGCAAAGATGAGACACTGGTGCATGTAACACCCTATTCAAATTTCAAATATCAAATTT
Organism: Agrilus biguttatus; assembly: GCA_963921985.1. NCBI lineage: Eukaryota > Metazoa > Arthropoda > Insecta > Coleoptera > Buprestidae > Agrilus > Agrilus biguttatus. Next base: position 8,202,888 of record OY998126.1, on the reverse strand, counting down.
CTAACTATACCAAAAAGAACGGAAAAGTTTGAATTTTGTATGGTTTTGTAAAAATGGATGGCAATTTGCAGGCCCGTAACTGCGTAATTTAAAGGCATACATAAAATCTGATTAAACCAGCGCAAAGAGAGGACATTGGTTCATTTAAGGACTTATTTGAATTTGTCAAATTAAATTTCGAACCATGCCAAAAAGCCACGGGAAAATTTGAATTTTGTATGATTTTGTAAAAACGGATGACAATTTGCAGGCCCGTAACTCCGTAATTTAAGGTCAGACATAAAATCTGATTAAACTAACGTAAGGATGAGAAATAAGTGCATGTAATAACCTATTCTAATTTCTAAAATTACATTTCTAACTATGCCAATAACACCGCACGAAAATTTGAATTTTATATGATTTTGTAAAAACGGATGACAATTTCCAGAACCGTACCTTCTTAATTTAATGTCAGACATAAAATCTGATTGAACCACCGCAAATAGGAGACCTTGGTGCATATACGAACCTCTTCTAATAATATGAGCACGGCATAGTCGATGTTTTAGGAGAATAAATGTGTTCTGATGTATATGTAATATTAAATGGAAAAATTAATTAAAACTGTTTACAAGAGCGAATTTAATATATTTGATAGTATAGGAGTGTATATATGTATTTTTTACGACACGTAAACGCATCAATGTAATTCCATGATCAAGATAAGAATTTTAGTAGTTTGGGCGGGCGTCATGAAAAAAATAGGTTTAATTTTATAGAAATGACATTCTTATATATTTAACAAAATTATGTAGGTACACTCGTTTGTAACAGTTGAGAACATTTAAGATTTTCCATAAAGAAATTCGTTCGATTTTATAATATTATTACATTTTATGTATCGCGTATCTCTGCTGTATCTTTATTTGACCTCCAGAATGGAATGTTGGCAGTTACAAAAATAGACCGAAATTTTTTGTGACCGTTAAAGCTGATACGATAAGAGATTCCTCTATATGAATTTACTGTTACACAACACGAAACAATTTCTACTTTAAATAAATTTAAGAAATACGTATAAATTAAATTATTCTAAAGACCATTTTGCATTTACGTTTTATTTAGATTTTTGTGGGAGGGGTATACTAAAAAATCATTTTGATGGATTATTTTAATAAACTAAATAATTAACTAAACTTTTGCAATTAAAGAATTTAAATGAATGGGTTTTATTTTCAGACAGTTTTGCACGTGTTTTGTTTTAGTAGATATCTAAAATCATCAAAACAACGATTTACAGCATAATTTATAAACACAGGCATGCTCCTTTTTATTAATTTACTGACCACGAATAGTAGTATTATAAATAATTTGTTGTGATGTTTATAGCAATAACAACAATAACAATAATAATAATTTTTTGAAAGACTTACTACTTCAGTTTCATCTTTGTGAAGTTGCAGTTGTGTAAGACCAAGCCCGGCACTCTGTGACACTGCCTCTAATGCTTCGATATAACATACTCGGCCAATCCCCAGATCGCATTTCCTTCTTCAAACGAACCTAAATGACGTAAAATATAATTTATTGCATATAATCAATTGTGAAACATTATTTTAATAACTGAAGGAATGAAAATCACTTTTAAATGTTTGAAAATATTTTATTGTAAATTCTACAATATTGTTTCGACATAACAATGTCTTTCTCGTCTATATATATTTTTTACAGTCAACAGCCGGTATTCTGTGGGTATAATTTTCAAAATTTCAGGTACATACTCGTTGTTAAGAAATACCACATGTCCATCCTTCTAATCTTGCATCTAATAAAGGCGTATTGATAAATTTTTGTTGGTCATTTGTAATATTCTCGCTCATCTTTATTGCTTTTCTAATTTCAAAAAATTCTAAAAAGTCTAACCATTTCCCTTTTCTTTTATTAAGTAAAATTTTCATGGTGGCCGAAATGATAAAATGGTTACTATTTTTGCAATGTGTTGCAAAACCCCTGTTGTGTTTTTAAACGAATAAATAAATAATAACAATTTTATCAATTCGGACACCATCAAAATTTTACATAATGAAAGAAAAGGGAAATGGTTGGACTTTTTAGAAGAGACTGGACTGTTTAGAATTTTTTGAAATTAAAAAAGCAATAAAGATGAACGAGAATAAATTGATTAAGGCTTTCACGGCCATTTGGTGAACTGGTGTTGTCCTTCTTCGGGTGTACAGGCCGTCGTCGGTTGGAATTGCTTCCTAACGTTTCGCTAGCGCGAGTGGCAGGTTTCTTCAGAGGTCTATCCATTTTCGCACCCGAAGAAGGACAACACCAGTTCATGAACGAGAATATAACAAATGACTAAAAAAATATATATAGACGATAAGTATGACCTGAAATTTAGTAAATCTATTACTCTTGAGAAAGACATTGTTATGTCGAAACAATTTTGTAGAGTTTACAATAAAATATATTGCAACATTTAAAAGTGATTTTCATTCCTTCAATTATTAATTTATTGCATTTTAGTTAAAAAACTATTTTTTTATAGTATTTGTTGTAATTTTCATTAAAATTATCAATTATAGGTTAAATTTAAAAAATTAAGAAATAAGTTCATTCGTTATTTTAAAAATATTTTACATAAGTATACATATTTAATTATGCAGATGTTCTGATATTCACCTGAAGAAGCCAATGTTTTGGCGAAACAATTGTAATGATCAATTAAAAATATTTTTGAAACTTTCCTCTCGTTTTCTTTATTTAACATGGAATTTCAACAAGTAAATCCTACTACCATTATTTATTTATATACATATTTAGAATTACGGCACTCTTTTCGGCCCCCTTAACCAATTTAGCATCATATCTTAAAAATATTCTAATAAAACTTCATTTAATAAATATTGGAAAAATGACGTTTTCACTCAAACGTGAATAAATCCTATTTTTTTTAATATGGTTTCAAGGTATGATTTCAACACATCATTTTCCTAGTTTACTAACCATAAATATAAGCGATTTATTGTGTTTGTTAAATTGTTTATATACTACTGTAAATTGTTATATTAATTTTGAAAAGATTTACCTTTTGCATTTCTTTGAACGCCGTAGCAACGAAATATCACATTTACTACAAGAAACCGTTCATCACTCTGTAATTAACACAAACTATTTATGCATTCCGTATTAATACTACGCCTTAATTTTTAGACAAAATTATGTCTTGCTTTTGGTATCTTTAGTTCGTCAAATTTCGTTCATTTTCGATCGACCCGAAAATAACATAGACAACTATTTTTGATTGGTTGTATTTCATTCGTTATGCAACCCATTCTACAGACGATTATATGCTGTCGAATACAATCAAAAGCTAACACGGAGAGTTTTTCCTTACTTTTGTTTCCACATTGGAACTTTATAGAATTTTTAAAAAGTATTCGATTGTTCTTGAAAATCGTTATTTACAAGATAAGAGAAAAGACGGTAGAATTATGACAAAATCTAACAAATGACTGCTTTTAAATTTTGTTTTCTTTTAAAATTGAATAAACTAAAAATTGAAGACGCAGACTGTTTCAGTGTTATCTATTTACAGAATTTAAATAAAAATTATACGGAATTTTAAAGTTTCAAATGTTTAATAATAAACTGTATTATATTTCGCGATAAGAATAGATAAACTTTTTAGGCTTTTATATCTGGCATCTGGTACTCGATTTGATCCAAAAGGCAACAGTTTATTTACAATTATAAAAAGAAATATATGAAATTTGCTACTAAATGTCTCAAAGGGTTGTATGAACAATTTGAATATATGTTTGTTTTATTTTACGCAAAACTAATCTCATGCTTTTTACAAAATATTAAAATATTAATCGAACAATATCCAAAAAAGAAGGAATTAAAATCCTTATTCGTCTAAATTTTAAGATCAAAATTATAAAATTTTGAACGCGTCGTACCAAGTAGGCACAACGAACCGAAAGCCACATCCCACGACCGGTTTCGACCTATCGGATTCAACAGGGACAAAGATAAAAGATTGGTGCATGTAACGACCTTTTCTAATTTTTAATATTAAAATTGTAACTATGCGAAAAAACCGCACGAAATTTGAATTTTGTATGATTTTGTAAAAACGGATGACAATTTGCAGGCCCGTAACTCCGTAATTTAAAGTCAGACATAAAATCTGATTAAACCAGCGCAAATGGGAGCAATTGGTGCATTTAAGGACCCACTCGAATTTCTAAAATTAAATTTGTAACTATGCCAAAAAGCCACGGAAAAATTTGAATTTTGTATGATTTTGTAAAAACGGATGGCAATTTGCAGGCCCGTAACTGCGTAATTTAAAGTCAGACATAAAATCTGATTAAACCAGCGCAAATGGGAGAAATTGGTGCATTTAAGGACCCACTCGACTTTCTAAAATTAAATTTTGAACTATGCCAAAAAGCCACGGAAAAATTTGAATTTTGCATGATTTTGTAAAAACGGATGGCAGTTTGCAGGCCCGTAACTGCGTAATTTAAAGGCAGACATAAAATCTGATTAAACCAGCGCAAATGGGAGAAATTGGTGCATTTAAGGACCCACTCGAATTTCTAAAATTAAATTTGTAACTATGCCAAAAAGCCACGGAAAAATTTGAATTTTGTATGATTTTGTAAAAACGGATGGCAATTTGCAGGCCCGTAACGCTTTAAATTAAAGTCAGACATGAAATCTCATTAAACCAACACAAAGATGAGACACTGGTGCATGTAACACCCTATTCAAATTTCCAAAATTACATTTCTAACTATACCAAAAAGCCACGGGAAAATTCGAATTTTGTATGATTTTGTAAAAACGGATGGCAATTTGCAGGCCCGTAACTCATTAAATTAAAGTCAGACGTAAAATCTCATTAAACCAGCACAAAGATGTGACACTGGTGCATGTAACACCCTGTTCAAATTTCAAATATCAAATTTCTAACTATACCAAAAAGAACGGAAAAATTTGAATTTTGAATGGTTTTGTAAAAACGGATGGCAATTTGCATGCCCGTAACTCTTTAAATTAAAGTCAGCCATAAAATCTCATTTAACCACCGCAAAGATGAGACACTGGTGCATGTAACACCCTACTCAAATTTCCAAATTACATTTCTAACTATACGAAAAATCCACGGAAAGATTTGAATTTTATATGATTTTCTAAAAACAGATGGCAATTTGCAGGCCCGTAACTGCGTAATTTAAAGGTAGACATAAAACCTGATTAAACCAGCGCAAAGAGGAGACATTGGTTCATTTAAGGACCTATTGAATTTGTCAAATTAAATTTCGAACCATGCCAAAAAGCCACGGGAAAATTTGAATTTTGTATGATTTTGTAAAAACGGATGGCAATTTGCAGGCCCGTAACTCATTAAATTAAAGTCAGATATAAAAAAATCTCATTAAACCAACGCAAAGATGAGACACTGGTGCATGTAACACCCTATTCAAATTTCCAATATTACATTTCTAACTATACCAAAAAGCCACGGAAAAATTTGAATTTTGTGTGGTTTTGTAAAAACGGATGGCAATTTGCAGGCCCGTAACTGCGTAATTTAAAGGCAGACATAAAATCTGATTAAACCAGCGCAAAGAGGAGACATTGGTTCATGTAAGGATCTATTTAAATTTGTCAAATTAAATATCGAACCATGCCAAACAGCCACGGGAAAATTTGAATTTTGTATGATTTTGTAAAAACGGATGGCAATTTGCATGCCCGTAACTCATTAAATTAAAGTCAGCCATAAAATCTCATTTAACCACCGCAAAGATGAGACACTGGTGCATGTAACACCCTACTCAAATTTCCAAATTACATTTCTAACTATACGAAAAATCCACGGAAAGATTTGAATTTTATATGATTTTCTAAAAACAGATGGCAATTTGCAGGCCCGTAACTGCGTAATTTAAAGGTAGACATAAAACCTGATTAAACCAGCGCAAAGAGGAGACATTGGTTCATTTAAGGACCTATTTGAATTTGTCAAATTAAATTTCGAACCATGCCAAAAAGCCACGGGAAAATTTGAATTTTGTATGATTTTGTAAAAACGGATGGCAATTTGCAGGCCCGTAACTCATTAAATTAAAGTCAGATATAAAAAAATCTCATTAAACCAACGCAAAGATGAGACACTGGTGCATGTAACACCCTATTCAAATTTCCAATATTACATTTCTAACTATACCAAAAAGCCACGGAAAAATTTGAATTTTGTGTGGTTTTGTAAAAACGGATGGCAATTTGCAGGCCCGTAACTGCGTAATTTAAAGGCAGACATAAAATCTGATTAAACCAGCGCAAAGAGTAGACATTGGTTCATGTAAGGATCTATTTAAATTTGTCAAATTAAATTAAACTAAATATCGAACCATGCCAAAAAGCCACGGGAAAATTTGAATTTTGTATGATTTTGTAAAAACGGATGGCAATTTGCATGCCCGTAACTCATTAAATTAAAGTCAGCCATAAAATCTCATTTAACCACCGCAAAGATGAGACACTGGTGCATGTAACACCCTACTCAAATTTCCAAATTACATTTCTAACTATACGAAAAATCCACGGAAAGATTTGAATTTTATATGATTTTCTAAAAACAGATGGCAATTTGCAGGCCCGTAACTGCGTAATTTAAAGGTAGACATAAAACCTGATTAAACCAGCGCAAAGAGGAGACATTGGTTCATTTAAGGACCTATTTGAATTTGTCAAATTAAATTTCGAACCATGCCAAAAAGCCACGGGAAAATTTGAATTTTGTATGATTTTGTAAAAACGGATGGCAATTTGCAGGCCCGTAACTCATTAAATTAAAGTCAGATATAAAAAAATCTCATTAAACCAACGCAAAGATGAGACACTGGTGCATGTAACACCCTATTCAAATTTCCAATATTACATTTCTAACTATACCAAAAAGCCACGGAAAAATTTGAATTTTGTGTGGTTTTGTAAAAACGGATGGCAATTTGCAGGCCCGTAACTGCGTAATTTAAAGGCAGACATAAAATCTGATTAAACCAGCGCAAGGAGGAGACATTGGTTCGTGTAACACCCTATTCAAATTTCCAATATTACATTTCCAACTATACCAAAAAGCCACGGGAAGATTCGAATTTTGTATGATTTTGTAAAAACGGATGGCAACTTGCAGGCCCGTAACTGCGTAATTTAAAGGCAGACATAAAATCTGATTAAACCAGCGCAAGGAGGAGACATTGGTTCGTGTAACACCCTATTCAAATTTCCAATATTACATTTCCAACTATACCAAAAAGCCACGGGAAGATTCGAATTTTGTATGATTTTGTAAAAACGGATGGCAACTTGCAGGCCCGTAACTGCGTAATTTAAAGGCAGACATAAAATCTGATTAAACCAGCGCAAGGAGGAGACATTGGTTCGTGTAACACCCTATTCAAATTTCCAATATTACATTTCCAACTATACCAAAAAGCCACGGGAAGATTCGAATTTTGTATGATTTTGTAAAAACGGATGATAATTTGCAGGCCCGTAACTGCGTAATTTAAAGGCAGACATAAAATCTGATTAAACAAGCGCAAAGAGGAGACATTGGTTCATGTAGGAACCTATTTAAATTTGTCAAATTAAATTTCGAACCATGCCAAAAAGCCACGGGAAAATTTGAATTTTGTATGATATTGTAAAAACGGATGGCAATTTGCAGGCCCGTAACTCATTAAATTAATGTCAGACATAAAATCTCATTAAACCTACGCAAAGATGAGACACTGGTGCATGTAACACCCTATTCAAATTTCAAATATCAAATTTCTAACTATACCAAAAAGAACGGAAAAGTTTGAATTTTGTATGGTTTTGTAAAAATGGATGGCAATTTGCAGGCCCGTAACTGCGTAATTTAAAGGCATACATAAAATCTGATTAAACCAGCGCAAAGAGAGGACATTGGTTCATTTAAGGACTTATTTGAATTTGTCAAATTAAATTTCGAACCATGCCAAAAAGCCACGGGAAAATTTGAATTTTGTATGATTTTGTAAAAACGGATGACAATTTGCAGGCCCGTAACTCCGTAATTTAAGGTCAGACATAAAATCTGATTAAACTAACGTAAGGATGAGAAATAAGTGCATGTAATAACCTATTCTAATTTCTAAAATTACATTTCTAACTATGCCAATAACACCGCACGAAAATTTGAATTTTATATGATTTTGTAAAAACGGATGACAATTTCCAGAACCGTACCTTCTTAATTTAATGTCAGACATAAAATCTGATTGAACCACCGCAAATAGGAGACCTTGGTGCATATACGAACCTCTTCTAATAATATGAGCACGGCATAGTCGATGTTTTAGGAGAATAAATGTGTTCTGATGTATATGTAATATTAAATGGAAAAATTAATTAAAACTGTTTACAAGAGCGAATTTAATATATTTGATAGTATAGGAGTGTATATATGTATTTTTTACGACACGTAAACGCATCAATGTAATTCCATGATCAAGATAAGAATTTTAGTAGTTTGGGCGGGCGTCATGAAAAAAATAGGTTTAATTTTATAGAAATGACATTCTTATATATTTAACAAAATTATGTAGGTACACTCGTTTGTAACAGTTGAGAACATTTAAGATTTTCCATAAAGAAATTCGTTCGATTTTATAATATTATTACATTTTATGTATCGCGTATCTCTGCTGTATCTTTATTTGACCTCCAGAATGGAATGTTGGCAGTTACAAAAATAGACCGAAATTTTTTGTGACCGTTAAAGCTGATACGATAAGAGATTCCTCTATATGAATTTACTGTTACACAACACGAAACAATTTCTACTTTAAATAAATTTAAGAAATACGTATAAATTAAATTATTCTAAAGACCATTTTGCATTTACGTTTTATTTAGATTTTTGTGGGAGGGGTATACTAAAAAATCATTTTGATGGATTATTTTAATAAACTAAATAATTAACTAAACTTTTGCAATTAAAGAATTTAAATGAATGGGTTTTATTTTCAGACAGTTTTGCACGTGTTTTGTTTTAGTAGATATCTAAAATCATCAAAACAACGATTTACAGCATAATTTATAAACACAGGCATGCACCTTTTTATTAATTTACTGACCACGAATAGTAGGATTATAAATAATTTGTTGTGATGTTTATAGCAATAACAACAATAACAATAATAATAATTTTTTGAAAGACTTACTACTTCAGTTTCATCTTTGTGAAGTTGCAGTTGTGTAAGACCAAGCCCGGCACTCTGTGACACTGCCTCTAATGCTTCGATATAACATACTCGGCCAATCCCCAGATCGCATTTCCTTCTTCAAACGAACCTAAATGACGCAAAATATAATTTATTGCATATAATCAATTGTGAAACATTATTTTAATAATTGAAGGAATGAAAATCACTTTTAAATGTTTGAAAATATTTTATTGTAAACTTTACAATATTGTTTCGACATAACAATGTCTTTCTCAGGAGTAACAGATTTACTAAATTTCAGGTCATGCTTATCGTCTATATATATATTTTTTACAGTCAACAGCCGGTATTCTGTGGGTATAATTTTCAAAATTTCAGGTACATACTCGTTGTTAAGAAATCTTCTAATCTTGCATCTAATAAAGGCGTATTGATAAAATTTTGTTGGTCATTTGTAATATTCTCGCTCATCTTTATTGCTTTTTTAATTTCAAAAAATTCTAAAAAGTCTGGTTACTATTTTTGCAATGTGTCGCAAAACCCCTGTTGTGTTTTTAAACTAATAAATAAATAATAACAATTTTATCAATTCGGACACCATCAAAATTTTACATAATGAAAGAAAAGGGAAATGGTTGGACTTTTTAGAAGAGATTGGACTGTTTAGAATTTTTTGAAATTAAAAAAGCAATAAAGATGAACGAGAATAAATTGATTAAGGCTTTCACGGCCATTTGATGAACTGGTGTTGTCCTTCTTTCGGGTGTACAGGCCGTCGTCGGTTGGAATTGCTTCCTAACGTTTCGCTAGCGCGAGTGGCAGGTTTCTTCAGAGGTCTATCCATTTTCGCACCCGAAGAAGGACAACACCAGTTCATGAACGAGAATATAACAAATGACCAAAAAAATATATATAGACGATAAGTATGACCTGAAATTTAGTAAATCTATTACTCTTGAGAAAGACATTGTTATGTCGAAACAATTTTGTAGAGTTTACAATAAAATATATTGCAACATTTAAAAGTGATTTTCATTCCTTCAATTATTAATTTATTGCATTTTAGTTAAAAAACTATTTTTTTATAGTATTTGTTGTAATTTTCATTAAAATTATCAATTATAGGTTAAATTTAAAAAATTAAGAAATAAGTTCATTTGTTATTTTAAAAATATTTTACATAAGTGTACATATTTAATTATGCAGATGTTCTGATATTCACCTGAAGAAGCCAATGTTTTGGCGAAACAATTGTAATGATCAATTAAAAATATTTTTGAAACTTTCCTCTCGTTTTCTTTATTTAACATGGAATTTCAACAAGTAAAGCGTACTACCATTATTTATTTATATACATATTTAGAATTACGGCACTCTTTTCGGCCCCCTTAACCAATTTAGCATCATATCTTAAAAATATTCTAATAAAACTTCATTTAATAAATATTGGAAAAATGACGTTTTCACTCAAACGTGAATAAATCCTATTTTTTTTTAATATGGTTTCAAGGTATGATTTCAACACATCATTTTCCTAGTTTACTAACCATAAATATAAGCGATTTATTGTGTTTGTTAAATTGTTTATATACTACTGTAAATTGTTATATTAATTTTGAAAAGATTTACCTTTTGCATTTCTTTGAACGGCGTAGCAACGAAATATCACATTTACTACAAGAAATCGTTCATCACTCTGTAATTAACACAAACTATTTATGCATTCTGTATTAATACTACGCATTAATTTTTAGACAAAATTGTGTCTTGCTTTTAGTATCTTTAGTTCGTTAAATTTCGTTCATTTTCGATCGACCCGAAAATAACATAGACAACTACTTTTGATTGGTTGTATTTCATTCGTTATGCAACCCATTCTACAGACGATTATATGCTGTCGAATACAATCAAAAGCTAAGACGGAAAGTTTTTCCTTGCTTTTGTTTCCACATTGGAACTTCATAGAATTTTTAAAAAGTACTCGATTGTTCTTGAAAATCGTTATTTACAAGATAAGAGCAAAGACGGTAGAATTATGACAAAATCTAACAAATGACTGCTTTTAAATTTTGTTTTCTTTTAAAATTGAATAAACTAAAAATTGAAGACGCAGACTGTTTCAGTGTTATCTATTTATAGAATGTAAATAAAAATTATACGGAATTTTAAAGTTTCAAATGTTTAATAATAAACTGTATTATATTTCGCGATAAGAATAGATAAACTTTTTAGGCTTTTATATCTGGCATCTGGTACTCGATTTGAACCAAAAGGCAACAGTTTATTTACAATTATAAAAAGAAATATATGAAATATGCTACTAAATGTCTCAAAGGGTTGTATGAACAATTTGAATATATGTTTGTTTTATTTTATGCAAAACTAATCTCATGCTTTTTACAAAATATTAAAATATTAATTGAACAATATTCAAAAAAGAAGGAATTAAAATCCTTATTCGTCTAAATTTTAAGATCAAAGATATAACATTTTGAACGCGTCGTACCAAGTAGGCACAACGAACCGAAAGCCACACCCACGACCGGTTTCGACCTATCGGGTCTCATCAGGTTATATTTTCGTCAAGGAGTCCATCGGAAACAACAGTGTAATTCAATGCCGGTAGGGGTATTAGCCCTCGGAGTAGATGTTTCATATTTATATTTATATTTATATTTAATTGAACAATATTTACATAAAAAATACTATAAATATTTATTTTTTTTTAAACTTAACTTCCACTTAATTATTTTTTAGCGATATTACGTTGTTGTAAAGGAACTTGACTCGTTACATATTTGTAATGTCAACAATTAACCCCTACTGTACATAACACCCTCAAATAACGAAATTCGAATAGGTTGCTATATGCGTCAATGTCTACTCTTTGCACTGGTTTAATCAAATTTTATGTCTCACTTGAAATTAAGGAGGTACGGTCGTGCAAATTGTCATCCGTTATTACAAAATCGTACAAAATGCAAATCCTGGCGTGCTTTATTAATCTAGTACTGCACATAACACCCTCAAATAACGATTGTGATGGAAAGTTCGATGCATGGTGCTAATTTGGACTTAAATATAAACAGTTTACATTCACCATTCCCCGAAGATCCAATGCAGTCTTACAATAAATCAAATTTTAAATCAATCCAACAAAATTCAAATTTTCGCGCGCCTTTTTGGTATAGATACAAAATTTATTTTGAAAATTGAAAGAAGTCGAGATATGCCTCAATATCTGCTCTTTATATTGGTTAGATCAGATTTTAATTCCCACTTTAAATTAACGAGCTACGGTGCTGCAAATTCTCATCCGTTTTAACAAAATCGAACAAAATTCAAATGTTGGCGCGGCTTTTTGGCATAGTTAGAATTTTATTCTGGAAATTCGAAAAGGCAGCTATATGCGTCAATGTCTGCTCTTTGCGCTGATTTAATCAGATTTTATGTCTCACTTGAAATTAAGGAGGTACGGTCGTGCAAATTGTCATCCGTTATTTCAAAATCGTACAAAACGCAAATCTTGGCGTGCTTCTTTGATCTAGTCCGAATTTATATTTTGAAAATTGGAAGATGTCGTGATTTGCTTTAATATCTGCTCTTTACATTGGTTAGGTCAGATTTTAATTCCCACTTTAAATTAACGAGCTACGGTCCTGCAAATTGTCCTCCCTTTTTAGAAAATGGAACAATATTCAAATATTCGCGCGGCTTTTTGGCGGAGTTACAAATTTTATTTTGAAAATTATAAGATGTCGTTGTATTTACTAACGTCTGCCCTTCGCGCTGGTTAAATCATATTGTAATTTTCGTTTTAAATTAACGAGCTATGGTCCTACAAATTGTCATCCGCTTTTACAAAATCGAACAAAATTCAAATGTTGGCGCGGCTTTTTGGCATAGTTAGAATTTTATTCTGGAAATTCGAAAAGGCAGCTATATGCGTCAATGTCTGCTCTTTGCGCTGATTTAATCAGATTTTATGTCTCACTTGAAATTAAGGAGGTACGGTCGTGCAAATTGTCATCCGTTATTTCAAAATCGTACAAAACGCAAATCTTGGCGTGCTTCTTTGATCTAGTCCGAATTTATATTTTGAAAATTGGAAGATGTCGTGATTTGCTTTAATATCTGCTCTTTACATTGGTTAGGTCAGATTTTAATTCCCACTTTAAATTAACGAGCTACGGTCCTGCAAATTGTCCTCCCTTTTTAGAAAATGGAACAATATTCAAATATTCGCGCGGCTTTTTGGCGGAGTTACAAATTTTATTTTGAAAATTATAAGATGTCGTTGTATTTACTAACGTCTGCCCTTCGCGCTGGTTAAATCATATTGTAATTTTCGTTTTAAATTAACGAGCTATGGTCCTACAAATTGTCATCCGCTTTTACAAAATCGAACAAAATTCAAATATTGGCGCGGCTTTTTGGCATAGTTAGAAATTTTATTTTGGAAATTCGAATAAGTAGTTATATGCGTCAATGTATGCTGTTTGTTTTTGTTTAATCAAATATTAATTTTCACTTTCAAGTAAAGAGCCACGGCCTTGCAAATTGTCATCCGTTATTACAAAATTGTACAAAATGCAAATTTTGACGTGCCTTTTTGATCTAGTCCGAATTTTTATTCTGGAAATTCGAATAATTTGTTTTATGCCTCAATATCTGCTCTTTGCGTTGGTTTAATCAGATTATAATTCTCACCTTAAATTTGTGTTACCGCTAGTATGGCCCTACGCCAATCTCTGTTAGAAACTGATACATATTTGAATTAAAAAAAGTGATATCATATTAATGTAATTATAATTTAACAGTTTTGCGTTGCCTTCCACATCGTATGAATATACATGAAGAATTCCTTACAGATCCCCGTCATCTTTGCTACCCTAAATACTAAAAAATTTGTTGTTCTTTTTCAATAATTTGTCATAATCTGGTTTCTTACTAAGGACCCTGCAATCATTGAAACACGCGAGCTGATCCACGCGCTGTTTTGTGTATAACTGAATTATAAAAAATTAATTTAGTTTTATTTTTTTTCAATTAACAATGGGTACTACAATTAATAAAAGATTACGGGTATTTACTAAAATCGTTCATTGATGCAATTGGAATGATAATACAGATAATAGAAGCTTTTATAAGACGTATCTTCGTCCGCTTAGAAATTACTTAGCTAATTGAAGTTGTCCAGGTAAGCCTTAATACATAATTAGTATTTTAATTAAATTAAATTAACTAACACTTAATAACAATAATAAAATCTTTAAGAATTGAACTAAAGTTCAAAAGTTGGTAAAAATATTCCTTCTTCGGAAGTTATATCTAAACTTATGCTATTACAAATATTCCTTACTTATTTTCTAACCGTTCCAGATGGGGTGGTAAATGAAATAATTTTTTTAATGGAGAATTGTTGACTTCGGTCTGTTCATTAATAATTTCTGGACTGTATTTGTTTTTGTTTATTTCTAATTCTTCTAATAATTTTATTCTATACGAATTATTTTCTGAATGTATTATTCTAAAATCATTGTTTAATTTTTTTTAAGTGTTTCGCATAATTGGAATCTACTTTATTGGTATTATACGATTTGTAATGTTCATTGATTCTGATATTAAAATTTCTAGCTTTTTTACAAATATAAAGTTAATCACAAGAATTACATGTTAATTTGTATACGCCTGATTTGTAATCATTTTTGATTTTGTCATTACTATTTTTTATATGGTTCCCTAATTTATTGTTGGTTTTATATGTAATATTAATGTGGAATTTACTCAGTGCAGTTTTTATGTTTTTCCAAATTGGGCCCATGAATGTAATACTATTAAATATTTTGGTTCAAGATGTCGCCATTAATAATGGGTATAATCCAAATACAATAGATAACTTATTAAAGAAAATTAAATACAAAGAAACCATTCAAAATGTATACCCTATACATCAAGAGCCAAAAAAATTCAACAGTATTATATTCATGGGCCCAATTTCGAAAAAAAAAACTGCACTGAGTAAATTCAATATTACCGTTATATATAAAACCAACAATAAATTAGGAAAACATAAAAATTAATAACGACAAAACCAAATTAACATGTAATTCTTCTGATAAACTTTATATTGATAACACAGCTAGAAAATTTAAAATCAGAATCAATGAACATTACAAATCTTATAATAACAATAAAGTAGATTCCAATTATGCCGAACACTTAAACGACAATAAACATAATTTCAACAAAGATTTTAGAATAATACACGCAGAAAATAATTCCTATAGAATAAAATTATTAGAAGAATTAGAAATAAACAAAAACAAATGCAGCCCAGATATTATTAATTAACAGACTGAAGTCAACAATTCTCCATTAATAAATCTATTTCATTTCCCACCCCCTCCTGGAACGATTAGAATATAAGCAACGAATATTTGTAATAGCATAAGTTTAGATATAACTTCCGAAGAAGCTACAGTGTAGCGAAACAATATTGTCAAGTGAGAAACAATAAACTGTGAAATTCGAAGAAGTGCTTTTTATCCATTAAATATATGATGGGAATTCATCAAGTATCAGTAGACAAAATCAAGTATAAAAATATTCCCATTATATGTGGTAATAAGTAGATGATTAATTTTTAATCGTAAGGAGCTTCTGCCAATTACAAAATAGGTATAAAAAAGACACAAAGATAATAATGCCACAAATAATCAGTGTATATTTTTATTACACAGTGACAGTTTTCTAAAATAGGCAGAGTGTTTCAACAGTCACTATTAAGAATTTGAATGAGTTATTCCTGTAATTCCATTAAATATAATCCATCTTCAGACAAATACAAAGAACAAACGCATATGCAACAGTAATACAAATTATTCGAGACAATTCGTTAATTTTAAAAGTGTATTTTTTTATAAATTTACAAAAAGACTAAGAACGGTCATAAACAGTTTTCATAATGTCTTTTTTATATGTTCTGTAATTTTTTTTGACATTACTAACGTATTGTACTGTATACTTAATAATTCTTCATTAGTTTTCCTTTGATTAACAAATGCTTAGTTTTATGTACTATAATTAGTAAGTTTATATGAAATTTATAGATAACAATAAGAGATACTTTCAATGTAATTAGGAAATTACATTGTAATAATCTTAAAAGAAAAATAGTTGTTTCAAAGAATAGTTTATAGGAGCTTCATTTCCAAAGCCTTCCCTTTTTGCATTTTGAAATAACCGTTATTTCAATTTTAATGATTCCTTGATAATGAGCACAATTCTCCTACAGATTACCTCAAATTAATCAGGAAAAGTTTTTACTACTGTGACGTTCTAGTCGGGAATAGAACCCGGATCCCTGGCTCCTGCGTTACTCTATTTTTGAATTAGAAATATTTAGTATAATTCTGTTTCTATTATTGTTTCTATTCTGCTACTATTATTATATAACTTACGTATTCATTCAATAGTTTGTACTAGACCTACAACATGGCCAACATCATCAATTTTGCACCTCTATTTTTGGTATTCAGTATTGGATTTGCCCAAGACGACTACAGATTAAGCACCACAGTCCGTCCTTCTCATTATGAAGTAGAATTAACCCTTCTTCCAGGATTTGGTCCAAATGCGGCCTTTTCAGGAAGTGTAAAAATTACTTTGTCGACTTCCGCATCGGTTTCACAATTTGATGTTCAATCGAGCAGTTTAACTTTCAGTGTTTTACAGCTTTACAGTACTGCTGATACTACGCAAGCTAATATAATAAACAGTTTTAGCGAGAATACGACTTATGAAAAGGTGACAATTAAAACATCAACAAATTTGGTGGTTGGAAACACTTACATCCTTTCAGCAACTTTTACTGGAATTTTGCAAGATGACATGGTTGGATTTTACAGAAGTTCGTATAAAGATACCAACGGTAATACAAAGTAAGTTACAGATACACTTATAGTTGCATAAAAATAGTCATCCTTGTTACCAGACGAATACAAATATTCAAACTCTCAAAAAAAAAAATGAATAATAACAGAATCACCTTACACAAACACTTCTGCACCATACCAAATACGTTGCAAATTGTTTTGATTCACAACCTTTGAATGTAAATAGAGTCAACAGACAACAGTTTCTATTTCTATTTCAATTGTCTGCGAATGTCTAAGATATTATCTTATATTTGTGGTAATATTTACAAAGGTCTCTATCTGCGTGACTATTGTATATTTTTTCAACTACAAATTCAAGGTAAGACGTACATTTTCGATCAATATTTTATTCAAAAGACGTTCAATTTTCTCTGTTTTTGGAATTTCTTTGAAAGTACTAGGTGATCATAAAAAAATTCGGAAAAAGTATTTTCAAGTTTCTTGGCTTGAAACAGTAATCATATAGGTACTCCATTCATATCCAATATTATCTGACTGTTTATTTTGAAATCCTTGCGTAAAGTGCAAACAACATCTCAAGTGGATTCGGTTCATTGTACTTGGTATTAATCAAAAAAAAGCACGGATCAAATTAACACCGCTTTATTTATAATAAAAAATACAAAATGCACTTATCTTTTTCATTAAATGAAAGCACGCGTAACGTTAATTAATTTATTTTAGAATAAGGTGTTAATGACCAAAGTAAGTGTTTTTTTTTTTCGAAAAGATGAAATATCACATAGTAACATAGTTAAATTGGTCAATCCCCTAAGGAAATTACGTTATCTATTAATTAAATTTGATGCCAAATAGAAACGATATAATTTCATTGATAATGAAATATTTGAAGAATTTTTGGTAGAGGTAAATCGTAAATACATTAATACCATATTAATTATTGAATAAATTTATACCCACTATAGATTACCTGCTTCATTGCTAATAAAAAATACAAAAACACTTATCTTTTTCATTAAAAGAAAGCACGTGTAACGTTAATTAATTTGTTTCAGAATAAGGTGTTAATGAACGAAGTGTTTTTTTTTTTTTCGAAAAAATGAAATATCACATAGTAACATAGTTAAATTGGTCAATCCCCTAAGGAAATTACGTTATCTATTAATTAAATTTGATGCCAAATAGAAACGATATAATTTCATTGATAATGAAATATTTGAAGAATTTTTGGTAGAGGTAAATCGTAAATACATTAATACCATATTAATTATTGAATAAATTTATACCCACTATAGATTACCTGCTTCATTGCTAATAAAAAATACAAAAACACTTATCTTTTTCATTAAAAGAAAGCACGTGTAACGTTAATTAATTTGTTTCAGAATAAGGTGTTAATGAACGAAGTGTTTTTTTTTTCGAAAAAATGAAATATCACATAGTAACATAGTTAAATTGGTAAATCCCCTAAGGAAATTACGTTATCTATTAATTAAATTTGATGCCAAATAGAAACGATATAATTTCATTGATAATGAAATATTTGAAGAATTTTTGGTAGAGGTAAATCGTAAATACATTAATACCATATTAATTATTGAATAAATTTATACCCACTATAGATTACCTGCTTCATTGCTAATAAAAAATACAAAAACACTTATCTTTTTCATTAAAAGAAAGCACGTGTAACGTTAATTAATTTGTTTCAGAATAAGGTGTTAATGAACGAAGTGTTTTTTTTTTTTTTTCGAAAAAATGAAATATCACATAGTAACATAGTTAAATTGGTCAATCCCCTAAGGAAATTACGTTATCTATTAATTAAATTTGATGCCAAATAGAAACGATATAATTTCATTGATAATGAAATATTTGAAGAATTTTTGGTAGAGGTAAATCGTAAATACATTAATACCATATTAATTATTGAATAAATTTATACCCACTATAGATTACCTGCTTCATTGCTAATAAAAAATACAAAAACACTTATCTTTTTCATTAAAAGAAAGCACGTGTAACGTTAATTAATTTGTTTCAGAATAAGGTGTTAATGAACGAAGTGTTTTTTTTTTTTCGAAAAAATGAAATATCACATAGTAACATAGTTAAATTGGTCAATCCCCTAAGGAAATTACGTTATCTATTAATTAAATTTGAAACCGAATCCGACCCGCGGTAGAATTTTGTCTGGCCCGTGAAGCATTGTATATATTATTATTAAAAACACAAATATTAGTTTTTATCCAACATAAATTGGTGCATAAAAAAATTTAGATAAAATATTAAGCAATACTTATATACAGCCAAAATTTTCTCCCAGACAACCGCTCTTTTCAGCGCCTCCTATTCGAAAATCTAATTATGATAATTAAACAATTACAGTATGTATAATAGTGGCACAATTTTATTAGTTATTATACTTATTATATCACATTATTGCATGAATAAACTTAAATCTAAAGCCGCCATATTCTCCTGCGATATAGTAGAACGCAAGTTATTTTATATTAATTTTAATTTGGAGAAAAATCTTTCCGCAATAAATTCGCCGAAAATTAAACGAAATAAAAGCAGATATAGATATACTGAGGGTGCATGCATCGTAAAACACTAAAGAAATAATGAAACTGAAACTGATGTATTTGCTTAACATATTTTTCAATTCGAAGAGTCTGAACTAATTGATAAATTTTCTAATTTAAAAACATTAGCCAAAAAAAATGTTCGTTATTTTTGGATCAACGTACATTTGTGAGCAAACATTTTCATTAATGAATTTTAATAAAAATCCGTTCAGATCCTGTATTAGTGATGAACATTTAAAAGCAGTGTTAAGAATTTCAACCAAAAAATTTTCACCAGACTTTCAAAAAATTATTGGTGATGCTAAAAAATTTCACTTTAGTCATTAAAATTTATGTTATTAAAATTATTTTTTTTTTAATTTTCATTCATTTCATTGTTTATTGTTTTATGTCTTTTTTTTTCAAAAAACTACTGAACTATGAAAATTATAATATGTCAAAATGCAAATGTCATTGGAAGAGTTTTTGTAATCTAATCAATTTAATATTATTGGAAGATTTGTTTTCATTTCAGCATACATATTTTATTGTAGTTACCTTTTTCTTCATAAAACATAACTTATCTTTCTTTCATATTACTTGTCTATGTTTAATGAAGTGAAATATTTGATCTAAGAAATTGACAATCTAAGAAGACGTTATGTCAAATTAATGGTTTATGTAAATCACCACAGTGTTGCCAGCATTTGTTTTTCATCTTTTTTGTGACTATTTGTGACTCAATCTATTAAGCATAGATGATAGTGGTAACACTTTTAATAACACCTTTGTATGATAATTGTACAGTTTGATAATTATCTGATATTAATGTTTAAAAATTTTCTTTTCAATTTTTTTATTCAAATGACTTGATAAATGAATATTCTGATTCAAAAATGTTGGTTTTAAAATTCATTAATTGACATCCTTAGCAAAAACTATACTTAAAATTAGAAAAAAAACTGTTTGGCTCGAGGTCAAATTTTCATCTGCAATGTGGCCCGACTATCAAAATATTTGCCCACCCCTGCTCTAGATCATTGCTGAGCATTCGGGAAGTCACCGGATCGAACCCGGGTTCGGCTGCTCTGCTCCAAGTTTTCTGTGGTTTCCTTGGATCACTTAGACTAATGTTGGGGCAGTAATATTCTAATCTTTCACTTCTATTGTGTCTTCATTTCGTCCGTCTCATTTTTCTCTCCCTAACCACACCACCCACCCATTCCCACAATTCCTGAAAGGAGGCTGAAGAGGGTCTTACGCCCTATCCTCCGGCTTTGCACTACAGTGTATGTCGGAGGAACTGCTCGCAGACCAGCACGAGTAGGTGGTAGGAATGAATCACAAAAATGTTTTTTTTTTCTAGATGGCTTGCAACGACTCAATTCCAAGCCACCTTTGCTCGAAGTGCCTTCCCTTGTTTCGATGAACCGAGATTCAAAGCTACCTTTAATATTTCTATTATTCATCCTCAGGATGTTCACGCCCTCAGTAACTCGCCCGTGATCTCCACAGAAATGTAATGTAGAACGATTTTCCAAGGATGTAGCATTCAATCTCCAATTTGAAAAATTATTTTAGATATAACTCTACTTTGGGTCTAAACAAAACCACATTTCAAGAAACTCCCAAAATGTCCACGTATCTAGTTGCATTCATCGTATCCGATTATACCGCATTAACCAACACATCGATTAATTATGGGGTATACGCTGCAACCCATCTCATTAAAACGGCGGAATACGCGTTTGATGTTGGTCCAAAGTTACTTTCGCAAATGGAGAAATTTGTAAACGATTCATATTTTAACTCCGGAATTGGAAAATTGGATCTGGTTGCTATTCCCGACTTTTCATCTGGAGCTATGGAAAATTGGGGACTTACCACCTATGTGTATGCAACAAATCGATTATTATTTATCATTCAAAAATTATTTATGTTTATTTTTTTTTATAAAAGGGAGAATTTACTGCTGTATAATCCAGAAGAGTCACCATTAAGAACCAGAAAAGGTATCGGATCAACTATCATGCACGAAATAACTCATTCATGGTACGGAAATTTAGTAACCTGTGATTGGTGGTCGTACCTTTGGCTTAATGAAGGATTTGCAAGGTACTTCGAGTACTTTGGAACGGCATGGGTAAGTCTATTATAAAACTACCCACTCGGAAGCTTGAATTAAATTAGACAAACAAGAACTTTACAATTGTTTTAACACAATCAGAGTCAAAGTAGAAAATAGGAGACTGTGGTAAAAGAATAATTAAATGAAGAAAGACTCACCCTAATTACCACTACCTAAATTTGAGACTGCAGTCTCGCGTTGATAATGCACACGTGTAAAGTGGGCGAAACACGATTATTTTAACACAATCAGATTCAAAGTAGAAAATAGGAGACTGTGGTAAAAGAATAATTAAATGAAGAAAGACACCCTAATTACCACTACCTAAATTTAAGACTGCAGTCTCGCGTTGATAATGCACACGTGTGAAGTGGGCGAAACACGATTATTTTAACACAATCAGATTCAAAGTAGAAAATAGGAGACTGTGGTAAAAGAATAATTAAATGAAGAAAGACTCACCCTAATTACCACTAACTAAATTTGAGACTGCAGTCTCGCGTTGATAATGCACACGTGTGAAGTGGGCGAAACACGATTATTTTAACACAATCAGATTCAAAGTAGAAAATAGGAGACTGTGGTAAAAGAATAATTAAATGAAGAAAGACTCACCCTAATTACCACTACCTAAATCTGAGACTGCAGTCTCGCGTTGATAATGCACACGTGTGAAGTGGGCGAAACACGTGTCCGCTCATATTAAATTTAGTTAGTGGTAATTAGGGTGAGTCTTTCTTTATTTAAAAATCAAATTAAACGAAATTTGTTAAATATTATTTCAGGTTGAAACCGAAATGGATTTGGATAAAATATTTGTGGTGGAACAATTGCAATCCGTTTTTGCAAGTGATGCATCAGTTTCTTCTCCATCACTTAACTCAGAGTGTTCCACACCATCTGAAATTGACAGTAAATTCAATTTAATCAGTTACAATAAAGGTAACAATATAAATCCAAATTAATGAGTAAGTAATAAGCAAGATAACACAAATTGCAGGTGCTGTGATCCTTAGAATGGTAAAGCACATTTTAGGAGAAGACAACTGGAAATTGGGTATTTTAGACTATAAATCAGAAAAGTATGCAAGATATCGTATTTAATCTATACAGGAGTAAATATTTCTCTTTTGTTACAATTTTAGTGAATTTGCAACAGGAACCCCCGAACAATTGTACGCTGCGTGGTCAAATTACTCTCAAACATTACCTTCGGGATTATCATTATCTACTATTTTAAGTAGTTGGGCTGATGTGGGAGGTTTTCCTCTACTAAATGTATCTTTATCTGGCAATGACGTAATCATATCACAGGTAAATTATCTTTTAACTACATACATACAAGGCCATTCAAACTGAGTGGTACATTAGACGTTTTAGGGAAACTAAGCATGTTACAGATTTGAAAATTTGGAAGTTGGGAGTAGGGGTTATCAAGGATTGTCTATTTAACTAAAATAATTTCAACTGTCGGGAACTTCCGGTTATACCGGAAGTTGATGTCAACTTTCTTATTTTTAATGGAATGGTATAGTTTTTACGATGAATTCATATGAAACATAAAATTTTAAGGTAACTTTGATAACCAACTTGCATGCCTACGATAAACAAATTCTGAGATAATTGAATTCATTGGAAAAAAGATTGCACCGCAACCCAAACTATAAAAAATCATAACTTCCATAAAAAATTAAAATTTTTACTAGTTATAGCCGAGTCAAGTCATAAGGCTAACGCCATGCCAAAACTAAGCTTTATAATTTGTACAGGGCGTTCAGAAAAAAATCCAAAATTTAAAAACTTCAAACACGAATAACTTCATTTTTTCAAATGGCACTTACCATATTTTATTTTGCCATTCGATTCAATTTTTTTATCCTCTTTCGATACATCGGATGTTTTCCCTTCTTTATTTATGAAAATCCAAAGTTATTCAAAAATTTTCAAATAAAACAGTAAGAAATATACAGATGGATCGAAAGAGGATACAAAATGGAATCGAATGACAAAATAAAATATGGTAGGTGCCATTTGAAAAAATGAAGTTATTCGTGTTTCATGTTTTTAAACTTTGGATTTTTTCTCTGAACGCCCTGTGCAAACCATAAAGCTTGGTTTTGGCCCGACGTTAGCCTTATGACTTGACTTGGCTATAACTAGTAAACATTTCAACATTTTAAGTCTTTTCATTTTTTATGGAAGTTATGATTTTTTATAGTTTGGGTTCCAGTGTAATCTTTTTTTCCAAATTAAATTATATCAGAAACTATTCATCGTAGGCATATAGGCATAGAAGTTGGTCATCAAAGTCACCTTAAAATTTTATGTTTCATACGAATTCATCGTAAAAATATACCATTCCATTTAAAATAAGAATGATGACATCAACTTCCGGTATAACCGAATGTGCCCGACAGTTGAAATTATTGTAGTTAATTAGATCATCCTAGATAACCAACCCCTACGCCCAAATTTTCAAATCTGTAACATGCTTAGTTTCCCTAAAAAGTCTAATGTACCATTCACTTTGAATGACCCTGTATAACAGCATTTTTGAAGTGGCATATGTAAATCAAAGTTTAACTTTTAGAAACAATTTTTACTAAATTCTTCGCAATCATCGTCAAGAGAATGGTACGTACCCATCACTTATACTACATCCCTAGAACTTAATTTCGACAACACAACACCGTCTTATTGGTTGATACCAGGACAAAACCTAACCATTTCTAATATTCTTAACGGAGGATCTGGATGGGTTATTCTAAATCTTCAACAAACTGGTACCTATATTTGATAGATTTTCAATTCTAAATATTATAGCTATAGTGTGATTACGCATAATAAGATTTAACGGTTAATTAAATAAATTTTTCAAAATTTTAAATCTAAACACAGTAAAGACCATTTAATTTTGGACCATTTCGTTGATGCATCCAGCAGTTTAGATCTCACAAGAGTACTGTATATCATTAATGAAAGATACAGATGTCATAAAATCAGTTGCCAATTTCGTAAGTTCTTATTATAAAAAGGGTATCGAACTTACCTAATATCGCTGGAAAAAGTGCCTAAAGCTGAAAGGAGATTATGTTGAAAAACATAACAAGTTTTGTGTTTTCTTTGTTGGGTCGGGTACTTCTGGGACCACCCTCATATATATGGTGACTAGTATTTTGAAAGAGTCTAACTTCACCATTCATTTATCGACAATGTTATATTTTCTCGTTAATTGGTTAGTTTATTAAACGATAATTGTCTGCAGGATATTACCGAGTGACTTACGATGATGAATTATGGTCCCAATTAAGAAGCGGACTACAAAAAGATAATTTCGATGGTATCCCAGATATAAACAGAGCGCAAATAGTAGACGACGTTTTCACATTGGCGCGAGCCAGGAAGCTCTCGTATGTAGATGCCTTAAATACAGTTTCATTCCTTTCAAAGGACACTGACTATTATCCCTGGTACTCTGCATTCATTTCCTTTTTACATTTGAAAAGAAGATTCCTAACGCATGCTACAATTGGACCAAACTTTAAGGTATTTAACATTATTCAAATTTTACTTAATACCAGTACTCAAAAGAAATTTTTAAGTACTCGCTTATCTCATAACACATAGGCTGAAAAGTCCCGAGCGTAACACATAGACGGCGCTAGTTTTATTAACCTTCCAAAGACAATTGTTAAAATCTCATGATTTCATGATATTCTATTCATTAGTTTGTGAGTTATTGTGCTAAGAGTGACTTTATCTAGCTACTTTTGTTATTTTCAAAATAATGGATCAAAAACAATTTCGTGTTTTACTTTTACACTGCTTCTTGATGGGAAAAATACCGCTCAAGCGAAACAATGAAAAATGAAAACTTGAAAAGCGTTATGGAGACTCCGCTTCATCGGAAACAACCGAAACAAAATAAAACGATGGTTTGCTGACTTCAAACGTGATCGTAGAGATAGAGGCACTGATGATGCAGAACGCATTGGACGTCCAAATGAGGAACACCAGAACATCAGAAAACATTAAAAAAAATCCACAATGATGATGAATTTTGAATCATCGAAAAGTGAGATTGAGTGAGTTAGCTGACATCGTAAATATATCATATCAAAAGAACGTTTTGGGTTTATGTTATATTGCTTGAGCATTTGATAATGAGAAAGCTCTGTTCAAAGTGGGTGCGAGTTTGCTCACTGTTGTTTGCTCACCAAAAACAACAACGTGTTGATAATTCTGAGCAGGCTTGGCCATGTTTAAACGTAACAAATTGAAATATTCGCGTCGATATGTTGCAATGTATGAAACATGGATCCATCACTTCACTCCGGAATCAAAACAATCGTCATCTGAGTGGACAGCAACTGGTCCAAACCTGCAACCTCGTCCAATCCAAAATTATAAAGAAACGAACGCATATTGTTAAGAAAAAAATTTTGTTTCATCAAGACAACGCACCGTGTCATAAGTCAATCAAAACAATGGCAAAATAGCAAAACTACAAGAAATGAACTTCGAATTGCTCCCACACCCACCCTATTCTCCAGATTTGGAGACTACTACCAACAACTACAAAGGCTGTTTGCAAACCTCAAAAAAATGCCAGCCGGCAAGAAATTTCACTCGAATGAAGAGGTTATCGCTTTATCGTTGAAGCTGAGGCCTATCTTAAGGCAAAAGATAAGATTTTCTACAAAAGTGATATCGAAATGTTAGAGTGGCGCTGGAATTATTGTGTTGCTATTAATGGAGATTACGTTGATGAATAAAGCCAATTTTGAACAAATGAAGGAATTAAAATCCTTATTCGTCTAAATATTAAGATCAAAGATCTCACATTTGGAACGCGTCCTGTAAAGGCCTTTCTGCTAGCGCCCACCTGATGAGACCCGATAGGTCGAAACCGGTCGAGGGATATGGCTTTCGGTTTGTTGTGCCTACTTGGTAGGACGCGTTCCAAATGTGAGAGTTTTGATCTTAATATTTAGACGAATAAGGATTTTAATTTCTTCTTTTTTGAATATGTTATATCTTTGTCTAAGAATCCATCGGAATCAACAGTGTAATTCAATGCCGGTAAGAGTAGTTGTTTCTGTTGATTCCATATTTATATTTATACTTATATTTATAAAAAAACGTGTTTTATTCGTTAGGCCTGGGACTTATCTACAAATAAAAATTAATACACAATTGTGAAGCAAACATTTCTTTATGGTTTTTCTGATAAATGTGAAATTTTCCTGTTATTAAAAATTGATTATAAGTCATTAAGTCTACCTTTACTTGATAGATTGTCATTTTTAAAGTAAAATTAAAACTCGATTGACTTAACAATTGCTTCATTATATTGTAGGTTCTTCAGATTTAACATAATATAACTGTTAAAAATAAATCCATAACATCAGATGAAGTCAAGTCAGAGCAATAAAAACTATAGAAATTACGAACAATTAAAAATCCGCATGATTTATTACTGTTAATTTAACTTTTGATTATTAATTATTTCATATTTTCACTTCCAATAAAAAAACTGGAAAAGTGGATTAGTCTTTAAATTTCCTAACAAATATTTCGTATAATTTTGCTGATTAATTCAAAAACACTGTATATTGAATTATTGTTGTCCTACCTCTTGTATTTGTTCGTTAATTTCTCTTATCACAGTTACATTTACCTTTGTATCTACAAGGATATTATTTTTGTGATATTTATTATTTATAGAAGCATCTATTGGAACAAATGGATTCACTTTATCAAAACGTTTCTTTCGCAAAAAGTTCTTCATTGCCTTATGTAGAAGTCGACAAGACGGAGTTCACATTGAAGTGGGCTTGTGACTTTGGAAACACTGATTGCATTCAAAAAGCACAGGACTTGTATAAATCCTTAAGGAACAGCAACACGGCGTAAGTGCCACATTAACAAAAATTGCGTTTCGATGTTTTTTTTTTATAAAGTTCAGCACTGCAACTAAATTAACATAATAGACCTTATAATGTTCCCAAAAATGGTTATGCTAGAGAAGTTTGGTTTTGAGTTATGATTTTTTAATTGAACCTCTGCAATGTCGCGTTTCCATCGAAGAAATCAATGTCCAGTAACTCGCTTGGGACAAAATCAAAGCATGTCTTTTGCGTCATATTTTCACTCTACAGATCCAAGCCAGTCCAGAAAAAAATATTCACCCAAATTCATGATCCAAAGACATTTTCTGCCTTTAAAGTCCAAAGTATGAAATTTACGTTTGCGTAAAGGGATTGACTGAATCTATATTTATACACTAATTTATAATCGTAGAGTCCAAAAATATAAAAAAGAAAGCGATAGGTAGCTTAACATATTCCCAAATTTTTTGCAGTTACCCACATCCTTGCGCCCAAACGGCGTTATGCTAAAAAGTTCAGCACAGCACCTAAATTAACGTAATAGACCTTATAACGTTCCCAAAAATGGTTATGCTAGAGAAGTTTGGTTTTGAGTTATGATTTTTTAATTGAACCTCTGCAATGTCGCGTTTCCATCGAAGAAATCAATGTCCAGTAACTCGCTTGGGACAAAATCAAAGCATGTCTTTTGCGTCATATTTTCACTCTACAGATCCAAGCCAGTCCAGAAAAAAATATTCACCCAAATTCATGATCCAAAGACATTTTCTGCCTTTAAAGTCCAAAGTATGAAATTTACGTTTGCGTAAAGGGATTGACTGAATCTATATTTATACACTAATTTATAATCGTAGAGTCCAAAAATATAAAAAAGAAAGCGATAGGTAGCTTAACATATTCCCAAATTTTTTGCAGTTACCCACATCCTTGCGCCCAAACGGCGTTATGCTAAAAAGTTCAGCACAGCACCTAAATTAACGTAATAGACCTTATAACGTTCCCAAAAATTTACAACAATTCTCATTCTATAAATTTAGTTACTTTTTCTCTGTATTAAAACTCATAGAATAAATTAATAATTAAAAAACTTTGAGAATTTCACCAAACCCAGTGAAATTCTCAGTTTTTTTATTTTTAATTCTTAATTTTGAATCATGTTTCACCAAGTGATAACGGCAGATACCCTTAATTGCTTATAGAATAAATTTAATATTAAAGCAAAATCCTATCGTTAATCAACAGAAGATTGGGAAATATTGAAGAAGATCAATGCTCAGAGAGATACGTAATTATTTAAAATTAATTTTAACAACAATTATAAAACATATCCCATTCTCATTCTGAATACCTTAAAATTTCCAGTGTTAAATACGACTTTTATTATTAAGAAAGTATTTTCCGGATATAATAGCCGTAGTCTACAAATTGTCCTTCCTGTTGGTGATCTTCTGGTTGGAGTTGTTTCTCCAATGTTTACGGCTAAAAATAATTGTCGAAAAACTCCGACCAGGATACCGCCTATGGAACATGATTAAAAAATACGACTTTTTCTGGTTTGATGGAAAAATAATTTCCTACCAATTTTTACGTCATCAATGTTTTAGTGTAAACCCGAACGTTAGAAGTGTGGTATACTGTAATGCTTTGAGACATTCTAATGACTCTGATGACTGGCACTTCTTATGGAATAAACTAACAAAAGAAACTCTCGCTTCAGAAATCAATATAATCATAACCGCCTTAGGATGTTCCAAGAATGAAACTTTACTTGATGAGTTAGTACTCTTTTTAAAATTCTAATATATGTTTCCATATCTATTCATGCATCATTTTTTAGATACATGACTCTCGCTTTAAACACTTCGGCTGGTATACGAAACCAAGACGTCAGTACAGTATTTGGATCAGTTACTTCAAGTAATCCCGAAGGAATCAATATTACCTTAAATTATATAAAGGCTAATTATCAATCACTTATTGATTAGTAAGTTTACTTTAAGTATTAGTATTCTTTTGTAGAAACAGAAAGAATGTGCTAGTTTTCCGGATATTTTGCCGTAATCTACTAAGTCATTACTGAAGATGTCGCCAGTAAATATTAAAAAAACCTTTGGCAGAGATGATTTCCATAGATTACGACACATTATACTGGAAAGTCTGCACAGCCGATGATGTTTAATTGATAAAATATTTTTCATTTCTAGTTCCAATAGTACGTCATTATTGCTAGGCGTTCTATCTGATGTAGCATTCAGGATGACCACCGAAACTGAAATTCAAAATGTAAATATATACAATAACTTATCAATGATTATTTTTGATTTATTAATGTATTGACATTCATTGGTGATTATCATTTCATTAATTTTTTAGCTGGAGTCGTGGATTTCCGATAATTCCGGCAGTCTGTCATCTGAAATAGAATCCTCGGTTAAAAGTTTTATTTCGAGTGCCAGAAATAGTTTAGCTTGGGATCAAGAAACTGCAGTTCAATTAAACAGTTTCTACGTTTCCTATTTTGGATGATTAATCATTATAAATAATAATAATTGTTATAGGATTACTCATGTAATTGACCGAATAAAATCTATTCAGACGTAGCTTACATAATTTTTTTATTAAACTAGTACCGGTTTTATAGGAAGTAATTATACTATTTGATTTTTTCAATTCACGCCATATTGTAAGGGAATCAAATAGTATAATTACTTCTTATAAAACCAATAATTTTAGGATTTTAAAAGAATTACCAAAAAGTCAGAAACTAAACATAGCTGAAAGTTTTTATATTAATAAATACAATAAATTAAAAATTTTACTTAACTATCAAACTGATGTAAATAATTCCCCGTTATTAAATTTGAATCTTTCTTCAAAAACTTAAAGTTTAACCCACCCCACCCCCCCTTAGATGTTACCCACCCCGTTAAATTAAGCGCTTAGTATTTAAGCCTATTTTGTAAAGATTTTATTCAGACCATCTTCACCTGAAGAAGCCAATGTTTTGTTGTGAACAATTAAAATATTTTTGAAACTTTTTTTCTGTTTTATTTATTTGACTACCATTCATTACTCTAGATCATTGCTTAGCATTCGGGAGGTCACCGGTTCGAACCCGAGTCCAGCTGATCTGGTCCAAGTTTTCTGTGATTTCCTTGGATCATTTATGCAAATGCTGGAGCAGTAATATTCCACAGATAATCTTTCACTTCTCTTCTGTCTTCATTTTGTCCGTCCCATCTTTCTCACACAATATGTTCGAATTTGTTTAAATCCCAAAAGCATCATAAAAATTTTAATTGTAATTTTAGAAATTTAAACAATTTCAAACGTATTTTGTCCACCAACCATAAACTTCTTCACAGTAGAGACCATCTTTAAAAGTTTATTCTTTTTAAGAAAAGGTATCATGTTCTTATATTACACGAAATTTGAAAGTTAGAAGTATATTAATTAACAAAAGATATAACAATATTAATGTTTTGAATTTTCATATATACTAAACGTTTGTCATAAAGATTTCCGTACATATGTTACCTCTCATCCAAAGTCCATACTGAACATTTGTCCACGTTTCACCCCCTTACAGAGCATTACGCCAAACATATACGTTTAATAATATTTTTCAAGTTTCTAAATTAATCAATTACGAGCATACAAGTAATTTCGCTTCCTTTGTTTTATGTCTCTAGCTTGTTCCATGATATCCTGCTATATCTTATTTCCTAGATATCGAAAATCGACTTCTTATAATTTTGCATCTCTAATTGTTATACGACGCATGTTTTTTTTATAACTAAATACCGCTTTGAAATTAATAAAAAACGTGCAAAGATATCTTAATAATTTTATTTTTACATGAAAACCTGTACCTTAATCTACTTTTCTACATAATTTCCTTAAATATTGAAGCACTTGTCGTAACGTTCGGGGACAACATCCTGTCAAGAACTCGGGTGTTTGCATGACACAAGGAATTTTCTGAAGGCCGTCAGAAGGTCGAGAACGAGAGCTATGATCACTGCCCAAGGACCAGTGTGACCGAAGTCAACATTGAGGCGGTCCTAAATCTCATTGAGGGAAGTCGCACAAGTCTCTGGGAAATCGTTGATAAATTAACCATCAGTTGCTTGAGTTTCCACGGGATCGTGACAGATGAAATTATCTGCTAGATGGGCTCATCGACTGTTATCGGAGGATCACAAGCAACATCGTTTGGACATTTTGCAGCGATACTTCAATCGATTCCAGCAAGATGGTGAAGCATTTGTGAATCGCATCGTCACCTGTGACGAAACATGAGTACACCACCAAGGTGCTTTTCACGTTGACGTTCTCCATGATTGACGCACGATCAATGTGTAATATTATTGTGATCTACTGGATGTCACAAAATTGTCATTTCGAAGGAAAAGGAAGAAGCAGTCGGACAGAAGTGTCATTGTTTTGCATGACAACGACAGGCCCCATACGGCTAATTCTACAAAGCAAAAGTTGGATTCAATAGGCTGGGAAATGCTGGAACATCCGCCACATAGCCCCGACTTATCCCCTTGTGACTTCCGTCTTTTTGGTCCCTGAAAGAAGCGCTTGGAGGCCAACGTTTCCCCGAGAACGACGTAATGAAAGTATTTGTGCTCCAATGTTTACAAGAACGTCCGAAGAATTTCTACGATGATGGCATAAAAAAGCTCTCAATCCGATGGGAAAAATATATTTCTAGGGCGGAAGACTATGTAGAAAAATAGTATATGTATCGAAGTCTAATTAAATATAGTTCAATTTTTTTACAAAACACATCCCGTTTATATTTGATACACCCTCATAGAATAAAGTGTAGTGGTGATAATGTGCATGCCTGTCTAACTACCTCCCTAGTAACCAGAATAAAAACACTTGTTTAGAATTACAACAATTTAATACGCAAACTCTTATATATCGTTTCGGCTTATTAGGCCATTATCAAAAAGTTAAGTCGAAACTAACCTAAAAATCAAAAACATAACAATTTATACAATATGAGTAGGTGGAGGAATTACAATTTTGCAAGTTTTGGAGTGTAGCGTGAATGATAGGACATTTATGCCCTTCACGCTGTTCATTAGTAACATTTTTATTCTGAAAGAATGCCTTTTATTTTTTATATTAAAATGTTTTACAACTTCCCAACCGCGACTTCCCTAGTAATTACCTCCCTAGTATTTACTTCTCTACCTTGCTACCCAAATTATACTACTGCTATCTACCTGTTGCTCTTTATACAAACCATATATCAATCTTCTATCCCTGTATCTCATCCCTATATTTTTAAATATATTTAATGTCTTTTCTCATTTGACATTTTCAAAAGCATTCTTTCGATTTACGAATCCTATGTACACCCTCATTCCAATTTTTATCGCCCGTAAAGAGTAAACCTAAAATAGCCCCACGCGTTTCCCTATTTCTTCTATGCCCAAATTGATCTTCCCCTGATATTTCTTTGACATTTTGCATTTAACTTAATACTATTCCGATTAAGATTTTTGACGTATGATAGGTTAGGTTAGGTTAGGTTAGGATCCTAATTCCGATACATATGAGGCATGTCTTTTAAGTAAGTACCGTTTTGTAATTCTGCCGCCGCAGCGCTACGGTCAGCGTTCCGCGCATGCGCACTGTGTACATACATCTCTCACCTACACACTGACGCCATTATAGTTTGATTCGTCCTTGTTCACGTTTTTTACTAAGTGTTTAAGATGCCTCCGATAATCATGATGTCTCTGAAGTCCGAGCTGTTATACGATTCCTATTGCTTGGTGCTAAAGGACTAAAACCGATTGATATTCATCCTGAGATCTGATATCTATGCAGTTTACTGATAAAAAGTATGAGTGATGGAATGGTAAGGAATCTGCGCCGTGCAATCCAAAGCAACAGACGTGGCAGTTTGAGCAAGGGAATCGTTTCACTGCATAACAATGCCCGTCCGCATGTGGCTAATCGAAACAAAGATCTCATCACATCTTTTCACTGGAAAACTCTAGATCATCCTCTGTATAGCCCTGATCTGGCGCCCAGTGACTACCACTTGTTCCTGCACTTGAAGAAACATCTGAGCGGTCAGCGTCTTCAAGTCGATGGCTAAGTCAAAACAGTTGTGATGTAGTCAGGCGGCAGTTCTATGAGAAGGGTATTCAAAAACTGGTCACTGGTCAAACATTATGCAATATTGAAGAAACTTATGTCGAAAATTAGATTAAGGTACAGGCTTTCATGTAAAAATAAAATTATTAAAATATCTTTGCACGTTTTTTATTAATTTTAAAATGGTACTTATTTAAAAAACATGCCTCGTACATTAACCCTAAAATTATACTTATAAATGACATCCTCTGAGGTCGTCTCCACTCGGAAATACAAGGATTATTTTAACTTCAGAATACTTTACTCCAGTATAAGCCAGAATTAAATCTTCTGTTTATTATACCCTAAAAAACAAGATGTGGTGGTTTCCCGTTACGTTGCAAATATAAATATTGTGTAGCATGGTCTCTGTCAACCTAAGTACTGAAAGAATTGCTCCCTTCATTAAGGGACCTCTCTTATAAAAAAATATGTAAAGGGAAAATGTAATACATATTTTTTATTTGTAATATACTTCACCAAGTGCCAAGCGAGTCTACTACTTCAAAGACTTCTTTTAATCTGGTTTCTAACCGGATCCATAAATCAATGAAACGAAAAAGGCGACCACGCCTCTCCCTTGTGTTTCAACTGAATGATAAAAAGCTAATTTTAAAGTTTTTTACTCAATTAACAATGGGAGTTAAAGTTAATAGCAGATTGCAGGTTATTACACCAACTCATCGTTAATGTTTTTGGAATGATAATGCAGATAAATGAACCTATTATAAGCGGCATTTTCATCTGTTTAGAAATTAGTTAGTTAAAGTTGTCCGTTGTCCAGGTAAGCTCTAATATATTATTGATCTTTCAATTTTTAATTAAGTTATTTTTACAATAATATAAAAGTTATAAAATCTTTATAAAGTCTTAAAGCAAATCATTTACAATTGAACTAAACATTAAGTGTAATAACAGCCTAAGCAGTCGGGGTGTGTTTTCATTAGTTTGCTAAAACTAATACGGTGTTTCATTAACCACTACCAAAAACTAAACTGGTTATACTTGTAGTTCCATTAAATATATTAGAGACGTCCGCACCCCCGCACAGATATAAATATTCATATATATATATTCGGCAATTCGATAAGTAAAACAAGAAGAAAAATACCATTTGCAAGGTTAAATGTGGGAAAGAAAAGACATGAATGTCAAGCTATTGAGTTTATCAATAAACTTCCAAATGAAGCTAAACAAATTATTGAAAGCAATAAAAAATACTTAAAAAATGGGTGCTAGAAACCAAATTTTAAAATTTAGAATCGAAACAAAATATACTACAGGTAAAAAAAGCAGATAAATGATATAAAAGTGATTTATTTTAGTGTTAAGTTAGTCTATAACCTTAATGTAATTATTTTTTTAGTCCTAGTCCATGCACAGGATTCTTTCCTACTAAGTACTTGGTATCAATCAATAAATAAATTACATAAATTTCAGTCTAGACAAATTTTAGACATTACTAACGTATTGTCTTAAAAAAGTCATTGCTTCGAAGAATAATTTTATTTATTTATTGCCAAACTTCACCTTCTTGAGCTAAAACCTAAAATTCCACACAACACGTTTAGTAACTTAAAAAAGAGAGATTTTAACTATGCAATTATCATATGAACTTAGCCTTTAACTGAGGATAACACCTTAGGTGTTGAAACGCGTTTTAGGTTATTAAACGTATTATGAAGAGTTATGGATTTTTGTGTATTATTTATGATGTTTACTGAATGTACATTAAAACATTTTCACAAACAAATGTGATAATGTTTCTTAATAATTGCCTTCGTCAGATATTAGTATCAACTCTCTTTCTTTGTTTTACTTTTCAATTAAAAATCATTAGTATGATTTTGTTTACCATTATTGTTAACTTAACTAAGTGGTTATTCAACAGTTTGTAGAAGAACTCCAACATGGCCAACATCGTCAATTTTGCACCTTTATTTTTGGTATTCAGTATTGGATTTGCCCAAAACGACTACAGATTAAGTACCACAGTCCGTCCTTCTCATTATGAAGTAGAATTAACCCTTCTTCCAGGATTTGGTCCAAATGCGTCCTTTTCAGGAAGTGTAAAAATTACTTTGTCGACTTCCGCATCGGTTTCACAATTTGATGTTCAATCGAGCAGTTTAACTTTCAGTGTTTTACAGCTTTACGACACCGCCGATACTACGCAAGCTAATATAATAAACAGTTATAGCGAGAATACAACTTATGAAAAGGTGACAATTAAAACATCAACAAATTTGGTGGTTGGAAACACTTACATCCTTTCAGCCACTTTTACTGGAATATTGCAGGATGACATGCGTGGATTTTACAGAAGTTCGTATAAAGATACCAGCGGTAATACAAAGTAAGTCACACATATATTAATCACCAAAATCTTTAAACAAATGAAGTAGAATTCTTGTTACCAGATAAATACAAAAATTCGTGCGACTACCGCATACTACCCTCAAACTCTCAAAAAACGAGAAAACAAAACGACATTACTTATTCCACATTTTGTATTGAATAATTAAACACTTGGAGTTGTTTCACAATTTTTTATTAGTGCAGTCTATGTACATTTCGCCTTATTAGGGCATCATCAGAAGTATAAACAGTTCAAACAATCACTAATGCGGACACGTGTTTCGCCCACTTACAGTTTGGGTATTTTCAACATAAGTAAGTCTTACGCAGCCTCCTGTATTATTCTCTATTTCACTCAAGCTAAATTATAATGTTACGACAGTATATTTCTAATTTTTCAGTCATGAACTAGTTCGGCATTTAAGAGGGGGTTGTTTCCAAAATCAAGCTGTTCATTGGTTAATATTTTATTGTTCAAAATGGCTTTTTTATTTCTAATTCTATTAGATATATACTGTCGTAAGATTATAATTTATCTTTAGTGTACTGTTTATACTCCTGATGATGCCCTAATAGGGCGAAATGTACATACAGTGTACTAATAAGAAAATCTGAAACAACTCCAAGTGTTTAATTATTTAATTATTAATTATGTTTCACCAAGAACTTCTTTCTTAAAAATTGTATTGGTCCACAACCATTGGATAAAAATGTGGTCAACAATTAACAGTTTCTATTTTTATTTCATTTGTCTTCAAAACAATACGTAAACGTCTAGGAAGTATTTGATTATTGGAGTAATATTTACAAAGGTCTCTGCTTACTTTTGTAGAGTTTTTTTTGACAAAATATAGATAAGGGGTACATTTTCAGTCAACATTTTAATTTAAAAGACGATCCATTTTCCCTGTTTTTGGAGTAGGTACATTTTCAACAATATCTTTGAAGTACCTAAAAATTTTCGGAAAAACTATTTTCAAGGTTCTTGACATGAAATAATTTTGAGTACAATATTCTATTAATATCCAATTTTATCTGATTGTATTATTTTTAAATTTTTACATCAAGTGCTAACAACTTCTGAAGTGGATTTGGTTCAGTGCACTTGTTATTAATAAAACAATAACTGATAAAATTGTCACTGCCCTACGAACAATAAAAATACAAAAGACACTTACTGTGTTCATTCTTAGATAAAAATAAAGCACGTGTGATGTTAATTAATTTATTCTAAAATGAAGTGAGGAAAAGTAAAGGAAGTTTTGTTTTTTTTAACTAAAATGTGAGATATCACATAGTAACTTACATAAAGAAAGACTCACCCTAATTACCACTAACTATATTTAATATGAGCGAACACGTGTTTCGCCCACTTCACACGTCAGTCTCGCGTTGATAATGCTCACGTGTGAAGTGGGCGAAACACGTGTTCGCTCATATTAAATATAGTTAGTGGTAATTAGGGTGAGTCTTTCTTTATTTAATTATTCTTTTACCACAGTTTCTTATTTTTTACATAGCAACTGCTAAATCAATCCACCAATAATTAATGTAACCATTAAGTCGGTCAATTCACTGAGGAAACCACATATCTTATTAATTATAGCTGACGCTAAATAAAAACGATAAAATTAAATTAACTGGTGGTATAAATTTAAATTCTTTTAAATTCAACCCACCAATGCTTAGAACGGGTAGCGATTTATGCATTTGATCATAATTTCCCTGTATTTGGATTAACGTTACAATAAGCAAAACAAACATTAAGTTATTCATTTTATTTTCCGTTTCTTCCCCTAATTTGACTTATGGGTGGAATTCAGAGCTATGATTGGAGTTCTAAGATTTTAATGATTATCAAACTAAACCAACGTTTCGCCTGGTAATACGCAGTTTCTTCAAGGCAGATTATTTTGATTCAAATGGTGCTGTTTGTAAAGTTGGTACAAAATAACCAAAACACATAATTAATAATGTAAATAGTTAAAATAGCTAACTAAAATTATATTTAACACAACAATTACATCATGTAGTAATAATAACATAGATTCTTCACTGACTTCGAAAATGTTTCGCTGGTTTCTAGATGGCTTGCAACAACTCAATTTCAAACCGTTTCTGCTAGAAGAGCTTTCCCTTGTTTTGATGAACCGAGTTTTAAAGCTACCTTTAATATATCCATTAATCATCCCCAAGATGTCCATGCCCTCAGTAACACGCCCATAATCTCTAAGGAAATGTAAGTAAAACGATTTTCCAGGGATGTACCACTCAATTTTCAATTTGGGAAATGATTTTAGATATGACTCAACTTTGGGTCTAAACAAAACCACATTTCAAGTAACTCCCAAAATGTCCACGTATCTAGTTGCATTCATTGTATCCGATTTTGCCGGATTAACCAACACTTCGATTAATTATGGGGTTTACGCTGCACCCTATCTCATTAACATGGCGGAATACGCATTTGATGTTGGTCCAAAGTTACTTTCGCAAATGGAGAACTTTGTAAACTACTCTTATTTAAACTCCGGAATTGGTAAATTGGATCAGGTTGCTATACCGGAATTTTTGGCAGGAGCTATGGAAAATTGGGGGCTTACTACTTACAGGTACGCAACAAATCGATTAATATTTACAATTCAAAAAATATTTATATGGTTTTTATTTGAATAAAAGGGAGGTCCGACTACTATATGATGAAGATCAGGCGGCATTAAAAAGCAGATCAGAAATTAGTAAAGATATGATGCACGAAATAACCCATATGTGGTTTGGAGATTTGGTAACTTGTGATTGGTGGTCGTACGCTTGGCTAAATGAAGGATTTGCAACATATTTTCAATACTTTGGAGCGGCATGGGTAAGTTAATTATAGAGGTACCAACCTTGTTGAAAACGCTACTATTCGACATGTTCAAAAAAAGAAGGAATTAAAATCCTTATTCGTCTAAATATTAAGATCAAAGATCTCACATTTGGCACGCGTCCTGCCAAGTAGGCACAACGAACCGAAAGTCATATCCCACGACTGGTTTCGACCTATCGGGTCTCATCAGGTGGACGCTGGCAGAAAGGCCTTTACGATAGGTCGAAACCGTTCCTAGGATATGGCTTTCGGTTCGTTGTGCCTACTCGGTAGGACGCGTTCCAAATCTTAGATCTTTGATCTTAATATTTAGACGAATAAGGATTTTAATTCCTTCTTTTTTTTTTATATCTTTCGTATCTTCGTCTAAGAATCTTTCGGAATCAACGGTGTAATTCAATGCCGGTAGGGGCATTAGCCCTCTGAGTAGTTGTTTCTGTTGATTCCATATTTATATTTATATTTACTACTATTCAAGTTCAATTATCGATCGAACAATACATATTTCTTCATTCTATTTTAAATTCCCTTCTTTAAGTACTAATTTCCATTTCCATTTAGTAGTCTTTAAACCTATGAAAATACTACATATAAACTACAATGGCTTAGTTTTCACCGGAATCCAGTAAAATTGAGTTATGATAAAACAGCACTCCTCAAAATTTAACATTTAGAAGACGAAATTACCCCTTCACCTATGTAAATTAACATGCAAAAATAGAGAAACGTTCATTTTAAAAACCACTCAGGAAATACCTATTTTATATATTGTATTTATAATGCAGTTTCCAAAACAATTTTTGAATTCAAAAAATACGTCATAATAGCCGTTGTTTATTCCTCTGGAGGTATTCAAATTTCTTTTAGGCTATTAAACCCTTAAAAGGTTTTTCAATCAATACTAACTAATGAATAATTAAACAATACACTGTAAACGTGAAATTTCAAATAATTTAAATATAATTATAAATTAATAACAACAAACGACGTTTTAAAAATGTTTTTAATTGTTTCGCCATGCAATGGCTTCTTCGGATGGAAGAAACACTGATAAATTAGAGAACAAATTGCCATGTTAAACATTAATTATAGTTTTAATGTTATGCCCTCTTACTTCTGACAACCCTTAGTATACATATAATAATTTTCTTCTCTAGTTTGGCGAAACAATTATACGGGCAATTAAAATTGTTTTGAAACCTTCAAAGTAGAAAGTAGGAGACTGTGGAAAAACAATAATTAAATAAAGAAAAACTCACCCTAATTACCACTAACTAAATTTAATATGAGCGGACACGTGTTTCACCCACTTCACACGTCAGTCTCGCGTTGATAATGCCCACGTGTGAAGTGGGCGAAACACGTGTTCACTCATATTAAATTTATTAAAGAAAAACTCACCCTAATTACCACTAACTAAATTTAATATGAGTGGACACATGTTTCGCCCACTTCACACGTCAGTCTCGCGTTGATAATGCCCACGTGTGAAGTGGGCGAAACACGTGTCCACTATTATTAAATTTATTAAAGAAAAACTCACCCTAATTACCACTAACTAAATTTAATATGAGCGGACACGTGTTTCGCCCACTTCACACGTCAGTCTCGCGTTGATAATGCTCACGTGTGAAGTGGGCGAAACACGTGTCCACTCATATTAAATTTAGTTAGTGGTAATTAGGGTGAGTTTTTCTTTATTTAATTTTGAAAACTTATTTGTT
The DNA here is from genome assembly GCA_963921985.1 of Agrilus biguttatus. Classification (NCBI taxonomy): domain Eukaryota; kingdom Metazoa; phylum Arthropoda; class Insecta; order Coleoptera; family Buprestidae; genus Agrilus; species Agrilus biguttatus. Next base: position 8,162,013 of record OY998126.1, on the reverse strand, counting down.
ATTTTCAATTTGTAATACGAAGATGGAGTATCAAATATTTATTATAATAATAATTGTATTGAACTACATATCGAAAACATTAATTCAGGTTGAAACCGAAATGGATTTGGATAAACTGTTTGTGATAGAGCAATTGCAAGCCGTTTTTGCAACTGATGCATCAGCTTCCTCTGCATCACTCAACTCAGATTGTTCTACACCGACCGAAATCCGCAGTAAATTTGGCCTAAGCACTTACAATAAAGGTAACAGAACATTTAGTTTTCATTGCAAACTTTTAATTGATATAATCAGTAATATTAGTAATTCATACTGATTCGGCGGTTGGATATAAATAAAACATAATTAATAATACAAGTAAAGTTGCTTTTTTATGTTTCAAAGTGTTTATTAAAACCTCTACAATTGTTTCGACAGATAATGTCTTTTTCAAGAGTAATAGATAAATACTAACGTTTAAAATAATTGGGCGAGCAGTCCCTGCAACCTACACCGTTGTGCAAAGGCAATCGTTGGAATTGGTGGGTGGTGTGGTTATGGAGAGACGGACGAAATAGAGACAGAAGAGAAATGAACGATTATCTGTGGAATATTACTGCCCCAGCATTTGCCTAAGTGATCCAAGGAAACTACAGAAAACTTGGACCAGAGTAGCCAGACCCGGTTCCGAACCGGTTACCTCCTGAATACTAAGAACTGTTAAGAATGCTACACTGTAGTGCAAAGCTGGAGGGTAGGGCGTAAGGCCATCTTCGGCCTCCTTTCAGAAATCGTGAGAATGGATGGGTGGTTTGGTTAGGGAGAGTAAGATGAGACGGACGAAATGAAGACGGAATAGAAGTGAAAGATTAGAATATTACTGCCCCAGCATTTGTCTAAATGATCCAAGGAAACCACAGAAAACTTGGACCAGAGTAGCCAGACCCGGTTCCGAACCGGTTATCTCCCGAATGCTAAGCAATGCTAAGAATGCTACACTGTAGTGCAAAGCTGGAGGGTAGGGCGTAAGTCCCTCTTCAACCTCCTTTCAGGAATTGTGGGAATGGGTGTATGGTGTGATGTAGTTAGGGAGAGAAAGATGAGACGGACAAAATAAAGAGAGAAGAGAAATGAAAGATTATCTGTGGAATACTACTCCTCAGCATTTGCCTAAATGATCCAGGGAAACCACAGAAAACCTGGACCAGAGCAGTCGAACGCGGCTTTTTTAATTTCTAGTTCTTATTAAAGGTTTAAATGTTTACTTTTCTTGTTAGAATGTAAATGTTTAACATTATCTAATTCCAAATTATGTTTGTTCTCAATACAATGTGTACTAAAACCAGCGGATTTTTTACAATTACTAATATCCATTTTTGTGCTCATTTATTCGTGTAGCTAATTTCATTAACATTCATGAGAATATTACCAATTGTCAAGCAGATTTTAAGAATAACCCACTTATTGATACATACATGGGTTTTGCAGGCAATATTTCTTATCGAACACTTCCATAATTTGTTTCTATATACTATATACCTAGCTATTTAAGGATTTGTACATATTTGTACGTTAGTATTTATCTATTGCTCTTGAAAAAGACGATATCTGTCGAAACAATTGAACAATTTCTAATGAATTAAGTGAAACATACAAAATGAACTTTATTTTATTCTTTACTTGTATAATCAGTCAAAATGATTACTTCAAATTATTAAATTACTAATCGTATGATTGAAACAAAATTCTAGCTGCTTCGATAATTAGAATGGTAAGGTACATTCTAGGAGACGACAACTGGAGATCAGGTCTTATAGACTACATATCAACATAGTATGTATCAAGTCTTATTTAATATGCCAAAAAGTAATCCATGTTCTTTTGTTACAATTTTAGCCAATTTGAAACAGGAACCCCCGAACGCTTGTATGCTGCGTGGTCAAATTATTCTCAAGCATTACCATCAGATTTATCATTGTCGACCATTTTAAGCAGTTGGACTGATGTAGGAGGTTTCCCTCTAATAAATGTATCTTTATCTGGTAATGACGTAATCATAACGCAGGTAACTTTTCTTTCAATTATTTACATGTAAAATCATTTTTTAAGTGACATAATATTAAGCCAGAGTTATCTTTTAGCAACAATTTCTACTAAACAATTCGCAATCATCGTCAAATGAGTGGTACATACCCCTAACCTACACCACTTCTGAAGAACTTAATTTCGACAATGTAACACCGTCTTATTGGTTGATACCAGGACAAAGCCTAACGATTTCTAATATCCTTAACGGAGCATCTGGATGGGTACTTTTTAATATACAAGAATCTGGTAACTATTCACGATTTAATAAATTTTTAAACCAGTCAACTCCACCAAAATAACAGAATAAACCCATCCCAATTATTATTTTATATTGGCACACAGTACTTTCTTGATCTTTGCAATAATATTGAATAAAGAGCTATAATTATATATTGATATCTTCTGTAACAAAGACTGTCTATTATAAAAGAATGTTGATATAAAAAGTTCACGCTGTATTTTTCGTATATTCAAAAAAATAACAATTCATATAAAATTTATATCTGGTCCTTTCACTATTGCATTTGTTAACCTGCACGGTCATAATTTACATTATACTTAAAACTAAACATATTTACATTTATCTCACTTTTTCCTAACCTCTGACTCAGCTCTACTAAATTTACAAACTTGATTTGTTACATTTCACTTCACTTTTTCTACTCTAAACTGTCTAACACCTTTTATCTTTTCTTATTTTTCTTTTTATTCTTCTTTTTCAACTTTCATCTCTTTTCTTTTCAGTAACTTGCGTTTCTTGCATCTTTGCCAGTGATTTTCTATTTTTAATTTGTTCTAACCAATTTTCAGTTTCTCCCGTAACTACGCATTTTTCGAAAATGTGCTTCATTGTTTCTGCTTTTTTCATACATAGTCTAGAGACTGTTTCTTCTTCTTTCAACCAATATTTGTTTGCTTTTGTTTTAGATCCCAACCTAAATCTTGCCCTGATTTCTAGTTCTATTTTCTTGTTTGAATTACTTGTAAGATAGTTTGATTTTTTTGAGTTCTGTGGCGCTATTTGTCTGTAATCTTTTGCATATCGTATTTCTCTTAATTTCTGGAAAAATTCCTGTATCTACTGGCATCTGCTTATTTCTTCTGCTTCTGCCGCCTCTTTGTCACCCTCTTGTGGTTTGTGGTTGAAGTAATATTCTACTGACCATCCTTGTATCCATTTCTAGATACTTTGTTCTTTGTTTCTTCCATCTCTCTCCATGTTTCTTTTTCGTTCTCTTTCTCAGATCCGTACAATGTCTATTTTTAACTTTGGTACATTCTTTGATTAGATCGCTTCCCACCTCCCTCGTCCTTGCAACTCCTATCCGCTATTCCCCATACTCCATCCAGTACCGCATTCGCTTTTTTCACTAAGTGCTTTATATGTGCTTTGTCAGTTTTGTTGTTTTGCAGCATGTACCCTAAATAATTGAACGTTTTAACTTCTTCTATCATATATCCGTCCCAAGAAAGTTTTGATTTTTTCTCTCCCTGATACTCTTGCTTATTATCTTGTATTTGTATTTCTCTTCGTTGAGTTCTACACTTCTCTCTCTTTTAAACTTTCCGAATATCTTGGTCATCTCCCTCAATCCTGCCCAGTTATTAGCCATTAGTACTATGTCATCCTAATATGAGACTGTCCATACCTTCTTATTTCCTGTCACTATTCATCCTTCTTGGATTTTTGTCATTTGCTCTTCAAGTTTTGCGAAGGACTATTGCTTTTGTAGTAATACAACCAGTTTTTATGAGTGACAAACACTAATCCTGTTTAGTCACAAAGTTTTGCGTCTCTTACTAAGGTTGCTTTCTGTATTTTTTTGTTGGATAACTTCTGTAAGAAATAATAAGTATCCAGCTCATTATGTGCTCGTACCTAGTATTTTAAACAAGTCTAACTTCACTATAGTTTAGTTCATTAGCAATTCCAAGTTGAAACTGAGCTAATTGGTTAATGTATTAAACGATAATTGTCTGCAGGATATTACCGAGTGACTTACGATGATGAATTGTGGTCCCAATTAAGAAGCGGACTACAAAAGGATAATTTCGATGGTATCCCAGATTTAAACAGAGCGCAAATAGTAGACGACGTTTTAACATTGGCGAGAGCCAGGCAGCTATCCTATGTGGACGCCCTCGATACGATTTCGTTCCTTTCAAAGGACACTAGCTATTATCCATGGTACTCTGCATTCACAGCATTATCATATTTGAAAAGAAGATACGAAAGGAATACTACTCTTGGAACGTACTATAAGGTATTTAACATTACTGAATATTTCTCAGTGGGTACCAAAATTCAAAAAACAAAACAAATTTTTAAATAAATATTCGCTTATCTGATAATTATGTAAAGTACCTTTCTAATGTTACTAGAATTAAATTATCCTTGATTTCCTGACCGTTTATTTTTAATTTATAATTTATTTTTCAGGGTGGCGGTCATTAATTAAAACAATGTTGTTAATTAATTTGTAAAGTTTCGGTTTATTCAACCATCATCAGACTAAAACTAATTACAAAAAATTTAGTTCTGCTAATTTTGTTTATATATAAACAAAATTGTTATAAATATAAAAATATAAATATAAATATGTATTCAACAGAAACAACTACTCCAAGGGCTAATACCCCTACCGGCATTGAATTACACTGTTGATTCCGATGTATTCTCAGACGTAGATATAACATATCCAAAAAAGAAGGAATTAAAATCTTTATTCATCTAAATATTAAGAATACATCGGAATCAACAGTGTAATTCAATGCCGGTAGGGGTATTAGCCCTCGGAGTAGTTGTTTCTGTTGATTCCATATTTATATTTATATTTTTATATTTATAATATAGCCTGTAAAGGCATTTCTGCCAGCGCCCACCTGATGAGACCCGATAGGTCGAAACCGGTCGTGGGATATGGCTTTCGTTTCGTTGTGCCTACATGGAAGAACGCGTTCAAAATGTGAGATCTTTGATCTTAATATTTAGACGAATAAGGATTTTAATTCCTTCTTTTTTGGATATAGTATTGTTATAGTTTCCAAAACAAAATCCTTTTAGTCTGATGATAGTTGAATAAACCGAAACGTTACAAATTAATTACGAAAACATTGTTTTAATTAATTAACTGATTGAACCATTGGTGATTAATGGAAATTCATTTTGAACATACACACCCTTTTGAGATATTTCAAAAGTTACAGACTTATATTTTTTACAAGTAGATCTGCAACTTTTGATGAATCCACAAAGTGGTGAAATAATAATTGTCAAAACAATAAAAAGTATGGAAATTACGAACAAATTGTTACTAGCTCATTGTACTTATTCTTATTGCATTCGTTCTTTAATTTATCCTCTCACAGCGCTTCTCAGATATTATTTTTGTGATGTTTTGGTATCTGTGCACCTATCTAACACAAACGAAATTATTTTTATCCTTATTTAAAGGAATATGTGTTGGAACTAATGGATTCACTTTACAACAACGTTTCATTTGCAAGAGATTCCTCAGAATCTTACGTAGATGTCCAGAAAAAGGAGCTAGCATTGTTGTGGGCATGTAAATTAGGACACACTGACTGCATAGAGAAAGCCCAAAACTTATATAAATCGTTAAGGATCAACTCCACGGCGTAAGTACGATTCTATTGACAATATATAAATAAAATAACACTTGTAAAATTTGTTTCACTATAGTTTATTACGAACACTATACGTATATTACCTTCTACGTTGAAATTAAAACTCCTGAAGATGGCGAAATACGTATAGATTTCATACTAAACTAACACATGGGCTGAAAAGTCCCGGGCCTAACACATAGATGGCGCTAGTTTTATTGCATTCACCTCTTTTTCACTTAGTACTAACCTTCAAAAGGCAGCTGTTAAAATTTCATTATTATATGATATTCTTTCTATTCATTAGTTTATGAGTTATTATGCTAAGAGTAACTTTATCTAGCTACATTTGTTATTTTCAAAACAATGAATCAAAAACAATTTCGTGTTTTAATTTTACATTACTTCTCAATGGGAAAAAATACCGGTCAAGCAAAGCAATGAGCAATTGCTTGAAATGTGGAAAAGTGTTATGGAGCCTCCGCTCCATCGGAAACAACCGAAACAAAATAAAACGTTGGTTTGCTGAAACATTGCAGAAAACGTGGTCGTAGAGACAGAGACGCTGATGATGCAGAACGCAGTGGACGTCCAAATGAGGCGGTAACACCAAAAAACATGAAAAAAATCCATAAAATCGTTTTAATTGATCGAAAAGTGAAATTGCGTGAGTTAGCTGATATCGTAAGGATATCAAAAGAACGTATTGGCTTTATGTTACGTATATTGCATGAGCATTTGACTATGAGAAAGCTAAAGCTCTGTTCAAAGTGGTTGCTGCATTTGGTCACTGTTGACCAAAAACAAGAACGTGTTGATGATTCTGAACAGTGTTTGGTATTTGGCCATATTTAAATATAACAAACCGTAACAAAAACAAATTTTGCGTCGATATGTCGATATCAACAATGGATGAAACATGAATCCTTCACTTCACTCTGGAATCAAAACGATCGTCATCTGAGCAACTGGTGAACCTCGAAACTAACATACAACAATCTTGGTATTTTGGACGTGCGTGGTGTAATATCATACTATCTTGAGAGGCAAATACCATCAATAGTGAATTGTAGTAATTATATAGCGTTAAACGCTCTATGCGTGTTAAGGCCGAAATTGCAAAGAAACGACCGCATATGGCAAAGAAACAAAATTTGTAAGATTTGGCAAAAGATAAAAGTGATATTGAAATGTTTGAACAAAAAAGAAACTTATTGTCTTTGTTAGGCCCGGGACTGTTCAGCCCACGTGTTACAGTGAAACAGATTTTGCAAGTATTGTTTCATTTAATTTTGACGTTATTTAACCAAGGGGTCACGGCTCAATGGTTAGAATCAATTGACAATATTTAACAGAAAATGTATTTCGATGATTATTATTCCTCCCTTATACTAAAGCTCACAGGATAGATTTAATGTTGATGTAAAACGCTACCGTTGAACTTATTGACATTCACTGAATATTGATGAGTATGAAACTATAAAGAACAGCAGTGCTCAGAGGTCAATGAAACATATTGAACAGGGATAAAAAATAACTCTCTTAAAATTTTCTGGTGTTTCAGAATTTTATTCATTAATTTCGTCGTAAACTTATTTCAAATTAATTTTAACGCCAAAAACAAATATTATCCAATTTTATAGTTCACAATTTTTAGTCTTCAATAGAACCTTTGTGATAAAGAAATCATTATTTGGGCATAATGACCGTGTATTGTGAGCCTTGTCCCCTAGATGATATTTCGTTTGATGTTGTTTTTCCAATGTTTTGCCAACAACTGCGGCGTTAATCCTCCCTTGTTTCAATCAAAAATAAATAAACGCTGAAGATGTCTGCTACGATTTCCAAACAAACATTGGAGAAACAACTCCATCTGAAGCACAATTTAGGGAACAGGAACAGTCCGAATAAATATTTGTCTAATAATGGACCCGACCGTAAAAATCTAACTATTTTTTTGTCGTCAATTTTTTAGTGTAAACCCGGACGTTAGGAGTGTGGTGTACTGTACAGCTTTGAGACATTCTAATGATTCTGATGACTGGTACTTCTTATGGAATAAACTAACTCAAGAAACTCTCGCTTCAGAAATCAGTACAATCATAACTGCCTTAGGATGTTCCAAGAATGAAACTTTACTTGATGAGTTAGTACTCTTTTTAAAATTCTAATATACGTTTCCATATTTATGCATGGTTCATTTTTTAGGTACATGACTCTCGCTTTAAACTCTACGGCTGGTATACAAAGTCAAGATGTCAGTTCTGTTTTTGCATCAGTTTATACAAATAATCCCGAAGGAGTCGATATTACTTTCAATTACATACAGAACAATTATCAATCACTTATTGATTAGTAAGTTTACATTAAGAAACAATAGTTGATATTTAAATGTAACCCTTTTCTGGTTTCTTTGCCGTAATCTATGGATGCTTTTCTTTCAAACATAACGAATCAGTTCCATAACAAAATAGAGGCAATTACTGCCATCTAGTGGATTTTAGCTGCTACAGAAGATATCAAACTAAACAAGGCCCCACTGCCAACTGTTAACAAGAGCGAAATCGCGATCCGTATCTGATAGTTTCGATAAATTTCTGACCCGCCACTAAAGATGAATTTAGCAAGGAACAAAAAATTGTTTGGAAGAGATAAATTCTATAAATTACGGCACAACAGACTAAAAAGTCCAAATAACCTCAATGGTGGTGTTTATTTAATTAATTATAACATTTGTCGTTTTCTAGCTCCAAAGGTACCTCAACATTGCTAACGGTCTTGTCTAATGTAGCAACCAGGATGACATCCGAAACTCAACTTCAAACTGTAAATATATACAATAACTAATCAATGGCTACTTTTTATTTAGAGAGTTAATTTTCATTGTTAATCTTTAATCTTTGATTAATTTTTTAGATTGAGACATGGATTTCCGAAAAATCAGACAGTTTGTCATCCATTACATCCTCAGTTCAAAGCTTCATTACGAGTTCAAAGAATAATCTAGCATGGGATCAAGAATCTGCAGTTGAATTAACCAGTTTCTTCAATTCTTATTTTGGATAAATTATAATCACCGTCGATAGTAATGATTAAAATAAAGTTAGTGATATGGATATGGAAAAAAATATATTTTTATACAATTTATAATAATTATTTATTAAACTCGTAAAACACAGTTATGGTTTTTCTCTGTTAGTGGTGTTCATAATGAGAATAAGAAAGGAAAACAGGAAGATAAAACAAAATAAATATTCTTCCTTAAACGAAATTGAAAATGCTTTTGATTTAATAATTTTAAACAAAATTATACAATGTACCCCTTCCACAACCCCCTAATCAAACGTAGCATGTATATATAGGTAGGATAATATACGTAATTTGTTATTATGTGTTTTGAAGATGCCCATGTTGGGTGAAACAATTGTTAAGTTGTTAAATAAATCAGTGGAAAATTGAACCTCGAATTTTTTTTTATTTTTACAAGATATGAAATTTATAATTGAAATTTAAAACCCTAAAATTACAATTAAATTGTAATTGTGGTTTCGGTAGGTATATACCTGAAACACGTAGAGGTAGCCAATCTTAAAATCGTGTATAAACTAGAGCCTTCCTCTGCTGCTCTTTACTCCCGTGTCTACTTCTAGTATACCTATTACTAGGCATCCATCCTACCATCCTATTCCTTCTTTTCCTTATTGACTTCATCAAGGTTACTGTTCTTTTTAATAAGTGCAACATTATTAACAACTAAATTATTTAAACTGTCTATGGTGCAATATAATGAATTTTTTTTTAAATATTTTAATAAATACAAAGAAAGTTTCAACAATAAGGTTTATTACAAGTACAGATTTGTTACTAAAATTAAAGAAATGCAGCCGATCAATATAAAGGCATGAGGGTAATACGAAAATTAGTAGATGCAGGTACATACTGTGGTAAAACCAGTTACAATTTGTATAAAAGTAAAGGTGAATTGCTGGTCTCTAATTCGGTGTGGTTATTAACTACTAATTTATTATTAATCAGCGCTTTTTTAATTTCCAAATCTTCGAGAAGGCTTAGTATCTTACTTTTTACACAATTGTGTAGCAGTTTTACATTTTTATCATCTAGATAGTGAATATTGGTTATGCAGTGCTCCGAAAAACCAGTCGACTTATATTTTATTTAATTGATTTTTTATGTTTGTCTAATCTGTTTTTTAGGGCCCGGCTAGTCTGCCCTATATAAATAGCATCGCAACTATTACTTTTTAATTCGTATATGCCATTTTTTGAAAGTTTATTTGTTTTTTGCTTGTTGTTAACTAGAAGGGACTTAAGGTTCTTTTTGTTTATTTCGATGACTTTTAAGTTGCATTTATTCAGGCGATTTTTAATTTTGCAGCTAGTGCTTTTTATATAATTTATTTTAGGAAAAGTTTACTTAGTGTGTTCTACAGGAGTTTTAAATAATATGGAACGAATTTTTCTTATCTGCTTCTGTTTTAGTAAATTGTCTATTAATTCAACTTTGTATCCGTTATTGGTACCTATTTGTTTTATTATAGAGAGTTCTTTATGAAAATTTGAAGTTGAGAGTGGGATGTTGGTTAATCTATGTAATAGACTATGAAAAACTGAGTGTTTGATTTGAGCAGATTGATACGCGTTAGCTGGAATAATCGTGTCGGTGGTTGTTGGTTTTCTATAAATATTGAATCCTATTTTGTTTTGGGTTCTGAATACTGTAAGATATAAAAAATTTAAAGAGGCATTTGTTTCTAATTCCATTGTGAGTTTAATACTGTTATTGATAGAATTTAAAAAATTGAGAAAACTATCTATTTGCCTTTTACCGGGATTGAATTACACTGTTGACTCCTAGACAAAAATATGTGGCTTTCGGTTCGTTCAACCAATAAGGATCTTAATTCCTTCTTTTTTTAATAAAAAATTTATTATCGAAACTGAAAAAACTTTGTTCTAAACAAACAGTTAAAATATTAAGTAATTCTGATTTTTTCAGAGTAAATATAAATATGGAATCAACAGTGTTGCGTCCCTTGGACCACCAACTGCTTTATTATCATTGCAAAATGCGTAACGTTTTCACGCTGACTTTCTAAATTCTGATTTTTAGCTCCTTTATTCATTTATTACCAGTTCCTTTCCTTTGTTAATTTAGTCTCGAATCCTTTGCTAATTGCACAACCATAAATCGCCCATAAATTCCAATAATTTTTCTAGCTGTAACTGTCAACCCCCTAATCCTAACGTCCGACAAATTGTATCAAATTTCAGTCACATTTATAACCATACACCAATACGCTACAAGTTGCAAATCCCACCTTCCTCACTTTTAACACCCATCATCATTGCTCTTATCACATTTAACCACACATCCATTCCTTTCCAGCTTATTCTAAAATTTATAAATAACCCTTTTTCTAACAAGAGATCATCACAAGCAATATCAATTCATATTAAACTATCTACCTATCAGCTATACTCAACTTATATAAACCATATATAAGTCTAATCAATTCATAATATTCAAGCAACAACTCAGTCGTGACGCAACGCTTTCCGGTAGTTGCTACCAGTATTATCCGTTGTAAAAAGTGTAAATATATGTATATAAAACCTGCTCAAAGACCTTAATTAAAACGGTACGTCAATCAAGATTCAACACAAAATTCCTGGACTTCATCAAGTTGCAGTCCAGGACGATTCATAGCGAATCAAGACAAACAGAAACAACTACTCCGAGGAATAATACCCCTACCAGCATTGAATTACACTATTTATTTCGAAAGATTCCTACACGAAGATATCATATCCTAAAACTAAGGCATTAAAATAATTGTTCGTATAAATATTAAGGATCAAATATCCTACATTTGGAACGCGTACCACCAAGCAGGCACTACGAACAGAAAGCGAAATCCCACAACCGATTTCGACCTATAGGATCTCATCAGGTGGGCACTAACAGAAAGGTTTTTACAGGCTATATGATAAATATAAATATGGCATCAACAGAGACAACTAACAGGCGGACTAAAAGGTTCGTAGGCTGACCCATAGATGGCGCTACTAGTATCAAATCCATATGATTTTTAGTTAGCCCTAACCTTCAAAAGACGCGTGTATAAATTTGACAGCTGTTGCACTATTAGTATCTGAGTTATAGCATTTTTAGTGAAAGAACTTTTGTTATTTTAAATAAATGGATAAAAAGGAATTTCGTGTGTTAATAAAGCACTGCTTTTTGCCAAAAAAAAAATACTGTTGAAAACAAAGTTTGGCTTGATAAGCATTATTCGGACTTTGCACCAGGAAAATCTACTGTATAAAAGTGGTTTGCTAAATTTAAATAAGGCGAAATGAGTACCGAGGCCGATGCACGCAGTGGACGCCCCAAAGAGGCTGTTACCGACGAAAACATCAAAAAAGTCCACAAAATAATTTTTGATAACTGTAAAGTGAAGTTGACTGAGATAGCTGCGACCCAACCCTAAAGATATTGAAGAAAAAGAGAGTGCTGTTTCATCAAGACAATGCACCGTGTCACAAATAAATGAAATCGATGGCAAAATTCGATTAATTGGGCTTCGAATTGCTTCTGCATCCACCGTACTCTCCAGATGTGGACCCAGCGACTTTTTTCTGTTCTCAGACCTCAAAAGGATGCTTGCTGGACAGAATTTTTGCGCCGATGAAGAGATTATCGCCGAAACTGAAGCCTATTTTGAGGCTAAACACAAATCGTATTATAAAGATGGTATTGAAAAATTGTATGACTGCTATAATCGTTAATCGTTGTATCGCCCTCGAATAATATTGAATAATAAAGTCAAATTCTATCAAAAAAAGTAATTTTTCTATGGTAGCCTAGGAACTATTCAGTCCGTCTGTTACTCCGAGCGCTAATGCCCCTACCGGTATTGAATTAGTTGTTTCTGTTGATTCCATATTTATATTTATTATAGAGCTTGTAAAGGCCTTTCTGCAAGCATCCACCTGATGAAATCCAATAGGTCGAAACCGATTGTGGGACCTGGCTTTCGGTTCGTAGTTCCTACTTAGTGGGACGCGCTCCAAATGTGGGATCTATGATCCTTAATATTTAGACGAACAAGGATTTTAATACCTTCTTTTTTGCATAAAGCTAGAGTGTTTGATACAGAAAATGTACAAAGTATAGTAGCTTCAATAGGCTTATTTATAAAGCATGACAATGTAGCTGGTATTTGCAACCATTGAAAAAGAGTCCTATTACAAAGTGACCATGAAATGTAGTGTGAATATACAGATGTAACATATGTACATGATCCAATAATTAACTACGTATCTGTTACTTTATGATTAAGCTAATGTTAGTTAATGCAATATAATCCCCCATTTGATCATTGCGATTTATTGTTATTATTTATATACATGTATATATACACATATATATCTACCTACGATTTTTAATTACCAAATAAAAAATATCAACTGCTCGCATTCTACAATTAGCGATAACCCACATAAATGACGTATATCTCTCAAACAATCATTTTCATTATTTATCTTGCTTGTTTGCTATATTCAGAACTATAAATTCTAAGCTTTATATTCATAAATTAGCACACAACATTTTCTGAAAATTACCCATCAGGGGACTTCACCATCAAATTCACCTTTTATACTTTCAAGTACTTTTTATAATTTATTTATTTCCAATTAAAGAATGAGTCCCCTTATTATTTCTATTTATTTTACAAATAACGAATATCATTGAGTCAAAAAAAAAATTATTATTTTATTATTCTCGTGAAAATTGTGCAATTAAAATAGCATACTTCGCAAAAAATAGATATCTAAAGATGACTAAATTTACTTTTAAAACAATCCAAAATAATATTGGTTAGTTAGCATACATATCCTTCGTAAAATTCCGGAAACGTATTTAAATTATTAATTAAACTTATCAAAGTTATAGAACAAAAAGCTAATAATATTAATGATCAATCAAATCAAGACAAACCGAAAAAACTACTCCGAGGGATAATACCCCTACAAGCATTGAATTACACTATTTATTTCGAAAGATTCCTACACGAAGATATCATATCCTAAAACTAAGGCATTAAAATAATTGTTCGTATAAATATTAAGGATCAAAGATCCTACATTTGGAACGCGTACCACCAAGCAGGCACTACGAACAGAAAGCAAAATCCCACAACCGGTTTCGACCTATAGGATCTCATCAGGTGGGCGCTAACGGAAAGGTCTTTACAGGCTATATGATAAATATAAATATAGAATCAACAGAGACAACTAACAGGCGGACTAAAAGGTTCGTAGGCTGACCCATAGATAGCGCTACAAGTATCAAATCCATATGATTTTTAGTTAGCCCTAACCTTCAAAAGAGGCGTGTATAAATTTGACAGCTGTTGCACTATTAGTATCTGAGTTATAGCATTTTTAGTGAAAGAACTTTTGTTATTTTAAATAAATGGATAAAAAGGAATTTCGTGTGTTAATAAAGCATTGCTTTTTGCCAAAAAAATTCACCTTTTATACTTTCAAATACTTTTTATAATTTATTTATTTCCAATTAAAGAATGAGTCCCCTTATTATTTCTATTTATTTTACAAATAACGAATATCATTGAGTCAATAGTGTCTTTTCCTTGAAAATTATTATTTTATTATTCTCGTGAAGATTATGCAATTAAAATAACATACTTCGCAAAAAATAGATATCTAAAGATGACTAAATTTACTTTTAAAACAATCCAAAATAATATTGGTTAGTTAGCATACATATCCTTCGTAAAATTCCGGAAACGTATTTAAATTATTAATTAAACTTATCAAAGTTATAGAACAAAAAGCTAATAATATTAATGATTAGCAAACCTGCTCAATACATGTACAATCCTTTTTTTTTTATTAATCCTGCAATAAATTACGCACATATTCCTATAAATGAAATTATATCAGCAGTTGTGTATATTTAATCAAAGATACATGGCTGAAGTGCTTTTATATAAAAACATATTTTTTCAAAGACAATTAATTCACCGTCCACATCCATCGAAATAAATTATTTTTAAAATTTGTATTCAATTGATAATGTGCAACAAAATTGTTGTAGACAGTTATTAAGGAGTTCATTCAAGTGAATTTATTTTTAAATATTTATTTACTGATAAAATTTTTACTTGTACTTGCATTATCATCATATAAAAGATTAGGGATTACTAAAACAATCCATCATCAAAGCAGGAATGATAAGATAGATAAATGAAACTCTATAATATAATTTATCCAGTTTGAAATTAGTTGGGTAATTAGACTTGTCCAGGTAAGCCCTATTTCATTAGCTTATTAACTATTTATTACCAAAGTAAAATTTAGTATAAATAATTTTATTAATAGCCGTTACTCTTTATTAAGTCTTAAACTAAATAAATTAAAATTGAACTAAAAACAGTAAATTAAAAATTGACAAAAAAGTTTTTCTTTTAATAAAAATAAAAAACCAAATTTATTTTAATTACACTGGGCAAGGATTGTTGGTAAAAATTATATTATTTGTTCCTGTACTTCATTAAACAACATTTGTGTAAAAAATCTTATTTTTAAGTTCTTTAGAACTTGCCCAAGCCACAAAAATTAAATACGGTTCTGCAGAAAGTTCGTCACACAATTTAATTCAAAGGTCACAGTTCGCAGTTAATTTGTCCAACAACATTTTGAAAGAATATATTTTTGTAATAATTTTCGAGAAAACTTAGAAATTTACACAACAGTTTTCATAATTTCTCTTTCTTTATTTGTTCTATACAAATTTTTGACATTACTAACTTAACGTCCTGTATACTTAATTACTCGTCATTAATTTTCCTTCCAGTAAGAAATACTTGCTCTGATTTAAATGCTCAATTAATGCCAAATTTATAAATACTTCTTCTGAGATACTTTCAAAATAATCTATTAATTACATTCAAACAATCTTAAAAAAAGTCAATTGTTTTTTAAATAAACTTAACACGTGTTTCACCAACACTGTGGCTTCTTCAGAAGTGTTGGCGAAACACGTGTTAAGTTTATTTAATAAATTGTGAAAGTTATCAACTATGTATTTATTTCAACTTAAAAAAAGTAGTTACCTCGAAGAAACCTTTACAAAAAATCAAATGGAGATCTGTGTAACTGGACTAAATAAAGTACCAAAACCCAAAATTCCACATGACATGTTTAGTAACTTAATGAAAGAGGAATTTTAACTAAATAATCATTATATTTGGGTTAATGAATACAGAAAGTCCCTGAATGGGTTTCAGAAAGTTTGTTGAAGTCATATGACGACCGTTTCGACTGTTAGGCTATTATCACTACCCCAACATTTAGACTAAGAACACTATATACTTCTCAATTTTATTAAATACAAAAATTCAATATCTTTGATAATGACTTAACAGCCGAAACTTCAATAAACTTTATGAAACCTATCCAGTAACTTTTGGTATTAGCAATAATTTGTGAAACCTACACCAAGTGTTTTATTTAATTAATTAATTACTTATTGATAATGTTTCACAACAATTGCACTAAAGACTCATTAACCCACATATTATTAAAATAGCTTGAATAGTATACGCAGTTGGTTTTTTGTGAAACATTTTATAAACAAATAAAGGAAATAAATAAATAAACTGCTTTTTTGTTTCACACTTGAAATTTTATTTTATTTGTTTTGGCTGATTTAAGCCTTTTTCAAGAGAGTAAGATGTTACACTGTACACAGTGCAGTTTATTTATTTATTTCCTGTCTTTATTATTAAAATGTTTGACAGTGAATGCACCATGAACAATATCGATTAAATAAATCATAATTTATTGGAATTTAGATTAATTTAGTCTCTAACTCAGGATGATACCACAGGTGTTGAAACGCGTTTTTAAACGTATTTTATGGAATTTTGGGTTTAAAGTATTTTATTCATAACGTTTACTTAATGTAAATTAAAACATTTTCACAAACAAATGTGAAAATGTTTCGTAAATTTTGGCACCAACTCCCTTCCTTTATTTCAATTTTGAATTAGAAATATTTATTATTATGATTATGTTTACTATTATTGTTAACTTAAGTGGATATTCAACAGTTTTTACAAGAACCACAACATGGCCAACATCATCAATTTTGCACCTCTATTTTTGATACTGAGTACTGCATTTGCCCAAGACAACTACAGATTAAATACCACAGTTATTCCATCGCATTATGAAGTCGAGCAAACCCTTCTTTCAGGATTTGGTCCAAGCGCTTCCTTTTCAGGAAGTGTAAAAATTAATTTGTCAACTTCCGCATCGGTTTCAGAATTTGATGTTCAATCGAGCACTTTAACTTACAGCAGTTTACAGCTTTACAACACTGCTGATACTACGCAAGCTAATATAATAGACAGTTATAGCGAGAATACGACTTATCAGAAGGTGACAATTAAAACATCAACAAATTTGGTGGCTGGAAACACTTACATCCTTTCAGCCAATTATACTGGAATATTGCACGATGATATGTATGGATTCTACAGAAGTTCGTATAAAGATACCAACGGTAATACAAAGTAAGTCACACAAACGTTAGAGACCAAAATCTATCTTAGAACTTCTATTATTTTTTGGTTTTGGAAGAGATACATTTTTGACAATATCTTTGAAAATACTACACTTAAAGGTTTTCAGAAAAAACATTTTTAAAATTCTTGATTAGAAATAGCAGTACAGTTGTTATAAAGAAGAGTAGCTGTAATAATAGAACCAATACTCATAAAAATGAACGATTAGGTCAATACGTTTCATCACCAACTGCGGCTACCATCATCAGTGGTACTACGGTGTCTGAGTCAGTCAATAGCCTACAACAGTTCGAGATGTAACCATCCATGTTGTCACCGCAATACCGCTGATGATGTCAACCACAGTTGCCAACGAAACGTCTAGACCTAAGCATTCACTTAGAGCAGGGTCCTTTATCGCGAACCTTCGCTCTACTATGGATTTCGGTCATGAAAGCCTGTGTTCTTACGAGGGTAAATCAAATATAAATGGTAATTTTGTAAAATAAATTTATTGATTAATGGTACACACAAACTAAACATTTAACATTTTTCAATGTAGTCACCTCCGTGCTCTACACACTTCTCTCTCTTGCCACCGATTTAGAAGCTTGAATATTCCAACTTCATAAAAAGTTTGAGAGCGATTTGTCATTGTCAGCCAATTGCGCACATGCTCCTCCATTTCTTTCAAATCTTCAAATACTGCTCCAAGTGACTCTTACAAGGGTACGAACAAAAATAATCACAGGTTGACAAGTCAGGGCTATAAGGAGGATTATAGAGGCTCGAGGGTTTCCCAGCCCGTCGTTTCGTTGTTTGCTTCGATAAACTATTTTTGTCGACTGTAACAACTCAGAATAGTAAGCCGCATTCACTATTTTTCACCGTTGATCGTGAAAAAAATCAATGAGTAGAACTTCCCTTAAGTCAAAAAACAGAACAGAACAGTCGTAAGCACTTTTCCGTCTGAGAGACGGGTTTTGGTTTCGGCTTTGACAAGGCAGCCTTCATCCTTTCTTCGCCACTCCTTGCGCCTGACTCCACGCCATTTTTAATTTGGGAGTGTAGTGGTGGACCCACGTCTCATCACAAGTGACGATACGCTTAAAAAATCTCCCCTTCTTGTCAAAATCCGATTCAGAAATCTTTCACTGATCTCCGACCTGACCTTGGAACTCAGCGAGCACTAATTTTTCTAAAGCCAAGTTCATCAGTGATGATAGAACTTTACTCACTTCTGATGAGATTGGTTCAATAATTAACCGGCGATCAGGCGATCACCTTCAACAAGCTCTCGAACAGCACGGATGTTGTCATTTCAAATCAAGTCTCACTTGTTCTTGGGAGTCGATCATAACTTTCATTTTCGACACGTTCTCGCCCATCCCTGAATTCTCTGTTCTCTGACCCACGTATATACTCGAGACAATGTAGCATGTAGCATCCCAAACTGTGCCTTCAAGCGAGTGAAAATTTCCGAGGGTTTAACCATCGTTGCCTTCATAGGTTAGAAAGTTTATTTATGATTATGCGTTGTGCAACAGACGAAGACACCTTGCGCTCAGTCATGGCTGTACTGCGGACAGAACCGAGCGCAGCTGCTACCGAAGTCGATTTCCCCCTCCTCATAAACCAAACAACACTCGAGCATCGAATCCTCTAGATCGGAATTGCGTGCTAAGCTACATAGTAAAATTACCGGTTATATTTGATTTACCCTTGTGTATTAGCCGTAATGGTTACCATATCTTATATATTCTTAATCTCAATATAGTTTCACAGCTTACGAGGCTTTCAAATATCTCCACGTTTAAGTATGTACTTCAGACATGTTCTATTTTATCTAGTCATGTAGTTTGAAATCTTTACATCAAATACAGACATCTTCTAAAATGGACTTGGTACAAACCACTTCTACCTTATAATACCTAGAAATATGTAACACATTATCACTGCCCTATATGAGCCACATCGAATCAATCAAGATAAAACTATGTGTGTATTCTACAGAAAAACTACCTGCACTTATAATAAATTCGATGATTGATGTAACTGTTTAAGGATCGGCTAGTATAAATTACACAATCTATTAATTACAGTTGACGTTAAATAGAAACGATAAAATTACATTTAAAGAAAAAAAAAATTAAAAGAATTTCAATTAAACTGATGAACGCTTATAACCGGTGATGATTTATGTATTTTCCTTTAATTTACTAGTATTGCAATAAAGTATCATTCGGATTAAGGTTACGATCAGGAAAACAAAGATTAAGCTATTTATTACTGCTATTATTACAAATCTACCTGAAATGCTTATAAATACTAGTTACAAACAATAGGATAAAACCATATTTTACACATGATAGTTTCATTAAAAAATCTGATAATGTTTACTGATATACACATACAGGGTCATTCAAACTGAGTGGTACATTAGATGTTTTAGAGAAATGCTGCAGATTTGAAAATTTGGGAGTAGGGGTTGGTTATCAAGGATGATCTATTTAATTAAAATAATTTCAACTGTCGGGGACTTCCGGTTATACCGGAAGCTGATGTCAACTTTCTTATTTTAAATGGAATGGTATATTTTTTACGATTAACTCCTATGAAACATAAAAGTTTTAGGTGACTTTGAACAAACAACAAACTTGTATGCCTAAGATGAATATTTTCTGAGATAATTTAATTTATTGAAAAAAGATTGCACCGCAACCCAAACCATAAAAAATCATAACTCCATAAAAAATGACTTAGAATGTTAAAAATTTTACTAGTTATAGCCAAGTCATAAGGCTAATGTTAACGTCATGCCAAAACTAAGCATTAATTTGTACAGGGCGTTCAGAAAAAAAAAATTTTAATACTTCAAACACGAATAACTTCATTTTTTCAAATAGCACTTAGCATATTTTATTTTGTCATTTGATTCCCTTTTATCCTCTATCGATCCATCTGGATATTTCCTACTGTTTCATTTGAAAATTTTTGAATAATTTTGAATTTTTACTTAAAATGACAGTAGGAAATATTCAGATTGATCGAAAGAGTATAAAAAAAGGAATCGAATAACAAAATAAAATACGGTGTCATTTGGAAAAATGAAGTTATTCGTGTTTGAAGTTTTTAAACTTTAGATTTTTTTCTGAACGCCCTGTATAAATTATAAAGCTTTGTTTTGATATGACGTTATCCTTATGACTTGGCTATAACTAGTAAAAATTTCAACATTCTAAGTCATTTCATTTTTAATGGAAGTTATGATTTTTTATAATTTGGGTTGCGGTGCAATCATTTTTCCAATAAATTAAATTATCTCAGAAATTATTCATCGTTGCCATACAAGTTGGTTGGTTAGTTCAAAGTTACCTTAAAATTTTATGTTTCATCCGAATTAATTGTAAAAATATATACCATTCCATTTAAAATAAGAAAGTTGACATCAACTTCCGGTATAACCGGAAGTGCCCGACAGTTGAAATTATTTTAATTAAATAGATAATCCTTGAATAACCCCTACCCCCTACTCCCAAGTTTTAAAATCTGTAACATGCTTAGTTTCCCTAAAACGTCTAATATACCACTCAGTTTGAATGACCGTAAATGTGCACTAAACACAAATTAATTAACTCTTCCGGTAAATAATGTTTCTAATTTTTTACTGATTTCGAAAATGATTCTCTTTCTTTTAGATGGCTTGCAACAACTCAATTTCAACCCACCTATGCTAGAAGAGCTTTCCCTTGTTTCGACGAACCAAGTTTTAAAGCTACCTTTAATATATCCATTATTCATCCCCAGGATGTCCATGCCCTCGGTAATACGCCCATAATCTCTACAGTGATGTAAGTAAAACGATTTTCCTAAGGATGTAGCAATCACCATAAAATAACAATACTTACGATTAACTCAGTAACAATTGTTTCGCCAAACGTTGGCTTCGTCAGACTTGGAGTACTTACTACTAAAGATAATATACAACGTGGTTGTTTATATAGAATTAATACTTCGAATGGCAGTGTTATCGCCCATCAATAAATAAATATATTAAATATAGTAGCATAACATATTTAGGAACCACAACGAATAAAAACGAACAAAGAAGTTCCATCTGGAGTTTATAAGCTAACATGTGGAACTTTCCAAAAAATATATGTTGGACAGACAGGTAGGAATTTCAAAAAACGTTTGGTAAAACACAAAAATAGTTACATTAATAATAATACAGATTCTACATATGCTAATCATATTACAGAAGAAGGACACTTATTTAATAATAGCTTTGATAATTTCAATTGAATTTGCGGTAGGATATTTGTGAAACATCGTTTAAATAAAATAAAACACACAAAACGCCTTTAAATGTTTCAATTTGGTTTATTTAAACACTCTGCATATGTTTCGACCGATTTAGGTCTTTGTCAGGAGTAATAACTGTTTACTAAGGGTGAAGTGTAATGAGTTTGCATTTATATTGTGTAGGCATACAGGCAGGTACAGATTTAGTTATATGGGAAGACCATTAGATTGTAATTCATAGAAATTCGTCAAGAAGTGGAGTGCCCTTAAATTCCGATCTATCATTAGTGATATTAAGATTTTTTTTTAATTTCAAGCTGCTCCAAAATATTTAAAAGATGACCTTTATTTTCTATATGTAGTATTTTAAGCTTGGTTATTTTCTAAACAATGCAAAAAGAGAGACATAAAAAACAACAAAAAATCATCAAAGCGAATCAGTTTTAATGATGTAGTACTCTAGATCATTGCTTAGCATTCGGGAGGTCACCGGTTCGAACGCGAATCCGGCTGCTCTGGTCCAAGTTTTCTGTGGTTTCCTTGAATCACTTAGGCAGATGCTTGGCCAGTAATATTCCACAGATAATTTTTCACTTCTCTTCTGTCTTCATTTCGTGCATCTCATCTTTCTCTCCCTAACCACACCACCCACCCATTCGCATGATTCCTGAAAGGTGGCTGAAGAGGGCACTACACCCTACCCTCCGGATTTGCATTACAGTGTAGGTCGGAGGGACTGCCTGCCCACCAGACCGACTAGCTGGTTGTAATGAAACACAACAAAGTTAAGCTTCACCTTTAGTAAACAGTTATTACTCTTCACAAAAACCTAAATCGGTCGAAACATATGTAGAGTGTTTAAATAAACCAAATTGAAACATTTATTTTTTATTTTTTATTTATTTAATAGCTTTGATATTTTACATCTAGAAAAGAAAGGGTATAAATTGACTTTATTAGAGATTTTAAAGGTAAATAAATACAAAATACTAGTCAATTTACTAAACCATCAAGCAGAATGTAACCATTCCCCTCTTCTCAATTTGTTCTAATAACACCACCAGCCTTAGTATTAATTCTATATAAACACCCACGTTGTATATTATCTTCAGTAATAAGTACTCCAAGTCTGACGAAGCCAATGTTTGGCGAAACAACAAAATTATTACTGTGTTTGATAACAGTTTGTGTAAATCTTAATTCTTGCAATTTCATGGTGATAATGGATTTTTATCAAGTAACCAATCATCAAGTATCCAATGTAGCATTCAATCTCCAATTTAGAAAATGATTTTAGATATAACTCAACTTTGGGTCTAAACAAAACCACATTTCAAGTAACTCCCAAAATGTCCACGTATCTAATTGCATTCATTGTATCCGATTTTGCCGGATTAACCAACACTTCGATTAATTATGGGGTTTACGCTGCACCCCATCTCATTAACACTGCGCAATACGCGTTTGATGTTGGCCCAAAGCTAGTTACAGAAATGGGGAACTTTATAAACTATTCATACTTTGACTCCGGAATTGGTAAATTGGATCAGGTTGCTATTCCTGACTTTTCAGCGGGAGCTATGGAAAATTGGGGGCTTATTACGTACAGGTACGCAACAAGTCGATTATTCAAAGTGGAAAATAGGAAAATAGACTGTGATAAAAGAATAAATAAGTAAAGAAAGACTCACCCGAATTACCACTAACTAAATTTAATAAGAACGGACACGTGTTTCGCCCACTTCACACGTGGGCATTATCAAAGTGAGACTCCCTCAAATTCAGTTAATGGTAGTTAGGATGAGTCTTTCTTTATTTAATTAAATCGATTATTATTTATCATAGAAAAAATATTTATGTTAATTATATTTGAATAATAGGGAAAGTCGACTGCTTTATGATGAAGCCGAGTCAGCACTTTATAGCAGAAGAATAATTGGAGCAGTTGTAATGCATGAAATAACTCATATGTGGTTTGGAAATTTGGTAACTTGCGATTGGTGGTCGTACACTTGGTTAAATGAAGGATTTGCAAGATACTTCCAATATTTTGGAACAGCATGGGTAAGTTAGTTATTATAGAGATATTCCGAGCTGTGGACAAACAAAAATTTTATTTTATGAAGTAAAAAACAAACAAAAGGAAAGTTTCACCAAATTTTATTAGAAAAATCCTTACAAGTTTCGGTCAACGCGACCATTTTCAAAGAAGTACAATACAACCAATACTAAAGTCTTAAATCTAAAACAGCTCTGTATATAACTAGAGTTTAGCCAAAATAAGTGGAGCGCTTTTTTGATTTCCAAGCTTTCTAGAAGAGCTTTCTACTTTTCTTAATATTACTATGTAAAACTACTACATTCTCCTCGTCTAAAGTGTGGTTAATGGAGGTGCAATGCTCTGAGAAGCCGGTTTTATTGTCTTCTTTAGTAATACTATAAATATGTTCTATTATTCTTATGTTTATAGCTCTCCCGCTCTGCCCAATGTAAAGGGCATCACAATTATTACATTTAATTCTATTAATTCCACTTTTTTTCTAATTTATCAACCACAGGTTTAAATTTAGATAGTAAGAATTTCAAATTGCACTGATTGTTTTCAATCAGAGTTACATTCAATTTATTTAACCTATGTTGGAATTTGTAAACATAAGAATTAAAGAACATATTTATAGTAATAGTAAAAAAGACAATAAAACCGGCTTCTCAGAGCATTACACCTCCATTAACCACACTATAGACGAGGAATATGTAGTAGTTTTACATAGTAATATTAACAAAAGTAGAAAGCTGCCTCTTCTAGATAGTTGGAAAATCAAAAAAGCTCTCTCGCACAACCAAAATATTGTAAATAACCAATTAGAGTTACATTGACTCCCCACTTATTTTGGCTAATCTCTAGTTGTATATAGAGCTCTTTTAGTTTTAATACTTTAGTATTTGTTGTACTCTACTCCTCTGAAAATGGTCGCGTTGACCGAGACTTGTTAGGATTTTTCTAATAAAATTTGTTTATTGTTTTTTACTTCATTAAGTATGTTTCACAACAGTTGCACCCCACAAAGTGTTCAGTTTAGTAATATTATTTTAGGTTGAAACCGAAATGGAATTGGATAAAATCTTTGTACTGGAACAAGTGCAAACCGTTTTTACTGTTGATGCATCGACTTCCTCCGCATCGCTTAACTCAGAGTGTTCCACGCCAACCGAAGTCGCCAATAAATTCAGTACAATCAGTTATAATAAAGGTAAGAAAAAAATAAGTTTTCTAGATAAAGATCATTTCAAATTCATTATCGTCATTACAATGTCATCAATCCGAAGACTGGTTAGACACGCACCTCCCACTCATTCTTATTGTAACGAATGTTCTAGTTTCTTGTATTTATTTAAACAATCTTGAATGATAACTTATGTTTTTAACAATAACAATTATTATGCTTTTGGTCAGAAATTTATCGAAACTACCAGACACGGATCGCGATTTCGCTCTTATTAGAAGCTCATCAGCGTGCCATAGGCAGTGAGTGAGGTCTTGTCTAGCTTGATATCTTCTGTAACGCCTAAATTCACTAGATGGCAGCAATTGCCTCTGTTGTTATTATTTATTTAACCTTAAATTACACTATATACACATATTTAACATATATAACAACTATGACTACCTATATATTTAACTGTATTTTTATGACTAATTTAGATCACTCGATTTATCGACAACCCATTTATATTATCGTTGAACATTCTAGTATTTATCTAGAAGCAACCACACATCTCTCCACTATTCTCGTACTTTCTTTATTTTGCATCATATCATTGTCATGTACTAAACTTATGACTCAATCCGATCAAATGCTACCGACTATTTATTTCTTCCTCGAGCTCTTGCTGGCAACACTATCTTGACCTAATCTCTACATTTCTCTCAAAATTACAACATTCTTCATTCCCAGCACTTCTCTAAAGTTACTATAATCCAGGTCTCCTCCTTTTTCCTCTAAACTCCAAGTTCTGCTTCTAATATGTCTCTAACACTAACTATCCCTCCCTTCGTGACCCAGAAGGTATTCTACCATCATATCTCTCTCTTTCTTCAATAACTTCCATATAATTCTCTGTTTTCCTAACTATCCAAGACTTCGTTTCTAACTTTTTCTATCCATACTATTTCAAATATCCGCAAATCTAAGCATACTAAGAAAGAAAGGCGTATTTATTTGTTGAATAAAATTATAATCCTACGGTAGGGCGGAAAATAGACATTTTGTGTAATAGTTATTATTTTAAGAAAACAGTAATCTCACTACATTCAACTGTATTGAATTAGCGGATACTTGATGGAAGTCTAACATATTGAAATAAACACACTGTTCGATAACTTCCACAATTTATTAAATAAACTTAACAGGTGGTGGTTCTTCATTAGAGTGAGGGCAAAAATAAACCTCACCACTATTAAATCTTTTCCCTCACTCTAATGAAGATGCACCACCCTATTTATAGACATCTACTCTTAGGTAGTTTTAAGTAGATTTTGTACTTCTGAAGAAGCCACAGTGTTGGCGAAACACGTGTCATGTTTATTTAATAAATTGTGGAAGTTATCAACTATGTGTTTATTTCAAAAATTATTGGCTACTATAATGTGGGCGTTACTAATTTAGAGGGTGTAGGGTTACGGGCGAGACCCCCGTAAAGGTCAACATGTCACAGAACAATACCTTAGGGGTGATGTGGAAAGCCGTTCGCTTAACATTTCTAGTTCCTTTCTCTTGATAACCTTTGTCTCCTATTTTAAAGAAGTGTACCTAGCCCCTTCTTGGGGTCTCGAACCGCCACTGCTTAGACCTTTTCCCCTGTATATACATCCCAAAAGCTGTCCTGTCTTTATAATAAAATTAATCGCATCTACAATATATGGTTAAGTAGCTAATGATAAATATATAACAAAATTCTAGGGGCTTCCATCATTAGAATGGTAAGGTACTTTCTGGGAGATGACAACTGGAGATCAGGTCTTATAGACTACATATCAGCACGGTATGTATGATATTCTAATTAATTTAAGGAAAGGAATAATTTTCCTGGATATTTTGTCACAAATAAAACAGTTAATACAGTTCCACTTTAAATCACTTTTATTCTTTACAATTGTTTCACTTAAACATAAGCATCTTCAGAAGAAGTATTAATTGTTACAATAATTAATTGGTAGTTACATTAAATAATTACAATTAATATTTCTTCTGAAGATGCTCATGTTTAAGTGAAACAATTGTAAAGAATAAAAGTGATAAAAGAAAAATAAGTAAGTAAAACCACTTTTAAATGTTTCAGAATAATTTATTACAACTCTACAATTGTTTCGGTATAATTATACCTTTCTCAAGAGTACACTCATTCTTACTAACTTTTAAGAATTGCTTATCATCTATTTATAGCTAATATATTTGAACATATAATATACATAATATCATTCGGAAAGTCCTATTGGCTATTTACTCAGAAATGCATGTTGCTTTGTGTAAGTCTGGCATCAATTATCGGTGTATTAAGAAAATTTTGTTGTTCATTTACGATATGATGTTTGTTTTTAATAGACTTTTTAATTTCGAAATATTCTAGTAAATTCAAACATTTACCTTTCTTTTCATAGTGTAAAAGCTTAATTCCATCTGAATTAATGAAACGATTTTGGTTTATACAGTGTGAAGCTATGCCGGTACTATGTTTGTTGTCTGCTATCGATTTTTTATGCTCGTTTACGCGGATTTTTAGATTTCTGCCAGTCTGACCAATGTAATATGCATCACAAGTATAACAGATAATTTATATACTCCAGATTTGTTTAATAAATCTGTTTTTTCTTTGTTGTTCATTAATATTTTACCTAAATTACATTTGTGTAAGCCTATGGTGTTAATGTTTAATCTGTTTAAGTTATTACAAATTTTATAATTAGTGTTACTTTTTGAAGTAACTGGAGTATAAATCTAATTTAGGATGATTTTATTTTGTTAAAAAATCTACTAAAAACAAACATCATACCGTAAATGAACAACAAAATTTTCTTAATACACCGATAATTGATGCCAGACTTACAAAAAGCAATATGCATTTCTGAGTAAGGAGCCAATAGTATTTCCGAATGAAATTATGCATATTATATGTTCAAATATATTAGCTATAAATAGATGATAAGCAAATCTTAAAAGTTACCGAGCGACGTGGTCTAGTGTCTAGAGTCATTGCTTAGCATTCGGGCGGTCACCGGTTCGAACCCGGATTCGGCTGCTCTGGTCCAAGTTTTCTGTGGTTTCCTTGGATCATTTATGCAAATGCTGGAGTAGTAATATTCCACAGATAATCTTTCACTTCTCTTCTGTCTTCATTTCGTCCGTCTCATCTTTCTCTCCCTTAATCACACCACCCACCCATTCTCACGATTCCTGCAAGGAGGCTGAAGAGGGTCTTATGCCCTACCCTCCGGCTTTGCACTACAGTGTAGGTCGGAGGGACTGTTCGCTCACCAGCACGAGTAGCTGGTGGAAATGAAACACAAAAAAGTTTTTTTTTCTTAAAAGTTAGTAAGAATTTGTGTACTCTTGAGAAAGGTATAATTATACCGAGTTGTAATAAATTATTCTGAAACATTTAAAAGTGGTTTTACTTACTTATTTATCTTATTATTAAAAAATGTTTCATAAAAATCCGACTAATATATCAATTAATAATAAAAGTGATTTAAAGTGCAACTGTAATTGTTTTATTTGTGACACTAATATCCATAATAATGAAGTTCCATAAAGTTGATGCCGATACAATTCAATGATCTTCCTATGTGTTATATTTTAGCCAATTTGCAACAGGAATTCCCGAACAATTGTACGCTGCGTGGTCAAATTACTCTCAAGCATTACCCTCGGGATTATCATTATCGACCATTTTAAGCAGTTGGGCTGATGTCGGAGGTTTCCCTCTTGTAAAAGTATCATTATCTGGTAATGACGCAATCATAACACAGGTAACTTTTCTTTCAACTACATAAATGTACAAGTATTTTTGAAATGACATATGTAAGTCAGAGCTTAACTTTTAGAAACAATTTCTACTAAACTCTTCACAATCATCGTCAACTGAATGGTACGTACCCCTAACCTACACCACTTCTCACGAATTAAATTTCGCCAATACAACACCATCTTATTGGTTAATACCAGGACAGAACGTAACGATTTCTAATATCCTTCACGGATCAACTGGATGGGTACTTTTAAATCTTCAACAAACTGGTAAGTACTTATGATTGAACAGATAAATATTTAACCCTTGCACCCCCATTACAATAATCAAAAACCACATCTCACAAAATTATTTTACTGATTTCACAACAATTGTTTTTTATCTTTGCAATTTTGTTCAGTAAGGGGCTTTAACATCTCCCTGTCAATATCGAGAGTATCACAATATCTGTTCGTAACTTTATAAGTCATGAATAAATCACGATGTTTATATAACAGAAGAAAAGCGGCGGCTTCACTTATAAAATTATGTTGCCATGTATTTCCCAGATTTTCAAGAAACCACTATTCGGAATCAACAGTGTAATTCAATGCCGGTAGGGGTATTAGCCCTCGGAGTAGTTGTTTCTGTTGATTCCATATTTATATTTATATTTACATTTATAATATAGCCTGTAAAGGCCTTTCTGCCAACGCCTACCTGATGAGACCCGATAGCTCGAAACCGGTCGTGGGATGTGGCTTTCGGTTCGTTGTGCCTACTTGGTAGGACGCGTTCAAAATGTGAGATCTTTGATCTTAAAATTTAGACGAATAAGGATTTTAATTCCTTCTTTTTTGAATGAAATATATATTTTGTGTATGAAAATAAAATAGTAAGGTAAAGCACTAATTTTGAATAAAACACTGTTTTACAAAATTTCAACAGATTTAATTATCACTTGACAATTGTTTCGCCTAACTTTGGCTTCTTCGGAAGTTATTTTTGAACTTAAATGAATTTAACAACAAATTGGTTTATATGCTAGTTGAGGGAAGGGGCAGAGGGAAAATGTTTAGTAGTGGGGAACTACTTAATTCTATTTGTTCGTTTATTAGAATATCGCTATTTTTAAATCTATTAATTTCTAAAATTTCTAGAAGAAACAGTTTTAATTTATTATTTTCTATATGTGCGTATAGAAACATATAGTACATATAAGCGAATATGTTGTTAAATTAATTTAAGTTCAAATATAACGTCCGAAGAAGCCAAATTTTGGCGAAACCATTGTAAAGTAATAATTAAATCTGCGGAAATTTATAAAACAGTGTTTTATTCAAAATTAGTGCAATATGAATTTCAACCAAGTACTTAACTGTAGACCGCATCCAATATATAGTAAGGTAAAGAAAAAACACTTGGTAGTTTCATAATATTTAATCGAATTAAATTCATCACGGCAGTTCCTAATTTTTAAAGTGGGGTAAATGAAATTCTCTTTGGTCATTCGTTACTAATTTGTTATTAAAAAGTGCTTTATTAGTTTCAACCATTTTTAGTAAATTTAACAATCTACCCTTATGGATGTTGTGAATTAATTTGATATTATATTGATTTAAGATGTTCTTTCATTCTAACTCCTAAGGCTCTACTAATTTCACAAAAAAACTCTATGTACACTAAGATAATATCAAATTAATTCACAACATTCATAAGGGTGGTTTGTTAAATTTACTAGAAATGATCGAAATTAATAAATAACTTTTTAATAATAAATTAGTAACGAATGACCAAACAGAATTCCATTTATCCCCACTTTTAAAAACTAGCCTAGCCCTTAGTATTTAAAACCTAGATGTAGAAATTTATAGTACCGAGCGGCATGGTCTAGTCCTCTAGAACATTGCTTAGCATTCGGGAGGTCACCGGTTCGAATCCGGGTCCGGCTGCTCTGGTCAAAGTTTTCTGTGATATCCTTGGATAATTTAGGCAAATGCTGGGGCAGTAATATTCTACAGGTAATCTTTCACATCTCTTCTGTCTCCATTTCGTCCATCTCATCTTTATTTCCCTAACCACACCACTCACCCATTCTCACGATTCCTGCAAGGGGCCTGAAGAGGGCCTTACGCCCTACTCTCCGGCTTTGCATTGCAGTGTGGGTCGGAGGGACTGCCCGCCCACCAGCACGAATAGCTGGTGGGAATGAAACACAAAAAAAATACATTGGTACTCTTTTGATAATGGTGTAACAACCGAAACGACTGTCGTCAAGAATTTAATTCGATTAAATATTATGAAATTACCAAGTGTTTTTTCTTTACTTTATTATTCTATTTTAAAAATGTTTCACCAAGTGACCAACAACCCCAGTGTTTGGATTATCATATCTGGAACTTTTTACTATTGCATTCCGAATCATATCAGATCTTTTACTAAAAATGCCTTCTTTAAATTTTCATAACCACTGACTCATTGTATTCATATACTAATTATGATTAATTATGATCCTTGTTAATTAATTTCTGCAAGAAAAAGTATCCAGCTGGTTATATATACCCGCTGTTAGTATTTTAAACAAGTCTAACTTCAGTATAATTTAGTTCATTAGCAATTCCAAGTTGGAACTGAGCTAATTAGTTAATGTATTAAATGATAATTGTCTGAAGGATATTACCGAGTGACTTACGACGACGAATTATGGTCCCAATTAAGAAGCGGACTACAAAAAGATAATTTCGATGGTATCCCAGATTTAAACAGAGCGCAAATAGTAGACGACGTTTTAACATTGGCGAGAGCCAGGCAGCTATCCTATGCAGACGCCCTCGCTACTATTTCGTTCCTTTCAAACGACACTAGCTATTACCCATGGTACTCTGCATTCACATCATTTTCATATTTGAAAAGACGATACCAATCGCATGCTACCCTTGGAACCTACCTTAAGGTATTTAACATTACTCAATATTAATACTTAAACTATCGTGGGTGCATTCTTGGAGAAACATTTTAATAAGAAAAAGAAAAACACAAACAAATGTTTCTGCAGTTAAACTTTATTATACTCGACAATTGTTTCGAACCTAAACGGTCATTTTCAAGAGTACTACAAATGGTTACTAATCTTAAATTGGAAATAACAATGTTTATATAGGTACTTAACATTAGGGGGTAGGGGGTTGTAAAGGGTAAGAATTAGAATTTGGAAATGACTAAAGGTATGTTGTAATTTAAAATTTCTTTTTGATTATTTACCAAATTTTTACCTGCTTGACGAGCATTTTTTATTTGGTAAATAATCAAAAAGAAACTTTAAATTGCAAGACACCTTTAGTCATTTCTAAATTCTAATTCTTACCCTTTACAACCCCCTACCCCCTAATTTTAAGTACCTATATAAACATTGTTATTTCCAATTTAAGATTAGTAACCATTTGTAGTACTCTTGAAAATGACCGTTTAGGTTCGAAACAATTGTCGAGTATAATAAAGTTTAACTGCAGAAACATTTGTTTGTGTTTTTCTTTTTCTTATTACTCAATATTTTTGAGGAGGTACCAAAATCAGAAAAACAAAACTAATTTTTATATAAATATTCGATTATCCGATAATTATGTAAGGTACCTTTCTAATTTAAAATTTAAATTTAATAAAACAAAAAGGTTTAAAGGATATTATTTATTGTACACTACAGTATTGTTTCACAACACTGTGGCGTCATCAGGTGTATATACATTCTACAAACTTACAGTTACTTAAATACTAACTTAGGTGGTAAATTTACATTGGTCATTTACTATAGTGTTCGTTTTTAGATATCTATTTATTTCCAATTGTTCTAAACTAAGTTTCCTGCTTTTATTGTCAGTATGAAGTATTTTAATTTTTTCATCAAAGTTATGTTCTAAATTAATTAAGTGCTCTGAATAAGCTGGTTTTTTTTTAAATATTTCTTATGTTCTTTAATTCTATCATGAAAAGGTCTACCTGTCTGCCCAATATACGCTTTATCACAATCATTACATGCTAGTAAGTAAACACCTGATTTATTAACTATTTTAGTTAAAATAATACTAACAATAACTGTAAACAATGGATATTCTCCTAGTGTTGTTTATAATATTCTTTTTAAAAAAATTAAAAACCAAATTACACACTCAATTTACCCCCTTGTATCCAATAAAAATACGAAATTTATTTCTTTATCTTATTTAAGAAATATTTCCACAAAAACTAGCAAATTTATAAAATACAACAGTGATAGTTCAGTATCTTTCAAAACCAATAACTCTATAGGTTCTTTTTTAAAAATTATAAAGACAAAACTAAAAAAGATAACAAAAATCAGGTGTGTACTTATTAGAATGTAAAGATTGTGATAATGTGTATAATGGGCAGACAAACAGACGTTTTTATAATAGAATAAAGAACATAAAAATTATTTAAAAGAAAAAAACAAAAAACCTCAGATTATTTAAAGTACTTAATTAATTTAGAACATAACTCTGATGAAAATTTTAAAATTCTTCATACTGATAATAAAAGCAGGAAACTTAATTTGTTACAACAATTGGAAATAAATAGATATCTAAAAACGAACACTATATTGAATGATCAATTAGAAGAAAACCTTTCCCCTCTTCTTAATCTAAATTTACCACCTAAGCTAGTATTTAAGTAACTGTAAGTTTGTATAATGTATATACACCTGATGAAGCCACAGTGTGGTGAAACAATATTGTAATGTACAATAAATTATTTCTTCGAAACCTTTTTGTTTTATTAAATTTAAATTTTAAATTATGTTTGAGTTTCGACAAATAACTGCCGTATCAGTGAAATACCTTTCTAATGTGATAAGAATTAGAATTGTGAAGTAGCTTTTCTTTCTAGTTTGTTGTATCTGTTCGATGTGAATTTTTTTCAGTTATCAACAATCCACTTGTTGGTCCTTAATAGAAGCTCATTTTAAACTAAAATTAAAACTCAGTTTATAATAGCTATTGTTTCGCTGCTTTGTATCTTTTTCAGTCAGCCAATTATTTAATTTTTTATTATTAATTACTTAATATTTTCACTTCCAATGGTATCACAGACAAAACAATTGTCCTTGAAATATTGAATTGTTTTAGCTGTTACTTTGTGATAATTCATCTTAACGATAAACACAAAAAAAC
The DNA here is from genome assembly GCA_963921985.1 of Agrilus biguttatus. Classification (NCBI taxonomy): domain Eukaryota; kingdom Metazoa; phylum Arthropoda; class Insecta; order Coleoptera; family Buprestidae; genus Agrilus; species Agrilus biguttatus. The sequence goes on along the minus strand of OY998126.1, from coordinate 8,128,209 downwards.
TACTTTGTTTATTATCACTTTTATACTGTTATAATTGAATAAAAGTGATAATAAACAAAGTAGTTATTTTGTGTTTATCGTTAATTGTCCTTGAATTTCCGAATATTCCATAAGATTTGCTGATTAATTTAAAAACATTTTTTACAATAATTCCTTAAATGAACCTATTCGAATCTTTTTTTATGTTTTTCTAGCTAATAGCCTATCTAATAAAACCAAAATTGTGTAGGCTTTCACGGCCGGCGTCAATTAAACTATTGTAGGTTTCCGGGCTTTGTGGCCGTGGTCTATAGGCTGGATTGTTGCCTAACGTTTCGCCGACTTCTGCGGTCGGCATCTTCAGAGGCGTTGTGGACGGAGGAGTGTGTGTGACACACGACAGCAGACAGCCGAAGAGAACTCTACTCCGCCGTCCACAACGCCTCTGAAGATGCCGACCGCAGAAGTCGGCGAAACGTTAGGCAACAATCCAGCCTATAAACCACGGCCACAAAGCCCGGAAACCTACAATAGTTTAAAACCAAAATTGTTTTTATTCTTATTTTAAGAACCATATTTTGGAAACAATGGACTTGCTTTACAACAACGTTACATTCGATAGAAATTCTTCAGAATCTTACGTAGAAGTAGAGAAGAAAGAACTCACATTGCAATGGGCATGCAATTTAGAACACGCTGACTGTTTACAAAAAGCACAAGACCAATATAAATCCTTAAAGAACAACGGCACAGCGTAAGTAAGACTCAACTGACAAAATTTAACAGAAAATGGGTTTCCACGATCATGATCATTGTGCCTAAAGTAACATAATAAATTTCATAGCGTTCCTAAAAACAAAAGTTCTCATTCAATAAATTTGAAAAAATAAACGAATTAAATATATTAAAAAGGAATAATAAATAAACAAAAGAATGGAGAACCCTCACCTGAATTGTTCCTTAATTTTCTGTAATCTCAGCATTACTTTCGTTAAAATTACCGTAGTATTGAAATACGTATTTCAAATTAATTTTAACAAAAATTCGAACCACTTTTATTTTAAAAAGAAAACATTTTCCGGACTTGAAGGGCAAAGAAACACTTAGCTTAACTTTATGGAAATATAGACAAGGTTTTTTTTTTAATATTTTTTAAGAATTTAATTGAAAAGGCTTTCAATTCTTGTAAGTTCATATTATACACAACAAAAACACAAGGTTTGGTTACAAAATATTTTATTGTAAAATCCATAATAAATTAACTTAAAACTAGATACAAATGAGGTTATATACTATACTAATTAAAAAAAGAAGGAGTAGGGGTAAAAATAAATAAACTCTAATCTCTAAAAGATTTAGCATTTTGCCTTTGTTTTCAATATGTAAAATTTTATAGTTAGGTGTTTATATGCTTACTTGTGGGATTTGTATTTATAATAAAGTATACATTGGTCAAACGGAAAGAACATTTTTAGAAAGAATAAAAGAGCATAGAAAAAGCTATAAAAATAAAAATAGTAGCTCAACTTATACTGGACATTACATCTTGAACAATCACAATTTCGACGGAAACTATTAAATTTTACATACTGAAAACAAAGGCAAAAACTAAACTTTTTAGCGAGTTTGTATATCAACAAATGAAATAAAAAAGGTCTTATTTTAAATGACCAATTAGATTTAAACAAACCATCTTTGTTAAATATTTAATTGTACTTGTTTATTTTTACTTCTACTCCTTCTATAATCTCAGTTTAGCTCATTTGTATCTAGTTTAAAGTTTTTGCAAGATTTTACAATAGAAATTTTCATATGGCTTTCGGTACGCTGTGCGTACTGTGTAGGACGCGTTCGAAATGTGGGATCTATGATCCTTAAAATTTAGGCGAAAAAGGATTTTAATACCTTCTGTTTTGAATTAATAAAATATTTTGTAACCAAACCTTGTATTTCTGCTGTGGTTTTTATATTTTTGATTCGTCATCATATTTCATAATGATTTTATCATTCAAACCTCAGAACTTAAGAACTAAGTCATCAAACCCGAAAAATAATTTCCACAGCAGTGAAAATCTAACAATCTTTTTGTCATCAATTTTTTAGTGTAAACCCGGACGTTAGAAGTGTGGTATACTGTACAGCTTTGAGACATTCTAATGATTCTGATGACTGGTATTTCTTATGGAATAAATTAACACAAGAAACTCTCGCTACAGAAATCAGTATAATCATAACTGCCTTAGGATGTTCCAAGAATGAAACTTTACTTAACGAGTTAGTCATTTCTAAAATTTCTAATATATATTTCTACATTTATTGATGCATCATTTTTTAGATACATGACTCTCGCTTTAAACTCTTCGGCTGGTATACGAAACCAAGACGTCAGTTCAGTGTTTTCATCAGTTTATTCAAGTAATCCCGAAGGAATCGAAATTGCCTTAAATTACGTAAAAACTAATTATCAATCACTCATTGATTAGTAAGTTTACTTTAAGTATTAATATTTTCTGTTATTTTTGCCGTAATCTATGAAGATCTACTGGTGAAAAACGGAAAAACTTTTGGAAAACATAAATTCCATAGATTACAGCACTATAGATCGGAAAGAATATATAACCTAGTGAATGCCTCACAATAACAGTGGATAATGTTTATTTAATTTGACATTTTTCGTTTTCCAGTTTCAATAGTACCTCAACATTACTAACCGTCTTATCTGGCATAGCAACCAGGATGACGTCCGAAACTCAAATTCAAAATGTAAATATATACAATAATTTTACAACAATTACTTTTTATTTAAACAATTAGCTTTCATTGTTTGCCATTTTTCATTAATCTTTTAGTTGGAGTCATGGGTTTCCGAAAATTCCGACAGTTTGTCATCCATTTCATCCTCAGTTCAAAGCTACATTACGAGTGCAAGAAATAATGTAGCCTGGGATCTAGAATGTTCAGTGGAATTAAACAGTTTCTACGTTTCTTATTTTGGATCATCTTCCGTAATTCATCTGCCTTCAGCTATAGCGCTTGCCTTACTTATTGTTCATTACTTCATTTAAAGAAACAACTGTATTTGTAATGAAGTACCAATCTAAATAATTCTTTATAGTTATCATAAAAGTTACGGATGTAGTTAGACAAATACAATTTATTTAGATACAGCCTTATTTTTTTAATAAACTGGTAGAAATGCATGCGTAATTTTTGCTTATTGGTTTAACTAATGGACGTTAAAATGGCAAACCAAGTTGTTTTGATGTATGAGAAAATATTTTTATTGATAAATGTTTGATTGAGATTCAATTCCCGCAGTTACACGCCAAAATTAATTGCGCGTAATCTAATTAACTTGTTGACGAAAGAAACGATGAAGATTGGTTTTAAATATTTAATAACAACACATACACTATTTATATTTATAACAAGGTAACTAACTTAACACATATTGAAGAAAGTAAGTTCGTTTACTTGTTTGACTATTGAATAATTGTATGTATGAAATTTGAATGATATAAAGAATCTCTTTTTAAATGACTTTAAGAACGCTCTTAAGAATCTGGCAATTAATCTCTGGTTTTCAGCTTAAATAAACTATAATGAAGTGGAGGTTGACAAAAGTTGTTGCTAGCCAAAGAGCATAGTATGGCAAAACGACCATAGCAATAACCCCACAAGTAAATCCTTCAAGTAATCACCCTGGTTAATTTGGTAATTTTACTAATACCTTAAACGTGACAATACAATAAAAGTTTGCGATGAACATAATAACAATATGATAATAAAATAAAATGATTTTGAAAATATTAAATGCCAGTTTACGCTTAAAAGAAATAAATATAATAAATAGTTGTTTGCACTAAAACCGAAATTTGGAGAATGAATATAACAATAAGATAATAAAAGTGAATGTAATTTTGAAGATACTTACGTTTAACAAAAGAAATAAATATTATTCAAAATAAAATAAACACGAGTTCCTACCAAATTTAAAATTTCCGAGAAACTATTGCTTGACGTGCTACACAAGTTAATGAGAAATCTACGAAGTATATAAGATTCTCTACAATTTCTAACGTGTATTGTTATAGATTTTTTTTTTAATTTTAAGCATCATATTTTTATTTGGAAACTAAAAACGTTTCAATCGACAAAACATTATGTACGAGGCATGTTTTTTAAGTAAGTACCGTTTTAAATTTGATTAAAACCGTGCAAAGATATCTTCATAATTTTATTTCTACATGGAAGACTGTACCTTAATCTACTTTTCTACATAATTTCCTTCAATATTCAGGCACTTGTCATAAAGTTTGACCAGCGACCAGTTTTTGAATACCCATCTCACAGAACTCTGCCTCTGCTGCCTGACTTGTTAACCACTGCATCACAACTGTTTTGACTTCGTCATCGTCTTGATGACTCTGACCGCCCAGATGTTCTTCAAGTGCAGGAACAAATGGTAATCACTGGGCGCCAGATCAGGGCTGTACAGAGGATGAACTAGAGTTTCCCAGTTAAAAGATGTGATGAGATCTTTGGTCCGATTAGCCACATATGGACAGGCATTGTGATGCATATTTGTGCGGTCATCCTTAAATGCTCTCACCGACTTCCTTACCATTCCATCACTCATAATGTTTTGTCCGTAAACTGCACAGATCTCACGATGAATATCAATCGGTTTTAGTCCTTTAGCACTAAGGAATCGTATAACAGCGCGGACTCCGGACTTCACAGTCGGCGGGACTCACGATTATCGGAGGCATCTTAAACACTCAGTAAACAACGTAAACAAGGGCGAATCAAACTGTAATATCGTCAGTGCGTAGGTGATAGATGTAGGTACTCAGCGCGCATGCGCGGAACGCTGACTGCAATGCTGCGGCGGCAGAATTTCAAAATGAAACTTACTTAAAAACATGCCTGGTATGTATCGGAATTACGGTCTTAAATGTGATTACATACCACTCGTGACATCGTCAATATTTGCATCTCTCTGATCCATACTCCATCCTGAACAATTGAATTTAAACTTATATATCCAAAACACATACATACATACATTTTCACGAACACTTTTTATTAACATAATCATTTCGAAAATGTCACTTTAGTTAATATATTAGTTTCCACAAAAATATATTTATAATTCAATATTCTGTCCGAATTCTATGTCCTGTAAACAAACCTACTGGTTCAACTCAACCAAGGACACTTTCACTTTAAAGCCAAGTTTTTTCTTGACCTGTCATCGATATGTACGTATCTATCAGGCATGTGTAGATAGCCAATTCCTTAAGCAATTTTTAAGCCTCGCCCAGACTGAGTTACAGCCACTCGCTAGCTGAAGTATAATTTTTAACATCAACATTCAAAAATAAATAAAAGCACAAATACAATAATTTGTTACTGTTTTTAAAAAAGGCATATATAGTTACATGTTTATTTATAAATACAATACTTGGAAGGAATTATTTTGTTTTCCCCTTAATTAGTCACCAAAAGATGATACTGTAGTTTTTTTAATGGATATAATAACTATCGGGAAAAGTAAATGCTAATATAAATCCTAGGGTTTTATGGCTTATGTATGAATCAATTTACCTTACATTAAAACCTTTATAAATATGTACTATTATCGTTAAATTTCCAAGTCAAAAACTTATCAGTGCTAATACTGCTGCAACTGATATAAATTGTTTTCATTGTTTGATTTTCTTACACAAAAAGTAAAGCGGCTCTAAACGTTTCATAAGGAGACCTAATTTACCGTCCCATCAATGATTCAAAAACAAATTGTTAAAGTTCTCGATAATTTATTTAATTAACAGGTAAGACAATTTAAGGTATCATTTCAATTTTAAGAACATCTTAATTCAATTCAACTTATTTAAAATAAATTGGTCTACAATTTCATGGGTAATGTTCCAGAAACTTTTAATGTTTGACGTTTGCAAATTCATTAATTGCTTTTATCCAATTCTGATTAGTTTCTATTGTCTATTATGTTATACATTAAAATCAATAAAAATACTTTTTAACTGAATCGTTCAACAAGGGTATGTATGATTACAAGTAAGAATGTAGTTCGAAACTGTTGTAACATTTTAAATCAAATTTAGTCCTATAGAACAGAAAATAAACAAAAATTATTTCTTTTTTGTAGATCAACAATGGATCGTAAAACATTTTTTTTCATTAAACTGTTTATCATATCCCATTTTCTACTCATTACTACCAGCTACAGACTTGAAACAAACTGCAGTCCAAGTAATTACAGAATTACTTTAACTGTCCCGCCAGATTTTGGAAATACAGGAATTTTTGAAGGAGATGTTGATATTTACTTTAGTTGTGAACAATCGACTGAAAATTTTCAGCTAAACCAAGGAACTGAAATATCAATGTATAATATAACTTTGCGAAGTGATGACGGAAACCTTACCGATTTATACGATAGTCATCTTCTGGATGAAACAACGTCAATACTTACCGTCTATTCTACTACCACCCTTAATCAAAGCAGCACCTACATTCTGAACATAAACTACGCAGCAAACTTTTCTGATGACGATTTCGGATTTTACAGATCTTCGTATGAAATGCCCAATGGCAATTTGATGTAAGTTAATACATACTAAGCATGTGTTTTAAGTAAGTACCGTTTTGTAATTAAAACAAACAGGTAAACATAATTTCCACGAGTATATTAAGGCACTTATCGTATCGAACAACTAGTTTTAATATCCTTGTAGCGCTAACAACCCAAACGCTTCTTGAAATGCACTGGACGCTATATCTGGACTGTGTGGAAAGTGATTCAAGTTGTTTTCAACGAAATAACAATGTCCATCTACACGCGGTATAACTTCATCACCCACTGTATAGTCCCGATTTGGCGCCCAGTGACTACTGCATAATCCTACATTTAATGAATCAAGCATCTCTTTGTATTTATGGTTCGAATGAACTATTCTTTCCTCAAGGTGGATAGCAGCCACTCAATTTCAACCCATATTTGCCCGAAGAGCCATACCATGTTTCGACGAACCTACGTTTAAAGCCACCTTCGATCTCTCAATTGTTAGACCTGCAGATCTTCATTCCTTAGCAAACACTCGACTAAACTCTAGCGAAAAGTAAGCATGATACATTATAATTGAGATCACTCAAGAAATTGAGGTATTCTGGTCCAAAAACTGTACATTAAACATTGTAATTTTAATAATGAAATATTTAAGGAGTTTTTTAGTAGGGGTAAATTTTAAATACATTAATGTGGTATTAATTATTGAATTAATTTATACCTACTACAGAGGGAAAATTTTGTTACTGTTGTCACCTCTCGTGGCTTTGGCGCGTAAAACCAAAGATCCCGGGATCGAATCTCAGCGAGGGCGTTAAAAAAAACAATAACAAATTTTTCCCTCATTGTATGAGGTAATCTGTAATGGGTATAAATTAATTCAATAATTAATATCGCATTAATGAATTTGTAATTTTATTTAGTGTCGACTTGAATGGTACAATGGTAAAAGATACGTTTGAAACTACTCCAGTTATGTCTACGTATCTATTGGCATTTGTTATTTCGAATCATAGCAGTCTAAGTAATACTTCGATCAATTATACGGTTTGGGCTAGAGAAGAACAAATACACACTGCTGAATATGCTTTCGAAATTGGACCGAAACTTTTAACCCAAATGGAATCTTTTACCGATATTTCGTATCCATCTTTAGGCATTAGTAAACTGGATCAAATAGCCATTCCTGACTTTGCAGCAGGAGCTATGGAGAATTGGGGATTGGTCACTTACAGGTAATAAAACATGACAAAAAAATATAACAACAAAAAAACTTTCTTCAAGCTTTCGCGGCCATCGTCGATACAGCTTTTAGCTTTCAGGCTGTCTGGCCGTCGTCGAATGAGATATTTTCTTCTCAACGTTTCGTCGACTCGCGTGGACAACATCTTCAGGAGATCTAGATCAGATTTCTACTGACCATCCTGGAAAGAAGATCTCCTGAAGATGTTGTCCACGCGAGCCGACGAAACGTTGAAAAGAAAATATCTCATTCGACGACGGCCAAATAGCCCGAAAGCTAATTTCATAATTTTAGGTTTTTCCTTCAAAATTCCCATTTTGGTGCATTCTATTGCTATTACTATTGCTCCTTCGGGTTTCAGTCTGCGTTGCTGAAGAGTAATTATGTATGTATCACGATACGTCGACGTAAATTAATACCCAACAGCTGAAACCTAAAAGATCCATAGTTCCTTGCCAATTTACTTATCTTTTACAATCTGGCATATTTTAAAATTGAGATTTTATTAATTATTATTCTTCAAGCAAGAAACGTATAATAGATGAATAACTGTAAGTATCATTTCAGAGAAGTTGCTCTTTTATGGGACCAAAATCAATCGACTATAAGAAATAAGCAACAAATAGCAACCGTAAATAGTCATGAATTTGCTCATATGTGGTTTGGCAATTTAGTTACATGCGAATGGTGGTCATTTGCATGGTTAAACGAAGCACTAGCGAGCTATTTTGAATGGTTTAATACAGCCGACGTTAGTATATAGCTTAAAATACAGTAATAAATATAACACATGTGCTGAAAAGTCCCGGGCCTAACAAAGAAAACACGTTTTTCGTTTTCTTTTTTGTTCAAAATTGGCTTTATTCATCAACGTGATCTTCATCAAGAGCAACACAATCATTTTAGCACCGTTCTCCGCTCTAACATTTCAATACCACTTTTGTAGAACAATTTATCTTTTGCTTCAAAATAGGCCTTAGCTTCAGCGATAAAGCGATAACCTCTTCATTCGAGCGAAATTACTTGCCGGTGAACATTTACTTAAGGTCTACAGACAGCCAGTAATCGCCAATATTGGAAGCCAAATCTGGAGAATACGGTGGATGTAGGAGCAATTTGAAGTTCACTTCTTGTAGTTTTGTCATTGTTTTATTATTTTGATTTTATTTTATTTTTTATTAGTTGTCTTGATGAAACAAAATTTTGTTCTTTGCCATATACGGTCGTTTCTTTGCAATGTCAATTTTGCGACCTTCAAATGCTCCAATAATGCTATATAATTACTACAATTCACTGTTGATGGTATTTGCCTTCTCAATATAGTCGATGAATATTACACCACGCACATCCCAAAATACCAAGGCCATAAGCTTTCCAGCCGATTTTTGTATGATTCTTTCGAGGTTCACTAGTTGCCCAGATGACGATCGTTTTGATTCCGGAATGAAGTGATGGATCCATGTTTCATACATTGTCAAATATCGACGCGAAAATTCCGATTTGTTACGTTTAAACTGCTCAGAATCATCAACACGTTCTTATCTTTGGTCAACAGTGAGCAAAGGCGGCACCCACTTTGAAAGTCATACTCTCATATTCTCATAGTCAAATGGTCATACAATATAACATAAAGCCAACACGTTCTTTTGATATGATATCTTTACTATGTCAGCTAACTCACTAAATTTTACTTTTCGATCATTCAAAACGATCCGTGGATTTTTTTGATGTTTTCTGGTGTTCTGGTTTTCCTCATTTGGACGTCCAATGCGTTCTGCATCATCAGTGTCTCTGTCTCTACGACCACGTTTGAAGTCAGCAAACCAACGTTTTATTTTGTTTCGGTTGTTTCCGATGAAGCGGAGTCTCCATAACACTTTTCCACTTTACAAGCCATTACTTCGCTTGAACGGTATTTTTTCCCATCAACAAGCAGTGTAAAATTAAAATACGAAGTTGTTTTTGATCCATTGTTTTGAAAATAACAAAAGTAGCGCCTCTCTAGCGTCAGCACAATAACTCACACACTAATGAATAGAATATCATGGAATATTAACAGCTGTCTTTGAAAGTTAGTACTAACTGAAAAAGAGGTGAATGCAATAAAGCTAGCGCTATCTATGTGTTAGGCCCGGGACTTTTTAGCCCATGTGTTATTTAAGTACCTATTATTATTACATAGGTCTATTTTGTTTTAATTTTAGATCGAACTTGGTTATGAGTTAGAGAAACAATTTGTGGTAGAAGCTTTTCAAGGAAGTCTCAAAGCTGATTCCTTGGCCTCTTCTAGATCACTGACTTCCGAAGTCAATACTTTGTCGGAAGTTTTAGGAAACTTTGACATCATATCCTACAGCAAAGGTGATTATGATACGTCTTGTACAAGTTATTTGTTAAATTAAAACAGAAAACTTTTTGTTTAAAAATGGAATTCTTATGAAACGTCTGTTATCAACGTTTTGTTATCTATAGGGGCCAGTGTGATTAGAATGATTCAACATTTTATGGGAATATCCAACTTCAAAAGTGGTCTTCAACAGTATCTCGTCGACAAGTAAGAATCAAAACGTTTTAGGAAACTACTTTAAAACCCTTAAAATTCAGACGCATTTAAATATTTATTAAATTCAATAGAATCTCTGCAATGATTGTGAAACATTATTAAAAAGTATTATTAGTAAATAAATAAAAACAGTTGGTGCAGATTTCACAAATTTATTATCATTTCTGACATATACATTTCGACCTACAGTTACGTCATTATCACAGAGTACAAATTATACTAAAACTAAATGGTTACAGCTACCTGTATTTAAAGGGTAAAGTATTAAGGGGAAAACCAAATATTATAAATTGACCATGAATTTGTTTTGGTCTCTTGCTTTTCTTTTTTTTTATTAAAATCAATAAAACAAAAATCGAAAGAAAAAACAATAATAGTGGTGATTACCAAATAAACTGTAAAAATTGTCAAGCTTGGGCAGTCAAGACGAGTCATAAAAACTAGTTTAAAGGGGCATCTATATTCTAAAAAAAGATATTTCACAGGTCTAACAGAACATTGTGACAAATATAATCACAAATAATTTCAGAATTATTAACGTTCATAAAAATGGTAAGAATATAAACATACTCGGAAATTTAGAAATAAAAAAGCAAGAGATCAAAATAAATTCAAATCTCCACTTATTATTAGTATAATATTTGGTTTCGCCCTTAATACCTCACCCTTTTAGTATAATTTGGTACTCTTTAACAATAAACTAACTGTAGGTCGAAACATATGTGTCAAATGTGATAATAAATTTGTGAAAACCATACTAATTGTTTTTTATTTATTTAATTAATTAAATCATTATTTTCTGTAGCGCGTATGAAACTGTAGTACCAAATGATCTTTGGACATCTCTTCAGTCTGTATCTACCGGCCTTTCGCTACCTGCCACCATAAGTACCATTATGGGCAACTGGACGGATCAATCTGGACATCCAGTTCTTCACGTTATTTTACAGGATTCAAATGTGATAATTACCCAAGTAAGATTTTGAAACCAATTCTTTCTTAAACCTTTCTTGACATAACTGAATCAATTTCTGCTTATTTTCAGCATCGATTCTTGTACGATTCCACAACAGCAAGTTCTACAAACTGGTATGTTCCAGTGACATTTACAACATCAACTAATCCTGACTTTGATAATACTCAATCATCGAATTGGTTGATTCCAAATAATAACCTCACGTTATCAAATGTGTTGACAGATGATAGTCAATGGATTTTACTAAATATCCAAAGTACAGGTAATTTTTCCAAATTTTTATAAACACAGTATCGATCGTCACGTTCGACAAACATTATAAAGCAAATTATAATCCTATATTTTTTGGGCAATTAATCACGTTGACATGGATGATGCCTATGAATCATCTGATTATTCTTATCGCAAATCGGAAAAAAGTTCTAATCCAAGTTTAAAGCGACCAATACGTTAAACAGGATCAAACAGTTGACAAGAGGATTTAATTAGTATATAATGCTACTAATCCTGCTTGATTTATGCAATAAACAACATCCACCATGTTGCTCACTGTCGACCATATTATATACAGGGTGATTAGAGATAAAGTTTCGGAAGAAACATCAAAAGTATTTTTGTTCATTGTCCTTTATTAAGTTATCTAACCATTGTAAGGATTAAAGCCAAGTTGGGGACAATAACTAGTTAATACCAGGATAACTCAAATATAAACGGTAATTTTACTATTTAGCTTAGCACGTAATTCCGATCTAGAGAATTCGATGCTCGAGTGTTGTTTGGTTTATGAGGAGGGGGAAACCAGCTTAGGTAGCAGCAGCGCTCGGTTCTGTCCACAGTACAGCCATGACTGAGGGCAAGGTACCTTCGTCCGTTGCAAAACGAAACATCATAAAGTTTATAACCAATGAAAGTGTTAAAGTTAAACCATCGGAAATTTTCACTCGTTTGAAGGCACAGTTTGCACAGTTTGGGGATGCTACACTGCCTCAGAATCGAGTGTAAACGTGGGCGAGAACGTGTCGAAAATGAAAGTCGTGATCGACACCCAAGAACAAGTGGGACTTGACTTGAAATGACAACATCCGTGCTGTTTGAGAGCCTGTTCAAAGTGATCGCCTGATCGCCGGTTAATTTTTGAACAAATCTCATCAGAGTATCAGAGTGGGTATCAGCTATGGGAGTGTTCAATCCATCATCACTGATGAACATGGTTTTAGAAAAATTAGTGCTCGCTGGGTTCCAAGGTTGTTGCTGCTTTATTTTAAAATCCAGGTCGGAGATCAGTGAAAGACTTCTGAATCGATTTCGACAAGAAAGGGAGGTTATCGGAGTTTTCCTTTAGGCGTTATGTCACTTGTTATGAGACGTGGGTCCACCACTACACTCAATCAAAAATGGCGTTGAATAAGGTGTAAGGAGTGGCGAAGAAAGGATAAAGGCTGTCCTTTTGACTGTCAAAGCCAAAACGCGTCTCTCAGCCGGAAAAGTGCTTGTTTGGTTTTACTCATTGATTTTCTTCACAATCAACGAACACTGAATGCGGCTTACTATTCTGAGTTCTTACACTGTTGTTGTCGACAAAAATCGCGTATCGAAGCAAACAACGAAACGACGGGGTATGCCCATTCGAGACGTCACCCTGCTTCATGACAACGCCAAACACCAGGCCACACACCGCAGTTTTCACATGGAATAAATTGGAAGAAATGGACTGGGAAACCCTCGAGCCTCTATAATCCTCCTTATAGCCCTAACTTGTCACTATTGTGGCTTGTGATTATTTTTCGTTCGCGCCCTTGAATAAATCACATGGAGGAATATTTGAAGATTTGAAAGCAATGAGAAAGTAGAGGAGTATGCGCCGCAATTGGCTGACAATGACAACTCGCCCTCAAACTTTTTATGAAGAAGCAATATTCAAGATTCCAAATCGGTGGCAAGAGAGAGAAGTGTGTAGAGCACGGAGATGACTACATTGAAAAATGTTAAATGTTTAGTTTGTGTGTACCTACCCTTAATCAATAAATTTATTTTACAAAATTATCGTTTATATTTGATTTACCCTCGTATCATATCTAAAATCCACATTTCACCTTTAATATTTACGGCTTCCTCATGGTACACCGTAAGTTAAAGATGAAACATAGAAATGTTGAACTTTTTTTAACACTTTAAAACTAAACTTTTTACTTTCCTTTATATTATATTGCTTGAATGAAATTTAATTTTCAGGGTACTATCGAGTTAATTACGACGTTATCCTTTGGGAACGTCTCCTGAACGCCCTCTTATCCCCAGGCCATGATAATATCCATGTTCTTAACCGTGCACAGATTATCGATGATGCATTTGATCTAGCGAGGGCAAACCTTCTATCCTACGATGTAGCCCTCCAAATTACCACCTATCTCAAATACGAATCAGAATATTATCCTTGGTATGCTGCCTTTCAAGGATTTGCATTTCTCAGGCAGAGGTTTTCTTCCGATGAACAACTTACGTCTTTATTAAATGTAAGTCTTCGTGATATTTTGTTTATTTTGCCTGTCGTTCACAAAAATGTAATAGCAAATAGAATAATTGAAATAGTAGACTCGCTTGGCACTTGGTGAAACATTATTGAATAAAAACTTTGAAAAATATTTCAAAAAGAACACTTGGCTTATTTCACAAATTTTATTATTAACGATCGTTTCGGTTACAACACCATTTTCAAAGAGTATTAAATTACTAAATAATATAACATAAATTTCTTTCTTAAATACTAGGGTTAACTGTTTACCTGAACGAGTACATTTAATAAGGGAGATACGTCGAAATCTAATTGGTCATTAACGATGGGAAGCCCTAATGAGTTGGCTTTGTTTATTTCAAATATTTCAAGCGTATTAAAACGTTTACATTGATGTAATAATTTTACATTTTCTGTATCTAAAGAATGATTAAGATCTATACAGTGTTGGGCTATACCCGTACATTTGTTATTTTTAATAATTGATTTTTTATGCTCGTCTATACGAGTTTTTAAAGAACGACCAGTCTGACCTAAATAGAATGAATTACAGTCTTTACAATTTATTTTGTAAACTCCCGATTTGTACAATATATTTGTTTTTTCTTTATTGTTTACTAACATGGACTTAGGATTATTTTTATTTACACAAATAGTGTTCAAATTAGAATTTTTTAAATGATTACAAGCTTTTTTACTTAAATTAGGTAAAAAAACAGATTAAATGGAATTTTCTATCAAGTTTAATAGGGGGTACAGAATAAAATTTACGGAGGATTAACTTTTTACGTTCTTTCTTTATTAATTTTTTAATCAGTAACGCATCATAACCATTATTAATTGCTAAAGATTTAATGATATTAACTTCTTTTTCAAATTGATTTTTGTTTAACAGTAAGCTAAGAAGCCTATGTATGAAAGAATGGAAGACACTAATATTGATACTGTTGTCTTGTTTTGAATTGGCATATGGTAAAATATCCGTAAACGTGGGTTTTCTGAATATGTCAAAAATTATTTTATTTTTATCTCTAGATAGAGTTAGGTCTAAAACGTTAAGTGAAGATGATTTTTCTATCTCTAAAGTAAAATCAATACTAGGGTAAAAATTTTTCAAAGTTTTTATGCAAATAGAATAATCAATTTCTAAAGGATTCAATAGAAAAAAAGGAAACAAAATTACAACTTCAAATAAATTTTTGAAATTAATGTATTCAATAAGATAATAATAAGTAATTCATATTCAAAAAAGAAGGAATTAAAATCCTTATTCGTCTAAATTTTAAGATCAAAGATCTCACATTTTGGACGCGTCCTACCAAGTAGGCACAACGAACCGAAGGCCACATCCCACGACCGATTTCGACCTATCGGGTCTCATCAGGTGGGCGCTGGCAGAAAGGCCTTTACAGGCTATATTATAAATATAAATATAAACCGGTCGTTGGTGTGGCTTTCGGTTCAACAGTGTAATTCAATGCCGGTAAGGGTATTAGCCCTCGGAGTAGTTGTTTCTGTTGATTCCATATTTATATTTATAAGTAATTCAGTTAAATATCAATAAACAATTCATTCATTTCTAGTATGGATCGAAATTTATATCCATAAAGTTTAATGTGCGAGTAAATTTAATGGTTTAAATATTATGTTAGAATTCAGATTCGGGATTAAGGGAGATGATCAAAATGAATTGGTGCTAACAGCGTCAGTGGTACGGTAGCCCGTATTATTTGAATTCTACTATGGACTAAGGCCGTGAAGGCCTACGTTCTTATATTTGAGTTAGTGCTATTTGCGAACAAATGAGATTTAGTGCCACTTGCGAACAGCAATAAGTAGGCTTGGGTTGACCTAGAAATTATAATTTCGTTTGCGAACAGACAGTAAGTTATTTAAACGAACAAATGCTAATTTTAGTTACAGTGATGGTTAACTTCCCTTCACACTTTATCCAGGCTTAGGACTGGCAGTTGAATACTGGCGTGTTTAAAAGTTGGCATTTGCCTTTGTTAATGTCCGTCATCTAATATTTACAATATTTATATAATTCTATTTTCTACTCAAATTTTGCATTAAAAGATAATGTTTCCGGCTTGCAAGCATGTGATGTGACTGACATTACTTCATCACACTTGCTCTTTAACATTACTTTGCACTGATGTTGTCATTCTTCGGGTGTACAGGCCGTCGTCGGTTGGAATTGCTTCCTAACGTTTCGCTAGCACGACTGGCGAGCTTCTTCAGAGGTCTATCCATTTTCGCTGTTGGTTGTAGACTACAACTCTGAAGAAGCTCGCCACTCGTGCTAGCGAAACGTTAGGAAGCAATTCCAACCGACGACGGCCTGTACACCCGAAGAATGACAACATCAGTTCATCAACTGGCCGCGAAAGCCTTAATCAATTTGTCATTACTTTGCACTGTTGTTTTTTCTCTTGAACACATAACCAAGTGATAACACTTTTGCTGTTTTCACGACACTGTCGATATTGATAACCATCGTAGACTAAGGAAGGTTTTCCTTTTGTTGTTTCGATAATTTCCATTTTCGAAAAATGTATCGTTAAGGTAACAAAACTTGACTTCACTTCTTAAAATCGCAAGGATAATGTTATATATTTTGAAAAACTTCTTAACTGTAAATAGGGTTACTTCCACCTCTTGTTATTATGTTATTGGTTGATAATTTATTATTACTTAGTTCACTATAGGTTCATTATATAGGGTTGTGTAATAAGTTCCCGCGTTTTTTTACCATTAAAATTTATTAAACAAAAAACAACTTAAACACAAAATTAATCGATGATATATTCTCCGCCGGTGTTTACGACCTGTTCCCACCGATTAACAAAGTTGTTAATTCCATTTCGCCAAAAATCTTCGGGTCGTGTGTTGAAGAAGTCGGTCAACCAGTTTTTAAGCTCTTCCTCGCTCGCAAAGGTTACGCCTCTCATTTGATTCGACATCGAGCGGAAAAGATGATAATCCGTTTGCGCAAGATCCGGAGAGTATGGAGGATGCAGCAGAACCTCCCATTCGAGGTCATTCAGAGCCTCCTTGACGATGTTTGCGGTGTGAGGGCGCGCATTGTCATGAAAGAGAACGACTTGCCCACGTCGATCGGCTCTTTTCTCCTGAATTGCTTCGTTCACGCGATGATGTTGGGCAAGATAGCGTTCCTTGTCAACTGTCTTATTTTTCTCTAGCATTTCCCAGTAGATCACGCCTTCCCAGTCCCACCAAACGCAGATCATTGTCTTCTTGGGATGGAGATCTTGTTTCACTCTAGGCGTTAGTGTGTTTCCTGGTGCCGTCCACTCTTTTCATTGCTTCATATTGATATAAAGGCACCACTTCTCATCTCCGGTGACAATTTGGTATAGGAATCGTTGCCTGTGACCACGCGTTGCACGGTGCCGGGCGAGGTTTTGAGCAGCCATTTCGCATCGATTTTCCTTGTTTTTATCACATAAGTTGTGTGACACCCAATCTCCAAATTTTTAAGTAAAACCCATGCCGTGAAGATGATTAGCGATGGTTTTAAAGGTGCACTCCATCTTTTCCGCCAATTCTCGTGTCGTTTGACGACCATCTGCCTTCAGGAGCGCCTTGAAACGATCCTCATCGAAGTCGGAAGGTCGACTGGAACGAGGCGTGTCATCCAGGTCAAAATTACCATTTTTAAATTTGGTAAACCAATCTTGAACCGTCCTTGGAGCTATAGCGCCTATCCCATACACGTCACAAATGTCACGAGCGGCCTCCGTAGCTTTTTGACCACGACGAAACGCGAAGTACAGTAGGTGTCGAAAATTAACTTTTCTACCACCTGGAACTTCCATTTTCAAAGATCCGCAAATTGATTAAAATTAATTATTTCGAAAAATTGAAACAGATAGACTTGTAAAGCAGAGAAACAGCTCTCAAATGCATATATATACTGTAACAAACAAATCATAAAATTTAAAAAAAAAAATAATGAAATAAAAAAAACGCGGGAACTTATTACACAACCCTATAGTAATTAAAAATAAATACCTACCTAATGATTATGAATGTTATTACTGTTATTTATCGGAACATCGTTTCATTTGTATAAATAAAATGTAATTTAATGATGTAAGCTTTCACGGCCGGTGTTTAATTGTAGAAAGATTTCCGGGCTGGGTTGCCGTGGTCTTGAAGGGTAAATTCCCGACGTTTCGTCCAAATCTGCGCTGGACATTCTCAAGGGCGTCGACAAAGAGCGTAACGATGTGAGGTGGATAAAAGATCGGATGGATGCATTCGATCCCGAGCTTCCATCCACCTCACATAGTTACGCTCTTCGTCGACGACCTTGAGAATGTCCAGCGCATATTTGGACGAAACGTCGGGAATTTACCCTTCAAGACCACGGCAACCCAGCCTGGAAATCTTTCTACAATTAAAATGTAATTGTTCGCAAATGGACCTACAATTATTAAGAGCACCTGAATCTTAATACGAGTGTTCGCAAATAACACCAAAATGTGTTTTTTCGCATCTAAAATGTTCGCAAGTAAGACGACACCCTTATATTTATGGTCTAATTTCAGAATTATGTTGTCTCTTATTTAATGACCAACCTGACGGACTCTTTGTCATTTTCTATTGATGAAAACGTCAGAGAGATTGAAATAATTAAACAACAACTTTTCTTGTCATGGGCTTGTACACTTGGGGACCCCACATGTGTGACAGAATCCTTGGAACTGTTCCAAAACTACAGACACAATGACCAAACGTACGTAAAACTTATTATTACAATACATACATGTAATAAACGTTATTACATTGTGATACGCAGATTACTGATTATCGATAAACAACACCCTTATTTACAGTATTCGTTGAACTTTACTATTATATTAAACCCCAAATAAAATTTACTCCGATTTATAGAAGTGTTTACCAAATAATCTACTAAAATGTATAAGACAAAGAAAAAGCTACTTTTTATATGTTTCAAAGGTTTTTATTAAAATTTGAAGATCGTTTCGGCTATCGAAGCCTTTTTCAAGGGTACAAAACAAATACTGAATCTGACGGGTTAAACTAGGTCTTATAAATGTAAACTTATCAAATAAAGTGAAGTAAAATGAAATTGGAGACTCACCCCTAAACCACACACTGTTTAATAAACGTACACGTGTTTCGCCCACTTCTACTATGGGCATTATCTCGCATTGATAATTACTATAAGTGGGAACGTAGGTAATGAACCTATAATTCGTTATTTCATTTTTATGAATAACTGAATACAATTTTTTATTTATCAATCTCTTTTTCATCTTTCTAATCATATTATCAACTACAATGGAATTGTAACCGTTATTAGAAGCTACAATTTTAATTGTTTTTAGTTCTTGTTTGTAATTATCACTGTTTAACGGGTAGTTCAATAACCTATAAATGTAACTATTAAATACTACCATTTTTAATTGGTGTAATTGATGTGACTTTGCATTAATAATACAGCCCGTGGTTATTAGCTTTCTATAAATGTTAAATTCTAATTTATTATCAACAATTTTTATGTTAAGATCTAGATAGTTATAACCTATTAATAATAGTAATTATTATTATATAATATTATATAATATAATATTATTATTAATAATTTCCCATCAATAAACACACAATAGGTTATACAATTACCGTGCTCTATTGTATATCGTATACCTGTATTTATTTTATTTTATTTGATAAGTTTACATTTATAAGACCTAGTTTAACCCGTCAGATTCAGTATTTGTTTTGTACTCTTGAAAAAGGCTTCGCTACCCGAAACGATCGTCGAGTTTTAATAAAAACCTTTGAAACATATAAAAAGCAGCTTTTTCTTTGTCTTATATATGTTTGAATAATATGTTTCATAATTATCCGACTGAACAATCCTTACAAGTTAAATAATCTACTTAAAAAACAAGAGAAAATTTATACATTTAATAAAAATAATATTTAATTCTAGAATAAATCCGAATTTGAGAAGTATTGTGTTTTGTACTGCCCTAAGACATTCAGATTCAAATTCGCTTTGGGACAATTGGCATTTTTTGTGGAATAGAACTTTGGAAACAACTTCCGCCAGTGAGAGAGGAGTCATTTTAACTTCGTTGGGATGCACTCATGATACTGACCTCTTAAACATGTACGCACATACCTCCTTCTTCCACTTTCAAATTTTTAGAGTAGTAGATAAAATTTCTTCAACTTTTTTCTTCTAGATACCTCAACCATTCAATAGATCCTTCTTCAGGAGTTCGAAGCCAAGACGCTCCTTCGATTTTTGCGTCAGTTCTAAGTGGTAACCCTGAAGGTGTTGCTGTGGCTTTCGATTTTTTCCGAAACAATCATCAGGAAATAATCAACCAGTATGTCAATTTCGTTTCATTAATAAAATTATAATAATTAACGGATACTCAATACTTAAACAAAAAATAGAATAATTTATTACTTAGTAAGAAATAAAACACTAGAAATTTCCACAAAATTGATTATTATTATTTTACTAAGTATTAAAATGAGTTTCCATCAAGTGAATGTAGAAATAATTAATCAGAATAATTTATTTTTGATTATTTTGTTGTAGTTATGGAGGTATCAACCCTCTTCCTACTGTAATTACGGGAATTGCAACAAGACTTAGAAATGAGACTGAAATTGACGAGGTAAATAATTAAAATTGAAATACGTAGTTATTTTACTACCTAAATACAAAAATGTTTTATATTCAAAAAAGAAGTAATTAAAATCCTTATTCGTCTAAATATTAAGATCAAAGATCTCACATTTGGAACGCGTGGGATATGGCTTTCGGTTCGTTGTGCCTACTTGGTAGGACGCGTTCCAAATGTGAGATCTTTGATCTTAATATTTAGACGAATAAGGATTTTAATTCCTTCTTTTTTGGATATTTTATATCTTCGTCTAAGAATACATCGGAATCAACAGTGTAATTCAATGGCGGTAGGGATATTAGCCCTCGAAATAGTTGGTTCTGTTGATTCCGTATTTATATTTATAAAAATGTTTTTATTCAATCTTCTCAATAATCTTTTCTTATCATTCCATACAGTTTGAAAGTTTCTTCAATAATAACAACGTCGCCATCAGTGGAATTGATACCATAGTGTCAAATGCAGTACAAAACGCAAGAAGCAATATCGCATGGGCCAACACGTATTCGGAAGAAGTTAAAAATTGGTTATCAATTCATGAATCAAACACTAGCGCAGCGTCTTTAGTAATGTCAGGAAATATTTTAACTATGCTTTTTGGATGTTTCATTGCAATATACATAATGTCTATATAAATACTAATTACGTATGTATATTAACTGTTCTTAAACTATTTTTTATTACTAGAATAAAACCGTACACCTAACTCAAACAACTTTAATTATTTTATTTTATTTGAATAATTAATGTATCAAATATGCTTCCTCAAAGATTGATAGATTGGAGGCAGCTTGACAGGCGAGAGGTTAGTCAACAAAACAACGATTTTCCTAACTTAAGGGTATCTGCCGTTATCACTTGGTGAAACATTTTTCAAAATTGAGAAAAAATTAAAACACTGAGGGTTTCACTAAAACTTTATTGAATACTCGATACGTATTTCGCCTTATAAGGGCATCTTCAGGAGTAACGAAATTATACTAAGTACCAAACAGAAATACATTAATTTATAGTACTACTAAGAGGGTGGGGGATGAACAATGTTTGGGTCCAAGTTAAAAATAGAAAATTTGATCCTATGCAAAGCAGACAAAGGCAATTCAATAGTTATTTCAGAAAAAGGTAAATATATAGAAAAAATGTTCAATTTTATAGACAACATGGATGTTACGATTAAAAATCTAGATCCCACCAAAAAATTTAAAGCAGAAATAACAAAAACTATTAATAATTGTGAATTAGTATTCGATAAGAAAGAAAATTTTTTCCTAGAAAATAGTAACCCATCAGAACCTGATAAAAATACACAAGAAAGACAATCCAATTAGACCTATAGCTTCATGTATAAATGCTCCGAATCAAAAACTTTGTAAAAAATTAAATACACTCTTACCGCAAATTATAAATTTCAATCCTAAATTTTCAATAAAAAATAGTGTGGAATTAACAAACCACTTAAAAGATTGCATTTTACCTCATAATGCTAAACTTGTATCATTTGATATAGTTAATTTGTTCCCGTCCGTCCCTATCATCGAATTAAAAAATTATTTATTACAAGAATTAACCAGTTGTAACTTAGAAGCACAATATTTTAACGAATTAAAATCTTTAATTAATATCAGCTTATCTCAAAATTATTTCACGTTTAATAACAATATTTATTTACAAAATGATGGCTTACCAATGGGATCAACTATCTCTCCTTTTTACGCTAATTACTTCTTAAATAAACTTGAAGAAAAAAATTTCGACAACAATAATTTAAAAACTTATACAAATTTGATTCATAAATATTTTAGATACGTAGACGACATTTTAGTTATTTGGACTGGCACTGAAAGGCAAATAGGGCAATTTTTAGACATTCTTAATAAAATAAATCAAAAAATAAAATTTACAGTAGAATTAGGTGGTAAAAGTATAAATTTTCTGGATCTTAAAATTTGTATAAATAAGGACAATAAATTAAATTTCAGTATATTCAGGAAAAATACATATACAGACTGCATCATACCAAAAGAATCTAATCCCCCTAACAATATAAAGTTTGCTGCCTTCCACTCAATGTTAAATAGATTAGTGAATATTCCCTTAAAACACGAAGCATTCATTCAAGAACTTCAAACTATTAAAACTATCTCAAAAAATAATGGTTATAATTCAATATTTATAGATAAAATGTTAAATAAAAAATTAAAAAGATCTAGTAATAATATTATTTTCCCGATGCAAAAGTGTGACAATAAAAATAACACATGGCGAAATATTCCATATTATGGTACTATTAGCGAAAAGTTAGGTAGGACACTCAGGCAGTTCAATATTAATGCAGCTTATTTTAATAACTTTACTGTAGGTAAATTTCTAGTTAACAATAAGATGACTGGAAAAACCGACACCCTCCATAAAAGCGGTGTATACAAAATCAATTGTTCAGATTGCTCAGCTATTTACATAGGAAAGACCAAAAGAGATATTATAACAAGATACAATGAACACGTAAATTATGTAAAATTCAATAATCATGCTTCAGGTTTAGCCACTCATCTTATTGAAAATAACCACAGCATAAATATAAATAATTTAGAATTATTACACCATTAAAAGGAGGTCCAATACTAGATAGATACGAAATCATCGAAATAAAAAAAGCAAAAATAAAAAATAAAAATACTACTAACGACCAAATAGAATTTGATAACAATCCCTCATTGGACCCAAACATTGTTCATCCCCCACCCTCTTAGTAGTACTATAAATTAATGTATTTCTGTTTGGTACTTAGTATAATTTCGTTACTCCTGAAGATGCCCTTATAAGGCGAAATACGTATCGAGTATTCAATAAAGTTTTAGTGAAACCCTCAGTGTTTTAATTTTTTCTCAAACGATTTTCCATTTTGTAAAATAACTATCGATAACTTGAACTTGAACTTGCGACCAATTAACTAAATTACTAAACCAAATAAACAAACTCAATTAAATATTAAGAGTCAAGAGCCAAGAGTTAAACTGGGAGATTGAGTCCTTGATTTTGCCTGCGGCTTTATGGAGTCTTTATGGAGTTTCTGGGAATTCATGATGGAGTCACACCCAACGCCATTTTACTCCTCGCACACGACGATTTCTCGAACTCGATGGACTCCTGGACCTCCTCTTCGCGCAGACTTCTTCACGGCTTCGCAAACTTACTTAATATCCAGATAATAATTTACCCTGGCCATTTATAGGACCCCACGTAGTGCTTATTTGCATTTTCAACAACTAAAACTTGATCGCGACCCACATTCGTTGTTGTTCCGTGCAACGCAAATTCAACTGAATGTGTAGTATAACAATAAATATAATGTAATTTTGAATAACTCTTCCGTGTTTCGTGAATTAATTAACCCGAAGCTATTGCAGAATATATGAAGAAATAATATCATTTTCTAAATTATAAGCACCTATGAGACAATCCTTGTTATTATTATTATTATTTTGGATGGTAATTTATGAAGGACGGTATTTTTCTCTACGACTCTTTTATGACTCGTAAGCGACTCATTCCGAAAATACACCACCCCGGCTATTTTAGCACTTCTTAAAGCCATAAATAAATTATTAAATAATAAAACAAAATAAATAATAAAATATTTTTCGATTCAATTTTGCTTTCCGTCAATATCATTATTTTGTGAACAGTTGTTTTCACAATACTTTTTAAAAATGTAAAACTTGATCGCGACCCACATTCGTTGTTGTTTCGTGCATCGCAAATTCAACTGAATGTGTAGTATAACAATAAATATAATGTAATTTTGAATAACTCTTCCGTGTTTCGTGAATTAATTAACCCGAAGCTATTGCAGAATATACGAAGAAATAATATCATTTTCTAAATTATAAGCACCTATGAGACAATCCTTGTTATTATTATTATTGTTTTGGATGGTAATTTATGAAGGACGGTATTTTTCTCTACGACTCTTTTATGACTCGTAAGCGACTCATTCCGAAAATACACGACTCCGGCTATTTTAGCACTTTTTAAAGCCATAAATAAATTATTAAGGAAGAAAACGAAATAAATCAAAAAATATTTTTCGATTCAATTTTGTTTTCCGTCAATGCCATTATTTTATTTGTGAACAGACAGTTGTTTTCACAATATTTTTTAAAAATATAAAACTTGATCGCGACCCACATTCGTTGTTGTTCCGTGCAACGCAAATTCAACTGAATGTGTAGTATAACAATAAATATAATGTAATTTTGAATAACTCTTCCGTGTTTCGTGAATTAATTAACCCGAAGCTATTGCAGAATATATGAAGAAATAATATCATTTTCTAAATTATAAGCACCTATGAGACAATCCTTGTTATTATTATTATTATTTTGGATGGTAATTTATGAAGGACGGTATTTTTCTCTACGACTCTTTTATGACTCGTAAGCGACTCATTCCGAAAATACACCACCCCGGCTATTTTAGCACTTTTCAAAGCCATAAATAAATTATTAAATAATAAAACAAAATAAATAATAAAATATTTTTCGATTCAATTTTGTTTTCCGTCAATGCCATTATTTTATTTGTGAACAGACAGTTGTTTTCACAATATTTTTTAAAAATATAAAACTTGATCGCGACCCACATTCGTTGTTGTTCCGTGCAACGCAAATTCAACTGAATGTGTAGTATAACAATAAATATAATGTAATTTTGAATAACTCTTCCGTGTTTCGTGAATTAATTAACCCGAAGCTATTGCAGAATATATGAAGAAATAATATCATTTTCTAAATTATAAGCACCTATGAGACAATCCTTGTTATTATTATTATTATTTTGGATGGTAATTTATGAAGGACGGTATTTTTCTCTACGACTCTTTTATGACTCGTAAGCGACTCATTCCGAAAATACACCACCCCGGCTATTTTAGCACTTTTCAAAGCCATAAATAAATTATTAAATAATAAAACAAAATAAATAATAAAATATTTTTCGATTCAATTTTGTTTTCCGTCAATGCCATTATTTTATTTGTGAACAGACAGTTGTTTTCACAATATTTTTTAAAAATATAAAACTTGATCGCGACCCACATTCGTTGTTGTTCCGTGCAACGCAAATTCAACTGAATGTGTAGTATAACAATAAATATAATGTAATTTTGAATAACTCTTCCGTGTTTCGTGAATTAATTAACCCGAAGCTATTGCAGAATATATGAAGAAATAATATCATTTTCTAAATTATAAGCACCTATGAGACAATCCTTGTTATTATTATTATTATTTTGGATGGTAATTTATGAAGGACGGTATTTTTCTCTACGACTCTTTTATGACTCGTAAGCGACTCATTCCGAAAATACACCACCCCGGCTATTTTAGCACTTTTCAAAGCCATAAATAAATTATTAAATAATAAAACAAAATAAATAATAAAATATTTTTCGATTCAATTTTGTTTTCCGTCAATGCCATTATTTTATTTGTGAACAGACAGTTGTTTTCACAATATTTTTTAAAAATATAAAACTTGATCGCGACCCACATTCGTTGTTGTTCCGTGCAACGCAAATTCAACTGAATGTGTAGTATAACAATAAATATAATGTAATTTTGAATAACTCTTCCGTGTTTCGTGAATTAATTAACCCGAAGCTATTGCAGAATATATGAAGAAATAATATCATTTTCTAAATTATAAGCACCTATGAGACAATCCTTGTTATTATTATTATTATTTTGGATGGTAATTTATGACGGACGGTATTTTTCTCTACGACTCTTTTATGACTCGTAAGCGACTCATTCCGAAAATACACCACCCCGGCTATTTTAGCACTTTTTAAAGCCATAAATAAATTATTAAGGAATAAAACGAAATAAATAAAAATATATTTTTCGAATCAATTTTACTTTCCGTCAATGCCATTATTTTATTTGTGAACAGTTGTTTTCACAATATTTTTTAAAAATATAAAACTTGATCGCGACCCACATTCGTTGTTGTTCCGTGCAACGCAAATTCAACTGAATGTGTAGTATAACAATAAATATAATGTAATTTTGAATAACTCTTCCGTGTTTCGTGAATTAATTAACCCGAAGCTATTGCAGAATATATGAAGAAATAATATCATTTTCTAAATTATAAGCACCTATGAGACAATCCTTGTTATTATTATTATTATTTTGGATGGTAATTTATGAAGGACGGTATTTTTCTCTACGACTCTTTTATGACTCGTAAGCGACTCATTCCGAAAATACACCACCCCGGCTATTTTAGCACTTTTTAAAGCCATAAATAAATTATTAAGGAATAAAACGAAATAAATAAAAATATATTTTTCGAATCAATTTTACTTTCCGTCAATGCCATTATTTTATTTGTGAACAGTTGTTTTCACAATATTTTCTAAAAATATAAAACTACGGTGACAATTATTAATTAATTATTCATATCTAATTCAAATAAGTGATGTTACATAACTAAATAGCTAGCCGTAAGTCAATAAATGCTTTTGTACTTCTATAATAAGAGATCTATATGGACAACGAAATTGTCGCCAAGAACCAATTGTTCTTTATAAATATTTAAATAAAAAAGTAATTTGCTTGATTACCCGAAAACTAATAATTAATTTTCTATCAAATGTCATCTGTGTGTCCTTTAAAATACGTAATAATGACCATTTTTCTTCACGTTTTCATTAAAATATCCATTTTAAGTACTTGGCGACAACGATATAATAAATTAAAATTAAAAAATATAAGTAAATTATAGACTAAGTATGTTAAGTCCGATTTTCGTGTACATTGCCAGAATAATTTTTCAACCACTTCACTATCTTGTCGAAATTTCTCTTTTTCCAATTCACGTTCGCTTCTGCCTGTTCGATTGCCTGTTGTATCGTTCTTGTCACCATATCCTCTTCCATAATCTTCGCAAACCTCTCCATCTGTACCATCACAAACACATTTCGTATATTATTTTGCGAACAAACAACATTCGATGTAATGGCGTAGGCTTTCACGGCCTAGGAACTTGTAGATCCAAACGTTTCGACTACAACTTCGGTGGGCAGCTTGGTTCCTGGGTCGAAGATTGTACCTCGGAGTCTCAGTTGCTACTGAGACGTTGACAAGTTGCAGTCGAAACGTTTGGATTTACAAATTCCTCTCAACCCGGACCAACGTCTTTGTTCAAACAATATTCGTTTTAGAATTACAAAAAGCAGTAAAGAGCAACGTTAACTACAAAACTTACCTCTTCTATTTCCAAGTGGGTATTACATTTGGAAGTACAGCTTCTGATTATTGCATTAAGTAACATTATAGAAGATCCAACGCTAAAAAATATACTCAATCATCACCGAAAAGTACAACAATGACTTTTTTTAACTTACTAATCCCTGATTTTTAACCAGTTTTCTTTTAAAAACCTAAAGGCCAAATCCTGACCGACAGGATTATTAGCTACCGCTGAAAAGACTCTAGCTGAATCCTGCCTTCTTATTCCTGAAGTATCTGTCACTGCCCAATGGAGATACCTACTCAATAACCATATTTCCCGGGAACAACCTAAAGCTGTAAGGAGTATTTCCTTATCAGAACCCACCTCTGATGCAAGATAACGTTTCCATGCAAAGTCCCATTCTTCCTGACCTCCAACCCGAATAGCAGTACAGTAGACCAGACTCTTTATATTCGGTGATATTCTAATAAGCAAAACTTACCACTAGTACTATAACACTTGCTTACCTACTACTACATTAATTTTTCTTTATTATTATTACAAGTGAAAGTTAATAAAATCAGTTCATGAAAAGAGACGCATTTAATAATAAATAAATTTTAACAAAACCCCTGGCAACTAAACGAGGGTTACTATTTATATTATGAGCCTAATAATGAAAATACACTAATTTATTATCGAAAATGGACTCATTTTTTTGTGAAGTATTTTCCATGTTTCAATAAATACACTTTTGCATGCGCTCGGTCCAATTTTCATAACACTTTTTATACTCCGATTAAGCAATTGAGGTACCTACAAAACATAGTTCTTTGAATGCATCAACGGTTGCAAATGAATATGAACCAAAAATGGTAACATACTTTAAATCAACTGTTTGATACATCACAAAAGAAATCTAGTAATCTTTGGCAGCGGTATATACAAACTGGGACATTGTACACAATATGTAATTTGTATGGTAGCCAACATATTAATAAACTGAACTAATTAATGATAGTCAGAGACGTGATTATAACTAGACTGCGCCTTGCGTTTATAAAGTGACACATTTGGGTAGGCAACCCATTTTGCAAATTAAGGGACGGAAACGCGAGAATTATAAGGAGCGCTCGTAACTTCACTCAGAAAGTTTGAGGCAGTTGAAGTGTTGAGTGTAGTTGTTTCAAATAATTGTTGTGCGACACTATTTTGTTTGTACGTAGGATTTTGTGAACACGTTTATGAACTATTTTTTGTTAAAGTAATATAAAACTAGTTTAATATTAGAACAGTATGGTTACATATTGTTGTGCATACGGTTGCCGTGAAAAGAGTTGTAAAGGTTCTTCCATTTCATTTCATGTGTAAGTAAAATTTAAACATAAGACACACTGATACATTTGTAAATTCTTCGAAGGTTCCCTAAGGATTCTGAATTAAAGAAGAAATGGTTGAAAGCAATAAGGCGTAAAAACTTTACACCGTCAACAAAAAAACAGTTTTGGTGTTTTACTAATATTCATAATGAATTTCCATCAAGTAAATGTAGATTCGATTATATGAAACCAAATTTTTAAATCACACCAAGCAACACAAGTTGTGCTCATATGACAAAACGTTCTGATGGTTAGAAATGTCAAAGTTTCAATTAGAAACCTCAGATGGCGCCTATAAACACTTAGTATTGCCAAGGCACAAAATATATATAGTAACCCTCGTATATTCATAAACAGCACGTCAAGTTAATGTACTAATTATAGCAAATAATTTCATTTCAAACGTGATACATATTGATCGAATTACTAACTAACAAACTTACGGGTTGTGTCGATCAGGATCGGGGCTCATTCTCCAGTTTTGAAACTGAATTACGGCGTTTCTGACACAGTCGAGGTACCCCAGCAAACACACCCGCCACAATAAAGCGAATCGAGTGTAAATCGTCAACTGTGAATCCGTCATCTTTTCCTTGAATCCGATCTCATGATAAAGTTTTTCCGTTAAATCAAGCATGTAATTCTATAATGGAAAAACGTCTTAGATATGAGTAAACACAATATAGATAGACATAGATAAACTGATCGGAAAAGAAAGAACCACTGTTTTTTTAACTCAAATATAAGATCTACCTAACATTATGACCAAGGCATCAACTTTTCCTGTCTCTGTCAATATAAAACAGACACTTTACCATTTATTCAAACATTATTTACTTCATCATGTTTTTACCAATGAGAATTCCTAAAATTTCCTAACTTGTTATTTTCATCGTAAGTAATGAACGAATTAAATGTAAATCTACCCCTAAATAAAATCCTTACTGGTAAACTTAATTTATACTTTGAAACTTTGAAGTTGTCTTACCTTGTAATGTTCAAAATCCGCAGTACGGATGATCATTTCTTCAATGTATTCCAATGCTGTTAGGGCTGCTTTCCAAGGTATATAATCCTTTTCGTGCTTGAGATACATTGTAATGTTCAGAGCTAAGTTATAATCTAAATTCCCGGAGACCGCCAAATTCATAGCGTCGTCGAGAATTTGTGCTCTGTTCGCTGTCGGAATTCTAACATACTGCTTTTCATTCATAAGCTGCGACAGAAGCATTTCCCAATTTCTCGTGTCGTAATTTACCCTATAATAACCCGTCTGGTTGACATTGACCTAAAAGAACAATATTCGTGAAAGATTTATACATATTTACAACATTATAACCCACTGTTTCATTCAGAGTTATAAAAAAACATTAATTCCGGTAGTAGTTTCGAAAACAATTTCGCAACAAATTTTACTTCTTCATAATGTTATCCAGTGCCTATACCTAAATTCTTTGAAGCATCAGGCAATATTTATTTATAATAAATGCACAAATTATTATTATCTTACACGTAATAGTATTTGGACCATTTTAATTTGGACCTAGTTCAATAAATACAATTCACAATGTTTATTATGAAAGCAATTTTTAATCGAAATCAAACAATTAACATTTAAATTGTAAAACAGTTTACAAATACATACCAAAAGCCAATCCTCCGGATAATTGTCTTTTATAGTTATTTCAGGTTCTGCACGAAGCCAAGCTGACCTCATAACACCATCAGTTCTATATTCGTAAGTGAGAGGAATCCACCAATTCGACCCATTACTGCTGCCATTGGAATTAAGTCTGCTATCAACAAAAAATCGTTTCTGTTTGCAGGTAAACTTTTTGTTTTTGTAATCCCTTTCGACGGTAACGATCGGAAATCCGGTTTGAAGAGTCCACGTGTCCATTATTTCCTTGATGGTGGTGTTTAAATCCAAAACTTTACTCTCATGTGCTTCCATTGTTAGAGCTGCCCAGAGATCGTCTTGTTCGGCGTTACCAAAAAATCTAAAAATATTGAACAAGATTTTGGAATAAAATCAAGAAATTTTACGATGTTATGTACCTTTCTTTAAGATACTTCGTTAAGCCCTTTTGAAATACATCAGTCGTGAGAAAATTGTCCATCATCCGGATAATTGTAGCTCCTGAAAATATTACTTGCATATATAGTACCTTAAATATAATGGATTGTAGAACACCTTCTGGGATATCAAGGACTAGGTTAGGGATATATTAGAATCAGATGTAGGAGTAAAGAGGAGCAGAGGAAGACCTACACTAGATTACTATTCGCAAAAAGTTAGATATGTGGGATATTCTAAAGTCTTCTCATTTTCAAGCTGGAGTGAATGTAAACAGCGGTCACCGTGTGATCAGCGCTTATCTGTATATAATTGCGTTCTTATTGGTTGATCGATAGGTAGTAAAATAAACGAACGCCAGAAATTAGCGGATTGCAGATCTAGCTTTTTAATCTCGCTGTTCGTGTCAAAGAATTTGGTTTGCGGAGTGAAATAGTGAATGTGAATTTTGTTTTTTGTTTGTTGTTGCTGTGTTATATGTACTAATAGTTCACGAATTATTATAAATACAAGACAATGTCAGACGCAGAACCGCAGACGCACTTGATTTAAGCCCAGCAAAAAAACACGTCAAAAGAAAACCCATTTGAGTGTTGAATTGAAGGAAGCAATTTTAAATTTATATAAAGTGGAAGTGCAGAAAAATCGTGATTTGTCCATAGAGAAAATAGCAGTACAGACCGCTCACAAAGTTGGTGTAAGTCGTAGTTCTGTTTTTAATGTCGTCAAGGAGTATAAGCAGTCGCACAAGTTGTCTAAACCAGCTACGAACCAAAATCGTACCTGGGTAAGTTACACTACAAGGCAGTAAGTATATTTCATTGTTTTTGAGACCAATTTTGAGTTTTTGTAGTGTTTAGAATCAGTAACGATTATTTTAATAAGTATATTCGTTCAATGTTCAATTTATCAGTTTATGTCGATCACGTGTGCATTTGTTGTGGTGCACTCTACCTTGGAAATGCAAACAAGGAATGAAGGTGGAAAAAGTCTAAATCTATGCTCCTAAACGATAAATTTACCTTTTGCGTATGATATCCTGTCAAAAATATCATTTATTTCTGTAGGATTGTTAACTTCTACAGATATTTCATGTGACGATTTTAGAGCATCCAAAGAAAAAACATTTTGAAGTTCATAAACCACAAACTGGTCTAAAACGTTCCATTCGGGGTATATCTGGAAAAAGTTAGTAAAAGAAATTTCTTCAGTAAGAGAACTGATAGACCTACAGCATTGGTACCAATGTATTCCATATAACTGGCAAATCCTTCATTTAGCCATAAATCAGTCCACCATTTTGGTGTCACTAAATTTCCGAACCACTGATGGGCCAATTCGTGAGAGACCACAGTTGCAACCCGCTGTAATGTTGCTTTATCCGAGACGCCTTCCAAATACAACATTGCCGTTTCCCTAAAAAACGAACAACACTTTTAAAATATATTTAACTCGTAAAATGGATACAGGCACATCCAAATGAAACATACTGTGGTACCTACGCTCCAAAGAAATTTAAACATAAAAATGATCAAATAGATTTTAAAGAGACAATTATAATAGATAAATATTTAGGTATTTCCAATAATACACCCACATACACAAATCCACCTTAACACACACCAGTAGTATATATAAGACCCTATGTAAACTTTGAATTTTAGTAGTCACATTACTTACTCTTGATAAAGGTCTAACAAACCGAAACAATTATTTTTTACAATAAAATCTTGAAACATCTAAAAGCATTTAATTTCTTTCATCATTATTATAAAATGTTTCACAAAACTATTACCAACGAATCCATTTCTGTTATTAATATTTTTAAACTTCTCCTTATTGTAATTCTCCTAAAAAATCTATACAGCTTTATATTGAGGTGTGATGAAAAATTCTGGGATAAATGTGTTATACAAAAGAAATAAAATACCCTTTAGTAAACAAACTAGAGTATGGAATATGCAACAAATTTAATAATGGACAAACCGACAGATAATTTATTATGTGTATAAATTAGCATAAGAAATCATACGAAAAATTATTAAAGAGAAACACAAATTCAACCCAAAATAATCGATCTCAAAGAAAAATACTTCAATCAGAAATAAAACACCGTAATCAAATTTCCACAATTTACTACTTAATACTTAACGTACGTTTCACCACCCTGTAGCTTCTTCAGAAATAAAAATTAAACTTACCATTTACTATTACTAGTTTAGTTATATAGTGTCAGTAACATACTTTAAATCAACTATTTGGTACATATTAAAAGATATCTAGTGTTCTTTAACAGCAGTAACATATGTACAAACTAGGACACCGTGCACAATATGTAATTTGTATGGTAGCCAACGTTTTAATAAACTAAACTAATTAGTGATAGTCAGAGACGTGATTACAACTAGACTGCGCCTTTTGGGTACGCAACCCATTTTGCGAATTAAGGGACAGAAACGCGAGAATTATTAAGAGCGCTCGTAACTTCACTTAGAAGGTTTGAGGTAGTTGAAGTGTTGAATTTAATTATTTCAAATAAATGTTGTGCGACACTATTTTACTTGTACATAGAGTTTTGTGAACACTTTTATGAACTATGTTTTGTTAAAGTAATATAAAACTAGTTTAATATTAGAACAGTATGGTTACATATTGTTGTGCATACGGTTGACGTGAAAAGAGTTGTAAAGGTTCTTCCATTTCATTTCATGTGTATGTACAATTTAAACATAAGGCACACTGATGCATTTGTAATTTCTTCGAAGGTTCCCAAAGGATCCTGAATTAAAGAAAAATGGTTGAACGCAATAAGGCGTGAATGTTTGACTTTTTAATATCCATTTGAAAAAGAAAATTAAAGCAAAATGCAGATAAAGCGTTAATTTACTTTTGTTCTACAAGAGTACCATAAATACGGAGTGGCCGTCAATCCCGTCAACTTCAAAAGTACATCTTGAAAGGTAAATTTTGGTTTTGCTAAAAATCAGTAATGCGTTCAATTACCTATTAATTTAGTTTTTAACCATTATTATTATCGCTTAGGTTTTAATGTATTTTCAAATTTTTGCATAACTCTAGGCAGCACGCAAGTTGAATGTAGATATTTTTATTAATTAATATTTATATTTTTGTATGTTAGATATATTCAAAAATTTCTACTAAAGGTTTAAGTTTATTTTTGTTGCTTATTATATTTTGTGTATTATTAGTCATAGTTCAGATTTACATAGATTTACTATAATTCATAAACATAAGTTTTTGGTTCTCACATATATATCTCCACTTCAATATTACCAACTATTATTTAAACCATAAAATCAGACTTTGTAAAATACATGTAAATAGTAGTAGTAGTACCGTGAATGTACATTATTTTAATCACAGTCATCACATCTTTTTTATCAACTTCATACACCATTCATCCACACAACGAGAAATCTACTTGCGTTACTAATTAACTTTATTTTCACTTATAGCACATATATTATTGCAAACAACAGTATTATTCTTTTTTTAAAGAAGTTTCATTATGTTTTCAATATATTTGAATGCTATTGTAAATGATTTTCAATCCTTAAAGTCCGTAAATTTCCGTTTAGCGCATGAGAAATTTAAATACGTGTCCCTGAATGTACTTTGTTGGTTGCTTACTCAAATGGCATCATTTTCTAGTACAGAGAACATAACTTACGCTCGCTCCATATTATAATCACGTCCCTGGTGATAGTAAATAATTAATCCATTACAAACCTGTAAGTTATCAAACCCCAGTTTTCCATTGCTCCCGCTGAGAAATCAGGCAAAGCAATCATGTCGATCTTTGGGAGAGGAAATTTAATTTTAAAATAATTTTCGTAAAAACGTAAAATCTTCGGTCCAATTTCAAGACTGTATCTTGCTTGGAGTAGAGCCTCCTTTCTTGCCCATACGGAGAAATTACCATCGCTAATCTTCTCAAAATTTGATATAACAAATGCTACCAAATACGTAGACATTGGAAGAGATTCCTCAAAATGGTCCCATTCGTACCCCGGCATACCAACACTGTTGATATTACCGAAATAAAACTACACTTAAAAATGATTAACTCTTTTTTAGATTATATTTATAAGTAATTATTTATAGAAGCGATTTTAAAATAGTTCAAAAAGAAAATGTAACAATCTAAAAGCAAACAGTATTTTTCCAAAAATATCTCTTTGTTATTATTTTAACAAGCGTTTGTATTTGTAGCTGTTTTCCAATTACGTTTAAAGGTTTTTCTTTCATGCAGTTAACGTCTTTTCTTAAATTGCAAGGTAATAATAATTGCTTTTTATGAAAATTGCTGACAGCCTCGCTTGTAAAATATTTGATTTATCGGCTTATTAGCAAACTGTTACACGAAATACGTAGAATAAATTTTTCTCCCAATTAACCTTGTTTATACGATGGGCAGCAACGATTTGTATTACATTTGGGTTTTCAAAAACCCAAAATATTTTATTAACCCGATTCTAATAAGTCTTCTTCGTTTTGGCTGCGTGCCTAAGAAACCATATCGTATTATAAATTAGTTTCGAGATCCCAAATTGCCAAATTTTATAAAATAAATAAAATATAGTCATAAATATTCGGTTATTTGGAAAACACTGGATTATACATTACGTAAAAAAGTTTCCACAGGCAAGGGTAAGCCTTGTAGAATTAAAAATATATTTTGTAGCAAGTTTAAAAAATAATTACATTTGACAGATATTCAATTTCAAAATAGAAAATAAATAAAAGAATGGAAAAAGTTTCACCAATTGGTTATTGTACTCGACAATATCGTTTCGATCTACATGATCATTATCAAGAGTATTACTAATTACTAAACTTAAATCTAAACTAATCACATATTTATAGTCTACTTAAAATAAGAGGGGAGGAGTAGGTTACTAATTCTAGTTAGTTGTTCATAAGTTCTTCTTTTTTATACAAAGCTTTGCTTGTTTCTAAGGATTCTAGAAGCGATAACTTTTTACCCTTTGTTAAATTCGTGTGTAAGATTTTTGTGTTTTCTATAGAAAAATAACTTATGAACAACTAACTAGAATTAGTAACCTACTCCTCACCACTTATTTTAAGTAGACTATAAATATGTGATTAGTTTAGATTTAAGTTTAGTAATTAGTAATACTCTTGATAATGATCACGTAGATCGAAACGATATTGTCGAGTACAATAACCAATTGATGAAACTTTTTCTTTTATTTATTTTCTATTTTGAAGTCAAAAATGTTTCACAGTAAGTGCACCCTAGAAAGTTTAGATATTCAATTGTTTTGGAAACCTGCATTTTCTCATTTTCATCGTCGTTAATTTGGTTTTCAAATTTAACTTAGTAATATTTCCGATTTCCTAGCAATTTAATTTAATTGATTTGCAGGTAGATTTTACCACAAATTCCTTATA
Source organism: Agrilus biguttatus (assembly GCA_963921985.1). Taxonomy (NCBI): domain Eukaryota; kingdom Metazoa; phylum Arthropoda; class Insecta; order Coleoptera; family Buprestidae; genus Agrilus; species Agrilus biguttatus. The sequence continues at coordinate 8,091,512 of OY998126.1, read as the reverse complement.
ATTTTAACAAAGCATTCTTCCAGAAACTTCAACAATTTTAGTGATTAAATTCACAGTAATCGGTCAAGAATTTAATCCCAATATTTACAGCAATTGCAATGTCTTCATCTAAAAGAATTCACTAAGAAAGATTATTATTCCAAGTGTTGATATAATTTTATACAATTTTTGTTAATATTTGTACCTATAATAATGTTGATCGATTCAGCGGTGGGATAATTGTAAAACATTTTTTAATATTATCAAAACTATAGAAACACAAAGTTAATGTTATACACTTTTTATTAGGGACTCTAACAATTGTTTCGACTTATGCAGTCATCTTCAGAGAGTATTTATTACAACTAACTTAAAATTAAGAAGTACAAGCTAATTTATAGTCTACAGACACATATACATATATACATATATATAGAATTGTTACAATTTTGTCCTGTTTGTGATTGGTCGAAAAATCGAACTATTTAGTCCTTCTGTTACACCATTCATTACATTTAATTTTGAGTTGATGGCGTTTTGTATTTCTAATTTTTCTAAATAATTACGTTTGTAATCTTTATTTTCTATGTGGATAATTGAAAGACTTTCATCATTGATAGTATGATTTACTGAAATGCAGTATTGTGCCATAGCTGTAGTGGTTTTTTTATCTGTTATGGATTTCTTATGTTCTTTTAATCTAGTTTCAAAATTCCTCCCAGTCTGTCCTAAATAAATAGCATCACAGTTATTACAGGATATCTTATATACTCCAGATTTTTTGAGTTTATGTATCTTCAGGTATTTCTATTACTATTTATTGTTTTGATGTGGAGGTGTTTTAATTTGTTGCAAATATGTGAGCTAATATTTTTATAAAACGTAATTAGGAACCATTTGTCTTTTATGTTACTATTGGGAAAATAGAACTGTTTTAGAATTTGTTTCTTTTATTTTTTATTTATTAATTTGTCTATTAATCCAGCATTGAAACCATCATTTTGGCTGTTGTTTTAATGAAATTACATTCTTTTGCAAAATGCTATTGATTTAGAGGAAAATTCATTAACCTATAAATTAGGCTATGAAATATAAACAATTTGATATTAATACCCTGATTTGATTCAAATGGAATAATTGCATCTGTAAATGTTTCTTACCTATAAATTTCATATTCTAAACTATTATTAACCTCTATTATTTTAATAAAACAATTGTTAGAGTTTCTAATAAAAAGTGTATAACATTAACTTTGTGTTTCTATAGTTTTGATAATATATGTACCTATATACAAATATCCACATTATATTGACAGTTAGTTATTATCCTCTTGAGAACGGCTTTTTAGCCGAAACAATATCGTCGAAATTTTTGTTGAATATACATGTTGAAGTTTTTTAATTACGTATTCATTAACCTTACACTGTCGAAAGTTTAAATTTTACAGTTAGTTCATTAACTCCTGGAATTGCTATTTGCATCTTAGAACATAATTCCGAATTCGATTAGTTATTATCACTTACACAACATTGGATTTGCCTGCCAGCTTTGGCATGTTGGAAATGGAATTCATGCTTCTCGGTCTGGCGATGCTGATTTTAAATCGAGCTTTCAAAGCTGGCTCGTCGAAACATGGGAAAGCTCTTCGTGCATCTGTAGGCTGAAATTGTGTGGCTGCTATCCACCTGTAGGTAATTGGCATAGAAAAATAAACAGAGCTTTCGAATTTGAAACAACCCTCAAAACACACTCAATAAATCAAAAAGCTCTCTCTTTCTGAGTTAATCCGACATGTTTTATACACCTTTTAATTAAATTAAAACAAACACGTACAGCACATTCTGTTTTATGTGACGAAGTTACTTTTGTGTTTTATAATAAATAATAAAAAAGTACATGATCCCTAGGTACTTCATAATCCACTAATTTTTTCGAAAGGAAACAAATTAATAACGTAATGACTAAATTAAAATCAATATCTTACGATACTACGAGGGTGTATCAAATATAAACGGGACTGATTCTTTTTTAAATTACGGAGAAGTCAATGATCTGATAGCAGTGGATGCGAAGATTGATATAACTAGACTCTTTGGCTAGAGCTCCCTCTTCCTTACACAGAGGATTACCAGAAGATTTCCTTTATAAACTTCAAGAAAAATATGAAAACAATGAACCAGGCAAATTGAAAGCTTTATTAATTAATAATAATAAAATGACATTTTGAGTGACTTGATTATATTATGTTTACTTCAGGGAATAAATTTTGTATGTACATTCCGATCAGGTACAACAAGATGCCTGCACCGGTAGGGAGAAGGGAGAACCAACACCAATAGCAATTCGCTCGAGTCGCTTTAGTACGAAAAGAAACAATGAACCAGGCAAAAATGAATGTCTCCGTGGAGCAACTGATTATTATTAGTTTTTGGCCAAGAGGTGACGTGATACCGGAATTATGTGATTATTTCTACCAGGTTGAAATAAATCTAAGGGAATGCAAGTGTTAGCATGCAAGGGTATTATTGCTTGTGAATTTAAATTGGTAAATGTAAATAAGTTTTGTAACCAGAATAATGGAAGAAAATTGCAAAAGCTCCATGTAAAGAAGCATGTAATGAAAATAATAAATAATAATAGTTTTTGGCCAAGCAGAATTTGAATCCACTGAAATTTTGCGGCGATTACAGGAACAGTTCGCGGACAACACCCTGTCAAGAACTCGAGTGTTTGCATGGCACAAGAAATTTTCTAAAGCCGTGAAAAGTCGAAGACGAGATCTATGCTCATCGCCCAAGGACAAGTGTGACGAAGCCAACATTGAGGTGGTTCGAAATCTCATTGACGGAAATAAACGCATAACTCTCTGGAAAATCGTTGATGAATTGACCATATGTTAAGGAAGTGTCCACTGGATCGTGACAAATGACTAGAATATGCGCAAAGTGTCCGCTAGATGGATTCCTTGGCTATTATCGGAAGATCACAAGCAACATCGATTGGAAATTTCGCAGCGACACTACAATCGATTCCAGTAAGAGGGTGAAGCATGTTTGAATTGCATTGTCACCTGTGACGAAACATGGATGCACAACTACACGCCCGAGTCGACACATGGCGGGTATAGAGTGAAGAAAAATCGGCGAAAGGGAATCAATGAAGGCAAAGACGTACTTGTCGGCCAAAAAGGTAATGGCAATAGTATTTTTTTAATTACTTCTCACGTTGACTTTCTCCATGATATTACTGTGATCTACTGGATGCCGCGAAATTGTCATTTCGAAGGAAAAGGAAGAATCAATCGGTCAAAAGTGTCATTATTTTGCATGATAACGCCAGACCTGATACGGCCAATGCCACAAGGCAAGAATTGAATGCATTAGGCTAGAAAACGTTGGAACATCCGCCATATAGCCTCGACTTACCACCTTGTGATTTCCATCTTTTTGGGCCCCTGAAAGAAGCGCTTAGGGACTAACGTTTCCACAAGAACGACTATGTACCAATCCCGTTAATATTTGATCCACCCCCGTATTTGATTACCTACGTCAAAACCTACCAAGTTTTGTTATTTGCTGTATACGAACTTCTGTAGATTCCTTGCAATACATCTTTTAATTCCCCTGTGTACTGAATTTCTAAATAGTATTGAGTGCCAGCCTGTAATTTTTCTTTCAATTGGATTATGATAAATTGACGCCTACGGTCAAAACTGACGTTCTTGACTTGAATGTTCTTTTCGTTTCTATACCGTTTATTAGCAGCACTATACACTAACACGTTTCGAACCACTAAATCGTCAGAATGTAACGTTACACTATACGTGTCGTCCGTAACATTCAATAATATCGACACTTCTCCCTGAAAAGTAAAATTTCCTTCGTGCATGTAAGGGATCAATTTTATTTCGTAAGAATGAGGAACAACTTCTTTCGGCAATCTCACATCTAGTTGCCTAGATGTTAAATCATCTGTTTTCGAAGTAGTTTGAATACTGATTGGCGAAATGGTGCTAAATATAGTAGACATTTCAAGACTGCTTGTAAGGGAGTCAATAGTTGTTGTTGCTTTTGGTGTTGTTGGCTCAGTTTCTCTGATTGGTGGTGACTTACGACTACTACAGTTCTCCAGAGTTCTTAAAGTGTTTCTATCGTCATTTTCACAAGATACAGCACTGTATACAATCAAACCGGTTGCCACCAGTGAGACCACAAAAGCACAACACAAAATTAATGCACAACACTTTGATATAATTATCGAATTTCTTTTCCGAAATGAAGTTGTGATTGCCTCCATTATACTAAAGCTTTCACCATTGTGAGTCATGTTCTGGAACAAGAAATAAAAAATTTCATTAAAAATTCAATAAAATGTACAAACAATTTGGCAACCTTTTCAAAAATTACATTATAAGGCTTGTCGTGTCTGTCCTGTCTCTTTTTAATTCAAATTTTGACTTTAATTTTACTTTTTACAAGTTGAATGTCAATTTTGTTCCCACAAGTTTACAAATGAATTTAGGAATTTTACATATCAACGTCGTATTTAGGAAATAGTTTTTGTTTTCGATTTTTTTTGTTTAACAAATTGAATCTTAGGTTTACAAGTACTATATGTGGTTTTAGGTTCAGGTTTATAAGTGTTAGTCTGAATTTTATAAACATAATCTTGATATTAAGTTTGCAAGACCAAAACATTCAACTTTGCATTGTATTGCTATGTATTGCTGGTAATAAATATACCAAGCGTTTCGTCAGTGTTTCAGAAAAATTACAATCATGGATCTTTACAAACGTTTATTATTTTATAAATATACATATGGAATCAACCGAAACAACTACTCCGAGGGCTAATACCCCTACCAGCATTGAATTACACTGTTGATTCCGATGTATTCTTAGACAAAAATATAACATATTCAAAAAACAAGGAATTAAAATCCTTATTCGTCTAAATTTTAAGATCAAAGATCTCACATTTTAAACGCGTCCTACCAAGTAGGCACAACGAACCGAAAGCCATATCCCACGACCGGTTTCAACCTATCGGGTCTCATCAGGTGGGCGCTGGCAGAAAGGCCTTTACAGTGTAACTCGATGCCGGTAGGGGTATTAGCCCTCGGAGTAGTTGTTTCTATTGATTCCATATTTATATTTATAAAATAGCCTGTAAAGGCCTTTCTGCCAGCGCCCACCTGATGAGACCCGATTGGTCGAAACCGGTCGTGGGATATGGCTTCGGTTCGTTGTGCCTACTTGTCAGGACGCGTTTAAAATGTGAGATCTTTGATCTTAAAATTTAGACGAATAAGGATTTTAATTCCTTGTTTTTTGAATATGTTTATTATTTTGTTTATATTTGATGAACTAAACCTATAACAGTAAATACATAAATATCAGACGTGAATTGCACAATTATGATTAATTACCAACAGCAATAACATCCAATTAAATTTAAGTCATTTAATTTACATCATTCATTCGGTTATATAAAGAGGGTGGATGAAAATTTGATTCTCTCATTCTTGTACATTAAAATTTTTATTAATAGATTCAGTTAAGGTAGTCATATAACAATTTAAATTTTTTGTATCAAAAGGATATAACAAATTCGTCAGTATTTTTTCCAATTTTAAAGAAATTAAAAGCAAAATATTTACACTCTTTTATGACTATTTCATGTCGTTACCTACGGTATGGTGTCAATTTTTGCCATTCTGCTTTGCATTTTGTAGTTAAATTGTCAGAAAATAAAACATTTTTTTGAAAAGTTTCGCCAATTTAATGTTATCAAGTCGACAATTGTTTCGATCAAGAGTTCCTAAATTACTAAATACAAAGGTTTAAATTAAATTTGAAAACTATTGTAGATCGAAATAACTGTCGAGTTGATAACACCAAATTGATGAAGCTTTTCCAAATTGTGTATTACTAATATTGTGTATTACTAATATTAATTCGCTATGTATCATAAAAAATGCACCATCGAAAGTTTAAATTTGATTAAATTTAAGGTAGAAGTGGTGCATATTTTGTGAAACTGCATTTTTACGAAGCACAAGAAATAAAATAAAAGGACAAGTTTCACTCGACAAAGTTGTTTCGGGGGGGAGTTATAAATGGTTAGTTCTAATTGATTGTTAGCTAAGTTAAGGTTATTTAATATAGCTTTCTTAATTTCATAATTTTCTGTAAGAGACAATTTTCTTGATTTGGGAACGTTTGAATGTAGAAGTTTGAAATTATTTACATCTATGGAATGACCTAACTCAATACAATGTTCAGCTATCCCACTGGAATTACATTTTTTGTTTTTTATAGCCGCATCATGTTCTGAAATGCGTTTACTGATAGCCCTGCCTGATTGTCTAATGTATGTAGCGTCACAAGTGTTGATGGATACCCGATTTTTTAGACTGCGGAACACTAACTTTAAGATTACATAACATTAAACTAAGATTAGTGGAGTTAGATTCGATTATATTACAGTTGAACTTATTTTATAAAAGAAACTTGTATTCATAGCTAAAATTATTCTATAAATATGGAATCAATAGAAACAACTACTCCGAGGGCTAATACCCCTACCGGCATCGAGTTACACTGTAAAGGCCTTTCTGCCAGCGCCCACCCGATGAGACCCGATAGGTTGAAACCGGTCGTGGGATATGGCTTTCGGTTCGTTGTGCCTACTTGGTAGGACGCATTCCAAATGTGAGATCTTTGATCTTAATATTTAGACGAATAAGGATTTTAATTCCTTCTTTTTTGAATATGTTATATTTTTGTCTAAGAATCCATCGGAATCAACAGTGTAATTCAATGCCGGTAGGGGTATTAGCCCTCGGAGTAGTTGTTTCTATTGATTCCATATTTATATTTATAAAATAATAAACACATAGTACTTGTAAACCTAAGATTCAATTTGTTAAACAAAAAAAATCGAATACAAAAACTATTTCCTAAATACGACGTTGATATGTAAAATTCCTAAATTCATTTGTAAACTTGTGGGAACAAAATTGACATTCAACTTTTAAAAAGTAAAATTAAAGTCAAAATTTGAATTAAAAAGAGACAGGACAGACAGGAAAAGAGAAAGTTTTTTGTTGACAAAGGGAAAAACTGTTGTACAATATGGTAGAAACTTGTTTTTTTCAACTTTTTACTTAGTAATTTATCTATAGTCAGGAGGGAATAACCATTAGCAAAAGCAATACATTTAATAGTTTTACAGTTATAAAGTTAGTGTTTCCCAGTCTAAAAAATCGGGTATCTATCAAGTTTTTGGTAACAGTTGTGACACATTGGATACATTGAACAATCAGGCAGGGCTATCGGTAAACGCATTTCAGAACATGATGCGGCTATAAGAAACAAAAATGTAATTCCAGTGGGATAGCTGAACATTGTATTGAGTTAGGTCATTCCATAGATGTAAATAATTTCAAACTTCTACATTCAAACGTTCCTAAATCAAAAAAATTGTCTCTTTTAGCAAATTAAGAAATTAAGAAAGCTATAATAAATAACTTTAACTTAGTTAACAATCAATTAGAACTAACCACCTATAACTCTACTACTACTTCTACTTTTCAATTTGTAATTACTTAAATAGCTGCTAGTATATATAGATAGTTCTTAATTTTAGTAATCATCTGTATTTCTCTTGTAAATGGCCTTATTAGGGCGAAACAAATTTGTCGAGTTGATAAATAATTTTTTCTTGTGCTTCGTAAATTTAAATTTAGTTAAATTTTCGTTTACGAAAGATTTTGACTACAAGCAATATTTTTGAAGGTACAATTCCACTATCTTTTTAATAATAACAGTACTAATTACAATCATTTAAGAAACGAAAAAAGGATGCTTTCAATTAAATGAAGACCCCAATTAGAAACATTTCAAAACAACCACCCGCATCATGTCATATCCAACTCCTTCGCTTAAATTTGAATATCTTCCTTTATCCGCGGAGAGAATAAAGTTCATGGTCGATCAGTACAATAGGACCAAAGAGAATCCAACAGAAAGGAAATCTAAACTCCATTCTAATTTACAATTGATATTGTCGTGTGCTGTGTGCCGAATTGTATAGTTAGAAGAGGATGGAGTTTATACAGAAATCTAATCCAAACACGTTAATGCACGTGCTTGGTTCAAGTTCGAATAAATTATGCACACGCCTGTGAAACGCATTTCACATCAATTCTACATAACGTCTATCACTTTAATAAAGCCGGTCGTAAGACTTAAATTTTATATCTTTTTCATTGGTAAGATGGAGTTTCCCATAACAATTCTACTGCAATATAGATAATGAATGATACATACATATATATGTTACGTACTAAAACATATATTACTACGCATCACGAAAGGAAATTAAAATTACGACCAAAATAGTACGGTTTATTAAGTTATGTATATCATTTAACACAATATCATTTGTATTCTTGTACTTTCATTATTCGTCTTCGGCTCGAAACTCGATAAAACATTTACATCCATTTCCATTAAAATAATTCTCAAACTACTCAATAAGAATACATTTAAATAAGACTGCATCTTTTATCGATTCTTTCAGACATGAAATGAAGAAAAATTGCAGGCACAGAATGAAACTAATTTGATGAAGAAAACAAAATATAAACGTAACATTTAAAACTACAAATAAATTAGGCAAACTAATTAAAAACAACAAAGATAAAACCGACAGGTGTGTACAAATTAAGTTGCGGTTCATGTGAAAAATGTTAGATCGGCCAAACAGGCAGATCGTTTATTACTAGAATCAACGAACATTCAAAATCTTATGAAAACAATAAACAGAACTCAAATTATGCAGACCACTCACTAGCCGAAAACCACAATTTCAATCAAGATTTGAAAATGTTACGTGTTAGGAAAAAGCACAAAATTAAATGTTCTAAAATCATTAGAAATTAATAAAATAAAAAATTATAATCCGGACCTATTACTAAACGACCAGATGGATTTAAATAATTCACTATTATTAAACTTATTCAAAATAAAAACCCCCACCCCTTAAGTTAAGTTATATTATAAATAGGATATTTTGTGTAAACTTAAGCAGTACTATGTATTACTCACTTGAAAAGGCTACAGTGTAGTGAAACTATAGTAGTGAAAATAAAAAAAAATTGTGAAAAGTTTAATTGTGTTTTACTCAATTTGAAGAAGACCTGATTGGTAAGAAACGATAGGAAATTCCAAAAAATTATTTTCACATTTTATTACAAGTCGTTAATGTTATTTTATGGCAATAGTAAGCATTTATTTTCAAATATAGAATAGCCTACTTCTCTATGAATATCGTTTTCCTAAAATAACACTATACAATTCTAATCCTTACGAACTTATAGAAATCATTATATATTTCATAGACTGAACTGTAAGATACTTATTAAATAGAAACATTATTTAGTTTTGTATTTAAGTAACAATTATGAAAATCATATTCTTTCATTTATTTTTTTAATTACAAAAATATTATAAAAGTCACACTAAAAGTGTAGATTTTGTTACTTCATATATTTTGTTGTTTCACAATTACATTAATTGATTAAAAAAATGAAACGTCTTTTTCCAGTATTCTTTTAATTATTTTTACAAAAATAAAACAACAAAAAAATTTCACGAATATTGTATTGCTTCACTACAATATTGTTTCACCACACAGTGGCATCATCAGGTGATGAATATAACAAACTAGACTTAACTTATCCTATTTATATACAATATGGGGGTGGGGGTTAACATTTAAAATTTAAATTAAGTAAAGCGGAACTATTGCCTTCTAACTGAACATTTAAAATTATTCCTTTTTTTGAAATATATTTATTTCCAGTTGTACTAGTAAATTTAATTTGAAAGATTTGTTTTGCCTATGTGAATCTACTTTTTTATTATTATTGAAGCTACTAAAATGTTCATTTATGCGGGTGTCAAAGTTGCTACCATTCTGACCGACGTACACATTAGGACAATCTTTACAAGTCAATAAATAAACTCCTGAACATAAATTTATTATTTATTATATATTTTCCTAAAGTGTTATTAGTTCTGAAGCTAATAAAATGATTGTTGATATTTTTAACAATATTACTCACTTTTAGTTAAATATAACCAAAATAAGAAAAATCATCGAAACTATTCGGTTTTGTTTTTAATATGGGATAGATACGTTTTGTAGTTTCTAGTTTAATTTTTTTATTTAATATTTGGTTAGTGAAATTCTGTATCCGTTGTTAACTGCAATTTTATAAATTCTGTTTAATTCGGTTTGGAATTCATCATTAGACATTGGTACTTTTACTAAACGATGTATAAAAGAGTTAGAGGCAGCTGGCTTATATAGGATGAAAGGAATTTGCATGTATGATGATGTCTGTATGGGTAGATTTGTGAAATATGTTAAATTTATGTTGAGAGTTAACACAAGTGATAGTTAGATCTAGGAAGTTTAGGAAATTGTTTATCTCTAATTCTATAGTCAATTTAATGTTTTTATGCAAACTGTTTAAATAGTTATGAAAAGTTGATAACTGTCTATTAGTACCGTTGAAACAGACTAATGTCATCGACATGTCTGAAATAATATATGCAGTTTTTGAATAAGGGATGAACTTTGATTTTGTTTTCTAAGTTGTTTAAGAAAAATTCTGCTAAAATATGGCTTAGAGGATTACCCATGGCTAAGCCTTCTTCTTGGAAGTAAAAATTAGTATCAAATTGTAGGTAGTTTTGGTTGATACAAATTTCTAATAATTCCATTAAATCATTGTGTATTACTGGGTTGGTATTCCCCTGGATAAGCTTGTTGTTAGTTGTACTGAGGACATCCTGCGGTGGAATCCTAGCAAACGTATTAGCTATATCGAATGATAACAATTTACAGTTATTCGGTAAATTAATTTTGTAAATTTTGTCTATTAGTTCTGGTGAATTATTGATAGCAAAATTAGAATAGAAGTTTGTATATTTTATTAGGTCTTTTATGAGAAATTTAGATAGCTTTGCACATGGAGCTTGCATTTATCGACTTGTAAAGATTGTTCTAAAGTGTACGTCGGTCAGACTGGTAGGAAATTTCAGACCCGCATAAATTAACATTTTAGTAGCTTCAATAATAAAAAAGTAGATTCTACCTATGCACAACATCTTATAGAAAATAACCACAACTTTAATTTAGATTATAAAATTTTACATTGGCAAAACAAATCTTTCAAATTAAATTTACTAGAACAACTAGAAATAAATCGATTTCAAAAAAAAGTAATAATTTTAAATGATCAGTTAGAAGGCAATAGTTCCCCTTTACTTAATTTAAATTGTAATAAATTGTAAGAATTAACCCCCACCCCCATATTGTATATAAATAGGATAAGTTAAGTCTAGTTTGTTATATTCATCACCTGATGATGCCACTGTGTGGTGAAACAATATTGTAGTGAAGCAATACAATTTTCGTGAAACTTTTTTGTTGTTTTATTTTCGTAAAAGTATGGATAAGTTTCATCAAGTACTAGCTACTACCATAAAAAGTCTTTTAATTATTTGTGGTGATATTTGGGCGACTCATGTGTCATAATTTAAATTGCAACATTCACTAATTTCTGTAAGCTTTACAGAGGACATTATTTCAGATATAAAGTCCAAAATGATTATTTCAATAAACTATGCAATCTTCTCCATCAAATGTTTAACGTTATTATGTCTATTTTTTTTGTGGTATTACCTTATGAATATGGTCCCTTGTGGGCTCCGTCTTGGGCATTTTCAAAGTCGGGATCGTTTGAATAGATTCAACGACCTGGAACGAAAACAGTTGTTTTACTGGATCATGTAATTAAGAAACAAAAGGCAGTCGTTTAACAATTTCTTCTGCAACTACTCAATTAATAACAATGCCTCATTAACGTGCTGAGTCTTATTAAGATCATTAAGACGAAAACGCAAACTACAGCAATATGATGAATTAACTTGTCTTCTATTTTTATGACACTTAATTATTTGGTGCAAAAATTATTTCACCTGTTTCCTCAGTATTTTGATGAAACAAATAGAATTGTTTAATTAAACTTCATAATCGATGTAAATAATTACATTTAATATGCCATGAACCAAAAATACTTTCTGATAAGTGTATTAGGACTCATAGTTTTTTAACGATACCTAACAAAGGCATGACTAAGACAAAATATTTTTTGTCTTCGTTTTGGTCTTAATGTTGCATAATCAGTCGTAAATGCAATAAGGTAGATGTCTTTAGATTTAAAAAGGTAAAATAAAACAATTAAATAAGTTCTGCTAAAAACAATATTTATTAATTCTCCACAAATTCGTGTCGATCAACCATTTTCAAGTGAATTACTACAATTACTGATGTTTGTAAAGTTCTATATAATTGTTTTATTTTTGCTTATCATTTAACGTGTTTTAGAAATAGTCGCACACTGGTTTTATTCTCTAGCTTATGTTGTTTTGTCATCAATTTTACAAGTTGTAGAACCTTTTAGTTTTTAGGAGTTTTAGACCTAATATTACAACTTCGGTTCTGTTGTTTATTAAGTTCTGGTTCTGCTAATTAGTATGCTCATTTTGTTATTGATTTTGTTTTTACAAAGTTTTGGTACCACAATACAGTTTATAGAATAGTTTTTACAAGTTTTGATCCTGACTTTACAACTTCAGTTTTAATATTAGTTTTGTTTTTACAATGATTCAGTCTTGAAACTCAATTTTGTTCTCTATTTTACAAATTACACGTGGTTTTATAATAGTTTTTACAAGTTTTGATCCTGACTTTACAACATCAGTTTTATTATTGGTTTTGTTTCTACAAAGATTCAGTCTTACCATACAATTTTGTTCTCTATTCTACATGTTATACGTGGTTCTATAATAGTTTTTACAAGTTTTGATCCTGACTTTACAACTTCAGTTATATTATTAGTTTTGTTTTTATAAAGATTCAGTTTTACAATGCAATTTTTTTCGCTATTTTATAAGCTATACGTGATTTTAGAATAATTTTTACAAGGTTTGATCCTGCCTTTACAACATCAGTTTTATTATTGGTTTTGTTTCTACAAAGATTCAGTCTTACCATACAATTTTGTTCTCTATTCTACATGTTATACGTGGTTCTATAATAGTTTTTACAAGTTTTGATCCTGACTTTACAACTTCAGTTATATTACTAGTTTTGTTTTTATAAAGATTCAGTCTTACAATGCAATTTTTTTCGCTATTTTATAAGCTATACGTGATTTTAGAATAATTTTTACAAGGTTTGATCCTGACTTTACAATTTCAGTTTTATTATTAGTTTTGTTTTTATAAATATTCAGTCTTACAATCCAATTTTGTTCTCTATTTTACAAGTTATACGTGGTTTTAAAATAGTTTTTAAATGTTCTGACTTTAGAACATCAGTTTTGCTATTGATTTTGTTTTGGTTTCACGATCAGTTTTGCAAGCAGAATCTTGACGTTGATAAACTATTGGGATAACAAAATAACAACGACAAGTGAAAATAAATGAAGACATTGACCCCCATGTTTACAACTGAATCGCTGTACACATATTTTTGTATGATGTAAGCTAAGATTAATACAAGTATGTAAATCAACGTTGACATGAAGAACTCGTACTTATATTAGACCTACTTAACACTTTCGAATTAATTCACCCCGCAAGAATAGCAACGATCTAATTTTATGGACTATTATTACACAGTTTATTTGGTTCAAAAATTGTCGCAAATTCTCTTTCATTTAACGTGAGTTTCTTGCCCTGCGAAGAACAGAAGAATGACATAATGAAAATAACTATTTACTGAATATACGCAGATGGTTTAATTATTTGGAATGCACTTGTTTGTTTCTTGCTTTAAATACTTGTCTTAAACCGATGCCAAATTTAATTAATTAATGAGTTTAACGCTTTAATCACTAATTAATTAAAATTGTTAATATTTATACATATTTGACAATTAAAAAGAAAAATACAACATTTTGTACCACTTAATGGTGGTGGGATGACTGTAAAACATTTTTTAATATTATCAACTTATGGAGACACAAAGTTAATGTTATACACTTTTTATTAGAAACTCTAACAATTGTTTCAACTTATGCAGTCATCTTCAGAGAGTATTATTACAACTAATAATCTGAAGATGACTGCATAAGTTGAAACAATTGTTAGAGTTTCTAATAAAAAGTGTATAACATTAACTTTGTGTTTCTATAGTTTTGATAATACTTTACTTTATAACTTGCTAAAGAAACTTTTTTGTACATTTCATTGAGAATTTTTTAAGATTCTGACAAAATAACATAGGAAAAGAACAACTAGTGCACTTAATAAAAGAAACACAAACTTTCAAATGCTTTGAAAGAAACTTGTTAATTGAGAACCATTTTATATTAGGTTTAGGTATCAAATCAACCGGAAGAAAAGACAATTCGCCCCGATCCCCGATGGTTCTTTAAGTTCCTATAAGATATTTTGTTTCTCTGCCGGCTGACACCCTAACTTCTCGCATTACAGGAAAATCAGTTCCTGTCTGTAAAGGTATTCTTTTAAAATTGCGACCCTTCGCATTAAGTTCTTTATATTACAAATTTTATCCAAAAATATGTTTCACCGAAACAAATGACTAAAACTAACTAAAAAATCATTGCTTTTCATTCATTAATGTCACAAATTTCGAAATAATAGACTCACTTGGCACTTGGTAAAACATTATTAAATAAAAACTTTGAAAAATATTTCAAAAAGAACACATTGCTTGTTTCACAGATCTGTGATCTATTTTTCAAAGTTTTTATCACAAATTCCTCTGAAATAATGTAAACCAAACAAACTAAACCTACTTTAACCACATATTCAATCTAATTAAGCATGTATTCAAATATTTGTGTTATTTATCCTGGATTCTAGCAAACATGTTAGTTATATCGAAAGATAACAATTTACAATAATTATGTAAATTAATTGTGGAATTTTTGTCTATTAGTTCTGTTGAATTATTGATAGCAAAATTAGAACAGAAGTTTGTATATTTTATTAAGTCTTTTATGAGAAATTTAGATAGCTTTGCAAATGGAGCTTGCATTTATCGACTTGTAAAGATTGTTCTAAAGTATACGTCGGTCAGACTGGTACGAAATTTGAGAGCCGCATAAATAAACATTTTAGTAGCTTCAATAATGAAAAAGTAGATTCTACTTATGCACAACATCTTATAGAAAATAACCACAACTTTAATTTAGATTATAAAATTTTACATAGGCAAAACAAATCTTTCAAATTAAATTTACTAGAACAACTGGTAATAAATAGTTTTAAAAAAAAAAGTAATAATTTTAAATGATCAGTTAGAAGGCAATAGTTCCCCTTTACTTAATTTAAATTATAATAAATTGTAAGAATTAACCCCCACCCCCATATTGTATATAAATAGGATAAGTTAAGTCTAGTTTGTTATATTCATCACCTGATGATGCCACTGTGTGGTGAAACAATATTGTAGTGAAACAATACAATTTTCGTGAAAGTTTTTGTTGTTTTATTTTCGTAAAAGTATGGATAAGTTTCATCAAGTACTAGCTACTACCATAAAAAGTCTTTTAATTATTTCTGGTGCTATTTTGGCGACTCATGTGTTATAATTTAAATTTCAACATTCACTCATATCTGTAAGCTTTACAGAGGACGTTATTTCAGATATAAAGTCCAAAATGATTATTTCAATAAACTATGGAATCTTCTCCATCAAATGTTTAATCTCATTATGTCTAATTTTTTTGTGGTATTACCTGTGAAGGTATTCTTTTAAAATTACGACCCTTCGCATTAAGTTCTTTATATTACAAATTTTATCCAAAAATATGCTTCACCGAAACAAATAACTAAAACTAACTAAAAAAGTATTGCTTTTCATTCATTAATGTCACAAATTTCGATATAGTAGACTCGCTTGGCACTTGGTGAAACATTATTAAATAAAAACGTTTTTCAAAAAGAACACTTGGCTTGTGTCACAGATCTGCGATCCATTTTTCAAAGTTTTTATCACAAATTTCTCTGAAATAATGTAAACCAAACAAACTAAACCTATTTTAACCATATATTCAATCTAATTAAGCATGTATTCAAATATTTGTGTTATTTATCCTGGATTCTAGCAAACATGTTAGTTATATCGAAAGATAACAATTTACAATAATTGTGTAAATTAATTGTGGAAATTTTGTCTATTAGTTCTGTTGAATTATTGATAGCAAAATTAGAATAGAAGTTTGTATATTTTATTAGGTCTTTTATGAGAAATTTAGACAGCTTTGCACATGGAGCTTGCATTTATCGACTTGTAAAGATTGTTCTAAAGTGTACGTCGGTCAGACTGGTAGGAAATTTCAGACCCGCATAAATTAACATTTTAGTAGCTTCAATAATAAAAAAGTAGATTCTACTTATGCACAACATCTTATAGAAAATAACCACAACTTTAATTTAGATTATAAAATTTTACATAGGCAAAACAAATCTTTCAAATTAAATTTACTAGAACAACTGGTAATAAATAGTTTTAAAAAAAAAAGTAATAATTTTAAATGATCAGTTAGAAGGCAATAGTTCCCCTTTACTTAATTTAAATTATAATAAATTGTAAGAATTAACCCCCACCCCCATATTGTATATAAATAGGATAAGTTAAGTCTAGTTTGTTATATTCATCACCTGATGATGCCACTGTGTGGTGAAACAATATTGTAGTGAAACAATACAATTTTCGTGAAAGTTTTTGTTGTTTTATTTTCGTAAAAGTATGGATAAGTTTCATCAAGTACTAGCTACTACCATAAAAAGTCTTTTAATTATTTCTGGTGCTATTTTGCCGACTCATGTGTTATAATTTAAATTTCAACATTCACTCATATCTGTAAGCTTTACAGAGGACGTTATTTCAAATATAAAGTCCAAAATGATTATTTCAATAAACTATGGAATCTTCTCCATAAAATGTTTAATCTTATTATGTCTAATTTTTTTGTGGTATTACCTGTGAAGGTATTCTTTTAAAATTACGACCCTTCGCATTAAGTTCTTTATATTACAAATTTTATCCAAAAATATGCTTCACCGAAACAAATAACTAAAACTAACTAAAAAAGTATTGCTTTTCATTCATTAATGTCACAAATTTCGATATAGTAGACTCGCTTGGCACTTGGTGAAACATTATTACATAAAAACTTTTTTCAAAAAGAACACTTGGCTTGTGTCACAGATCTGCGATCTATTTTTCAAAGTTTTTATCACAAATTTCTCTGAAATAATGTAAACCAAACAAACTAAACCTACTTTAACCACATATTCAATCTAATTAAGCATGTATTCAAATATTTGTGTTATTTATCCTGGATTCATCAAGTTAAGGCATATTTCAATAAAGATTTACTTTTATAACCTAAGCGAGAAAGAAACTGTGCGTTATTAAATTTTATGTGCGCTTATTATTCCTTATATAGCACAGCGTAGGATGAATGAAAATCTACAAAATCTATAAAGGTTTAACTACTATCGGAAAACTAAAATACACTTCTTATCTTCTTATTTTTTTTATCAAAACAGGATTTGCAAATTTAATGGAATTATGTCGTTAAATAAAAAATTAAAACTATTCAGTAATAATATTATTTTTCCATTACAAAAGTCAGATAAAAAGAATAATACTTGACGAAAAAATCCATATTATGGTATCATTAGCGAAAAGGTAGGTAAGACACTTAGGCAGTTTAATATTAATGTTGCTTATTTTAATAACTTCGCTGTAGGCAAGTTTCTGGTTAACAATAAGATGACTGGAAAACCCGACACCCTTCATAAAAGCGGTGTATATGAAATCAATTGTTTAGACTGCCCGGCTATTTACATTGGCAAAACAAAAAGAGATATTCTAACCAGATACAAAGAACACGTAAATTATGTAAAGTGACATGCCTCAGGTTTAGCCACTCATCTAATTGAAAATAACCATAGCATAAATAAAAACAATATAAAATTATTACATCATTTAAAAGGAGGTCCAATACTAGATAGGTATGAAATTTTAGAAATAAAAGAAGCTTTAAAGGAAAATAAAATATTACCAACGAGCAACTAGATTTTGGCAACGATCCCCTATTGGACCTAAACATTGTTCAACCCCCACCCTCTTAAGATGTACTATAAATTAATTTATTTGCTGTTTGTTACTTAGTATATTTTTGTTACTCCTGAAGATGCCCTTATAAGGCGAAATACCTATCCAGTTTTTTAATTAAGTTTTAAGTGAAATTCCCAAGTTTGTTTGATTTAAATTTTAATTTTTAATTATGCCGTATTTGCCAAAATCAGAATGACTTTCTTGTATCGTATTTGTATTAGATATGATCTAAATACGCAGCCAATTTCAAAAAAGAAAAGGGCGACACCAACAGTACGTACATTACACGAACTATCCCCTATCACTAAAAAACTATCACATCTAAGCACTTGTAATTTAACATGTTATTAATATCTGAAAAGTATGTTTTTTTTAATCTAACTCACTGATCAAAACTCTAAACCATTTGTAAATGAGTTAGAAACTTAAAAGTTTCCATCAAGGTAGATCATTAGGTCTATAAAGAGGAAAAATCTAATAACTACATATTATCAATTTATGATTTGATTAGATTGGGTTAGGTTAGGTTAGGTTAGGTTAGGTTAGGTTACGTTACGTTAGGTTTAGTTAGTTTAAATTAGGTTAGGTTAGGTTAGGTTAGGTTAGGTTAGGTTAGGTTAGGTTAGGTTAGGTTAGGTTAGGTTAGGTTAGGTTAGGTTAGGTTAGGTTAGGTTAGGTTAGGTTAGGTTAGGTTAAGTTAGGTTAGGTTACGTTAGGTTTAGTTAGTTTAAATTAGGTTAGTTAGATGCCAAACCAATTGAAGAAATTGTACATTCCTATCGTAAGTACTTGTTATAAATTTCTGTGAACAGCACCCCTTCAGATACCAACTCTTTTAATAGTAGTATGAAGGCTTTCACGACCGGCGTTAATAGAATTATGAGCGGCTGCGGCTGACGAAACGTCAGGCAACAATAAAGCCTATAGACCACGACAAAATTTACGTTTTTTTCGTACATAACTTCAATTCAATTCAATTTCTTAGAAATAATAATAAAGATTCTGTGACTAATAAAAATATCTAAAATTAAATCATACTATTTAAATAAACAAATAAATTACAATAAACGACTAAATATTGGAAAATTCTTCCACTAATATCGGAATTTCATCCTTGTAACTTTGCGGATGTTCTTTGTTAATTTTATTTTCAAATTTACAGTCGACTTCGTTTATTGGTTTTTCGTTTTGAAAATAATCGGGTTAGATCTTTTTCAAAAGTACAAACAATAATGAATGAATATGCATGAATCAATTTAATTTACTGCGCTCCAGTGTTATGTCGAAACGAAAATAAATGTCCAACTGCCAAGTTTCAGGATAAACAGGAAGCAACAATTTTTAAATTTTAATAATATTACATACGATCTGTGAAAAATACGATACTATTTGCAAACTACCGTCAGAGATTCATTTATAATCCCCGTCCTAAAACAAGAACCATTAATCTATTCATAAAGGATTATAAGTTAACAGGTCTTTCCGGTAAAAATATAATTTAAACCGTTTATTCACGGTTGAACATAACACCCAGATCGGCTAGTAAAAGACGTTAGATATGCATCATTAGCCTATTTTACGAATACTTTTCAGAATTTCTCTAAAGTTGATACCGAGTACAGAAACCTGATGTGAAGGTAGTACTATTAATTAAATGCAAACCCAACAACAAAACCATATTCTTCATCTTTATTTTGATCTTGTATATTTATTATTGTTCTTAATCTTACTTGTCTCTTTTCTCTTGGTCTTTTACAGTCTCGTCTTATCCATAAGGCTCTTAATTTAAAAAGCCATGCAGACATAACATCGTAACTAGTAAAATCTAAGTCTGATTTCACAGATTAAATATTGCGCTTACAAATTAAGTCTTATCGTTAGTTTAGGAAAATTAAGATTAAGGCTTTACTTTTCATATTAAGTCGTATTGTTATTCTTGAAAATTAGTACTAATTATTAATCTTGCAGATTGTCTTCACGTTGGTCTTTCAAACTAAGATTAAATATGGCTCTTGCAAATTAAGTCTTATCGCTGGTTTTGCAAAGTAAGATTATGGCTTTTCTTTTCAGATTAAGTTTTATTGTTAGTCTTGCAATTTAGTATTAAATATTGATCTTGCAGATTATCTTCACGTTGGTCTTTTAAATTAAGATTAAATCTTATCCTTAGTTTTGCAAATTAAGATTATCACTTTTCCTTTCAGATTAAGTTTTATTGTTAGTCTTGAAAATTAGTACAAAATATTAATCTTGCAGATTGTCTTCACGTTGGTCTTTCAAACTAAAATTAAATGTTACTCTTGCAAATTAAGTCTTATTGTTAGTATTGAAAATTAAGATTATCAGTTTTCCTTTCAAATTAAGTTTTATTGTTAGTCTTGAAAATTAGTACTTAATATTAATCTTGCAGAATGTCTTCACGTTAGTCTTTCAAACTAAGATTAAATATTGCTCTTGCAAATTAAGTCTTATCGCTGGTTTTGCAAACTAAAATTATGAATTATCTTTTCAGATTAAGTCTTATTGTTAGTCTTGCAATTTACTATTAAATATTTATCTTGCAGATTATATTCACGTTGGTCTTTCAAACTAAGATTAAATATTGCTCTTGAAAATTAAGTCTTATCGTTAATTTTGAAAATTAAGATTAGGCTTTTCCTTTTAGATTAAGTTTTATTGTTATTCTTGCAAACTTAGATTAAATATTGATCTTGCAGATTAAACCTTATCGTTAGTTTTGCAAATTAACATTATCACTTTTCCTTTCAGATTAAGTTTTATTGTTAGTCTTGCAATTTAGTATTAAATATTAATCTTGCAGATTATCTTCACGTTGGTCTTTTAAATTAAGATTAAATCTTATCCTTAGTTTTGCAAATTAAGATTATCACTTTTCCTTTCAGATTAAGTTTTATTGTTAGTCTTGAAAATTAGTACAAAATATTAATCTTGCAGATTGTCTTCACGTTGGTCTTGCAAATTAAGATTACATCTTGCTCTTGCAATTTATTATTATTATTATTTTAGCAAGTTAACACTAACTTTTGATTTTGTACTTAACATCTTATCGTTTGTACTGCAGACTAAAATAGTTTCATGAATAATTTTGGTCTCTTGCACTACTTTGCACGCAAGAATGCCTATCTATTTTTATGTTACTCTATTCCATCTTAAATTATTATACTTTGTACTGATTTGAGGGAGGTGTGTCTGACCGTTTATCCGTTGATTTTATTTACCCTATTATCTAAATGTTTTCCTTTTATTGTTAAGATTTATGTTCTCGTAAAAATGATAGCATTTTTTCAGGTGTGTCACCTTAAATGCCAGGATTCATCCTTAAACCATTTTAGGCAATGAGTATATTAGCTAAAACGTTTCAATTAAGAAAAAACTTCTTGTAATGCAAGGGTGTGGTAATTATCGTGAGGGGGCAAAGGTTAAATTCAAATTGGAGTACATAGTGCCTGAACTTTTATCGAATACTAAGAAAATCCTTATATTGCATGATTTGTAACATTTTCCTGAATGAGTTATGGAGCATGCAATAAAAAACACGAAATTGTAATCAAATGGCAAATATTACCAAAATAAATAAAAAACGAAGTTGGAGTTTACAAATATTTAATGTTTCCATCATAATTATTTCAGTCCACTGTAGAAGATATATCTTCACCACCTGAAGAAGGCACAGTAATATAATTATAGTAGAAACATTAAATATTTGTAAACTGCAAGTTTATTTTTTATTTATTTTTAAATATGGAGTTAGATTACCTGAAAGCTTCATCAATTCTATTAGTTAAATATTTCATAATTTTACAAAAAAATTGATTATGTTTGACTTGAACTTCTTTATATATTTTTTGCGTTTTGTTGAAGATACAAAAAGTGCATTTCATTTTCTGTTTATAAACAAAAAACGGAAAAAGTCTTTTTGTAAATAATAACATTTTGGCAGATAATTTTTTATCACTGCAACTATGTACATTAATTTTGTGCGTCAAAGAAATTTTCCTCAATCATAATTATTGAGCATACAGATAGATCCCTACTAAAATCGAGTAATTAATGTAGAATAAATGCATATATATGTAATTGAAATATACTTTAAAAAAATAAGTAAACTGTTTTAAAGCGAATAATAAATAATTATCAAAACCATTGAACCAATAAGTGCCTAATTGTTTTTCAGTTTTCATTGTTGTTGTCTAATTACTAAAGAAATTTATAAAATAAATACCTAGTTACTAGAGAACTATACTAACTAAAACTATCTAAACAAATACAAAAAACTCGCACATAATACGAAAAAAAGTCCAATGATTTTAAATTCGTTGTTTTGAAAGCACAACAATGAGGAAAAAGCTAAGAAATGACTTGGTTTAATTTCACTGGTGTACTTTTACCAACTAAGTAATGTCTAATGAAGAACTCACCATCTAAATAACCGCAAAAAGAATTTCTGTTAATCAACTTACAACGAATTGGTTGAAATGGTCACAAGTAGAATAAATGCAAAAATATATAATTGAAATAAACTTTCAAAAAATAAGTAAAACGTTTTAAAGCGAATAATAAATAATTATCAAAACTGTTTTATAAAGTGAAACCATTGAACCAATAAGTGCCTAATTGTTTTTCAGTTTTCATTATTGTTGTCTAATCACTGAAGAAATTTATAAAATAACTACTTAGTTACTAGAAAACTATACTAACTAAAACTATCTAAACAAATACAAAAAACTCGCACATAATACGAAAAAGAGTCCAATGATTTTAAATTCGTTGTTTTGAAAGCACAACAATGAGGAAAAAGCTAAGAAATGACTTGGTTTAATTTCACTGATGTACTTTTACCAACTAAGTAATGTCTAATGAAGAACTCACCATTTAAATAACCGCAAAAAGAATTTCTGTAATCAACTTACAATGAATCTGTGGAAATGGTCACAAAATCATCTCGATAATCAAATCATGAACTGACCGGAAAATTCGAATCCTTCAACAACCCGGCTCGTAATTTCCTGAAGCTGGGCACAATAATTTAAGTTTACTCTCTACGTAGCACAGCGGTCAACTGTGAAGATGCCTTGAAGTGAAGTTTGAAGCTGGCATGGGAACGCGCATGGCACACACACGAAGTCTTTTTCTATGTATGTATACTAACGCCAAAGAAGACCTTCCTTTTCTATATGAGATGCCGTTTCGACGTCAACTTTATTCAAAAATCACGACCCGTATGAATAGGACCAATCCGAACCAAGTTAAAGGGGTTAAAATCACACATCACACATCAGTAACGGTGGCAAAAAGGGACGCAATTGAGGAACCCTCGGAAACATTAACAGGAGGGGTGCTATATTAAGTTATGTTATACTTCTGACGAAATCTAAAGTACATAGGTAAATAAAATGTTGGATGCTATTTCAATCATCCCAGAATCTCCAACAGTATTTTTCTGGATATGAAATTATGCTTAAAACAGGAAGTAAATCGTCCTAACAAAATACAAATCATGTAAAAATAAACAGGGTGTTCATCGCAAATACTAGAACAGTTTTCCTAACTTTACCTAATCATTTAAAAGGTTATTTCAGTGTTTCAATAATAATTAAGAATTTCATAAACTTCACATTCTTTTATATTTTTTAATGAGTGTTCTAATTTCGCTTCACTATCAAACGAACCCGATTGTTTATAACATTAAAGTTCTAATGTGGAGCTAACACATAAATTAAGACTTATTTCATATAAAATAAGACAGGTAATAGTTATAATGTGATCAGCAAATTGTGTTAATGCAAAAAAAATAAAAACAAATTGTTATGGCATAATTGCGTTTGAATAGCTTTAGTTTTAGTATATATTTGTTAATTGATTCACATAAAAAATTCATTGTAGGTTTAAATAGCTTAAGTTGACAAGTTATGTAGTTTAAAAAGCTTTTGGGTTTTCCTACTTCTAAATTCCGTGCTTTTTATGGACTTTCCCCTGGATTTTCCTGACTTTCCAGATATTATTGGAATGTATAGAACAATAATATGCAAATTCGTAAAAATTTGTTCACACAAACAAATTCAAATATGATTAACTATTACTTAAATATAACGACGAAAAATTCGTTTTGTTTCATCTGTTTATTATAAGAAACTCTTACAATTGTTTCGATCAACAGATCATTATCAAAGAGACAATTTTAAGTATAAATGCTAAGATAAGAAGTTATTACACGAGTATATATACCTAATATACCTTACGACTACCTGATATGAAAAAACCTATACTTAACTATAATGACGACAATAACAAGGGTGTATTGTGCGAATATATTTCGGTTTGATTAATTACTAAGTTATCTTTCTTATTCTTCAAGGCCTTTTGAATTTGAAGGTAGTCGTAAGGTGGTTTAGGTATATATACTCGTGTAATAATTTCTAATCTTAGCATTTCTACTTAAAACTGTCTCTTTGATAATGATCTGTAGATCGAAACAATTGCAACAGTTTCTTGTAATAAACAGTTGAAATAAAACGAATTTTTCGTCGTTATTATATTTATTTAACATGTTTCATCAAGACTGCACCATGAACAGTCTTTCTTATATTATTAATCGCAATCTTGATAAAAGTTAGTTAATACATTATTATATAATTTTCTTAATAACTTTGACATTTTCTTCTGATATCTAAAGATTAAAAAATAACATCGCACTCCTGATTATTTAACATTCCCATTATTCATTATGATTTACGTGCCTCCACAGAATCACACTGATAATGATGTTTTCGCAAACTGGCGATATCTTAAGGTCAAGGTTACATGGGTTCTAGCGCTTCGTCACTATTAAATAAAAACAATTTCCTTTTGGAATAAAGAAACACGAACCGTTTTCCCACTAAACTTTATCAGCAATAAAAGAAAAAAAAAATGGTTGTTCAACTAACGTCAATGCGATAAAGTAAACATTTAGCAAAATTAAACATTTATCTTAATATAATGATTTCCGTCGACAACAATGGCAAACGGTAACAATATTCATAAAATTGGAATACGAAAAGCGCGATTTTTATTTTTTTATCTGATAGGTACCTACACAGAAAGATTCAAGGCCGGCCCTGTTAGTTAATTGTTTCGACCCCAAATACACTACATAGGGTGACCTGTATATTTCCATTGTGTTGAATTTGTGAATGCACTCAATCGTCCCTCCCTGTCTGATTTTTATTAGGTATTTGTCTGGGAAAGTTTTTGCTTCACTAATCCAACTTTTACTAGACTGCACACATTTAATAAATTACTTTGTCTAATCATCTGTTATTCATAACAATGAAATAATGTTTTTGATTGTATTAAAATTAACCTTCTCGTATAAATACAAATATGAGATAGGTATTTATAAAATTGTCTTCTCAATACCTTTCATATGATACCAAACATGACTGGTTTCTTAAAAAAAAAATGAAAGCTATAAGTGTCCGCCATGTTGGCAATTTTTCACCTAACGTATATTAACCTTGCGGTTAAATACAACGATTCATCGAAGCTAGCGAAGATTAAAAATGCACAGACTAAGAAGACTAGAAACAGGAGACTCAATTCGAGTGAAGGGGGGAAACTTGGAATAGGTGGTCCGAGTTTTTGAACCTATGCGTAGAAGTAAGAAATTGTCTTTCTGCGCAACCACTCGTGTATGCTATACGGTTGGGCAAGAAATAACTGCGCCGAGGTCCAGACACGAAATACCATCCACTACGGTATTCATATTTTGTCTCATGAAATTTTACTCCCTCCACTCGAGTTGAGTCTCTAGTCGTTAATATTGTTGGCGCAGACGCAGTGCAGTCTCATGCCAACTGCGATTTTTCTACTTCTGCTTGCAGCGTAGACAACAAAAGCACTCTGATTGGTTATTAATACTTTCGCCATTAATTACGCGACAATTATTAATCGAATCGAAAAACGGAAAGAGATCTTAGAATTATACAAAGTATCTAACGGTGGTGTTCCTCAAAGATTCCTGGAACACCCTGTATACTAACTAAAATAATTGCAGGTAATAAATAATCAAAAATTTCTCATTTATTAAAAATAAAATTAAGCCATTATTATTTAACATTGTTTATTGAAGTAACAAGTGTAAAACTACAAAAGCAAATTGCAATATACATTGGTCCAGTTTCTTAACAACCCAAAACACAAATTAAAACTATGTACAGTCTGTAAAATTATTTAATTAAATCCTTGGAAGACTCGATTGGTTTTAAGGCAAATGTTTGATATGATATTTTATTGTACGTTGCAACAACTTTCTAAAAAATATTTATTGCTATGTATTACTAAATAATGATCAAATACTGGTCATCAGAAGCACAGATCGATGCTTTCTCTTATTCAGGAGCCTCTTCAGCTTCCAAAATTGTTTTGAAACAGAACGGTTGGAAAGGATAACCCATGCCGGTATAGAACTTGCTCATAAATTCCACCCTAAATAAAAATGTACATATTTTATTAATTAATATCACACGAAGCATTGCAAAAATAATTTTAAAAACGTACCAGTGAAGTCGAAGAGTATGAAGGAAAGCTGACAAACCTTCCATAAGAACCAAGACACTCACTGTGAACAAGGCCCAGAATACGAAGGCAACATACAATATAGCGACGCCAACGTAAGATTCTGATGTTAATCCTTTTTGTAGAACCATGTTCCATAAGACTTCAGACAGTTCTAGATAAACATAATCAAGAAAAGTAGCTAAATTAGCATAGGGCATATTTTAAGTACGCGCCAAATACGAGGCACTAATAAAAACTAACTTTAGGGTCTCATTCCCACCAGCTGCTCGTGCTGGTGGGCGGGCAGTCCTTCCGACCTACACTGTAGTGCAAAGCCGGAGGGGAGGGAGTAAGACCCTCTTCAACCTCCTTACAGGAATCGTGGAAATGGATGGGTGGTGTGATTATGGAGAGAAATATGAGACAGACGAAATGAAGACAGAAGAGAAGTGAAAGATTATCTGTGGAATATTACTGCTCCAGCATATGCCTCAATGATCCAAGGAAACTACAGAAAACTTGGACCAGAGCAGCCAGACCCCTGTTCGAACCGGTGACCTCCCGAATGCTAAGCAATGGTCTAGAGCACTAGATCACGCCGCTCGGAAAATTTCAAAGAAGTACGAGATAAAAATATACACATGGGAGCTT
Organism: Agrilus biguttatus; assembly: GCA_963921985.1. Taxonomy (NCBI): domain Eukaryota; kingdom Metazoa; phylum Arthropoda; class Insecta; order Coleoptera; family Buprestidae; genus Agrilus; species Agrilus biguttatus. The sequence continues at coordinate 8,064,080 of OY998126.1, read as the reverse complement.
GATTTATTCAATAAACATATCCAGGTCTTTTCAGAACGAACCGGAAGTAAGATCGTAAGAGTCAACAGCGAGAAGTTAACGAGTCGCAAACGAGTACTTTAACGAAACTGCCGCCTGACTCAATCATCTAAGTAAGTTTTGTGGGACTTTATTCAAAAAGGGAATAATTGACGTGCTTCATTGAAATTATCGTTTCGCAAGGCTGCACACGGTATAAGCATTAACAAGGTAATAAATAAAGATTAGTTTTGATTAAAAAAAATCACAACAAATAAAAACCAGATTAACTTACGCGCATGAGCTAGAGACAAGGCCCAAAGACGAAGGTAGGAGGCAGTGTGGGAGATGGTACTAAGTACATATTCAATGGTATGAATAGCCTGAGGCATCAGCAATTCGCCGAAATCGGTCGACTCCTCGCCATGACCCGATGGTGGTGGTTTATGTTCTTCAACGATTTCTGGTTGGAGCTCCATTCCTTGATTGATATCACCATTTCTACCATTTAACTACATGCCCCAACAAAGCATTTTTTTTAGATTTATTTGATAACCAATCAACCAAAACTTACGTGATGAACTTTCTTATTTTTATTCTTGAATAAAGTGTATAGCGGAGTTCCCAATAACATGACCGGTATACATATTAGCGCGACAAAGACAAGGATCATTTGTAGTGTTGACTGAAATTCGAACATGTACATGTCACATCCTTCGTCGACTTCGCTCTCTTTGAACAAGAACATGTTGATGAAGAATATAAGCACCGATGGGGCACAAGTTGGGCTCAAATTTAACTCTGAAAAACAAAGAGGACAATTCATACTCTTTGGGTGGGTAAAGAAGCACACGAAGGAGCTTTACCTTTTCCAGGACCATACATGACCCACTTCATAAGAGTCATGACCACCAACCAAAAGAACAGTGAAATCAAAAATACCAATTGAGGTAGTGTTTCAAGAATGATGGCATGATAATGACGGAAATGGCTGAAACAAAAAAGGATAACAACAAATACGAACTGGAGAACTTTTAGACCTACATGTGATTGATGATGCCGACCAAAACTCCGAAAATCATGTGAGTAACTCCGAAAATAATAGACACTTTCATTTTGTAGGAGTTCAAAAAGATGATTTTGTTGGAAGCGAGCTGAACAAAAAAACATACAAATGTAACAACTGTAACAATCGTAATTATCTATTATTTTTATTATTGTTCTTACCTGCCATGCCGGATCAAGTCCAAATGGATACGGTTTCTGAACGAAATTAGTTTCCGGATCGAATTGAAGTTCACTATTACTCAGCATGGTACTTTCGTTATAATTGACGGTCCAACTGCTTCCAAAAATGTTTATACTCTTGGAAAAGATGTCGTTGTAAATAAAACCGGTATAAAATGAGAATATACCCATGAACAAGATAATATAACGTCCGGCAAAGAATATGTTTGCTATTTCGTTGTCGGTCTTCTGTGCTGCCAATTTTTTCTCACAAATGACCATGTATAACCCAAAGGCCAACATTATCAGAGCATGTCCCATGTCACCGAACATAATTGCAAACAAAAATGGAAAGGTGATAATCGTATACAATGCTGAAATTACAAGGACCAAATAAATATCCCTTTCATTCCACAACACAAATAGTACAAACCTGGATTTGCTTCACGGTAACTTGCCACACCATAAGCATCAATCAAATTTTGGAAACCTTTGGTAAATTTGTTGGTCCTGTTGAATGTTGGAGGATCCTCATTGGTGTTGATAACATTCAAGAACGATGGAATAGAACTACCACTGATACTCTAATAAAATAATACAAAAGGTTTCAAGAAATATCTTTACCTGAAGAAGCTGTGGTACAGCGAAATGATTGTAATGACAAAGATCAATATTTTTCTTGACACTTTTGTATCGTTTTTCTTTAAATTATTAATATGCATATTACATAATGGTACCAAAAATTTCACAAATTTACGTTTGAGGAATTTTTGATGAGTGTTTTGAAAAAGTTCACTTTACTATTTGATTTTTTTTTGTGGTCTCTTAACTCACCGATCCGTCAGACAAAGCAGTTTGGACATTTGGTAAATCCTTTACTGGGACCCAACATTCACCAATAAGACATTTTTTGGTCACGTCCATATTGAACAAGTTCAATGTATGGTAAATTGCTTTCATTTTTTTGACCATTACAGTCCAATTTTGGAGTTCTTTCGCAACGCTGACGAGTACTCGTTGACGATGATCTTGGGTTTGGTTCAAAACCTGTTTGGATAAAGGTACTCAAAACTATTTCTAAACTTTAACAAAGTAGATAAGTACCAATAAACCGATTACTCACTAAGTTAAGATCTTCCAAACGGGTGTTGACACCTTTGAGCATTTCTTCCCGTTCCCCTGCCGTGCTTGGACATGGATATAAGGAAGCATGGTATCCACTGCAAACTTTCTTGATACGACTCTTCAATGCGTCTCCTTGAAAGAAGGCCACAAAAACTGTTTTTCTTATTTCATTTCCCTATCAAATTGTAGAGATGAAATAGATCATATTTTCCTTTTAAGTTATTAAAAATAAACAATTATACATAACAATAATAATAAGATATGCAGGTTCACACTAAGAATTTCAGCCAATTATATATATACAATTTATAATTTATCTATTTTACAAAATGCTATTTATTTTAACTTTCTCCCCGCGTCAGTTTTTTTTTTAACTTTTTTTTGTGTTTCATTCCCACCAGCTACTCGTGCTGGTGGGCGGGCAGTCCCTTCGACCTACAATGTAGTGCAAAACCGGAGGGTAGGGCGTAAGGCCCTTTCAGCCTCCTTGCAGGAATCGTGGCAATGGGTGGGAGGTGTGGTTAGGGAGAGAAAGATAAGACGGACGAAATGAAGACAGAAGAGAAGTGAAAAATTGTCTGTGGAATATTAGTGCTCCAGCATTTGCCTAAATGATCCAAGGAAACCACAGAAAACTTGGACCAGAGCAGCCGGACCCGGGTTCGAATGCTAAGCAATGATCTAGAGCACTACACCACATCGCTCGGTGCGTCTGATAGTAAAACAAATTAACAAAAGCCATAAACCATATAAAAGTTACTCACCTTTAATGAATTTTCACATATCTTCCGCGTTAATATTAAAAGAGAAAAATACCACTTATGAACATACATAAATTTATAATGTAAGTATTAGTTTCTAATAAATATTATATACTTTAATTTTAAATGTTTAAGAAATGACTTACAGTGGCCGGATCTTCTAGGGGCGAATCAATTTCTGCTTGTCTTAAAAACACATTTCCTCTAGAAATTCTCCAAAGCATTCTTTCAAAACCAGGAATCTTTTCTCTGTTAATAACCCCAGAAATAAAACCCAGGCGGCCACGCATTTGAGCAGTTTGGGGATCCTCAGGAATGAGAGCCCTTAAAATATATTTAGTTTGTTAGTTTTGTTCTTTCGTTTACAAGGATTATGTAGATATTGTGCTATTGTATGCCGTTGTTAACATGTCTCTCGTTTTGTCCTACATACAGATATAACATGTATAACAGCATAACAATAACTATTATTTCCCAATATATTTTTTATCGAACAGCACGATTTTATATGGATATAATTAATGTATTGTTAAAATAATAGATAAAACGTTGTGTCAAATATTTTATGTAAGTATTTATAATAAAAAACCTTGAAATATATTTGTATCAACCGAAATTACCTTTCATATTTTATATTAGAACCAGTTACATTAATAATATGAACAGGGTTAATAAAATTATCCATAAATAAAAATAATAATAAAAATTTAATATGATACTGATCAATCAAAATTCAATTCAATTCAATTCTTACTTATGTACAGAATCCATTCCAATTCCACCCTCGTCGTGTTCGGCGAAGAAGTTTGTGGTTTTCTCCAACACATGTTTTAATTCGATCAATTCCAAATAATTTGATTTCAAATTCACCGCACTTTCGGAAAGCTCTTTGATATCGCCCTCTGTCTTTTCCAAATGAGCCTGAAAGAATCAATTGTCTGTATCAAAAATTCTATTTTTAAAGCTCGCTTTTATATCTGTACATAATTTTAAACAGCAGGTAATAAGCGTAGGCAATTTTTAATATCTCAATTTGCTTTACGAAACGTAATACAGCCAACACTCGTATATTATTTTATATAATATGCATAAAGAATTTGATAAAGTTTTATTGAACGAGAAACAATGGATTAAAACCCTCGATATATTACAGCACCATTCGATTATTTGCAAAATTTTAAAAAATGTTTTCTTTTATAGTTTTTTGCTTCGTTGCGTAGTTATTGAGTATTTAACAATAAAAGTTTGACCAATCAGGACGCCTCTATTCCGCTGCAAGTGACTCGTAAGTTACGCCTACTGCAGCATGCAGCCTACAACGGAAGAGCGCTGAGTCACTTGTATGCACCTGTTCAGCACGCGTGCAGCAAAGAAAAACGCAACTGATTGGATAATTATCGTAATCTTTTACTCCATAATTCTACATCAAATCGAAAAACTATAAAGGAAAATGTTTCTTGAAAATCCACAAGGAGTCGAATGGTGTACTTTTTCTTCAACGTTTACTTACTTCAATGTCTATAATTTCTCTTGGATTTGGAGCCTTAGGCAGTTCTAAACAATCTGGAATGGGAACGTTGTCTTTTCGAACTTCTGTCTCGATGTATCGAAGCCTCCTCTCCATTTCGTCACAACGCCGCACCTCACCAACAAATTTTCTTTGGAATGCGTTGACATTTTCGTTTAGCTGAAAAAGAAATTTACAATGAACATGCAAATTATTATTCTAACGAGTAGGTAGGTTTATTTTCATGTATACCATTTATAGGTTTTTACAATGTTCTACACTACAATGCTACCTTAATGAAAACTTATATCTAATACTAATACTACCCTTTACAAGCTACCAAATCTCTTTCTGTTATTGCTTTTTCTATATTTCTAAAATACTCACACAAATTTCCACACACTTTTAAGCAATTTACAATTGACTCTTGCATATCATTCTCATTTCGGTCGCTTTTCCATTCACTCATAAAAGTCTTTATTTCCTATCTAACGAGCAGGTATTATGTTATATTTGACATAAAAAATAATCATGTCTACCACCTTTAAAATTTATAATACCGTGAGTCTCACCTAAAAAAACATTCGCGTTTTCATGATTGGCAGAGATATGAAAGGGTCTTTTGTATGTCAAACTTCTGACAACCAAAAACTAAATAAACGTCAACTTTGAACAATATAAAAAATATGCTTTAAATTTCAAGTGAGTGTTAAACATTTACACAAAAAAATGGCAATGTGACAAAAAACAGACAGAAATGCTACCTCCGGAACGTTTCATGCCTCGGGCCAGACGGGGGGTACTCTTTAAACAACTATACCCCCACAGGAAAATATTAAACATTTCAGCAGTATTTACGACTGCTGCATTTCAACTGGTAAATCTTCCGGTGTGTATTCAAATATGCAGTAATCGATCAACACATGGTTATCTCCCTCATCCCTCTATTGGTAATTTAGTAATAAATGTCATCATGATGAAATATGCTGCAATACTTTGTCAATCAGTTCTTTACTACGCCAATGTCATGGGTGCCATCCTTAACATCGCATACCTTATGTTATTTAACTGCTATGCAATGGATCCATTTGTGGAAGTACAGTTACCATTTTCTTTAGCCATCATTTTCATTGTTTTAGTCCTGGGATACAGCTATATTGAAGTAAGCCATATTGCAAAAATATTTTGCTGATATCAAATTCATGTTTTTAAAATTAATTACTAATCGTAAGATAAAAGGCAAGAACTAATTAAATATGAGATTGAAGAGGCGTTTAATTCTTGTAACTCCTTATTACACGTAAACAAACACAAATATAGGTTACAAAACTTTATTAAAATCACAATAATTATTTCGATACACTGTATCTTCTTCAAGTGAAAAAATGGTAACTTAAAACTAATTACAATCGGTCTTATAAATAAAAAAGGCAATATTCTCAATGATCAGATTGAAATAAGTAATTCACCGTTATTGAACATTTTTGATAATTACCCCCACTTCTTACTTAAGCTTATTTAGTATATTTTATAAGACCGATTGTAATTAGTTTTAAGTTACCATTCATTCACTTGAAGAAGATACAGTGTATCGAAATAATTATTGTGATTTTAATAAAGTTTTGTAAAAGAACTAATTACATAATTTGTAAAAAAATTCCCTTTCTTAAAAATTAAATATGAACATAATTATGCCTCATCAACTTAATTAGGCTTGAAGGTTGAGAGACAAAAACTTTTTGTAATTTTATAAAAAGAACGATTAGTTTTTAATATTAATTGTAATGTGTAGGCCTTCACGGCCGGCGTCCTATAAATTATGATGATTTTCCGGGCTTGAGGGACGTGGTCTAAAGGCTGAATTGTTGCCTGCCGTTTCGTCAGCGGCTGCGACTGACATCTTCAGAAGAAATAGTTCGTAGTTGTCTTCTCGGCTGTCTGGTGACAACAATTCAGCCTGTAGACCACGGCCTTCAAACCCGTAAAATTATCATAGTTTTTAACATTGTTAATGTTTTTTTTTAAGGATGAAAACTATCTTCCCCAAAGATTTGGTGTCCTGCTAGTTTTTATTTACACATTTTACCTGGCTGCACCCTTAATTTTGGCCGACAGAAACACATTGCCTCAGACCATTTCCTATGTGTCTTTACCAATGTATATAATTGGGTTTATTATGTCAGCAGTATGGTTTGCATTGGAATCTATATTCGATAATTTGTACCTCCAAATAGCTCATGCCTTAGGAGCAGTGGCGTACGGAGCTCAGTTAACACTAGCGTTCGTGCTAGACGGTCTAATGTTATTTTCCGACGAATGTGATGACGAGCCATAACAAGTAGAGAATACTTACTTAATAAATAAATAATTTGATTAATAAATTGTATTAATCTCAATGTTTTCGCAAAGGCGACTGGGTGTCTTTTTGAAGATTTTCTCTCCTCCCCGAAGAAAAAAAAAATTGTTTTCGCATTTTATCAAGTCAGGATAGCTTTCGCTAGCAGATTTAGAGACGAATACATTATATAAATAAAAGAGTTTAGTGACTTCCACAATTGTTTATTCACATGACGATATTTTCGCCACTTTGTGGCTTTTTCAGAAGTCACAAGTTACTTACCAAGCAAATAGAGCTAATTAATTCCCCATTACTGAACCTACACCCGCACCCCCCCCCCCATAGTTATATTCACTTCTATAAATAAATAGTTACATTATGTTTGAAAAACTTGCAACTTCTGAAGAAGCCACAATGTGGAAGTTACTAAATTGTTTTATTTATACAGTGAAATGCGCTTCCATCAGTTAAATACAGGGTCATTCAAACTAAGTGGTACATTAGACGTATCAGGGAAACCAAGCATATTACAGATTAGAAAATTTGGAAGTAGGGGTTTATCAAGGATGATCTATTTAACTAAAATAATTTCATTTGTCGGGCACTTCCAGTTATACCGAAAGTTGACGTCAACTTTCTTATTTTAAATAGAAAGGTATATTTTTTTCGACGAATTCCTATAAAATAAAATTTTAGGTTGATAACCAACTTGTATGGCTACGATGAATAGTTTCTGAGATAATTTAATTTATTGGAAAAAGATTGCACCGCAACCCAAACTATAAAAAATCATAACTTCCATAAAAAATGAAATGACTTAGAATGTTGAAATTTTACTAGTTATAGCCAAGTCATAACGCTAACGTCATGCCAAAAGTACACTGTATAATTAGTACAGGGCGTTCAGATAAAAAATCTAGAGTTTAAAAACTTCAAACACGAATAACTTCATTTTTTCAAATGGCACCTACCAAATTTTTGTCATTCGATTCCTTTTTTTATCCTTTTTCGATACATTGGATCTTTTCCATTCTTTATTTAAAAGAATCCTAAATTATTCAAAAATTTTCAAATAAAACAGTAGGAAAAATCCAGATGGATCGAAAGAGGACAAAAAATGAAATCGAATGGCAAAATAAAATATGCTAGGTGCCATTTTAAAAAATGAAGTTATTCGTGTTTGAAGTTTTTAAACTTTGGATTTTTTTTCTGAACGCCCTGTACAAATTATGAAGCTTAGTTTTGGCATGAGGTTAGCCTTATGACTTTGCTATAATTAGTAAAAATTTCAACATTCTGAGTCATTTCATTTTTTATGGATGTTATGATTTTTTATAGTTTGGGTTGCGGTGCAATCTTTTTTCCAATAAATTATATTATCTCAGAAATTAATCATCGTAGGCATACAAGTTTATTATCAAAGTCACCTTAAAATTTTATGCTTCATGCAAATCCATCGTAAATAATATACTATTCCATTTAAAATAAAAAAGTTGACATCAACTTCCAGTTGAAATTATTTTAGATCATCCTTGATAACCCCTACTCCCAACTTCCAAATTTTCAAATCTGTAACATTCTTAGTATCCCTAAAACGTCTAATGTACCACTCAGTTTGAATGATCCTATTATATTAACGAATATATTACTATTTACACAAAAAAATAGTCATATTCAATATTCCTTGAAAAGTACGGCAATCGATTCGTTGCAAAATTCGAATACACTTTTCTCTTTAATAATTTCCTCTCCAATGTTTAATAACTGAGAAATTGATAATTTAAACTTAATTAATCAACCAATCAAGGCGCACCTTCCGTTCTGCAAGCAGCAGTAGGCGGTTACCCTGCATTCGTACTGTGTAACATATAACACATGGCCTGAAAAGTCCCGGGCCTAACAAAGAAAACACGATTTTCGTTTTTTTTTTCTTTGTTCAAAATTGGCGTCATTCATCAACGTAATTTCCATCAAGAGCAACACAATCATTCCAGCTTCGCTCTAACATTTTAATACCACTTTTGTAGAACAATTTATCTTTTGCCTCAAAATAGGCCTCAGCTTCAGCTTCAGCGATGGCCTTTTCATTCGAGCAAAATTTCTTACCGGCGAACAATTTTTTGAAATCTACGAACAGCCAGTAGTCGCCAAATCTGGAGAATACAGTGGATGTGGGAGCAATTCGAAATCTTTTTCTTTGCCAAACACTGCTCAGAACCATCAACACGTTCTTGTTTCGGTCAACACTAAGCAAACGCGGCACCCACTTTGAACAGAGCTTTCTCATAGTCAAATACTCTTGCAATATAAAGCCAACACGTTCTCTTAATATCTTGATATCTTGACAATGTCAGCCAAATCACGCAATTTCACTTTTCCATAATTCAAAACGATTTTGTGGAGTTTTTGATGTTTTCTGGTGTTCCTGGTTCCGCCTCATTTGGACGTCTACTACGTTCTGCATCATCAGTGTCTCTACGACCACGTTTGAAGCAACATTTCAGCAAACCAACGTTTTATTATTGTTTCCGATGGAGTGGAGTCTCCATAACACTTTTCAAGTCATTGCTTCGCTTGAACAGTATTTTTTCCCATCAAGAAGCAGTGTAAAATTAAAACACGAAATTGTTTTTGAACCATTGTTTTGAAAATAACAAAAGTAGCTAGACAAAGTCACTCTTAGCACAATAACTCACAAACTAATTAATAGAAAATTACGAAATCATGAAATTTTAACAGCTGTCTTTTGTAAGTTAGTACTAACTGAAAAAGAGGTGAATGCAATAAAACTAGCGCCATCTGTGTTTGTAGAGCCGGAACTTTTCAGCCTATGTGTTAATAACTAACAAAAATGATTTAATTCTATTGTACTAACACTCCATCCATCAAGCTGCAACTTTAGCAAGCATTAAGCAGACTACAATTATTTAGATAATTGCTCTTAATTAATGCATTGTTTCGCCATTACATACATGTATTTTATTTACACGAAACGTTTGCGTCTATTTAAATTAACTTGTGATGTTAATAATGTAAATTGAAACAAGAAAATTAAAAGAGGTCAAATTTCCCTTAGTAAACGAAACAAACATCTATTATCAACATTGGATGGTACGTTCCCAAATAACTACAGATTTTCCAATAGGAGGCTAAAGTTGATAACTTTAATAAATGTACAAATCAAATAAAATTTATTATCAGATAATTACAAGTGCTAAGTACGCTTCTTCGTGACGTACCTATAAAGATAAATAAATATGCCTACAACAATTTCCTTTAAAAATTTTGAAAAAAATAAAACAAAATTTAATACAAACCAAAACCTTGTGATCACTAATTTTTTTTGGGGGCTTATAATTTATGGAATGAATTTTGTACGGATTTTTTTTTAATTACGATTTTGGTGGTAGACTTATTCTTTTACGGTTCGATAATTATAATGAGGATCAAAGTTAACTTTAACGTTTACTTACATCTCTAAATTGTACACAACCACTTTCACCCAATTCTGAAATTGAAAAATATGCAGCCTCGGGTTGTATAAAAAGCTGGGCCAGGGCCATTTCTTCACTCCGAAACATAGCCCCCATCTTGGCGGGATTTTAAAAAACTGTAAAAAAATATTTATCTAAAAATTTTCATTAATTTTGATTATTTTCAAATAAATTAATCGATTTACTAAACAAAGGGAAATTTTACTGTCTAATAATGTAAGAAAACAAATTAAAATTGAAGAAAAACCAATACCAATTACGGGCATTCATAAAAAAAGAAAAACATTCATAAACCCCAATTAGGGAAAATCTTTATGCTTTTTACGGTATAAAATAACTAGAAAAATGCCCGTTATGTGCAAATAATAAGTGTAATACAATAAACCATTTTCGTCCCCAAAAACCACATTGATGCCACAAACGATACCGCTGTATTTCATTGTTTTTATGTGAAAAATGTCTACTATTTATTACTTACAACAATAATACTACATAAATTAAATATTAAACGTTATAAAAGTATTTCACAAAGTCACGGGATATGTCACGCCCATCAAGTGTCTTCAATTCATCGGATCCAGCGAATTTCCCGTTATTTTGACCGTCAAATCAACCACAAACAAAACACTAAAAGGCATACACTGTACATAACAACAATACACTCAATTTAAATAGACATTTACTCGAAGACTGAAGCTAAACGTGTAATCATGTGATTGTGAGATCACATGTCCCCACAATTCTTCAAAAATTCGCGTTTTAATAACTAATATACGTATACGGACGAACCTTACACTGGATGACTTAGTTATTAGTTCAATTATTATGTTTTTGAATTGTGTATTCGAATAAATTGTTCTCTATTAGAATACAGCAAAGAACTTTATTTGGGTCAAGATCAAAACACTTTCGAGGCTTCACAATCTTATAAAATGTAACGCTAACTATATAACTACACTACTAACAGGTTAATAAGTACAAAAATACTTGATAAATTATTATTCTGTACAAAAACAAACAAAAAGCAAAATTGCGGACCGATTCGTAAAATCGAAATGAGAAATAAACTCACCGCTCAGAACTCGTCGCACAACAAAACTGAGGTAGTTATGAAAGTGAGACTGATTTTTCACTGGAGTATCGCGGTCTGATAAAGGTGTTGTAGGAACATGACGTATCATGTGATAAAGTAATGTTTACATGGTTATTTACGAAAAACGCCATAGCCCCCCACTTTCAACAAGCTGCCATCAATTTTGATCGAGAAAAGGTAAGTGAATCTATAACGACAAGATAAAAGAAAATCCGTCACAATTCTGGTTCAACTATGTTGGAAATTCGGGAGTTACACTATTCAAAAAATTAGTTTTACACAAGTAATTGTATGAGACACATCTGCACGTTCGATTGGGCGAAACTGTTACAAGTTAGCAATGAAATAAAAAAATTATTTCTGATTTTTAATTTTAATTTAATTAACTATTTATCTACTTAGTTATCATTCGAGGTTTCTTCTTTGTATTAGTTTAAAAGTTAATAAATAAGTTGGATGTTATCAATAAAGTTTTCAACATTTTTGCCTCTATCAAGTTTTTGTTCTTTGTAGGTATCTGCATTTTTTATATTTTATTGTAAATTTTATAAGCAAAAATTTTACAATCACTGGAAGGCTTCTTTATAACAATAAAACCGTGCTCTGTATTTGATGTTAGTAACTGTCTGTACATTTATATTTAGCATAGCCTTCATATACACTACACAACATTAACTACCGTATTTTTTTTACATAAAATCAAATTTTTTATGATATAGGTAGGTACATAAAATTTGAAGCAATTTTGTAGAATGTACGTACAGCAAGTTATCGTGGCTGTATATTAAAAAAATTGTACGTACTTTTATACAGTGCCCCAGTTATTTTATTTTCTAGGGTATTATCGAAACCACCACTTAAAATAAATAAAACATTTAATTATTTTGTTCTAACAATTTTTTCTTTTTTATTCCTATGTACATGTTTTATTAGGGAAATATTTCTAAAACAGTTTTTACACATAAGACATTCCTTTATGTTTACTGTTTTTATTGAGACGTAAAGCTTCAAATTTATGTAAAAGAACTTGTACCTGTAATAACATTATATAGAATTTTAACTCTAAAAACATTTCTCGTGAAACCAACAAGTTTATATATTTCAAAAATGAACCGTCTTTAAATATAAAGGATTTCAAACTCACAATTCACTGCAAAATGAATTAGTTTGAACATATACAAAATAAATTAAGTAAGTAGTTTGAAGAAAGTTTGTTGTTCAGCAGAAAAATTTATATATTTTAAAAATGGTACACTCAGTATTAATAAAAATAAACGGTTAATTTATTAATTTAATAACTTTGAATTCAATTTTTCTACCATATATTATTATTAAAATAAATAGGCAGTTGCAAAAATTTAATATAATTTTGCAGTTTTCAGGCTTCGTACCTGTTTTCATCATGTACTTACCCTAAAAATGTGCTAATATCTATCTAAATATTACAGTACAAACATTCAACCCTTCCTCAACAAAAAAATAACTAACACTTGATTTCCTGGTCGTTTACTTTAAATTTATAATTTATTTTCCAGGTTGGCGGTAATTAATTAAAACAATGTTGTTACTTCATTTGTAACGTTTCGGTTTATTCAACCATCATCAGACTAAAACTAAATACAAAATATGTGGTTCTACTAGATTTTTTCTTTTTTTACAAAAGTTTTTGTTTTGGAAATTATACAATTTTTTTTTATAAATTTTACTCAATCAGTTTAATTTTAATAACAATTTGAAATTAAAAAAAGTATTTGGAAGTTTCAACTAATTTATTAAATCAATCTCTGACAGCCGTTTCGACCTAATTTGTTACAAATACTATATTTGCTAATGTACTCTTCGATAATGACCGGTTAGGTTGAAACGGCTGTCAGAGATTGATTTAATAAACTAGTTGAAACTTCCAAATACTCTTTTTTATTTCAAATTGTTATTGAAAATGTTTCATCAAAATTACACCAGTGAAAGTGATTCTAGTTTGATTTTAATTTAACATTATGATATTTGTGTCAATGAACATAGCTTTTTGAAGATTGTTAATTTATTTTGTTTGGACATACACTGTTTACATGATCAAGTTTAGTTACTTAATGGTATTCCGAATGGTAAACTGCAGAAATACCCAAAAGCAATATTCTCTACCTGGTATGTTCTTTGAAGACTCTATTATATATATTTTTTGTATATTCAAGCGTTAGTAAGATGTTAATACTATTTTGTGTTAGATTTACTTATTTAATTAAATCATTGTATATATTGCCTAGACTATCGATATCAGTTCTATAATAATTCTTCTTTGTCTAATATTTGGGGTCCTTCAAAGTTAAAATTGTGTAGGTTATTTAAGGCATATTCTGATAAGGCTGTTTTCGTCATCAAACTGAAATAAACCGAAACGTTACAAATGAATTAACAACATTGTTTTAATTAATGTCCGCCACCCTGGACAATAAATTATAAAAATAAAAAAATAACGAAAACTGTCTCAACACTGTTAATTGTGGTAGCTGATACTTATTGAAACTCGTACATATTGAATAGAAAATAAAAATCGCTAAAGTTTTGAAGAATCACCTGAAGAAGGTAATATTTACCGAAACAATTGTAGTGATTGTAATCAATATAATCTTAGAAACTTTAGCTTTTTTTGTATTTTCTATTAGATCAGTCTCAACACGTTCGTTAATCATCAAATTACAATTGATTAGTTGTTAATTGATGTTGTTAATCAATTTTGATTGCTATTTGAAAAATGTTAATTATCGTTAGCAGAAATAAAATTCAAACAAATTTACAATCATCAAATCCTTAGGCAGATATAATAAAATTAGTATGTGATTGGTTGTGAGTTAATAGAACAAACCACGTCCGATTTACGATTGTATCGATTGAAATTAAATAGCATTTTACCTGAAATTTCCGGCAATTCCAAATCCATTAAAACTAACGTCCGTCATTATCACAGCGCTTGTTTGAAATAAAACATCGAAATAGTTGAATTATTTACATTTGCAATCCACGATTGCAAAATAAATTTGTCTTAGCACAGAAGGCATGTATATATTATATATATATACCCGGACTGCTACACATTAATCTCCTTAGTTATTTTAGCACTTTAGTATACGTAAAAATAGCATATTATGCCAACGTTGGGAGGTAAAAATAATATTCGAATTTTCACTAATGTTACTATTGTATTGTAGGCAGGCCACACGTCAGATTACGATAACGGTAAAACTTTGAAACGAAAAGAAACCCGGTTAATTAACTAAAACACACAGGCAATCTCCGCAAAAATTAATTTGAAACAAGTGACTGCTATGTTAAACCACACAATCAATACAAACATAATATTTAACACAAGTTACATTAGGCGAGTGTTCTCTAAAAAAAAAAAGCAATCGAAAGGTATGCCTAGTTATTTTTACTTATAAATATGTATGTACATAATTTCCTGTTTCGCATTTTCAAAATTACAAAATATCTAACAAAAAATATATTTTAAAAATAAAAACTTAAGTTGAGCAGATGAGGCTTTTAGCTGTTGTAACTCCATTTTAATAAAATAAAACACTTAGTTTGTATTAAAAAAAGAAGGAATTAAAATCCTTATTCGTCTAAATTTTAAGATCAAAGATCTCACATTTTGAACGCGTCCTAACAAGTAGGCACAACGAACCGAAAGCCACACATGCCACGACAGGTTTTGACCTATCGGGTCTCATCAGCTGGGCGCTGACAGAAAGGCCTTTACAGGCTATATTATAAATTTTATCAATCAATCAACAGTGTAATTCAATACCGGTAGGGGTATTAGCCCTCGGAGTAGTTGTTTCTGTTGATTGCATACTTATACTTAATTTATAGTTACAAAACTTTTATTTGTTAACACACAATAATTATTTCAACTCACAGAGTCTTTTTCAGGTGCAGTTAATAAATTACGTTTTTTTTTTGTTTTTGTTTATTATCGAGGAGGGGAAATCTTCAAAAGACCACCCCGAAGATAGGGGTAGTGTCGAATTCGCCGAGGCGCCTATCGACTAAAACCCCTCCTCGAGTAGGGAGATCAACCCGAAGGTTATGCATCCCTGGAATAGTTGGGAACGTGAAATAGGTTTGTTGTGGTGGGAGAGATGGGGATTTTGGAGAGAAGGGTGACAGTAGTCCACTTGAGATCGGTTCGGTGGACACTCGCGGTAAAAAAGCGAAAAAAACTAAGTTAATACTTAACACACAGCGTCTTATATACTAAATTACAAAATAAGGGTGGGTGGGGCAATATTTTTCAATACGATAGTACATCTAAATATTTAGAAGAGGAGAGTGGCAAACTTCCAGTTGATCGTTATTTTTTCTAATAGATTTGATTTTTTGTTTTTATTTAAAAATGGAGAATTTTAGTTTTTAAAACTTGTAATGGGTTGTTTGATCATATCTTTAAATGCCCTGCCTGTTTGTTACATTACATTACATTACAAGTTTTAATAACAACAATTCAAAATCTACGTTCGCAGAACAATTTAATGAAAAAAATTAAATTCTCCATTTAGAAAATAAAAGCAAAAAATTAAATCTGTTAGAAAAATAGAAATTAATAAATTAAATAAAAAAGGTTTATTTAGCCTTAAACGATCAACTGGAAGTTTGCCACTCCCCTCTTTTAAATATTTAGATGTACTATCGTATTGAAAAATATCGCCCCACCTACCCTTATTTTGTAATTTAGTATATAAGACGCTGTGTGTTTATACTTAGTTTATTAATCTTCACCTAAAGAATACTGTGAGTTGAAATAATTATTGTGTGTTAACAAATTTGTGTTTTGTTATTATAAACTACGTAAATCACTGAATATTTTATTATACTCATGTATATATTTCGCCTTTTGAGGACATCATCAGGAGTTTATACAAAACCGATGAAGTGTGTTTTTATATATCTTTTATATTAAACATGAATCAATCACCAACTGCTTACGGCAGAAACCTTCAAAACTTTATAAACTACGTGTTTTATTTTATTAAAAACTTAAGTATAATAATATCCTGACAAATGAAACCGATTTCAGAAAAAATATTTAAATATATATACAGGATATACTACTGTAGGTACAATAAATTTTAAAAAAACGTGTACCTACGAATGATACATGAAAATGCTAGGCTTTCACGACACACATAAAGTAATATTTACACAAAATAATCTTAGAGCAGATATCTAATCGTAAAGTTCAAAAACACCTTTATACAATACATTGTTAGAAACCCTTATAATGTAAGTCCATCTTTTCCTTATTCTTCTAACCTTCTATAAACTTCCCTTGCTTCGGCATTTCTACATCTAATTTACTTTTTCAACATATATGTCTACCAAACCGAAAAGTACCTTTGCCTCAAGTCTGTTATTTTCTCTTTCCTAATATTATTATCATGACTATTTTCAAAATTGTCAAGTTCAAGAAACTGTACGAACCCCCCCCCCCTACAAGGACAAGTTTGGTCAATTCCACTAAGTGGTGGAAATTTAAATATAGAAGATAAAAAGAAATAATAAAACTAATAAAACTCTCGGTATATTTTTCACAGGTTTATTGACGGAACTCGACAATTATTTCGACAGGGGTCTGTCATTATCAAGAGTAAGCAGAATTATCAAATATATAAATGTGAGCAAACATATATAGCATATAACCCTCAAATTAGTCATAATCCTTCCAATAAAGTATTTTGCTCCATACACCACGTGAAAAAAAACAGTCAAATTATAAAATCACATCTCAAAAGACAGCCATTGTATCCAATAAAAATACTATTAAAAAACTACTTGTTAATAATAAACCAAAATTTGATCCCCTAGATAATACCGGAGTTTATAAAATTCAATGCAATGATTGTGATGTTGTGGACATTAGTCAATCAGGCAGATCCATTAACACTCGTAAAAGAGCATTTAAAAAGTATCTTAAATAACAACAATTGTGCAGGTATTTCTACACATTGTATTTCAAATAAACACAATATTAATAAAAAAAATCAAATACTACACATACAACCAAGAAGTAAGAAATTAAACTATCTGGAAATTTTAGAAATTAAAAAAGCTTTGTACAACAAACAACATTGTAAATTACCAAATAGAAACATATTCAAACAACTCCCCTTTACTTTTGTTCAAACTAGGTAATTAAGAAATTTCCCCATCATTATTATTCACTATAAATATGTTTGTGCACATTTATATATTTTGTAATTCTGTTTACTCTTGATAATGACAGACCCCTGTCGAAATAATTGTCGAGTTCCGTCAATAAACCTGTGAAAAATATACCAAGTGTTTTATTCGTTTTATTATTTCTTAAAATGTATTTTCACGATACCTGCACCATCGATAGTTTGAACTGCATATAAGATAAAGTTTTTTGAAAGTACAGCTCATAAAAAATATGTTAGCTAATAAAGATATCCCCGATATACAAGACCCAATAATTAAGAACACAGATTTACAAGCATTTTTGTTAACAGTACCATTAAATAAAAATTAAAAGTTTAGTGAGTTTTGCTTTTAAGTTAAATTACTAGCTCAGGGACAGAGTTCCTAACAACATATTCAAAAATTTCTTTTTGTACTTAAAAGCAAAAAATTAAAATCGCAAACGACAATTTCATCAAAAATAGGAAGCGCAATTTTATTGCTTATTTTATTTTTTAGATAGGTAATGAAAAACTATATACCACATAGGTAGGCAATTTTTCCCTTGAACGAGCATATTTTTATATATAATTGTGTCGTTTCATATTTCCTCTCTTTCGAGTTCCAAGTGTAATTTCTACTTTTCTTAAACTTCTAAGAATCGCAGACAAACACTTTTTAGTGCCTGTAATAGAAAGATTATAAAATTTCATGGAATTCTCTGTTTGCTATGTTCTACACTGAACATATTAATGTCGAAGCAATTTCACAAGGATAATTTTATTATACTTTATCGTACAAAGAAATCGTCTGGTAGTAATATTTTTTATCAAAACTTAATTTTCTTAGCAAACAAAATAGACGGTGGGCAAAACAATTTATTTTTTTTAGGTACACCTACCCCAATATTTAAATAATTGACACAAAAGTATTATTGACCATGACAAATACACGTGCAGATGAATCGTTTATTAAAAAATTAAGTTGATTTCCTAAAACAATTATTTTTTTCAATTATTTCTTTATCATTTTTTAATTAAAAATGTTATTAGCAATTAATCATATTTATTCAGTGAACATTTTAGACATTAATTAATTATCGCGTGTGCTCGATATTTCACCAATTTATTTTCCTAACTTAAAAAAAGACAGTCTTTTTACAATAAATACCAAAAAAACCTATCAGAAAATTTTCACGTAGATATTAGTATAATCCTCTAAATTGCACATTTGGCTGAATATTCATTTACTCCAATTAAATTTTCTTTCAAAAAATATATTATATATATCCAAAAATGTAGTAAAAAGGCAACATTTATCGTCAATCTGTACGGGTAATAATTAAAATAATTAAGAATGAAGAAAGTAAAATCGTCCTAAATAAGTTTTATATACTTGTTAATTCAAAAACTAACACTAATTATAATTATATAAACTATTGTGGAAACACAAGTAACACAATTTGTAATAACTTCAATAAATTAGGTATTAAAACCATAGCATTAAATAAACATAATTTAGGTAAAATACTGGTGAACAACAAAAAAAAAGCAGAACTGTTAAGCAAATCTGGAGTATATAAATTATCATGCAATACTTGTGATGCATACTAGGTATATTGGTCAGACTGGCAGAAACCTAAAAATCCGCATAAATGAGCATAAACAATTGACAACAGGCAACAAACATGGTACCTACTGACTTAGTTTCGCACTGCATAAAGCATCATCATCAAGCAATCATTTTGAATATACTAGAATATTTTGAAATTAAAAAATCTATAAATAAACACAGTACGTATTGATAATGAATAACAAAATTTTCTTAATACATCCATAATTGATGCCAGACACACAAACAATATGCATTTCTAGATAAATAATCTTTCCGGAAGACATTGTATAAATACACACCTAAGTATAGCAATAAATAGATAATAATATATTCTTAAACTTCATTACTCTTGAGAAAGGTATTATTATACCGAAACAACTGTTGAGTTGTTATAAATTATACTTTGAAACATTTAAAAGTGGTTTAATTATTTTAATTATTATCCACAATTGTACCTATACGAAAAATGCAGAGAACAAAGAAAATGGTAGAATTCAAACCAATAAATATGTTGCTGGCAATTACAAAAATATTAAAAAGAATAGTCTATAATCAGGTTGTACAGTACAGTATATGGAAGAAGGAAAGAAATTAAACACAATTATTGTTTATCTAGACTTAAAGAGAGCCTTTGAGACAATTGACAGAAAAATATTATTTAAAAAAATTGGAAGGATACAACATAAAAGGAATAGTACTAAAATTGCTTATCTAACAGGCAACAACGTGTTAAATGTGATTAATATTTATCTGAGAACAGAAATATTGACTATGGTGTACCTCAAGGAAGTATACTTGGACCACTGTTGTTCATATTATTCATAAATGATATTGTAGGAACAATTGACCTATGCAAAATTCAAATGTTTGCTATGACACAATTGTATGCTACTCAAGTATCGACAAACAGCATCTGCAAGAAACCATCAATAAGGAAATTAATAATATTGATGAATGGCTCTCTACAAATAAATTAAAACTTAACGCAAGAAAAACAAACGTGATGATAATTGGACCGAATAAACTAGATATAATTGTGGAAAATACCAATCTAGAAATATTCAGTAAAACCATGTATTTAGGAATTGTAGTTGATGACAATTTAAAATTCAACGAACACATTAAGTATGTAGGTATAAAAAATAGCAAAAAGCTAGGAATTTTAAAAAGATGCGGTAATTATCTATCACAACAAGCAATGCTCACGGTATACAACAGTATTATTGTCGGATATAACGGTATCTTTTGGTTAAAACAAATTTGGTCTAGTGGGCTGTAGTTTTTGTTGGTTTTTTAATTACACGAAAAATGTTTACACTTGTTAAACTTAAACTTATGATTATCGGTAATTTGACACCCTCTCAGCATCCATCAATTGGGGTAGGTAAATGACCTGGTTGGTCCTACCACTGTTTAGTCTCCAAGTAAAAGTTTGAGTAGGTCACAAATTTGTCACTTTATGATATTAGTTTTTAAATGCGAATCCTAATGCTATCGAGACGATCTGTTTTGTATCTTTAGAACGGTATCACGATTCTTCAACAACTACAATCTAAGTCTATCTACATACTAAATTAAAACTATTAATATATTGAAATATTTATAACTATATACAAAGGCACCGAACAATTATACTGCCAGATTTTTATTTTGCGGGAACAGTCCTATACCTTGGCAGTAATAGTGGAATACAAACTCTCCAAAAGCTACAAAATAGAGCCATGAGACTGATTCTCAAATGCAATATATATACTAATGTGAATAGAATGCTAAAGATGGGATGGTTAAATGTCCAACAACATTCACAGTACCTGACGCTAGTCTTTATATGTTACATAAGATTAAATTAAAGTTAATGCCGCAATACTTTGAAAACATTTTAACAAGATTTATGGACACACACAATTATGATACTAGAGATAAAATGAATCGATATATATATAGAGAAGTTGTAGATAAAACAAAAAAAAATAGTTTTTCTTTTTAATAGAATTTGTACATTATAATAAATAGAAATATAAATTATGGAATAGAAACAACTACTCCGAGGGCTAATACCCCTACCAGCATTGAATTACACTGTTGATTCCGATGGATTCTTAGACGAAGATATAGCATACTCAAAAATGAAGGCATTAAAATCCTTTTTCGTCCAAATTTTAAGGTTGTGGGATATGGCTTTCGATACGCTGTGCCTACTGTGATCCTTACAATTTGGACGAAAAAGGATTTTAATGCCTTCATTTTTGAATATTGTACATTATAAGTTTATATATATATATATATATATATAATTTTATTATGTTTTATGTATTTAGATTGCAATTTATGCTGAATAAAGATTTCATTATTCTTATTATTTTAAATCTGTAAAGATTTGCATCTGTACATATCATTTTTGTGACGAACTGTACGTGCTTTATTATTAAATTTTATGTTGGACACGAACTGAAGTTGAGCGTTAGAGAGTTATACATATTTATTATTATAAAGACTCTGATAAAGATGCTGATAATAACGATAACGACAATCTCACAATTGTTCACAACACATAAATAGTCGAAAATACTTTCTTAGTTTCTTCCCAAGAACCGGCTCCGGTTTACAAGCTTATTCTTATTACGAAATGTTTACATAACAAAAACAAATAAACACAATCATTATACAGAGGCGTTTGCAAGTCTGTTTTACTTTGCTGATAAACCATATATATATATACATAGAAATGCTCATATTTGAATATTGATTGCCTCACCTTTATTAATAAAATTGTAAATATGTACCCAAATAATTATTTATTTACACGTTAAATTTACCTATTTAGTTAATCTGCGATGAGTCAATTATTTCTGTACGCGTCTGTAGATATTACAGGTAAAATTCAACCCTGACACTGTTTTGTAATTATTTTACCATATTCGAAAGGGCAAGAGGTCGCATTGTGAATGAGTAAGGGAAACATTAAACGACATTTTCACCTGTTTTGTTCCCGTTGTATTTTTCGTGTTATATTCGTGTGTTTTAGACACATACAAAACAGTTTTACGAATTAATCGACATACAGGCCTTGGCCGAATTAGTTACAATTTTCACCTGGTTAATCGATTAAACCTTAAAAATAACCCATTTAAAGCATAGTACTTTCCTCTATAAAAGTAATAAAACATTATATCCTTTACAAAGAAAACAATTTAGAAAAAAACATACTTTTATTTTCCTAGAAATCGTTGAATAAAAAAAAACAATTGGAAAACAACCCTAAACTGGTAAAAATAATTTATTAATGTAACTCTGCATTTATTTAAATCTATTAAGCAAAACAAAAGTACATTATTATAGAGTTAGAAGAGCCAAATTTGATTTTAAAAATAAACAAAAAAACTATTTATTTGATGAATGCGTGCTTTTGTTGTAAAGGACTGTTAGTTAGACATTATAAACAAACATTTTGAAAGACAATAATATCGAACTAAGTGCGTAAACTTACATAAGAACAGTGGGAGAGACAGATTAATGTTTAAATTAACTTGTAAACCACGTGAACATTAATAAAACTATTCTGTCAACCGTTCGTTATATTATAATGACGAAACACAGAACATCAACATTAACTTTAACAGTCTAGAACAAAGTTCGTCGCTGACTGACGCCGTAATTCTTCCGCAGGTCATTTTCTTGCTCGAATAAATATCATACTATTAAATATATCGGATATAACATGTACAACACAAACAATGTTGGCTTATTATCCAAAGGTATACATACATTAAATCGACAAATACACATGCGCTGTTAAATTCTATAGACGAATTGAAATCAACTTTTTTCTTTCATTATTATCGTTTTATACAGCATTACACAGATAGAAAGAGGATTTATATGCGCGAGGTCACGACTAGAATAATGAAGTCGTTAATTGACTAATTAACTACCTACCAGTAATTATTGTAATAGAATGTAATCTTTAACCAATGTATGTAAGCAGGGTTAGTGAAAAATAGCACAAACAGTTTCCATTGAACCCACTGAGTCCAGTAAAAGTGACAATCAATTTTTTGTACGTCTATTTATTTAAACAAAATGGTGGATAGACTTGAATGTGGATTTCTTCAATAATTAAGTTCTATACCCTAGTAATACCCCAATAAAACATCCAAAAACATTTATTAACAAAAGTAATAATTGTAGTATGTAGGCTTTCACGACCGGTGTTAATCGAATTAAGGTAACTTACCGGGCTTTTGGGTCGTGGTCTATAGGCTTTTTTGTTGCCTGACGTTTCGTCAGCGGCTGCGGATGACATCTTCAGAAGCGTTTGTGGTTTGGTCTTTGTAACAACTTTCGATCTCTAATGTCATGACATTAGACGTTTTCGAGACCACGACCCAAAAGCCCGGCAAGTTATCTTAAAACTAATAATAATTAAACACAGAATTCCTTGAAGTAATTTCAAAATAACTTTTATAAATAGATACACCTACAAAACTTACCAAAAAAATCAGTTTTATTGATAATTATAATAACTTTTAATTGAAATACGTAGGTACGTATTGATTTATGTATACCAAACATCAAAAATATTATAAATATAATTTACCTACATTTCTGACTTGGAAACAACATTCTGTATCGCTTAATCCAATAATAATCAGAATTAAAATTAGTTTGCGAGTTTGTCCTTTGCATACAAATCCATTTCTTGCATTTTCACATTTCAGTGACTGTCATTCACGGATGCATAGGTTCGATAATATAAACGAGAACTTTTGCTTTTAAAATGAATCATTTTTAACCGTCACGAATACGTAATATAATAGTAAATAAATCAAAGCCGCATTATTCATGGTCGTTTTTGTATACAGATACCTCAAAGGAAAAATCCTACAAATTTTTGTTAAAACAAAAATGACTTTATCTTTTCAAGACATAATATCCCATGAAAATTAGCTTTGCCCGAGAATAATTAACTTTCCTATTTTTAGGATAAATTTATTTTAATTTTATTGGCGTTTAATATATTAAACTATTCCATGAACTTTAAATTGTAGACTTTGTAAACGTATCCACCTGTAAACGTTGTTCTTGTAGTCTAGAAGCTATTATTAACATAATATAAACATTTTGTATACCTGTTAGACTTAATAATATTCAGCGCAGTATTCGCTCAGTTTAGTTTGAACTTTATAGATTTGTCATAATCGTGTTTATTATAATGTAATTATTCCATAATACATATATAAAATTCATCTTTATTTAACGAAAAAGCTGCCAAGTTGTCTTTTGCTGAACTTTTTATGATTTAGCGCTAAATTGGATTTCGCGGAATTTATATATTATTTTCTGCATCGACGCGTCCTCTAGTAGTATGTTCTATAACTAGGTCGACGGGCAAAAAGTTTTTCAGGAAAGTAGAACTAATTTATGTTATTTCTCTCTTAATAAACTGAAGGTTCAATGCGCTTACGATTTTTTAATTTAATTAGCAGTATTTTAAATATGTTTTCTAATTGATGACTCTTTATAATATAAATGTTCCTATACAATGTAGCTTTTCTGCATCGACGCGACATCTGTTGATCATTATTGAGAAGCTTTCATTTAAAAAATGCTGGAACTACATTAAAACATTAAAAGGAACTATCGAATCACCCAGCATAAAAAAATTAATTAAGAATAAGAACTTGATCGTAATTTAATAAAAGTAAAACATTTTAAATGTTCTCTTGAAATTTATTAAAGCTTAAGCATCTTTTTTCATGGGATATTATGCCTTGTTGGATACCTTTTGCTATTCCTAATTATTAAAAAAGACTATTTACTATTAATATAATTTTATTGATGTATTTCCTTACACAAATTAGAAAAATTAATAAAAATAAAACGAGGAATTATTCCGCTGTTCCAGGGATTTAACAGGAATCAAAGAAGAAAGCTGAAACCAAAACTCTAAAGTATTAGTCTCCAGTTTGCATACAAAAAGAGCAACAATTCAATTTAAATAGCAATTACTCTTCGAATTTTTTTTTCTATATAATTATTAATTTTAATTTTACTCATAAAAAAAACAAATTCATCAAAAACAACCAAAATTAACATAAAAAGATAAATATTTTCATTATCTAAAGTTTATGCTATGAATGACTATTGATTTTTTAAAGCATTTAATTGGAACGATACATTTTAAATACTTTGAAGCACTTGTACCAAATTCTGGAGACTTCATAATCACCTACTGAGTGACATCCCGTATGCTGAAAACAGACCACAAAGGTAAAAATACCTGATCTTGCTTGAAATAGTAACAAAACTTTGTTTTTGAACTTTGAACAAAAAATTCTTAAGAAATCTGCTGAATTGTTTTTAAATACATACAGTTGTAAATATGTAGTTCAAAAACAAAGTGTAAATGTATGAGTAAAAAGACTACCACACCTTTCAAGTTTGTGGACATTATATCCCTGTTGATCTGTCTTCTTAAGTAAAGACTGCACCCCTGAAAATTTAAAATTGACAGTAGAAAATTGAATTGTGTAAGGAAACAATCATTTTAAATGCCCCAACTGAGTCAAAAAATATACAGAAAAATTCTCAGTTAAGGCTTACATAAGAAAATGTAACAAACAGATACAGACATTTTATCATACTTTAACCATATTATGCTCCATGTTAGTCCAAAGTACTTATTTCATTTCCTTCCATGCTTGAACTGCATTTTCATTGCAAATGGAACAGCATTCCAAAGATACTCGATGTTGTGAAACATGCAAACAAATCCCTACTTTTCTATCTTCAAAATCATTTGATATAGTATAATTGTGCTCATTTAAAGTCTCAAATTTGGATTCTTCAGGCTCAGATTCTGTATTTTTTATAGGAATAATTACATCAGAAAAAAGACCATCCTCAAAACTTGAAGAAAAATCTTCTGTTAATTCTGAAGTTTTGAATAAAGCATTTTCAGAATCCGTGGAATGATAAAGATCAGGTACAACAGTTGCTGATGATAATAAGGGTGTTTTAAAATGTCCATCTACTGGTTCTTGATAAACAATCTTGCTAGAATTAAAGCATTTCTCTTCCTGAGAAACATAAACGTTTTGCAACGACGAAGTGACTGACATACCTGTGCATATATTGATATTTTTCATCAGCTGACGTATATCTGAGCTGTTGGCTAAAATACTCTTTAGATAGTTTACTTCTCTCTCCAAATGTATTATAACATCTGCCTGTTTTGTTAATTTAGCTGATATACTCCTGTTTTCTGATTTTAATCGATTATTTTCGTCTTCTAGGTTTTGCATATAAATTTTCTTCTTCAGTCGATTTTCTCGGGCCATAACTGCATTCTTCGAGAAGCATTTGGAACGTTCTCTGGACTTTATCTTTTTTAAAGTACTTAATCCCCGTTTCAAACTTAAAACCGCTTTTGTAGCGTAATCATCTCCGCTATTTTCTTCTCCAGAAGATTCTGTTCCAGAATCGTAATACTTGCGTTTTAAATTACATGTAGTCATTGCGAATAAAATTATTTATTCCAGGAATAAAAGAACTTCTATAAATAGGCAGTAAAATATTGAAACACTTGCTTCTCTAATCATATACTTTCAAAAAATAAATAAAAATGCCATTTATCAAACTGCAACCATTTTACTTTTAATCTGTGAGAATGATGTCATACAATGTCATACTAGCAACCATTACTAAATTTAAGATGTGTTCAGGAATACATCTACGAAGGTGAAATGTATTGAGAAATATTATCCAATTATTATTAATGTACGCAAAAAAAATATTTCTTCTGAGTATGATCCAGTATATGCAGATACGAATTATATTTATTTACTAATGTAAATCTTATTTTTTTTTAAGTTTGTTCCATTATTTTCTAAAAAGGTAATTTAACTGATTCTAGCTCGCAAGTTGTGTTGTTTAAATTAAGGTAAGTGCTTTTATTCATATTTAAACCATTTTAATCATTCATGCTATTCAACAAATGGTATTATAATTAAATTACAAATTATTCTTTTCAATGGGTAATCTACTTTGGAAAAAAACATCTATTTGTTTCTAAACGCATTTGGGTAACTGTCGGGCTTTCTCCTGGGCAAAATTTGTAGCCATTACTTTTAAACATTTCTTTTAAAATAAATAAACTCCAACAAGTTTCTTTTAACTCTTTTAAAAAAACTTCAGTTAACAGAAGAACATTACAATTATCTAGCTATTTATTTTCTTATTACCTAATAATGTTTCTTCATAATTCTCTATTTCCTTATGCATTTCATCAGAAATATTAGCACAGGGATGTTTAAAAACTTGGGTAAAGTTTCTTAAAAACACAGGAACAACTTCTTCTATACTAACATGCCTTTTGAGTTCATTTTTTAGAGAAGTCACCCCTTTTCCTTCAATCCCACAAGGTACAATGTGTTCAAACCAAGTTAAATCAGTGCAAACATTAAGAGCTAAACCATGTGTAGTTATATAACGACTGGCATGGACACCTATTGCACAAATCTGGAAAAAAACAATATTCTATTGAAATAAATATATGCTGGTATTCAACTTGCATTTACTTTATTATCTCCAATCCACACACCAGTATGTGGCGACGTTTCTGCCTTTAAGTTGAAATCTTTGCAAGTTTTAATTATAGTTTGTTCAATATTACTAACATATATCCTCAAACCAAGATTAAAATGCTTTAAATTTAAAACTGGATAAACTACCAATTGTCCAGGACCATGAAATGTTATCAGCCCCCCTCTATTGGTACGGTAAAATTCAGCCCCTTAAAAGAAATGACTGAAATCACTATAAAAATATTATAAACTTATTTTCAATCATACACACACACCTGTTCGTTTAAGCTTTACTTCATCTTCAAGAGAATATACTTTAGTTCGGATTCCTGTAGTATATACGGGGCAATGTTCTACTAAAAGTAAGGTACCAGGCCTATCTTCATGTTTACGATGGTAATTTGCGAGAGCTGCTTGTAACTTCAAAGAAGGACCATAGGCAATTTTCCCCACATTCAATAAAGCTATCGATTTATTCATTAGAACCTATTTTAGTTATAATTTTTAAATAAATAAGTAAATAATCATGAGTTAACCTAACATTACTGACAAAATTGGCCTTGAGAAACATCAAATTATTATTAATTATGACCTTAGAGCATAGGGTTGTGACAGCTTGTTAATGTTTGTGTTGTGATTGTGATAAAATTCAGTTATTATTCATTTTAGGATTACAAAATATAAAGCACACAATCATTTGTAACAATATCTAAAACGTTATAAAAGGATTTGATTAATTAAATGATAACAATTTTCACAAGTGGTGTGAATCATATTAATGGCTGTCACTATTGACGTTTGAAAACAAATATTGCCAAGGATTTTACTTACCTGATTTGAATTTTATTAAAAATTATATATTCTAAATTAATAAGCCGATATTTAAAGTGAAAGCAAATAACATTTGTGAATTGTAAAGATGAACAGGTTATTTGGAAAAGGCAAACCAAAGGAACCTGGCCCTAGCATTAACGATGTAATAGCTGGGGTAAGTACATATTTAAAATCAAAACACGTCGCAAGAATCGAATAATTATAGGTCGATCAAAGAGCTGAAGGTCTCGAGAAAAAAATCGGAACTCTAGATAATGAACTTAGAAAATTTAGAGATCAAATGTCTAAAATGAGAGAAGGTCCAGCAAAAAATGCTGTTAAGGCTAAAGCAATGAGAGTTCTTAAGCAAAAGAAAATCTATGAACAACAACTGGACAATCTTAGAGGTCAGTCTTTTAACATGGAGCAAGCCAATTTTGCACATCAAACACTGAAAGACACCCACCAAACGGTGCTTGTAATGAAGGATGGGATGAAGCAAATGAAGAAGGAGTTTAAGAAAATTAATGTTGATGATATAGAAGTAAATGATAGAAATACTTACATCGTATAGGAACTTGTTAAATGATTTTTTTTTTTAATTAGGATGTACAAGATGAGCTTGCTGATATGTTAGAACAAGCAGATGAGGTTCAAGAAGCACTGGGACGTAGTTACAACACTCCTGAATTGGACGAGGATGAACTTGCTGCAGAATTAGATGCTCTTGGAGATGAAATAGCATTAGATGATGATACTAGTTACTTAGATGATGTCCTAAAAGCACCAGAAGCACCCAGTAATAAACCTGAAGCAGCAGATCCACAAGCTGCCAAGAATAAGGTAATTTAATTATTTTTTCATTTAAATCAATTTAAATTTCTTATTTCTTCTTAGGATGGAGTTGCAGTTGATGAATTTGGTTTACCACAACTTCCAAGCCACAACTAACACAATTTTTATTACTCTATTTTATTTATATTCTTGTAATTATTAAGTAATAACTTTTATGTTTGTATTTGTATGAATCATTAAATATCTAATATTTCCTTATAATTTTACCTTTTTTATAGATTCTTTCTAATTTGTTGAAAAATTGTATAGAATTTAAGCTAAGGCACAAATATATTACATTAAAGCTTTAATTTTTTTATTTACATCATGCAATTAAAATTTACTTACTAATTAGTAATTACTATACTAGTGAAGTCTCAGAGGAGCAGAGTCTAGGAATGCAATTAGATGAAGCAGTTTCAGTCTGTCTGTACATTTCAATTATATTTAATAAGCTTTCACTACATTCTTGGAAATAATCACTTTCAAATCCACTGGTTTGGGTGTAATGATGTATATGTGCCTAAAATTTTTCATATTGTATTTATTATCAATTTTTATGTCTCTTAAATGTTAATCACCTTTCGATTATAAAGTCTTTTAAATAATAAATTTATGTGAGAAAATAATTCAGACATCGTCGTTGTATTGAACAGAGACATCATAGCGACTTGACAATTTTGGGGGGCAACAGCACAATGTCCCACCTTCACAGCCTTACGAGACCAACTGGTAAAGTTTCCCCTATCTTGTAATTTTTCTACAAATTTTCTTAAATCTGAATTATTAACGTCACCTCTTGCTTGTACAGCTGCACTAAGCAAAACTGAAGTAGGACCTAAAAGAATCACATACTTTTACAACAAAAAGTTAAATCTTTGAACCATACTCACCTACAGGATTAATTTTTATCAGTTGATTACCTTTACTTCTAATTGAATGAAACATTTCTTCTTTTAATTTAGGTCTAAAAATTATATTCTTTTGATCAAACACAGGTTAAACACAAAACTAGGTTTATTTACTTACTTGATTTTAAAAATTGCCTTTTTCAATGGTGTAAAAATAGGAGTAATTCCTGAAGATAAGAAATTCATTTTAGGAAATGGAACTAAATTGGTGCTTATATCACTCATATCCATGTTCAAAGTGCCCGAGAATCTGGAACCACTACATTTTGCATTAATTCTCATTGCAATTACTTAAAAAGCTATTACCAAGTCAAATGCAGCAGTGAATTTACTATAATGTTGTTCATATTATCAAATGTGGTGTTTTGAGCAAAAAAACCAGCTTTTTCATTATAAGGCCCTTTTCTTTTTGCCTCTACAGCAATCATTTCAGTTAGAGCTCGATTTTCTGCTGGAAAAACGCAACTTGCATGATCTATAAGTTGTTTAGTGGATAAAGCCATATTATAAGGACATGTAATTACATCTTCACATCCTAAAGGATATACACAACTCACAAACCTTTAAAAACAATAATTTAATAATATATAGCAGCTTAATAATCATGCATATTAATACCTATCAACGTTTGGATAATTATCTTCTAATAATCTTAAACAGTAAGTTCCTAACCCAGATCCTGTACCACCACCAGTAGATAAGGTAAAGATAAATCCTTGGAGATTATCTGATCTTTCTGCAAGTTGTCGAACTGCATTTAATATCTTATTTTTAAACTTTCTTCCATGGGTATAGTAACCTTCTGCCCAATTATTACCTGAACCAGGAGAATTAGTTATGATGAATTTGTCATCAAAAAGGTCCTTAAAAGGACTATTTTTATATCTGCCTATAACACCTTCTTCCATGTCAATTAAAACAGCCTTAAATTATGCAAAATTTACAACGATTTACTACATAAAAGTTAAACTAATTAAATTAAAATAACTTACTCTCGCTTTAATTTTCGATGCTTTAAAATCCGAATAGGAACGAATTTCGTGGGATATATTCGGTGGAACATAAAAGAAACTGTCGAGAGAAACTAGTAAATCGGATAAATATTCTTTTTTAGACGAATTATCGTTAGGATTCAAAGAATATTCATCTAAAACTAAAGGCCAAAATGAACCTCCGATTTGATTCCCACATTGTCCAACTAAAATAAAACAATTCATCACTAGAAACAACCAAAATATTAATTAAATTACTTTGTAAAGTAATAAATTCACTCATAAGAAAAATAATTTAACTACTTTAGAAATACCCTTCAAACTTTTAACAAGTTAAAACGCGAACGTTACATTTAAGAATTTAAAAATCTGTGAATTTAAATCAAGTTATAGAGTGTACCATAGATTAGGGTATACTTTTTAATAGTGTTTATCACCCCCCTCAATATAGTGTTATATATAGAAATGAACTTTAAATTTTAATTCTTCAGTTCTTATAATATAATATTCTTTAATTAGAAAAAATTAATTCAGTTACAGCTTTAAGTATGTTTATTTTCTTGAATCAAATATGAACAAAGTTTTCAATGAAATCATTGATATAAATAACCACTTCCAAGGAATAAAAGCGTAACGTATATTGTTTTGAATTACTTTGCGTTTTATTTTAATGTTTAATTAGTACCTAATTATTTAAAAACATGCAGACTGTTTATTTTAATTTCATGTTTGGTGTAGTCTTAGTGAATAATTTCGTCTTTTCGAAGGGAGACAGTAAGTGCAAAACATTCTTTGTAGTTAGGTTATATTTTTAAATAAATTGTTGCATAAATAAATATTTTCTAGCATTTTTTATGCAACAAGCACAGTATATAGAGCATACTCCTGGACCAAATAAAGATGATCTTCAAATATACTGCTACAAAGGCCGACCAAAAAGTATTATTTACATTTGGCAAAGTATTTCTGTTAGTAGACCTTTTACTTTAAATTTACTAATTTATATATTGTTTGCTTTCAAATGATTATTTTTAACAGTTACAAATACATTCTCCATCGAATAATTTTGTCTATTATGAAGGGAAAAGTCCAGAAGAAGTGAAGAAAGAGTATTTAGATCATCACTCGAGGTGGATGCTGAATTTCTTTACATGGAAACAGAAAGACTTTAAACTCGATCCATTTGGAGTTAGTTGTATAGGGATAAACAGCCCTGAGCTGTACAGTATCCATCTTAATATCATTAGTAATAAAATATTTATTTCTTTAACAATTTGCTCATCAACTTCATTAAGAATCATCCCTTCAATTGAATTGTCTGTTGGATAATTATGAAACATCGTTTAAATTAAATGAATATATATATAAACAAAATGCTTTTAGATGTTTCAAATATGTTTATTAACACACTCTACATATGTTTCGACTTCCAAAGACTTTCTCAAGAGTAATAGATATTTACTAAAATATAAAGCATTTTGTTTATATATATTTTCATTTAATTTAAGAATCATCCATTTTACATCAAATTATTCTTTAACTTTCTCCTGAAAATTGACAATTTTTGATATTGCTGTCTCCACTTATTAGTGGTAATTGTTCTCCCTTCTGTATTATTTGATAGTACATTTCATTTTTAAGGGGTAGATTACTGGAAAATTCTCAGCTTAATATCTGGTATAATTATGTTTTTGTGGGCTGACAAACTAAGTGTAAATCCAATCTTTTATTACTTATGTGGAATAAGTTTTGGAATATGTGCATCTTTTTTGATACTAATTTACTTCTTTAGTAAACTGTTTCCAAAAGTAAGACTCCTTGTTTCTTTATATTATTTATTTGTTAAAGATTTTTTTCCCTAAAATTTCAGAAACCTATGGTTTATGGGGTTGCAATTTGTGGTTGGACTGTTGGAGTTTACTTTGCACAACTTGTTTGGGAAAATATGCAAATAATTCTCCTTAACTATCAAATTTATGTAGCTTGGTATATTTTAGGGACTGGACTGATAAGTTTCATAGGTGAGATCACATTTTGTTTAAAAATAAAAAATATTTTTTTATAGTTTATAACAAAAATGAAAAATAATTTCATAATACTTTTTAAAGTATGCTATAGGTGGGGTCCTGTGACTAATCAACGCACAAAGAACCTTATTCGATGGACTTTACAGGGTGTTGGCTTATTAGTTGTATTTTTTAGTAGTCATTTTCAAGAAGCTGCCATGGGGCAAGTTATAATTTTACTTACCCTATATAACTTTCCGGATAAGTGGATAAAGAAGACTAAAACTTATTGGTAGCTTTTTGATCTGTTTTTTAAACTTATTGTTTATTAAATTTTCATTTTAGGAAAAGAAAATTTCCTCCAAAAGTTTGTTTATTGACGAATGATGAATATTATCAGCAGGGTGTGAGAGAAACAACCAAAGCACTAGAAGATTTACGAAAATACTGCTCTAGTCCTGAATGTAACCAGTGGAAGACAGCATTAAGATTGAAAGATGTTAAAAGGTATCCAGAGTTAAGTAAGCCTAACTATTTTATAATTTTTTGTTTTCTTCTCAGATTTGCATCTTTTATAGAAGGCGATTCACACATATCCGATGATGAAATTTTAGAATATGAAACTTCTATTCAAACAACTGATCTAACTGATGAAGAAGATATGTTTACCGATGAAGAATTAACAGACTGATTTAGTTTTTATTACAATTTTGGTTCCTACTTTTATTTGTCGTAATTAGTAAAAACTCGCTTTTAAAATTAAAAAGTAGTAATTTATTGTTTGCTTTTACCAACTTACAATTTTATAACAGCATGGATCATTTATTAAAAGAATAGTGGGAGAAATCTCACTAGAAAAAAGTGTCCATGCTATAAATATTCAAAAGGTTTTCTTTTAAAAAACAGTTCTTCTAAAATATCCGAATCTTTGTTTAATTTGTTCTGAAGGCCCTTCACAATACTAAAAGGAATATTAAATTATTATGTTTAATTCATTTATAATTTAAGGTCATACTGTTCATCTGATAACGGACTTGTTTGACTGGATTTATTGTCTACTTTAGACTTTTGATATTGAGTAAAAGTTTCCTCTAAATTTGTCCAACGTTTGCGGTTATTAATAGTAGAATTGCGACCGGTTTTATGTTTTGTAAATTGATTGTGTAATTTTGTACATGTGTCTTTCGATTTAAGCCAATCTAGAAGCACGCCTTTGAGTTCATTATGAAGAAATTTCATCTCTTCCAACAACTTCTTTTCCAGTTTATTCCTTTCTGATTTTTCCTTTTGAATTTCTTCTTTTAAGTGATCAATCTGAAGTTGTTAAATGTGTTTTATTGAAATTTTAAAAAACAGTTACTATTAATACCTGTGTTGTGTACATTTTTTTCTCGTAATTAAATATATTTTCTTTTTCTTTAAACCTTGTCTCTTTTAATTCTTTAATTTTAATTTCACCTTCAAGTTCTTCTAAATGTTGCATAAGGCAAGCCTTTTCATTTTGATAATTACTAGTTTTTCGTTCCATTTCTTCAATTAGAGAACCATATTCCAACTTCAAATAACAGTAGTCACTTTCTAAACGAGCTTTATCTTCTAAAATAGATGCTAAATCAGATAGTAAAGTAGAAAGTTTATTGTGCTCCTCCTGATCCTCTTTACTTTTACTGTTTTTCGGTGAATGTAGGCTTCCATTAATTAAATATTCATATAAATTTGCTGGCATGTCTTATTAATGACATAAAAAGTCAAAAGAAAAAACTTGTAACTATGTATGTGAAATAACAGATATACAAAAAAGGACAAAATCTCCATTGGCGTTTGTCTTATGAAAAATTGTCTTTTGCACAAGATTAAAAAATTTATTAAAAATATCAAATAATTATTAATATTAAAAAAGTAATGTCAAAATACTGTTTACAAGAAACAACATACAAATAAATATTCTAATAAATTAGTAAAAGTTATAAAATGTAGTAAAATAACTTATTAATTAATATTAATTAAACAAAATATTATTAACACAAACAATCCTTATTATAATAAATTATTTGAATTATGTGGACATGCAATATTTCTATATTGAATTGTTTTTAATTCATTTTTAAGTGTAAGTGAATCGAGTGTTATCATAATGAAACCATGTAATCTCAGTGGCACTGTTATCAAAGGCACTATTTTTACCATAAGAAGCATTAACGAATTCTAGAGATTTTCTTTGCTTTATCAATACAAGGAGGTGGTATTGGAGGCTTATTTGTCTGGTACCTAGTGTATGATCTAAAAACAAGTTGCTAATTAGTTTCTAACATATATTTAATATATGAAACAATTATTAAAAGAGGAAAAAATATTTGTCATCAGTTTTTAATTTCTTACATGCGATATGTTTCACTTTTGAGGTAATCAAGTAAATGGCTGATTCCAAGTTTTAATTGATCTGCAATGGGTGTGACCCATTCATTGCCTTCTAATTTAAAGACCGACTTGTGTCCAGCCATATCCAAGTTTCCAAATTCAGGGGGCAAAATTGTTAGTCTATTGCCTTGAATATGTAACTCCCTCAATCTTGTTAGCTCACCAATTTCTTTTGGTAATTCTATCAAATCATTTTCACGGAGTACAAGCTAAATACAACATATAGGTAATTATTGTGAAGTATCAAAAAATGAGGAACACTTACAATTTGAAGATTTTTTAAATTCTTGATATCTGCAGGGATATATTCAAAGTCATTATCTCCCATATATAAAGCTCTAAGTGTTTCTAAAAAGTTGTTTATTTAATTTGAAAAGGAATATCATTAAAAATATATTATTTACCTATCATAAAGAAATTTCCAGGTAAATTCTTCTCATTTAAGTTGTTATAAGTTAAATCTAAAACTTCAAGAATAGGAAAGGCTCCAAAACCTCTTGGCAAACCATATAGTCTATTAAATGATAAATTTAAAATCCTAAGTTTTGGCATTGACGATAGAGACAGGGGTAGTTCTTCCAAATTGTTGTTTCCAAGATTTAAAATTTCCAAATTTGTTAAATTGGCTAATCCAGGTGGTACAGCTATGAAATAATTTTTAATGCAACAATAGACAACATGAAGTACTATTATCTGAGAACTTACATTTTATTTTGTTGTGACTAAGGGTAAGGCGTGTAATGTTTAACATGGAAACTGAAAAATAAATGTTTTTAGCATTTCTTTCTTAACATAGAAAATTACGAACGTAAATACCACTTAACGCAATTAAACTTCAAAATTCGTCTCATAATTTGTTAGGTTAGGTTTATTTCATTATTACTCTAAAACCTGATTGTCGAATATATACCCTTCATTATTGTAACAATGAAAACTTCAATGGGTTTTCTGCATTGTTAAATAAACCCTATTTGTATTTTTTGGCGCTTCCCTTGACCACGCCCTTTTTTAAAGACAAGAATTTGCCTTTTTTGGAAAATTACTGTTAAATTCAGGTCAACTTACATAAACCAGGCAATTCTTCAAATGTGTTTATATTACGATCAACTAAATCAATTTCCGGGTTTTGAATTTCTTTCGCTTCTTCCAAAACCCTTTTTGCTTTCGACATTTTGCTGGTATTTGGCAAACATGAGACAGGTGTTTGGTTCATTATGCGCGCGGTTAATTTAAAAAAGTTTTATGATTCTTGCACAACTCCTTTCAAGAAACTAAACTTATACACAGCTGTGCAAGCTGTTTGAAAGTCAAATGAGTAGCTTGACTGGTTTGATTTATTTTTTTGGCATCTTTCCAGTTACATTTGGAAGCTTAAAAAATATTCTTTTTATCAGTTCAAATAATGTGTTAAAAATTACATTACTAAAATGAATAAATTGCTTTCTGTTTTAAAAGCTAATCTTATTAATTAAATGGTAAAAATTTTTTTTTTTTAATTTTTAATTACTTATTTATAAAATTTTCTTTCAATTCTCTGTTTTGGCTTCTGTGTCATATATTTTTATGATCCCATGCCTAAAGATAGTATTTTGATTTAGTATACAATAAATTTCAAAACATCAACGATTTTTAAACGTAGATCGTTGTATATGATAATAATAACTTTGTTTCTTTGCATGCCTTACAGGTTTTTGCTTTGTTTATGCTTTCGGTAATAATTCTCTTAAAACTACAAACTCTAACTAACATTTTTGTTTCTCCCTCCTCTGATTCATTTATCTATAATTTTTAATTTACCCCTTATACTATATTTAAATCTACTTTTTCTCTTAACATTGCCTCTACCCCTTTAAAAAACTCACGTTTTCTCGCACATTTCGCCTCTTAATTTTTCAATAATTAATTCTCTCATATCTTCCTTCGCTTTTTCTTCCCTCTTTTCGTTAATGAATATTTTTACATCTTTTTGAATCCCTATTGCAACTTTGCAACATAACAAGTGGGATAACGTATCTTGCCTTGCTAAAGATCCATTCACTATAACCTTTTTTAAAAGCCTTTCCTATATTGCCGCATCTTATCCTACCCATGTCTCCTTACTCTTTATTTTTGTCACCCTTACTTAAATACTCTGCCCCTTTTATTTGAATCGTTGTATATATTTATTATGTATTGTAAGTTCCAATGAATTGGTTTTAGTGACCTTCATTAGTTATTTAATTAAAATAAAAGCATTATTTAAAGTTTTGGGTTTTATTTTAAACATTTCTATACACTATTTTACAAAGAAACTAATACAACAATTGAAAGAAGAATAAAATGTGTTTGTACTTCTTCTAATAATAAATATGTAAATCAATCAATATATTCTCACTTATTAACTCATAAACATAGCAGTAAGTAAATTAAATTTTTCTACATGGCCAAGAGCCTTGAGTAATAATTAATTATGATACAAAAAAAATGTTACAAGTCAAAGGTATTAAATAACAATATGTACAACATACAGAGACTACTTTAAACTACTTTAAGATATACATCTTACACATGCATTAGTTATTATAAGGCACTTATACAAAATAAAAATAATAAATTTATTTACACACAAAATTTCAATAAAATAAAAATTTTCTTATTCTTTGTAAAAAAACCGTTTAATAAATATTACAAAGAAAATCATATTCAAATAGTTTCAACAAAAACTATTTTTATATTAAAATATTTCTCAAAACATAAAACCTTTGACAGTAACAAATTTTCAAATTAAAAATTTGGTCATAGCAAATTTAGCAAGTCGTTTATACTATTTTGTTTCAATATCTTACTAAAGATGACAAAAATCAAGTAAAACTTGTGTCTTAGGGGCTTAATTTGATACAACCAACAAAACTATTACTACTATTATAACAGAATTTCAATAACAGTGTAGGAAAAATAAGAAAATTTTAGAGCTTACTGTTCTACTTACACTTTTTGCGGAGAAAATATTATTGTATTGTTTTCTTTGATAAATTCCCAATAAATCGCAAAAAAAACTAAATATAAAGTATTCTATGACACTTAACTAAATAATGTCGTTTAAACAACTTAACAGTATGAATCCAAAAGTCAACTCACTTTTCACCTCAATAAAGGAAAAAAGAAAACACTATACATCTGTACATTTTTCAATAAATAGGTAATATTTGCATTTAGAAAAGATCGTTACTACTTCCTTTATCAAGGTGACAAACAGAATAATAATTCGTTATAATTTGGACATTTTTCTCAATATATCCTTTCAAAAAGCAAAAACGTTCAAAATTTATATAAACATCATTTTGGCATTTCATATATATATAAAAAAATGAAACAAAAATCACTTATTAAAACTATTTGGTTCTTGTAAAAAATATGTTGTTATGCGTAATTTCCACCTTCAGCAAATAAATATGTATAGTAATATCTCTTACAGGATTGGGTTGTCGAATTTCGAACCCTTTGTTACGTGAACTTCCTCATAAGCTCCTTCCTGATGAAGTTCCAACACGTTGAACTTCTTCAGTACGAGCAAACTGTAAAACTTTTGTGCTGCCTGAAACCGAATTTCAAAAAATTTTGTTTTTTTTATTTTAATCGTATTCGCAAGAAAAAGAAATCGTACAATTATCAGAAAGTTTGGGTAGAAGAAGAAAGTCTTGTAACTCACCTGTTTTCTGTTATTTCGGAGACACATTTCGGACAACGTAAGTTGATCATTGAACTGAAGTTTATTTCGAACCACTGTGAACATCTGATAAGCTCTTTTATTCAGTACCCTCTCCTCAAATTGTTCATCGGTTTCATTTTCCATCTGCTCTTCTTCCTGTATTACAATTTACAATACAAATTTCAATCATCCAATACCTTGTAAAAAAAAAACTTACGGGTCCTGCTGAAGGAGGCAAATCATAGTCACCCTGCCAAGGAGACGGCACCCGTTCGGAAACAGCCCCTGCGTCATATCCCATGTTGGCCATTTGCATACCCTCCTTTAGTGGTGAAGGTAGATTACATTTAATTTAACAAATACGTAAATAACAAAACAGAATTGTACTAAGTATATAACAACATTACCTGAGAATAAGGCATGGAATCGATAGAAGATAATTCTAAACCACCAAGGGGCATCTCTGATTCTCGGGATATGGGCGGTTGTGCCATCTGAGCCATGACTTCTTCGCTTGTTGCTGGTGTCATCGGTGGCATCAAACCCAATTGTTCCTGCTCTTGTAAAATAGAGCGTACCTGACAAAAGGAAATAAATAAAATTAACTTAAATTAACAAAAATAATTATATAAGTAGACGTTACTTGTTCGGAAGGAAGATGGGGCATCTCTTCAAGATGTAAAGGCGTAGGTGGGGCGGGTGTGATAGGATAGCAAATACTTGGAGGGCCTTGCATTGAAGGCGTCTCTGGGTAACCCATAGATGGAGGAGCGGGAGTTTCAGGATATGCAGGTGGTGGTACACTGGGCGGAGGTTGTTCAACCTCCTCTGGAATCGGTTGAGCTACTGAAGGCGGTGCGACCGGGGTTGGAGGCATCATTGCAGCTAACGCTTCCTCGGGTTGTAAAATGGGCGGGGCGGGAGTTGGTACGGGGGTGGGTTCTTCGACACGTTGTGGCGTTTTTGCCTGAAACAGAGCAGACAAATGAAAATTAAATGTCTAGCCGTTTAATTCCATCGAACTTACGATATCTTCTTGAACTTTTCGTTTTCTACCTCTTCGTGGAGTAATTACAGGCTCACCGGGAGTCAACTGTTCCTCAGCGTCCCGAATTTGATCTAGCGCCAACGAATCTGCATCTCCTAACATTGCAAAATCTTCAGTACCGATTGCTCTCAATATCAAATGCCTTTGATAATTCTGAAGAAGAAATGTTTTAATTTAATCAACAGTTATTTCAAATAGTCTTTGAGTTTATTTTTATTACTTTGAATAAAGCTCTTGAAGGAATTTGTCTCGCGGGTAAAGCAAACAATTTTTCAACTCCTCCAGTTTCCTTCCAATGCATTAAACGTTTCGTTGGCGGGGCGAGATCAAGAGTAGTTACAATATCGGTGGTATCAGACAGCTGTTGTTTCATTTCTTCTCCTGATATGTTTTTAACCTCGTCCACGATAAGTTTTCTTTTCCGTTTCGTTTTCGTAAAGCCTAGCCAATAAACATCTACTGATATAATGTCAAGGAAATAATTAACAATAGTGAAATATAAAAGACACTGTATACCTATCCAAAAATTTGAAAATAAACGAAAAATTGAATATATGCAATAAATAGAGGAAATACACCCTTAAAACATTAAAAAAATTTGACCTAAAGGTAAAAGTTTCTCACCTTTTAACGCTGACGTATCAACAGGTGCTAAAGCAAAACTTTCTTCTTCGTTCTGTAAAAGGGTTGTTTGGTCTATTGGAGTTGTTGGTTCGGGCTCTTCGTGAGATTCGGGCTGCGGTTCAGGTTCTGGAATAGGTGTTGGTTGCGAAACTGGTGGAGCCATCGACGTTGGCTCCAATGGAGATGGAGGCCGAGAACTTATAGAACTATAAGAAGAAATACAGGAATCTTAGAATTATTAAAGTACAATAAATTTAACAAATTAACCTTCTAACTGAAGGGGGTCCTCCAAAGTGATCCATGTCATCATCACTGTCAGGTGGTGCAGGCATTTCGGGAGGAGCAGGAGGAGCTTCATGAAGCTCAGAATCAACAGGTGGTACTTCTCCCATGGGAGCTTCATCAAAAAGACCTCCCTCAAACAGTCCACCGGCTAAACAAAAAATTAAATTGTAATAAGGTTTTTAAAAATATAATCAAAAAGAGAGAAGAAGCCAGAAAACAATTTATAATTAAATTCAGTTTCCTTTTTTTGTTAAACAGTTACCCTTCCGGTTTAGTTATGTACAAAATAAAATAATAACTTACATAAATATAATTAAGCATTGAAAATAAGGGTCTAGCATTGCTTAATCCTTAAAGCTGACTCACTTCAACAGCCTAATGAAAACAGGAAAAAAATATGTCTTATTCTAAAGGTAGAATATAATTTCATTTTCATAATAAAAAGAAAATTATTGACTATTGAAATATGGAACAAATAATGGTTAATTTTTTTTGTTTTCTGATTTCTTGCCTTTTGAGTTACTCACAAATCATACTTTGCTCTAAATCCACTTCCATGGGAGCTGGTGCAGATGGCTGAGTGCCAGAAGTAGAAGGCATAGGTTCTCTTTCTTTATCAATACCAATACCTCCTTCTAAACCATCAGTAAATAACAAACCACTCTAAAAAATGTAACATTTGAAAAATAATCATTTTTTTATAAAAAGAAGTAAATTCTAACTTGTTCCATGGTGGGTTCTAATCCTGCTGTGTGCCTCATCAATTCTGGGGCTTCTGTATCAAAACCCATGTCTCCAAAACCATCTTCAGTAGATACCAGTGCCATACTACCATAATCTTCACGCATTGTAATTTCCTCTGCTCGAGACTGATTTAGACTGAATTGAGCTTCAATGTCAACATCACTGAAACAAATTATTATTTATATTACAAAATTATTATTTATAAAATTTGCTCACTTCAATTCTGGCATTGTGGTATCAAAGTCATGAAAAACTTCAGGTAGAGTAATAGCATTAACAGCAGCTTCTCTGTGTTCTTCCGGTAAATCTACCATTCCTGGCCGAAAGGCCATCTTAATTTTAACAAATGCTTCATTACAATCTGCCAAAAGATACTTTGCTTTTCTAGAGTAAATTCTAACGACTCCAAGGAGTAAATGACCAGAAGTCCTTAGGGCCATTTTTACTTTTGGCTGTAAAATGCCATCCACAGATTTTTCAATGTTAGTCTCAAAAACATGAGCTTTGGTAAGCTTCTTGTCCCAATGGGCAGCTAACCAAATTCGGGCCAGAGGTCCCTTTTTGGCTAATACGAAATGTGCATAGAACATTTTGGCTTATTTCTTTCCCTTCACAAATTAAGTAAACGGTATTTAACCATAATCAATGGAAATAATTAGTAGTACACTCTTGACGTTTGTAATGTTGGCGCCTAAACAATGTTTATTAAATACAATACGGTTTCACATTAAAAGAAGGAACTTTCCACACTATACAATAGTTTAACTAATATTATCATTCACTAAATGAATTCTTTTTATCATATTTACTTCGTAAAACATTGATAAATACAACGCGTTCTGTTTACAGTGCACAAACAAAACTCTTTCCAAAATGGCGCTTCTAACCAACAACCAGGATGCAAGATGTTATCCAATGTTGCCAAGTGTGACGACTAACGGTTCATTTAGGGAAGTGGATCAATTACGGTTTAATCCGCCATTAATAATAATTTTAGATAATTAAAACTATTTAAAATTAAAAGAGTCTAGAGAAATACAAGAAATGAATGATGTATTTGCATATTCAAATATAATCATAAACCATTTTTTGTTAGTAATTATATTTATTAATTTATCACTTTTTGATTGAATTTAATTGGGGACAAAAAAAGGCATTGACAAATAAAAGTGTAACAGTTCATTCTTTATTTATACTTCGTTTACAGAAAAAAAAATGTATTAAAGGGTTGATTATTATGTAAAAGATGTTACTTTTACTTTTAACAAATAGTTGTCGCATTTATTTCTTTAATACTCTCCTTTAAAATATCCCCACAAGTTTGAATGACCACCAATTCGTAGGTAACAATGGCTCCTGCCATCTTAAAATCGAAATAAAATGAGAAAATAAGATATAAACTTGTCTTTTAAATTTTATTAATACGTACACTAAGTAAAATTTTTCTTGTTATATAGAAAAAACCTCTTCCGCTCAAACAAACTTTATCATACTGAAGTTGTTGTAAAAATCTAGCAATCTGAAACAACATATTACACATACATAAATTGATCGTTCAATTAAAAGTAAATGACCTAAATTGTTTTTTGTCAACTGTTAAATAACATACGTTAGTTGTTGTTGTTATTATTGAAAAATGTAAACTTACTTCAACATTGTACATTTCAGACGGCAAATTAAATAATATGTCGGTAGGTTCTTTGCTTTCATCATTAACAGAGGCACCGTAAAGCGAAACACATAGAGTTCGCATGATTAAGAAACCAAAAGAAAAAAAGAAATACACTTTTTCGATGTTATCCTTCATGTGTCTGTAAAAAAATAATTTTTATACACGGTGTTCAGAACAAGTCAAGAGTAAATTATTAATTTTCTTTTTTCGGAATTCTGAGACATACTTCCTCTTCAAGTTTTCATGCGATACATAATTGTTTAGTACGTATATTAATATTATTAATGTCTAAATAAATAAATGAAACTGAAGTGTCTGTTTGTAATATCGAACTCTTTCAATGGTTTGGTTTCATATTCGTCGATTATTTAAATTTTGAATAATGTAACGGTTTATTTTCCCCCGTATATCTTATAAAATTCAAGAAAACATTATCAGTTAGTTCCACATCAAGCATCAGCCATTCCTGACTAGTTCCTCAGTATTCATCTTACTTTAACGGTAGGTAATTTCATGGTCCTTCGAGCCGGAAACGTAAGTATGGGAATCCAGGAACGTTTCTATTTTAGTTAAATGTGGCTGTATACATTGTAACATTTTATAATTTTTGTAATAATAATCTAATGAAAAATAACTTTTTGTGTGTCATTTTTGGTTTATACGACCCTAAATTAGTCTAGAAACAACTTTTCAACAAAATCAGGAGAAACAATTATTTTGTAATTATTTTAAATGCATCATCATCTACATTTAGGAGTGTATATATTATGAATAGGGCGGGCATTTTATACAGTACCTTAAGCTATGGAACATTTGAACGATAATAAAGGACAAATTGGTAGAAAATGATAGTAAAATCATGTAAGAAATTGCTTCATTGACATCTCTTGTGAGGATACTTAATTTGTTGTAATCCTCTCTAATGTTTCTCCATACGGTCACATTGTCCACCTA
The DNA here is from genome assembly GCA_963921985.1 of Agrilus biguttatus. Classification (NCBI taxonomy): domain Eukaryota; kingdom Metazoa; phylum Arthropoda; class Insecta; order Coleoptera; family Buprestidae; genus Agrilus; species Agrilus biguttatus. Next base: position 8,019,155 of record OY998126.1, on the reverse strand, counting down.
AAAAATTTTTTTTCAGCATCCATTCAAACTCCACTAATGTTGTAACTGCGCTAGGATTTTTGAAGTATTTTTAACGAAAAATAAAAAAAAAAACAAAGTTTCAAGTAAAGTATATTTTGTACACGAAAATACTGTTTCACCACACAGTGGCATCATCAGGTGGTCAATCTACAAATTTTGCTTAACTTAGACTATTTATACAAGATTAGGTTGGTGGGGATTAGTAGTCAAATAAGTACATTTAATATTGAGTAATGGAGAATTATTACTTTCTAATTGTTCGTTTAAAATAATTCCTTTTTTGAAATATCTATTGATTTGTAATTGTTCCATTAAATTTAATTTGAAACTCTTATTTTGTTTATGTAAAATTTAATAATCTGAATTGAAATTATGGCTATTTTCAATTAGGTGTTGTGCATAGGTAGAGTCTACTTTTTATTAGTGTAGCTTTTAAAGTGCTCATTTATGCGAGTCTCGAACTTTCTACCTATTTGTCCTATGTACACTTTAGGACAGTCTTTACATTTTAATGAATAAACTCCTGAACATAACTGTTTAGGAGTTTTACATTTGTTATTGATTATAGATTTACCTAATGTGTTGTTGACCCTAAAGCTAATAAAACTATTGTTAATGTTTTTTTACAAAATTACTTTTAACGAAATCTCACCATAATAAGAAAAACAATATTGGATTTAGATTTTACTATTGGATAGATTTTACTTAGAGTTACTGATATGCGTTTTTTATTAAGTAATTGGTCTACTAATGAAATTTTGTAGCCGTTATTAACTGCAATAGTGTATATTCTGTTTAATTCTATTTGGTAGTGATCTATAGACAAAGGTACATTGATTAGACGATGTATAAAAGAATTGAAGGCTGCTAATTTATGGGAAATTGGATGAAAGATTTGTGCATGAATAATGGTGTGTGTGTGTGTAGGTTTATGAAAGATATTAAATTTATGTTGCGAATTCTCACGTGAGATTGTTAGGTCTAAGAAATTTAGGGACTTGTTTGTTTCTAATTCTATAGTAAAATCGATGATTTTGTGTAAGCTGTTCAAAAAATTATGGAAAGTTGCTAACTGTCTATCAGAACCGTTAAAACATACTAGTATATCGTCTACATATCTAAATTACTATATGCAATTTTTGAATATAGGATGAGTTTTGATTTTATTCTTTAAATTGTTTAAGAAAAACTCTGTTCGCTCTTTATTATTGGCTTGGTATTCTCCTTAATTAGTTTCTTGTTGACTATTTGAAGGACTTCCTGCAGTGGAATGCATGCGAACATATTAATTATATCAAAAGGTACTACTTTACATTTATTCGGTAAATGAAATTTGGAAATTTTATCTATTAATTCTGTGGAATTGTTGATAGCGAATGTTGATTTAAAGTTTGTTTTTTTATTAAAATCTAAAGATTGTCCTAAAGTGTACATAGGACAAACAGGTAGAAAGTTCGAGACTCGCATAAATGAGCACTTTAAAAGCTACACTAATAAAAAAGTATACTCTACCTATGCACAACACCTAATAGAAAACAACCATAATTTCAATTCAGATTATTAAATTTTACATAAACAAAATAAGAGTTACAAATTAAATTTAATGGAACAATTAGAAATCAATAGATTTTTTAAAAAAGGAATTATTTTAAACGACCAATTAGAAGGTAATAATTCTCCATTACTCAATATTAAATGTACTTATTTGACTACTAACCCCTACCAACCTAATCTTGTATAAATAGTATAAGTTAAGCAAAATTTGTAGATTCCTCACCTGATGATGCCACTGTGTGATGAAACAGTATTGTCGTGTACACAATATACCTTACTTGAAACTTTTTTGTTTTTATTTTTCGTTAAAATTATGAATAAGGTTCAACACCTATTAGCTACTACCCTAAATACTTTTTGAAGTATATTCTATTTTCATTATTTTATATTAGTAAAATAAAACTGATTTTTCATTGTTAAGAAAGTTAATCATGTGCTTGTAATGAACAAATTTACCCTTCCATCAACAAATATCTGAAGTCGATGAGTAATTTGTTTAAATCGGAAAGCTAAGGCGGTGCTTAATACCATAATAAACACATCTATATAGGTCCAGGCAAATGTAGCATTTACATTTATAATCTAAAATAAAATTTAATTTTTTTGATACCTACGCTCCAATTAGATATTTATTTACCTGTAAAATAATTCCTTGCCAAGCTGAATATGGAATTATTTTAAAAACATCAACGTAAAGAGTCCGAATTACGTAAAATTCAAATATTCCCTGGGTCTCTTTTTTACACGTGTATGAAAGAAGAAGTTTACTCACTTTAGTTAAAGAAAATTCAACTGAAAGGAAATTATATTCGTTACTACATTTTTTTTGTTCTTATTTCAAAAGCTCACCTAAAGCAGAGGTGAAAATAACAGTACATATTGTTTTTAAACGAAAATTTAAACCTTTTGGCCAACCATACGATTTCATAGAATTTTCAACTTCAGTCCATTTCTTCATTAAGTCCGGCCAATTAATTGCCAAATGTAAAAATAGTAAATTGTTGAGAAGTGTAGTAACATGAAAAATTATTGTAGCTGCAATATTTTGTTAGTTTTGTAAATATATACTAATGTAAGGATGGTGCAAAGTTAAAACAATTAGTTTTGCACAAAAAATAATAAATAACTAATTGTACGAGACATATCTGCAAACTTTGATTTGTGAAACTATTAAAAATTGGTCTTGAAACAAAATCAGATGAAAAATAAAAAAGTTTTACCATTTTTTAATAGCATCAAAAATCACGAATTCTTGAAAATGCTAAAAAATGAACTATATCTTTTAAAGCCACTTTTAAGGGGTGTATACTGAACAGTAAAAAAAATATTAATATAAAAATGCTTACTAATTTCATATATATTGATTCCATCTCCAGCTGTAGAATAAGTAATAACTAGTACTAAATAGAGCAGACCAAGACTCACAAAAAGATTGTAAAAAACTCTTACAGATGTCCAGCTAAATTTTAAATCTTCTACGTTTTGGCTTCTAAATCTTTGCACAGGAAATAAAGAAAATATTTGACCCAATAAAATAATAAATTGCATTGAAACATGTATCGATTTATTTTTGTTTGTCACTTTTTTCTTTGATGGGAAACTAATTAGTATATTTTTTGCCATTACTTTTTAAACAACAATTTAATTATCTGGAAACAAAAATTATTTAATTTATTTAAAGTAAAACAAAATTCTAGTTGCAAATGTTTTAAAAAAGCTCTACCTATAAAAGATTCGTGTACATACTAGTTGGGGACCACCAGATATTGTATTGTATTTTTTCAACAAAAAAAGTACCCGAATAAATGTGTCAGATAAATTTATTTTCCACATTATTTCCTTATTGTTAAAAAAAATCACATAAAGCATTTTCTTTTACCGTTTGACGCTATTAATGTTTTATATCTTCTTTCACTATCAAATCAGTTGTCTGACACTGTAATATATTGACTCTCAAGGGAAAGGTTAGAAAGATTATTTTTTTCGCAAACAAACAAATATTTTATTCAGTGTTTACAATTTCAATACATTATCAGACTGATAGATTACCTTTTAGATATCTATTAATAAAATAAGGGTAGTTTTTTTATAGAATTACACATTTAATAAGAACTTTTCTAATACAAAAAATTATTGTCCATATTACCCTCATTATTATAGATACTCTTTTACTTACAGAATTATCTAGATGAATAAGGGTATAGCGTATTTCCTTATTTATTGTACAATTAGAGAAATTATTAGTTGGAAAATGTAAATATTATTAGCTATTATTTAACTATATACAGGGTCCTTCAAACTGAGTGGTACATTAGACATTTTAGGGAAACTAGGCATGTTACAAATTTGAAATTTTGGGAGTAGGGGTTATCAAGGATGATCTATTTAACTAAAATAATTTCAACTGTCGGGCACTTCAGATTATACCGGAAGTTGATGTCAACTTTCTTATTTTAAATGGAATGGTATATATATTTTACGATTTTATGATGAATTCGTATGAAACATAAAATTTTAAGGTGACTTTGATAACCAACTTGTATGCCATATCATAATTTCCATAAAAAATGAAATGACAGAATGTTGAAATTTTTACTAGTTATAGCCAAGTCATAAGGCTAACGTCATGCCAAAACTAAGCTTTATAATTTATACAGGGCGTTCAGAAAAAAATCCAAAGTTTAAAAACTTCATTTTTTCAAATGGCACCTAGCATATTTTATTGTGTCATTCGATTCCATTTTAGGATAAGAAAACGTCAATACCCCATAAGTTTATTTGCCTCTCTTTAATAATTAAATAAAAAATGATAAATATACACGTAAATAAGTAGTAGTTCCTAGGTATTCAACATACGATAAATATGAAACATGCTCTAAAGTTTTTAAGTTTCCTTTTTTCACTCAAAAAAAAAAGAAAAAATGTAACCATACCCCAAAAGTTGGGGGTCATATTGTAAAATATACATTACTTTTAAACTTTACATTTAGGTACCTAAATAACAATACGAATAACCAACATAAAATTAATTAAAAGAAATAAAAGATAACGTATGATTTTTTATGTTTCAAAAAACTTTTTTCAAAAACTTTCCGCAGAATCATTACAAATTAACAAAATTAATTACATGGGTACATTTATTTTTCGTGAAAATACCTAGAAGGGTAGAAATACTTTTTTTTTATAAATAAAGTCAAACAAACAGACGTACATTATGTGTAATTACAGTAATAATGGGTTTATTGTTTAGTTTCCTAATCGTAACTATTTTTATGAAATGTGTTGTGTAAAGAGAAAAGGATAATCAAAGAGTAAATAGCCACTTATAATTATCCACGCGATTAGTAAAAGTGTAGCATGTTTCCTGGTCCACCCAAAATTAGATTTATAATAGGTAGGTAGATATACGAGGGTTTATTAAAAATTAAAGGACCAGTGTATTAAGTATTAACGTTTATTATTTAATTAATCACAAACATAGGAATTCAATTAAAAAAATATTAACAAGTAACATTATATGCTGCATTTGAATGAAGGACATTTTCATTAAATTGAATTAAAGCTAATTCGTACGTTACAATAGCCCCTGCCATCTAAAATCATTTAAAACTAAATTTATCAGAACATTACATAAAAATAAGTGTTTTTACACAAAAAATTGACTTACACTCAAGACGATTCCCCTGGTAACGTAAAAAAATTTCATTCCAGTTAATGCCACTTCTGTAAAATGAATTTGATCTACAAGTCTTGATATCTAAAACAAGTTTGTAAAAGAAATATAGTGATACTTGTAGGTAATTAAGAAAACCTCAGAGTTGTAAACTGATGCTGGAGCTTTATGTAGTGTGTAGCAAAGACTTCTACTTTCGTCATTTATCCAAGCTCCATACAATGCCACAAAGACTGTTCTTAAGATTAATAGAAAAAAAGAGACATAATAGTAAGCCTTTAATAAAACTTCTTCTCTATATCTAAAAAAGAAAACCCTGTAGTAGGTGCACCAATATATATATATATAATTAAAGGTTTCAGTATTTTGCATTCATTAAAAAAGGGTGCGGGACGATAGGTCACACGAAAATTACGCCATAAAAATACAAGTATTTTAATGAAATTTTAACTCGAAAAGTTCGAATTCTTGCAAAAGAGCATTCCTCGAGTATCGTAGATATACAGGGTTTTTCAAGTTGATGGGCTATTAGAAGTATATGAATTAGTAGAACGAATTCAATTCTGCAACTTGGGCTCGTTTGGTTATTGTTTATGCCTCTTCTTTTTCGATTTACATCCGGTTATACCGGAAATAGATGTTAACTTTCTTATTTTTAATGGAATGACATACTTTCTTTTACATTTTCCGATAGAAAATCTGAATTCATGTATATTTTATAGGAGGCACTACCCCGAAAATATTGATGGATTTTGAGTTATTTAGTTTTCTTCAAAATTTTTGACATTTTGACTCCACTTAACGCCCCACGTAACACTGAACAATATGAAAAGTAATTAAAAATATTATTTACGAAAATTCTGTTACCTAATATGTTACATTTAAATAGAACACCTCTTTTTGCGAGTCTTATAGACAACGTGGGATTTAAGATATAAGAATTAATTTACTTAGTTGCCATAAAGTACATATTAGTCAGATAGGATGAAAGTTTTGCGAAACGATAAAGAAAAACGAAGATGTTCTAACTGAAGATAAGCATCAATCTAATTTTCAATTTAAAAATTTGCACAAAGAAAATAAGGGATGTAAATTAAATCTTCTCGAATCTTTCGAATTTAACACAGATAATCACCTTAAACTTACCCTTAATGACCAGTTACACATTAATTATTCGCCTCTGTTAAATATCCCCCCCCCCTACTTAATGATTTTGTAAGGTGAAACGATTCATCGTAAAGTAATTAAAATATATACCTGTGTTGTATTTATTTCTCATGGATTTAAGATTGTAAATTACTATAATGGTAATATATTCATTTATGGCAATATATCGCCATCTATCGACATCTGTTGCCAACTGAGGTATTTCATATATTATATATTCAACTTGTCCAACTAAATCACGTCGTCGTCGTCTGAATTCATACATATTTTATAGGAAGCACTACCCCAAAAATGTTAATAGATTTTGAGTTATTTATTTTTTTTCGAATTTTTTGACATTTGTACGTTAACATTTAAAAAACCGTAATTCAATTAATTTTTGAGATTTTGCTTTATAACTCGCAACAATTATTTATAACTATTCACATTATCGGAAAACAATTGTGGTGATTAACTAAAATATACAGGGTGTTCAAATTTTGTGGTCAATGTTGATCAACTTCAAGGAGACATAAGGCAATTTTTATATTTTTATATGATCGTCAGTGGTATCAAATGAAAGGTAGATGTGTCTATATGTGCATAAAATTCAAAAACATCAAAAAGGTTCATCGTGTCCATTTATTATTTTGCCTGCAACGCGGGCCCTTCGGGTTCGATTCCCGACCGATGCATTAACTTTTATTACTATTCCTTTTACTAATTGTTAGGTAAAATAAAGTGGGAAAATTGGTCGACTACAGGCGGTACTTTTCTTTTAAGAACATGGCACAAATAAATAAAACTGTAAATTTTACCTTAATGTATTAAATAGTTGGGTCAGAATGAAGTATAAATTCGCTACAAAAGACAGTAATGTTATACTTGATATATTATCGTCAACTATTCCTGTTAAAACGCATAGTTTATTATAGTCTTCCCTTATATTCTTCCAGAAATCAATACTGTTTACCTAAATAATTATAATTACAACTGGTGATTAAATAATTCGAGTAATAGAATAAAAAATTACTTTTCTTTTAATGGAGTCCTCTACATGTACAGTTAACTGTCTAAATCGCAAGGCAATGGGCGTACTGATGAGACCAATGAACAGGTCGGTGTATGACCAAGCAAAATTTGACAAAACTCGCACAATCTGTAACAATTTAAATTGTATGATAAGCACACATACATGTTTTTTTAATAGAAACTAAAATTTCAACTGAAAATTGTTTATAATTCTTTCTGAATAATATTCAGCAGAATTTACCTGCAAAAATATCCCAAAAAGTGTGGAATATCGCATAATTCTAAAAATATCACCATATGAAGTACTTCTAACAAATGTTTCAAAAAATGATGTATCTGATGTAGAATTTTTGTTTATACATTTGTAATAGCTAACCACCCATCTGTTTACTGTTGTTAATAAAAATTCAGCTGAAAAGCACGCACATTTTTCGCACTTTATTCAATATTTTTATATAATAAATTCAAATCTTTTAGCATAAACGTGTATTATATAAACGAAAAATAATTATTACCTAAAGCTACTAAAAGAACTACAGCTGTCATGGTTTTTAAACGAATATCCAAATTTGGTGGCCACCCAAACGATTTAAAGGATGCATCCACACAAATCCATCTTTTAATTAAATTTGGCCAGTTCATGGATAATTTTATAAACAATATTATTGTACATAGTATACTTACATTAAAAACAATTGGTCCTGAAATAAAACAAATCCAAAATGAAAATTTTTATTGCACTTTTAGCAAATTTCCTGTTGGAACTTTTTGGAACACCCTAAATACTCTAAATAAAGTGATAATAATTTACCTATTTCGAGGAAATTAAATCCTTCATGAAATAACAATATAGATTGAATAATTGTTACTATTAAGATACTAAATGCAAATGAAATACTGTAAAAGGTTTTCCATGATTTCCAACGAAATTTCATGTCTTCCACGTTCGAACTTAACACCCCATCCACAGGGAAAAGGGCGAAACATTGTGCCAAAATTAACATAAATTTGGTAGATTTGTGAATCGAATTTTCTTCCACTTTTACTGGTTTTCTGTTACCAGGAATTACGTAAATTATATTTCTATTCATTATAATTTATCTAAAAAAATATATATTCTAGAACATTTAATAATAATATAATACATATCTTATAATTAACTAATTATACGAAAATTTGTTTATGATATACTTACCTATTCGCTACTGATAATAAGAACTCACTTTTCTTATGAACTTTTGAAGTGTTCATAAATGTGAAAAGGAAGTTAACTTTTCTAATCACAAATTAAAAAAAATTGACATGCATTTCTAATGGAACCCCTAGCAAAGTAAAATTTATTAACATTATTTCCAATTTTTTATGGTGCGGTTTTGAATAATTGCTTTTCGCACCATGTGTCATGGTTTGAATGAATCGATCTTGTATTTTCCGTTAGTTTATAAAAAATTCATGTCTTTTGCCACGAAACTAGTTAAATTGTATGTATTTTCCGTAAACGCAAACATTCGAAGAATGCAAACATAAATCACACAACGCAGAATAAATATCTCATTATTTTTTTTAACCCAGAATATTACGAAAAAAATAATAGAGCTGAAGTGAATAACATTTGCAGACGAATTATTTTATATGAAATTGTCCTTTATTAGTAAAAATCAATAGAATACAAAAGTGATAAAAGAATTTAAAGTATTTGTATTGTTTTAGGAAACAAATTTATTACAACAAATCTCAAATCTAAGCAATACAATTCTCAATAACTTTTTATTGTGATCAAGTATAATATGCATATTTTTTCGAATAATGTTTTTATTATTTCAAAACTTTAATAGATTTTAAAGCTAGACAAATGTAGTATTCAAGCAAATAAATAAATATAGTTTTTTTATCACCACAGTCTCCTTTATTTTATTTCATTTTAGTTTCAAGTAATTGTTTTGTATATATTATAATACTGGGTACATTTTAATATAAATTATTTAATAGAGTTTAAAAACAAATCTAATAAAGTTACTTTAAATTAACGCAAAAAAAATAAAATTTACATTTACGTGCCAAAGTAGTATATATGGCGGCCTCTCTGATCGGATAACCAAACTTTATTATTTATGTATAATATAGTACAGTATTATGAATAATAATGAAATTGGCCTCTTTAATCTGTGACAAATACTTACAGTCTCTTATATAAATAGATGCACGACTTCGGCTTTTGGACGACGCTCAGCGACACCATAGTTTGCCCTACGTAAGTTTTCTAATGTGTCGGTAATACAGATTTTAGTAATTTATAAAATTATGTTAGTTTCGTAGAGTAAACTTATGAGGCGTTGATGCTCGACATTTCATACCCTGTTATTATTTAACCGGCTTATTTAACCTAACTTTATAGTCGTTATATTTGTTCATAAGTAAATTATGTCACACAGTGTTAATACTACGTTTATATCCGATAAAACGTCTAAAGTTAGATGGAAGACTGATCCTTTTAATGATTCTAATGTTTTTATTACTGGTAGTTGGGATGACGAAAACAATAACCTCAAATTATGGGAGTTCCAAGAGAATAAGGACGATACAGACACTTATCCTTTTGTTTTAAAATCTTGTGCATTTCAGGGAGATGTAACTGAATTACAGGTAAAATAATATTTAAAGAAATTGGTTACTTCTTTCACCGTCATATAGTTTGTAGATTTGGATTCGTTCGTTGTCTCATCATCTTATGGATCAGTTTATTTAATGAGAATTACACCAAACGAAAGGCAATTAATCGACATTGAAACAAGTATTGATTGGAATAAGATTCACCATTTTTCAGAAAACGAGATTGCTCCATGTACTTCATTGGCATGTTATAAAAATGACATAGTAACTTGTGGAGAAGATGGAAGAATTAACTTGCTAACAAGTCAACATCAAAATATTGTCTACTCTAATGGTAAGATAAAAACATGGTTATCTTCAACAATTGTAATGTATTTAATTTATTTTTAGATAATGCAGACAGTTGTTGTATAAACTGTGTGACTTTTTTGAAGTTTAATGAGGTTCTAACAGGCAACAATCGTGGACTATTAAAGATTTGGGATTTTCGTCAAAATCAAAGTTCACTATGCAATTCTTTCATCTTAGGACAAGATCAAATAGCAGTGACTTGTGTAGCTGTTCACCCATCCCAGCAACACATAGTTGTTACAGGGGATGAGGATGGTGATAATTTTATCTATGAGTTGTAGTATTGTATTACTAATAATTTTTGAGTTTAGGATCAATCACTGTGTGGGATCTACGCAAAAATACGTTTCCAGTAAATCTGTTGACTGTTCACACTGAAAGCATTTCAGAGATAAAGTTTCACCCTAATCATCCAGATCACCTGTTCAGTTGTTCAAGTGCAGGGGAAATATGGCACTGGTTAAACTCTTCCCCTAATACTACTACCCATTCAAAACTATTAAATCTTCAAGATACTGATCATAATCCCTGGTATATCAGCGATAACGTTAAAAATAAACTTGAAGTATTCAATTTAATGCCTAAACTACATTTTCCAATAAACAGCTTAGATTTGAGTCGAGATAGAGTTTTATGCGGATGTGATAACGAAGCCATTTATTTAATCAGCAATGTTGATATTAATTAAGTTCATTGGTTTTAATAAATTTTTCCCTTTTATAAAAAAATTGTTTAAATTTTATAAGTAATATTTACGACTTCTTTTCCTTTGCCCTTTCCTGGTTATTGCGCAAATAGAAAGAAGTTGAGAATGAAAAACCCTGTAAGAAATTAAATTCGTATTACATTCCAAGGCAACCCAGACAATAAACTTAACTTAAAAACATGAATTAGAGAACAATAAAATTTTAAAAAATCAGTTCAAAAATTGCAAATTTAATTATAGACGTGTAACATAGAATAAAGAATTCCAAGTTGGAATCGTGTCACACACTGCTTATTAGATTTATCATAAAATTAAGATATGCAGGGTAAAGACTGAAAAAAAGTAGTCGACACAGTGCATAAAGATATATATTTAAGTCTTCATGTACAAGCAATATTACATTATTTGTATAATAATAAACCTACAAATTAAGGGATCCTGTGACACCCTTGCATCATCGTAATTGGAACAGCAATTATACTGCGAGATACGAACACTGCACTTACATAGTAGTATGATAGGAAATAAAAATTAGAGAACAAATGAATAAATCGCGCGTGTATTTTTATGTGTATGTGTTTTTTATGTATGTCTGCCTTACATCGACGGTCTGCCCCCTATCGCCAATCCCTCGAAAAAGAATAAAAACAAAAGAAAGAAACCACTGCTCATCTACTACAATATAATAGTAAATTATTAATATTCATTATTATTATAATGTTTATGTGTTTTTTATATAATTATTATGCTTTTTTATTTTTATTTCATCAATTATGTGTCTAAAATCGGTTTGAACCGGCTTCACGTTAAAGCTAAAGAGTCGACAACGCTTCCGAAAAATCCGCTACAAATAATAATAATAATCGTTAGGATAGTAACAGTGATAAACTATAAGCAGTTATCAAACGAATTATTCATGCAAAAATGTACTACGAATAGGTTCTTTATTTATTTTTTTTTTATATCATCTATTTCTATCGTTTCTGCGTGTTGTAAGTTGTTGCTGTTGTTAAATGGACCGCATTGTTTTTTTTTTCGATTTTATTACGCAGTTGTTATCTACTCTATTAGTTGTTATTTTTTCGTCATACGCACGTATCCAATCGAGAAAAACCCTACAAAGGACAAGGCGTCTCCTGCTTACAAAGTTGGTTGATATATTTTTATACTTTTACATAATTATTATTTTTAATAAATCAGCGTATTGTTGCGGTTACTGGTTCCATTTCCCACCCAATCCAGTCCATCCCTAAAATTTCGACTTTAGTTAATTCTGTTTGTAGTAAATCATCATTCAGAACCCTTAAGAAAACTAAGACAAAATTCAAGTTCATTTACTATAGGTACACACATTAAAATTGGAATTTTATGTGTATTACAAAAATTAAGTTTGTACATCAGTTTTAATGAACAACGACCAAAACAATTGTTTGTATTAATTTACTCAAAAAACAAAAAATTTACATATACATTTGTTGCAAAAATATGATTGTATGGTAAGAATACTTCTTTATTTCCTTCAAAGTTACAGGGAAAATAAGTCGAAAGAGGTTTGTGAACTTACGTGATTTTTGTCCTGCAAGTCGGCGATATTTGGACGCGGATCCCATGATGGTTGTTCCATTTTTAAAGCATCTGGTTGCCCATAGTCCAACGGATGCATGTTGGCTTGATGCTGTAAAAGGAACGCTTGGAGGAAGGGAGCACTGTTGGAGAAAGCATGAGGATTTTCCACAGGCAGTCCTTGCTGTCAAAAGGAATACAATATTAGGAATTTTTTGTTATAATAAGCATATTTGGCAAAACGTTACCTGATAGGAATCCATTGGATGCGTCATATAATCGGCTTCCATTTGATTCCTTATTATAGGATAGCGATCATAATTGCCTATTCCACTCCAGGGTCTGCCAACTACCATCTTGGATTCATTCCCAAACATCCAACTATTACTTCCGCTACCATCTACTAAAGGATTCTGCGACTTACGTGCTCTCTCTGTCCCTATAGGCTGAGGTGGTTTCCTGTTATCGTCAACGTAATGACCAGCGCCATCACTCAGATGAATGTTATGGGAAGAGGGCAGGTTAGGAGACATCGCTGGAGATCCGTTCACAGTTGTTAGATCTGCTCCGTTTTCCAAAATGTCTCCGCCTGTGGCTCGGGCAATACTATGTAAGGTCATGCCCGCCATACCGCTCATCAATTCGCTTTGTTGTTGTTGAGTGAAGGGCTGTTGCATAAGGAGCCACCTATTATGTGGAGATGGCGAAGAAGCTCCAGGTTGTGGTTGCTGCTGTTGGCGATGATAGGTTCCAATGGCGGCAGCTGCAGCGTTCTTGCTCATTTGTTGTTGGTAACCATTGAACATATGTGCTGGATGTTGTTGCTGTTTTGCGTGTTGTTGCTGCTGCTGTTGTTGCATAGAACTGGCAAAATCTGGAGCTTTGGGATTTAGACGAGACATAGTAACCGACGGTGTAGATATCGGTGCTACCTGTTGTTGGGAGTAACTCATATGTTGCTGCTGTTGTTGATGATGGTATGAGGAAAGCAAATGTTGCTGTTGTTGGGCTGCTGCGGCTGCAACGGCGGCTTCCGTAGCTGAGTTCATATTCAGAAGACTGTCTGCAAAATTCGCGGATACTGATTTATACAGTGTGGTATCGGAATGCGTAAGATGGTGCATCGAACGCGATGAAGACGCCGGTGGTAGGTGAGGATCGGCGGATCCACCCCCGTTTGCGTAGAAATGTTGCTCCGGTTGTTGGGGTTGTTGCTGCTGACCACTGTTTGTTGCTGAAGATACACGCCCGTGAATCATATTCGTACCAATTGGAGCTAATTGTGGTTGATTTTTTGGCGAATCGAAACCTTGGTAATTGACGACTGATGCAGAAGAAGACGCTGCCGGCAGACTTGGAGGCGTAGTGCTGTTACTGCTTGTTTTCGATGAAACCGGTGAACACATAGCGTTACTATTTGAATTTCCGCTACTGGTTTGTCCACCGCGATAACCAGGTGCTTTAGACGCATCCACTTGTGGAGGCGGATCGTTGTCGATGAATTTAGGTGGGGTGGTTGACTGCGAGATACCGCCGCCCGTTACGGCCGCGAAATTTACCGGTTGTTTGTGAGATTCGCTCTCTTGACGCCATGTAGGCTGTTGAGCCATGGAGTTAAACAGCGAATACTCTTGCGTCGTTAAGGTTGTCGTTCGACACGTATCCTCAGCAGTCTTCAGGGCGCTGGTTTTTACAGAACATGATCCACTGTTGCCAGAGAACGGAAGCATCTTGGCCACGCTTTGGAATTGTTGGAGACTCGGTGGCGCGGACGCGGTAGGTGTCGGTCGATGGTGTTTCGGTGAGCAGGTGACGGCAGACTGTTGTTGTTGCTGGTGCTGCTGCTGTTGTAAAGGAGATGATGGACCAGTACAACCCTGCTGAGGAACATTGAGGGAAGTTTGCGTGGCAGTTTTTGATGGTTTGAGACCGCCGCCCATGGTTGTAAGGTTGGAAGCAGACGCAGTAACGGGAACGTGGTGCACAGATGTTGTTTCTGTTAGTTTAGCAGCGAATGTTTGATTCGCAGAGGTGGTTACTAATTTAATGGGACCACCACTAGAGGTACTTCCACGGCCTCCTGAAGGCAAATTTGATATCAAATATAACACAATAAACAATAAAACAACTAACTACCTGACGCTGACACTATAGCAGATGTGGTATATGACACGGTGTTCTTAGTGTTGGCAATCTGAGCGGCAGCCGCAGCAGCTGCGGCAGCTGCATTTCTTTCGGCCTGTGCAGCTAGTCGGGGGGCAATAACTCGTGTTGTTGATGATGTGATCGTACCTGCTCCTCCATTACCACTACTTCCGCTCCCTCGCACTTTAACCGTCGCTGAAGCTTTCGCGGTAGTTGTCGTAGACGCTGTTACCATAACTGTTTTGTGTTGTACGAACGTTGTGGCAACTGTCGAGTGTGACACTGTCACCACCTTACCGGTTACTTTTTTAGTCTGCAAAGGAAGATAAAAGAACAGTTTAATAATAAAAACGAAAGATAATAATTGCAAATGTACCCCTATCTGTGTTTTATCCCATAATGTTGTTGCAGTCGTGGTGGTTTTTGTTGTTTTCGGTAGCATTTGCAAAATATCTACGTCTGGATCCTTGATTAACGCCGCGATCAATAGGTGGGCTTGTTTTGTGGCTTCAGGTGAGCCCCTGGATTATTATTTATTTTTAGATAAATAAACAATTATTTAATAAAAAACGGTCTTACTTTATGGTAATGATTCTTTCGCCTTGTCCCTTGCTCTGTTTCTCGACTTCGATGTGAGCACCTGTTGCTCCTCTAATGGCATTGATGTTACTACCACCTCTTCCGATCACTCGTGAAATTGCGTTGAGCGGTACTGATACCTTTTTCACACCGACTATGTCAACACTACTGGTACCAGCACCACCACCAACACTCGTACTCGCCGCTATCGTTTGCACCGACGACTTTCGTACCACTTCCTTCCATCCCTCTTCCCTTTTACCGTTCGATTGCTTTGGACTTGTAGATGAAGCTGCGCCACTCTTCGACGTCGATTGAAGCGATATCGAATCGTTATCGTGACTTGTACCGTGACTCTTTCGATTTTTATTAGATCCTGCCGAAGATACATACGTCTCATTACCGGTGGCCTGGAAGTCTTCACGTTCCGCCGGGTGCTGTTGTTTCTTTACGTTACTATTTTGATATAATATGGAGTTTTTTATGGTAGTATAGTTATCACTAGAAACCTTATCATGTTTGATATTATTATTGTTATTGTTACTAGCGCTACTTAAAGACGTCAAATCTTTGTTTATGTTCTCTTTATTGGCTTTTTTGTTTGCAGCAGATGAAGTTTTCTTTTTCTTTTTGTCTTTGCGTTTTTCTTTAGTTTTAACTTCGTTGCTCGAGCAGCTTCCTTGACTGTTGGCGTCAATGCCGCTGTCGCCCTCTTCCTTGTCGATCACTTCCGGGGCGTGTAAGGGCGATTCAGATTCGTTCGTTTCATTTATAACGTCATCATCATCACCTTTGTCGTTCTCCTCTGATTTCTTATCATCGTTATCATAATAATCATCGTTCTTTTGGTTATCTTTGTTCAGTTTTCGTTTTTCTTCTCGTTTTTCGAGCTTCTTCTTTTTCTTTCGTTCGCGCCTGCGCGCGGCCGCAGCTTTTTTAGATTCTTCCCGGTTTTTTTCCATGTCTAGTTCTTCGAGGAGTATGGATGCGTTCTTATTCGCCTTTGCAGCTTGCGTCTCTTTAGCTGCCCTAATTACTTTTACACATTCCTGACATTTTTCGAGAAGTTCCTTGTCGCTTATAGTAGAAATGTAGCGAATCATTTCCTGATCACTAGGGAACTGCGTTACGTGATTAACCATCCATTTGACCACTTTAACATGGCCCTTACGGAATGCCGCCATAAGACATGACACCTTGCGGTTATCTTGAGAATCTATGTCGGCGTTTAGGTTATACAGGAGTTCTACAACGCTCAAATGTCCGCCGTTTGCTGCGAGCCATAATGGCGAGTTACCTTTCTTGTTTTTGACCTCAACGGCTGCACCACGGCAAAGCAACAGCTCAACAAAACGACAATGACCTTTGTCCGCTGCTATTGTCAGGGCAGTGTCTCGAGAGGAGGGTACTGGGGCTGCGTTAACGTCTGCCCCTTTATCTAAAAGTACCCGACCCACTTCTACGTAACCACCGCTCGCAGCCTCCATTAGGGGTGTTAAACCAGTCTAGAGGAGAATATATATTGAAGAGTCAGACAAATCGTACAATAAAATAAGATAAAGTGAATACATTACCTTAGCCCGGTGTTCGACATTTGCTTTTCGGTCCAAAAGGAGACTAACTACTTCGTGCCTTCCTTGAAAACAAGCCAGAGTGAGGGCGGTGTTTCTGTTAGTTTCAATCTGAGCATTGATGTCACTTCCACAGTCCAATAGGAGTTTAACAGCAGCTGTATGACCATTCATGGCAGCCAACATAAGAGGAGATATACCTAATTTACTTCCAGTACGCGAGTTTATTTCGGCGCCGTGGTTTAACAGGAGTTTAATAATGTTCACGTATCCTCCAGATGCGGCCAAACTGAGGGGGGTGTAGTCGGAAACGTTACGATGTTCTTTATTTGCTCCCCGCTTCAAGAGAAGTTCTACTACCTATTAACAATTAAAAAAGAGTTTATTAAGTTCCGATATAGATTCGAAATTTGCCAAACGTACCTCGTATCGTCCACCGGAGCATGCGAGGCTTAAAGGTGTGTCTTTCGTTCGTTCAGACTGCGCCTCGATGTCTGCGCCATTGTTCAGAAGAATCTCAACGACCTTATCATGACCCGCGGTTGCAGCCAAAATTAGAGGAGTGAAGCCTTTCTTATCACGGTGTTCTTTATCTGCACCTCGCCTGATTAATAGTTCAACGAGTTCCTCGTGACCCCCTGCACACGCTAACGTCAATGCAGTGTCGTGGTTGCTTTCTGTCTCTGAGTCCAGGTCCATACAATAGGTAAGGGCCGGCTGTTGAACTGTACCGCCATTTCCACCACCTGCAGCAGTCCCTACACATTGTTGATTCACTGTACAAAAAAAAACAATACATTTGATAAGAAGTAATTGATTTTTTTTGCAAAACTCACGATGGAAATAATATTAAAAGAAGGATGATGTATTTATTTTTAAATAACAAACTTTATAGCTCAAACCCCAACGCCAAACCACAACACAAAATACTTTTTGGTAACAAAGTTATCTTCTTGAGGGACTGAAGAGAACTGTTCAGTTTTCACATTTTGTGTCGTGTTCTAGCGTTCGGGTTTGAGCTATACAGTTTGTTCTACAACTCCGCCAAAGTTTCCAGCATTTTGATTTTAAAATAAACTTTTTCACTTTACTAACCTGCATTGGTATCTATTTGGAAGTTCTGCCCCTGGTTTTGCGTAAAGGCATTAGTTTGTGGACCATTAGCCTGATTCCTGAGTAAAAGTCTGTTCTTCTTTACTTTAACGTTTTCCTGCGTGGAAGAGATTGCGACCTTTGTTTGTTTTCGATTCTCGGGTGCTAAGGGCGACGGTTGGGGTGTTTGAGTCGCCGCCTGTACTTGGTGCGTGTGCTGCTGTTGCTGGTGTGCAGCGAGGAGATGTTGATGATTAGAGCACGGCACTTGGCAGTGATGGGACGTAGGGACCGTGCTACTCGTTGGGACATGATGGCATGCCTGCACAGGAGTGCATGTAGATTGGATTGCGGCTACGTACGGTTGAGACGCAGGACTTCCAGCCAGCGTCACTACCGACGTCGGGACGCCCGTTGTTAAAGTGTCTCCCGAACTTGCTGTATAAAGAATATATAAACTTTGTAGTGGTGTTATTTTTATTTCTGTATTGTAATACTTACCCAATTGTTGCTGTACTATGTTCATACCGGCATGGAATCCAGCCTGGTATATAACTCCGGTTTGGTCTTTATTTGACATTGATGCAACAGCTTGCAGATAGTGATCATACGGATATAATGTATGCTGAACCTAAAAATTGTAATATGTGTGTAGTGTTAAATTATGTTGCTGTAAATGATTAAAATTTTGAGAAATTTACGTATCCATTTAAAAACTGACCTGTACCGGCAATTGAGCTGAATTGGCAGGTATGAAGTATTCGATTCGCGAACCATCGCTTTGGGTGGTGAGTTCATGTTGGGCTGTTAATGAGGTCAGAACGGACTCTTCTAAACCAGGTGTGTAAGGCTGTATCTATAAAAAAAATCGTAATTGTAACGATAATCACATTATAGTATCTAATTAGTTATTATTGTTTTAATATTTTATTGGGTAAAAAGCAAACGGTACCCAATAAGACACTTTACCTGAACTTTATGTTGCTGCTGTTGAAGTTGTTGGTTAACTTGTTTTGTGAAGTCATTAATTTCGTAAGAGTCTAAGGATTGAACGTCGTCCACCAAGTCGTTGGGGAAGGATGTTGTTTTTGTATCTGTGCCCCTGTTCTTCTGCTCCAGATAAGCCTTGGTGGACGTTTCAAGAACCTGTTCGTACAGTTCAACGCAAGTCTTTTGTTCCGTGCGATTCTGCTGAATCTGAATTGAAAATAGTACCCTCTTACGAACACACACAGAAAAAACCAAGCATACAAAACGAGATATAACTACCAACAACAGGTGTCATGAACGAAACGTTGTATGTGAATTGTGCGGGGCGATGTTCACTGAGGTTATGTCGGTTAGTTTTGAGTTAGTCAATTAAAAAAAAAAAGGTAGGCAACAATGGGTATCGAAAAATACAAGCTCAAAACTAAAATGATTTTGCACAATCGTCAAAAATGCAAGACAATTCTTAATTGCCTCGTAAAGACACATTTATTAAAAGTTGAAAAGTAAATTTAAAACCTAATCAATATAATAAATTTACAATGTTAATTAATGTGTCTATACAGCACGAAGGTCAGAAAGATATGGACTTTATGATAGGAAGGTAAAGGGACAAAAAGAACATTTGAAAATAGCGAACAAAAGGAAACGAGAATATGTAAGATAGGAGTATGTGTTTAATAGATGCTTCAAAACAAACACTTGCAATTATGATAAAGATCAAGCGGTGTAATAACCTGGTAATATTTGTTTAGAGGATGAAAAGGAGAGGAAAGCAAAGAGCAAAAAAAAAAAATGAATCGATGATTGTGATTGGTTGTACCTACCGGTGAACCGACAAAGGCCGCCCTTATGGTGCTTATTTGCTGGGAATTGTGAAACTGTTGCAGGATCGAGGCGGTTAGCAAATTCGATTGCTCGTCACCTTTCAAACTCAGTGTATCCTGATCAAGAGAGTCGATGTCCAAATTTTGGATGTTTAAAGCATCGCCAACATTCGGCATTTGGGATTGTTGTTGCTGCTGCTGCTGTTGTTGTTGCTGATCTTTGGCGACGAACAACTGGGACAATTGGGATTGTTGTTGGGTGTAAACGGCCGTTTGGTACTGTTGCTGCTGTTGATCTTGACTTATTTGTTGTTGTTGTTGTGGTGGTTGAGGGGGTGGTTGCTGCTGCAGCAGTTGTTTGCGCAGATTTTTACCTTCTTTCTTTGAAACTGGCTTTGCTTTCGGCCTATCACTGATCGCAGTATTCTACAAAAAGTAAACGGGATGCCGTTAACTTCGGATCGAGGGTGGGGGGAGTAAGGATCACAAGGGGGGCACGATAATGTAATTTCGACTCTGTAATTTAATCAATACGATCGATTTAACAATTTCTAAATGTTATTAAAATAGGACAAAGATATTTAGTTATTTATTTACTTATAGGATTACCCATCAAAGACACAACCTCAAAACATTTCCCCCCCCATTGCATGTCTTTATATTGACTTACCTGACTAACTTCTGCGTGAGCCGCAACAGTTGGGAACTTGGGGTGCGGTAGAATCGAGTTGGGTACTGCAATGGGTCCATGTAAGGGGGCAAAATAATAAGCGGACGGCGCTTGCGCTGCATTAAAATTACTCGTCGCGTCACTTCCGGCTGGAACTGTGTTGGCGCCCCCACTAGACGCTCCGTTCATGCTTAATTTGAGGGGCACCGCAGGTAGACAAGCGGGGCCTGCGTAGAAAGTATTGTGGACTTGTAGGTTGGTGTTTGGAGAGAATACTGAAGATGATGGCATTATGCCAGTCCCTAGCCCTGACGTAACGAAAAAGAAACTGTTTTTTTCTTCTTTACTGTATCATTTTTGCGAGCAATAGACGCAATGTCGCGCAGTTAAAATAAAAACTAATACAAGTTAGATGCAAGCCAGTTAATGATTAGAATAACAACAAAAATAATTCAATAAGCAAGAGATTATGAAGTGAAGGCTAGAACTGCGTGATAATGACAAAACAGTTTCATTACTGTTTAGGTTGTTGCAAATATCAAAATTTGTTAGCAAATTATTTGTTAGTTTTTAAATATCTCTATAAATAAATAACTACTGGCGGCGTAACGTACACCATCTGTATTATGAAATGTTATAGATGTATAGTACAATTAGTGAATTTACGTTTGTAGGTTGTAAAAGCGTTGAACAGAACAGCTAAGAGAAGTTTTAATAAGCATCAGTCTCAGTTTGTAGCCCAACTGGTAGTATGAACACAAATTGCATGTGTAGATGTATGTCAGTAAGATTCTGCCTCTCTTTAAGACATTGCATTTGAAGAAATGTGTAAAGAACTTTTGTAACAATACTTAAATCGTCTGCTTACAAGGCATGGCTTTTCCTTTATTGTAAGAGATAAGAAACAGCTTTCAGTTCACAACAATTTACTTTTTACCATTTATAGATATATTCACTAAATGTACTATAATCGCTCTGCAACAACCTTTGTATCATTATATAGATTTTTTTTCTTAATATATGGGGCTAGGGTACTGACACAAAATGAATGTTGCACAAATTAAAAATCATTCTACAAGCACTTTTATGTTATTATGTATTTATATAAAATGAAGATTTCGTAATTAACAAAATTTCCAACTAGATAAAATATCAATAAAGTTTTAAAACACTAAAGAAGTATTTACTATAATAACGGTTTTAATATGTAATTTATTATTTTTAAATGAATACGAAAAATAACTTAGATAAAAAGAAACTAAAAAAGCGATGATATTAAAAATAGTAACCATGAAAAGCGTTTTTTAATATTATCAAACTTACTCTACAAAAACAATTAAAAATAAATAGCAACAGATAAAAGCAAAAAAATACCTTGCTGCTGTTGCTGTTGAATCTGTTGTTGCTGTTGCTGCTGGGTTTGTTGTTGCTGTTGTTGCTGGGCTTGTTGTTGCAATTGCATTGCTATCTCGAGACTCAGCATATGAGGCACGGTGGCGTTTGCAGCCCCACTCTGATCCTGAGGTATGGCAAACTGAGACAAAAGCAAATTACTAGCTTGTTGTTTCCCATGGAAATCCCTTTCAACTTGCTAAAAAAAGAATGAACATTATTTATTGTTTAGAAATTTAATAATAAATGAACTTCAACTTACATGTAATTCTTCTAATATCTGTTGCTTTTGCGTGGAACCGTCGTCTGTAAGAGGTGGTGTGATACAGTTCTGCATATTTTTCCTTTTCTTGATGTAGTCAATGATGCTGCCACCGCCGCTGTTCGGATCTTCGTTCAAGAACTCACTATCTTCGAGATCGCTCAAGTTTGGTATTTTTTCGAGGTTTTCGGCGACAATATCGGGCGTCATATTTGGAACAGACGTCCGTCTTTTCGGCGTGCCCGACTTTCTCGCGTTCTTCGACGTCGCATCGTTCGTTGTTCGCAAAGATGGCGACGTCTGTTGCTTATTATTGACGACTTCGTTAACGTTCTGATTTTGTTCTTCCTCTGACACTATCCTAATGGCTTCGGGCACCTCCTGGAGCACGGGTGATGTGATCGTTGGCGGTGGTTGGTAAAAGTTCAGGTTTGGAGGAAGTGCGGTCGTTGGGATAGGAGAGTCTCGGTTACCCGGTAACACCGTAGGGGCAGCACCTTGTTGACTTAAAAGGACCGAATGTGGAAAGTCTAGTAACAGTTGGACGACAGTTGTGTGCCCCCCTTTGGCCGCTTCTATGAGCATCGTGGAGTTGTCTTTGAGCTTGTGATTAGGATCGGCGCCGTGGGCGAGCAAAAGTTCGACCACAGGAAGATGACCTCCAGCGCAAGCCAAAGACAAAGGCGTGTGATCGTTGTTTGACGTTTGTCGATTCACGTCGGCTCCTTTTGAGATTAAAAATTGAACCGTACACAAGTGACCAGCACGACAGGCTTTCATTAACGGCGTCCGGCCCCCTTCTGATTCGTGTTCCTTTAATAAATAAAAAAATGTATAACATTAAAAATTACCTGTTACAACAAGTATATAATTAATTAATATTTTTGTATATCTTTACCAAATCAGCGCCGTACTGAAGTAAAAGGTCAGCAACGTCTGTATGTCCGTTCTCACAGGCGTAAGTGAGGGCCGTGTCCCCAGTTTGGGTTTGAGCTCTAACGTTGGCGTTATTCTCTAAAAGGTACTTGACAAGTTCTAAATGTCCCTCTTGGGCTGCTTCCATCAACGGGGTGGAAGCTCCCAATTCGATATCGGCGCCAGCCTTTATTAGAAAGTCAGCAACTTCGCTAAAACCTCCACAGCAAGCCAACGTCAATGCTGTTTCTTGGGTCTCATCCGTTTGTGCATTGATGTTAGCACCTACAGAAAAAAAAAACCCTGTTTATGCATTTCCTTAAAGATAACTGCGAGTTCGTAATACAAATTATAAAATTTATAAACTACATTGAATAGATAGAGAAAAGGGGACACTATAGCAGGCAATTAACAAACAGGAACTTTTTCTTACCTCCAAACAACAGTGGGTACGGTTCAAAAGTAAGAAACTCCTTGTTTGTTAATATCAATACATATAAAAAATGCCAGTTCTCTAATACTTAATTTAAAGACTACGTAGAATGTACAATGACAACAAAGTAAGCACAATACAGCAACTTAAATATTAAATTATGACCAAAATGATTTAAGGAAATATATTAGACGTAAACAACTGTTGGATGACCCCACCTGCTCCTTTTTAACACAGTTTTTCGCTTAAAAGCAATAAAATTGACGATTAGGCAAATTAATAATTGTCAAAACTAAATTTTCAGGTTAAAAACCCGTCAAATTGATTTGAAATGAATGTACGTTAGAGGAAACAACAGAATATCAAAAAATTAATAAAAGAGTTAGGTTAACAGATGCCATAAAGGCGGGACAATTCGAACAGTTATTGATTAGGATAAGGCAAATTTATAACGTCAAGTCAAACATTTTAAAAGGTTATAAATAGAAAATTCGTAATTTATTCCTATTTTTTATCGAATTATAATTACTTTCTAAATTATTTACTATAAAAGCGATAACTAACCTTGACTTAAAAGAAGCGCTACCATTTCTTCATGCCCTTCTCGCGCTGCTTCCATGAGAGGGGTATATCCTTCATCATTAACTTCCTCAATGTTGGCTCCCCTTTCTATAAGCAACATAGCAAGATCTACGTGACCCCCGCAGGCAGCTAGCGTGAGTGGCGATTCGAAACTATCAGCAGGCATATTAACTTGAGCACCGGAGTCCAAGAGGAGCCTTGCCACTTCTACATGTCCATCCATACTCGCTTCCATGAGAGCAGTGTGCATCTCATCCGTCTTGTGCTCCTGGTCGGCTCCGGCTTCCAGCAAGAACCGTACCATGTCCAGGTGTCCCTTATAACATGCTGAAAGAACAATATATATATCAAACAGTTTGCAGAGAGATAGAGATTATTATTACACCTACCCAACGTTAGAGCAGTCTCTTTGAATTCATTAGAGTGGGTATTAATTCCAGCCCCGTGCATTAGAAGGATCTTAGCCAGTTCCACGTGGCCAGCACTGGCAGCTTCCATTAAGGGTGTGTGACCATTCTCATTATGATCTTCTACATTGGCTCCGTGCTCAAGAAGGAACTTTACCACTTCAGTGTGACCACCAGCACAGCCATACATTAATGGTGTGTTTCCTAAGCCGAAAAAGTAAATCAAAAGATACACTTTGTCGCTATAAAACAGAAGGACATGGATAGGAAGATGTTAGAAGGATAAAGGTTCAAATGAGAAGCGCTATTATTACCTGAGGATGACTGTGCATTCACATCAGCTCCATGGGCTATAAGTAAACGCACGATGTCCAAGTGACCTGCAGATGCGGCTTCCATTAAGGGAGTGCATTCACCCTTGATCCCCCGATCTTCAACATTTGCATGCATTGCTAATAAAACCTACAAAAAAAAACAATTGGTTGTTAAAAAAAGAGGTTGATTTTAGAAGTCAATAGTGGGGGATTTACCTGAGCTAATTCGAAATATCCTGCACTACAAGCAAGTGACAGTAAGCTTTCGCCTTCCTCGGACGTTTCGTGCACCGATCGGCCTTCGGTTAGCAGTTTCCTGACTGTACCGACATCACCATCAGTGCAAGCTTCGACCAAGGATGTTTTTTCGGGCTGGTTGCGCGGATTGTCGGTACGCATACGCGTCAAAGCCGCTGCAGCCTCGTCTAGAGCACACGAGACACTCGAGGTTAAACGTCTCAGTACTTCCGGGTCGGCTAGATGCTTCCCATCCTTAGCCGCTAACTGGCTTATACCTGTAATAAAATAAAATAAAGTTATCAATTTTATCGTTAATACATTTCGATAAATGGTCATTAAAATACCCTGCAAGACTGTGGAAAAACATAAATAAAAGAGAACATCTAAGACAAATGATGGTTGAGGGAATGTTTGTTGTCAGCGAGTATTTTAATCCTACAAAATGACGCTTGTGTGACGCCTATGTTTATTCAGGAACGTTCTCGTATTTGCGTGAAGTCCAATAATGTTTGTGAATAAATGAAGAGTCAGTTTTAGTTGATACATAGAGCGTATGACCGATTTCATATTCCCGTCCGTTATATTAAAAGTTCAAGCTCATTCTTTACGGTGTTGTTATTGAAAGTAGATTCTTTGTGTATACATGTTCAAATGTGTGTGAGTGCCACTAGCTTGCGTGTATTATAGTTGTATGGATGCCACCGAGGTGTTTAAAACGATTGTGTAGACCTTGAATAAAAATTGCAGCGAAATAATTAAAAAGTTTCAAGACGCGGCCTAATCGATCAATTGACTATTTCAGAACGAAATTACTGGAATTGGTTTGTTTGTGCCAGTCAGCAATTTACACTTGAAACACATTCTTTACCTGTAATAAATACCGGTTATTATAATAATAGGAAAATTATTTTTTAGTAATAAAACAAACAAAAGATAGTGTATCGTATTATCATTGATTAAAAAAAGGTCAATTACAAAGAATTTGAATTCGTTTGTTTTCTAACGTAAAAACAAATGCAAAAAAGTTGCATCTTTACAAATTATTTGAATTCATATATAATATCGAAACAAATGCAGAAAAATAGAATTTTACGGATATGGACGTTACCTTTGACTGAGTGAATGAACAAACGCAACGCGATGATAAGTTCGACATGCGCAAACAGAGTCTGCAATTGTTTTATTCGGTCCCGGGTAGAGATACGTAAATTAAATTTAAAGTTTGTGCTCGTAGTGAATACTTATTCAGTTCACACGCGGAAGTTTTAATAGAAACTACGAAATTGCGACGAAATTAAAACAGCGTTTTTTATCGCAGGTTGTTGTACTCATTTCAAACAATTATTTTCTCTCAATCGCCAAAACGGTTAATTCAAAATAATAACATTCCAGTTGTTGGCCACTAGTTTTACAAGCACTCGACAAAAATCGAAATTGATGAACGTCTTATCTGAAAAAGTAATGGCCTTTAATAATATCACTAAATGTTATTGGTACATGAGTATATATTTGTGTACAGTATCGTGTAAAAGTAACGAGTTTATAGGTAAGGGCATGTGCATGATAAATATATATTTTAAATGTAAATGAAGATTTTGAATAGAAAAAAATCACACCTGCTGCTTGTAGTACAGCTTCTAAACGTGCTTGGGTTTCTAAATCTACAGATCTATCTTCTTCAGGGCTAAGAAGAAATTTGGCAGTTTCAACTTTTGGGTCTTCTTCAAATTCCTGATCAATAACAAACGACTCCACCTGTAATAACAACAAAATAAATTGTTTACTATTGTACGCATCTTTATACATAATAACAAATTAAAATCGTAGTCATATTTTTTTTAGTCGGTGTGAGAGTTTAAAGTACAATAATTAATAACTATTTTTTAACCATAATCAACATTTCCACTCTACTTTACTATATCTTATGTACAATAGAATATATACTATTACTATTTCGAAAAGGATTATTAATGAGGAAAATAGCACACATACAAAATACCTACTAGGATCATAAATGATTTGCATTATGCATGTATGAGAGCAATCGCTCGTTTGCTGTTGTTAATCACAAAGTTGGCTATGTACCTTTGGCATCAACCAGATATTATTTAAACAGTTGATTTATATCGGACTAATTTTGCAAATGTTTTTATAAAATAACGATCTCCATACATAGGTAAATTACAGATCCACGAAAAAGAAAAAATGTAAAATTGATGGAAGTGACAATAAACTACATATATATTATGTATAGGTTCATAGTCTGAACACAGGAAATCGCATTTATAGAGTTCAATCAAAACAGGTATAAATTATACAGGTCTGTTTAAAAGCGCAGTGTTTTAATCGAATCATTCATTGTAATCAACACGTGCCTCTATAATAGAGATAACGCAAAAAGCTAATAAAGCAATACTTAAATACTTTCAGATTTAGTTTAATACAAAATAATTTGTAAATTAAAGCCACGTCAGATGTAATAATGTTACGCACTTTACGTTCTAAGTATCCATTGTCTATTTGTTCAATTGTTTGTTTCAATTAAAGAAACAATGTAAGGTAAACTAATGAAAAAGTAAATCTAAATTTTTCACTTTACTTATTTTTTAAAATGTTTAAAAATTATACGATGTATATGCAACCATGTCATCAATTTCAAACA
The DNA here is from genome assembly GCA_963921985.1 of Agrilus biguttatus. Taxonomy (NCBI): domain Eukaryota; kingdom Metazoa; phylum Arthropoda; class Insecta; order Coleoptera; family Buprestidae; genus Agrilus; species Agrilus biguttatus. The sequence continues at coordinate 7,991,421 of OY998126.1, read as the reverse complement.
AAGAGGGTCATCTACATTGGGTTCGGGGAGTAATTAAATAAATAAACTTACTGACTGCGAAATTAACAGACTATGACGAATAATGTACTATTCAAAAATAATCGCATTAATTAATATAATTTAATTGGCTGTTATATAAATTTTTTAAGTTAGAACAATTACATTTACTATAAATAGAAAAATATAAAATTATGGGTTATTGAATTAACGATGCATTTGCTATTAAATATAAATAAAATAGTAATAATTTTTAAAACCATTTAGTTAAAATAACTTATTGCTTTTTGTCATTAATGTCGACCAAATATAATATTTAACTCAAAATTAATGATAGGGGAGTTTTGTTTATTTTTTTAGTTTGAAATAACAAAAATTGATTGTTTCAAATAATAAAGAAACAATGACCATGATTAAAAATTATGTTTTGGCTCCCAATGCCACGAATACAAAAGTAAATGAAAATAAAACAAAAAACAAACCCAAAACCATCTATATGCATACATAGGTACGTTTTGACCTGAAATTTTGTTAATTTAATGAAAATTATGATCTGTGAAATTTTAAAAGCAGGTAATAAACATTAACCAGCAACATTATTATAAGCATGTTATACACTATATTTAAAGACACGACCTAAAAAAAAACAATCGGTTAAATATACATACAAACATGTTCATGTTCATTGCTGTCCTCTTTTTATAAACAACGATTATTCGGTAAAGCTATTATGGGAAAGTTTAAAAGGAAATATAACGTAAATTTAACAACAAAATAGGAAATAGAAAGGTTACTCTATAAAAATATTTAAAACCACGTTTCAGTCACTATTTTATAATTGGCAGAACTGTCTACTATCCTCCATTCTTTCATTTATAATAATAGTTACAAGGACTGCAAAGGTTTCCCACTAGGTAAAATAAAAGATTGATACTTTTGTTTAAAACAATGACGACTTTTCCATGGGTTCCGTTAATTTCGCAACCCTGATCAAGTCTAGTAAATTTCTAGATAGCTCACACACAGGAGTTGCAACTTGCGCGTAAAATCGAGATTTATTGTACCCACCTGATACGATTAACGATTAATTTAGGGATTGCAAATATCCCGGGAACGATGGAAAATGAATAAAATTATTAACAAATTATCAAAAGATGAAAGAATCGAGGGAAAAAATTGCACGAGAAAAAAACTGCCACAAGATGTCTCTCGAGAAATTTTTCATTTTTCGACTGTTCTCATAAAACAAATGAACAACGCATGAAATAAAAGAATAACTTACCTCCGACCCACTGTCCTCTTCGCTTTCTGAAGAATCAGACATAAATCTTCTTCGTTCCGAGTATGTTTCGGTTTCTGATTTTGCAGGGCTGGAATTGGTCGAATTGGGAGTTGACGGCAAATTACCTATATCGCGTTCAACATTCACTTTTTCTATTTTTAGACAATCCGTGGTAGAATCTTGTGCTGCATTCTGCATTTTTGCATTTCCTAAGGATTATCACAAACACAGTTTTTCAGATTTAAATAAACACTTAACTAGATGTATAAATCACGGCTCTTAAACTCATTACATTACTATCACCGTCGCCATCTTCTAAAATGGAGGACACAAAAGCAAATTCCATACCTTCATTTTAGCCCTCTACTCATATCGAAGCGGCATCTGTTGCACGATAGTAACATTTCTAGAAAGTGCAATGGCGTTAAAATTTAAAATAACTTCAGTAATATTAATAAATTATTTAAATATCTAATAACAATAAATAATCAATTTAATCAGTTATAACTTAACGACATTACCTTTTCTTGAATACTGTGAACAATTTTAGAATAGTAATAAATTTTACATATTGCCCTCTTTATCTACTAATTGTGACTAATTAATTAAAACACATACGTAATTGCACCATTTTAGAAGCGTATTTATTTTATAAATACTTTTTTGTTTTATCTCTTATCACACATTTTTGTAAAAAGGCCACTGTTGCGATAATGGTTTGAAATACGCGGGTTACTAATAAATTTCCATGACATTAATAACAGGACAGGTCAGTATTCGAAAACATTACGTCAATGTTCAGGACCGGCCTTAACTTATACTATAAACAAAAAAGTTTAAAAATATTGGTTATTAAATATTCACTCAATTAAGTATTGATAAAACTCTTTCTTAATGTATTTGAAAATTATATTTGTTTCTGTAATAAATATAAAATAAAAACATTATCTCAGAAAAGTTAATTTTTATTACTAAAGGAGAAATTATGCACTAATGAACACAAAAAATAAATATAATTCAATCGATCTAATTACAATGGAACCAACGCAACCCATTTTCTTCAATAAAATAAAATACTGTATAAAATCTACAGAGGATTCGATATCGGGGCTTGATGGCCTTAGTCTATTCCATTGGCGGACCCATTTAAGGAGAAGCAATTCTGGACCACGGCCATAAAACCCGCATAATGAATCCTCTTCAGATAACGCCGGCCGCGAAAGCCTTAAATCTTTTCACTGCACAAAATATTTTCTTTTTAAATAACAAATATTTGTCTATTTTAAAACAAGAGTACAAAAAGCAGTCCTTTAATTGACGCAAATTATAATTAATTTACATTTTTACAAATTAAAACTATAGGATGTCACTACTGAAAAAACGAACATAGTAAAATGTAATTAAAATCATTTTTTACAAATACTCGAACGTCATTAAGTGAGGAAAATTATGTAATTATGTTTTATATTAAAACAAAAGTCAACTAGGTGGTATATAACATAAATATATAAACAATTAATTGAAAAGGAATTTAAAAACTATTTCACATCTATAAGAAAAACAACTATTTGTTGTGCTTTAATATCGACATTGTATCACCGCTTAACCTCTGCACAGTCTAGAACAAATATTGATAAAAGAACCATATTCTTATTAATTAGTAATATTTATTTCTGGAAATTCCTTATTTAATTTGACAAGCTGGAAATGAAAAACGATCAGATATAATAACGATAAAAAAACGAAAAAATCGCTAAATAAAATACCTGAGCCTTTTTTATTCTATTACACTTGTATACATCCAATGTTTTAAGAAATGGTAACGATAGTGCTGCTTCTCGACAACTTTTTACAGTTATATTAAGCCCTCTTAAGTCTAAAACTTTTAATTGGGTACATGTTTGTAAAATTGGCTCAAGATTTTCATCAGTTATACTTTTCCAACCATATATTGCAAGCCTACAAAATATAACAGGTTTTAACGTGCAATAATATAGACAGTAAATTAATTTAAGATCCACAAGATAAATAAAAAAGGTTTTTAAGAGTTAAAGAATAAAGTAACCAACAACTGAAAGTCTTATTTCTGTAAATGTCATACTGAATTATTGAAGAAAAAGTCGATTTTAGAAACAAATATTGTACTTTTCAAGTTTTGTACATCCTGCAGCTAACTGTTGCAAGGAGTCTTCGGGATCACAATGAAAGGGTCCCCCTGTTAACTCCAAAACACGTAAATTTGGACATTTAGCTATTGACCGCAAGCCTTTTGCTCTAACTTTCCTTTTTTCACATATATATAATTTTTCTAGTTCTGGATTATAATTTCCAATTACATCAGCAATTGTGTTTGTCTGTAGATTTGTAGTATCAGCTTTAAATAATAAGTTATTGAATGGGGGGTAATTATTAATTTTTTCAATAAGAAATACTTACTCAAACTAAGAATTCTTAAATGTTGGTTACTCTTAAGTAATTCTCCTACTATAAACACAGGAATTTCACATAGACAACATCTTAAATTAGTTAAGTTATGTAATTCTGGCAGTGTTCTAAATGAACCTTTGCATCTCAGTAAATGTAATTCTATAAAAGAAAAAGTTATTAGAATGATTAACTAGATATCAAAAGTTGTATTGTTAGTTACTCACTTCTTAAATTACTACATTTTGAGAGCTGTAAGGACACCTGCTCACTTGCACAACTTTCTACATATAAGGAAACAACACACCCTCCACACTTATTTAATAATCTGTAAAGTTTATTATGCAAAGTAAATATTTATGAGAAAATGACTTAAAGACAGCTATATGAAATTGACACTATAACTCCATAAGTATAGTAGAAATGGATATGGTAAAACATACTTTATGATCTGATTATCAAAATGGGAATAGTCATCTGGTGGTTTTCCCTTATCATAATGCTTGTAAATAATTTGAAGCTTCTTTGGAAATGATATCTTTGAAACATATGACTCAATATGTTTTGGATGATAAGAGTACTAAAATAGTATTTGAAAAAGCAGTATAAATTAATGACTTATGTACAGATATAACTTATTCTTACCTTTAAACAAACTTTTTGATATAAAATACCATCTCGAGAGGCTAACCAAAAACTTCTACATAGTAGTGCACATTTGGAAATGGTTTGAAAATCCAAGTATTTAAATATACATAACACTACCTCATGCTGAAAATAGCCACTAGTAATGTGATATAATTTGTTCAAAGGTGTTTAACGTTCTTACTGGCAATTTGGCAAAATAATTTGTTGTCTGGCTTGTTATAACCTCTTGGGTTCCAATAACTTGAGACAGTAAATCAGAAACTTTGGACTTTTTTCTACGAGGCTCTATTCCTTCAAATTCACATCTTCGGTTTCCAGATACGGTAGTTGTGTCGCTCATTATATTATTATAATTACATTAAAACACTACTACCTTGTTTAAGATATAAACAAGGTTAAACGTCAAACAACCAGCAAATATTCGGTTTATACATTACCAAGATATTGAATAATAAGTTAAATGGTTTGTTATGTACATATGAAACTCATGTTCTTACAAATTATCGAATAATTCATCGTTTATCGTCATTTAATTTCTAAAAAATAAAGAACATCAATTATGTTCATAAATTATATCAATTACACAAAAATACATATACTATACTCTATGGTTTGGTTGTGTATTCAGAGAGTGTAGTATTGATTTTTTTTGCATGTTTTACAGCTGTTTTGGACTGTCAAAAGCAAGTCATTAAGACAAAAGTTGCTAAAGAACTAAACCACTAAATAAACGTGGAAGGAATTAACTTCAGTAGTTGTAGAAAGTGTTGACTGTTTCTTTACTATCGTCACATTAGGACTAAAATTAATATAATAACTACTACGTAACAATAATTGAAAGTGTGGCTAATGTGAATGATTCAGATACAAACAATGAAAATGTAACAGTCTATACGTTTTTTAAACTAACTATTTGTGTAATTTAACATTATTGTAAGTATTTAGTACGTTCTTATTTAAATTCAACAAATGCTGGCTGATATGGCTAGTGTACCTTTAAGAAAATATAAGAAAGAGAAAAGTGAAGTAAGTGGCTGTTTAAAATATATGATTTTTGGCTTCAACGTTTTATTTTGGGTGAGTTTTGAAATCCAATTAAAAAGCAATTAAAATTTATAACAACATTTGTTTCAGTTGCTAGGATTGGGAATATTAACAGTCGGTGTATGGGCTTGGAGTGAAAAAGACATTTTCAACAACCTTACAAAAGTTGCCAATATTGCTCTAGATCCTGCGTTTATTTTAATGTGTGTAGGTATGTACAGCAATTGGATGTTTTTTAATTAAAATAAAAGAAATCGGCATTTTTGCGGGGGTGGAATATTGTGTGGCTGAGGTTATTGGTCATATTAAGGTAAATGTCTGCTAATTTAAATAATTTATTCATGCCATTGACCTATTAACTTGCAAAACGGGGCATAAACAAGGTTAAACCAAATGGAGACAGTAGTTGAACATTTAATGAATGAAAAATTATAGGATAATTAGCAACATCCTCCTTTATATTTAAATATTACTTTAAAACAATTTATTGTTTTTAATAATTGTTTGTGAATTATTTCTCTTCAAAAACTCATACAATATAATTATCTACTTGTATTTAATAGTAATGAATATATTCTAATGTTCTAGGCACAATAACATTTATTATTGGCTTTACGGGCTGTGTGGGTGCACTGAGAGAGAATACTTGTCTATTAGCTGCTGTAAGTTTTGAAAAATAGATGTAAATTACCTTTCAGAGATTTTAATTAATAACTTATTTTTCAGTATGCCATATTTTTGTCAATATTACTACTATTAGAGATGACTGTAGGGATATTAGGTTTTGTATTCAAAGATTGGGTAAGTTTGAAAATTGAAATGTGAATGTTAGTTTATGTTTGTCACTATTTTTCTAACTTTTTGTATTCTAGATAAAGTCTCAAGCAACTGCAGGATTTCAGGCGTTCATTATTCACTATAGAGAAGATCCTGACCAACAGAATTTAATTGACTGGATTCAAGAAGATTGGGTAAGTTAAATATACAATCATGATTCTGCTTCTTGTATGAGTATGCATTGTGCTATTTTATTATAAATAATTTTTTATTCTAGTTGCAGTGCTGTGGCATAGAGGGTCCAAAAGACTGGGACAGAAATAATTATTTTAACTGTTCCTCACGTGAAATTGGCAGTCGCGAAGCATGCGGAGTACCTTTTTCATGTTGCAAACGGAAACCAAATGTAATTTTTTATACATAAATAACTTTTTACTTTTTTATTAACAATTGAGACATATTGAATAAGTGTAAAAAAGTGATCACAATGTATATTTTTTATTTACTTTTTAGGAAATTATTAAGAACAAACAATGTGGTTATGATGTGCGAAAGCCTGGTTTTGTAAGTACTTTTGTGCATATTTTATAAGTAACCGTTTGGGGATAATAAAATAATTTAGAATAAAATTTCGGTCAGGAGCTGCAGTAAATGTTGGTAGGATACTACTGATTTCTTATAACTACATAAATATAGGGATCTAGTAGGATAACCATAGGTTTAATGCCTGAAAAAATTAATGTCTCATAATATAATGAGAGAAACTTTTACCAATATCGAACGTTGCTCTTATCCGAAAGCTAGAACTTCATTTCAAGCCTTTGGCGCCTGTAAACGTATACTAGAAAGCATGTAGTGAAATATAACATTTTTGCTAACGTAACAAAACATCAACTTGTAAAAAATGTCTTCTACTAATGTTTCAATACAATACTTTTGAATGCAGCCTGGAGATCGTCACATATTTGAAAGGGGTTGTTTAAGAGCTGGGGAGGAATGGATAGAGGGGAATTTAGTTCCTGTAGCAGGTGTAACTGTTGGAATAATGGTTCTCCAGGTATAACTAACAATTGCATGGCCCTGTCACTTTTGCTTGTTTATTTCACAAACTTTTGCATGATACTCTCGGAAGTTTTATATTCACATACTAACACACAAACGTGATTAAAACGAACATAAAAAAGGTAAGTGACGCATGTGCTTTAAGGAAGTTCACTTTTTAAAACGTTTTCGTACACGATATGTTGCTTTGTATGTATGTAACTCATTTCAGAATTTTGATTCCACAAAAATTATTAACGAGAAGGGATGTTTGGAAGCAGCGGAAGAATGGGTACAGCGCAACATGATTTCGTTAACAACAAGTGCATTCTTTATTCTTTTTGCACAAGTAAGTTTTTTATTTTCCAAAGTATTTTAAAGAGTACTTTTGACACTATTTAATCGTATTTTTAATAAAATAAAAAGTTGGATACCTTTTTTTTTTATTAAAGAGGAACCGGAGCAAGGGTAATTTCAAATAACATGAGAATTTAACAGAATATGTTTGTATTTTAACTTTTTCTGTTGATTCTCTAAATTTTTGTTTTTGAGCAGCTTCCGTTCGTCATTAAAAAATAAAAATAAATAAGCCCTTTATTACTAACTTTAGGGTAACTAACATCTCAACAAATTTTCAAGGTAAATAAATACAATAATTTATTTTTATAAATGTTCATTCAATGTTCATGCTTTAAAGTGTTGCATGAGAATTGCTTTTTTATTTATTATTTTTTTGTGTTTCAATAAACTACAGTTATATTTTAATTACATTTTTATGCATTTTACTTATACAAATATATGATAGTCCACTGCTTTGAAGTGTCTGATTTAATAAATTTGTTTTTTGCAGATATTGGGGATTTGTTTTGCTCAGAATCTGAGAGCAGATATTTTCGCCCAAAAAGCCAAATGGCACTGACAATCAAGGATCCCCGTGGCTGTGTAGTATAATGTATCATATTACACAGCATGGGACGCCAGTATATTGTCATCTCGCAGTTTGAACCAAAATGATATTACAACTTGTAATTGATAAGTAATTTATATGCTCGTTAATTTACTATGTCTGCGTGAATGTAAAAGTGTACATACACTGGATTGTAAAGTGATTTTAACAGTTTTAAGAGAGAATCAGTGACATTGATTGGTTTGACCTTTAAGCCACAGTATTATTTGTTAGAGTTGGCATATTTTTGTAATTCGCTGTGCTAATTAATTACTGTTCCATTGTATTGTATCAATTATTGTTCAATGTAGTTAGGAACATTTTTATCATTTAGTGACGTGCGAGTGATTTAATAAAATATTTTTTACAATAAATTTGAATCATCTACTTAAAAAGAGAATTGGATTTCTACTTCAAAAACTTCGCACATCTTTAATTTTTTAGATTAAGCTAACTTCGTATTGTTAGCCTGTTTCCTGTTTTTATTATAATTAAGCAGCTTCATCTTGACATAAATGTATTAGTAGACTGTATAATTAAGCATGTTGACATAATACTGAAATTAATTTCTCAGAGACATGACTAGCAATAGCAATGTAAGAATAGTTAAAAGATATTGTCTTATTTATTCAACAGGAACAAAACAACAGATGCCACAAATATTCTAATATATTAAGTAATAATAGCGATATAAAGTTATTTTTCTAATGTCCAATAATCATAAAGCTAATATGAATATATAAGTAGATCTGTGTATATAACAGAATGTATTTATTTGATATATGTCATAGCTGTTTTTGTGAACAGACTTAAAGTTTTATTAAATTTAATTCTTAATTTAGGCTTTAATATTTTTTTAAACGATTAACTCTGGGATGCAACTTCTTATCTTTTTCAGCTTTTCTCTGTGTTACTTCTTAACTTTCCTCTACTTCTTATTTCAGAATTATGTACTTTTCTTTCGTAGTACGAACTATAATTATTAACCATTCCTGTAAACTGGTCGTACTTGTCAGGTTAAAATGGTATAAATTGTTTAAAAGAATTTAGATTGTCATATATTTAGCTGTTTTTAATCGTTCCCATACATTCGTATGTTTAGTAAAATTTTTATAGAAGATATATATGATAATATATTACATTTTATTTAAACTTTACAACAAAAATTTTTGTCAGCATATTGTAATGTAAAATGCTGAATGTTTATTAATTGTTGAAACGTTATAATGCAGCTATTGTTAATTAAAATTTGTGATAAACTTTTATATTTGTAAGTCTTGATAATACTTGTAAAGGAATTTGTAACTACATAAAGTATGTATAAGAATATTTAGTCCTTTAGTTGTGCAAGTTATTGTACAATTGAACAATTTTGTATTCTATAAAATGTGACATGAAATATATGGTGTTTATATATTAATTATTTCTTTGTTTTTCATTAAACGAACCCTCCCTCTCATTATTATTGAAGTGCTTTAAGAAAAGTTTTCTTATTTACTTTTTGGTAAATGTTTGCATGATGGAAGGGCAAGAAAAGTGTTTTTACGTAGGGGTGGAATGATGGAGGTGAAAAATCTAAAGTTTGAAAAAGGATGTATGTATTAATTAGGATGACAGAATAAAAAGTAAGTACATTAGGGTGTGTCGACTTTTTCAAAAACTTGGGCTGCTCGTAGAGTGATTAGGGAAAGTTAGGAACGACAGGGTGTAAAAAATCAAGCCTTTCTTCAAGTATTACGTATTATAAATCATTTAATGGTTTAATATTCAAAAAATATAAAAGACTTCTTCCAATTTGTTTTTTGCTCTCCGAATACTCACTCTGTCCATCAGAATTCGTGAGTTAAAGTTGCAATTACTAAAGTAGTAAGCTCTTGCTAAATAAAGAAATAATAGTAAAGGAAACCGTGAAGAGCAAATAGAATAATAATAACTAAAAGTGGGTGAACACGTGTCCGTCTTTTAAAAAAGTTGGTGATATATAAGGGTTAGTTATTATTCACTTGTAAAGTCTATTTCTTATTAACACTTTTTGAGAAACTACTGAAGAAGGTCGTTCTCAACAAAATGCCTAACCATTCTTTTTACCCTTGTCCGCAGGATTTTATTGGTTTCAAAAGTTGATTTTACGAAAGCTGTTGTAAAAGATTTAGTTTCTCCATTTAATTGACTAATATTTGTTATTTCGGTGTCAGATGTGTCGCCACAAATGTTTAATATGGTACATGCCATTATGAAACCAAACCTAGCATACTTCTTCCAATGATTTTGTAGCTCAGAAAACGGGAAGATCTTTTCTATATCGGCACCCATTTCTTTCGAAGCAGCAGTAAGGGCATCGTGATATACTTTTAGATAATAATTCAAATTGTCGAATGCTTCTTGTGGTCCATTACAATAAAAAAAGTAACTCAAGTCAATTACTGGTGATGACAATCTTGAAAACTGCCAATCCAGAAACTTCATTTGTTTTACTTCATCGGGATTTGTAGGGTCCTGAAAATTCACTTATTGTATTATTTTTGTATGCTTAAGTAAACTATGACCTAAACCTAAGTTGATTACCCTCAAACATCGTTAAGTAATTACTTTAATTTGTTTTATAGTAATAATTATTCGGTACCTCCTCAACCATTCCAAAAACTAGAACAGATGATTTATATTTGTACTTTATATCACAATTTTGTATCTCTTCTTTTATCTACAGCGTTTTTTATTTACTTTTAAATTAAAATACTGTACAGTATAATAATTTTAGTTGCTGTTTATTTATAAAGTAATAAAACCTTATTTTATTATGTTTTTCGAGGTAGACAATTAAATAAATATCAAAGAATTGCGTTGTTTTTATTTCGTGATTAAAAGTAAATATATTTTGGAAATACTTTTTTAATATCGGCAGTTCTTAATTTTAATTAATAAGCTGGGAATTTTGTAAGTTACATGAGTAATATAAATAATAAATTTATATAATAAACGAATACACCTGTGGCTTTTTTTAAAATTATCCAATAACTAACTAAGTACCCACAATAAAAATATTTTTTAGAGGGATTTTTTGTTGCTACAGTTATTAACTAAATTACAGACCTGACTGTTTCTTGGGGATACCCTGTATATTTTTATCAGCTTATAATAAACTTACCTCAAATATAAACATATAATTATTGCACCAGCTGTCTCCTTGAATAATAACGAGTTTATCTGGAATTGGATCTAAAGCTACACTTTCTAATTGATTTTCTATAAAATTTTCCAAAATGTCATAAATAGTTTTTTCATCAATGGGATGAAAACATTTCAAAGCCTTTTCAGCATTTGATTTGAGCATTACTAAAATTGACGGTACACATTTCAAGTAATTACTAAAAAAGTTTTCGGGAACTTTACCAGACAATTCGTTAAATAGTTCGGGTTTTTGATCACGCATCGCGAACGAGAACGCGTGATATTTGGCACTTTCTTTTAGAATAAATTCCACAATTTTGGTAGTCATTGGTTTAGTCTTATCCCAAAGTACGAATCCGCTTTCGTTTAAATCTTCGAAAATAAGAAATTCGTTGCGGTCAGCTTTAGAACTTCCGTAATATTTTGCGACACTATCAAACGGATCGGGAACATTGTATTCATTTTGGAATTTAAAAAATTCCGGCAATATTTCTTCATACATTCTTATCTCGTTAAGGAATATTTCCCTCAATGGAATAAATTGTCTTGATTCTAAAGGGGCAGTTTTTAGAAAAAGATGCAGTGATAGTGGCTTGCATCCGGGTTCTGTTTCTTCAATTAAAATTGTTCTAGAAATTCCAATGTAACCGCTTGATGTTGTTTCTTTAATAATTATATTTGGTTTACCAATGTTACTATTATCAGCAATTACACTTAACACTTTCTCTAATTCGTCCATTTCGCGGTCTAAACTGATAATTGTACGTAGGTTGCGCTCAAGGTGATATCAATTGGACAATGCTGTGGGTAAGAAAAAAACAAGCATATATACTTTTTCTAACGCAATCAAATGAAACACTATTATCAAAGTTATAAAAAATGACGTAATCTATAAGTGAAAGTCCTCAAAACAGATATAGTGTAATTAAAAAAATGCTGAATAACAGAAAAGTAATTTATTAGATACGAGCACAGTGTTGATACAAAATTATGATTTTAACTTCTGGTCAATTATTATTATTTATTATATTATTATCATCCGTATGTATTTTTAATGAAAATAATTTTAGGTATTAACCTATGTAATTTTTGGTTGACTTTATCACTCGTATTATAAATTATTTTTGTTTTATCATTTGTGTTATCTTGTTAATTGTTAATGTACTCTTTACAATTTGTTATAAATAAACAAATAAACGTAATGGATGATAATGTGAGTTGTATAATTATCAAGGGTGAATATGCAACAGGGAGACAGTTTAATTTTTGGCATTTGCATTGCAGTTTCTATTTATGTTTTACTGAATAATAATTAAAAATATAAGTATAAATATAAATATGGAATCAACAAAAATAACTACTCCGAGGGCTAATACCCCTTCCGGCATTGAATTACACTGTTGATTCCGATGTATTCTTAGACGAAGATATAACATATTCAAAAAAGAAGGAATTAAAATCCTTATTCATCTGAATATTAAGATCAAAGATCTCACATTTGGAACGCGTCCTACCAAGTAGGTACAACGACCCGAAAGCCATATCCCACGACCGGTTTCGACCTATCGGGTCTCATCAGATAGGCGCTGGCAGAAAGGCCTTAACAGGCTATATTATAAATATAAGTATAAATATAAATATGGAATCAACAGAAACAACTACTCCGAGGGCTAATTGAATTACATTGTTGATTTCGATGTATTCTTTGATCTTAATATTTAGACGAATAATGATTTTAATTCCTTCTTTTTTGAATATGAATAATAATTATTTATTAAAGTCATATAAATCCTTTATTAACAAAGTGGGTAACAATACCTCCAAGTCTACTTCTATATATTTCATTACTTTGGACTTCAGCAGATGCAAAGTCCTCTTCTAGTTTTTTATTATCCTTAACAAGTTCAGTGATGTCTTGCGCTACAGCATGATTTGGGTTGTAACAAACATTTATTACAGAACATGCCATTACAAGACCGAACTTCGCATACTTTCGCCAGTGGTCCTGCAAACTAGAAAATGGGAAGACTTTTCTTACGTCAGTTCCTAGTTCTGCAAGCGCAGAAATCAAAGTGTTGTGGTATAATCTCAAGTAGTAATCCAAATTGTCGAAAACTTCCTGGGGTCCATTACAATATAAGAAATAACTCAAATCGATTACGGGTGATGATAGCCTTGAGCATTGCCAATCCAGAAATTTCATTTGTTTTAGTGAATCAGGATTACACGGATCCTACAAAAAGGAATTAATTCTTTCCTCGAAAACTAGGAAACTTGGACTACTGCCTATTTTATTTTTATATAATTTTGCTTAGGGCGGGTACTTAAGTATTACAAAGACAAAAGTGTAAAAAATATTCTTACATACCTCAAATTTGAGCATAAAATTGTTACACCAACTGTCTCCATGGATGAGAACGATTTTATCATTGTCGTCAATTGAATGGGCCATAATAGCTGCTTCCAGGTCATTTTCTATAAAGTTAGTGAGTGCTTGGTGAATCTTTTTATCCTTAACGGGATCAAATAAGTTCAAGGCGTACTTCCCATTTGTTTTAAATGATCGTAGAAATGAGGAGTCGCTTTCAAAAAAGTTGGTCAAAATATTGACATGGAGTCTTTTCACCAAATCGTCAAAAACATCAGGTTTTTGATCACGAAGAGCAAAGGATAGGGCATGATACTTAGCAGTTTCTTTGAGAATAAACTCAACATTTTTTGTCGTCATTGGTTTCTTTTTGTCCCAAAGAAGAAAACCGCTCTTTGTTAGATCTTCGAATATCAAAAATTCCTTATCGTCAATTAACGAGCTCCTGTAGCATTTCACAATACTTTGAAATGGTTCAGTCACAACCTTTTCTTTTTGAAATTTAAGGAATTCGGGTAAAATTTTTTCATACATTACGATCTCGTTAATAAAGAAGTCTCGAATTGGGATTATTTCCCGTGAATTCTTCGGTGCAGATTTTAAGAACAAATGAAGTGGTTGTCGTCTATTTCCATTGCTAATTTCTTCAATTAAAATTGTACTAGGCACTCCAAGGTATCCTCCCCTTGTTGTGTCCGAAATTATTACTTTCGGATGAACTATATTGTTCTCTTTTGCAATTTGGTTGAGAATTTCACTAAGCACATTTTCTGATTCGATCATCTCGAACTTCAACGTAGAAATAAACCGTTCGTTTAGATGACTAGGTATTAAAAAGATAATGCATGACATTGTAATATATTTAAAGTTTAAATTAAACCATTTTGTTGCGTAACATTTAATCACTGCGTACATCAACATATGTTTATCAACAGAGATTGTTGTGTCATTCTATTTATTTTAAGACGCATTTTATCTTTCTGTTAATCGGTAATCTATAAGTAATTAATATTTTAATTGGAAGAATTACTTACATAGATACAATCTATTTAATTGAAATCTTGAAAAAGTTGTTGGCATACAAATAAAATCAAAAATGCTGGAAACTTTGGCGCAGTTGTAGAACAAACTTGATAGTTCAAACCCCAACAACAAACCCTTTTTTGTGCAATTTGAGATATCCAGTTTGTTCTATACAAATAGAATGTCTTCAGAAATTCAGTTGTGTGGAGCACAGCTTGTGCAAGTGTTGGTATTGGTAAACATTTCTAGAGTAATCTTTCTTACATCCACAGATCCACAGAGGGTTGAAAAGTAGTATAAAAAGTTGGATTGAAATAAAGTTTAAGGAAAAATAAATGAAAAACACAGACCCATAGTATTAATTGTAAAAGATCGTCCGTCGTCTATAACAATGTGTCTTAATTTGTCTCAAACGATTGTAGGAGTTCAGAAGTGACCTTCAAATTCGTTATTTATCTCCAATAAAAAAATATTATTATAGAAGAAGAATGATATGATTACTCTGATAAAATGTAGTTTCTGTCGGTTCATCGGAAAGGCATAAGTAGTCAATTATTTTCTCTGTTATGTAGATGATATTCTCATTTGTTTTATCACTACAAACATACAATTAAATCAATTTTTCTCATACCTCAACAACATTCATCCAAAAATTAAATTTACACTTGAATCTGAAACAAATAATTCAATCAACTTTCTAGACGTACCTAAACATTACGTGTAAAAATAGAAAACATGAATTCTCAATCTATACAGATAAATAAAATTGGAGTACCTGTTTGTAATATTAAATTAACCACTTTTTACTAAATGCATATGGATGTATACATATACCAAAATAACATTTTTTACATTTTTTGTCTGTCTGTCTGTCTGTTTGTTCCGACTCATCTCTGAAACGAATGGACCGATTTTTACGGGACTTTCACTGGCAGATAGCTAATGTAATAAGGAGTAACTTAGGCTACATTTATTTTAGAATTGTGCCACATGCTCATAAATTTTCCTCTTTCTAAAACCAATTTTGATTTAGAACTAAATAGAATAATTCAAATTGCAGAGAACAATAGTTATAATTAAAAAAAAGTTATACAATTACTTAATAAAAAACTTCACAGAAAAACTATAAATTCAATATATCCTATCATAAAATCAAAAAGAAACATTAATACTTTCACTTTCATATTCAGGGAATAGTACCTTAAAAATTAGTAAATGTTTACATAATAATTGTATTTTATTCAAAACAAATCATTCTTTGGGGTCATTAATTAGAAATGATAAAGATAAGTTTGATAATAAACTCAAATGAGGAGTGTACAAATTAGAATGTAGTAACTGTAATTCTATATATATATATATATATGACAAACTGGTCGAACATTTATAGAACGTGTTAAAGAACATAAAGAGAGTTTTGAATCTAAAAAAGGCAATAAAAGGTAATTCTCCATATGCCGAACACTTAATTAATATAAATCATTGTTTTAATGGAAACTTCAAAATTCTACACATAGCAAGTAAAAGTCAAAAACTAAACCTATTGGAGAGTTTAGAAATTAATAACCACAACAAACGAGGTAATTTACTGAAGAACCAACTCGATGTAAACAACTCCCCTTTACTAAATTTACAGTTAAACCCCACCCCATAATTTTATAATTAGTATATAAGGTTTGAAAAATGTAATATAGTTTATTACCGAGCGGTGTGGTCTAGTGCTCTAGATCATTGCTTAGCATTCGGGAGGTCACCGGTTCGAATCCGAGTTCGGCTGCTCTGGTCCAAGTTTTCTGCGGTTTCCTTGGATCATTTAGGCAAATATTGGGGCAGTAATATTCTATTCCACAGATAATCTTTCACTTCTCTTCTGTCTTCATTTCGTCCGTCTCGTCTTTCTCTTCCTAACCACACCAACCACCCATTTCCACGATTCCTGCAAGGAGGCTGATGAGCACCTTACGCCCTACCCTCCGGCTTTGCACTACAGTGTAGGACGAAGGGACTGCCCGCCCACCAGCATGAGTATCTGGTGGGAATGAAACACAAAAAAGTTTTAATATAGTTTATTGTATTTAATCCACCCGATGAAGCCACAGTGTGGCGAAACGGTCGTTGTGGACTTATAAAAATAAAAATTTTGAAACTTAAAAAGATTGTTTATTTTCATATTATTGTTATTGTATAGGTGTTATACGAAATACGAAAACCATATTAATCTTAATCTTCGTCAAGATAGTTAAAACAAATTTATGAATTGGTCCAGCATGACACAGCATTAACTGAAAAACATTCTCGCAAAATAAAATTATCATATTTATTTATTTTTCAAAAATACATTTGTTTTAATCTTATAGTCTAAATTATTTAAATAAAATCGTTATTCACGAAATGTGTAACGACACTTTTCATTCTGTTTTTGTACGTTTGGTTATTTAGGATTTCAGAGTTTGAAAATGTTTCTGCAAAACTACTTCCATTCTCCATCAAATCACTAATATTTGTCGCTTCGTTGTGGTTTGGATTGTAGTAAAGATTTATTACCGTACAAGCGATAGCGAGACCAAATTTAGCATATTTTTGCCAATGATATTTTAAAGTAGAAAATGGAAAAACTTTTTCTACGTTTGTTCCCATATCTTTTAGAGATGTGGCTAAAGTATTGTGATATAATTTCAAATAGTATTCTAAATTATCAAATGCCTCCTGTGAACCATTACAGTAGAAAAAATAACTCAAATCGATTACCGGAGATGCCAACCTTGAGAACTGCCAATCTATGAACTTCATTTCTTCTACATCATCAGGATTTTTAGAGTCCTAACGAACAAAAGTCGACATCTTACTAACTGGCAAAAGATCATTATAGATTGTTCATCTTGATCATTTACATTTAAACATGTTATTGAGAAATTAAGCTACCCTTGTTCTTGACCTTTGGTCTAATCTTACAGATTAAACTATTTTTTTTTTATAAAAGTATTATTGATTCTGGATTTGCAGATCAAATTTTGCTGTCCATTTTGTTAATGCAAATGTAGTTGTAATCTTAACTGTTGTCCTATTTGTAGGGATAAAAACTGAAGATATTGTTTACTTAATGAATAAAAAACACTTTTTCATAGTTTATTCTTTATTACTTGACAATATTGTTTCGCTACACTGTAGCTTCTTCGGAAGTTATATAAACTTATGCTATTATAAATATTCTTTGCTTATATTCTAACAGTTCCAGGAGGAGATGGGAAATGAAATAAATTTATAATGGAGAATTATTGACTTCGTTTTGTTCATTAATAATATCTGGGCTGTATTTGTGTTTGTTTATTTCTAATTCGTTTAATAATTTTGTTCTACGTGTTATATTTTCTGCATGTATTATTCTAAAATCTTTATTGAAATTATGTTTATTATCTTGAAAAATTCTATGGAGTTGGCCTTTACTATATGAAAGTTGATCATATTGATTTTTCTTTTGAAATAAGACACTTGAAAATAACTTTCACTGAAATTTCATTTATATTGAATCTTGACAAATTCGTTTCAACCTACAAGGTACAAAATTGTGTTCCATTTCTACAATATGATTCATAAAAGTAGATTTACCATTGTAATTTTTTCTGTGTTCGTATATTCGTTCCTTAAAAGTCTGACCCGTTTGTCCTATATAGACACCAAATTTTTGTAACAAATCAGGTTTATCTTTTCTACAATTTATAGCTAACATTTCTAGGTTCTTCCTCTTTAAAAATAGCTAAGGTTTTTAAAAAAAAGAAAGTTACAATTGCTTTCAAAACAAATAACAACCTTTTTAATTCTATAAATTATAGAAAAGATAAAACTGATTTGTTACAAAAATGTGGTGTGTATAAATTATGCTGTGATTCATGCAATGTAGTCTATATAGGACAAACGGGTCGGACTTTTAAGGAACGAATATACGAATCTGCTTTTATGAATTATATTGTAGAATGGAACACAATTTTGACAAAAAAGATAATGTAAAAATTTTGCATGTTAAAGACAAAAGTAAAAAACTTACTCTATTAGAATATACAGAAATTAAGAAACACTTAAATAGTAATTCGGAAAATGTCTATAATTCCCCAATTGTAAAACTTTGTGCAAAATATCTGTAACCCCCCACCATAAAGAATTAGTATATAAGAACCAAAATTTGTTAAACTTAAATATAATACCTTCTTCCGAAGATGACCTTGTAGGTTGAAATGAATTTGTCAAAATTCAATATAAATAAAATTTTAGTGAAAGTTATTTTCAAGTGTTTTATTTCAAAAGAAAAATCAATGTTTATTATCGTTTAAGTGTTCCGCATAATTGGAATCGACTTTATTGTTATTATAAAATTTGGAATGTTCATTGATTCTAAAACAACTAGAACGGTTAATATATAAGCAACGAATATTTGTAATACCATAAGTTTAGATATAACTTCCGAAGAAGCTACAGTGTAGCGAAACAATATTGTCAACTGATAAACAATACACTGTGAAATTCGAATAAGTATTTTTTATTCATTAAGTATATAATGGAATTTCATCAAGTATCAGTAGACAAAATAAATTATGAAGATATTATTATTGTCTTATTAGTTAAAGTGTATTGTTATATATTGTTTTACTCACCAAATATTGTGTATTTAAAGTTGTCAACTGTTATATTATAAATTTAAATTCGTTTCGTTTACCTAAACATTGAAAATGCATTAGAATTTTTGCTTACCTTAAATTTGAACATAAAATTATTGCACCAACTGTCTCCATGTATAATGACGACGTCGTTGCCGCCCGAATCGCCCAAAATTGTTTCTTTCAAATCATTTTCCATAAAAGCATTAAATGTGTTGTAAATTTGTTCGTCTGCGAGTGGATCAAAGCATTTTAATGCGAACTGAGCATTTATAACAATCGTTTGTAGTATCGATGAGCTTTTGCAAAAGTCGTGGAATGCCTTTAACGAAAGCTTACTTGCTAATTCTTTAAAAACATCACATCTTTGTTCACGAATAGCAAACGAGATTGCATGATATTTAGCGCTTTGTTTAACGACAAATTCAATGCTCTTCTTTGTCATCGGTATCACTTTATCCCACATTAGGAAATTATGTTTAGTTAAATCTTCGAAAATGAGAAATTCTTTCCTTTCTAGAGAACAACTTTTATAACATTTCGCGATGCTTTCGAACGGTTCCTTTACTCCCTTTTCTTTCTGGAATTTGAAGAAAGTTGGTAGCACTGTTTCGTACATTGTTATTTCATTGAGGAAGGTGTCCCGGAACGGAAGGACTTCCCTTGATCCTGTTGGAGCCGTCTTCAAAAATAGATGAAGCGATTTTGCCTCGCCTCCACACTTATTAGTTTCTTCTATCAAAATTTTGTGTGGAATTCCGAGATAACCATTTCTCACAGTTTCGGAAATTATTGTTTTTGGATTGACGAATTCGTTCTCTTTTGCAATGTCGTCAAGCATTTTACTTAGCAGCCTTTCTATTTGATCCATTTTACTGTTTCACTCAAAAATTGTTTGAAATTGTATAATCCAGGAATGAACTTGTGCGTGAGGATCTTCTCAGTGACAATCTAGTTAATTCTTGGAACGTATTTATTCTACTGTATTACCGCAAATTATGGACAAATCATAAATAATATATAATTAGGATTCAAAAGAATGCAAATGTTACGTTATGAAAATAATTATACATGGACAAATCAATAAAGTAAATGTACAATTGCTACAGAATTGCTATTATCCTGTTCTTTATCAAGTTATCTTGTCTTTATATTTTTCATTAGATAATACTTAACTTGACGATAAAATCCGAAAATTATAAACTTAGATACTATTGATTACTGACTCCTTTGAACAGTAGTATTCCAAAATTACAAGCAAAGAATATTATAAACCTTCAACTTATGATGCCTGTATATTGAACATAATTTAAACAATAAATTCCATCAAAGTCAAACGACATAGTTAGTATTGATGAAGTTTTAATGAAAGTAATTTGTTGTCATCTCCATTAAATCATATGTTTACATCTGATTCTCAATTGACTGTTCTTTTTACAAATAGAAAACATTATAAAAAAAGCTTTTATTATTTTTTTTTCATGAAGACCGTAGTAGGTGTAAAATTAATCAATTTATGCCTAATAATTAGCATTTGGGATCAAATTAAAATAACAGTATAATTTTTAACTGGTTTACAAGTGTATTACATGTTTTACGAAAAAAAATCTAAATACAAAAATTAACATATTTAATTCGTGAATCAACAAATCATTGGTTTGATTATTTTCATCTTTCTTTCTGTTTCTCAATTAAGACAAGCTATTTACAACAGTTTATTTTAGGGTAGATTCTAATCAATGACTTTTAATTAATTAAGGTATAATGAGCACAAAAACACGCTGGGTAAATTTTCACAAACTTTTATTAAATATTCTTAACGAAATCGTTTCGGCTGTTAAGCCATAATAATAAGATACAGCTTTATACTTTCTAAATTGGGAAATTGTGTGATGAGTAAGGAGCAATGTTCAAATATGCTAGTACAATTGTTAGGTTTTTTATCGCATAAATATGTTCTTTTAGTCTGATAGTGACAGATCTCCCTGTCTGTCCTGTGTAAACTGCATCGCAGTTATTACAATTTATTTTATAAACTTCGCTTTTTTGTTACGGGTCGATTTTAGTTTCATTATTTACTAACAATTTTTGTAATTTTAATTTGTTCACTTGTATATAATTTAGTTCTAACTTTGATAGTATACAGTGAGTACATCACGAAAAACATTGATTCAATGACTTTTACTTCAATTAACAAGTATGAATTTTACATAAACTTTTCTTATGTGTAATATTGTATTCCAGAACGTCTGTCCTATTTTTAAACAAGCCGAAACAAATGCAGCACAATTGCAATATTTATTTAACTTTAAATAAAATAAAAATTAAAGTTTCTGATAAGAAATCTAAAGTACTTTTTCTAGGTTACTTTTCTTAGATATCACGATTTAGATATCTACTTTTACGATTTATGTATTTTGTTTTTAAATAGCATTGTATGATTAATTATATATTATCTTTAAAAAAAATAAATTATGTAATATATTTTTGTCTACATAGAATATAATTGGCAAATCGTTATTCCATTATGTAATATAATAGCAAAATAGATACGCAAAGTAAAAAGAAACATAAAAGACAATGATAATAGCTTATTAGTGAATTGCGTACCTAATTATAGTAACGAAGATGAATATTACTGGTTTAACTTCCGTTTATAAACATTTTTGCCAATACATACATATACAGGGTCATTGAAACTGAGTGGTATATTAGACGTTTTAAGGAAATTAAACATAAAATTTTAAGGTGACCTTGATTTTTTATTTTGTTATTCGATTCCATTTTTCATCTTCTTTCGATACATTGGATGTTTTCCATTCTTTATTTAAAAAAAATCGACAAATATTCAAAAATTTTCAAATAAAACAGTAGGGAATATCCAGATGGATCGAAAGAGGATAAAAAATGGAATCGAATGACAAAATAAAATATGCTAGGTGCCATTTGAAAAAATGTAGTTATTCGTGTTTGAAGTTATCAAACTTTGGATTTTTTCTGAACGCCCTGTACAAATTATAAAGCTCAGTTTTGATATGACGTTAGCCTTATGACTTGTCTATAACTAGTAAAAATTTCAACATTCTAAGTCATTAAACTTTTTATGGAAGTTATGATTTTTTGTAGTTTGGGTTGCGGTGCAATCTTTTTTCCAATAAATTAAATTATTTCAGAAACTGTTCATCGTAGGCATACAAGTTGGTTATCAAAGTCACCTTAAAATTTTATGTTTCATAAGAATTAATTGTAAAATATATACCATTTCGTTTAAAATAAGAAATAAATTTAAAATATTCGACGTTATCACTTGGTGAAACATTACAAAATTTGAAATAAAACAACTTTCACTGTAATTTATTAACTAAACTCTATACGTATTTCGCCTTATAAGGGCATCGTCAGGAGTATCAATTATACTAAATAATATTCTAATGTAAATTTCTGTTTATAGTGGATGGTTTTAGTAGGGAGGGGTTACAATACCAAGGTCTAACAAGGGGTTATTTCCAAAGTCTATTTGGTCATTTGTAATAATTTTATTTGATTTGATTGCCTTTTTAATTTCAAAAATTTCATATCTGTCTAAAATGGAGCCATCTTTTAAATTATGTAACAGTTTTAAATTGCATTTGTTTATATCATGGTTGTTATCAATAAGATGACTGGCTAACCCGGTAGCATGTTTATTGCATTTAACATAATTCACATGTTCATTGAATCTGGTCAACACTTCTCTTTTGGATTTGCCAATGTATACGGCCGGACAATCCGGACAGGTAATTTCGTATACACCGCTTTTTATAAGAATGTCGGGTTTATCAGTCATCTTATTGTTGACAAGGAATTTAACAACGTAAATTGGTTGAAATATGCTGCATTGATGTTAAATTGTTTAAGGATATTACCTAGTTTCTCCCTTATATTTCCATAATATGGGATTTTTCGCCAGATATTGTCTTTCTTACCTGGTTTTTATATAGGGAAAATAGGTTGATACTATTTCTTTTTAATTTTTTGTGTAATAATTTATCTATAGTGTTAGGATTATACCCATTATTTTTAGCAATTGTTTTTATGACTTATAGTTCTTGTGAAAAAGTTTCATTTTTTAGTGGAATATTTATTAATGTATTTAACATAGCATGAAATGCGGCTAATTTAATGCTATTTGGATGATTTGAATCATTAGGTTTATGTATTTTTTCTAAATATATTAAATTCTATCTTATTGTTCCTGTTTATATGTATTTGTAGATCGAGAAAATTCAGTGTTTTATTACCTAGTTCAGTTGTAAACTGTATTCTATTGTTTACTTATTATAATTTCCAGAAACTGAACTGACTGTCTATCAGTGCCCCTCCACATCGTTTACATATCTATACCACCTGTGAACCAATTTTGGATACGTTTTAATATTATTATCCTCAAAAATTGTTTCTTCCAATTTATTTAAGAAAAAATTGGCATAAAAAGGGGAGATGGTTGAACCCATAGGTAAACCGTCATTTTGTCTATAAACTTTATTATCAAATTTAAAGTAATTTTGTGATAAACTAACATCAATTAGGGCTTTTAACTCGTTTTTATATTCTATTTGTATATTAGCGTTACTTAGACCTTGGAATAACAAGTTTTCTAATTCATTGATAGGTACACAAGGTATAACCGGAAGTGCTCGACAGTTGAAATTATTTTAGTTAAATAGATAATCCTTAATAACCCCTACTCCCAACTCCCAAGTTTTCAAATATGTAACATGCTTAGTTTCCCTAAAACGGCTAATGTATCACTCAGTTTGAATGACCCTGTATATACTAAAGAATTGCGCATCTTTACGGTAGAATACTTGAAATTCAAGGTCAATATTAATGCCAGTGTATGATCATGATTATTCAAATATGATCTTAATTACTCAACGAACGAATAAACGATGTCTAAACGTTTAATTAATTAATTAGATAATTATAATCGTACGATTCATTTTTTACAAAATGAAACAGCAACAAACGAATACTTATGACGATTTCAAATCTACAAGGTCTGTCAAAAAAGATTAACGTACAAATAAAATGTTAGCTAGGTCCGTCGATGTGAATAGGTTTGGATAAGTTTTTACCTCCAATAAAAATTATTACAATATTTTTATTTAATATTAAGTAAGTTATTAAAGTTTTTAGCCTTAATGGTCACATATATGTGTGTTGTTTTGCCATTAAGGAGAGGGGCAAGCAACAAGATGCATATGCGCAGAAGAGACAGGCGGGTTTTACATCTGCTTCACCACAAAGTAAGCGACAGTCGCGCATTATATGCGTGAGCGGCTTGACCTTATGCAGTTCTACCTCGAAATCGATTAGATGTTTCTCCAATCTCTATGTTTTAGTTAATCACGCAGTAATCATTTAGTTATTAATGTCCAATATTTTAGTAATAAAGAATAAGAAAGAATTTTGAAAACCGAAAATAAAAAAAAATACAAAAATTTGATGATTATACATAAGTATAAACTGTAAAATAGTGTAATTGAATTTATCTTTACCTTTTTGTTTTAAACGAAAATTCTTCTTTAGTTTCCAATGATTACAGAAATGATTATTGAAAACAGTTTTGGTTAATAACAATAAAAAAAATAAGAGTCAAATTTTACAAAAGGTAACAAGTTTACTGATAAATATAAATAAGTTTTACATAAAAGTCTATTTATTTAATGTATTTTACTAAAGCTTGTTTGAGTAAATACTGATCGTAAGTAAATACAAAGAGTATTGTCTAAGAATAAAATGTCAAAACTGACTGTTGGTTGCCTCTTACTAAAACATAAGGGGGTAAGTTTTGTGTAAGTACTTCCAACCAAGCCATATACAATGTTGGTGAGACGCTTTCTTTCCTGGGCATTGGCAACGACCTTAAAAATCACGTTAAAAACAAATTACATCAACAATTATTACAATTAACTTATAAAATAATGTAGGACAAATGTATCAAATGAGCTGAGCTAGTTTTTGTACGATGTTTTTAAGATGAGTTTCAACCGAGTATTTTGTTAGTCAAAACTCCCCTACTCGTCTTGAAAATATTATCACATCTGTGACCTGTGACTCATTTTTGACCGTCAAAAATGTTGTACAATAGTTATACTGGAACATTATATGATGTTTTCAAGGGGAGCTTTAACCGAGTACTTTGTGAGTGAAGTCTCGTCTACTCGTCTTGAAAAGACTGTGACATCTGCGGTTTGTGATTCATTCTTAACCATAAAAACTGTTGTATAGTAGCTATACTGAAACATCGCGCGACGTTCTTAGGACGAGCTTTAACCAAGTATTTTGTGAGTGAAATCTCGTCTACTCGTCTTGAAAATATTATGACATCTGCTATTTGTGATTCATTGTTAACCATAAAAACTGTTGTATAGTAGCTATACTGAAACATCGCGCGACGTTCTTAAGACGAGTTTTAACCGAGTATTTTGTGAGTGAAATCTCGTCTACTCGTCTTGAAAATATTGTGACATCTGCGGTTTGTGATTCATTCTTAACCATAAAAACTGTTGTATAGTAGCTATACTGAAACATCGCGCGACGTTCTTAGGACGAGCTTTAACCAAGTATTTTGTGAGTGAAATCTCGTCTACTCGTCTTGAAAATATTATGACATCTGCTATTTGTGATTCATTGTTAACCATAAAAACGGTTATATAGTAGCTACACTGAAACATCGCGCGACGTTCTTAAGACGAGCATTAACCGAGCATTTTGTGAGTGAAATCTCGTCTACTCGTCTTGAAAATACTGTGACATCTGCGGTTTGTGATTCATTCTTAACCATAAAAACTGTTGTATAGTAGCTATACTGAAACATCGCGCGACGTTCTTAAGACGAGTTTTAACCGAGTATTTTGTGAGTGAAATCTCGTCTACTCGTCTTGAAAATATTGTGACATCTGCGGTTTGTGATGCATTCTTAACCATAAAAACGGTTATATGGAAGCTATACTGAAACATCGCGCGACGTTCTTAAGACGAGCTTTAACCGAGTGTTTTGTGAGTGAAATCTCGTCTACTCGTCTTGAAAATATTGTGACATCTGCGGTTTGTGATTCATTCTTAACCATAAAAACGGTTATATAGTAGCTATACTGAAACATCGCGCGACGTTCTTAAGACGAGTTTTAACCGAGTATTTTGTGAGTGAAATCTCGTCTACTCGTCTTGAAAATATTGTGACATCTGCGGTTTGTGATTCATTCTTAACCATAACAACTGTTGTATAGTAGCTATACTGAAACATTGCGCGACGTTCTTAAGACGAGCTTTAACCGAGTACTACTACTACTCGTTTGGAAAATATTGACCGTTAAAAATGCAGCTACACTGAAACAGATACAGTTCCAATAATAATAGTGGACTTTGAGATATAATTTGCAGTGCTTGTCGAATTCGTTGTTTTCAGAAGACAAATCTTCATTAAATTAAGGTTTTATGACAAAATATTTTGACATTTACTTACATTACAATCAAGGATGCTGAGCTGGAATTTTCTAAAAGTAATTCTCTTAAACGTAGCTGCCTATTCGTTTTTTCTTGCAGAGTTGTTAATTCTAAATCGGTTATGTCACCGTCTATATATAAAAAAAGTTTTAATATGACACCAGGAATTAAAGCAAACAAATCAAATAATAACATTACCTCCACTTTGACCTTTTTCGTTGATACGGAATTTGGCTATTAGATCATTAAAATACTGTATTGTTTCTTCTTTTGGCTTATCAGAAGTTTGTACCATTTGAAGGCTGGAATAGTCCAGACGAAATTTAGATAGCAGACTGGCCATACTAAAAAGAAAACGTTTGATAAAGTATCAATTGGAAATATTTATGACGAAAAAAAGTATTACTTTCGTTCTTCCGTTTCCAGTTCATTCCTGTTATTAACCAAGGCGAATACCCTTAGTTTACAGGAAGACCAGTTGTTTCTGGTCGAAATTATATATGGCAATAGCATTGTTAATCCACCATCGTCGTACAACCACCAAACATCGATTGTTCCCTTTGGTTGTTTTCTGAAAATAAAATGCCTCATAATTGTAAAACAATTGCGTTTTTTAAACAATTTTAATACCTCCTGAATATGGTTATCTTGTCTAGAATATATGCTGGAATTTGAACATCACCATTTTGCGACGATAGAATGTGCGCGATTGCTTCATTCCTTTTTCTTAATTTTTTGTTGGATGAAACGTTTGGTGTATTTCTGAATGGTGCAAAATCTAGAAACGTTGTTTATACATAAGCATTTCATATTTATTTTAAAGTCACATTAAGTAAATAAAAGAAAGCAGCATAGCGAAAAGGAAATGCTATCGAACCTTAGTAAGTTGCTTATAAGGGATTCGCTTATAAAAGGTATTTGCAGAATACATTTTTAGGTTACACAATAAATAAAAATATTAGATTTGTATAAATAAGCTTCAAAGCTTTTATGTTAATGAAATAATGTTACAGTACAGACAAAATTACTGTTTTACAAATAATTTCAAAAAACAATTGAACAATTTTTGCCTATTTAAACTGAAGTTTAATGCAAAAATCCATTACATGAGAAGGCAAATTTAGTAAATATAGTTCTAAACATTTTAGTAATTTTAGAATAGACCATTAGCATATAAGTTACTAATAATTAGTCTATATAAATAAAGTAACTAGTTATAACAGTTACAAAAAACATTTCTATTAGATATCTATTCAACAGTTTTACTATGAAAAAGTTAAATAACCATTAAAAATTATATTCAGACAGTAGAGAAAATATACAGCGTTTTGATATCAATTTAGTCTTTTATATTTTGGGCAACACACACAAAGTACACAAAAGCGAAAATGAAATAATATTATTTGAAGAAATTGATTTGTTTAAATAATCTAATATTTTATTGCGAGTAAAGAGAGATAGCGGAAGGTTTAAATTAAATTACTGTTTGCAAATAGTTAGGGATGTAGGATGATTTAGGTTTCGTCTTTGGACTGACGACCCCTATAATGATGATAGGGTAAGATTATAACAATGATAAACACAATGACGCAGTTTTACACTTTTTTTATAAATCTCTAACAATATTATTTAATTATAATACCTTTCGGTTATTTTCAGAGAGAAATTATACAGAAACTAACTTAATAAAGATAAAAAACTTTAGGGTGTTTTATCTATTTATACCTACGTATAGTCGCCGGCACCTAAGGAGATTCAGCGATGGTCAGATTGACAGGTAGCTAGGCGGAAATTTTTAGCATAGCAATAAATGAAAGAGCCAATGAGAATCTAGCTGAACCGAAACGACAACTTGTAGTTCAGCGGCGCGTATCACTGAGAGAAAAAGTACTGAACGCGGAACACAAGTGAATTCATTCAACTGATTTACTTACCCTAACAACCCCTTCTCTACTCTGTTAATTTGCCACTACGCTACTGAACCTTGCTGAGCAGTTATCATTCTGCCTACCGGTCGATTATCCCCGCCCTAATGGGGCTAAGCTTTGCTAGTGCGCATCTGATGATTTATGGCTTTTGAATCTCCTTAGGTGCCGGGTACTGTACAAATAATGGATCCACCTTCTCTGATATTGGATACATCGGTTATTGCTTTAAATATAGGACCTATTGACCTATTGAGACCTTATATATGCAGCGTGATCTAGTGCTCTAGATCATTGATTAGCATTCGGGAGGTCACTGGTTAGAATCCAGGTCCGGTTGGTCTGGTCCGAGTTTTCTGATCACTTAGGTAAATGCTGGAGCAGTAATATTCCACAGATAATCTTTTAATTCTCTTCTGTATTTATTTTGTCCGTCTCATCTTTCTCTCGCTAACCACACCATCCTCCCAATTCTACGGTTCCTGCAAGGAAGCTGAAGAGGGCCATACGCCCTATCTTCCGGCTTTGCACTACAGTGTAGGTTGAAGGGACAGCACGAGTAGCTGATGGGAATGAATCACAAAAGCAAGCTATGTTTAAGTCAGTTTCTGTATAATCTCTCTCTGAAGATAACCGAAAGGTTGAAACAAAATTGTTACAGATTTCTTAATAAAGTGTAAAAATGCCTCATTGTGTTCAATATGTTTTACAATTACTCTACTGCTGATACCATTAAGATTATGGGCAAGATTATGTTTAAAGTTTAATTAGTAGTCAAACTTGAGGTGCACTTGTTTGTCCTACCTAATCATACCAGCATGCAGAAAACATAAAAAAAAACATTGACGTACATTTTAAGACATACTCACTAATACTGGGATGAGAGGAAGATACGTTTTCGGGAACGTTGACAATTGAAATATCTACATTGGAGTCGACACGCATTAAATGAGTTGAAGCTGACGTATGAATGCCCGATGACTGACCAAGGGAAAGATCATTCGATACGGTATTAGACGGATTATCTTCGTCGCCCGTTAACTTACTATGATCCAGACCATCCTGAAGACGAAGAATTGCTACGGCGTAGCGATTTTCGAAAGCCGAACTGAAGAATAAGAAATAATAATAAATAGTAAAGAAAATGGAGACATTTAATGGTACCCCATTTAAAAAATTCACTGTTGGTACTTACCGGAGTATATTGAAATAGGTGACAACTTCCT
Organism: Agrilus biguttatus; assembly: GCA_963921985.1. Lineage (NCBI taxonomy): Eukaryota > Metazoa > Arthropoda > Insecta > Coleoptera > Buprestidae > Agrilus > Agrilus biguttatus. Next base: position 7,961,412 of record OY998126.1, on the reverse strand, counting down.
TGTAAGGACAGGTCTTCCAATCATTTTTGTAACCTACTAACAATACATTAGGAACTAATTTTCCTATTCCAGCCGTTTGAAACAGAGCATTGGCTCCAACATCACGTTCCACTCCGTCGATAAGAGTGTAAAATGCCTTTATTTTGTTTTTCCTTAACCAATCATAGCCTGATTTTACTTTGGCTGATCGAGTTCGATAGTCCAGATGCTCCTGTCAAAAATGTCTAAAGTACTGAATGGACTGACATCTCATACGAATATAACAGTGCCCATGAAAGTATATATGTATATCATTGTCTACAGAACAATTCTTTGCAACGTGAACTACTACGAGAATGTTTAGTAACCAGAACGTTACAGTGAAGACGACTAGCATGAAGTACATTGCAAAATAGTGTTATAAAAGTCAATATTTCCTGTAGTCCGTTCTTTGCTACATTGGCTTTTGCTTGTCAGTATTTTATAACGCAAATATTTAATAAATAGACGTTTGTCTACTAAATAGCACATTGTATTTTGTTACATATATTTATTAGTTATTTTTTTTGAAACTTAGACATCTACTTGCAACGCGAATGTTAAGTAAATAAGACATTGAAATGAAGACGCCTAGTAAGCAGTTCATTGCAACATAGGTTTTTACACGGATATCATAGATTTCTAGTTATCTGTATTATTTTGCCATTCAAATGTATTCTAGTCTTCTGAATACTACATTGCAACATAGACTTCTACTTGTCATTACTTTGCATCGCCAATGTTAGACAAAGAAGATATTAAAATGAAGACGCCTCGTAAGCAGTTAATTGTAACGTAGTAGTTCGCTATTTAAGAGACTTCTAAGCAATATTTTTCAACACGGATATCATAGACTTCTAGTTGTCTGTATTATTCACGTTAATGTTAAGTAAGCAGTAGTTTGCAATTAATGAAGACGTCTACTAGGCAGTGGATTGCAATAAAATTTTCAAAAAATGATTTTGCTATTCAGATGTCTTCTGAATACTACTTTGCAACATAGACTTCTACTTTGTCAGTACTTCACAATGCGGATGTCTGCTAAGCAGCGCTTTGCAATAGCAATATATACAAAGTTGAATGATGGTTCGGGCTTGTAGGCCGTGGTCGATGTGAACGGTTTTGTCCAGACGTTTCGTCAGCAACTGCGGCTGACGTCTTCAGTGAGTGCTGTGTTGACTACGTGGGCGAAGATTATAACTCGCACCCAGCACCCACTGAAGATGAAACGTCTGGACGAAACTGTTCACATCGACCACGGCCTACAAGCCCGAACCATCATTCTACTATGAATTCCGGCCGTGAATGCTTATGTTCTTATATATACAAAGTTGTTATTGACGGGTTTGCTTCTAATAAAGTTTTATGCAGTTATCAAAAATACTTTAATAGACACTGATTTGATAAAAAGCAAATAAAAGAAGCGTACATTTGAAATTTCGGCCACCAACAAAAGAGAGTGATTTTTTGTAATTAAATTGGCGAAATCTAAGAGTGGAGTCCTTGAAGAAGGTTTGCCGCAGAAAACCATAACCTGGGGCCTGTAATTCTTAACGTGTTCCCCGATATTGATTAGATTGAGTGTGTTGATTAACGCTGTTTTATATGTTTGAGCTTGAGTGGAAGAACCCCAGTTTACATCTATAAAAGAGAGCCATAAAATTAGAGAAGAGAACGTTTCCTTATTTACTGAACAGTTCCTTTTTTCAAATTACAAAACATTAATCAACATCGTAATCATTATAAAAATGTATATAAAAATTACTTTAGAAACCATTCAAACTTTTCCCAGTATTTATTACTAATTGTAAGGAAAATTCAAGAAATGAAAATCAATAAAGACAAAAGCAAAATAAAAGTAAACAAGTTCGGCGAAACAATCGTCAAGCGATAATAAACATAATTTGAAATTTATCAGCTTTTTTCAGATATCTTCTCCATCTATCAGATATTTTTTCAGATATATCAGATACTTAATCACCGACGATTTATTTAGAAATAAATTGTCCTTGTTTTAATATATTACTTTCTGTAAATGATAAATACAGATTTTTTTTTCGTTTAGATGAGGTAATATTAACAGTTTCAATGTCAATGAAACGAGAACGCAAATATTTTTTTATTAGATTACACTTAAAACAAACAAAATCAAATATAAACTATCCACGGTGCATTTACTGTGAAACATTATGTAATAATTAGAATAAATAAAAGAAGAATTAACGTTCACCAATTTATTGTCACTCCACATATGTTTCGGACATAGCCCATTATCATTATCATTATTAATGTGTAATAAAAGGACCTATATATATTTATTTTATTTTAGTGTACTAAGCCATAGTGGGGATGTTAAATTTCGTAGTTCTAGTTGGTTGTTAACAACATTTAGATTTTTGGACAAGGCTTTCTTAATTTCTAAGCTTTCTAAAAGAGTTAATTTTTTACTTTTTACGATATTACTATGAAGGATTTTTACATTATCGGAATCGATATTATGTTTATTTAGAGTGCAATGTTCTGAAATTCCAGTTTTTATGCATTTTTTTCTTTACGTTATGTATGTGTTCTTTTAAACGGATTGATATAGATCTACCAGATTGTCCGATATAAATGGCGTTACATTTATTTACTGGTAAATACCACTTTTTTCTATTGGTTTGATTTTCTTTTTATTATTAACTTACGAATGCTTTACACGAAGTGTGTTACATTCTATAGCTGTTAAGCCTATTTTTTTAAATTTGTTTTTATATTTATGGCTAACAGTATTTATGTAGTGGAGTGATATAAACTGTTTATTACAAGTATAAAGTATAAACATAATATGGATTCTGATAATGTAAAAATCCTTCATAGTAATATTGTAAAAATTAAAAAATTAACTCTTAGAAAATTTAGAAATTAAGAAAGCTTGTCCAAAAAACTAAATGTTGTTAACAACCAACTAGAATTAGGAAATGTAGCATGCCCACTATTGCTTAGTACACTAAAATAAAATAAGTATATATAGGTTTTTTTATTACACATTATTTAGTACTGTTATTACTCTTAATAATGGGCTATGTCGAGTGACAATAAATTGGTGAACATTAATTCTTGTTTTATTTATTCTATTTACAAACAAAATCGATCGTATGATCATGTTTTGGAAGTAATCAATCAATTAATAAAGTAAACAACAGATGCAGGTGTATTCACAAGTTTCAATACCTTTTTATTCCCTTTCGACGAAGCTGATCCATTTATTTCACTTACACGTTTCAGATACACACTATTTAATTTTTAATGGACATTATGATAAGAATTAATAAGATTGAAATTCTGATTCACGTTTAGTGGTTTCGATAAATTCCTGATCGAGAATTTAATAGTAGAATAAAGACTGGAGCTGTAGGGCCTTGGACTAAGTGAACTATTAAGTCCAGACGTTTCGTCGGCTACTGCGGCTGACATCCTGGGTGACAGCGATCCAAACTTCGAGATACAACCTGCGTTCACGTTGTCAACACAGCACTACCACCGAGGATGTCAGGCGCAGTAGCTGACGAAACGTCTGGACTTAATAGTTCACTTAGACCACGGCGCTACAGCCCGAACCTTTATTCTACTATGGATTCCGGCCGTGAAAGCCTTTGTCAAAGAATTTAATGTTGTTTATTAATTTGGTAAATAATACAACAAATATCACAGACCATAACTCGATATTACAACAACTTGTCTTTTCAATTTTTATTCATCAAAGAAATATGAAGAGGATTTATCTAATTATGCAATTGAATTAATCGAAAGGAAGATGCTGATGTTTTAAATTGATACACAAAATTCATTATTCCATTATAAAATGAAATTTGAAACGATTCGTAGTATCAAACGTTACGGTTTTTATCTAATTAAAATGTAAAATGGTTGTGGAAAGTACTCACCTGGTTTCCTGTAAACAACCACCAAATATAGGCCAAGGATGACAATGAAAGTCAAAAGGGATGTCAGCCAGCTAATTAAAAACATTATTACTACGCACATAACGAAACCGAATAAGCTCAGCCACATGTTGTAATACTAAAATGAGGAAAACTTAAATTATTAAATTATGTTTTATAATTTTCCACCTGGGAAAACAATAAGAGTACCGATGTTATATTATTACAATTAACAGTTAACAAAAAAGTGAAAAAATTGTCTTCATTATGTGGCCTACCTGTGCAGAATTAAAATTAGGCTTGATTAACATTTTCGCTAAGACATTAACACATCAGTCGGTATATAAATATGTATACATAATTAGTAAAGCTGAAAGAAGGGAAGGTAGAATTTGGGGTAAAGAAATTTAGTAGTTGGATAATTAGAAAAGCGTTTTAGGAATGAAGAATAACAAACTTGTAATTTAATTAATTCATTTATAAAATTAGCCATCTGCCATCTGCTGAGATAACAATTAAGCAAAATAGTTATTTTGTACGGTTTTTCAATACGAGTATTCCACACGATTCTATACAAAATTTTAAGATACTTTTATCTCTTACATATTTTTCATAGAAAGTATATTTACGGTGTAATCAATAGTTATAGGAATTAACCAATCAGTGCGCTTTTATTCTTTGCTGCAAGTAGAAACGGGCGAACTGTTTGCTGCCTAGGCTTCGCCCGCGTCGATTTGCAGCAAGGAAGGAACGCCCGGATTGGCCAGTTATTGATTTCCTAGAATATTACATTATTACTCGATATGCAGGCGTCGGATCGAAAAACTGCAAAGGAAAGTTTCCTTTAAAAATTCACAAAGAATTCAATTTTTCAATACAACTTTCTCAATACTCTGTATGCAATATACGTTACATAAATTTAACTTGTTTATAGGTGCTTATGATTAAGAATAATGCCGGGGGTGTGATGTATAGGTAGATAAGTGTAGAAGTTTTTAGATATTGTATTGTTCATAACTCACCTTGAACGTGGGCCTCCATCCTAAAGGTTTAATGAGCGCGGCGTGAAATGTACAAAAGTTTATGAGAGCGTAGGACGCTAAGTAGAAGTTTGATATTAACGGAGCTATCGCATTGAGTTCAGCTATAATAAACACAACCATTAGACAAAACAGATAATTCGTTTAACAACCAAACAATTTAGTTTTTTACCAATTAACAGAAAGGCTGAAGAAACAAAGAAAGTTAACACGTATCCCCTGTAGGGTTCTCCAGCTTTTCCGTACCCTTTGGAAAAGAATATTAGTCCAGGATATATTTTATCTTTTCCTAAAGCTTGTATAAGCCTGGGAACAGAGAGCAAATTGGTCAGGGCCGTGCTTAATGTTGCTGCAAAACAACCCGCGTAGATAAAAGGCCCCCATGCTGACATCAGTTGCATTATCTGTAACATAATAATGTAGAACATCTTTGATGCACCGACGAATACGCAGTAGATAAGTGAAGTGTTTGTATCGAATTTAATGCTTTTAAAGAAATATCAATTTCGTCGCTCAGTTTCCTTTATTCTGATATCGATTCAGTAAATGTTTTTGAAATTTAAAACATTTTATTTGACACAGGAAATTTATTATATACTCTTCAACATACAAAAATCGAAAATGAATATTGGCAAAAGAACAATTTACGTTATGTATTTCTTCAAAAAAATAAAAAACTATAAAGACTTATTTAAAGTCTTTAGTAACATCGGAATGTTTAAGCAGTAATCACTTTTTTTTGCAAAAATTTTTGGATCTGAATGACTGTTTAGGTGATTGTGATAGTTGTTTAAAGTACCGCTTGCTAAATTAGCCAAAGATTTACTCTCAGTCGAACAATTTATGGCAAACATCACTTTCCGAAATTGACCCACGTAGAATGATTGCTTACCCAATGTATAACTGTTGAAAAGATCATACTGATTGCTTTTATATTCGATGCAATTGGTTAAGTACCGTTTACTAAATTAGCCAAAGATTTACTCTCAATCGAACAGTTCATGGCGAACATCGCCTTCCGAAATTGACCCACGTATAATGATTGCTTACCGAATGTATAACTGTTTAAAAGATCATTCTGACTGTTTATATCTTAGATGCAATTGGTTAAGTACCGTTTACTAAATTAGCCAAAGATTTACTCTCAGTCAAACAGTTTATGGCGAACATCGCCTTCCCAAATTGACTCACATATAATGATTGCTTACCGAATGTAAAACTGTTGAAAAGATCATCCTGACTACTTATATCTTCGATGCAATTGGTTAAGTACCGTTTACTAAATTAGCCAAAGATTTACTCTCAATCGAACAGTTCATGGCGAACATCGCCTTCCGAAATTGACCCACGTATAATGATTGCTTACCGAATGTATAACTGTTTAAAAGATCATTCTGACTGTTTATATCTTAGATGCAATTGGTTAAGTACCGTTTACTAAATTAGCCAAAGATTTACTCTCAGTCAAACAGTTTATGGCGAACATCGCCTTCCCAAATTGACTCACATATAATGATTACTTACCGAATGTAAAACTGTTGAAAAGATCATCCTGACTACTTATATCTTCGATGCAATTGGTTAAGTACCGTTTACTAAATTAGCCAAAGATTTACTCTCAATCGAACAGTTGATGGCGAACATCGCCTTCTGAAATTGACCCACGTATAATGATTGCTTACCGAATGTATAACTATTGAAAAGATCATCCTGACTACTTATATCTTCGATGCAATTGGTTAAGTACCGTTTACTAAATTAGCCAAAGATTTACTCTCAGTCGAACAGTTTATGGCGAACATCGCCTTCTGAAATTGACCCACGTATAATGATTGCTTACCGAATGTATAACTATTGAAAAGATCATCCTGACTGCTTTTATCTTCGATGCAATTGATTAAGTACCGTTTACTAAATTAGCCAAAGATTTACTCTCAATCGAACAGTTGATGGCGAACATCGCCTTCCTAAATTGACTCACTTATAATGATTGCTCACCGAATGTACAACTATTGAAAAGATCATCCTGACTACTTATATCTTCGATGCAATTGGTTAAGTACCGTTTACTAAATTAGCCAAAGATTTACTCTCAGTCGAACAGTTTATGGCGAACATCGCCTTCTGAAATTGACCCACGTATAATGATTGCTTACCGAATGTATAACTATTGAAAAGATCATCCTGACTGCTTTTATCTTCGATGCAATTGATTAAGTACCGTTTACTAAATTAGCCAAAGATTTACTCTCAATCGAACAGTTGATGGCGAACATCGCCTTCCTAAATTGACTCACTTATAATGATTGCTCACCGAATGTACAACTATTGAAAAGATCATCCTGACTACTTATATCTTCGATGCAATTGGTTAAGTACCGTTTACTAAATTAGCCAAAGATTTACTCTCAGTCGAACAGTTTATGGCGAACATCGCCTTCTGAAATTGACCCACGTATAATGATTGCTTACCGAATGTATAACTATTGAAAAGATCATCCTGACTGCTTTTATCTTCGATGCAATTGATTAAGTACCGTTTACTAAATTAGCCAAAGATTTACTCTCAATCGAACAGTTGATGGCGAACATCGCCTTCCTAAATTGACTCACTTATAATGATTGCTCACCGAATGTACAACTATTGAAAAGATCATCCTGACTACTTATATCTTCGATGCAATTGGTTAAGTACCGTTTACTAAATTAGCCAAAGATTTACTCTCAATCGAACAGTTGATGGCGAACATCGCCTTCCTAAATTGACTCACTTATAATGATTGCTCACCGAATGTACAACTATTGAAAAGATCATCCTGACTACTTATATCTTCGATGCAATTGGTTAAGTACCGTTTACTAAATTAGCCAAAGATTTACTCTCAGTCGAACAGTTTATGGCGAACATCGCCTTCTGAAATTGACCCACGTATAATGATTGCTTACCGAATGTATAACTATTGAAAAGATCATCCTGACTGCTTTTATCTTCGATGCAATTGATTAAGTACCGTTTACTAAATTAGCCAAAGATTTACTCTCAATCGAACAGTTGATGGCGAACATCGCCTTCCTAAATTGACTCACTTATAATGATTGCTCACCGAATGTACAACTATTGAAAAGATCATCCTGACTACTTATATCTTCGATGCAATTGGTTAAGTACCGTTTACTAAATTAGCCAAAGATTTACTCTCAGTCGAACAGTTTATGGCGAACATCGCCTTCTGAAATTGACCCACGTATAATGATTGCTTACCGAATGTATAACTATTGAAAAGATCATCCTGACTGCTTTTATCTTCGATGCAATTGATTAAGTACCGTTTACTAAATTAGCCAAAGATTTACTCTCAATCGAACAGTTGATGGCGAACATCGCCTTCCTAAATTGACTCACTTATAATGATTGCTCACCGAATGTACAACTATTGAAAAGATCATCCTGACTACTTATATCTTCGATGCAATTGGTTAAGTACCGTTTACTAAATTAGCCAAAGATTTACTCTCAATCGAACAGTTGATGGCGAACATCGCCTTCCTAAATTGACTCACTTATAATGATTGCTCACCGAATGTACAACTATTGAAAAGATCATCCTGACTACTTATATCTTCGATGCAATTGGTTAAGTACCGTTTACTAAATTAGCCAAAGATTTACTCTCAGTCGAACAGTTTATGGCGAACATCGCCTTCTGAAATTGACCCACGTATAATGATTGCTTACCGAATGTATAACTATTGAAAAGATCATCCTGACTGCTTTTATCTTCGATGCAATTGATTAAGTACCGTTTACTAAATTAGCCAAAGATTTACTCTCAATCGAACAGTTGATGGCGAACATCGCCTTCCTAAATTGACTCACTTATAATGATTGCTCACCGAATGTACAACTATTGAAAAGATCATCCTGACTACTTATATCTTCGATGCAATTGGTTAAGTACCGTTTACTAAATTAGCCAAAGATTTACTCTCAGTCGAACAGTTTATGGCGAACATCGCCTTCTGAAATTGACCCACGTATAATGATTGCTTACCGAATGTATAACTATTGAAAAGATCATCCTGACTGCTTTTATCTTCGATGCAATTGATTAAGTACCGTTTACTAAATTAGCCAAAGATTTACTCTCAATCGAACAGTTGATGGCGAACATCGCCTTCCTAAATTGACTCACTTATAATGATTGCTCACCGAATGTACAACTATTGAAAAGATCATCCTGACTACTTATATCTTCGATGCAATTGGTTAAGTACCGTTTACTAAATTAGCCAAAGATTTACTCTCAGTCAAACAGTTTATGGCGGATATCGCCTTCCCAAATTGACTCGGGTAAATATACTAAGTGTCTTTACGTATGATTATGATTGCTTACCGTATAACTATTAAATAGACCATACTGACAGCTCAAATCTTCAACGCAACTGGATAATGTGCCGTTGACCAAATCGGATACATTTCCACTTGCATCACGAATAGCTGCAGCGCCGGCAAACAATACGAAAGTTACATAAGAAGCCATCGATATCAATAACGCTAGCATAGTTCCTTTGGGTATTGACGAAGCAGGATCCTGAAAGGAAATATATGTCTCCTAATGATAAATAATTTCATTCGCGATTTCACGAAGAAAGCATTTAAAATGATTTTTGGAGCAAGTGTAACTATTGTTATTACTACTAAATGTTGACATGACATATAATTGAATACGAAATGATGTTTCAAAAGTAACATCTTACATATGCGTACAAATCAATATCGGAATAAAACTTCACGAAGTAGATTTTCACAAAAATTTTTATTGAATAGTGTTCTATGCAACATCTTTTGCCCAAAATTTTTGACTTTTTAGGACAGTGAGTATTTTCTAGTAGACTTTTTTTGTGAAACTCTACTTCATGAAGTTTTATTCCTGTGTTATGGATTTTCATGAAGTAAAGGTCGAAACTATTCATTAAATCAATATCGTTAACCTTTACAGGATTATTGGTTATTTTATCAGCCACTACATTTGTCATTGATACAATTATATCATTGTCATGAATATTCATCATCCGAATTCTAATTTAGACAATCGCGGATCTAATTTACTAGGAATTGGAGAACATTCCCATTTTACTTAAATTTGCATAATAATAATAGTCTACCGATGTTTGGATTAGGTTATTATGTATTCAATTAATTTTATTTAAATTAAATGAAAATATATATAAACAAAATGCTTTTAGATGTTTCAAATATGTTTATTAATAGATACTTACTTAAATACCTATTACTCTTGAGAAACACTTCGGAAGTCGAAACATATGTAGAGTGTGTTAATAAACATATTTGAAACATCTAAAAGCATTTTGTTTATATATATTTTCATTTAATTTAATCGATGTTTCATAATTATCCAACAGACAATTCAATTGAAATTATTAATTTTATTTACTCTAAACTTCGATTGATACTTGGTATTTTGTAGATGTTTTTAAGGACCATTCAATACTTCCGTTATTAATTATTAACAAAAAATTTCGACTTTTTAATTTTGTTATCATTAAAAAATATATAAAACTAATCACAAAATGCCCGGCGGTTTCACCATTTTTTAAACCCTTTAAAATTCTTACACAAGCAAAAAATGCTACATAGGTCAAACAGGTAGGTCATTTAATACTAGAATTAGAGAACATTTTAAAATTTATGAATATAATGAACAAAATTTTAATTATACAAATCATTTATTGTCGGAAAATCACAAGTTCGATAATTATTACAAAATTTTACATACTTATATAACTTTAGAGTCGTTAGAAATAAATAAAACCAAAAACAAAAATACAGAATTGTTATTAAACGATCAATTAGAACTTAATACTTCACAACTATTAAAACTATTTTAAAGCAACCCCCACTTTCACTGAGTGTATATATAAGATTTTTTTTTGTTAGTGTAACACTCCACTTGAAAAAGGTACCTACAGTGTACCGAAACAATTATCGTGGAAATAAAATACTATTTGTGAAAATTTTTACCATCTTTTGTTTTATTTATACAAAGTGTTTTATGTTGAATGAATTAAATTATTAAACTATCTCAACGGTTGTACTGCTGTACCACTTTTTAAATAAAAATCAAAGGACCAATATTTTATGTGGCGAAGAATGGATCATTCATTGTTGTTGAGTACCGAAAAGCCAAAATGGAACTGACCAACTGACTGTATTTTTTATAAACGAGTATATACATGTTATAATAAAAATATTATGTCTAGAATTGTCGATAGTCGACATCGATATTTTCAAAAAGTGTTATTATAAGACATTTGAGGCATTAGATGGATGGATTTGTTTAGTATATGAGCATATCGAGATTTGATATATAACTGTTAACACTACCATAAATTAATATATATATATATATATCAAAGCAACGACAATAGTCTTTTGAACCGAAACACAAAGCGATCATGAATTTTTAACAAGTAAATACCGAATCTATTATAAATGAACACTCACCCTTAAATCGCCCGAAATATTAGCTCCAGCTTGAATTCCTGTTACTGAAGGAAAGAAAATTGCAAAGACTTGAAAGAAATCGTAGGAAATACCGTCCTGCGTCCTGTAGGCGGAATACCAGTTTTCAGAAAACGAACTAACTGAAAATAAAAAGGCGTAAAGGAAGACGAAGATCGCATTGGTCGTGGAATCGTCTGTATTAAGTATTAAATTCAATCATGTCATTGTCTGACCTCGTCCTTGAATTTAAGTCTCGGTCTTGATCTTTCAAGTACCTATAGTCTAGTTCAATATTTGGATTGGTTTTGGTCAAGATTAGAACCTGATCAAATCCTTGTTGGTCTACTTTTTTGTGACCTACTCCAATATAAAAATTTCCCAATTACTTAGTTGTATCAATTTGCTTACCTGTAAAACCGGTGAAACCTTTGGCAGCTTCTTCGTCATTCTTTGGTCCCATTATTGCCCCAATCATAAAGTCAGCCATAGCGCCAAGGATGATGGCAATAAGGAAGTTTTGGGCCTTAGATTCCCATTCCATACCGATGGCGCAAATGAGAATCATTACCGCAATTGCTATCACCCCTACTATGCGAACGTCATTGTTTCCTCCGTCAATAATCTTGAGGTCGTGCTCTTTCAGCAGATCGTTCAGCGAGTTGCAAAATCCGATGGTGTTCATTGAAGCTGATACCGCATTTGCGAACGCAAACACTATACCCACTGAAGCACCGAACTCCGGACCAAGTGAACGTGATATTATAAAATAAATTCCACCTAATGAAAAAAGATATATAATCAATTGTCGAACTGGCCGGATCCTTGTGAAACATTACTTTAATAATTAAAGGAATGAAAATCACTTTTAAATGATTTACTGATAGTAAACTGTTACTCTTGAGAAAGACATTGTTATGTCGAAACAATATTGTAGACTTTACAATAAAATATTTTGAAACAGAAACGATATTATGATAAATAGGTATAGGAATAGAAGCATTTGAAGACGACTGGAAAGTTTGGCGGTGTTATGGAACACAGTACATACCTCAAATTCAAACGCCAAAACACGAAACAAAACGAAACGTTTAGTGTCGTATTTTATTTGCTTTTCTCTCATCATCAAAATATTTAATTTGGAAAATATTTAATTAACTTAATGGCTAAATCAAATATAAACGGTAATTTTGTAAAATAAATTTATTGATTAATGGTACACACAAACTACACATTTAACATTTTTCAATGTAGTCACCTCCATGCTCTACACACTTTTGCCACCGATTTGGGATTTGGGAGCTTGAAAAGTCCTTCTTCATAAGATGTATGAGGGCGAGTTGTCAGCCAAGTGCGCACATACTCCTCTACTTCTTCATTGCTTTCAAATCTTTTGAAGTGTCCCCAAGTGATTCATTCAAGGGCGCGAACAAAAAATAACCACAGGGTGACAAGCCAGGGCTATAATGATAATATAGTGATGCTCGAGGGTTTCCCAGCCCATTCCTTCCAATTTATTTCTTGTCAAATCTGTAGTGTGTGCGGTGTGTGGCCTGGAGTTGTCATGAAGGAGGATGAGATCTTGAATTGGCATACCCCATCGCTTGCTTCGATACGATTTGCGATTTTTGTTGACTGTAACAACTCAACTACAAGAATAGTAAGCCGCATTCACTGTTTGTTGATCGTGAAGAAAATCAATGAGTAAAACTCCCCTTGAGTCAAAGAAAAGTAGCAAGCACTTTGGCTTTGGCTTTGACAGGCAACCTTCATCCTTTCTTCGCTACTCCTTACTCGCCATTTTTATTTCGGGAGTGTAGTGGTGGACCCACGTCTCATCACATGTGACGATACGCCGTACGCCTAAAAAAAAACTCCCCTTCTTGTCAAAATAGATTCAGAAATCTGTCACTGATCTCCAACCTGACTTGTTTATTAGTTTATTTTCGGTCAACAACCTTGGAACCCAGCGAGCACTAATTTTTCTAAAGCCAAGTTGCCAAGTTCATCAGTGATGATGGATTGAACACTCCCACTCCCTACAGCTGATACCCACTTCTGATGAGGTTTCTTCAATAGTTAACCGCCGATCGTCGATTACCTTCAACAAGTTAACCGGCTCTCGAACAGCACGGATGTTGTATGTTGTCATTTATGAGACTTATTCTTGGGCGTCGATCATGACTTTCATTTTCGACACGTTCTCGCCCATCTCTGATTTCTATGACCCACGTATACACTCAATTCTGAGACAGTGTAGCATCCCCAAACTGTGCCTTCAAACGAGTGAAAATTTCCGATGGTTTGACGCCTTCATTGATTAGAAACATTATGATGATGCGTTGTGCAACACAGACGAAGGTACCTTGCGCTCAGTCATGGCTGTACTGCGAACAGAACCGAGCGCAGCTGCTACCTATGCCGGTTTCCCCCTCCTCATAAATCAAACAACACTCGAGCATCGAATTCTCTAAATCGGAATTACGTGCTATGCTAATAGAACAATTACCGTTTATATTTGATTTACCCTCGTACTATTGAGAAAGGTCTATTTATTACCATAAGTTAAATAAGATAACAGTTCATTATTATCAGGGCAAATATTTCTTACCTCCTTTTACTTCTCCATTTGTACAAATTGCTGATAAAGACAACGTAGTAATAACACAAACCGCTGTTGAAATTGCAATCGTCAGTAACGATTCGCCTGTAATAAATAAATATTAAAGTCCAACAATATATAATATAATGGCAATTAATATAAAATTAATTTGGGGAGTGAATGAATGGAATATGCTATTCTAAACATTCCCTATTCTGAAGAGGGGTTAGAACATTGATTAGATGTTTACTTTCTTGAATATAACTGTTCGACAAGCTTTTGTTAAAACTTCGACCATGGCTTACACAAAGTCGTTGGGGGATTCCCGTAGGGATCCTAATTTACCCTTACCTATTCCGGCTTGAGCAACAATCCATGCCAAACGAAGAAAAAGCATCACACCCCAAATGTTCAGTAGACATGGTATCATTACCCCCTGTATCCACCCTAATTTAATACCTTCAGTATGTGTCGTTGTTTCAATTGGAATCTTTTCATCATTCGTACTGCTATTTTCCTGTAATAAAAATAATAATAATAGTACTATATCGTTAGTAAAAAGCGTAAAAATTGATTTTGCGAATAACTGCTTCGATAGATCTATTTTTAGAGCGAGTGCGCAATTGACTAATTTACGGATATGTTTTTTTAATGTAACAAGAACATTTTTGTAATAAATTCTGATAGTCCACCTTTATCTCTTTCTTAACATGAAAAAGTTTCATATCTTGTTTCGGATAATTACTTTATTGTATCAAATTTTAATTTTGTTAGGGTAGTCCAGACCTCTCTTACGCGTTAAGATTTATAACGCGTTTACATTAATACATTCGAAAAGTAAGTTTGTAGCAAACTTTTTACTTTAATCTCTTAAAATATCATTAACTGATGTTAATGTAAATAATTCCTTGCATAAATTTCATTGAGGAGATTATTAACTGGTTTAAAAGTTTAATTGATGATCGTTCTTAGTAACACTTTGTTAATATAATTGATTGATTCTACATTTACTTGATGGAAATTCATTGTAAAATATATAAATAAAACACTATTGTAATTTCCACTGATTTTATTAAATACTTGACATATGTTTCGCTACTTTGTAGCTTCTTCAGAAGTTTTAAATACACTTAAGTTATTGATTCTTCTCTATCTATATTTATAGGTTAGTTTACATCGATTTGTTAGGGGGTAAATTCAGTAGACGGGAATTGTTAAGATCTACTTGTTCATTAAGTAGTATGTTTTTATTTTTGTATTTAATGATTTCTATGTAAGTAAAGTAAATTTTATGAAAAACTTTCTGTGTGTATAATTTCAAAATCTGTATTTAAAACATGCTTTTCTTCTATTAAATGAGTTGAGTAATTCGAATCATTTTTTATATTTTTAAATGAATTGATGTGTTCTCTAATGCGTTTGCTAAATGCTCTCCCTGTCTGTCCTATATAAAATTTCTACAGGTTCCGCACGTTAATTTATATATACCAGATTTACTATCTTTTTTTAATTTATCTTTGTTATTTTTCATATGTTTGCTAAGTGTGTTGTTAGTTTTGAATGCTATACTTATATTATTTTTATTCAAAAATCACTTAATTTTTAATAAATGTTGTCCAAAATACGTTATTGTTTTAAATTAATTTTTATTATGTTTATTTGTTGGGAAAACAGTATTTAAAGCTATTTTAAATGAAATTTTATTTAGTAATTCGTTAATAATGTTTAAATAGTAGTTACCTTTTTTGGCTATGTATTTAATAATATTTAGTTCCGTATTGTAATTAGTTTGGTCCATTGGAATTCTTAGAAGTCATAAAGTAGAAGGCGGCTAATTTATGTTGTTTAGGGTGAAATTAATAGTTATTAATAATAGTATCTGTATGTATAGGTTTATGCTATACTGCGAAACTGTGTTTATTATTTATTCTAGATATTGTGAGGTCTAAGAGCATTTTGCAAACGCATTAAAAAACACGTCAATTAATTTAAAAACCTAAAAAATTATTCGAATTATGCAACTCATTTAATACTATAGAAGAAAAACATGTTTTAAATACAGATTTTGAAATTATACACACAGAAAGTAATAGTCTTAAATTAAATTTTCTTTACTTACATGGAAATCAATAAATATAAAAATAAAAACATACTACCTAATGAACAAGTAGTTCTTAACAGCTCCCTCTACTGAATTTACTCCCTAACAAATCTATGTAAACTAACCTATAAATATAGATAGGGAAGAATCAATAGCTTAAGTGTATTTAAAACTTCTGAAGAAGCTACCAAGTAGCGAAACATATGTCAAGTAACTAATAAAATCAGTGGAAATTACAATAGTGTTTTATTTATATATTTAACAGATTGTTATTTTGTATATTTAAAAACTGTCTTCCTCTGTAAATTGATTAAGGCTTTCGCGGCCAGTTGATGAACTGATGTTGTCCTTCTTCGGGTGTACAGGCCGTCGTCGGTTGGAATTGCTTCCTAACGCTTCGCTAGCACGAGTCTATCAGAGGTCTATCCATTTTCGCTATTAGACTGTTCCTTTCTCTTACGCAGATGGTATTTATGCCTGTGGGTAGGGGGCGGAGCTTGTTCCGCTTCAGTAGATTTTGATGTGTCGATTGGTATGGTTCGTGCGTTCCTAAGAATTAGGTTCCAGATCTGATTCAGTCTAAGGGTCTCTTCCTTCCTGTTGAAATTATCCGGATGTTTGTGGATTTCTATGGCTTCTCTGGTCAGTCTGTTGTAACAACCGTGTAGTAGTTCCAATGTATACCTTGCCATAGGAATAGGGTATGCGGTAGACTCCTGGATTTGAAAGTGGATTTGAAAGTGCGTCCCTCCTGTTCTTCGCTGATCTGAAGGTTTGCTGGATTTTCTTTGTCAGCTTGGAACTACTAAAAGATCTGTAGGGACAAGACTCAAAAGCATAAAGCCAGCTGCCGACTAGGACAGACTGAGAAATCAGCAGTAGCCGAACACACATTGAACGACGGAGAACACAAAATATTCTTTGAAAGCTGCACCTTGCTGGCATCAGTCAACGGCTATTACAACAGACTGACCAGAGAAGCCATAGAAATCCACAAACATCCGGATAATTTCAACAGGAAGGAGGAGACCCTTAGACTGAATCAGATCTGGAACCCAATTCTTAGGAACGCCCGAACCATACCAATCGACACATCAAAATCTACTGAAGCGGAACAAGCTCCGCCCTCTAGCCACAGGCATAAATACCATCTGCGTAGAAGAAAGGAACAGTCTACAACCAATAGCGAAAATGGATAGACCTCTGAAGAAGCTCGCCACTCCTGCTAGCGAAACGTTAGGAAGCAATTCCAACCGACGACGGCCTGTACACCCGAAGAAGGACAACATCAGTTCCTCTATAGTGTTACATAATTAAAATGATAGATATAAATATGGAATCAACAAAAACAACTATTCCGAGGGCTAATACCCCTACCGGCATTAAATTACACTGTTGATTCCGAATGATTCCTAGACGAAGATAATATATTCAAAAAAAGAAAGCTTTAAAATCCTTGTTCCTCTAAATATTAAGGTTAAATATAAATATAAATATGGAATCAATAGAAAAAACTACTCCGAGCGCTAATACCCCTACCGGCATTGAATTACACTGTAATAATATAGCTTGTAAAGGCCTTTCTGCCAGCGTCCACCTTATGAGACTCGATATGTCGAAACCGGTGGTGAGATATGGCTTTCGGTACGCTGTACCTACTGTGTAGGGCGCGTTCGAAATGTGGGATCTGTGATCCTTAAAATTTAGACGGAAACGGATTTTAATGCCTTCTTTTTTAAATACAAATATTAAGCATTAAAGATCCCACATTTTGGCTTTCAGTTCGTAGTACCTGCTTGGTGGGACGCGTTCCAAATGTTAGATCTTTGATTCTTAATATTTATACGAACAAGGATTTTAATACCTTTCCTTTTTTTTGATAATTAAAATGCTTTTATGCGGAAATTTCAGTTATAAAATATATTAAGGTAAGATTGCAAAATGAGTATATCCAACAAGTTATTAAAACAAGGAAAGGAGGAACAATAATTTAAAATCTAGAATAATGTTGAAGAATTCAAAAAACCGCGCGCTTTACATACGCTTAGAAAAACTGAGACGTCTCCTAAAATGAATGATCCATCTTCTGTATTTCTACTGTTAAATGGTTCCTAAAAACAATCGAGTACCAAAAACTCCCGATGAGTCAAGAACATTAATTTGTTCGTAAAATTGGCATTGTGAAGTGTGGTTATTCTAGCGAGAAATTTGGTAGTTATTCACGGTGTGAAGTTTATTTTTTTGGTCTATTATTATACCTTTTGTTGGGTATCACAACTAAAATTATGTTTTCATGTTTTATGTACTGTTATATTCGAAATTTCCTTGTTACTATTTACCTGAAAATGTTGAATTGGTTATCTGAAAACCAAGAAGTTTGACGCTGTATCCTAAACGTTGAATAACGAATTTTAAGATATATACTTTGTGTGTTCCTCTCGGTGGTTTTTGAATTACATTTTTATGTAACGTAAACGATTTCATTAAAGGATAGCATAAATTTTCATAAAAATCATCATTACCCCTCCCCCCCTCCTATTTCTGTCTCATAAATTGCTTTAAATTTATCTACTTGCGTTGATGAAACTTTAACTCAAAGATGCTATTAAAGAAACTTCATAAAAACTCATGAACTCATGAAAAAAATAAACGTACTCCCTAAGGAATAATACGAAGAGGAAACAAAGTTTTATTACCATCCACTGACTACCAAATGCATTAGAAAGAAGGGTCCAATTTTATAAAAGCACTCATTTGTTTTTATAGCCTAACATTTGATCTTTTTTTCATGCATACATGTCTGTAACTTATCGTCAACTTTGTAGATGACATTTTTTAAAAAAATTGTGAACTTATGCAGAACTGTTTTTCTCATTTATTTATTTACCTACGGCAATTTTATGAATCAACTTATCATTTATTATTTTCCATAATTATTGTAAAAAATGTTACACTAAAAAATACTATTATTTATTATTTATTATTAGGTCTTCAATTTGTGGTGATTTGGATGCGCGCTATAATTTATGACGTGCTTTTTAAACTAACACAGTAATCTCTGGTTTGCTCACCTTTATTTGTGTACATAATACTTTTTGTTGGTGTCGGTATTCACGACTAACAGTTACCTACGTTAACCTTGAATTTAAAGTGGGTCTCAACTGTTTTATAGTATTCTACATCATGTTTTTTTTACGTTGAAGTTAATGCAATAACAGTAACAAAAGGCAGAATAATATAACCTCAATATAATAGTTAAGCCTATATACCTACATAAGATCCTAAAACGAATGGATTCAATCAGATGCACGGTAGACAACAGTAGTTAATGAAATAGTTAAAAATGGACCTCCATATTGCCTAACAAGAAAATAGTGATGAGTGGTACTTATGATCACAGAGATAAGCATTCACAAAAACAAAAATACGTTCTTTATCAGTGTGTTCTGTCGAAACTGTTAGACGTGGATCGCGATTTCGAACCCATATATGTTACTCATGCTGGTGGACGGGCAGTCCCTCCGACCTACACTGTAGTGCAAAGCCGGAGGGTAGGGCTTAAGGTCCTCTTCAGTCTCCTTTCATGAATCGCGGGAATGGGTGGGTGGTCTGGTTAGTGAGACGGACTAAATAAAGACAGAAGAGAAGTGAAAGATTATCTTGTGGTGTCGTGGGATATGGCATTCGTAAAGCTGTGCCTACTTGGTAGGATGCGTTCCATATGTGGGGATTTGTAAACCTTAATAGTTAGACGAATAAGGATTTTAATTCCTTCTTTTTTTGGATACCTTTTGTATCTTCGTCTAAGAATCCTTCCGAATCAACAGTGTAATTCAATGCCAGTAGAGGTATTAGCCCCCGGAGTAGTTGTTTCTGTTGATTCCACATTTATGTTTATCAGTATCCTTATTAGAAAAGAATTTGATTGAACATTACCGAATTCCACAATACGAGCAATTATATACAAATCGCGTTCATATGTTGTTTATATTTATTTTACAAGCTTACACATTAATGAAATTATTTAGAACAGAAAGAAGTATTTGTTTTATGTAAATTTTGTAATCTATATAGTACAAAAACGATCATTGTTGTCACTATGTGAGATTTGAGGGTGTCATTGGGAACTTCTAGTTCTAAAGTTATAAAAATTGCAATGCATTACTCTTTGGTAAATTTAAACGAGGCGAAATGAGCACCGAGGACGATGCACGCAGTAGACACCCGGACGCCCCAAAGAGGCTGTTACCGACGAAAACATCAAAAAAGTCCACAAAATAATTTTTGATAACCGTAAAGTGAAGTTGATTGAGATAGCTGAGCTGAGACCCTAAAGATATCAAAGGAACGTGTTGGTCATATCGCGAATGAGAATGAATATTTGGATATGCGAAAGCTCTGTACAAAGTGGGCGCCGCAAGTGCTGCTAGCTCACAATCGACCAAAAACAACAATGGATCGATGATTCTAAGCAGTGTTTGGAGCTGTTCGATCGTAATAAATCCGAATTTTTGCGTCGATATGTGACGATGGATGAAACATGGCTCCATCATTTCACACCGAAGTCCAATCGATAGTCAGCCAAGTGGACTGCACGTGATGAACCGACTCCAAAGCGTTGAAAGACGCAAAAGTCGGCTAGCAAGGTTATGGCATCAGTATTCTGGGATGCTCATGGTATAATATTCATTGACTATCTTAAAAACGGGAAAACCATAAACAGCGACTATTACGTAGCGTTTAAAAGACGAAATCGCGGAAAAGCGGCCTCATACAAAAAGTGCTGTTTCATCAAGACAATGCACCGTGTCACAAATCAATGAAATCGATGACAAAATTCCATGAATTGGGCTTCGAATTGCTACCGCATCCACCGTACTCTCCAAATCTGGCCCCCAGCGACTTTTTTCTGTTCTCAGACCTCAAGAGGATGCTCGCTGGACAGAAATTTCGCGCCGATGAAGAGGTAATCGTAATCGCCGAAACTGAAGCCTATTTTGAGGCTAAAGACAAATCGTATTATAAAAATGGTATCGAAAAATTGTATGACCGCTATAATCGTTAATAGTTTGAATAGTATAAGCAGATGGTTTTTTGTGAAACATTTTAAAAAAAGGAAAGGAAAAGAAAAATGCTGCTTTTTTGTTTCACACTGAGAGTTTAATGCTCGACAATTGTTTCGGCTGCTGAAGCCTTTATCAAGAGAGTAAGATATTACACTAAAGTTACAATCTATAATATTGCCTTAAATACTAGTACAAGGTAGGGGGGAGTGGAAACCTAAATACTTATCTATAATTAAATTATTTTGAAAGTCTAGTTGATCGTTAGTGATATGATCTTTTCTTAAAAAAGCTTTTTTAATTTCCATCTGTTCCAAAAGATTAAGTCTTTTTCCTTTGTTTTCAAAGTGTAACAAAGTAATGTTATTAATATCTACAGAATGTCTTGAGGTGCCCAACCATATACATAAAATGTAAAAATAACAAATTACTGAAAAATATCTTCCATTGGTCACGATACGTTGACGACATTTTATGTATATGGTTGGGCACCTCAAGACAGTTAGAACAGTTCCTTAATTTTTTTAACAAAGTAAATAAAAAAATACAGTTCACCATAGAAACAGGTAATGAAAAAGGCCTTAACTTTTTAGATGTAAATATTCAAATAAACAATCAAAAAAATAATAAATTACGATATTTACAGGAAACCAACTTTTACTGACACTATTATACATAACCAAGCAAGACAATCAAAAAAAATTAAACTTTCGGCCTTCCATAGCATGTTACACCGTCTCTTAGAATTCCCTTTGAATCAGGATAATTACAATAAGGAACTTTCGATCATTAAACTAATAGCCACAAACAATGGTTACAAAACAAAACTAATAGATGACCTAATAAGAACAAAAAACAATAGGAAAATTAAAAAACAATTATATGCAGGATCAAATTTAAGTAACGAAACAAATTTTAAATTCATCAATTATATGCCCAATATAAGTAGTAGGATTTGGAATCAACTTAGCAAATTAGGAATTAAAACAATTCATGTAAATAAAAATAATCTAGGGAAAATGTTAGTAAACAACAAAACCAAAATTGACATATTAGATAAAAATGGAGTTTATAAATTGAAATGAGATAATTGTGACGCATATTATATAGGCCAAACGGGTAGAAATCTAAGAACCAGATTTGACGAACACAAAAAGGCTATTTTAAAAAACATTTGTAACACAGGATTAAGTACGCATTGTATCGACCTCAATCATTCTGTAGATATTAATAACATTACTTTGTTACACTTTGAAAACAATGGAAAAAGACTTAATCTTTTGGAACAGATGGAAATTAAAAAGGCCTTTTTAAGAAAAGATCATATCACTAACGATCAACTAGACTTTCAAAATAATTTAATTATAGATAAGTACTTAGGTTTCCACTCCTCCCCCCCTACCTTGTACTAGTATTTAAGGCAATATTATAGATTGTAACTTTAGTGTAATATCTTACTCTCTTGATAAAGGCTTCAGTAGCCGAAACAATTGTCGAGCATTAAACTCTCAGTATGAAACAAAAAAGCAGTATTTTTCTTTTCCTTTCCTTCTTTTTTATAATCGTTAAACGTTGTATCGCCCTCGAAGGGAACTATATTGAATAATAAAATCAAATTCTATCAAAAAAAGTATTTTTTTCTATGCTAGCCTACGAACTTTTCAGCACGCCTGTTATGTATAGTTGACCGTTTCAAATTCATAAAATTACATTAAATGATATATCATGTTTCTACTTAATACAAACTAACCTTAACTGAACTATTTCTGCCGTGTAACAATTCACCTATGGATGGCCTTTTTCGTCTTGAGTTTCTGTAGTTTTCCAATCGTGGCAAAGCTTCTCGGGTCAATTGGACAAGAGATTTCTTACGAGTTGCTGTGTTACCATCCTGCAAACATGTAACAGATGTCCTCGATGGTAGATCCTTAAGTTCATCTTTGGCAGCATTTTTATCCAACACCCCATTTTCATACAATTCCAATGCAACATTGTCTATACCGAGATTATTTTGCATGTTTTTATTATTGTAATCACTCGTAGTGTTTTCATGAACATCATTAACAGTAAATCGTCCGTCCATTTTTGCTTGCTTTCTTCGTAAGTTATATTGTTATTCTGCAAGGATCTGAAAAGAAAAAAACAACGGTTCTATGAGTAGGTATTCACGTTAAAATTCATAGACACATAATTAAATGTATCTGTTAGTTATAATTTTGCATTGCTATCATTACCTGTTAAGTATTGAATAACGTTTTCATGTCTTATCGACACTAACTGGGGAATTGTAACTTACAAGTTAGTGTAGCATGTTGAACAGTATCTTTCTGGTAGTGATTATAATTTCATAAATACCCATTAAAATTTTCGTGATAAGAAATAAACGTTTTTAAAGTATATACATGTACTTAGAGGCGTTGTTTATATTATTTAAAAAACGTAGAAAAAAACGTTGAAATGTCCGAATCCCAACAATCATCCAAATCATAACAATTTATTTTAGATTTCACGATATCTTTCTTGATTTCATTCATTAAACGCATGCATCTTTCTACTGTACAATCATTGATAGTTTGTGTTTACATCATCCACGCAGTGTGCAAGATCCAATCAATCCACAAAGTAATATACGAGGATGGATCAAATATAAACGATACTTTGATCATAAAACATTTATTTTGAAAAGTTTCACAAAAACAAAGATTTCTTTATTTTTCGACATATCCCCCTTGTTTGTCTATACATTTATCCCAACGCATTAGTAGTTTTTTCATCCTGTTTTTATAAAAAGAAGCAGGGCGGGTGTCTATCCAGTTGCGCATCGGTCTGAAATCGCTCGCCTCCTAATGATTCTTTGAGGGGCTCAAACATATGGAAATCACAAGGGTATAGGTCTGGAATATATGGAGGGTGTTCCAGCTGAGTCCAGGGCATTTCACCGATTTGGGCCTGCGTTAAAGTTGCGGTATGGGGCCTAGCGTTATCGTGCAAGAGTAACACGTCACACTATCCGGCGTGTAATTTAAAAAGGGTCGTTTATATTTGATCCACCCTCGTACAAGTTACTCTCGAGCAGCGGCGTTGTCTAGTGGTTTAGATCATTGGGTAGTATTCGGCAGGTCACCAGTTCGATTCCGCACCCGGCTGCTCTGTGGTATCCTTGGATCACTTAGGCAAATGCTGAGGTAGTAATGTTCCACAGATAATCTGTTTTCATTTCATTCCTGAAACGAGGCTGAAAAGAGCCTTACACCCTATCCTCCGGCTTTGCACTGCAACTGAATCCAGTTAGCAGCAGAGATATTTAGATAGATGACGATATCGTGCCATAAGTAGAAATTATATCAAGTTGCTTTTAAATATCTTCTTCGATTTAACCGATGATTTAGCGAGACTGCTTGTAATAATACGATCGAAATATACGTCTTACTGACCAAATTCTTCTTACAACTTAAACTTAAAACTAATTATGTACTAATTTAATACATAATATTGGCAATTAACATTTGTTTGTTCAATATGTTACTCTGAGGTTGAACGTGTAATTACTATTTTTTTGCTTGTTTTGATTTTAATTATTATAAAAATTCAATCAAGTAAAATCAGATGCGGCGAATTAGCCGCGGTTTCATGCACATTATCCTGTTTCAATCGGTAATATAATATAAGTTAATGCAAATATTTAATATGACTATTGATTAGTTTGGTATGAATTTATTAGTATATACATATTTCAAAATAAAGGTGTAGATTAGATTTAACTATTATTATAATTGACTGAATCTGCATTTACTTGGTGGAAATTCTTAGTAAATAATAATAATAATAATCAACACTCTTGTAATTTCCACAATTTTAGTTATTGACACTCTACAAACGTTTCACGACATTGTAACTTCTTCACAAGTTAATAATTTACTTAGACCTAAAGTTAGAAGTTCAAGTTCCTTATATTTACTTATATGCTTACACAAACTTGTTAGGGGTAGTAATTTGTAGTTTGTAAATAAATAATATTGATACTTTTGTAAAGAAATCACTATTTTGAAACTTTCTTTTAAGTTTTATTGAACTTCTTAACAAGTTTCGATCTCCAAGGCCAAGAAGGGTCCTTCTTCCGAAAATGTTCAATAAAAATTAAGTGAAAGTTTCAAAAAAGTGTTTTGTTTACAACAAATATTAGTATGATCAATTTTCATATATTAGAGGTCAACTCTATCGTATTTTTCACGAACGAAAGTATATTACTAAACAAACAATTACAGTTGAACAATCCCCTCTACTGAATCTTTGGATAAGCTAGAATTACCATCCCTAACAATTATGTGTAAGAATATAAATAAATGTAAGGAACTTGTGGCTGTTTGGTTTAACTAAATTGTTAACTTCCGACTTTGTAATTTCAAGATTTGTCAAATAATTCAAAGAATTTTTGCAGTACAATACTCCTTATAATAATCTCTTTAGATCTAAACAATATTGTCGATTAAAGTTAATAAATTGATCAATAATAATAAAAACACAAAATTTACAAAAAATTGGTATATTTTAACACTTTACTATTGTTTCGCCTAACTTAGGCTTCTTCAGAAGTAATGATAATATAATAAACTTATCTCAACATTTTTTTAATATAGCAGCGGATTGATCATTTAAAAGAGTATTTGTATTTTTGTATTTATTAACTTCTAATAATAATACTCTACCTTTAATAATAATTTTGAAATACTTCATATTGTAATTAAAAGCATTAGATTATCATTACTAGAAACATTAGAAACTAAAAAAATACAAAAATACAAATACACTTTTAAATGATTAAATTGACCTCAAAAACTCACCGCTACTGAATCTTTTTACTCACCCCCCCCTTAATCCGCTGTTATATTAAAAATTGTATTATCATTACTTCTGAAGAAGCCTAAGTTAGGTTAGGTTAGGAAACAATTGTAAAGTGTTACAATATACCAATTTTTTGGAAATTTTGTGTTTTTATTATTTTACCGAAATATTGAAATGAGTTTCCAGCAAGTGAGCGTAGAAAGAATAGATCATAAACCCATAGTGTGCTTTTCTAATTATTTGTATTTAAAATTTAAATCAGACAAACTTGGGAATTTCACTTAAAATTTTATTAAAAAACTCGATACTTATTTCGCCTTATAAGGGCATCTTCAGGAGTTACAAAAATATACTAAGTAACAAATAGCAAATAAATAAATTTATAGTACATCCTAAGAGGGTGATGGTTGAACAATGTTTGGATACAATAGGGGATGGTTGCCAAAATCTAGTTGCTCGTTGGTAATATTTTTATTTTCTTCTTTAGCTTTTTCTATTTCTAAACTTTCATACCTATCTAGTATTGTAATAGTAATTTTAGAAATAGAAAAAGCTAAAAAAGAAAATAAAAATATTACCAACGAGCAACTAGATTTTGGCAACAATCCCCCATTGGATCCAAAGATTATACTTATTATATTAACTTATTTGCTGTTAGTTACTTAGTATATTTTTGTTACTCCTGAAGATGCCATTATAAGACGAAATACGTATCGAGTTTTTTAATAAAATTTTAAGTGAAATTCCCAAGTTTGTTTGATTTAAATTTTAATTTTTAATTTTGATCATGTTTCACCAAGTGATAACGGCAGATACCCTTAAGTTACTTGTATTTATTTATTATCTACAAGTACGTATTATTTTCTAGACAAAAATACAATTCCGTAATACAACTTTGCGTTTTTTTTAGAATAAATATAGTACAATTATGTGTGATGATTACGAAATGCATTTAATAAGTTTGTACATAAAATATAAAAAATCCAAATGATAAGGCTTGTGTCTATCGTTTTGTTTATTCAAACTGTTCATCAAAATTAATTTCATTTCATCAATCAATCTCTAAGTATAACGTTAAAAATCTTTATAAAAACGTAAGGTACTAAAAGCTTTTTGTTTACAATAATCAAGAAAATTGTGACATTACACTTGTATTTAATAGTGTTTCCTAAACTGCGTTATCTACAATTGTAGAGTATGTATATCTTTAAGAAGGTATAAGATCACCTGTGTGTCGCAGGTGTGTTTGTGGCCGGTTTAAACCTGATAGACCCAGTATATTCTGGTATATATTCCACAGGTACGTATTTCTTGTTTTACAAAACGATCTACAGTCAGCGTTGAAAATACTGTACCGTTTCAACTGGTAATCTTTACTATGTTTTATTCTACGGTTGTTTTGTGTCCTATCTGCCTTATAATGTACAGATTTATTTAAAAAAAGAGACATATTCATTTAAAATCACTACTAAAATTGAAACATTTGTGTAGATTAACAAAATGGATCTACATTGACATGATATATAAATCTACTATACATTCGAAAACCATTCTGGCTTGCGGCATGCTTAAGTTGGATAATACAGACATAATGCGGATTTTATTAATTACGTATCCAAAGTATTAATTATATACTTACCTACGTTTTATTACTGTAAATATTGTTTACTTCAAACACATTTTTTCTTACTTCTTTAAAGATATTTGTTTCATGTATAAAATGCAAAAAAAACACTTTTAAAGTTGAAACTGTCTGTCTTTAATAATAAATATATGCAGGTAGGCATATTATTTACTATAATTGTAAGTGAATCGTATTTATATTATATTACATATCATTAGATTACAAACTACGTTTCTTTAATTTACTTTTTGTATTTCTTAGCATTTAGGTAGTACAACTTTTTGTTTTTTTACGGATTTGTAATTACTATTGCGTATATATATAATGTATACATGTACCTTTTTTGTTAAATAAATACATATGTGCAGGTTTATGTAGACATTTAGGCATTGAGATCTTCGGTTTTTTGTAATTTGCAATTTTTAAAATTTAAACAAATAAACAATATCAGTGTATATTTTGTGGACATAAAAAATTTGTAATGAATAATTAAATGATGCTTTCACGAAATTTTTGGGTTTAAATTGTTTTTTTTTTTTAGCAAAATTGTAGAATAAATTTATTAGAGTTACCTTTTTGCCGAAGAAAATTGTAATAAAACACGATAATGTATATTTTCTAAAGAAAACTAAGAAAAAGGAAACTAATTTAATTGAAAACAAATAAAAGATTTAAAACGGATTTTTCGTAACAATAAAGGTATTGTGTACGATATGAGAAATATAGAAATAAGGACAAAATGTAATCATGTAATCGAGCATTGGTACTTTAAATTGGGTAAACATATAATTTTAGGTATACTGTTATACTTTTATTTTTATAATCACAGACATCATGATAAACCGGGTCAAGGTAGACAAGGAAGATACTACATTTAACTTTAACTTTCGTCCAAATAATTCTTGTAAATATAAATCAAATTTTTAACAATAATTCTATAATGAGAAACGCATGAAACAGGCTTACTATTAATATTTACAATTGGCAGTCAATAAAATTTCATAAGTATACACATATAAAACTTGATGGAATTCTTTACTTTTATCAATATTCACAGAAATTGTTGACAATATTTAAAGCTTTAAAGATTTACCTTCAATACAAAAAATAAAATTTATATATATATATATATATATATTTAAATAAAAAAATATATAATATTAATAGAAAGATAAAGATTAAAAATAATATAAACATTTTTTCTTTTAATTGTCACCTGTAAATCTATAAAACGTTTTGTAAAAATTGGATTGATTCAACCGTTACTTTGTGATAATTCATCTTAACGATAAATGAATAAACAATACTTTGTTTATTATCACTTTTTATTTACAAATCCTTTTGACTATAGTTTCGACAAATAGCTTGTCATTGTCATTGTCGAAACTATAGTCAAAAGGATTTGTAAATAGAAAAGTGATAATAAACAAAGTAGTGTTTATTCATTTATCGTTAAAAGGTTTTGATTTTTTTTTTGTTGTTTAGATTTTTTTTAAAATAATGTAAAATTCAAGACATACATACCATTAATATATAAAACATAAGTTGAAGAAACGCATTGCAAAAGTCTTTTGGTCGTTTTTCTTTGTCACGTAAGTTCAAAAACCGAGTTTATGTGCGAAAGCCCTTGGCAACTGGTGGTAAATCGCGTCGCGACGCCACTATGAAAGCTCACTCACCGTTCGAACGACGACGTCGCCCGCCGAAAGCACACACGTGTGGTAGATGAAAATGGAAGATGTGAATAAACGATCCTCGGTCCACGAACGCGAAATATGAACTGCGCTGGCGGTCTTTTGCTTTTTTACGAATTATTGCGTACTCCTGTTGTTTCGACGTTTATGTAGAACGACTGACTGAATCAGAGAATCGAGATGTCGATCATTTTATAAAGAAAGGATCTTGCTCGTATCGTATATACGTTTGTCCACAATTTTTTTTTATCTGAATGTACAGGGCAACCAAATTAATGCGGTGTAAAGCAGTTAGGAATTCGAATTCCTGAAAATATAAAAACAAAATAAGAGCTTCACAAAATTTAATGTCTAAATGGATCTAAAGTCAAATATTTTAAATAAAAATATTTTTTTTAGTAATAAGTAAATCGGTGTCTGATTACTACATTTTGGAAGATCGGCGTAAAAATCAAAACGATACACTAGATACTGATACTAACACTGATAATGTTCCAAAACATTAATGGAAAAAACTAAAGAAATGTAGATAAGACCAGAAACAATCCTAGATAATATATGAGGGCAAGACCAATATTTACATACGACACAAATACTTAATAAGATTCGTGACACAAATGTCTGTTGGGGAAGCCAAAAACGTGATTAATATTAAGGAAGTTTGAGGACAAATTTTTGATGTTTAAGACCAATTCCAATACCTCATATGCGAAACAAAACAACGATCAACTCTTAACATGTCATGCTAGACTAAAAACGTAACCACTTTTAAGGCCTGTAAAGGAACAGCAAATTTAGTTCCTGACATTTAAAACTACATTTCAGCACTTGGTATACGAAAAAAATAACGATTCTAGACAGGCTGACATGCTAGAATGAAACCAAGACAACATTAAATTAATTTTAAATTAAAGTCTATCATAATTGCAATAAATTTGGATACAAAATTTTTAGAAAACCTACCACAACAAATACAGTAATACCAGCCAATTCATATCAGTCATTTAATAATAAAATTTCATCTTTCCATAGTCTCATATGTTAGATTAGTAAACATTCCACTTGATGAGCAAGATTTCTTTTCAGAATTAAACGTAATAAAACACATTGCTCTAAATAATGGATATCGTGTAGACATAGTTGATAAATTATTGTCCAATAAATTAAATAAAAAAGTACAATATATTTTGTATGAAACTAATAAAAATGTCATCAATTCGGAGATTGTTTTCTGCTCTTTAAATTATATTAAAAATGTAAGTTTCAAAATTAAGATTTCTTTTTAATAAATTCAATTTAACTGCAACAGAAATTAATAAATTTAATATAGGCTCAGTCTTAAATAATAACAAGAAAAAAATAGGTTTGAAACAAAAAAGTGGCGTCTATCAACATAATTGTAAAGATTGTGATGCTTTATATATAGGACAGACTGGCCGTTCCCTGGAAACTCGGTTTAAAGAACATGTAGCTAGCTTTAAAAGTAAAAAACATATTACACTGTTTAAACGAAGATCATAGTATATATACCAAGTCAAAAGGCAAAAAATCAACCCTTTTAGAATTTTTAGAAATAAAAAGAAACTTTACGAACAAAGAAAAATAAATAACCAAAAAGAATTGTACGTCTTTAACACCCCACTTCTCCTGGACATATAATACGATTAGGGAATTCCAAAAACTATTTAAATCATAAGTGTACTCATTCCAATTTAGTATAGTTTGTACTCTAGAAAATGGCTATTTAGTCGAAACAATTGTCGATTTTGTGTTATAATATATTTGTTAAAGTTTTCTGTTTTAATTACTAAAATGCTTCATCATCCTTGTACCATCCAAAGTTTAAATTCAATTCAAAATCATTAAGTGATAATTGAGACCAAGCCCAACATACACTTATAAAATTAAGAGCCAACAGGGGTGATCGATGCAAATTCCTGACGCATGAGCCTAAGACTATTCCCAATATTAGGACCTGTTAAGAAAGATTAAAGCTCATTATTAACATAAATAGTACTTGCAACACCCTATACACGAAACAAAGACCAATCTGTGACATTCTAAGATAAAACCACCCAAGGAAGATTATAACTATGTCCTGACAAGTAAACCCAAAACCAGCGAGACCAATCTAGAGCTTACAGGTCAGTCTTAAGCATTGACAAATATCAAGGTTCTTCAGGTAACGATTGAGACCAACTTCTTGTTTCAAGAGTGATTTCAAGACCATTATCTTTTAAGCAAGACAAACGTTATGGTCTGATGATTAACGTGACCAATAACAAGATTTGGCATATGAGATCAGAGCCAATATTAAGGATAAGTTTACGGATTCAAGACCAAAACCAAATTGGCAACATATACCATATACTACAACAAATTTGTAAAAGGTCAATTTTTTGTTAAATTGGACACGGGATATTCGCATATCTGTGGAAGTTGAAAGTGATTTATATTTTAACAAATTTGAGTAGATATTACTTCCAAATCCACTAATATACATATCTAAAAATATAGGCCAATATGGTACTCACACCTTAATATTATTTATTATAGTTATCACTTAAAATGCCATTATGCAAGCATTAATGAGAGGCTTAACAAATACACACGTTATCATTTAACCAATACACATACAAAATCTTTTATATCTAATCTGCTGTATAGATACATTTCTTGTTTATAACTTATTTACTGGATTAAATATAATCACTTTATGTTACTAAGTATTTAAGGAATTATTTAAAAGCTGTGCTAACATAGTTGAAGACAGACGTTCCATTTATTGTCAGATTTTGTTATTTTTTCATACTACCTACACAGGTTTATACATTTCCGGAAAATCCAATTATCTGTCATGAGGCTGTATTAAAATAAAACGTTTATTAATAAGTAGTTCCTAATCTATTAATTTAATTGGCCACTTTAAGTGATGACGAAGAAATGGTTACTGTAAATATTCCTCAGGCATTTTTAGCAAAATTATCTCACTAATTATTATATTTGTTACAATATTACAAACAGAAATGTTTTATTGTGCATTGTACTACATATAAATGTTAATTACTGGATGCTTAACTAACTAATATACCTGTTCATTATCACATTTATACTATCTGGGATTTTAATCAAATACCTCTTAATACAAAATTCTGTTACAAGTATTTGTTTCACAGTTACTGCTATTAATCTCATTTAAATATCTAAAAAACAAATAAACTACGAGGCATGTTTTTTAAGTACCGTTTTGAAATTAATAAAAAACCTGCAAAGATATCTTAATAATTTTATTTTTACATTAAAGTCTGTACCTTAATCTACTTTTCTACATTCTACATAATTTCCTTCAATATTGAGGTACTTGTCATAATGTTTGACCAGTGACCAGTTCCCTTCCGATTGAACTCTGCCGCCTGACTTGTTAACTGTTAACCACTGCATCACAACTGTTTTGACTTCGTCATCGTCTTGAAGACGCTGACCACCCACATGTTTCTTCAAGTTCACGAACAAATGGAAGTAACTGGGCGCCAGATCAGAGCTGTACGGAGGATGATCTAGACTTTCCCAGTGAAAAGATGTGATGAAATCTTTGGTCCGATTGGCCAGATGTGGACGGGCATTGTCATGCAGCGAAACGATACCCTTGCTCAACTTGCCACGTCTTTATTCTGGATTGCACGGCGCAGATTCCTTACCATTCCATCAGTCATAATGGTTTGTCCGTAAACTGCACAGATCTCAGATCTCACGATGAATATCAATTGGTTTTAGTCCTTTAGCACTAAGGTATCGTAGAACACCCCGGACTTCAGAATCGGCGGGATTTACGATTATCGGAGGCATCTTAAACACTCAGTAAACAACGTAAACAAGGGCGAATCAGACTATAATTGCGTAAGTGAAAGATGTAGGTAGCCATTGCGCAGGCGCGGAACTCTAACTGCAGCGCTACGGCGCCATAATTTCAAAACAGTACTTACTTAAGAAACATGCTTCGTAGATACATTGTAGTATAATAGGCTACTTAATAGTATTACTTTAACAAGTCGACATGCTTATTAGAAAAGGACCTTATCTAACATTACTGAATCTCACAAATAAATACAAAATAACTACAGATGGCGTTCACAACGCTGTCTGTATTCGTTTATTAATCGCTGTTTATAGGCAGCAGGTAGGTTGGTTGGTGTACTGTTTTCGCTTTTTTAGCGCGTGTGCCCATCCAACCCATCTGAAGTGGGCCACTGACACTCTTCTCCCCAAACCACCCCTCCTCCCCACCACAATCAATCCATTTCTCGTTCCCAACTATCCCAGGGATGCATAATCTACGGATTGATCTCCTTACTCGAGGAGGGGTTTTAGTCGGTAGGCGCCCCGGCGAAACCGACACTATGCCCCCATTTTGGGGGGTGTCCTATGAATATTTCCCCTCCTAGAGGATAAACTAAAAACAAAAAATATGGTTTTCTGCCGGAAATGGCTTACTTATTCTACAGAAAAACTAAATATAATATGAAGATACCAACTAGTCAAAGTTGTCAGAACTACTGATTACGTATCATGATTTCTAATGAGATTTTAAATAGCGCGGCTGACTTTTGATGATAATAGTTATCTACTAGTTGAGTTATTAAAATAAAGGATTGTAGGTATTCTCCAACTTTACAAACAATTAGCAGTATGTAATAGCTTTTTAAGTGTATTATCGTCAATTCTGTTATCAAGTTACCACATGATAAATTATTCAGTGTAAACAGGACACTACCGACTGTTGAAATGCATCACCAACTGAAATAAATCGACGAAAAGGTTTTGAGAAGTACAATTTCAATATAATAATTCACACGACCAATTTCCCAGGAAAAGGGGGTGCAACGTAGAGAAGTAATAAGAAAGTTAAACAAGGATGTACAGTGTCACCGCTAATTATTAATCTAATTATCGAAAATGCGATTGTTACTATTATTAAAGACAAGACAGCTTTCGGGATGAATATGCAGGGGCTAAAGATTAGATGAATACTAAGGAACTAGTCAGGAATGTCTGAAGTGGAACTGATAATGTTTTCCTGGCCAGGACTTCTTGATTTGGAACTGGTGAACTAGTCCTAATAATACCTGCTTTTTCAAAAACATCATATAATTAAACAAAATAGTAATGCGTTTATATTCTGATCAAGAGGATTCGATACTCGAGTGTTGTTTGGTTTATGAGGAGGGGAAACCGGCTTAGATAGCAGCTGCGCCCGGTTCTATTCACAGTACAGCCATGACTGAAAGCAAGCTGCCTTCATCTGTTGCACAATCACAATGCGCATCGTCATAACGTTTTTAACCAATGAAGGCGTCAAACCATCGGAAACTTTCACTTGTTTGAAGGTACAGTTTGTACAGTTTGGGGATGCTACACTGTCTCAGAATCGAGTGTATACGTGGGTCCGAGAATAGAGAATTCAGGGATGGGCGTGAATGTGAGAACATGTTGAAAATGAAAGTCATGATCGACGCCCAAGAACAAGTCTCACAAATGACAACATCCTGCTGCATCTATGCTGTTCGAGAGCTTGTTGAAAGTGATTACCTACAGCCGGTTAACTATTGAACAAATCTCAGAAGTGGGTATCAACTATAGGGAATGGGAGTGTTCAATCCATCATCAATCATAAACTTAGCTTTAAAAAAAATAGTGCTCGCTGAGTTCCAAGGTTGTTGACCTAAAATCAAAAACAGGTCAGATCGGAGATCAGTAAAAAACTTCTGAATCGATTTCGACAAGAAGGGGACCTTTTTTAGGCGTATACTCCCGAATCAAGAATAGCAAGTAAGGAGTGGAGAGGAAAGGATGAAGGCTGCCCTTTTGACTGTCAAAGCCAAAACCCGTCTCTCAGCCGGAAAAGTGCTTTCGATTGTTTTCTTTGACTCAAGGGCAAGGGGAATTTTATTCATTGATTTTTTTCACAGTGAATATAGAGTTGTTACGGTTGACAAAAATCGCGTATCGAAGCTAACGACAGGGTATGCCCATTCGAGACGTCATCCTCCTTCATAACAACGCCAGACCACACACCACAGTTTTGACAAGGAATAAATTGGAAGAAATGGGCTGGGAAACCCTCGAGCCTCTATAATCCTCCTTATAGCTCTGACTTTTCATTGCCTTGACCTGTGATTATTTTTTGTTCGCTCCCTTGAAAGAACCAATTGGAGGCAAAATGTTTGAAAGCAATGAAGAAGTAGAGGCACATAGACCTCTGTGCGCAATGGGCTGACAACTCGCCCTCAAACCTTTTATGAAGAAGGAATATTCAACCTTCCAAATCGGTGACAAGGGAGAGAGGTGTGTAGAGCACGGAGGGACTACATTGAAAAATGTTAAATGTGTGGTTTGTGTGTGTACCATTAATCAATATATTTATTAAATGAAAATATATATAAACAAAATGCTTTTAGATGTTTCAAATATGTTTATTAACATACTCTAGATATGTTTCGACTTTCGAAGTCTTTCTCAAGAGTAATAGATATTTACTAAATTTAAACTGTAACTTAATGTTATTTATACAAAAGTCAAAAAGTATTTATAGTTAGGTATTGCAAGTAATAAGATGTACAGGTACAAGTATATTAGAGGTAGTTATACAAAGGTATAGTTATTTAGGGAAAAACCCTTGTCGGGTTGTAATTCTTCAGAAATTGGTTAATCACCGGTGTGTCTTGGAACTCGGATTTATCATTTGTTATGTTACAATTATTTCTTAAGGCATTTAATTTCGAACTGCTCTAAAATATTTAGACGTTGACCTTTATTTTCTATATGTAATAGGTTGAAGTTATCTCTGTCGATTTTATGGCCATTTTCTAGGCAATGTAGGCTTATGCCTGTAGACACCTTTTTGTTTTTTATATATTTTTCGTGTTCTTTCAAACGTATGTTGAAATTACGACCTGTTTGACCAATGTAAAAAGAATTACAATCCTTACAGTTCAGCTTATATATACCACTTTTTTGTAATTTATCGGTTAAGAAAGAACTTGACATTATAAAAATTATTGCTAAGAATAACGGATATAAAACTAATATACTAAACTATAGCTATATAACTATATTTATTTTACAAGATTACCGTTCATATTTGATTTATCCTCGTATAGGGTTGCTTTTTACATGCGGAAGGCTAGCGGTGCCGAATGTTTGGTTTCCTTTGTAACTGAATTAGAATCTGTCTCAGAATTGCCCCAGCACATGGGGTCATATGGCCTCACCGACTACCCTTTTGTTTTTTCTTCTTCAATCTCTGATAACCCTGTGTAAAATATTTTTGTTAAAAAAACGGGGTGACCTAATTCAACTAAATATCTTTCAAATAATATTGATATTAATGCGCTCCGATTGACGCCCTTATAACGACGCGGGCACATTTTTTATTTCTATTTTCGAACCCGTTACAAACAACTCCCTTATACTGGAAATTGAAAAAGCTCAGCTACCGAAAGAAACATTTTGATAATCTCATAATTAAATGGTTGAATTAAATTGTAGATGAAGTAGTCTTATTTACATATAACAAATATGTTTGTATCTCTGAATCCTACAGAAAATTACAGCAAACAAAACCTTTATTAATATTAAAATAATAATTATCTTTTCAGTCGCTAAATTTAGAATTTCGTGATGGTTAACGGGGTGTGGCATTGTTGAGACACTTCATACGTACCATCCCCGTTGTCAAGTTCTCCTTTGTTTGCTTACAATTTAAATTAAAATTTCTTTGTGTAAATTTGTTCTAACCAATGATTAACAAAGTCTTAATATAAATTATGTTCATTAATGGCAGTAATAACCGGAAAACTCATGGTAATTAATCGATTCAGTCGGTAGTAGGCGTGGGATGGAACTCAAACCAGTTAATTCTGATTGAGTGAAACTTTCCTTCTGAATAAGTACATCACAAGATACTAGTTTACAATAAATGCTGAGATCATCCTAGATGCACTTCATTAAAACTAAAATAGTTCATTAACAACAGTATTATTCATTTAAAAAGTCTACTAGAAGTTCATGGATCTTCGTAAATTTTTTCCCATTATGTTGCCATGTAAAAAATCCTTTAAAATTCATTTTTCAGTTGCAATAGGTAATACAATATGAAGAAGGATTGTTCTAAAAATAATGATAGCTTTTTGATAAATTGTCGCAAAATTGAACCTTAAAAAGGCGGAAATAAACATTAAGCTCCTGAAACCAAAAGAAAACAGTGAAATTAGTTCACTTGATCCAATGAATTTTGCGAATAATTTGGTTAACAAGTAACAAGTACCTAACTGCTTTTTCCTTAATTGTATCAATTTTTTGCATAGAAAAATATAATCAGATACATAAACTTAGCGATTCTAATTGAGATACCGGTCAGAAGATATAAAATAATCTTTATATGGTAGATACCAGGGTGGATCAAATATAAAAGAGCCTTTTTAAATTGCGCGCCGGATAGTTGTTCAAGGCATCCGGGCGTTAGGAATTTGAAGTGGGGATATTAGGTGGCACGGAAACGACGCGTCGTATTGCTGCATTCGCTTGGTTAACACTAGATTTACCAGACAAGTCATTTTGACTGGTCGTGCAACATCAGTTCAAAATTACTAGAGACATTAAACATTTGCTTTCCAAATTGATGTTATGAATTTTGTAGCTATAAAATTTTGTTGTTTGATCCACCCTGGTATCTACCATATAAAGATTATTTTATATCTTCTGACCGGTATCTCAATTAGAATCGCTAAGTTTATGTATCTGATTATATTTTTCTATGCAAAAAATTGATACAATTAAGGAAAAAGCTGTTAGGTACTTGTTACTTGTTAACCAAATTATTCGCAAGTTTTCAATACATTTTATGAACTTAATTTTACTTTATATATGTTAGTAACAAATATATATATATATTTATATTTAATTTTGTTTATACCAGTACCAGTCAAAATGACTGGTGCATTGCTGGTAAATCTAGTGTTAATAGCTGTCACAATAAGTGAGAAAGGGGTGCCTAGCAGCGTTGCGCAACGAATTATTATTAAGTTTCTTACACTTGAAAACGTGAAATCAGCTGAAATTTTGCTCAAATTGTAAGCACAATTCGGAAATGAAACGCTTTCGTGGCCATAACGATAAACTTGGGATTCCGAAAAATTTCAACTCGTTGGGTTCCAAAGTTGCTGAGTGAAGATCAAAAAGCTGCTCGAGTTCGCATCACTCAGGCGCTTCTCACTCGATTTAGAAAGGAAGGTGAATTTTCTTGCAGAAAATTGTAACCTGTGATGAGACGTGGGTACACCATTACACTCCAACATTAAAACGAGCAAGCATGGAGCAGCTGCGCAAAGATGAATCAAACTCAGTGAAGCCGAAAGCATCTATGTCTGCAGGAACAGTTTTAGCCACGGTTTTTTGGGACTGGAGAGGGGTGCTGTTGGTCGATTTTTTACACGAGCGAAATACCACTAATACGGCCTACTACCGCAACCTTCTCAGTTAGGTAAAACTTGCTGATATCCGAAAAAGGAGAGCGAATGGGGTGCATTCGTGACGTGTTTTTTTTGCACGATAATGCTAGCCCTCATACCGCAGCTATAACGCAGGCCCAAATCGGTAAAATGCACTGGACTCAGCTGGAACACCCTCCATATAGTCCAGACCTATCCCCTCGTGATTTCCACATGTTTGGGCCCCTCAAGGAATTACTAGGAGGCGAGCGATTTCAGACCCATGAACAGGTGGAGGGAGGCGTTTGTGCGCAACTGGATAGACACCCGCCCTGCTTCTTTTTATGAAAACGGGATAAAAACTATAAATGCGTTGGGAAAATGTATAGACAAACAAGAGGGATATGGATATGTGGAAAAGTAGAGAAATTTGTGTTTTTGTGAAACTTTTCAAAATAAATGTTTTATGAACAAAGGCTCATTTATATTTGATCTATTCGCGTATTTTAATAAAAGAAGAGAGAACCAGACCAATTTTACCACATTAAACTTAGTTTAGAAGACGCGTTTTCGCCCACCGTTTAAGTGCCCATTATCAACGCGAGACGCTCAGTAATGTTTGTTGCTGTAAATTGAGATGACTGTCTATTTTTCATTTATATTATTATGATTACCATACTCTCCTATTTTCCATCATGGTAGACATTTGTTTAACAAAAAATTATTTTAGATTAGGTAATTACTTTTATATACAAACAGATCTGGGTGAGGGTTTGTAGAAACAAAAGGTAACTTGGTACCATCACCTAAGGTGACAAAATTATTTCGAACGTATAGAAAAAAAGTTTTCTTGACAGATTTTATCTTTTGGTGTCAGAAAAGCTGAAAATTCAGAAAACACAGAAATGCATAATATCTACATGTTTCTTAAATTGAGTATTATTGAAATTAATTGGAACGTTTGCTTGCTAATTTACTGTTAGCAATTTAGAAAAATAAAATCAAATTATGTTTAATATTAAACAATTTAAAACAATAAAATAACTATATAATTCAAAATAAATTGTTACTTGTCAATTTAAATCAAACATTTGTCAAATAATAAATTGAGAACCATTTGAGATATACCTAATTAAATTATAACCATAAATAAATAAAGTTGTGTCATATGGTTAAACTTCATCTTCTATAGAATGCATAACACCATGCCATGACTTTGACCATCCTTGAACGAAACAAAGACACCTCATTGAAATAAACTGATCGAAACCATTCATTAATTTCTAATAAAAAAAAATATTTATAGTTACATACGAGTAAACAATTTAACAAGTAAAATATATATTTGTGAATATTTGTAATCTTAATAATAAAATTTGTAATTTTAAATTCATATCTTTGTAGATTTAACACAATTAACCTCTGCAGTTTAGGACAATAAATTGTTTTTTTCTGTTCATCATTTGTTTGATCACAATTATCTAATTTCCTTGTTGCAATTTATTACTTTATATTATACAATTTGATTATAGTAATTTGCGGATCAAATATTGGGTATCATTTCAAAATGTAAATCCCCGATATGTTTCGTACTTCCCCAGTAGTATTAGGTGGAGAAAATTACTTTAGCTAGTGTAGGGAGGCTATTATGGACTACATATAAACTATATATAAAGTAGATAGAAAAAATCTCAACTTTTTATTTTAAAAAATTCTTTACAATTGTTTCACCCTACAAGGGCATCTTCAGAAGACAATCAGTGTCTTTGTAGGGTGAAACAATTGTAAAGAATTTTTTAAAATAAAAAGTGGAAATCACAATAGCTGTGTATTTTTTCTATCTATTAATATGGATTTAATTAAATATATAAAGTAAATGGGTACAACAACAAGAATATTTTGATGGATTTCTACTTATCGATGGTGGTGGGTTTTACCAACTGGGTGAACAATGTTATTCACCATGTGTTTTGACTGGCTAGGTAACAATCTAGGAACTAGCAACCCTTGAGATAATTATATTCATGTTTCCATGGATACCAATCTAACTTTACCTGCCCTTAGAAAACTACGTAAATGCTAAATACAGATTAAATGAAATTTGAACCTATTTAAATATAAAATAAAATAAATATAGATTACCAGCTAGTTTTATACATATTAAAACTACGAATTAAAATAATTAATAAAAAAGATTAAAGTTATTAACAGTATTAGTGGGTTTTCTCTAGATATCAAATTCTAAAGAATTTCCATTTCTTATAAACATCCTAAAATGGTAGTTTTCCATTATTTTCCGTTTCAACAGTAAAATTAACAAAAAGGCAACGTGAATTTAATTTTGCAAGAAAGTCTTGAAGGTTACCAGAATTTAAATCAAAAACAGTAAAAATATCGATCACATATCTTTGCCGTATTCGAGAAAGAAACTCTAAATGACTCAAATCGCTAGCTCAAATCGATATCTGGATTTTTAGAAAACCGTCTTAGACAGACACAATAATACATAAAAACTCATGTCATCCCCCACAACATAAGCTAGGAGCCTTTCATAGTATGATAAACCGTTTACTAAACTTACCACCTTCAAACACAAATTACAGAATAGAATTAGAAACTAAAGCAAATAGCGATTAACAATGGATACACAGCAAAACTAATAGATGACTTAATCAATAACAAAAAGAAATTAATATGTTATAAATCAGTTTATGCCAATAATTTTAAACCTTTAAAAAGTAATTACAAGTCAATCTTATATATAGGTAATGTCATGGACAAAATTTCCCATAAACTAAAATTGCTCAAATAAAGGCAAAAGGATTAGATATACTAGAATCGTTTGAGATCAAAAAACAGATAAACCAAAATGGACAATTAACTTAAATACTAAATAAAGCAGTAGAATGTACCCCCTCCAATTAACCCTAAGACTAGTATAAATTTAGAATAGTTATCTAACGTAACCAGTTGTCTTCTGAAGATGCCCTTGTGAGTGAAACAATTGTCAAGATTAAAAATAAACAGTGGCAAAATCAAACTGAGCTTTAAATATAAATATGGAATCAACAGAAACAACTACCCCGAGGGATAATACCCCTACCGGCATTGAATTACACTGTTGATT
The DNA here is from genome assembly GCA_963921985.1 of Agrilus biguttatus. Classification (NCBI taxonomy): domain Eukaryota; kingdom Metazoa; phylum Arthropoda; class Insecta; order Coleoptera; family Buprestidae; genus Agrilus; species Agrilus biguttatus. The sequence continues at coordinate 7,919,370 of OY998126.1, read as the reverse complement.
CCGATGGATTCTTAGACAATGATATAACATATTCAAAAAAGAAGGAATTAAAATCCTCATTCGTCTAAATATTAAGATCAAAGATCTCACATTTGGAACGCGTTCTACCAAGTAGGCACAACGAACCGAATGCCATATCCCACGACCGGTTTCGACCTATCGGGTCTCATCAGGTGGGCGCTGGCAGAAAGGCCTTTACAGGCTATATTATAAATATAAATATAACTATGGAATCAACAGAAACAATATATTGATCTTAATATTTAGACGAATAAGGATTTTAATTCCTTCTTTTTTGAAATTGTGTTTTATTTAGTGTTTCCTTTAAAATGTTTTTCCATAAAGTAAATGCCGAAACAGTATATTATTTCAAATCGCTCTCTAAATTAATAAAAAAGTTGTTTTCATGTATATTTGTAGCGTTTTTGCAATGTTTACGGTGGTACCAAATAAATTACCATCAAGTGAAGCACCTCTTACGAAAATCGACTAATAAAACGATTATTTTAAACTTTAGAGTGCTTTAAATGAAAAGCGCTATTTTTACCACTAGGAAGTTTATACTGAAGGTAAACATATAGCATTGAGAATGAGCGATTGCTCAAGTTCGATATTTTTACTGCTAAAATACAGTCGTTCAGGATACAGTCAAATAAACGTGTTGCGTGTTGCATTGATTGATCCTATTTCAAACGTTTCGGTCACTGGTCCAATTAAATAATTCTATTAAAAGTCAATAGACATTGCTGTTTTGATCCGATCACTATTGGTTAAAAATTAATCAATTAGATTAACTAAACTGGAATTAATATCAAACACTTAATTTTTGTTTATCATATAAAGCTATTTGTTTTGTGTACTTATTAACCACAATAAAAATGAACTAAATGCAAAAAGCATCAACCAAGGCAAAAAACATGATCAATATCGTAAAACTGTCAATATAAAAAAAATTTACAGAATGATAAATTGTTTGCAATCAAATATTTACATTAAGAAACGTTTTCTTTTTAAAAAATCACTTACGATGAACTACTTTTAACTGTCAGTTTTTTATTTACAAAAATATAAATAGTGACATGGACCTTGTGTGTGTGATACATATTTCAAACCACTTTACAAATGTTAAACACTTTTCAAAATCATATGGTAAATAAATACATATGAATGTTAAGGTTTGTTTATATCTTTAGCACCCTATAAACAATTAATATACATTTTACATGGTGCTAATCAACAAAATAAAACAATCATTATAATGTTGTGTAATTTGTTCTAACTTCTACAGTTGTATTTACAAATTATTTTAAAGTGGATGTCATAATGTAATAACGTTTATTGCGGTATACTGAACAAGGTTGTTAACAACAAACGAGGGGATAATTTTAAGTGTAAATATTATGCTAGTTTATAAAACAGAAAAATGTTACAAATAATCTAAGAAATACGTCAGCTAGAACGTAGTACAGTATAATTATCAATTATATAAATTAATTCGTTTTACAACTATAAATGTGATAAATATAAAGCAGAGAGAGAATAAAGAGAAACATTTCTAAATAACGCATGGGCTGAAAAGTCCCGGGTCTAACACATAGATGGCGCCAGTTTTATTGCATTCACCTCTTTTTCTAACAATTCTAACCTAATCTAAACTAACATAACCTAACACATACATAACGCTAGTTTTATTGCATTCACCTCTTTTTTAGTTAGTACGAATCTTCAAAAGATAGCCGTTAAAATTTCATAATATTCTGTTCATTAGTTTGTCAGTTATTGTGCTGACGCTAGAGAGTGACGCTACTATTGTTATTTTCAAAACAATGGATCAAAAACAATTTCATGTTTTAATTTTACACTGCTTCTTGATGGGAAAAAATACCGTCTAAGCAAAGCAATGAATAGTGATAACTTGAAAAGTGTTATGGAGACTCCGCTCCATCGGAAACAATCGAAACAAAATAAAACGATATTTTGCTGACTTTAAACGTGGTCGTAGAGACAGAGACACTGATGATGCAGAACGCGGTGGACGTCCAAAATTAGGAACACCGGAACACCAGAAAACATTAAAAAAAGTCCACAGATCGTTTTGAATGATCAAAAAGTGAAATTGCGTGAGTTAGCTGACGTCGTAAAGATATCATATCAAAAGAACGTGTTGGCTTTATGTTAAATTGCACGAGCATTTGACTGAGATATCTAAATCTCTGTTCAAAGTGGGTGCCGCGTTTCCTCACTGTTGAACAAAAACATGAAGGTGTTGAAGATTCTCAGCAGTGTTTAGTGTTTGGCCATGTTTAAACGTAAACGTAACGTAAACCAGAAAATTTGCGTCGATAACATATGTGACAATGTATGAAACATGGATCCATCACTTCACTCCGGAATCAAAACGATCGTCATCTGAGTGGACAGCAAATGGTCTAAACCTGCAACCTCGGCCAAAGCACCCGAAAGCACAACAATCGGCTAGAAAGGTTATGGTGAAGGTCATGGTATTTTGGAATGTGCGTGCTGTAATATTCATTGACTATCTTGAGAAGGGAAATACAATCAACAGTGAATTGTTGTAATTATATAGCGTTATTGAAGCGTTTGAAGGACGCAAAATTGAAATTGCAAAGAAACGACCGCATATGTCAAAGAAAAAAAAATTGTTTCATCAAGACAACGCACCGTGTCATAAGTCATTTGTCATCAAAACAATGGTAAAACTACATGACTTGAACTTCGAATTGCTTATGTTGCACATCCACCGTATTCTTCAGATTTGGCTCCCAGCAACTACTGGGTGTTCGCAGACCTCAAAAAAATACTCGCCGGCAAGAAATTTCGCTCGAATGAATATAACCCCTATCGCTGAAGCTAAGGGCTATTTTGAGGCAAAAAATAAATTGTTCTACAAAAGTGGTATCGAAATATTAAAGCGGCGAGCGGTGCTAGAATGATTGTGTTGCTCTTGATGAAGATTACGTTGATGAATAAAGCCAATTTTGAACAAAAAAAACGCATTTTCTTTGTTAGGCCTGGGCCTTTCAGCCCATGTGTTTTATTATGGAGTTACTGGATATTGTGTAAAGTTTATCAAATACGACGTAAGCTGCGCCCGACAATTTTAAGAAAACGTTATATTCACTGTAGTCATGCATGGTGAACGTATCTAAGTCATTACTAATTTGATCCGTTGTAATATGAAACAGTATGGGTGAAAATACGTGCGGTACGTCGTTGAATAATTGGTACACGATATCTGTTGTAAATTTAGTTAATCAATGACATACGGAACGTATTCCATCTTATGTACTGACTCATATTACAACGGACAAATTCACATGTTGTTACCATTTTTGAAATAGTCCCTACACACCACGTCGTAACCTTTCAGTAATTGTACAATAATAATTTAACATAAATGTGTTATTTCGAGAGATTTTAGCAATCCAGATACAGGAACGTACCTACGAAGAATTACAGAGAGGCGATTGAAGAAGAAGAATACAATTATGTCTTCATTTAAATGTCTGATGGAAGACCTTCGGTCTTCTTAGCTTTTCCCCTTTGTAAATAGGGTTAAAATCTTTAGAAGATTTATTTATTAATCAGGAAAAATCTATTGTATTTCTCTAAGAAAACTTAGTCCAGTCCTGTTCTGTTGGTACTGCGTCGACAAAATTGTTTTGTAGTATAGTTGGCAATGAATTTTAATTTAAACGTATTTGATTTGTTTCGATGAAACGGTTTGCGATTGACACACACTTATATAGCGGCACGCAAAGCCATTCCATCCTTTTGTTTTGGTTGAGTATTATCCGGAATTAATTTAAAAAAGCTGGTTGTTCCAGGATCACTTCGGTTTAAACTCCTCTTGACAATGTAAATGTGAGTACATTCATTGCAAGTGATTTGCGCCAATTGCATATAATGGAAGCGAACGTTCGTTGGTAAAAACAAATTAATTAATGGGCAGTAACGATTTAACCACTGCGAATTGTTAAAACCTGCTAATTGTTCTGCTTCAAATCGCCAACACCATAACCGAATATGAATAGAAACTTACTCAACGTCACGTACACCAAGTGTTCCAACCAAATTATTCCGATACGCCACTTAATAAATCGATTCAATCTTTAAATACATTAATACGATATTAATTATTGAATTAATTTATGCCCACTACAGATTACTTTATACAATGCTTGGCGCGTAAAGCCAAAGATCCCGGGTTTGAGTTCCGGTGGGGACGTGACAACTGTAACAAAATTTTCCCTCATTGTATGAGTTAATCTGTAGATATTTCATTATTAATGATTAAATCTTTTACAAAAGTTGTAACAGATAAGTTATTGGGTTAGAAGTGCGTATTTCTGTGTATTTAGTGAATATAAACATATATTATTTATACAAAAAGCGCACAGTACAATCCTTTGATGTATTGCAACATGCGTCATTGTTGAGTTATTAACAATTAAATATTTTAGGATCAAGCCAATCCAAGCGTGCTGCGTTTGCTGCAACTGGACCCGGTTGCAGACGCATTGACTACGCCTACTTGCAGCTAACACAATACGCTGTGATTGGCTAACTACTGTAATTTTTAATTGTTAATTGCTGAATAATGAGACGTCTGATAGAAAAGCTGAAAAGGAAAAAGTATTTTAAAAATTCATGACGATTCAGGTGGTACGATTTTCTTACTGTTTATTGCAATTGTTATCCACCCTGTACACGGTTACATACGTATAATACATAATTTGATTTCCTTTTATAAAATTACCCTAAAAATCAATACAATTCCCCAGCGTAATTCTGTCAGAAAATACAAAAACAAGACATTGCGCCACACCCTTGCATTAAGGTTATTGAAGTTGTTATAACAAAATGATGAAATGATGTACTTTTTCTTACTTACAAAACCAACTAATCAACATCAGTGCATATCAAACAAGGGAATTCTTACGAAAAAAAAAAAGGAAGACGCAAAGTGTGGACTTTTAATTAGCATAAAAGAATAGACAACTTCTAAAGATATTTAGCGTCTCTAAGATTGTTCTATTTGCATAAACGTTATGTGGGGACATTTGTGAAATGTGTTTTGTATATAATTTAAAAATCTAAAACCATATACTATACGTAACCTACATTAAAAATAAACACTATAACGTAGGCTTTGATATGAAATTTCAATGTCATAGAGTCATTAGTCCGAAAACTGGTTATATTCTCTTATTTAATTTAAAGAGCCTGAAAATGACAACTTCGCTGTCAAAACGCGTCTATGATTTTTAATTAAATTAAATTGTAGAATTGGCTCTTATTGTATATTGAAACGTGCCTCAAATTTTGGAAATGTGAAAATTTAATAATTTTTTTAAATAATATTAAGGGTGGTTGTGTTTCGTGCGTCCAATAATGTCGGGCACACGCCAGCGCGATCGTTTTGATACTTGGTAATTTTTTATTCAAATTTACACACACAAATACTATTTATATCTGCTGTGAATGAACGTTATAGAGTATTTTATCTATTCAAAAAAGATTAAGCATAATTTCAGCTAAAAATAACGTACGACTGTTATATTTTTAACGGTTGCTTTATATATATACAGGGTTACTCAAATTGAGTGGTACATTAGACGTTTTAGGAAAAGTAAGCGTTTTGTAGATTTGAAAATTTAGGAGTACGGGTTATCAAATATTAGCTTTTTATCTGAAACAATTTCAACTGTCTGCCAGTTTCGGTTATAACGGAATTCGTCGCAAAATATATACGATTCCATTTCAAATAACACATGCGTGGAAAAGTCTCGGCCCTAACAAAGAAAACGCGTTTTTTTTCTTCAAAATTGACTTTATTCATCAACCTAATCTCCATCAAGAGCAACGCAATCATTCCAGTGCCGCTGTAACATTTCAATCCCACTTTTGTAGAATAATTTATCTCTAGCCTCAAAATAAGCCTCAACCTCAGCTTCAGCAATAACCATTTTATTCGAGCGAAATTTCTTATCGGCGAGCATTTTTTTGAGGTTTGCAAACAACCAGTAGTCGCTGGGAGCCAAATCTGGAGAATACGGTAGATGTGCAATATGCGCAATTCGAAGTTCAAGTCATGTAGTTTTGCCATTGTTTCGATGACAAATGATTTGTGAAACGGTGCGTTGTCTTGATGTTTGAAGCTAGCAAACCAACGTTTTATTTTGTTTCGGTTGTTTCCGATGGAGCGGAGTCTCCATAACACTTTTCAAGTTTTCACTCTTCATGCTTCGCTTGAACGGTATTTTTTACGATCAAGAAGCAGAGTAAAATTAAAACACGAAATTGTTTTTGATCCATTATTTAGAAAATAACAAAAGTAGCGTCACTCTGTAGCGTTAGCACAATAACTCACAAACTAATGAATAGAATATCATGAAATTTTAACAGTTGTTTTTTGAAGGTTAGTACTAACCGAAAAAGAGGTGAATGCAATAATAACATGTATTAGGCCCGGGACTTTTTAGCTCATTTGTTAACAAAGTTGACATCAACTTCCTGTATAAGAGGTAATGGCAGGCAGTTGAAATTATTTTAAAAAAAGATCATCCTTGATAACCTACCCCTACTCCTAAATTTTCAAATCTGTAACATGATTAGTTTCCCTAAACCATCTAATGTACTACTCAGTTTGATATATACAACCCTGTATATATTCGTATATCCGTCATTATGTAAGGGTGGACCTACAAAATGGCGCAAATTTTTAAAATAGTAACAAGTAAGTCTCTGTAAAATTTAAAAATGTTTTAGGTACTACGTTACAAATAATTGTTTAAATTATTTAACAATGTTTTTAGGTAATATTATAAATTAATATCAACTTTTAGCTGTTCAAGATGCATATTAAGCCTATGTTCTGTTAATTTTACAATTAGATACAGTATACGTTTTGTCTCCAATTACACCTGGAATACATTTTTCAAATATACGTAAATTTTAATCAAATTTTTATCGTTACCAATACTATTCGTAAAAATTTATCGTATTACGAACATATACTTATATGCTTAGTCCATTCTGTATCAATTTTAATTTCCACGATAAAATGGATGACTGCCAAATCTCATTTCCCTATAACGTCTCTCGTTCAACCGACCGTTTGATAAAACATGCTCGTAATAAATCTCCCTAGTCTAAGAATAAAATACCAGCCTCTTGCAATGTTTGAAAAATAAAATTACTGTTCCGTGAGCAACTAAAATTTGTATTTTATTCACTTACTTCACTACTACGATACTTTCTACACAATTCTTTAAGAATTTTTGCGCGATTTCATTCCCCCTTTCTTGTTGTTGTTTTTCGGGTTATTCTTTCATGCTCCTATGAATTTCTCTCTTCGTAATTCGTCACAACTCAGATCCTAAAGGAGTTTCGAGTACTATTTTCTAGTTATTAACTTTCAATTTTATTATAAATAACAAATAACATCAACAAACCTGATCATATTGTTCTTGCTACAAGCAGAAACAGAAAATTGATTCATCAGCTACATGGGGCTGCCGCAAAATTACACAATTTGTTTTTTTGTAGAAAAATTACTTGAATACTACAAGGACATCTTCGGAAGATGGAATTTCTTCTCAATTCTTCAACATCCTAAAAAAGTAGGCATTAAAATACTTGTTCGTCTAAATATTAAGGATCAAATCAAATCGAATGCGTGCAACCAACCAGGCACCACGAACTGAAATTCAAATCCCACAACCGGTTTCGACTTATTAGGCCTCATCAGGTGGACACTGGCGGAAAGGCCTTTACAGGCTATATTATAAATATAAATATGTAATCAACAGAAACAACTACCCCAAGGGATAATATCCTCTGTTGATTCCATATTTATGTTCATCATATGGCTAGTAAATGCCGTTTTGCCAGCGTCCACCTGATGAGACCCGATAGGTCGAAACCGGTTGTGGGATTTGGCTTTCGGTTTGTAGTATCTACTTGGTGGGACGCGTTCCAAATGTGGGACCTATGATTCTTAATATTTAGATTCACCGAGCAGCGTGGTCTAGTGCTCTAAATAATTGCTTAGCATTCGGGAGGTCACCGGTTCAAAACTGGTGGTTTCCTTGCATCACTTAAGCAAATACTAGGGCAGTAATATTCCACAGATAATTTAATCTTTCACTTCTCTTCTATCTTCATTTCGTCCGTCTTATCTTTCTCTCCCTAACCACACCACCCACCATTTCCCACGATTCCTGCAAGGAGGCTGAAGAGGGCCTTACGCCCTACCTTCCGGCTTTGCACTACAGTGTAGGTCGGAGGAACCAGCACGAGTAGCTGGTGGGAATGAAACACAAAAAAGTTTTTTTTTATATTTAGACGAACAAGGATTTTAATGCCTTCTTTTTTTTTGATATGTTATATCTTCGTCTAAGTATCTTTCGGAATCAACAGTGCAATTAAATACCGGTAGAGGTATTAGCCCTCGGAGTAGTTGTTTTTGTTGATTCCATATTTATAATTCTTCATCATTTTTTAATAAAATTTAGTGAACGTTTTCAAATGTTTTTTCCATAAAAGATATCAATATGATTAACCTTCATATGGTAGAGGCAAACTATTTTCAAAAATAATGAAACAATTTGATATTTTTCAGTAGCCCTAATTCGGGAACGAGATTTGTTTTACGTATATTACTTTATTGAGTTGTTCATCGTGATATTGTCTTGGTCTTGTCACGACCAATGTGTTTTTGATATACTCTTGATTTTCAAGACAAGATCGATATTTTTCTGACGGAATTCCTATGTCCACAAATCCGTCACGATTCCCTAATTCTTTTAGTTGTTGGTAATTACCCATCAAACTGAAATGCCTTGTATATAATTTTCTAGACTACCTATTTTTGATACTATAAATACATTGAATAGGAATGTTGCGAACTTAAATTAGCTGCTTTTGGGTAGCTTTGACCTTATCTGAGAGGAAAGTTTATTGACAGGACACTGGGAGTTCATGACACCATTTTCTGCTGATAGCAACGGTGACATGGACTCAATTTATTGTTCCTTGTTCTTATTTTATACAATCTCATCTACTTAAAGACGTTGTCACATTCTCTCCCAGACCGTTACAGATCGGATATTAACAGAACCGATATTAAAAACACAATTTTCTAGCCACAGGGCTGATAAAACAATCGTCAGAGAAGACAGGAAATTAAAAGAAATTTTGATTAACTGATCTAAATAGATGATAAAGAATATACAAGCCCTGTCTTATTGAGGTTGGTCCAAATCAAGTTGAATTCTGTATAACTATACCAAATAAAACACTAACCCCATAATTCCAAATAAAACGTTTAGAAACTTAAAACGCGTTTCGACAACTAAATTGTCATCCTCAGTAAGACACTGAATTAATCTATAAATTACTGACCAAAACGAACTTATTCCATAAAATAAAGTTGATTTAATGTCGTGTTAGAGGTAATTTACTGATATTTACTGCTGGAAATATAATAAGATAGAAATCGCGACCTACATCTGGTAATTTTTGTTCAATAATAAACTAATCGAGTCTGTTGTAGGGGTTGGGTTTGAAGGTGATCACACTAGTGCACCTAATTGTGGGATAGGACAGCAGATAATAAAATACGTTAGATTTTTCTATTATATTAAATCTAAGACGAGTTAAACGTTCCTTAAATCTATTGCTAATTATCCTACGTCTTTGACCTATATATATTGTATGTCACAATATTTATATTTGATATTTACTATTTGACAGGCTATGAGCCGCTATTAAACTGAATAAACCGCTTGTGAATTTAGGATGGCAACGGATTTTCATTACAGTAACGCATGGGCTGAAATGTCCCCGGCCTAACACATAGATGGCGCTAGTTTTATTGCATTCACCTCTTTTTCATTTAGTACTAACCTTCAAAAGACAGCTGTTAAAATTTCATGATATTCTATTCATTAGTTTGTGAGTTATTGTGCTAAGAGTGTAAGAGTGATGCTACTTTTCTTAGTTTCAAAACAATGAATCAAAAATAATTTCGTGTTTTTACACTGTTTCTTGATGGGAAAAAGTACCGTTCAATCGAAGCAATGAGCAATGGCTTGAAAAGTAGAAAAGTGTCCATCGGAAACAACCGAAGCAAAATAATACGTTGGTTTGCTGACTTCAAACGTGGTCGTAGAGACAGAGACACCGATAACGCAGAACGCAGAAAACATGAAAAAATCCACAAAATCATTTTGAATAATCGAAAAGTGAAATTGCGTCAGTTAGCAGACATCGTCAAGATATCAAGATATCAAAAACACGTGTTGGCTTTATGTTGCATGAGCATTTAACTATGAAAAGCTAAAGGTCTATTCAAAATGGGTGCTGCCTTTGCTCAGTGTTAACCAAAAACAAGAACGTGTTAATGATTCTGAGCAATGTTTGGTCATGTTTAAACGTCACAAACCAGAATTTTTGCATCGATATGTGATATATGTCGAATGGATAAAACATGAATCCATCACTTCACTCCGGAATCAAAACGATCGTCACCTGAGTGGACAGCAACTGGTGAACCTCATCTAAAGCGAAAAGCTCTCGAAAACACAACAATCGGCTGGAAAGGTTATGGTATTTTGGGATGTGCGTGGTGTAGTATTCATCGACTATCTTGCTATCTTGATAAGGGAAATACCATCAACAGTGAATATAATGAATATTATATAGCTCTATTGGAGCGTTTGTAGGCCGAAATTGCAAATAAACGATCGCATATGGCAAAGAAAAGAAATTTTGTTTCATCAAGACAACGCACCGTTTCACAAGTCATTTGTCTACATGAATTGAACTTCGGATTACTCATACTTATTGCACATCCACCTTATTCTCCAGATTTGGCTCCTAGCGACTACTGGTTGTTCGCAGACCTCAAAGAAATGCTCGCCGAAAAGAAATTTCGCTCGAATGGAGAGGTTATCGCTGAAGCTGAGGCCTATTTTAAGGAAAAAAAATTGTTCTACAAAAGTGGTATTGAAATGTTAGAACGGCGCTGGAACGATTGTGTTGCTCTTGATGGAGATTACGTTGATTAATAAAGCCAATTTTGAACAAAAAACAAACGTGTTTTCTTTGTTAGGGCCGGAACTTTTCAGCCCATGTATTACTTCTCCTTCCATTTTAAAAATTATTACTATTCAGTTAATTTAATAACGTACATGAATTAATATTGTGTTTAGGTTAAGATATATATATATATGATATTTTGTGTTTTCTGGTCACATTCGTAGAAACAGCTGAAATAACAATAAGTAATAAAATTTCAATGTTACACATTACTTATTTGAAAGTTTGTTACTTCGGTGAACCTTCGCCTACTTTTCTAATATCGAAATAAGATCAATATTGTCTACAAACACACGTACAAAACAAAAGAACACATCTCATGAAAAACTGTTGCTCTAACAATATATGAGAAAGAAATAAAACTAATTTAGAAATTTCCAATAAAAAGATCTTCAACTTTAGATACTATCTGTCTCACATTTTATAAAGGAATTATCAGTCCTGTAGCTGCTGTATACCATGGGCAAAATAATCATGTTTTGCTTGCAAGTGTCTATCGTTGTTTGTGATAAGAAAATATTTTAAATTCAGGAAAAATTGCTGATAATTAGTTAATAATTATTTACATCTGTACTTAACATATTTACGTTTGTTATGTGCGTGTTATGTTTTTTAAAGATTACATAACTGTAGACCGCGGTGATTAATTTCTGATTATTTAATGCGGTTTTTTGTCAAGTATAAAATGCGAAACAAACCCACAAAGACGTACTTTTAGTGTTCGTATTATATGTATGTACTTTTACATATCATTGCGTGACATTCACAATCGTTCTACAAATGACCGAATCGTTAGATATTCATTTGCTTAATTTTAATATTTGCCGGCAAGTTTCCCAAATGACGCGATAAACGAGATCCTAAGAAGCTGATCGTGTTGTTTAAAATATTTCTGTTAAAGTCGGATGATGCCAGTTTTATCTGGTTTCGATGATGCTTATGTTAGGTATTTCCCTTTCAACAATTATATTCGTAGAAGTGCTAAAAATCAATAAAAAGTGTAAATTAATCTTAGTAATCATCCACTAATTTCAAAATGGAAATGACATTAACATAAACATGTGAATATAAAACTGGCAGCTACGTAAGATTGTTTTCATTTTTTAGGTAATTATTATAGAAGGTTTCATTAAAATTTGAGATTGTAATTAAAAGAGACTAACTCTTAAGTACCACAAACACATTTTTGATGTGGGGATACGTGTGTATAAAAGTGAAGGAAACTTTTATTGTGGGCTTGATAATGTGTGTTTAGTAATTAAATATAAAACGCTTAGTTGATGAAATTGTTATATATAAATTTAATTTAAAATCACTATACAAATATTTACATGTGAAAGATCTAATGGCTAATCACTACTAAGTGACGTAAAAAATATTTCAATATTTAAAACAAAATGAATGAAATCGACCTTCTAGTCTTACGGTTCTTAAGATTCTAACTTAAAGCTAACAAATAAAATTTTTACTGCCTCGGTAGGCGTGAACAAAATACATAGAACTATTATATTATTATTATACTAACATTAAGACGGGGTTCGAGAAAGTTTTAAAAGTGACAAGTCAATTTATTGCTGACTGCCATAAATGTGTACTATCTGAAGCCGCCGCCCTTGGTAGCCGTCGAGTACCCACACAGCGGGTGGTTACTTAAGTAGACTAACCCTGTGATAGACATCAATGTGAAGAAAGAAAGAAAAGATTGACACGTATAAATCAGTCTAAATCATTAATAAATCGGAACAATGTAAAATATCAGTTTAATTTAGAACTGATTGTTTTTGTCTGGGAACATTTTAAGGAGTCAGTATGAGTCCACAAAAGAATAGCATTAAAAACAGTATGTTTTTTTATGGATGTTAAAAAATTAAGGCAATGTTACCCTGTGATAATCATTGATTTTTTTGTAAATATTTGTTCATTTAGCCAGCCCTTGTATTGAATTAGAAATTGTCAAATTTAAAAAACCACTTTCCAAAAATTTCGTCTGTTTTATTAAGTGAAACTTATTAATTGTTTCGGTTCATATCAAGAAATTTACATTTTTTTGTTCTAACTTCTCAATTCAAAAATGTGTTAGTGATGTATTTTTTACCGAGGTTAAATACAAAATAATACAACTTAGGGAACTTAGGAAATAATTTACGAGGCATGTTTTTTAAGTAAGTACCGTTTTGAAATTAATTAAAAACGTGCAAATATATCTTAATAATTTTATTTTTACATGAAAGCCTGTACCTTAATCTACTTTTCTACATTCTACATAATTTCCGTCAATATTGAGGCATTTGTCATAACGTTTGACCAGTGACCTGTTTTTGAATACCCTTCTCATAGAACTCTGCCCCCTGACTTGGTCACCACTGCATCACAACTGTTTTGATTTTGTCATCGTCTTGAAGACACTGACCGCCCAGATGTTTCTTCAAGTACAGGAACAAATGGTAGTCACTAGGCGCCAGATTAGGGCTGTACGGAGGATGATCTAGAGTTTTCCAGTGAACAGTGAAAAGATGTGATGAGATCTTTGGTCCGATTAGCCAGATGCTAATGCACATTTGTGCGGCCATCTTTAAATGCTCTCACCCACTTCCTTACCATTACATCTCTCATAATGGTTAGCACTAAGGAATCGTATAACAGTCCAGACTACACAGTCGGCGGGACTCACGACTATCGGAGGCATCTTAAACACTCAGTAAACAACGTAAACAAGGGCGAATCAGACTTTAATGGCGACAGTGCATAGCTAAGAGCTGTAGGTACTCAGTGCGCAGCGCTGCGGCGGCAAGATTTCAAAACGGTACTTACTTAAAGAACATGCCTCGTACATAGATACTGGATCATTTTTAACTCACAAAATATAAACCAAGAGAATAAAGTTCCTAAAAAATGTTCTCTTGCATTTTCTTATTCTTAGCAATTGTCTATCAGATAATAGCCTTAAATAATAAATTATCATTATACGAATATTATAATCTACTACTACGATTAGAATAGTTGAGAGTGTTAATATTTAATTTGAATTAACTATAACACTCTAATAATAACGGTTAGTTTTTGTGTTTACACCATATGCGAACCTATTTTTGTATTCATATATTCCGTTCTCCTATATACAACATTAGGCCATTCATACGAAGCAAGATTTTCTTATTATCTTAATTATATGTACATAAATTTTCTGTTATCATAGACTTAAAATTGACCGTTAGTGTGATTATTTTATTAAGAACTTTTGCTACATTTTGAAGCATTCTTCATCCAAAGAATTGACATTAAAAAATGAGTAACGCGAGCACTTATTTTTGTCTAATAGTTTTCGAAATTTGTATGAGTTAACAATTATTTTTGTCAATAACATACCAGCATGGTATTGAATAAATGTACGCATCTTTTTTTTTTGGTCATGGTCACTTGTTATACGTACATAGTGACTACAGTAACAAGTGATAATTGCTTTCTAACAAACAAATTCAGCAAATATTCAAACAACATTAATTTTTGATTTATTGTCTGTTAATGAATCGTTTTAAAATACGAAATGACCATCCCACACCACTTTGATAAAAACTAACATGCTTCGAAGTTCTCATAAAACAAATAATGTTAAAAATTGATGTCTAAGCATGTAAATATTATTGAGCGATATTTTGGGATTTTTTATTTACAAACTAAACCTATAATTTCAATATAAAATGTGTGGGCACTTCAGAAGACTTTTTTGTAACAGTTCATTGAATAAAACCATGGCGTGGATGAAAAGGTAATTGTCATTTTATTTATTTATTTTTTCAAAACATCGATTACAATTTGTCTTTTATACAATCCTTTATTATGACTATATATTAGCAGTATCTACGGTTGAATAGCAGAATCCTTACAGTACCAGTAAAGAAAATTGGTACAAAATAGACGTTTTAGTTGTGAACTATAGGCAACCCATTATGACGATTTGCCTATTACTTATATGAAAAGCGCGCAGATTTTTGAATAGATGCGCACAATTAATCGAAAAAGTTATATGAGGACACTGTTTTTCCAAATTGTAACATTTAAAGGATGTTGGTACATGTATAAGTTTATTAGTTAATTATTTATCAAATAAATTAAAATGATTAGGCAGGGGATTTTGATATTTTGAAACAATTAAATAAAAGTTGGAACGTTGCATTTTTGTCTTATGTATGGAAAATTGAATAATACGAAAGATTATTAAATATAACCTTAAGCTTATTTTCAATACTTCGAAATAAACAAAGATCAAAATTTAAAAAAGTTTTTATTTCTTTTTCTTACTTTTTTTGCTTTTACGTACCTATTACAAAATACAAATAATTGAATTGATATCTGAATGATTTTACCATAATGGTGATTCATTTTAAACATTAAATGTAAATCAAACAGATATTCTTTTATTGCCATTTACCATTGCTGCCCGTCCCACTGCTGCCCGCCAACTTTATTACCCTCATAATTAATTCGAATTCATAATTAAGTACTATAATGCATATGTAATAATTCTTATAAATGTATTACATATTCGTAACATATAAAATAATTTGCTCAAATTTATCGATATAGGTACCTACAGACAATTTAATAAATGTACCAAATAATACACACCAATAGGGGTCAATTACTTATATTCAAACAGGAAACCGTTCTAGTTTCACAGCACGGCAGGAAAGACAGATTCCTCTGTTGTTATTAGTTTACCTAATATATAAATATGCTGCTTCCAGAATTTATTATTTAGTCTCTGACAAAACGACAATTTTAACGTCACAAATTATGAATTCGATTGAAGTGCTTAAACAAATTCTGTTAGAAGGTTAAGGAACATTCAAAAGTTGTTCTAATATTTTCGATCAACTTTACACTCTTCACATAGATCTAAAAAGAATAGAAAATTAAACGATTGTGCGTCCGGCTATATATGCATTATTATCAAATAGAAAAAAAGATACGAACAAGAGACTGTTTCAATTGATAAAAAGTAGAGTAGAGAGTAAAAGAGAGTTTTTACTTATTAAATTATTATTATTATCAAACAAATACGAACGTGGGCAGCAATACCATTGTATAATCTCTTTTTCAATCCGGCGGGCAGCAATGCAAGTTTTTCAAGGCGCGGGCAGCAATGCAACTTTTTCAAGGCGCGGGCAGCAATGTCACTTTTTTGCCTATGCTGAAACATTTGTCAATTGTTGTGAACAAATGGGTATTTTCCCATTTCGGGCGTTGCAACTCGAGCGTCGTCAAAATTTTACCTGAAATGGTTTCAACCCGGGCGTCGTGCAAAACAGAGAGATAATAAATGTTTTTTGTCGATTGCAATTTAGTACACTGCGGGTGGTAGCCTGTTATTAGATTAGACATGCATTGTTTGTCAATCTTGAGTTTTATGCCATTACTATTTCTTATCGAACTGCACCCCTCTGTGGTGCATTATGACGATTAGGTTAGGTTAGGTTAGGTTAGCAAAGTTGCCAATCCTAAGACTGGATTAAGTGTAAAGGGACGTTTTACATAATATATCAGATATGTAAACAGAACGAGATGGTTAAATTGTTGTATTACATAATTAACAAGGCCAATAGTGATGACGCCCGAGTTGGATTTTATTTAATTCATTTTGTTGGGGACAGACTTGAGGCCCGAGTTGGGAACTTTTTTTGTTAACGCTCGAGTTGCAACGCACGAGAAATGAATAAATCAACAAATGTGTTCTATCAAAAGAGACGATAAAACTGTTCGGCCTCTCCACCGTCTCTTGACTGAACTTGGTTCAAAGTTTGGTTTGTTTTATAAGCCTGTTAAGAAATAAAAAGTCCACTATAAGTTGCTTAGTAAATAATACCTTTGCAAAAGGTAAAGACATTTAACTAAATAACTATGCTTACCATAAATAATCATAGTTTTTTTTTTATAGAAAACTTGAAAAGTATTATGAGTCTTAAATAGAAAACTACATATTTTGAATTATTTGTATATATGCTTTAGAATAATTTTTTGGGCTCTAATCTTAGAATGAGTTTATTCAGAATTAAGTGATTTTTTTTCTAATAGGCAAATTGATTGACTTCATAAAAATTAATAGAAAACGATTGTTAGTTACTAATTCTTTACAATTTTTTAAATTGACGATTTTCGATCCATGATCTTAAAACAACTACAGTCTTCAAGAATGGTACCATTGCATCAATTTCCATACAATTGTGTAGCATCATAAAGTCCAATTGATACTCATTCATAAAATTTTACATAGGTACCTTTAAATTGAAGCTTATTAGTTAAATGGTTAAAAAGAATTTGAATCTTCATATATAAATATTTGTTATACAAAATAAAAGAACAATAAAAGAGAGGTGATAAATAAATAAAGTAAACTCTAAGTATACAAAAAAGAAGGAATAAAAATCCTTATTCGTCTAAATACTAAGATCAAAGATCTCATATTTGGAACGCGTCCTACCAATAGGTCGAAACCGATCGTGAGATATGGCTTTCGGTTCGTTGTGTCTACTTGGTAGGACGCGTTCCAAATGTAAGATTTTTGATCTTAATATTTAGACGAATAAGGATTTTAATTCCTTCTTTTTTTGTGTATGTTATACCTTCGCCTAAGAATCCATCGGAATCAACAGTGTAATTCAATACCGGTAGGGGTGGTATTAGCCCTCGGAGTAGTTGTTTCTGTTGATTCCATATTTATATTTAAACTCTAAGTAGTTAATTATGGTAATTAATACATTATGTGAAAATGAATATTATGTTTATTCTTAATTTCATTTCATTGCTCTTAATGTTAGTTATTATATGTTACTTTTTTGTACTTTTCAGAAAATATGCAAAAAAAACTTTCATCATTATAATTTTTATTTACAGAAAATAAGCATCTTATATACCTAGATCGTTCTTTACCTCTTATGTTACACCTTAAAGTACAATCACAATAAATTTTTACATCTAATTTATAAACATTTTACGTAAATATAACAAAAGATTAATTTCTTAATAGAAAAAATAACTAAAACCTTCGACTTTTTTTCAAAAAAACGGTTTAATGATAGACAATAAACAATATACAAATAACAAAAAATCCATCTATACAATTGTTTTAAATATAGGTACTCCCGACTAAAATACGTATCAAGGTACTTTTTTTTAGGTAATAGTACCCCATTCTAATTGTTATTTTATTGCACCATAAAATCATTAATACCTACATATATAGAATTAAACACTGCTTTAAAATATATATTAAATAACATTTTTAACAAAATTGTAAAGCCTAAACTGATTTAATAAGGAAATACAATCACAATTACGATGCAGATAAGGGAATGAAAAACTTATTTCCAAAATTATATTTCTCTCAACCATATTACTTGTATCACGATTTATGGGAAATAGATAATTAAGATATCTAAATAATTATATTAGAGAGCTTATGAAACTAACTTATATACATATCTAGATGTATATATTAACTAAAATAAGAAAGGTAACTCGGACAAAAAAAATATAATAATAACTATCAGAAAAAGAAACAAAAACTTCAAAAAGACAAAAGCATTAATCACATTCTGTTAAATTATTTTACTTTTGGTAAAAAATTAAACAAAATTCGGATTGTTTCTGATAAAAAATAAAGTTAGTCCCCCCCTTTTTCTGATAAATTATATTTATGGTGCCCTATAATGATATGTTTCTTTCCATATTCTGGTTTATAGGAATCACACCCAAATGAATTGTGAAGTTATAAAATATCAAAGTGTAGATGTCATAGATAATAAATATACATTTTTAATGAATTTAATTTATGGTCTAGTTCAGTCGGAAAATAAAAAAAAATGGAAAAATTTCATTAGTTGTTGTATGTATTACATTTTCTGTAATAAATACAATTTGAAATGTTTCTATAAACTTTTCATATTTTTTAATGTTATACAAAAATATATTCGTCTTTATTATCATTATTAAATTCATATACTACATTTACTACCACTGGCTTCTTAATATTATATAAAAATACATACATACGTATATATATATATATATACATATAATTTTAAATGCTTTCCAAAGTGACACCTCCAGTCAATTTGATTGCATACGTACTAACAACCTGTAATAATTAATAAAGAACATATTTAGATTATTAATTTCATGTAAACATTAACATTCTATGAAATATTTTCCTTTTCATTTTTTCGATCTGACGTCAAAATACTGAGGAATTGACATTTAAAAACAGACCAATCAGAGCGCGTGTTAGTTTCTGCAAACAAAAGCAGACCAATTGTTACAGTTGCAGCGAAGAGGGTGCGCTTTAATTGGCCACTTTTCAGTTACTAATAACTTTCTTAATAAACGTCTGATCGAAAAACTGAAAAGAAAAAATTTTCTTAAAATTACACAAGGAATTGAATGGCGTTCATAATTTTTGAATGAAATACTTACTTTGTATATAAATGCGTATTGGTCCTTAGTTTGTACCGCTCCCGCTCTATCCCGTCTTAACCTATAAACTAATTTGGGAATGTCAACCTGTCTGGCCTGCTCAAATTCGCGGATTGCCATATCACAGGCAATAACGGACCCAGTTCTACCGGTACCAGGACTACAATGTACCACAACTGGTCCGTTACCATTTGGTCCATTTCCATTAATTCCATCATTAATCTGAACCATAATTTTGTATTTATATATAAATATAATTTCATAATTAATATGTTACATTTGATTTAATTACCTTAGGGTTCTCTAAAGTGTTTGGTAATTTTAAATAACTTCGGGCTTCAATTAAAAAAGCTATAATCGAGTTGTATTCCATTGGAACACCTTTCTCAGGCCAACCAACGTACCACATATGGGTTACCTCCCTCCAGCTGTTTGACACCATATTCTTAAAGTAATAAATGTACCGACGGTCAAAAAAATTTTTTATTGCTTACCTTCAGTTGTAAACTGGATATGACGTACTTTTCTTTGACTTCCCGTTTTTTCAAAGTTACCTCGAAGTCTCCAAACAGTCGATGGCAATCGAGAACTTCCGAGGGAGGAAGATAATCTGCGCACTTTTCCTAAGTAGAAAAATAAATAAGAAATTAAAATATAAATAAAACTGCATATTATTTATGGTCTTTTATTTATTCACAAGTATTTTGTAGATAATAAATTATGCCTTTCAACCACTTACCACATGATTCTCATAAAGGTTTGTTAACATGAGGATGAGACGGGAATTTTGTTCCCATACCATTCTCCAAAAGTCGTCAACCGTGTCTTGCAAAGGAGCTTGGCAAGCTATATAATACCCTTTGGTACTTTTAGGTCCCTAAAAATAATTTAACTTTAAATATACTGAAAACGCATTGATTGATTGATTGTAATTGATTTTCAATATTGGATCTCTATAGATGACACAATTAAATAAACAATTCGTCATAAAAAACACCTATAGATAGTAAATTCTGCTTACAGTGACAAAATTGGCGTTAATATAATCGCTGTTTGGATATCCGTCAATAGGAGTTAGCACGACCCTTGTTTCAGGTAAGGGAATTACGTTGGCGTATCGATTTTTCGTATCACATCCTTCGGGGAGTTCATTCATCTGGGCGAAAATTTGAGGGATTTCGTCGAATTCCGAGTTAATGCCTTCCCTGTTTCCAGAGAATTTTGTCAGGGTAGTAAAATTAAGTGGATTGGACGTACAACACTGTAACGAAATAAAATGATGGATTTCATTTTCAATTTTGTGAAGTTGCCAGAGACTATAAAAAACACTCATAAATTAATTATGAAACATAAATAAGCAGAGGTTGATAAGTTTGTATAGAAACTTCATCGTTACAAGAGAGGGGCGTAATATTATTTACGATACTTTAATCATCAAACTGTTCTTATAATAGCAACAGTATTTTAAACATTTTACACATTTAGGAAAATAATTATTATTAAATTACTATGACTGATTTGACAATTTTACGAAAAACAAAAAAAACAAATAACTCTCCAAAATAATTTCTGGTTATTGCACCTTAAAAAATTTAACATACCGAATCATCGAAAGCCGGATTACCATAAGACCGTTTGCTAGCTCGTGAAATGCCCTTTCTTCTACTAACGCTGTTGTATACAGAGACATTGTCCACACTGTAGGCATCTAAACTTACAGGGGTACACCTCTGTCCATAATTAAAACGTTTGTGTCTTCTTTTGATAATTACCTGTAATAAAATTATTATTTCGCATGATTAAATTCAAACCAGTACATTCAATCACTACTTTTTAAAAAATAAAATGAAATTTAATCTAAAACAAAAAAAACTCACTTGGTAACTTTCACAAAATATTTACTATTAATCGGACAATTATTTCGACTATTACTTGGCCATTTTCAAATAGTAGGTAAAGTCTTACTAAAGCTAACAAAAGAACTTAAACTTTTGGGTGTTTTATTTCAGGAATTGTGGGAATGGGTGGGTGGTGGTTATGGAGAGAAAGATGAGACGGACGATATGAAGACAGAAGAAAAATGAAAGATTATATTATATGTGGAATATTACTGCCACAGCATTTGCCTAATTGATCCAAGGAAACCACAGAAAACTTGGACCAGAGCAGCCGCACCCGGATTCGAACCCGTGAACACCCGAATGCTAAGCAATGATCTATATCATTAGACCACGCCACTCGGTAAAGCGAAATGGAACACAACAAATAAGTAGTAGCTGCGCTCGGTTCTGTCCGCAGTACAGCCATGACTGAGCGCAAGATATCTTCGTCTGACAAATTGATTAAGGCTTTCGCGGCCAGTTGATGAAATGATGTTGTCATTCTTCGGGTGTACAGGCCGTCGTCGGTTGGAATTGCTTCCTAACGTTTCGCTAGCACGAGTGGCGAGCTTCTTCAGAGGTCTATCCATTTTCGCTGTTGGTTGTCTACAACCAACAGCGAAGGTTGTCTACAACCAACAGCGAAAATGGATAGACCTCTGAAGAAGCTCGCCACTCGTGCTAGCGAAACGTTAGGAAGCAATTCCAACCGACGACGGCCTGTACACCCGAAGAATGACAACATCATATCTTCGTCTGTTGCACAACGCATCATCATAAAGTTTTTAACCAAAGAAGGCGTTAAATCATCGGAATTTTTCACATAATTTGGACAATTGAAGACACAGTTTGACGATACTACACTGTCTCAGAATCAAGTGTATACGTGGGTCGTGGGTCAGAGAATTCAGGGATGGGCGAGAACAGTCATGATCGACGCCCAAGAACAAGTCTCACAAATGACACAAATAACATCCGTGCTGTTCGAGAGCTCGTTGAAAGTGATCGCCGGTTAACTATTGAACAAGTCTCAAATCTCATCAGAAGTGGGTATCAGCTATAGGAGTATTCAATCCATCATCACTGATAAACTTGGCAACTTGGCTTTAGAAAAATTAGTGCTCACTGGGTTCCAAGGTTGTTGATCGAAAATCAAAAACAGGTCAGGTCGGAGATCAGTTAAAGACTTCTGAATCGATAATAGACAAGACGTATCGTCACTTGTGATGGGTCCACCACAACACCACTACACTCCCGAATCAAAAATGGCGAGTAAGGAGTGGCGAAGAAAGGATGAAGGCTGCTCTCTGCCTTGTCAAAGCCAAAATATGTCTCTCAGCCGGAAACGTGCTTGAGACGGTTTTCTTTGACTCAAGGGGAGTTATACTCATTGATTTTCTTCACGACCGACGACCAGTGAACAGTGAATGCGTCTTACTATTCTGAGTTGTTACAGTCAACAAAAATCGAAAAATCGCGTATCGAATCAATGGACGGGGTATTTCCATTCGAGACGTCATCCTCCTTCATGACAACGCTAGGCCAAGGAATAAATTGTAAACAATGGGCTGGGAATCCCTCGGCATCCTCCTTATAGCCCTGACTAATCACTAATCACCCTGTGGTTATTTTTTGTTCGCGCCCTTGAAATAATCACTTGGAGGCAAAAAATTTGAAAGTAATGAAGAAGTAGAGGAGTATGTGCGTAATTGACTGACGATGACAACTCGCCCTCAAACTTTTTATGAAGAAGGAATATTTAGGCTTCCAAATCGTAGGCAAAAGTGTGTGGAGCACAGAGGTGACTACATTGAAAAATGTTAAATGTTTAGTTTGTGTGTACCATTAATCAATAAACTTATTTTACAAAATTACCTTTTATATTTGATTTACCCTCGTATTATCGTTTTTGTTAGATTAATAATAAATATTTTGTGAAAGTTTATATTATGTCCTTTTACTTTTATTATCGAATCCATAAAATTAATGAAATTTAATCGTTCAATCTAGTTACAAACTGATTAAAACTAAGACTAAAACTAAAAATATAATTTGGTTTTTACGGTAATGATAATTGTCCACCAGGAGAAGAATTAACTGGACGGAGCAAATTAATTATATTTCTATTATAACTTGCGCAAACCGTGCGGATTTTAAATGATTGTAAATGGTTTCACTTTAAGATTACAAAAAGATCTGTTTATAAGGTGAAAGTGCTACAGTTTCTTTAACAAGCTTTGTGCAATTTCAATTTCAATTTCTACAACAAAAAAAAAGAAAAAAAAATTAAACCGATCTGATCGCAACACTAAGCAAAAACTCAGTATCAAATAACCAAAAGTAAAACACTTCAACCGATTAATTAATGAATAAATGTAGAAATACTGTTTGTCATCATCATAATTACTTTTGATATTTTATATAAATAAATAAATAAATAAATAAATAAATAAATAAATAAATAAATAAATAAATAAATAAATGATTTATTGAATTAATACAGTGTCTGTCTTTTAATTTACTATTCGCACTTGAACAATGAAAAACTTCTGCTGGTTCTAATTCATTCAGCCTTGATAGCCAGGAAGAAGACAAACCGGAAAAAATTGTCATTAATGCGTGTACATTAACAAAGGAAATTACACAGGAATCGAAGCGAAAACAGGAGTACGTCTTTCGATGAAAGTTTCCGAATAATAGAGAAACAAGGACCAGGAAGATAAACAAACTCTTATAAGGAACCAAAAAAATTCTACAATCCCAAAAGAAGAAACATACTTTCTATGTACGGGACAGCAGTAGGTATTAGTTTCTCCTTCAAGGGTGATGAAAATAAATTTTGATGTAAATAAATCATCGTTGTATGTCTTAGACCATAAATAAATGCATGCAGCATTTAATACTATAGCAATGCTCCTGAAGTAGCAAATAATTGTGGTTCGTCTTTCTCGCTCTAACGCAGCCTGATTAGCTGTCTCTTCCCTAGCCAATCAGGTCACGTCAAAGCGAGAAAATCGGACCATAATGATTTCCTATTTCAGGATCATTCCTGCATTGTATAATTTTAAATGCTATCTCCATGTTTTTATAGTCTTAAATTGTATATACAAAACATATAATATACAGGGTAATTGAAACTGACTGGTACATTAGACGTATTAGGGAAACTAAGCATGTTACATGGACTTAAATATTTGGGAGTTGGGGTTATCAAGGATGATCTATTTAACTAAAATAATTTCAACTGTCGGGCACTTCCGGTTAGCCCGGAAATTGATGTCAACTTTCTTATTTTAAAATGATTTTATGATGAATTCGTATGAAACATAAAATTTTAAGATGACTTTGATAACCAACTTGTATGCTTATATGCCTACAATGAATAGTTTCTGAGATAATTTAATTTATTAGAAATAAGATTGCACCGCAACCCAAATTATAAAAAATTATAACTTCCATAAAAAATGACTTAGAATGTTGAAATGTTTACTTGTTATAGCCAAGTCATAAGGCTAATGTTATGCCAAAACTAAGCTTTATATTTTGTACAGGGCGTTCAGAAAAAAATTCAAAATTTAAAAACTTCAAACACGAATAACTTCATTTTTTCAAATGGCACCTAGCATATTTTATTTTGTCATTCGATTCCATATTTTATCCTCTTTCGATATATTGGATGTTTTCCATTCTTTGTTTAAAAAAAAATCTAAAATTATTCAAAATTTTTTAAATAAAACAGTAGGAAATATCCAGATGGATCGAGAGGATAAAAAAAAGGAATCGAATGACAAAATATTATATGCTAGGTGCCATTTGAAAAAATGAAATAACTCGTGTTTGATGTTTTTAAACTTTGTTTTTTTTATTAACGCCCTGTATAAATTATAAAGCTCAGTTTTGACATGACGTTAATCTTATGACTTATATATGTGTATATATATATAATAATTTTTACGGCACGGTATTAACCTTTTAGGTGCCTTCTCGCATTTAGATAAAATCAACGAATAAAACAACGACACGTTTCCAAGTTACTATTTTGGATAATACTTTTGTTGAACCGTATCACATTTTCGTCTCACGTTTTTCATGGAACGTACAGCGATGAATTTAAATGTTACATTAAAATATGAGATACACAGGTTAAATTTAAATTTAGCCACATTGACTATACGAAAATGTCATTGTTCTGACACTGGCGTAGGTGAAATAAACGAAAAAGGCGGTACTCGAATAAAAAATATAAAATA
The DNA here is from genome assembly GCA_963921985.1 of Agrilus biguttatus. Classification (NCBI taxonomy): domain Eukaryota; kingdom Metazoa; phylum Arthropoda; class Insecta; order Coleoptera; family Buprestidae; genus Agrilus; species Agrilus biguttatus. The sequence continues at coordinate 7,893,644 of OY998126.1, read as the reverse complement.
AAAGGTCAATTTCGATTTGGTATATGAAACAAATATTTGAATCTGTCTGGGCAAGGTGGTCATGAGGTTAAACTAAACTCAAAGTAATTCAGCGCTTCGTTAGGTTTATAAAGGGTTCCTAAACAATTATTATTATAACATTATTAATTGTAAACAATTACCAAAAATTATTTACCCAAACCAAAAGCATTTACACTTACCAATAATCCCGCTAAAAGTAACAGGCAAACTGCACCAATGCAAGAGATGACAATTGCAGCAATGGTAGCACCATTTCCCTCCATGTTCGAGCCCATTTCGTGACTTCCAGCGATAGTTGTTGCTTCGGAGACTTCCTCGATTTCAGTGAAAACTCCGACACTCCTACCACTATTTTCCACCAGTTGTGGTGTTTGATAGCTATGGTCTGGTTGGAACGTTTCCGGTGTAAAGGTCGTTTGATGAGGACCAACAGAAGCCACATGTAATATTTCTATAGTAGTTGGTAATGTTGACGTAGAATTATGCTTTACAGCTCGCTCTTCTGTTTTATTTTCGTTTTTGGCCCATGTGTAGTTGTGAACGCGATCTTTGTTGATGCTGAACAAGTCGCTTGATGAAGGAACAGTGGTTGGAGCTTCATAAATGTCATCCTCGTCATCATCAATGACTTCCTTACTTTCAATCTCATCTTTGCTACCATCCATGTCTTCAAGGGTCTCCTTACTTAATGTAACGTTTACTTTTTTATTAGACGATACAGAAAACGAGGAAGAAACGGAAATTTGTGTGGTGTACGAAACCATTGTTTCAGCTGTTTCGTAATGTGCCGTAGAATTACGAATTTCTATATCTGGAGGCAAAGTAACAGTGATTGAACTTCTGGTAGTAATAACGGTGGTGTCTTCACTTGTATCAGTGGTGCTTGTTGTACCAAAATCTGCAGTTGTGTGGCTAAATATTTCATCATCAACGGTTGTGCTCAACGTGGATGAAGATTGCTCCTGAGATTGTTCAGCTGAACTACTGTCCGAAACTGTGCTTATTTCTGAAATTTCTGTAGTTGTAACATCCGGTTCTAACGTAGTTATCGAAAACATGGGGGTAGTTTCATCATAATATTTATCGGTCGTGTAGTTATCAGTCACGGGAGACGGTGTCGTTGATGTAGTGTAGTTTAATGATAAAGCACTGCTTCCATTTCCAGTTGTTGTCGTTATGTTAATGTCGACCCTGTTATTATCAACAGTGGTGTTAGCATTAGGAATTGCATCAGTAATATCAATTTTTGTGGTAGTCATTTTACCAGAATCAAGATCACTGTTTAAATAGTTGTTGGTTACAGGTACCACGGCCAAATCCTTTTTGAAGTTTGAAATAAAGTGGCTGGTTTCTGTTTCGTTCATATCAGTATTATTTTTGACGTGTGGAAGTGGATGAGTTGTGATAGATACTAAATGGGACATTGTGGTATGTTCGCTATTAGTACTTCTGGTGTTGTTGGGATTTGTCATGATTCTACCTCTCTTTTCAATAAGAATTGGTTTGTGTGTGTCAGTAAGAAGATATTGATCAATACGTTCTTTGTTCGGTTCTTCTCCGCTAGTTGGAGAATACGTTGGAATAAACGGATCTTTTTTAATATTTTTAGGTTTAGTTTCTATTATACTGTTGGTAAGAACTGTTGTACGGGATTCATTTTTATTAAACACTGCTTGTTTGGGTGGTAAATCATATGGTATTGTTGGTTTGATCGTAATGTTTTGTACAATTTCTGATTCAATTTCTTTGGAACCGTTTTCGTCGCCGGTATCTTGTTTCTCGTCCGATTCACCGGTTTTGATAGAGTTGCTGTTTTCGCTGTTCGGGAAATCTTTTTCCTCTTTTGAATCATGGTCATCGTCGTCCAAAATTTCGGTGTCGTTAAAGGTCATGTGATAATTCACGCTCGTTTTCTCTATTGAGACTTTTCTGGAATAAATTCCATTCTCATCTTCTGTGTCGTTGCTATGAACATTTTTAACTTTTGTAATTTCGATTTTCCTTTTGGTCGAGTTTGCAGGTCTGTCGAAAAAATCGTCTATGGAATGATCGGAATTTCTGATATTCGAACTTTCAGAATCGGTGTCATTCAAATGATCCTTAAAATCGTTATGGAAGTCGTCCAAAGGCTCGGACAATGTTGTTGTCATTGTAACCTCCGTGCTTTCATAACTTTCAGAGTCTTTGCTGGGATGTTCTGATTCGAATGACAGGAACCTCTGGGTCTCTTCAGAAAGTGGTAATTTGTAGACATTATTTTTATTGTGAAATTCTGATGAAATGTATTTTTTGATGTCAATTGACTTGCTGCTGTCGGTCCTGTCAAAACCATTTTTGGATATGGGTTTTCCTGAATGAGTATCCACCAAATTTTCTTCGTTTGTTACGTTTCTTCCTGAGTTATCAAGTAGAGACTCTTTAGAAGTTGGTGATGTTGAATTATAAACAGGTATGCTTTCTTCATTTGAACGGTCTAGCTTTGTATTATCTTCCAGTTTTGTTTCAATCGTGGAAGAGGTTACATTTACATTTTCTATTACGTGGTTTTTAGAATATCCTTCAGTCTTTAATTTAAATTTGTTTAAGGCTTCTAGACTATCAACTAGAGTAGTACTATTTTTACTAATGGTATCAGAAGCATTATGGATTCCAGAATTAGTATTAGTAGATGCAGCTTCAGTTGCTGCTTCTACCTTTGAACTGTTGTTATTATTTAGCCCATTATTTCTTAAAATGGTGTTATTTTCATTTTGCAACAAATGGAGTGTTGTTGAGATAGAAGTTGGTCTTGAAAACGAATTATTTTCATTTTGTGTTGTCAAATTCTGGGCGGATGTTTGGTTCTGGGCTGTTTCCGATTGTACTGACGAAGAGACGCGGGAAACAGCTGCTATCGATGCGCCATCTACGTTACTATTCCATGAGAATAAAAAAACGTAGCCTATAATAAAAGAAAAAATAAATAGTAAACCATTTAATTCTCAAAATATTTTGGTTCATAATTTTACAGTTTTTAGTGAGAAAAGTTTATTAAAATTCTTTCTACAATTATCACGAATGGCATTAATCATGCACGTAATTATTATTATAATCATTTATGTAGAGGTACATATGGAAATAATTACATATGTTTGTTTCTCGGAAGCTAATGACAAAACCAGTAAAAATGTGCATAATGCCTTCTTGGATAAACACCTTTTATAAAGGCTAACGACACCTCTTACCTAACGGTTTTTTGTCGTAAGTAACTATTGGACTTTTTTCTTTTACGAGGGCTGTCCAGAAAATAACCAGACGGTATTCATTAGATAGAGTTATCTAATAATGCACGCCTTTGCGATCGTTGTTGAATTCTTGACGTTTCGTCAATCATACAGTTATCTTCTTTAAATGATTAGCTTCAAATCAACGATAAGATTTCCGAAATGTCAAAAAAGCTCGCGAATCAACGAAAATTAGAACTCGAGAACCTTTATACTCCATTATTACACTATTAAACGTAAATTACATGTAAACAATGGATTTGAATCTAACTAAAAGATATTCACTGAGGGTTGAAGACTGTTTATGGAGGCGGGTGAATAGCATTTGAATTTTAACTTTAAGTTTCTAACAGGTTGATTTTACGTGAGAAATCAGAAACTGTTTCACAAAGATGTACAACCGACCATGAGAGAATGTTCAAAAAATTTCGATAATCGGGATGTACGACTACAGCCTTTAAAAGTTCTTTGCGTCCCTTTTAAATCAATTCTCCGCATGCAATATAAGAAATTTTATTAACCTCAAATTTATAGCTGTTTGCGTTACTTTCTGTACAACCCCTGTACTTTACACATAGAAATGTGATGTTGTTAGATACATATGTCCAGATGCAACATCACTTCCTTGATTGCGATTAAGACTGAAATATTAAATAGCATTTTGTATCGTTCGCATACCAATTAAAAAATTATTATACGGCTATTCACCGCTGGATTTCCTCCGGTATTAATTATTTTTGCATATTTTCTCACGGTAACAACGAGACATGCAGATAAAATGGTTTACTTTGTTGGGTAGGTGTTTAAATGTTACGCATTCGTAGAATGTATTTAACAAACCTCAACCATAAAAATACCAAATGAAATTTATTTATATTTATTTAATCAAAAATTTAGCATATTTCGTCATAAGAAAAAATTGTAAATTATAATTAGATGCTAATACTTCTCTAACATCACTAAATTATGAACTTATTTATGTTGTTTATACAACGTTCATTAAATATTAATAAGTTTCTATTTTACAAATTGATTTGTATTTTATCTCAACATCAGAGTTAAAAAACAATAATTGTATATCAGGAAATTTTTAGGTGCTGACTGTTAAAAATTAAAAAGTGTTTTCCTTCTTAATTTCTTTTTGATAGCCTGAGGTCACTTTTTAAATAATTTTATAATTGGCCAACTTTAGTTTGTGATTATAATTACGACGATAAATCAAATATAAACAGTAATTTTAATATTTAGCTTAGCACATAATTCCGATCTAGAGGATTCGATGCTCGAGTGATTGATTTATGAGGTGGGGGAAACTGGCTTAGGTAGCAGCTGCGCTCGGTTCTGTCCGCAGTACAGCCATGACTGAGCGCAAGATACCTTTATCTGTTGTACAGCGCATCATCACAAAGTTTTTAACCAATGAAGGCGTTAAACCATCGGAAATTTTCACTCGTTTGAAGGCACAGTTTGGAGATGTTACACTGTCTCAGAATCGAGTGTATACGTAGGTCAGTTGGTAAGAGAATTTGGGGATGGGCGAGAACGTGTCGAAAATCAAACTTATGATCGACGCCCAAGAACAAGTCTAACAAATGACAACATCCGTGCTATTGGAGAGCTTATTGAAGGTGATAGGTGTTCGGCGGTTAACTATTGAACAAATCTCAAATCTTATCAGAAGTGGGTATCAGCTGTAGGGAGTGGGAATGTTCAATTCATCATCACTGATGAACTTGATTTTAGAAAAATTAGTACTCGCTGGGTTCTAAGGTTTTCGGTCAACATAAAATCAAAAACAGGTCAGGTCGGAGATCAGTGAAAGACTTCTGAATCGATTTCGACAAGAAGGCTTTTTTAGGCGTATTGTCACTTGTGATGAGACGTGGGCCCATCACTACACCACTACACTCACGAATCCAAAATGGCGAGTAAGGAGTGGCAAAGAAAGGATGAAGGTTGCCCTGTCAAAGCCAAAGCCAAAGTGCTTGCGACTTTTCTTTGACTCAAGGGGAGTTTTACTCATTGAGTTTCTTCATGATCAACAAACAGTGTATGGTAAGCCGCATTGCTTACTATTCTGAGTTGTTACAGTCGAAAAAAATTGGCGTATCGAAGCAAACGACAGGATATGCCCATTCGAGACGTCATCCTCCTTCATGACAACGCCAGGCCACACATCGCAGTTTTGACAAGGAATAAATTGAAAGAAATGTGCTGGGAAACCCTCGAGCCTCCATAATCCTCCTTATAGCTTTGACTTGTCACCCTGTTTTTATTTTTTGTTCGCGCCCTTGAAAGAATCACCTGATCACTTGAAGGCAAGTATAGGATTCGAAAAATGAAGAAATAGAGGAGTATATGTGCAATTGGCTGCCAATGACAACTCGCCCTCAAACTTTTTATGAAGAAGGAATATTCAAGCTTCCAAATCGGTGGCAAAAGTGCATAGAGCACGGAGGTAACTACATTGAAAAATGTTAAATGTTTAGTTTGTGTGTACCTACCATTAATGAATAAATTTATTTTACAAAATTGCCGTTTATATTTGATTTACCCTCGTATTTATGCATCAAATTGAAGACCCACATTAAAAAAGAAATAAATATATACAGTATACGTAACTTCCGGACCTGGTTGCAATTTTGACATAAGATTTCATTAATCTTGATAAATCACTCACTAAATCGAAGGAACTCTTTAAAAACAAATATAAAATCTAGTTATGGTGGTTAAGGTAACTACTTGCCCAATTGAATCGACGATGTAGCTTATGTACACATAAACCAAATTAATAAGAAGCTCTATACATTGATGTATACCTAATCAATTAACGGTACTATGAGTGGTAGCATTTTACGTTTATTAGACAAATCAATATGAATATAATGTTACGTGTTATAACGTTGAATCATCCATTTGTGGGTGTTTTTCGCACATAAATGTCATTGCCCGGTACAGGCCACTCATTCTTTGAATAAATGTATATTACAAACACAAAACAGCTACATACGTACAAAGATCACATGTAAATGTGTTTAAATCATGTTGTGCACATTTACCATTTATTAGAATGTAAAATATATAGGGAGTGGTCAAGGTCTACCATCACGTTATTTCTTTCCTGTCAATGACTTAAGTCTTCGTGATATTCAAGGAAGAGAAGGTAGCCTTTGTTTAAAAACAATACGTACATAAACTAGTAAATTGGGTTTTAGCCTACAAATCCTTAAACGAAATTTTAAATCCTTACATATACATGTTTCTAAAAGAAAACATATGTAGATTCAAATAATTGCAAAATTAAATTGTACGAGGGTAAATCAAATATAAATGGTAATTTTACTATTTAGCTTAGCACGTAATTCCGATCTAGGGGATTCGATGCTCAAGTGTTGTTTGGTTTATGAGGAGGGGGTAACCGGCTTAGGTAGCAACTGCGCTCGGTTCTGTCCGCAGTACAGCCATGACTGAGCGCAAGGTACCTTCGTCTATTGCACAACGCATCATCATAAAGTTTTTAACCAATGAAGGCTGAAAGTTAAGCCATCGGAAATTTTCACTCGTTTAAAGGCACAATTTGGGGATGTTCCAGACTCGAGTGTATACGTATACGTGGGTCAGAGAATTCAGGAATAGACGAGAACATGTCGAAAATCACGATCATCGAACAGTGAATGCGGCTTACTATTATTGTAGCTGAGTTGTTACAGTCGACAAAAATCGTGTATCGAAGCAAACGACAGGCCTCGCTCATGCCCATTCGAGACGTCATCCTTCTTCATGGCAACGTCACACACCAGGCCACCGCAATTTTGATAAGGAATAAATTGGAAGAAATGAGCTGGGAAACCGTCGAGCCTCTATAATCCTCCTTAGAGCCCTGACGTGTCACCCTGTGATTATTTCTTGTTCGCGCCCTTGAAAGCGCCGTTTGGAGGCATATTTGAAGATTTGAAAGCAATGAAGAAATACAGGAGTATGTGCGCAATTGGCTGACAATGACAACTCGCCCTCAAACTTTTTATGAAGAATAAATATTTAAGCTTCCAAATCGGTGGCAAAAGTGTGTAGAGCATGGAGGTGACTACATTGAAAAATGTTAAATGTTTAGTTTGTGTATACCATTAATCAATAAATTTATTTTACAAGTTGCCGTTTATATTTGATTTACCCTCGTACTTTTGTTGCCAAGTTTTAGAAACGTACTTAAAATTGCAAAATAAGTTTGCCGTGAGTGCCTAGCAATGTTTGGTAGGTAAACAGGTTCTTTTTAACAGTTAAAAGTTACCAAAAACGTCAACTTTATTTTTCAATTAAAAATTCATTAAACGACTATTACAAAACAAAATTTTGAAATAAAACACGACTTCGAGATAGTTTCACTAAAAATTTATTAACTGTACACGTATTTCGCCTTATAAGGCTATCATCAGGATTAAATAATTCTACTAACTGACAGTCTGTTAAACATTTATATTTAGAGTGGATGTTTTTTGAAGAAGGGTTACAATATCAGGGTCTAACAAAGGGTTATTTCCGAAATCTATTTGGCCATTTGTGATTTTTTAATTTAATTTTATTGCCTTTTTAATTTCAAAAATTTCAAATCTATCTGATATGGAACCACCTTTTAAATTATGCAATAGTTTTAAATTGTTTTTATGAATAGTATGGTTGTTATCAATAAGATGACTGGCTAACCCCGATGCATGTTTGTTGTATTTAAGATAATTCACATGTTCATTGACTCTGGTCAACACATCTGGTTTGGATTTTCCAATGTACACAACCGAACAGGTAATTTCGTATACACCGCTTTTTCTAAGAAAATTTTACAGCACATTTTAATTTGGGCGCACATCAACTTCCGTTCAAATAATTGATATACCTTTTTCGCCACATGTGGTACTTAATCCCCAGCATTAACTCCCGTCCAAGCAAAATAACAATACCTTCGCTTCAAAAAAGTACGTTTACGGACATATACAGCACAACTAAAAAACATTCCCTAACCTTTTTATCGCTGGAAGAAGTTGGGGATGTAATCCTTACAAAATTTACAGCAGAACTACCGAACGATCCATGAGTAATACAATTTTTTTACCATCTTGTATCTCTTGTCGTATATTGACGAAAACGCTACTTTTCCTCTTACCATATGGGCCTCTAATACAGTATCTTTAGCACGCACAACAAACATATGCAAATCTTTCACCCAAATATTGTTACATTTCTGAAGGCTTTAAAATATATACAAATGAAAATAAACAGTATTCAAGAACAAAGAAAAGGACGAACTGTGACGAAAGAAGTTGGAAGGTCGTTTAAATTTATTTCAGGGAAAATTAAAGAATATTCGGAAGATAAAATAAATAAATTCAAGAAAATAAACACTTGGTTTTGTTTCACTATTTTTATTTGAAAAATCTGTAACATATGTTTCGGCTATTATGCCATTATCAAAGAGTTTTAAAGTAACTAAATCAGGATGGGTAAATTTTTTTCTTAAATAGACTGAAATACCTGGATTTTTATTAGTGATAATAAATAAGTCTTCTCTACCTGTAACAACTTTTAATAAGGGGGAAACCCCAAAATCTATTTGGTCGTTCAATAAAATTTTGCTATTGTTATTTGCTCTTGTAATTTCTAGGATTTCCAGTAAATCTAATCTTTTACCTTTATTTTGTGTATGTGCAATTTGAAATTATTTATGTCTAATGTATGATTGTTTTGTACGAAATGGTTTACAAAGTTAGTATTTTTTGAGAGATGAATTATTGTTTTTTGATGCTCAATTAAACGTGTTTTTATTGAACGATCAGTATATGAAATAAAATGTAAAAATTGCAATTCCATATATTTAGGACAAACTGGTCGTTAATAGCCGAAACATATGTTAGAGATTTATCAAATAAAAATAATGAAACAAAACCAAGTGTTTATTTTCTTGAATTTATTTTGAATAATGTTTCACCAAAAGGTAAGCCACAAGACAATTAATATTAAAATAAATAGGTTCGATTTTGTAAAATGTGTTTATAATAAGTATTCTAATATCTGTTTATAAAAAACGCCCTGTGTATTAACAAAATTAATTAATTTTTTGCATTTTATTTAATCGTATAATTATTTAGACAGGAGTTAATGTATCTTCAAAATCATTATTAGCACTTAAGAAATTTTGGACGGGAGCTAATGTTTGTCATTAACGGACTACCTGACTTGGACGGGAGTTAACGTGCACCTTGAGTGTAAAATAGATTTTACAAAATATTTTTAGCTAATTATAATTATAAATGACAAAATAAAACTTACCTAATAATACAGGGACTGTGAAGCCCATAATAGCATCTTGTTACCAAATGAGGCACTTTTATCTGCAATAAATGAAAAGTAACTTTATTTTACTTTCTAATTATACAAAACAAGTAGTCTATGAATATTAAAAACATTTCATTATGTGCTTAATTTTGTTTAATGAATCTTTTCTAATTGCGCAAACAAATTTAAATTCGTGCAGTAAACAGCAGACATTAAGTCTGTTTAATGGTAGGTAACACAACCTTTTTTGATCAGTATACACATTTATAATATATAATATGTACCTAATAGTCACGTCCAGGCCATACAACCGTATCTGGGTGACAACAATGCTACTTAAAGACCTACAAATCGTTATATAATGGGGTTTCCGTAATGACATTGAGTAAATTGAATTAGTTTATTGTGTTCTCCGTACAGCATTATATTTACAGTAAGTAGTATGGTTTGCAACTCTTTATTCTGTGAACGCTTTATTCGATCAAATTGAAAGGATTATGAGGTGACACTTCTCGCTAAACAAATTAAGTTGTACCTAATTCAACCATGGACTAAATTCTACACACATATATCGTGCACAAAGGGCACATGCCGATGTGCCCGTAATCACGAGCCACCATAGATAAAAATTTAACTTTTGGGTGCTCCATTTCCACCAGCTACGCTTGTGGGCGTGCAGTCCGTCCGACCTACACTGTAGTGCAAAGCCGAATGGTAAGGCGTAAGGCCCTCTTCAGCTTCCTATCAGAAATCGAGGAAATGGATGGGTGGTGTGGTCAGGGAGAGAAAGATGAGACGGACGAAATGTAGACAGAAGAGAAGTGAAAGATTATCTGTGGAATATTACTGCCCCAGCATTTGCCTAAGTGATTCAAGGAAATCACAGATATCTTGCACCAAATATAAACAAGCATCTTTATTTAAATAAGAGAATAAAAACGAAACTAGTTCAAGATTAAGAACAAAAATAAGTTCTTGGTCAAGTAATTTATCGAAGCTACCAGACGTGGATCGCGATTTCGATCTTATTAGTAGATCTCATCATCACGCCATTGGCAGATTCGATAAATTGCTGACCAAAGCGCTGAAGCAAGATTTTGTCTAACGTTATGAAATATGGCAATAGCAGCAAAAGCAGGTAGATGACGACGTACTGCCAGGGTCGTAACCACCGGGGAAGGGGGGTCCGGGGGTCTGAGCCCCCCCTAGAAGGATCACAGCTCCCCTGAGCCAAATTTGGGAAATTTCGAAATTTCCACATCCAATTCATATTTAAAAAAAGCAGGTCGATCCGTCGCCGCATCCCCCTCCCGCTTGTCTATGCGAAACGATCTGTTTACGGCGGTTTATTGCATTTTATAAGTACGTTTTGGAAATAATTGAACCAGCTGACGAAATTTTGCAGTCTAGAGGGTCAAGTTTAATAGATTCCATCAGGGTTGTCCATGCAGTCATTCAAACTTTGGAAGGAATGAGGAATCATACATCCTTCGATGAAATATTTCATAAAGTCACAACAATTCGGATGACATATCTCAAGATGGACCGAATCCGAAGAGACCAAGAAAAGCAAGCAAATCGTTAAACGATTTCATAATTGCTGAAACCGATGACGATCCTTCGCAAATTGTAAAAGTTTCACACATGGAAACTTTGGATTTAATGCTTGTGGAACTGGACTTGAGATTTTCTCATAACAACGATCTTTGCACGGCAATTACGAATGTCGAGAAACCGAACATCGATGAAATAGGAATTCTGAAGAAATTAGAAATCCAGGTACCATTGAAGAAGCGTGGAAGCGTGTTCGTGATAAATCTTGCTTCGAAGGACCACCTCAGATATTGAGGAAAACGATATTGTGTTTGTTTAACTATATTTATTTGCATTAATTAAAAATCTTCACTTTAACTATCACTAATTATTATACAAAAGCAAAACTTATATTTAAGTATAAAACTTAACTAAATGAAATTTACGATTATGTTTTGCTATCGAGTGGTTCGTTCGGTGGTTCTATTTTATCTGTTATTTTCAACGTTCGTTTCTATGTCCTCAAGAGCCCTTACCGTTCTCACGCGCTTATCTCCTGAAGACATAAAACAGACCATCTCGACAGCATTAGAATTCGCATGACAACTAACATGAACGGTGACAAATTTATAATTTACTTAAACGATAATTTGGAGACTAAACAACCATCACCATGCGAAATAAATGTTGTGAAGAATTATTGCTCAAAGTACAACCTTGATGACATGTTCGCTAATATTTATAACCAATGAACTGCATTTGAGGACATCCACAAGCTTTTAGCGACTTGCCGTACCTTTGGATGTAGTACAGCTATTTACGAGTCAGCATTTTCGGTACTTATACGGATCAACCATCAACAGATCCCAAAAAATGTCTATGAAGCACCAACTACAACCTAATTTAATTCACTTGGCGTTTGAAAAAGTTTATACGAAGAATATGTATTTGTTTGAGTTAATGCGACAATTTAATGTCTGTAAATTGCGAAAATTACAACTCTTTTGAAACTTTCCAATTATTTTAATTGCGCCCACCCAAAACGACCCTCATCACCCCCCCCCCTGATATCGTGGGCTTGCTACGGCCCTGCAAACTGCCATATCAACGTTTTAGTTCAAGATTATTTATTTAACTTTTAAATGTAAGTAGTTTAAAACCATTAGTTCCGTTTTAGGTGTTTCCATTTTTATCAAGAGCACATTTAGTCATTGATTGTCCATATCCATATATTTTCCAATGTAATATCGTTAAATTAAAGGAAGTAGTTTATTCTGCTGGTACCTACCTATTGATTGCTAATTAAATTACATGCAACCTGTTGTGAGTCATTACGATTTGTGAGTGTCTAAAACAGGTTTGTAATAAGGAGTGTCCGTTCGTATCTCGAATTCATCTGAAACGTTCTATTGAAGCTGTTCCACTTCTAGCGCATTTTCAGCTCATTTTACAGTAATTTTATACAGAGAAGCTGTCGGCAATATCTGAAGCAAGTACACCTTGAAAACCGTTCGAGTATTTATGCGTAAATCCTTACGATCAGAACGAAAATCATTGACGAACAATCCAACACCAATGTCCAATTTATAAAAAATTAATTGATTCAGGCATTACATTGTGGAAAATCATGATTCTAACAAAAATAAAATATTTTCTACTGATTTATTTAACAACTTAACAATTGTTTCACCCAACTAGGGCATCTTCAGAAGACATAATAACAAATTACGTATATTATCCTACCTATATATACATGCTAAGTTCGATTAGGGGGTTGTGGCAGGGGTACATTGTATAATTTTGTTTAAAATTACTGAATCAAAAACATTTTCAATTTCGTTTAAGGAAGAATCATTATTTTGTTTTATCTGTTTTTTAATTTCTAATGATTCTAAGATGTTAAGTTTTTTACCTTTTTCCAAGCAGTGTAAAATTTTAAAATTATCGTTTGATTTAAAATCATGTTTTTTGTTATGTATATGGTTCATGAAGGTAGAATTTCCTGAGTATTTTTTTACATGTTCTTTTAATCTTTCTTTAAATTTCCTCCCTCTCTGGCCAATATATGTCTAATAAAATTAAAAACAAACTTAAAAATGGAAAATCTAAAATTTCCTTTAAAACAAGAAATAATTTATCCAGATTTTTAATCAACCATAAAGACAAAACAGAGAAAATGAATAAATGTGAGGTATACAAATTAAATTGTAACTCTTGTAAGGCTACATATATTTTTCTGACAGGGAGGAAATTTAAAGAAAGATAAAAAGAACATGTAAAAAACTACTCATAACACCTTAGAATTATTAGAAATTAAAAAAACAGATAAAACAAAATAATCATTCTTCCTTAAACGAAATTGAAAATAACGATAAATGAATAAACACTACTTTGTTTATTATCACTTTTTTATTTACAAATCCTTTTGACTATAGTTTCGACAATGACAAGCTATTTGTCGAAACTAACTAAGATGAATTGTCACAAAGTAACGGCTGAATCAATCCAATTTTTTTTTTGAAATTGAAAATGTTTTTGATTCAATAATTTTAAACAAAATTATACAATGTACCCCTTCCACAACCCCCTAATCAAACGTAGCATGTATATATATAGATAGGATAATATACGTAATTTGTTATTATGTCTTCTGAAGATGCCCATGTTAGGTGAAACAATTGTTAAGTTATTAAATAAATCAGTAGAAAATTGAACCTCGAAGTTTATTTTATTTTTGTTTGTCCAACTTATAAGTTAAAAAATATCAACTAATTGCTAATATATCGCCATCTATAGATGTAACAGATCAATGTTTGACAAGGTCTTATAAAGGTATCTACTTAGAAATCCGAATCTACAACTAAACTAATGGAATACTGAAATTTTTAAAGTTGTAAAAACAGAAACAGACTCCTTTCTCTTTTGTTATTATCTGTTTATTTTATTTACATAACGAGCAACCTACCGTCTGTTTTAATTGCCTCTTGGAGCTGTGATTAATACAGTAAACCACAGACATTACATAGTTTACATAAGAGCAAAACACAATGGCATGAGTACTTTCAGTTATAAAATAATAAACCGTTTTGTATTAAAAACTGAATTCTCACGTTTGACTGCGTGCAAAACATGACTAATCGTTAGCGCCGGGAGTACCACCTATTTACTGCTCGTGAGTTTTTGCCAAAAAAATAATACTAAACCGTTCCGATCAAAGTATTGTTTATGACTGTCGACAAATAATTATTTCCTAAACAAGTCTTGCAATTATTCTCCTACTGAGAAGGCGTTTTCTAAATTATTGATGTTTCGTGGGACGACACCTTGCGAAATAAATGCTTATTACAAATACATACAAATGTTTGTTAATAATAAATAGCCATAACATTTACCATCCAAGTCGTGCGGTATTTTAAACACAAAACACTTTTACCTGAAGACATTTGCTGGTAACGAACCTTGAAATTATATACAGTCACGATTTCTTTTTAAATATTATAGTAATAGTAGTACATTCTAATTTACAGAATTTATATTCTTTAATATACTTCTAGAGTATACATTTTTAAAATTTTAGTTTCACTCCAGATCGTACTCAATTTTGACTCTCATACGTATTGGCAACAACTTTTAAAAGTCCAGCTTTGCATATATTTCCCAACATTTTCATTTTTAATGGATTTGAATGTAACTATTGTTATCTATCCATGGTATTCCGTTTTGTATTTGTAAATCCCGAAGTGGGTGCAGCGGAGGGCGTTTCATAATAACGCCGCATTTGGTAAACTTTGCATGTTTAAAAAAAAATGAAAGTATTCATTAAGCAACTAATATATATATATATATATATATATATAAACGTACTGTATTTAATCCTCTTTATATAAAAATAATTTTGCAATCTAATCTTGCGTTAGATTTACTTGTTAGATATTACATTTATTGGAGTGTGTCGAAACTTTTATGGAAGAAATAATACTTTGTCAAAGTCAAAGGACATTTTCCTTTGTAGTTTAACATATAAATATATGGCAATTAACGAGTAAAAACTAACATTATTAAAATTAGGGTAGCTGACATTTATTGAAACTGGAAAGGAGAATATACACTACAGGTAAAAATTTAACCGACAATGTAAAATAGAATTAAAAATAATGATGATATAAGTATTAAATAATTCACACCCTTAAAGCTATTCATTTAAGGTTGTAACACATAATTGACGATTACATTTCGTCTAATTATTTAGTTAGCGATTTTGAAACTACCACTGCATTCATAAATAAAATTCTAATGTAACATTAACACAATTTCTATTGTACCCTTATCGTTAGTGTGTGTACATATATAACATTGTATAGAGCAGATATAATATTTAATCGTTGGATTATTTCAACAGATTTTTTTATTAAATTTAATCATAATTAATAAAAAAACATTAATTGATTACCAGTTGAATAAGAAAACAAGCTTATTCAAGAAAATTAAATTGCAAAACCCAATTCAAATTGCAACAATAATAATTGTATTACCTACTACCTACTACCTACTATTTATCGATTTGAGTCAATTATATGTTAAGAATCAATCAACACAAATACATTCCATTTCTTATAGATACACAGTTGTTATTTTATATATTTAAATACGTTTATTATATATAGTATCTGATTTTCTGACCTAATTGTATATAAATAACTGTCAGATGGCGTTCAGAACTATATGGTAACATTCAAGTACAACGTCACTTTCTAAACTAATTATCCAATGTGATTTCACTATGTTAAATCAATGTGTTTTGTATAGTGACTACCACTGAAGAAAAGAATGTAGGTAATTTCAAAGATATTTGAATAAAATAAAAAACTGAAACTTGATCATTAACGAACACTAAGTAATTTCTGATTACGTTTAAAATTTCTTACTAAGAATGTAATTTGTAGGGGTTATACTTTTCCCTTATAGTTTAAAAGGCATTAATTATTAATTTATGAATATATATTTGTCTTTTATTATATCCATTGACCACAATACTAAATAAAAACATTTATTAGTACAGTACAAGCATTACGGTCAATTTTTTCTTTTGGGTGTTTTATACCACTACTCGTGCTGATGAGCGGCAAGCCCTTCCTTCCACCTACACTGTAGTGCAAAACCGAAGGGTAGGGCATAATGTCATCTTCGGCCTTTTTTCAGGAATCGTGGGAATGGGTGGGTGGTTTTGCTAAGGAGAGAAAAATAAGAAAGAGGAAATAAAGACAGAAGAGAAGTGAAGGATTATCTGTGGAATATTATTGCTCCGGCATTTGCCTAAATGATCCAAGGAAACCACAGAAAACTTGGACCATAGCATGCTCTGGTCCAAGTTTTCTATGGTTTCCTTGGATCATTTACGGTCAGAACTTTTCTTAAACTTGTCCACCTATACATAAATGTATTAGAAATGATCTCTGAAACAGCTTTCAAGGTGAGCGTGTTTCTAAAAAGACAAAAAGTTCTTAATTTAAAATAATAATAGCTAAAAATAAGAACATTAGAACGTTGGACCATAAATACCTAAATAAATTTGCCTCCTAAAGGGCTAATAAGTACGCAAATTCATCATAAAAAACATTACGAATATTTTGATTAGAACTATACAAAGAAATATCACTTACAGCGTTATTATAAGCACCATTCATATAAACTCCAAACGTCTTGCAACAACTTCTACCTGAGGATTGATTTAGTGCTGTATCTGTAACAAATATGAAGACAATAGTATCATATAATGTAGATAAGATATTATTATAATTTAAATAAACTAAACTTTTATTAAATATAAATATAAATATGGAATCAACAGAAACAATTACTCCGAGGGCTAATACCTCTACCGGCATTGAATTACACTGTTGATTCCGATGGATCCTTAGACGAAGATAAGAGGATTTTAATTCCTTCTCTTTTTTTTAAATATGTTCCGGTGGAGTATTAGCCCTTGGAGTAGTTGTTTCTGTTGATTCCATATTTATATTTGTATTTATTATTTGGCTTGTAAATGCCTTTCTGCTACCGCGCACTTGATGAGATCCGATAGATCGAAACCGGTCGTGGGATATGGCTTTCGGTGCGCTGTGCCTACAGTGTAGGACGCGTTCGATATGTGGGATCTGTGATCCTTAAAATTTAGACAAAAGATGATTTTAATTCCTTCTTTTTTTGAATATGTAAACTTTTACCTAAAATTTAAAAAATAGTATAAAAAGATAACGTTCTAATCGCGACTGGTTCCAATGTCTTTTTTTTAGTGATTATGCATACAATACCCGTAATAAACTACACATATGGCAATTATTATGGTATAATTTGCAATTTATTTTATCGTCAATATTGTATTATATAGGCAGTTCCTTGCTGAATTACAACAAACAACATTACGACCTTCAACTGTTTAAATAAATCGCGTTTGAAATTTTTGCATACAAACCTGTCTTTTATCTTTGGGTTTTCCGGCTTTATAATACATACATTCAATCGATGTTAAAGATTAAACATATTAACGAAACAATTACTTATACGTAAACAGATTTACATAATACCTAAGCACATTTTTCTATAATGTTATACATTTATTACAAATTACAGTAAAAAAGAGTTACAAACACAAACGACGAGTTTCAATTGAGTTCTAAGAGAGTGTGTCGTGAGTCAAATATTATTCTACTAAACCGTTCGCTAGTGACTTATAAAGAGACTCGATTGGAACTCGCCGCGAGGCGCATGGTTGCAACTTTCACAATAGCCACAAAATTCTCATGTTGCACTCGTCTTATTCTGTAGCTCGTATGAAACTCACTGTATACTTTTATAGACAGGGTCTTACTACGACTCTCCGTCAATACAACAAGTACTTCAATTTGTAATTGAAGAATCAGACGATGGGGAGAATTATAAGAATAATTATACTCCACTATTGTAAAAACAGATTGTAAACAGCTCATCACTTACTCGAATCGGACTCGCCGTCACATTTTTTATTATAATTGTTTACAGTGAGTAAGCAAAGCCTCTAAACTTCAATAAGATGTGCATATTTACCGCTCAATCCACCGCAACTCTTCACATGGTCTCCTTGTCTAGTTATGAATGAGTTAAATAAAGAACAGAAATACTAATATATATATATATATATATATATATATATATATATATAATGATGATATAAATATATATATATACAAAACACATTGATTTAACATGTATATATATATATATATATATATATATATATATATATATATATATATATATATCGTATCTAGACATGTATCGACCATTGAAAAGAAGGACAATTTCTAGGTTCAAGATACAAACTTCCTTTGTAGAAGACGTTGTGCATAAATTTCGTAGATATAAGTACTATTCGTTTTATTAAAGCAGACCTTGTCCTCGTTTGCCACAGGTAAGCAATGTTTACTAAACCAATATGCATAGCTTCTCAAGATCATATATTACATTTTAGATCTGTGTTTTACAATTAACAAGTCACAATAGAAGAATATGAAGAGTCTTTTAAACTATTCTTATACCTTTGTATAATTTTTAATAGCACATTACTATTCAAATTACACCATTATACGTATTATGCTTTTTTCTCACAGTTCAGATATACCTGTTAACACTGATAATAATAGATATAGTTTTAAGTAGATGTAATACATAAAGAAATGCTGTTTTTATTGACATTGTGATGCTATACTATACTATCAGTGTTAAGTCACAGTAGATAGACTTAGATTACGTATTTCCAAATAATAGAAATTAATATGCCAAGGACTCGAAAGAATTTGCAATAGGCAAAAGTTACTATTTATTTAATGTAACAATATAACAATGTGCTTAAACTGCTATGCTGCAAGCAGAAGTATTCGTGCCAATATGTGTTGTTTTGAAAAGATTTTATTAATTTCATTTATGTTAAAGTTATGTTGAAATGCAGTATTGTAAATATAGTTTTTTTCTTTTTTGAAATTTTCTTCGCTTATAGGGATATAAGTACCAAACAGAAATACATTAATTTATAGTACATACTAAGAGGGTGGGAGATGAACAATGTTTGGATCCAATAAGGGATTGTTACCAAATTCTATTTGGTCGTTAGCAATATTTTTATTTTCTATTTTTGCTTTTTTTATTTCGATGATTTCGTATCTATCTAGTATTGGACCTCCTTTTAAATGGTGTAATAATTCTAAATCTAATTATTTTGTATACACCGCTTTTATGGAGGGTGTCGGTTTTTCCAGTCATATTATTGTTAACCAGAAATTTACCTACAGTAAAGTTATTAAAATAAGCTGCATTAATATTGAACTGCCTGAGTGTCCTACCTAACTTTTCGCTAATAGTACCATAATATGGAATTTTTCGCCATGTGTTATTTTTATTGTCAGACTTTTGCATCGGGAAAATAATATTATTACTAGATCTTTTTAATTTTTTATTTAACATTTTATCTATAAATATTTAATTATAACCATTATTTTTTGAGATAGTTTTAATAGTTTGAAATTCTTGAATGAATGCTTCGTGTTTTAAGGGAATATTCACTAATCTATTTAACATTGAGTGGAAGGCAGCAAACTTTATATTGTTAGGGGGATTAGATTCTTTTGGTATGATGCAGTCTGTATATGTATTTTTCCTGAATATACTGAAATTTAATTTATTGTCCTTATTTATACAAATTTTAAGATCCAGAAAATTTATACTTTTACCACCTAATTCTACTGTAAATTTTATTTTTTGATTTATTTTATTAAGAATGTCTAAAAATTGCCCTATTTGCCTTTCAGTGCCAGTCCAAATAACTAAAATGTCGTCTACGTATCTAAAATATTTATGAATAAAATTTGTATAAGTTTTTAAATTAGTATAATTTCGTTACTCCTGAAGATGCCCTTATAAGGCGAAATACTTATCGAGTATTCAATAAAGTTTTAGTGAAACCCTCAGTGTTTTAATTTTTTCTCAATTTTTTTTATGTTTGACAGCCATTGAAAGCAGCTAACCTCGTTAATTTCAACAATAATGGAAAAAAGTGAATTTCGTGTGCTAATTAATTTCAATGGATAAAAATTGGTTTACTAAGTTTCTTTGTTGCTGCACCAGTACAAGTGACGTCAGAAATCGTTGACAAAATCCATGGAATGATATTAGATGATCGAAGGCTGAATGTGCATGAGCTGGCTGAGCTGTAGGCATCTCAACTGAGCGAGTGCATCACATTTTGCATGAATAGTTATACATTTGGACATGAAAAAACTGGGTGCCGCGATTGCTCACAATCGACCAAAAACACCACCGTGTGACAAGTTCAAAGAAGTGTTTGGAGATATACAGCCGCAATCCAAACGAGTTTTTGCGCCGTTTCGTTACCCTAAATGAGACATCACTCCACACCAAACATCAGAGACCAAGCAACAATCGACCCAGTGGGCTTCTGCAAGTAAACGTGCACCTAAGAAGGCTAAAATGGGTCTATTGGCTAACAAAGTCATGACCACAGTTTTCTAGGATTCACGCGGTGTAATTCATATTGATTACCTTGAAAAAGGTAAAACGGTCAACGGAATATAGTATTCAGAACTGCAGCTGCTGGACAGATTTGACACTATTTTGATGCAGAAGCGACCGCATTTAGCCAAGAAAAAAGTATTGTTCCATCAAGACAATGCACAGGTGCATACATGTGTAATTGCCATGGCAAAATTTCATCAATTGGGCTACAAACTGCTACGCCATCCACCTTATTCTCCGGATTTAACCCCCTCTAACTATTTCCTGTTTTCAAACCTGAAGAAATAGCTAAGCGGTAATTTTTTTGGGTCGAATAAAGAGATCATCGTGGAAACAAACGCTTATTTTGAGAGCCTTGAGAAATCTTATCATTTAGAAGGAATAAAAATATATAAACACGATAGACTAAATGTATCGAGTTAAAAGGGTACTATGTAGAAAACTAAAATATTTTTATTCCGAGAAACTGATGTTTTCCTTTAAAAGTCACGGACTTATCGAACCACTCTCGTATTACTATCTATAGATACACACGCGATTTTTGACGAACTGATAAATAGTATCTAGAGATATACATTTGTATAATACAGTTAGAAGAAGAAACTTTTTCTTCATAATAGTAATGGTACAGAAATGGTACTAATAAATAAAATTCAATGTTGTCCTACGGATAATTTATGAAAGAAAACACAATGAAAAATTACAGAAGGTTGTACCGTATTGTTGCATTTTCATTACCTACTGTACATGCGCTATAACTTTACCTGATATCGACACAATTGAAAAATTAAATTAAGCTATTATATACTCACAAAACCACAATCGTAACATATTCAATGTTATATGTACTTGGTAACGCTAGGACAGGACTGAACAAACAAGACATTTATAAAATTGATTGAATGTATATCGCAGTCGTTGTGTAACATTTTATAAATTATAAAATAGGATGAGTAGAAGAAAAACATTTAATGCAACGAAACCCAGTGTTTTTTTTCTACTTATCTTATTTTATAAACAAGACATTTATAACACACGTGTTAAAATAAGAAAATATGAGAATTTACAAAGATACAGAATTATCAGGAAAATTATATATTTCTTCAAGTTGTTAGCAACTGGAATATTGTAAACTAAGTTATAGGAATCATTGACTATCTTAAGAAAATCGTATACAAAGGGCTAAATGACTTTTTTAGGTTTTGATAAATAAATTGTACATATTTGCCCTCCATTATGATTAGGTTAGATTCACAGATAATAGAATAGCATAAGCAAGTAAAAAAAAAAGAAAAACTTTTTTGTGTTTCATTTCCACCGGCTACTCGTGCTGGTGGGCGGGCAGTCCCTCCGACCTACACTGTAGTGCAAAGCCGGAGGGTAGGGCGTAAGGCCCTCTTCAGCCTCCTTTCAGGAATCGTAGGAATGGGTGGATGGTGTGATTGGGGAGAGAAAGATAAGACGGGCGAAATGAAGATACAAGAGAGGTGAAAGATTATCTGTAGAATATTACTGGCCCAGCATTTGCCTAAATGATCCAAGGAAACCACAGAAAACTTGGACCAGAGCAGCCGGACCAGGATTCGAACCAGTCACCTCCCGAATGCTAAGCAATGATCTAGAGCACTAGACCACGCCGCTCGATAGGCAAGTCCTATGCAGTCCTATAAGTAGCGGTTTTATGAAACGAAAAATAATGGTACTTTCTCTATCTTTGTTTAGTAACACTCCTAATTGGCAGGAACAGCGCACTTCCATAAGATAAAAGGAGGCAGATGATGTATCTTCATTTTTTGTTTCTTTCTATTGATATAACACATTTCCGGTAGCTTGTATACTCAAATCTATTATCTCTATGGTTAGGTTAGATTAAGTTAAGTTAGCTTAGGTTAAATTCTTATATTCTTACATTAATAAAACATAAGATTAAAGGAGGTAGATGATGTATCTTAATTTTTTGTTTCTTTCTATTGACATAACACATTTCCGATAGCTGGTATACTCTAAATCTATTATCTCTATGGTTAGGTTAGATTAGGTTAGGTCAGGTTAGGTTAGGTTAAATTCTTATATTCTTACATTAATAAAACATAATATTAAAGGAGGTAGATGATGTATCTTCATTTTTTGTTTCTTTCTATTGACATAGCACATTTCCGATGGCTTGTATAATCTAAATGTATTATCTCTATGGTTAGGTTAGGTTAGGTTAGATGCTTATATTCCTACATTAATAAAAATTTTAACATATGTGTGGATTTTTGCTTCTCTCGTCCAAACTATAATTTCTGCTTCTTAGGTCTCTGATATTAATTAAAAATTAATTATCATTTATTAACGTGCATGATTTACTTTACTTAATTTTCATAGTAAATTTCTGCTACTTAGAAATTTATTAATTTGTTCGAGTTGCGAAAGAAATGTAATAGTTTTTAACGAGGGGAACTATTAAATTTCAGTCAAGTACTTCACTATTGTACCAACGTTTTCGTAACAACAAACTTTCTAATAAAGTAAGATTTCGTTTCAAATACTGTCTGCCATGGTTAGATACGTTTGCGGTAAGAAAACTGACCGTTCTCGGAGATCTGTTACAATACAATAAAATTGAACGTGTTGAAAAATTTGTCTACCGTTACTCAACTCCAACAGTTCGTCCGACATTTCAATATTTAAACCATAAAATCAATTTTAGCAATAAGTCTAACTGCACGATTTACTTTACTATTAGTCCAACACGACTCTATTTTCTACGATTTATTATTACCTACTGGAGAGTTCTATGAACCCTAACAGTAAGAGAAATCGTAGAAAATTAACCGAAATTAAAAAGCACGCGTTATCCAAATACGACCCAGTTACTGATTAGAAGTACCTAACTATATATAACCAGTTCAAGTTTCACTACTATCTCACAGTAAATACTCAAGATGATTAGAAAGGTTATCTACTTCGAGTACAACATACAATAACAAAATTAAAAAAATACTACACTAGCAACTGGTATGCTTAGAGCACAAAGGCACAACAAATCTATTTATTATTTTTCTTTATTTAGAAAAGAAAAACATTCTTAGTAGAAATCAGATTCGGGCCAAAGGGCGGCTACGTCCGAACGTTTTCTCGACAACTGTGGCTGACATTTTCAGTAAAAAAAATTTTGTGTTTCATTCCCACCAGCTACTCGGTCTGGTGGGCGGTCCGACCCTCCGACCTACACTGTAGTACAAAGCCGGAAGGTAGGGCATAAGGCCCTCTTCAGCCTCCCGACTGTTAAGCAATGATCTAGTTCAGTAGACCATTTGGTGCGAATCTGCATTTTACTATGAATTCTGATCGTGACAGACTGTGTTCTTAAAAACATTCCTTTAACCTTGTCTTGTATGTACATAGAATAAATATATTATGTAGATTGTATATTTAGACACTCTATCAATCACTTTTACTCTACATGTCTTTGATAGATTTCTATGGATTTTTAAGGTCATGTTTTTCCGTACCAAAAACCACGACCACCACCCACCTATCCCCACGATTCATTAAGGGTTGCTGAAAAGGGTGGGAGACCCACCATACCCACCAAAGCGTATGTCGATGGGACAGATCGCCCATCAGCCCCAGCTGGTAGACAAGAAACACAATAAAGTTTCTTTTTGGTGTCTAAATACCGACTGACTAGTAGTGTGAATAATATAAAAAATAGATTCAAACGCTTTAAAACACTACAAACAATGTTTATTGGTACAACCAAATGTATACATTTCGACTACGCAGTAGTCATTTTCAATGGTAAATATATTCTAAAAACTATCTGTAACTTATTGAAAACTATTGTTGAACGGCAGGTCAAAATTAATCAAAGAATCTCTGAATTTATGAATGTAAATACATTCGTAAACTTTTAGGTCGATGTAATTGTAACAAGATATTTATAGTTCAATATTATAGTCTATGTCCCGTATTTAAGACATGGTATGCAACTGCTGATTTCTTCGTTGTTTTTTTTTTAGGTGGTACAGATGTTCTTTTAAACGTATGGCTAGATTTCTCTTAGTTAAGCCTATGTAAACTTTATCACACCCTAAACAATTAATTTTATAAATTCCTGACATTAATTTTTTGTTATCTTTGTCTTTTAGATTTCCAAGGACACTACTTAATTTTAATTTTTGATTACTAAAAACTGGTTCTATTTTTAATATTTTACAAAGTCTTTTTATGTGTCTATTAAACTCAGTATGATAATTGAATTTATGTCTTTTTTTATCTAAAGTTGAATTGTCATTCAAAAATTTTTGTTTTTGTTGTTTTGAAAAGATTTTATTAATTTCATTTATGTTAAAGTTATGTTGAAGTGCAGTATTGTAAATATAGTTTTTTTATATCGAATAATCTAAAAATTAGACTATTAAAAGCTGCTAGTTTATGTCTTTTATCTGTGTAGGATCTGTTCAAAATGTATCTATTTGTGTGAGTAGGCTTTCTAAATATATTAAATTTAATATATAATCTATTTTTTATATTCTCTCAATATAATCAAGACCTGGTCTTAATTTGGGGTCATAGAAACAAAAAATGACAAAAACGAATATGGGTTATTTATGTCAGAAATTAGATATTTGATTTAAGCAAAAAGGGCTCAAAAAACCATTAAGACAGAATCAAAAATCTCGCTTCCGACATAAACGACCTATCTTTTTGTTATTTTTAAATTCTACAACCCCAAATTAGTCTACAAACAACTTTTCAACTTATAGTCTTATAGTAAACATATATGTGTAAGAATAAATAATATTCGCCTTATATTTTTTCCTCACTAATATTTATTTTTTTGTTTTTGTGTATTTGAAGTGGCTCATGTTAATTTAAATTTACCTTCAATTGTTCAAATAACCATCATGTAGATAATACAAACTAAAATGGTTTTGTTTGATGTGGAAATAACTATAATAACATTTAGCAATATTCAAACCTTTTAATGCCGATTTATAAATAGTCACAAGTATTACAAATGCACAGTTAATCACCTATTAGTTTTAAAAACACACAAGAAGCTATAGGTAAAATTCCTAAATGTCACAAATACACATTTCATATTTTCGAAATTTAATTAAAAAAATACAAATGTAAAATATTGAAGTAGACGAAGTACAGACAAGTACGCAGATAATGTTTTCAGGTGAATCTCTGCAGCTAACCTAGTTTTAGAAATAAAAGATAACGTATGATTTTTTATGTTTCAAAAAAGTTCATTAACAATATTGTAGAGCAAAGTTGATAGATTGCGTACCGCATTCATTGTGAAACATTTTAAATAAAATTGAATATGTGTATTTTGAGTAACAAACAAACACTGGGTGTTACAGTAACACCATAGCTCTTGATAATGACCTGCAAGGTTTGATACAATCTTGTAGAGAAGAATAAATAAATTTTTCGTGAAACCTAACCCAGTGTTTGTGTTGGTGCACAGTTCAAGTTAATTCTTTTCAAGACAGGCTCAAAATAAAATTAAATTCTTTTAATTCTTATATACATAGGTTGTTGAATCTACCCTTAAGCAAGGAAAACTATGATAAAGAAGTATTAACGATTAAACTTTTGGCCAAAAATAACGGTTATATTTCCTTGGTAGACGACCTCATTCATAAAAAACAGAATTTTAAATTTTTTTACCCTTGTGTCACCATTGAAAAGAAACCATTTGCATTTTTAAATTATGTACCTAAAATTACTAATAATATTACTAATAAGTTAAGAAAATTAGAAGTCACTCCCATCTCTGTATCAATAATAAAATAGATAAAAAAGACACCCTTGACAAAAATGGAGTGTATCAAATAAAATGTCTCAATTGTCCATCTATTTATCTAGGTCAAACAGGTCGCTCTTTAAAGATACGTTTAAACGAACATAAAGAATCTATTCAAAATCATAAAAATAATTCAGGTTTAGCAGATCATTGTATTAATAATAACAATTTCATAGATTGCAATAGTGTAAAACTTCTACATAACTGTAACAAAAGCAGACGTTTAAATCTCATAGAAATTTTGGAAATATCAAAAGCTGTAACACAACAAAAACAGGTAACGAATGACCAAATCGATTTTGGGATTTCCCCGTTATTAAAATTAGCTGTTGAAGCAGACCGGTAATTCATGTACACTTATACTAGTATTTAAATTTATAATAATTGTAATACGCTTTTAACCCCTTTATATATACCAGGTAAAATAATTTTATACATTGACTTTGATAATGGCATAACTGCCGAAACAATTGTCAGTTTTTGAATAAAAATTGTGGGACAAAAAATACCAATTGTTTTATTTTCTTAATAATTCTTTTCGTTTACAACGTTTCATAAACTATTTTCAAAACTTTCCAGCGATGACAAAGACTTTATGACATGTCAAATTTATGCATATTTTTAACCCTCTGCTTCAGGTATACACATTATCATCTGCCTATCAGATGGGTATTTTTGAATTTATGCACTGTCGATTTGTCACGTACTAACACTAGCGTAAGGTCATTGAACACCCCACTAACCGCTTCTTCTACCCCTTGTTCTCCCCAGATAGTTTAAGTTAATTTTAAGTAAGATTTTATAACCAGCTAGACCAGAATTCGATTTACCTTCGTACCGATAGAACAGAAATCACTTTTCATTTTTTTATCTTCGTTATCTGTAGTCATTTAAGCCTTTTTGTATATAGTAGTTTTTTTTCGGTGATAAGTTAGTTAGTTAGTTAGTTGTTTCATTAAAGATATTCAAAAACATTTCGATCTCGTCATTGTGTTTATCTTCAACGTAACAAAGAACAATTTAATCCAGTTCGCTGCATTCAAATAAAAAATAGACTTCGGCAAATTAAGTTTTCCCGAAGAGAGTTAGGTGTTCCTTAGTGAGCTAAGCAAGCAACACACCCGTAGCAATCAACAGTTTGTTTGTTACTCAAAATACACATATTCAATTTTAATATTGTAGAGTTAATTACGTTATCTTTTATTTTTATTAATTAATATGTTTCATAATTACCCGACCGCGGAATCATTACAAATTATCAATAAATATTGTTTAGAGTGGATAAAATCGCAACAGAAACACACTTAGACAGATTAATGGGTAAGCCATGTACGTTAGGGGTGGCAGACAGCATGGAAGATTTTTTTGTAATATGTTGACACGATTTTTAATGTTTGAATCTGCTTCTGTAAATCTGTCTTTCTTTTTAATTAATCGATGATAGAAATAATAATAATTGTGACATATCGAAATATCTTTATTACAAAAAATAAAACACCAATTTTTTTTGTGTAGCCCTAGGATGGCCGTGAGCCTTAATCCGCCCCTGGAAACACATTATCAGTTAAACCCAAGATATTTAAAAAACCACCTGTACCTATTAGTAGATAAACGTTGTGGAATGAAGTCACTTTTATTAAATTACTTGAGAAGTCAGAAGTCTTCCAATTAAAATATAACAACGAGGTAACGAGCTCTAATATAAATCAAGTAGATTTAAAGTTGAAGCTCCATTTACTTCCAACTGGAATAATTGTGTTTATGTTCGTGTATACGGTTGTCAAGTTATTTAGTACGTTCTATGAAGGGAGTTAAGTCCCCTCTACTTACGGCATGATACACTTTTGATCTCGATTATTACATTAGACGAAACAAGTATAATGTTATGGGGCCATGACAGAGGCGAGTGATGCAATTTTTAGTTTAATACTTTCCTGTATGTTACGTTCGTTGACTTCGCCTTGAGATCACTTGTTTTAAATGTTATTATGTGTGCTAACAAATGAATAAAAAACAAAATATTTTGAGTGAAAAATCACAACCTTTAAGGATCGACACAGGGCCGTAGCCAGAGAATTGGAAAGTGTCAAAACAGTTGCAATTTTCGCAATTTACAGTCATTAAATTTTCGCATTAACTCAAACAAAACTATATTCTTCGTATATCTAAAGATAAATGTAAAAGTATTCCTAATCCTACGTTTTTGTGATTGTCTTATTAATACATGACACCTTCTTTGTCGAAGTAATAATCACGTCCGTTGTCTCAGCTAATAATTGATTTCGTCGTAGTGACGATCGCTCCTATTCCGTCCCGTTCGAGCCGAAAGATAATGAAGATTGGAGTATTGGCGTAATGGCAAATGTTATTACAGTGAGTTTGAGACCGCCACAAACGCGTAATATGCAACAAAACCGGCGTAAACAGATCGCTTCGCAAAGACAAACGGGAGGAGGGATTATATATTATATAAATTCGATGTGGAAATTTCGAAATTCCTCAAATTTCCTATAAATGTCGAATGTTGACTGAGGGGAGCGGCGCAGCCTAC
Organism: Agrilus biguttatus; assembly: GCA_963921985.1. Classification (NCBI taxonomy): domain Eukaryota; kingdom Metazoa; phylum Arthropoda; class Insecta; order Coleoptera; family Buprestidae; genus Agrilus; species Agrilus biguttatus. The sequence goes on along the minus strand of OY998126.1, from coordinate 7,864,576 downwards.
TAGAGGTCCCCCCCCCCGTGGCTACGGCCCTGGATGGACAACATATAAATAAACTATATGACCAGTCAGGCCAACTGATTCTATTGGTTGTTGATTTTCTGACAATTGATTGACTTTGCACTAGAATGTAGGTCGTGGGTCAGCCCACAATAAAATTTGTCTTGGGGAGTCACATGATTTAGCTACAAGAGTCTTACTTCATGTCTCATTTTTATACAATAATCTGAATAAACACATTTTAAAAATCTTTCTCGAATGTCCAAATTGAGTATATTATTCTCTATTAATTACTATTACTATTACTATTAATTTCAAAGACTATAATCAAATCCAAAAAGTTAAGTAAATATTACCTGCGACTAAAACTAAACACTTTAGTAATTCAGCTTTAAGTTTACTAAAATTTTAACAGTTTGCAGAACCCGGTGGATACAATAATAATGTTGGTATTGTAGTTCAAGAACATATTTGTAATTCCAAGCAATAATTAACACACAGACATACATACAAACAACAATAATTAATTCTATTGCGCATAAATGAACACGATCACCAATAAACTTGGACCTATTGACCTTGACCGCGAGATAATTTCCAAGTAAAAAATGTACCTACCAGTAAGGTCTTCACAACTAATATAGTGATATTCATAAATATTCATTTTCCATGACGCATCATTTGTTCGTCGAATGTGCCTACAGATTTAGTGAACAAATAGTTCAGAATTTAAAGTACGTAATTTTTCCTAATTAATAAATCAGGTAAACAAGATTAATATGGAAAGTGACTATACATGTATGTGCTGTCACATTCCCCTTTATTACAGTCAATCAAACAAATTAGAAGAATTTATATGAAATGAATACAAATTAGAAATTCAATAGACACTTTAATATTTTAAATAACTTTTAGTAAAACTAAATAACAATTTCTATTGTATTATTAAGTTACTAATAATACGTAAAAATCTGATTATGTATTTTAATTATGATGTCCAAATAAACACCTGATAAGAAAATTATGTATTTATTTTGGAAATAAAATCGTCCATAATCATACCTAAATATGAACGTGGAAACATTGAAGTTTGGGAAAAATCTTTCATCCTTGAAAAGGCAATAAATATTACACATATTTAAAGGCCGTCGTCGGTTGGAGTTTGTGTTGACTCAAACAACTGTGTTAAAGTTGTTGAGCAAAGGGAGTCAGTTCGGAGTCAAAATAATACTCGGGGCTCGAAAAATAAAATTTAATGAACATGAAATCAAATTAAATTTAAAACAGAAAAATAACGTTACAAACAAGAAAAAGGAACAAAACAAAATAAAGTGTTCTGACGTGCCCGCAAAGTCTGGTGTGAAGTAACTGATTTGACCAAAAGTTCTTGACAGGATGGTACGATGACGATAACCCGTCTGGTTATATAAAAAAAAAAGACAAAAGGGACCACTACAAGTTCCTCCCTAACGTGAGTGGCGAGCTTCTTCAGAGGTCGTTTCATCTCCGATGAGCATGAACCAGAGCAGACTAACCCAGAACCCAACGGGGATCCTCCCAAATGCTGAATAACGTCCTAACTATTGGATCACGCCGCACGGTGAGTCGTTCACTAGACCGAAGGTAACTGTATGGAAGCAAAATAAGTAAATATCAAGAAAGACATCTACATCGACATCATCGGCCTTACGCCCAACCCTCCAGCTTTGCACTACAGTGTAGGTCGCAAGAACTGGCCACGCCCACCAGCACGAGTAGCTGGTGGGAATGAAACACACAGAAGTTTTTAATGAATTAAAATTAAAAAAAAAATAAGTGCACTCATAGTAATTCAGGAATTGTAAAGTATATTTGCTAAAACAATTTTTACATTTTCTCATTCAAACATGTACGGGATTTGATAAATTTAATGCTGTAATACTCTGTACGTAGATGATATTATGTCGGCTTTTATGACAGAGCATAATCAAAGGAATAACTGCACAATTGTAATTATACAAACTACGACCATCAAGCAAAACATTTAACTGTACTCATATGTACATGTTTTAGCTGCTAACAATGAACAGAAAAGCATGTAAGGTAAACCTAACAATAATAATTATAACGCCACATGTCGTTTAATTTTAACGTTAGCATCAAAAGAATATTGAAGAAAACTATCGCAATACGATTACAAAAAGAAAATGGAAAGCTTATAATTAAGACTTTCTATTATACGTTCTTACTTTCCCTAAACGGTCATTTACAAATATAATAAGGGTGTTATAAGCTAAACTAGTATAAGTATTTCATATGTTAGACAAAGGCGTTACTATTTTATAATTTATAATAGTTGATTCTTTATGGAATTTTAATATGTGTTACTTTGATTGAAAAAGAAACATACTGAAAAATTAAACAATACATTTACGTTTAGATCATTATCATTGGACCTCGAAACTTGACCACATTTTGTTTTTTCTATTATTAGTTTTATTTTAAACTGTATTGTTATTCGACAATTAAACTGTATGACCTTTTATGCATTAATTATTATAAATTAATCTAATAAATTGAAGTCAAAACAAAGCAAAAATTATGCACTTAATACGATCAATGTCAAATAAAATTTCTATAAATTTAACAAAAAATACATTTAATGAAAACAGTTGAAAGTACAAAACAAGTAGTTTTAGTTAAAACGCGCAATGCAGAAGTGTTTGAGACAATTTTGATTATTAATAAATTAATAAAAATATTTTTTTCAGTGTATATATGGAATAAATTACATAAAATTAAGTATACAATGTATTAATACTAATAAAAATATCTAAATTAGAACAAATGTGTGAGAAAAAATACTATTTACAATTACGATAAAAAACAATAATGTACCTATACGTAAAGGTTTTGAAACTCCAAAAGTTCAGAACTCCTTTGGTTAAAATTGATTGTGGGTATTTTGAGTAACAAACAAACACTGGATTGTTTCACGAAAAAAAAATTTATTCTTCTCTACAATATTTTTTCAACTCTTTGACTCCAACGAAACTTTTAACATCAAAATGGCAGCTTGCAATAGTTTTTTACTCAGGTTAATAATGTTACCCCTTTCTAAAACCAACTTGAAAAAGAATTGAAAATTATAAAACAGATTTCCATCAATAACGGATATAATCCCAACATAATTGACAAAATGTTAAAAAATAAACAATGCAAACTCATTGAAATTAAACTGTACTACGGTCACTTTCCTGATTTAATTCCTGAAAATAAGAAATATGCCTTTATTAACTATGTAAAAGAAGTCCGATACAAAATTAGACACCTTCTAATCAAGTTGCATATTAAACCAATTTTAGTCAACAAAATTAATTTAAAAAGTCTGTTAGTTAACAACAAAAATAAAACAAATTCAATAGATAAAAGCGGCGTTTACAAATTGTACTGTAAAGATTGCACAGCCTTTTACATAGGACAGACAGATAGAGCCATAAAAACTCGGCGTAAAGAACATGTGCCTTCCATAGGGAATAAAAAGAATAATACAGGAATAGCTCAACATTGCTTAAATTTCAAACATATTTAGACATTAATTCGATTGAACTTTTACATTCTGCACAAAAAGGTCGTAAATTGAGTTTTTTCGAATCCTTGGAAATTAAGAAAGCCATCAATAATAAGCACAATATTGTAAATAATCAAATTGAAATGTTCACTTTGGATTTTCCGCTGTTATTGGACCTTCCAAATAGATAACTACTATCTGCAGCTAATTTGTCTCATTGTTTATTGTCATCCGTTTATATAAGTCTGTTACATTATTTACATCTTTAGTAACACCATAGCACTTGATAATGACCCGCAAGGGTTGAAACAATATTGTAAAGAATAATTTTAAAAAAATTCGTGAAACGTAACTCAGTGTTTGTTACTCAAAATACCCATATTCAATTTTATTTAAAATGTTTCACAAAGAGTGCGTTACGCAATCTATCAACTTTACTCCTTTGGCTGTTTTATATCAATAAAAAATAAAAAACAAGTATAAATACTTGTAATATACAGAACTTCTTTGCATTTATAATAAACTTAAAAGCAGCAATCGAAATTTATATAATAGAATTCATTACGTCAACGTTGAAAATTGTAACACGTAAAACCTACACACACGGAAGCCGTAAAGGCATTTCAATTAATTGAAGTTGGCTCTGTTTCAGCAGACTTAAATAATGTTAAGTCTTAAGCCTCTACATGATGTCAACATAATGTTATTACACTTATGATTGCCACATGTATATACAATTTTCCAGAAGCGATTACAGCCAAACATAATGAAAAGTTTCGATAAAAACAACCATTCATTTCATCATCCTATTTATACATATTTATCATTAAGTCACAACAATAAGGCTTATCTTATCTTATCTTCTTCAAAATTTGCAGATAACTGTAACATTTTTAGCAAATGCAAAGTCTTAGCACCAAATTCTTAAAACATTTGATAGGATATTCAAAAAAGAAGGAATTAAAATCTTTATTCGTCTAAATTTTATGATCAAAGATCTCACATTTGGAACGCGGCTAAGAATCCGTCGGTATCAACAGTGTAATTCAATGCCGGTAGGGGTATTAGCCCTCGGAGTAGTTGTTTCTATTGATTTCATATTTATATTTATATTTATAATATAGCCTGTAAAGGCCTTTCTGCCAGCGCCCACCTGATGGGACCCGATAGGTCGAAACCGGTCGTGAGATGGGGTTTCGGTTCGTTGTACCTACTTCCTTCCTAGGACGCGTTCATAATGTGAGATCTTTGATCTTAAAATATAGATGAATAACGATTTTAATTCCTTCTTTTTTGAATATGTTATTTTCTTCTAGAAGTCCATCGGAATCAACAGTGTAATTCAATGCCGGTAGGGGTATTAACCCTCGGAGTAGCTGTTTCTGTTGATTCCATATTTATATTTATATTTATAATATAGGAGTTTTGGGAACCATTTAGGAAGATGGACAATAGTTATAAACTCTCAAAACACCAAATGAAAAACCTGTATTCAAAGAAAATAACTTGATGACTGATTTTCCAATTCTCTTAATTTTCCTTTTCTATCATTGATACAGTATGGGCCATATTATTTATTGCTCCCTATGTCACAATAGTGTCTACCAATATAATAATACTGATATCTAAAGAAGACAACGTGTCCATTAAGAAAAATCAATTCTAAAGACCTGTTTTTGATTTTTTTTTTTAAATTAATTTAAACGATTAGATGCATGGTATAAATTAATGAAAGTTTTCTGTGGTTTCCTTGTATTGCAACCCCGCTTGATAGCAGAATTGATAAATAATAATCCAAATCGCAGAACTTCTCAAAGCTAAGTACATTTCTTGCACAAAATATACAATAGTAACAATAATCAGGCAGTAATTTACATAGATGTCAAGTGAGACTGTTGGTTGGATGTCGATTAGAATCTGTTACAATCTTATTCAATCTTGGTACAGTCTCTCTGACTGAACGTTTTGGCAAAAACGTGTTTTATATGAATATCTAATCCCTTCTTACATAGGATTAATTAATTGTCATAAGCTATTAAAATGAATTCATGCAAGCGTACTAAAATGGTCCATTGAAAAAGGTTGATGATGCTCGACTTATGATAAGTACTAAACGGTTAATTAAATTTAAATGAAGAGAGGTTGATAAGCAGTAAATGGTACATTAAAGTTAGATGATGTAGAATTTAACAATAAGTGTTACAATGAAATACAAGTGCATATACAGTAGGTATCATCATAATGTATATATAGGGAGGATCGTAACACTTGGATCACTTAGGCAAATGCTGAGACAGTAATATTCCACATATAATCTAATCTTTCACTTCTCTTCTGTCTTCATTTCGTCTATCTCATCTTTCTTTCCCTAACCACACCACCCACCCTTTCCCACGATTCCTGAAAGGAGGCTGAAGAGGGCCTTACGCCCTATCCTCCGGCATTGCACTACAGTGTAGGTCGGAGGGACTGCCCGCCGACCAACATGAGTAACTGGTGAGAATTAAACACCCAAAATTTTTTTCTTTCTCACTAAAACTACAATCAGCTCTGATGCATGCATCTTTTAACTTTACCCTGAATTTAAGAAAATGGGAAGTCAGTCAGGTAAAAAAGTCCATTAATTGACCTCTTACAAGAAACCAACGGGTTATTTCTGGTAAAATCACTGTGATTTCTGATATTAATAACTGCAATTAAAATATGTTACTTATATTACTTACAAAACCTATTTAAATGTCATCAACGAAAAGTTCAGAAAAAAGAAAAGTTACTTGTTTCCAATTCGTTTCCACAACACATTTGTCAACTATTCCTTACAATGACACGCTTCTTACTTGTTGCTTATTGGCGATGGGTATAACACATGGAGGTATTTAATAAAAGACGGACGTACTATTTGAATAAGGTCTGTTCCACTTTCACTTCTACGACGAACACAAACAAATGCACATACTTACACGCATACATTCAAAACAAGGTATTACAGTAGACAAAAACGGGTGACTCATATTTCAGTTAGCCCACAACGTTTTCCATTCTATCTTATCTAAAGCCGCGTATTACACGGATGATAAGTTAGTTAAAACGTTAGCCATCACATCACCTTTGTGACGAATTGTTTTTTGATGACAAACGAAAATTTATCGTATACAGATACTTGTGACTGTAACAGCTGCTCTAAAGTTTAATTATTGTAACCGAATGGTATATTATTGTTAATATTCAACACGATTAACAATAATATCGTACAAACCGCAGGAATTAACCAATTGAAATATTAATAAGACACTGAATATTATTCCATGTTAAATAGTTGTAGGTATACGTCGAGACGCCTAAAAATATTTTCAATGAAAAATTCAATTCACTATGGAAGTATGAAATATTTAAAAAAACATTTACCGCAATATGAATGACAGTTGTTAGTTGTAACATGTAGATTGTTATATGACTCAATATTACATAAACCACGCTGATGAAGCGTTACGAAAATTCAAGCTGAAGTAGATGTAAAAAAGTTTGTCTGATGGAAAATATAGAAAAGCAACCGATTCAAGCGTGGATGATAAGGAAAAACTCCCCAACTTTCCCGTTTCGCCAACCGACTTTTATTTGATTACTTTATTATTCCCGTTTCACCAACTGCTGAAGTATCTAGTTGATTGTAATTACATGTAAATAGAAATTTATATAATGTATATGTATCTATGTAATTCAACGTCACAGAATTCCGACGTCAACAGTTTTGCATTTGTAAACATATTTTATGTATTCGTCTGTTTTCGAAATTCTCAATTAAATCTAATGATAAAGTGCCATTCGCTTTCATATTTCATATACGAATGAATATTGATCAAAGTTTTGTCATCGTTGATTATCCTAAAACATAACTGCCATTATCAATACATAACGCACTGATTTATTTTAATAAATAATGTAAAATGTGCAAACTTAATTGTTCACATTTCTAGTGTTATTTCTCACACTATAGTTCAAATTGATGCGTGTCAAACTGCCTTTCAACTTTTAATTATTTAATAACTAAAATTACACTGAATTAATTTTTTTTTGTGATGAATGATCAATGTTTAATGATTATTGATCAAATTATATTAATTATGATTATGAATGTTTGATGATTGTGATTCTGGATATTTGAATATGTAATTTGCCGTCTTTCTAAGGTATAAATACTGATAACACTGAAGATCAGTAGGCGTTACTTAAATTAATAATCTAATCCGGGTCCGACTGCTATGGTCCACATTTTCTGTGGTTTCCTTGGATTAATTAGGCATATGCTGCGGCAGTAATATTCCGCATATAATCTAATCATTCACTTCTCTTCTGTCTTCATTTCGTCCGTCTCATCTTTCTCTCCCTAACCACACCATCTACCCATTCCCACGATTCCTGCAAGGAGACTAAAGAGGGCGTTACGCTCTACCCTCCTGCTTTGCATCACAGTGTAGGTCGGAGGTACTGCCCGCCCACCAGCACGAATAGCTGGTGGGAATGAAACACCCAAAAGTTTTATTTTGCTAATCTAACTCTTCCTCTGGCTCTCTTAACTTCTGTTTCTGTTTCTAATATGTCTCTGACTATCCTATCATTTATCAGAAGGTGTTCTACCATCCAATATCTCCTATTCCTTATAGATTTCCATAACACCCCCTATTTTCCAACTAATTTTAATTAACCGTTTGCGAGCAAAAAGGTGATTCATCTACAAACATAAAAAATCTACGGCATATAAAACACAATTCATTAAAAAAATATTATAATTTCTTTTTAAGAAATCCTAAAATTTTAACTATACCAAACATTATTTGACTATTTCATTTTCATGATTATAGGTTTTGGACTTTGGAGAAGTTCCCCTTCATAAATTCTCTTTCATTGAAAGCATTTTGGTGCAAAGTTAACACAAACCTAACCCGAGTTAATTGTTTTCGATTCAGTTAGTCGTAATAAATTTCAGTTTTGCTGAGTTGTCAGTAGAGATAGCGGTGCACATTAACTCCCGCCCTAGTCAGGTAGTCCGTTAATGACAAACATTAGTTCCCGTCCAAAATTTCTTACCTACTAACAATGAATTTGAAGACACATTACTTAACTCTCGTCTAAATAATTTTATACGACTAAATAAAATGCAAAAATGTATCCATTTTGTTAATATACAGGGCGTTTTTTATAAACAGATATTAGAATACTTATTAGAAACACATTTTATAAAATCGAACCTACATATTTTATTTATTTTCCGAGTATTCATTAATTTTCCCTGAAATAAATTTAAACGACCTTTCAACTTCTTTCGTCACAGTTCGTCCTTTTCTTTGTTCTTGAACACTGTTTATTGTCATTTGTATATCTTTTAAAGCCTTCAGAAATGTAACAATATTTGGGTGAGAGGTTCCGACGTATGCGTTAAACTTCGCGTGAAAAGATTCGCATATGTTTGTTGTGCGTGCTAAAGATGCAGTATTAGACGCCCATATGGTAGGAGGAAAAGTAGCGTTTTCGTCAATATACGTATCTACGAGATAGTCAAAAAATTGTATTACTCGTGGGTCGTTTGGTAGTTCTGCTGCAAATTCTGTACCGATTACATCCCCAACTTCTTCCAGCGATAAAAAGGTTAGGGAATGTTTTTATGTCGTGCAGTATATGTAATTAAGCGAAGAAATTGTTATTTTGCTTGGAGCGGATTAAGTACCACATGTGGCGAAAAAGGTACATGAATTATTTGGACAGGAGTTGATGTGCGCCCAACTACAGATGACTTTTTACATTTATTTTGACCTTGTCAAAATCCTATAAACCTTTAGACTTGTTATGACAAACTAAATATATTCATAGTTCAGTTTCTGACGCTAACTCAAACATTATCACAAACATTTGTTAGTAGAAACCATGCAGCAAGAGTTACAATTCGTACTTTAGCAATTTTTTAGTATTTTTGTTAATATTAGTATACATATCGACTCCAAGAAGCGATAACAACATAGCATTTGTATGACATTTAGACATCGTTTCGTTATTATGCGGACATTATATTGCTTATTTTGCAAATTTATTCTTAAATGGAATAATCAAAATATTTAACGTTTTTCTTTTTGACTTGCTATATATATATATATTGCAAAGCTGATAATGTCATAAGGTGACCTTTCAGCTTATACAAACAATCTAATTGTTTACGATAATCGGTTGTAGTTTTATTAGTCACATTACAATCGTTTTGTGAAACAAAAAACAAATTGAAAAATATGTTATAATTAGTACTTCTGTGGTTACTGTTTACTGTTATAGTAGTATTATAGTTAGGAATTAATTCAACATCTTAATATTTTAGTCTATTTGTATCTACAAAGCCCTGTGTACCTATGTATTCAACTGAAATTTATAAACAATGAATATTCAATAGTTTTTGCACTAATTTTTTTTTTTTAATTTACGTTGCACTTCAAAAGAATAGTGTAAAATAATATTTGTTAAATTCTATAAAATAAAAAATGCGTTTCTTGTTCGCAACCAACAGGTCAATAATACCGACAAAAAACGAACTTGAAATATGCCCATGGATATTAAAATTTTCTACAAAAATTTATCTAAAATACCTGAAGATATGTAAAGGTGTAAACATACAACTATAAATATGAACCCATAAACAAGAAGAAGACCTGTTGTTCAGGTTTTTAATTAATGTCCATAAAATATTTATTACAAAGACAGTCTCATTTATGAAACTAAATACCAAAAAGATGAAAAAATGAGACGACAAGAGAGGACTCTTGGTTCACCTTTTCTGGGCGATCATTTAGGCAAATGCTGGGGCTGTAATATTTCACATATAATCTTTTTTTTTCTCTTCTGTCTTCATTTCTTCCATCTCAATATCCTCTCCCATCTATCACCCATCCATTTACAGAAATTCTAAATTCATTAATAGCTAATGTGAATGAAAAACCCAAAAGTTTTTTAGATTCCAAACAGATAAACTAAGCAATTAAATCATTTTATTTTAATATACATTTGTATCAGAGGAATATGTGGAGGAGAAAAACAACTGGTGAAACTCATGTTAATATATTTATTACTTATATACATTTTATGGCTATAATAGGTAATATTCTCAAAAATTATAAATGACGTTATTTATCATTAATTGATGATTTTCTTATTTTATTTACCAAATCGTAACCGACAAAACCGTGATATAGATGTTTTACGGTGGGACCGAAGTTGCCACTAAAAATAAAGATCTACCTGCTACAAAATTGGGGTTTTAAGAGTAAACAACTACTCTTGCCACCAGAGAAAAGGGTGCTCACCTACCTGATAAGGTAGTGGTAAGGAGTGTAGTCCTTGCGTTACGAAAATGACTAACGCGTGTGAATCATTTCACTCAAAATTTAACGAATCTTTTTACACAGCTCATGCGTCAATATATATATATATATATTTGTCGAGAAGTTAAAAGAACTTTAAATTAACACTTATGTCAAGATTCAAAGTTTAAAAACACCTTTCAAAATTAAGGATGCCTCCGTAAGAAGTAATGTGAAAACTATCATGGAATTGTGTGAAAAATATAAAAACAAAACAATATCGAACACCGACTATATAAAATGTGTATCATACTTACGTTGAAAATATTTTTGGCTGATATATGTATAGGTATGTATTTATAATGCCTTATTAATTACTGTTAAATAAATGCCATAAAATATCAATAAAGTATAATCGGTTGTACCTTTTCAAAGACCCTTTAGGGTCAGTGGCAAGATTGGTTGTGCCTTTTTTGGTCAGGTATAATCTGGTGGCAACTTCGGCTACGCCCGAGTTTTATTCCTACTGAACATTGAACCTGCTTATCACATTAATTCTGGGTAACATGCAAAACTTCACATTTATTTTATCAGCTCAAGTTCAGATTAGACACGATATTTTGAAATTGTAATTAAAAATGTTTTGCATTGTTAAACGTTTAATGCCGATATAGAATTAATTTGTACCCACTACAAATTACCTCAAATTAATGAGGAAAAATTGGTTACTCCTTCTCACCCCCGACGGGATATTTTTAAATTTTGATTTGATAAGTTAAACAATATATAACTTTCGATAGTGCAACGTTTGTGACAAATTTTATAAACTGTTAAAAATAACGTAGAATAAAACAATGTTATTTCACTAATTTTTATTGAACTCGACAATATTTAAACTTTTAAGTACTCTTGAGAATGATCGCTGACGATCGAAACAATATTGTCGAGTTCAATAAAAATTAGTGAAATAACATTGTTTTATTCTACGTTATTTTTAACAGTCAATATATAACGGTTTTTTAGAAATAAAAGAATAATGTCTACAATAAAATGTTCATTTGTCATCGGTAAAACCTCACCTCCTAAACTTCACACCCCTTCTTTTTTATTATATACTGAACTACATAAGTACATAGTTCACTTTTTTCAAGTTAATCTACCTTTTTATTAACAGGAGCGGATCCAGGGGATGAAAATAGGGAACCTCCCCACTTCCTTCTCACTTATGACTTATGGATTATTTCAGTACTGTGGGAAAAGTTGTATGAGAAAATACGAATTAGAAAATTTACCCCTCAAGAAAAGTTAATTTTACGCCCCTCCAAGAATTGTTTGTGGATCTACCCTTGATATTGGACATAATGTCCAACAGGCTGTTTACACAACACGTAAAAACTCCTCTTAAAAACTTAAGTATCTATAAATCTAAGAATATTACTTAAAACGGTTTATTCTGCAAATTTATTATTAAAATTATTATATGTATATATTTAACAGAATTTAAATTCGGAAAATACAAATAATAAACAATTTTTATGAAATATAATGAGTAATAAACTACATCATGATTCGTACATTTGATCATTAATATCTCATTAAATAGCTAAAATCTATTTGTAAATTATGAAAATTTTCACGTAATTTTACCTTTCAGTTTTGCCAGTTTACCTGAGTAATTATTTTGGTAAAAGGTATAAACTTAAGAATCCTAAATCGGAAAAAGCATAAGAATGAATAAAACTCAATATCTATTTGTATCATTTGTTTATTTAACTACATATCTACTACAACGAGATAAAGTTACCCTCATAAAATTATACAGACTTGCCCCTAATTACCACAAACGTTTTTGTTTTTCCCGATATGTATTTCGCCCACTTTGTGAGTATTATCAACGCGAGATTCGCAAAAGTCTTCGGGGAAGCATGTCACCCCTCGTGAAATATGTCACCAGTTATGGGTAAAAAAGGTATAACCAAAGTCTAAAATTTGCTTACATGGTAATTATAACTCAGATTACTTTTTCAAAAAGGGCACTTATTAGATAGACTTTAAGATAATAAGAGCATGCAATATTAACAACATTTATTATTATTAACAAACAAATCTAGAACAAATAAATTAATAATAAACAAAATTATCTGTATTGTATAATATGCATATACATTCAAGGTAAATTAATTTTTGACGTATAACTTTATATTATTGCGGTACCAAGTGCTAACGATATTTTTAGTTAGGGACTTGCTTGTAAGAAACCGTCTTAATTACTGAATAATTTGTTTTACTTTGTTAAATACCGTTCAACATGATCTTAAGGTATTAATAATTATGATTTATGCTTCTATATGATAAATTAGGTATTTTAATATGAAACAACAAAACAATAAATATTACATTGAATTACTTATAATTATTATAACTATAATACAATATCATACGATGTATATAAATCATCAAAAAAGTTTTAATGTATTATCTGCATAAATCATAGAGTGACTCTAACGGTAACAAAGCTTTCCGTATTTTGTAATGCTTCAAAATAAGGTACCATTTTATGGCTCGTATGTATTTTATGTGGATATCAAATAATATAAATAAATATTTTCATAACCGAATACAAACAAGTGTTAAATACAATTTATTTACAGATAAAAAAATCTAGGTAAACCATAAATACAAAGCGGACCCGTCAATCAAAGATAAAACCTTACCTGAAAGTCTGTTAGTATACGATCCAGAATCAGCAGTATTTATTTCAACCAGAATAACCAAAGATACACCCTGTGTAATTTCCACATTTAAAACAAACCAGATATGATAATGAACTATTATCACCAATTATACTATTACGGAACTGAAAATCGCAGTTTGTAAAACGTAAACAACACGTTGTGATAGCAACAATTTATCGAACCGGTACGTCTAACAACAACGACGTATCTACACGAACTGCCTGGAATTCGTAGTATTTCCAGCGAGAAACACAGCTTAAAAAATGTAATTACCACCACTCCTATTGTACAAGTCGCGAGAACAGAGAAATGTTATACTGTCGACTAAAACATTAACGAAACACAATAAAGCAAAACATCAGAAGTATTTCTGACACTTCAAACATTATAGCAACAGGTACTGCAGCCTTTTATTTTGGCGAATATTGCTAAATCAAACCTCCAACAACAAAAATCAATTTTCGCATGCCGTCCTGATAATTTAGAAGATCTTAGACACAGATTACCTCTAAAAAGGCTGAGATCCTGAAAGCCTATTTAACAATAAGTCAAGTTTGAATAAAAAGCTTCAAACACAAAAGACCGATGCGCTGTAAAAACCAACTCATAAAAATCCACCTAAATAATAAGAACTTTTTTAGTTTGGTTCTGTTCCCCTATTCCATTAGGAGAGCATGGGCATGAATGTGGCAAAGTTGAAACGGTAAAGCATTTACTTGATTGAAGCTGATTGATTGTTGGTTGTTTATGAATTATAGATGATATTGTTTGATTTTAGTGGATGATTTCATTTTCATTTGTATCGATTGTACGCGTTTATACCACAACCACAACAAGTGGCCGATCAATTTGAAAATACGTGAGTTGTTTATAAATAATATAAGTATTTCATAAAAAGAAAATGAGTATCCGGATATCTAATAAACGTTCTCTGCAAGTAGTCCAATTTATAATAAAATAAATAGAAATTTAATAAAGATTTTTTTTTAATTTGAAATTTAATTAATTACAAAACATTTTATTTATTGCTGCAACGAAATTTGTTAAATGAATATTGAAAATTTTTATCACCTTTCGTGTTGAAGGGTAGAACTCTAGCTACAAAAGTCAATTACTTATCTCAGGGTAAATCTGGACGTCAAACTATCGTGGAAGGACTACCTGGACTTCCTAAGGAAAAAGCACACAGCCTGCCTTGGTAAAGTAGGAGGGGCCTTTGGAAAAGATTGGGGGCTTAAATCAGCTACTGTGAGGTTGTTTATTCGTTTTGCGCTGATGCGCCACTTCTTTCTCCTATGAAGGAGCACACGAAATTTAATGTTCCGAGTTAAACTGCAAATAATTACTATGGCAAAGAAAAATTAAACTTTTTTGTGTTTCATTCCCACCAGCTACTCGTGCTGGTGGGCGGGCAGTCCCTTCGACCTACACTGTAGTACAAAGCCGGAGGGTTGGGCATAAGGCCCTCTTCAGCCTCCTTGCAGGAATCGTGGGAATAGGTGGATGGTGTAATATAGTTAGGGAGAGAAAGATGAGGTGGATGAAATGAAAACAGAAGAGAAGTTAAGGATTATCTGTGAAATATTACTGCTCCAGCATTTGCCTAATTCGCAGGGACAAAATCAACGGATCTGTATTTTGTCATATTTTGACTATGCAGGTCCAAGCTCCAAAGGAGACCGCCAAATCCATGAACCAAAGCGAGTTTAGATTGTTTAAACTGCCTGATCGGCGAGACCTGCTTGGAGGTATAAAGTCTAAAGTAATAAATTTAGGTTTAGATCTTGCTTTCGACTGAAACTATATCTATAGGCTTATTAAAAATCGTAATGTACAAATTTAAAAAAAACACAAGCATTCCATGACATTGTACCAAACGAGAAACTCGATTATATTACTGCTAATTTGGAATGCTATACATCGATGGGAGCGATAGGTATCTTATTCCCAATTTTTTTGCAGTTACCCGCATCTGTTGTTAACCTTGCGCCCAAACAGCTTTATAAGATGGTTTTCGATAAAATATTTTTATGGTTCTTTTTTTGTTCCGAATATGATTGTGTACTGATTGTATATAAAATTTTCCACTCTCCAACGGAATAGGAGAGGGTGATAACTAATAATTTCGAAACATTTGAAATAACTTATTTGTTATACTACCGACGCCAACTACCCCGAAGAGGTTGTTGCCGCCATTATTGCTTGCTTGTAAAGGGTTGGTACACTATCTTAAGCTGTAAATGCTACCTGCAGGCAAATGCAGTATTTTGGCTGAACCGTCAATAAATGCCAATATCTAAAATTCCCAAATTGAAATTACAAAGAAGAAGCGGGTAAACATATTCTAAATCTGAACAGAGGTATCGATTTTGAAATCCAAACTGACCTGGTCTGGTGGTACAGGACTGCCCTTTCTACCTCAAACAGGAAACTACAAAAATTGAAGGCATTGGTGTTAAGAGCATTAACTGGGCCATGAATACTACCATACTGCGGCTCTCAGAATTCTCTTTGGCATAAAACTCTTCAGAGTGATCATTTAAGTAGCCACAAGAAGGACCCTTTACCGGATCAATAACATCTACAGAGACAAGGGTAAGATGGAGCTCATTGAGCTCTCCAAGGATATGGTGACAGGAGGTATCCTTGAGATGTCACCTGACTGCTCAAAAAGCTGAGAGGACTGGTCCTCGGGAAAAGTTTTTATTCTATATAATATTGACCTATGGTTCACCAATGGTTGTTACAAAAGCGGGTGCCCAGTAGCACCTAATTGGCTCAGAACCAGCTATGGGCATTTGTGGTAGATTCATCAAACAAGAAATTACGAGATGGGCTGCTTCAAAATTATACAAGGAATGGAAAATACAACCATGATGTAAGCCGGCGAAGAACTAATTTTCAGCTTCAGTATGGGATAGAAAGCCAGAACCATTATGAAAATCCTTACAGGTCACGAAAAACTGCGATACCACAGGAACAAACTGGGATTAGCAACTAGTTTTTCCTGTCGTTTCTGTGACGAGGAAGTGGAAAGTGCCATTCACATCTTCTGTTGCGGAAACATTGTTACTTTCTGGTTTGTGACAAATTGAACATTTGTATTTATACATGAATTTGTTATAGTTCTATCTTGAAGAGTTGTGTGCATGAACTAGGCCATTAAACCTTTCAACATCTGGTGAAATTGGCTCCAATATTTGTAAATCTGTTTTGGTATTTATTACCCCTTGTTGCGTAGAGCTATCATGGTCTTTTGTTGCCTTCTCTCAGCATGCAACATCTGTAAATATTGTCGATAATTTTCCAAATGTTCCGGTTTCCAGAAATTCGCCACCGTTGAACGTATTTTTGACTTTCTCCTAATTTAGTTTTTTAATCCGTGCATAACTTTTGTGGGCGTTTCCCTTTTTTGAATTTGTCCTTATCATTGGACCACTACAGGGTGGCAGAGAACCATTGAAACAAATTCGTAGTTTAGGTTTTTCAGTTTATATTATTTTAGTGTTAGTTATGATTAAGCCATCCACTTGTAAATACATGTTTTCTACAATTTTGCTATTCATTTTTGTTCTAAGTGTATTCAATATTGCGTTTTTATCGATCAACCCTTCGTGATTGAATTTTGTTCAGTTACATAAGACAATTAATTCATGGTGTGCGTGCTACCATCACAAATACATTTTAAGTCGGGTAGTGCGTAATTACCAAAACATCTTCTGTCACTGGCCCATCCTAACTGGACGTAGGCGTCCTTATTTTGGTTAGCATACCCTAAAAGCGGAAGCCGATACCACCCACGACACCCAAAACAATCTTTTCCTTTTGGGAAGCTTTATTTGAGACATAAGCGAATTTGGTAAATAGAACGGGAATACTAGGGGATCACTAGTGCTTTTGAAGTCGTTACACGTCCATGAAATAATTAATTTCAATACAACTATTTCTAATTTGGATGTAACCCTTTCAATATGAAATAACATATAATAAAAAAATGCAGCAGTGGATTTAACGATTTATTTACAAATGTACAAATCGAACTAATCTCTTCAACGACTTGAACAACGTTGTCTACAAATCTTTTCTTTTCCTACATTCCAACTTACAAAAGTAGCTTAACCAAAAAGGCGCCTTCTAAGGGATAGAGGGTGAAAATCGTCTGTATGCGACCGAACAACTATGTCTTTTTGAAATTTTGTAATAATAATTTGGCGTGCTATATGAAGTAATTATATGTAACTAAATAAATAAGAAAAAACTATTCTAAAAGAATTAAAATACTTGGCAAGTTTCACAATGTCAATTTATTTCTCTGACGATCGTTTCGGTGTTAAAACCATTTTCAAAGAGTATACAAAAGTACACTTTTAACATTAACAATTATCATTGCAAAGCTTGCCAAGTGTTTTAATTCTTTTACTTTAATTTTTTTTAAATGTTTCAAGCGAGCCTACAATTTCAAAAACTATTCTAATTAAATATATATAGAATGATGTACAACTGTACAGTCTCAATAAGCCTGAAACGAAACAATAATTGTTATACTAATGTCATAAATAAAAAACAGAATGAGTTTTTAAAACGCTGTATAAAATGACACTGTAAATTTATATCTATAAATGTAGGTAACTTATTATAATGACAAATTTAATTATTATAATGTACTTGAAACGAAAAAAAACATGAATAATTACAACATGCACTTGTTATATGTTGAACGTATTTATTAAAAAGAAATTATATAATTAAAAAGTTGAACTCAGTTATCTGACAGAGGGCAACGAAATCGGACGCTGCTAAACAGGGGCGTAAGGTTATAAGTTATAAGTGTTAACCATAAACAATTGAATTATTACGACAAATTTGACGTACTGGAAACAATACAGCAATATTTCAACCAAATGGTATCGTATTTTTCTGAAGCTATCTAATTAGTTATATATACGTATTTGATTTAATTTCCTTTATAGATAAGTACATTTTATATACTGCAGAATATAAATAATAATATTGGTAGCAATTTTTTGTTAAATGAGAATAATGCAAATAGTTCTTTTATTTTATAGTTTTTAATAAGAAATGTTAAGGGCGCATGTTGAAATAAGTGACGTGTTTTAATGAAGGGAATTAGATGTGTGTTTTGGCGGGCCAAATTATACCTGACCAAAAAAGATACAACCGATCTTGCCACTGACCAAAAAGGGTCTTTGAAAAGGTACAACCGATTGTGCCATTAACACCTAATAGGTAGAAATTATTCTAATGAGAAAGGGAAATATTTTATTGATATTTTATGGCGTTTATTTAACAGTAATTAATAAAGCATTATAAATACATACTTATACATATATCAGTCAACAATTTTTTCAATATAAGTATGATACACATTTCATATAGTCGACGTTTGATATTGTTTTGTTTTTAAACTATGAATGTTGACATTGTAGTAACCAGGGTCTGTCATTATTGTCTCTATTGCCTATTTCAACAATTTCACACTTCCCTATATTATTATCTACTACTCATAAATCAGGAACTATTTGGTTATCTTAGACGAAATTTTAATATTTATTATGTTATTTTTCACTGTTACAAAATTTACACAAAAGTTGTCAATTTTCATTGTTCTTTCGATCCATTTTATAATTATTTGTATCTTGCATATTTTGTGATGTTTTGTTTAATTCGAACTTTTATTTTATTAATTTGAAAAAAAAAGGGTGATGTGTAACAATTATTTTGTGATTTGATTTTTCTTTGTTCTCAATTTTTATGATTTTGCTCTGTAAACGTTCAGTATGTTTGGAACTTTGTTGAATTTACTAACATTTTCTCCCGTGTAGAGTATTGATCAGTATTCACAATTTTGTGTTTATTTTGGTATTTACTTATTGCATTTTATTTTGATATTTATTCTTCGCATTTATTTACATGTTTATTTCTGTGTTTATTTTGGTATTTATTTATTACATTTTATTTTTATATTTATTCGTCGCATTTATTTACATGTTTATTTGTGTGTTTATTTTGGTATTTATTTACTACAATTTATTTTTATGTGGGGCCTAGATTGTGCTCTAAAATCTCAACTTATAGCTGGGTTGCCTCCCGTATGGGACCTCAGTACCTTTATTATTTTTTTTTACATTGTCTACTAACTAATACCAACATTCTTCAGTTTTAAATGATTATTTACATGTATCTGTGTATGTGGATCGTACAGGGTAGATTTTCACAGAGTGATATTTTTAATTTATATACATTTCATACGTTACGGATGGTACACATCTCTGATTTGTAGGGCTGAGATCGTGGGTTTCTCTGCCGTACTCTTTCCCCACGCTAGCCTTAGGCTGAGTCTGACATTCGTATTTGTTTTGTTTAAAATTTAATATTACTGGGATTTCCCTGGTATTTTATCATTTCATTCATAATAAAGTTAGGATGTCACATATTTGTTGTCTTTCATTTAACAACTATAAACAACCCTTCCAAATTACGTTAATAGCCAGTGTATCGAACCGACAACAGCTGATTCCCATAAACAACGTAGGTAAATTATATGACGATCGAATAGGCTTGGGTAGGTTACACTACAACATAAGTGTCAATTTGGAATTCTTTTAACTTCTCGACAAATATATATATATATTGATGGATGAACTGTGTAAAAAGATTCGTTAAATTTTGAGTGAAATAATTCACACGCGTTTGTCACTACCTTATCAGGTAGGTGAGCATCCTTTTCTCTGGTAGCAAGATTAGTTGTTTACATTTAAAACCCCAATTTTGTAGCAGATAGATCTTTATTTTTAGTGGCAACTTCGGTCCCACCGGTTTTGGCAATGAAATGAACCACGGGCAATGGTAAAGGGGCGGTCCTTGAAGGAGCTCCACTTCGGTTGCCTCATATTAAATCTCTTTGTTGCGCCTCCTCTTCAAAATACATTATAGCTTACCATCAATAAAAAAGGTCTCTTAGTAGGTACGTGTATTAAAAAAGTATAAATCAACCACAACTCTCTCCCTATTTTCACGAAGAGAAGAGTAAGAGTCGAAGTGTAAGTAAATAATTCATCTAGTTTATCTAACAATATTGTTAAATAAAAAAAAATCAGTCTCATAAAAATAAAATTTAGTTAGGAACCATATTTCACCAAATACTATACTAACATGTAACTCATTGGATTATTGTTGATTATATCAAGTTTGTGTTACGATCAACGCATGGACTGACGAAAGTACAGCAAACCTGTTTCAATTTATCTCACTGCCTATTTGTAAAGGGGATTTTATACTTTAGTTACCCTTAATGATCACTTTATTTTTGAGTCAATATAATGCATCATCAGCTATTGTGATGTGTTAAAAGTTCGACTACAATATTAACTCAGGGAATGAATGTGCTGTCAGGTCAGGTAAAACGGGTAACGCCCTAGGTTCAACAGACAACCCCTAGGACCGCCTTTACCGACTTCTTAGTATTAGGATAACATAATATGCAAAAACGTAAGACCTTACGTCTAACAAACTCGCTGTGTTATGCATATCATAGCGCTTTCGACTGGCACTCGTTGTATCGTTCGCCGATAGTTCCGAGTTTCGTATTTATGTGTTCCTGTTATATGAAGCTAATAAATCCTCAGTTTTAACGACCAAAACTAATTGATATGGGCTCATCTCCCTCCCAACTCTTCATTAGCAAATAATCTTCTATTTCCAGTTTGTTGAAGAGCAAGGAATTCAGTCAGTTCTACAAAAGAACTATCGATAAACCGGTTTTCATATATATGTCCAACGCAATCTTCTTGTAGTGCATTTTCAACTAACTAACTCACTTATTTAGACATGAAGAAACATTAAAGAAACTTACTTACAGATCAAACATACTTGAAGGCTTTCAAATGTTAAATTGATTAGTACTTGCTAGGTGATCTTTTCAATATGTTTCAGGGAAAGAATACACAAACAACGCATTTTTGCCAGTTCCTATTATCTTCATGAACTTTAATCAATTTGGTTTAGACACATGTGTTTTACAAACACTTGTTACTGTAGCTTTAATTTCACTGAATTCCAAATTTCTTGAAACCTAAATCACCAATAAACGAATTACCACATTAAGATTATGTATCACAATTTTTGTTATTTTTTTCTTTGTTAGTATCCAACAACATAAATGAATTTTAATTTCCATAAACTATCATGTATATTCTACAATATTCATTCATTTATTTCCTCTTCTTAATTGAGTGATAACATCCATATAAAAACTCTAGTCATTTTCCATTGATATTAAAAAAAATATTTAAATGCATCTATCAACTTTTGAAGAAGATAATGGTATCTAAATTATCTTCGGAAAAGTCTTGTTGTTGTTTGTACAGGGTAAGGGTTAAACCTGCTTCGATACTTATGCAAATGAAGATATCATCCAACTAGGATCACATAAGTTCCAGCAGAGCACCGTGATATGAAGGAACCAGTGGAGACTGTTTCTTTTTAACACAGAAGAGGAAAATGGTGGCAAGAGAGAATAGCATTTGCGAACACGAAATGAAATTAATTGTTAAAATATTTGTGATTTTTTCCTAAATAATAGAAATGACAATGCAGACACGAAAATAGTTTGGGTATATAACGACAGATACCCTTAACTATTTGGAGAAGTTCCTAATTAATTTAATATAATATGAAAAAAAATGTTTTATACCAAAGTCCATATTTTTAACGATTAAGAATAAATTGCAAATTCACTTTAGTAGTTTTATTATTTATACCCTCCCTAATAAATTACTAATTATTATTATTTCATAGTTTTCTTGGTTTGGCGTTATATATTATTTTAATAATGTAGTAGTGAAAGGGGGGAGTTCGTTATACTCCAAAAACAAGTAATCAGTTTGCAATAGGGTACAAAGGTGGAAAACACCGAAAGAAAAATTAAAAAAACAACCAGAAATAAAATGAGACAAATTTATTTATTAAATAAACCAATAATAAAATAGAAAACATGTCGAAAAGAAATAAAAAATATATATATATATATATTATTGATAAAAGAAACTGCCTGTCGGAACGAGTGTATTATTATAACGTCCCACTATCAAACCACGCCCCTTTCCCCTCTCGTCTTAATCTTTAACTAGCTAAAAGAGAAGAAATTGGGTTAATTAACCGGACGCGAGATTCATGACTAAAGTTGAAATTTTAGAGCACAATCTGGGCCTCACATAAAAATAAAATGCAATAAATAAATACCAAAATAAATACACATAAATATGTAAATAAATGTGAGGAATAAATATCAAAATAAAATGCAACACATAAACTCTTGATAATGCCTTAACAGGGGGAAATGCGCATCGAGTTATTTAATGAAACATTGTGACCAGTTTCCAAGAATTTTTATTTATTTATTTATTTATTTATTTATTTATTAACACATAAACGTCGAAATAAATGCACAAATAAATATCAAAATCAAATGCAACAAATAAATATCAAAACAAAATACACACACATTTGTGAATACTCCCAGATCAATACTCTGCACGGGAGAAAATGTTACTAAATTCAACAAGTCTTTTTATTCAGTGCGCTATAATGTGACATACGACGTAGGACAGTTTCACACGGAACTAAATAAAAGGTTGATCGAATAAAAACACACGGTAGATATATTAAATTTACAAATAAAATTCTAATCGAACACGTTCTTACAAAACTATCAGAAAATACACAGAGAATAGCAGTAATGTCCAATATAAACAAATAAACAAAATGATCAACAACAAAACAAAATATAAACAAATCAGAAAAACAAAATAAAACTTATTAATTACTTTAAAATGCGGAAAAAATACACAGTACCCAAATAAATACTATTAATAAAAAAAAGAATACGACCTATAAATAAACAACTTTATGAATACCACACATTGGTGGTACAAAATCTATTATTATAGATAAAAATACAAGAGAAACAAAATAGAACTTACCTACTAGATATTTTACACACACTAAACATCAAGTATAACTTTTTGCAGTCTTTTGCACCTTCACACTTCGAAGATTGTTTTTCGAATGCCCACCCTCCTCACGTCTATAGTTTTCAATCCCGAAACCTTTATGAAAAATGCACTAACACGAAGAAGGAATTCATAAGCATTCCTGTCTGGAATAAAGGGCTTTCTCGGGGTCGATGTATTAGTAACGCCTAAACAAATCATGACCTTTGGTACACAGAAGAATAACCACCGTCCCAGAACCGTTTTATGTAATTAAATTATAACTAGCCGGTCAGAATGTAATAAATACTACGACAAAGAAACGACTAAAATAAATCCAGCTACAAAAAATAATAAAAAGAAATTACTTATTTTGAGTTTTTTTTTTAATAACTTGGTACGATCCCTTCAACAAATCTTCTATTTATTAACGTTGGATGTTGTTGTTAATTTACGTGCAATTACGAAATATTATTTAATGTAATATTTCATGAGTGTTTGACCTCCAAATAAGTAAAACGTTATATGTTGTATTGTATGCCTGGTTCCTAATAATTTTTGAGATAATTTCAGTTTAGCATGACGTGGACCTTATCTGGATTGGCAATTTTAGGTAAGATAGTGTGTTAACAGAGCCTCTTGAATTAATCTGTATTATTTTGAGAAAGTGTTACTGGTTAGAGACAGAAAATACTGCTTTAGGTGTTCTGAACTCCTGACACCTTATATAAAAATTTTCTGGAAAAAGCTCGAAAACGAAATCGCGTTTTCGGGGAAACGGCAAAATTATTAATAAAACAACTAATGCACATTCAATAACTGAACATTCCGTACCAGACTGACCTGCTACTATTGCATATGTATATGTTCAGAAATAATGAACGAATGCTACGAAAGACACTTGTATGTGTATTACTCTGCTTCGTAATTCTGGTCGATATTTAAAATACCAGGGTTCCTCAATAAAACTGTAGGCAAGCTAAATAGGTATAATAAAATTATTTGATTGTGTAAAGTCATTCTTGTAATTCTTTCTAAACTGATTTTTACATTAATTTACATTGTTTTCAATGTGTATTATATAACAACAAATTGTATATAAAGTAAAACAAAAAAATATTAAATGTAAAAAATGGAAATTTAGATTAATTAAGAAATGGGGTTGCATCATACATTGTAACACTGTTTCACCAGATACATGATTTGAAATTAAATATTAACGTAATGAATAAAATATTTATAAAAATAATTTATATGGAAACTCATTTATTAATACAATATCACACTTAAATTATGTAAACCATTTGATTGATTATAAACATGATTTTAATGAAGAATTTACAACGTTATATTTTGAAAATAAAAATTACAAAATATCACTTTTATAAATAAATAAATTTAAACATAGTAATTTAGTTATTAATGAACAAATAGACGTGGTCAATTCCCTTTTATTAAACATTTTTCCCATCCCTACCATCAGCCATTCAAATAGTATTTAAGAACAATTTTGTCATTTTAGGATTAAGTATTTATAAATACTTTCGATGTAGTCATAGTGTGGCAAAACAATTGTTGAGTGCAATAAATTTAATTGACATTTACAAAAATAGCTTTTTATTTAATTTCATTTTTATTTATCCTTTATTTATATTTTAATTACTATGGATCTTAATCAAGTATCAGTGGACTCCAACTTATATACAATATTTATGCTATAAAATTATTCTTACAATATTTTGTTGCAGTAGCAACCCTCGTATAATATAGCTTTCGGTTGTAGATACGGAATTTTGGGGATCTTACTTCAATCCACTGCTGTTCTCCTAATGAAACTGCTCGCATTATTGAAACCATGTGTAACCATAAATAGTATACAATCGCATATGACAACCCATATGTGAAATACAATCTTTTATTTATTGTACGACTTGTTCAAAGCAATTTCATGAATATTTCAGTTTTTCTTTCAGACCTTTGCTTGTATGTATTGAATATTCGATCACGCAACAACTCTTACGATCAGTAGTGACTGGTCTCACAGGCTGGATCCGCCGAGTCAGTGTTTGTGTCATGCAGACGTTTGTTGTTGGAAGTTCGGCAAGCGAAGTGCTCATTGTTGGAAATGCTTCCACCCAATTCTGCGAGCCTGTTACAAAATGCGGGAGTGTGACGTCGCAATGGCACGTATGATAGACGTCTGACAGTTACCTGTCCCGTTATCCAATGGCCATCAGGGCTAACAGGTCGAATGACCATTCGAAAGATTTAAGTAAGTTAAAGGCGACGACTTGTAAATCGGGACGCTCTGGCACTTGCAAAGACGCGAAAACGACGCTTGCGAGAACGTAAGTTGCCCCATTATTAACAGGATAACAGAAGGTATGTTTGGTGAATGTTGGAGAAAACTTCGGCAAAAGCAACGAAGTGATGTGCATGTATGTGCAAAACTCATACGTGTTACGGAACTACATGTTGTTCTGGTATGTCTCGTTCATCTGTATAACAAGTTCATGTATATTTTTTGCAATAAACAAATATTGTAACGATACAACAAATATTGCATTGTGTAACGATTTTATGCCTAATCCTTCTCTCCCATCCAAACAACACAAAATAGTGAAATGGTGTCGCATTGTAAAACTACAGACCTCTACTTTTTTACTATCTCACAATCAGTTAAAGTTTTTTTTGAGCTTCGGGTTGGAAGACTGGAATTCCAGATACAAAAGAATCTTTGGGTAATTCTGGATAGCAAGCTGATCAACTGGGCTTCCTAAGGATATAGCTCACAATCTATCTTTATGTTTTTTAGGAATTCTATAGTTTTGGTTTCTACTTTGTGTTGAGTCATAATGATTATAATAAATAAAACACAATTACTGTTTATTAGTTGATGAAATAAGATTATTTCACCGGTGCACAAATGTGCCACTTCTTTTGATTCCCATGCAATCGATGCAATAAACGGACTTTATGTTTTAAAAGTTTATTACACCTAAACTATTTACAACTATATTAACACTAATTTTATCGTACGCCGTGATAGCTACTTATTTTTACAAAAATACTAAATGACTATAGATTATAATTTATTATGTGAAATTATATTTTATTAAATACTATATGTTTAGAGAGATCTTGATGTGATTGGTGCTATATGTTAATGTACTAAAATGATCTCTACTAAAAATGTTTGATGTTTGAATGGTTTTAATCTAGTATGATTGAATGATGAATTGGTTCTGCAATTGAATGTAAAAATACTTGTTTTAACATGAATTTAAGAACCGCCCCCAGTGGAGGAGGTGGTTCCGATGCACCGACACTTGAAACAACAATAAACAGGAAGGGAAACGTAAACATACAAAAATGCAACATTGCAAGCTATGTGTCGGTGCATCATCTATGTCCTGGAAATGGACCGATGGGTCCAAAAATTACCTCCAATAAATCTATCGACTAACTTAACTCTAAAAGAACATTTGGAAACAAAGAAAATATAATACAATGGGGCTAAACGGCAATACCAAGAAGGGAAAAAATATGACACATACACACAAAAACCATAAATTGCAAAAAAAGGAACAGACAGCAAATGCACATGACAATACAAAAATTACAAAAATCCGAGAAGTAAAAAATGCATGACTAATAAGGCTAATATATTACAAAGACAAAAAATAAAAAGATATAAATATATGCTAACAATTATTTTGCACTGTCACTAAATTTATTTTCAACTGGACATGTTTCAACTTATAAAGTCATTTTCAACATATGATTAATCGCAAAGAAAACGTTTTAAATGTTTCAATTAGTTTATTTAATCACTCGACGTATGTTTCTACTTATTGGGTCTTTTTCGAGACTAATTTGCTTACTAAAGTTGAAGTATAATAATTTTACATTTATAGGTAAAGGTAACGGAGGTACACGGAGGTGCAAATACATGTTTTTTGGAAAATTCTTCTATTAGATTGTGTTCCTTAAATATTGGTCAATAATTTGTGTCTCTTTGAATTCAGATTTATCATTAGTCATGTTGGAATTATTAAAAAAAAAAAAATTAATTTCGAATTGTTCTAAAATGCTTAATCGTCGGCCTTTATTTTCGGTGTGGAGAATATTAAAATTGTCTTTTATGATTATTTTGTAGGCAATGTAAACTTATTCCTGTCGATGTTTTTTTATTTTTTTTTTCATGTTCATTTAACCGTATACCAAAATTTCTGCCTGTTTGAACAATATAAAAGGAATTACAATCTGCACAATTTATTTTATATATACTACATTTTTGTAGTTTGTTTCATTTTTAACAGTGGTAACTAATACTAAGTACAGCATATTTATATCTATTTTTAGTTCCACGAGGGGGGGGGGCGTGTATTTTAGGTCAATTTGGTCATTTAATAAATTTATGTTTTGCATTTTTTTTACATATGTTCTCGTAATGCATTGGCGTGATTGTATTTTCAAATGTATGATTATTATTATACATGTGTTCTGCAAAAGTTGATGTATTATTTTTTAGTCTTATAGCTTTTTCATGATCTTTAAGTCTCATTTTGAATTTCTACCAGTTTGACCTAAATACACACACACCATTACATAAATACATTCAAGTCTATATACACCGGATTTGTCATTTTTCTCTATTTTATCTTTATTATAATAATTTTGTGTGAAGTCTAAAGGCTATTTCTACGTTATCCAGTTCTTTTTTTTCCTTTTTTTTGTGAGATTTCCCCGAATTATGTAATTGTCTTATTTTTTATGTCTTTATATTTTATCCTAGATAACTAGAAGGGGTTTTGGGAAAGATTGGGGGCGTAAACTAGCTATCATGGATTTTTGAGGAAATTTTGAAACCCAAACTACACTGAACTGGTGTTGTCCTTCGGGTGTACAGGCCGTCGTCGGTTGGAATTGCTTCCTAACGTTTCGCTAGCACGAGTGGCGAACTTCTTCAGAGGTCTATCCATTTTCGCTGTTGGTTGTAAACTGTCTACAACAAACTACACTGAACAGTAGTAGAAGGACAACACCAGTTCATCAACTGGCCGCGAAAGCCTTAATCAATTTGTCAGACGCCTCTACGGGGAGGAGACATATAAGCGTATCAACGACTAGACAAGATAAGGAAGCAAAAGGCGCACTTACTAGCCAGTTTGGCGTTTCTGTGCCGCTGCCGAGACACCAACATCGTACCTGCATTCCTTAAACAGAAACGACTTTTCCAGTCTACAACCAACAGCGAAAATGGATAGACCTCTGAAGAAGCTCGCCACTCGTGCTAGCGAAACGTTAGGAAGCAATTCCAACCGACGACGGCCTGTACACCCGAAGAAGGACAACACCAGTTCATCAACTGGCCGCGAAAGCCTTAATCAATTTGCCAAACTACACTGCTTGAACTAACTAAACTACAAGCTTAAAGAGTATTTTCGGGGTCTGTGGCTGTAATGATGCTCCTTGTCATAAAACCCATCCAACATCCAACTGATCTTTAAGCGTCCATAACAAGGGCCCTTTAAAGTTAAGTTTCCGAAGGATGTGATCTCGAGAGGCATCCTTGAGATGCCCCCTGATCGCACAAATACCATTTTTTCGTTGATAAAAAATACAAAATCAGCGTTCAGATTAAAGTAGACTTGTCTCGGAAAAAGTTTCCATCCAGTATGACGATGGTTCTAGGAACTTGGAGAGGACTGGTATTGGTATTTATAACTGCCGAAAGGGGTGGTGGTTTTCACTACCTTTCCGTCAGTTTGCCGTTTCTTTTTTTGAACGGAAATAATAACGAATATATACTGTGGCTACAAATCTGTTCAATAAAAAATCGCCACAACTTATATATTTACCATTTCATATTTTCTAAATTTAAAATTCCTTCAAGATCTTTTATTTCGTAAATTTTATTCTATTGTTAACTTTCATTTTCTTATCTCGTGCATACCTTTGTTTTCATTCTACCTAAACACTATTATTCTGCTATCGCTACATAGAATTGCCTCTTTAACTTTACCTGCATGTATAACATGTTACTTATAGTTGGTATTTTCTTTAATTACCTTATCCCAAATTCTGTATTTTTCATTTCAAAGTATTTCTATTAAATCGGATCTTTCTTTTTAGCACATCCCCTCTTTTTACTAACAATCCTGTCCTATAAAAATTCAGAAAAATTCTTATCTAGACACCGACCAACGTGGTCTAGTGCTCTAGATCATTGCTTAGCATTCGAGAGGTCACCGGTTCGAACACGGGTCCGGCTGCTGTGGTCCAAGTTTTCTGTGGTTTCCTTGGAGGATCATTTAGGCAAATGCTGATATTCTTTCACTTCTCTACTGTCTTCATTTTGTCCGTTTCATCTTTCTCTCCCTAATGACACTACCCACCCATTCCCACGATTCCTGCAAGGAGGCTGAGGAGGGCCTTCCGCCCTACCATCCGGTTTTGCACTACAGTGTAGGTCGGAGGGACTGCTCGCCTACCAGCACGAATACCTGGTGGGAATGAAACTCAAAACTGTTTGTTTTTTTATCTAGACAGTCCATCCCAGTTCTCCACAGCATCTTCTTGTCATCAGCATTATTATTGTTCTTTTATTGTATCGTTTCTGGACAATAAGAAGGGAATTAGACCTAATTGCACAAAAAAATGATGAAAAAACTTCCTAGCTGATAAACAAAGAGCACTAAACTCTAGTTATAGTACAATATATAAATCGATCAAAGATTTAGACATCTTGCAAGAAGAATCATACTTCAAACAAAAAATAAGCCTAAATTTTATTAAAGTAGTTGCCCAGGCTAGGCTGGCATTAGAGTAAATCCGGGCTTGTGGTTTTCGACTAAAGAGCCCGAACTATGTTTACTTTGTAACGACCAATCCGCTGAGACACTGGAGCATCCTTTGACGGGTTGTGCCCACTATAGTCAATGCTCGCAGGGAAGAAAATTAGGGAGCGGGGCTTTCCTAATGTGCTGGTTATTTCCAGCTTAGACGAGACAAGATCAATTTTCTACTATTTTAGTTCACTAATCAAGCTGCGAGCGTTTTGCTTAAGTAAATAATGCTTTTATAATAAGGGAATGTAAATTTTAAATAACATTGGGACATGTTTGCTTTGTTTTTGATCGTTCGCTACCTGTGCAATCTAGTTATAAGATACAACTTTTTTCCTTGTAATTAGTGAATCCTGTAAACAAGTAAATTTAAGTAAATAAAAAATAAATAAATTATTGTATCGTTTCTTGTGTTTCTTGTGTTGTTTGTTGCTTCATCTTTTGTATATGTATTTGTTCTTTTTTTGTGTTCTTTCTGTATATATAAACTTTCATAATTAGAGAAATTAGTGTGTTATTATTTATTAAAATTTCCAGCGATAAAACCTCAAAAATACTATAGAATGTCTTTCTATTTAAAAAATTTAAATACTCCTTTATAATGCCATAAATTTTCAAATTTCATGTTCATTTAATCATCTGTACCTAATGATAATTAGTCCTGCTTTGTAGGATATAGGTACTTAACTACATAGGTGATAAAGATAATGAAAATTGATTATTTATTGAAGACGAATAAAAAATGAAACAGGATTTAACTACTTAACGTATATTTTGTTTTGTGTATTATCTCTACATTAAATTATGGTATGTGGAAACAACAACGACATTACATTGTCATATTTGAGGGAGAACTATTTGCTAATAATTTATTTATAATTAATAATAAGTTTCTCTCTTGTAGTAGCCGCGAGGATATTTTCTGATGTGCCATTTTCGGAACTCGTCGAAAATAAATAAGAAAATAGCGAATGGTAAAGCGTACAACCATCTGAAACAAATTAAAGATCAGATAAACTAAAATGATAATAATTTACATTTACAATGTTCAATGTTTTATATTTTATTCCTATATTTTACAAAACAAACACACTGTAAAAATATTGTTTTACATTTCTAAATTTGTGTAGACTCCTATTATAAACAGTTTTTGCTTAAAATTCATTTTATGTATAGTTATAGTAAGTAACTAATGAAATAGGTAAAACTCACCCTCGTATGTGAACAGGATAAAATTTCAGATAGTACATTCCTGGGGTGTAACACAATATACAAGTTAAAAGAGTTTCCACAATCAAACTGATGTTCAAAATCCAATTCCCCATTCCTTAAATAGAAAAGAAAAGAAAGGTTTTTAATGTTTTCAACACTTTACATAGTAACATACGTTTAATGGTTAATTTATATACGAGGCATGTTCATTAAGTAAGTACCGTTTAGAAATTCTGCCACCGCAGCGGTGGGGTCAGCGTTCCGCGCATACGCAATGAGTATCTACATCTCTCACTTACGCACTGACGCCATTACAGTCTGATTCGCCCTTGTTTATGTTGTTTACTGAGTGTTTAAGATGCTTCCGCCGACTGTGAAGTCCGGAGTCCGGGCTGTTACATGATTCCTTAGTGTTAAAGAACTAAAACCGATTGATATTCATCGAGAGATCTGAGATCTATGCAGTTTACGGACAAAACATTATGAGTGATGGAATGGTAAGGAATCTGCGCCAACAATGCCCGTCCGCATGTGGCTAACGGACCAAAGATCTTATCACATCTTTTCACTAGTAAACTCTAGATCATCCTCCGTACAGCCCTGATCTGGTGCCCAGTGATTACCATTTGTTCCTGCACTTGAAGAAACATCTAGGCAGTCAGCGTCTTCAAGACGATGACGAAGGCAAAACAGTTGTGATGCAGTGGTTAACAAGTCAGGGGGCAGAGTTCTATGAGGAAGGTATTCAAAAACTGGTCACTGGTCAAACGTTATGACAAGTGTCTCAATATTGAAGGAAATTATGTAGAAAAGTAGATTTAGGTACAGGCTTAATTTCAAAACGGTACTTACTTAAAAAGAAGCTTCGTATAATGATATGAGTATGTGTTCAACATATAACAATTTACCTTGCTTAAATATTGAGTTTCTCCTAGTTTTGCATACTATAAGATCAAACCATTGACTTACAACCACTGATACCATCACTGCTGAATAACAAGTGTATTCCAAGACTTTTCTTTCAGAATAACTCCACTCCTGTCCGTATGAATCTTCCAAATCGTTAATATCTTCTGATTCCCATTTTTCCCTTAGTCCTGCAAGGAAAACGACATTTTAGAAGAATCAAAATAGGTTTTATTGTTAGTTATTTATCGTGAATCTGAACGCTTAAGTTTATTAAATACTTGTAATGTACCCACTCTGATAAGGATATAAGTATATTAATCAATTAATCATACATATGCAATTTATAATTATATTTTAGTTTAAGTTGTCTATGTGATAAGTTTCAACAAATGTAACTTGTTATCTCTGTAGTTTTAAGATTCTTATATTTGCTCTGTTTTGAATTGGAAATAGCAATGAGATATTGTTAATAAAATATTTTTTGTTACACATAGATTTGTCAGAAAATTGTATTGTTATTAAAATCAGTTGCCATGGGATAGACAAACATTGCTTCCCAATCTAAATAAATATATTTAAGAGTATTTCGAATTCTATAAGAATGTAAACATGCTAATGATGTTCTTGAGAAGTGTAAAATAATGGATCTGAACTTTATCACTGTGACGTCAAAATTAAGAGTATTAAAAGACCTAGAGGATGCACAGGGGGAGAGTTCTCAGTTCGTAGTTCACGGTACACATTTGACCGTTTTACAGTTCTAATTCGTAGTTGCAAGTTCAAATTCGTATAAACCTCGCTGTTTCGTTCAATAAATTCAGTAGTTGCCATTTCGATTGTTATTAGTTTTAATTAGTTAATAAACAATTAAACCTTTGAAAAGTTTTATTTCCCACTGGTTCCACTACAGACTCGTATGTTTCAACCACAGAGCTCGTCTTAGGTTTTCGCAATGATGATGCATATTTTACTTATATAACTTTGGTTTTGGTTTTGTACAGACTAAATTTCAGTTTTGATCTTTTGTAGCTGGATTTATTTTAGTCGTTTCTTTGTCGTAGTATTTATTAAACGGTTCTGGGACGGTGGTTATTCTCGTGTGTTCCGAAGGTCATGATTTGTTTAGGCGTTACTAATACATCGACCCCGATACGACGCAAGAAAGCCCTTGATTCCAGACATAAATGTTTATGAATTCTTTCTTTGTGTTAGTACATTTTTCATAAAGGATTCGGTATTGAAAACTATAGACGTGAGGAGGGTGGGCATTCGAAAAACAATCTTCGAATAGATTTCGTACCATCGATATGAGGTATTCTTAAAGTTGTTTATTTAAAGGTCGTATTATTTTTTTATTATTACCATTTATTTGGGTACTGTGTATTTTTTCTGCATTTTAAAGTAATTAATAAGTTTTACCGTTAAATTTATCAGTATTTTATTTTATTTTTTTGATTTGTTCATATTTTGTTTTGTTGTTGATTATTTTGTTTATTTGTTTATATTGAACATTACTGACTGCTATTCCCTATGTGTTTTCTTGTTTTTCAACACTGATAGTTTTGAAGGAACGTGTTCGATTAGAATTTTATTTGGAAATTTATTATTTTTATTCGATCCACCTTTCATATTATAGCGTATTGAATAAAAATACTTGTTGAATCTATAATACTAACATCTTCTTCCGTGACGGGGAAACAACAGAGTTTCACGGCAAGATCTGTAACCCAGGTGTGGGTGGGTGATTCATGTTGTTACGCTCATTTTCAACTTTAACCATGAATCCCCCAGCCCTGGGTCATGTGTAGATACTGAAGGTGTCCGGTTAATTAACCCAATTTCTTCTCTTTTAGCTAGTTTAATGGTTGAGACGCGAGGGGAAAAGAGGCGTGGAACGTTATTATAATACAGTCGTTCCTACAGGTAGTTTCTTTTATAAATATTATATATAATTTTTTTATTTCTTTTCGCTACACTATCTATTTTATTATTGGTTTATTTAATAAATAAATTAGTCTCATTTTATTTGTGGTTGTTTTATTTTATTTTTCTTTCGGTCTGTTCCACCTTTGTATCCTCTTGCAAACTGATTACTTTTTGAAGTAGAACGAACCCCCCTCTGACTACTACAGTATACCTTGACGTATTTTGGTCTATGTGTTAAACCTGAATCTGTATCTTTACATTTGATTTTATTCATGTCGTTATACCCGCATACTGATTAGTCTGCTTATCAAACCAAGTCTTAATTTTAATTATTTAATGTCGGTATTTTGGTTTTTTGGTTGTTTTTGTCATGTTTTAGTCCACATTTTAGTTTAAATGTTGACGTATTTTGGTTATGATTTTGACGTTTGTTTTAAACTTGAATTTTATTTATTTTTTATTATTATTTGCTGGAAGCTTGTGTTCCTCATAAGAGTGTTACATACACTCACTCTAGGGGAGTTACAGTGTTGCCATTCTATATCAAAATTTTCATTTTATATCTTCGTTATAGCTTCAAAATAACGAACACACATTTTTTATTTGTATTTAAAAACTCGAGTTGCAACCACTAGCACAAAAAATTCGAACTCGATATTATCATTTTCACCTTTTTCATCACCATACATTTTAAACTCTCCTTCACCAGGATAGTTGATAGTGGATAGTAGGTCAATGAACTGATCACAACTCCCATTGCTTTGAGGTTATTTAACCATCACAATCCGAACAATTTTATGATTTTTTTGATTAAATTTTCACTGAAATTTTGAGTAAATTGGTTTTTCCAAAATTTAAATTAATGATTAATTTTAATTAATTTGCAGTCTTAAATTCAATTTTAGTCATGTTATTATACCTGTAGACTTTGCCTGATCACAAATCGTGCCGTAATTTTATTCTTTTTCAATCTTTATTTTGGTTATGGTCATGCATATGTTATGTTTAAAACATTAACTTACCGAATAATTTCATTGGTAAGAATCCATGTTCTGCCATGATCATGAAATAAACGAAGAAACCGCCAGCGGCCTCAATCATACCCAAATGTCCATAGGCGAGGTAATACAGTTTACCGGTGACCATATGATCTTCTGCTGGATTTCTAGGAGGTCTCATCATGATATCGCTTTCTGCCTTCTCATACGCTAAACTTATGGCGGGCATCATATCCGTTAACAGATCAATGCACAGAATTGCTATTACTCCTGGAATATGTCACAATGTCTTGTGGTATTTCATTCAAGATCGAACCGTTTAAACACTTACCTAGTGGCAGTGGTATGTCCAGTGATACGAAGGCAATGAACGGTAAAATTTCAGGCACATTTGAAGCTAGAGTATAACAGATAGACTTCTTTAAATTGTCGAAGATCCTGCGTCCTTCTTCGATCCCAGTAATTATCGAGGCAAAGTTGTCGTCTAATAAAATCATATCGGCAGACTGATGTGACACTTCTGTTCCTGCAATTCCCATCGCAATACCGATATCAGCTTTCTTCAATGCTGGAGAGTCATTTACACCATCTCCTGTAACTGCAACTGAAGACAAAAGGTTAGACCAGTGATTCTCAACCACTGTGCCGCGGCACTTTTGTGTGCCGCCAAATTTTAAAAGTGTGCCGCCAAATTTTGCAAATATATAATAATGTTAATATTATTAAATTATATCATGTTGGCAACATTTTATACAGATCGAGATTACGAAGAGCAATCTTTGGTGTCGGCGACATTGGAGTGACGTTACTACTCTGTGGATGTGAAAGACTAGGAGTAATAGAGAATAGTAGAGTTTTTAACTATGGTCAGTCAGTAAAGAAAAGTTACTTTGAAATTACGAGTTTTATTGTGCCTACAAATTAGTTTTTCTCACAATCATTTAAAAAGAAAAATATTTTTAATATGAATATATATTTAAATCCACAAAAAAATAAATTATATACTCCATACAGAAGTAAGATGGTTGTCCAGAGGAAAAGTTATATCTCGTGTGCTGAAATTAAAAGACGAACTGAAAATATTTTTTGAATAAAATAAAAATTATGAATTTGTTCATTTGTTGGAAAATAAAATATGGTGTACTAAACTGGCTTACTTATCAGACATTTTTGTTATTTTTAACAACATCAATTCATGTATGCAAGGGCCTAATGAAAATATCTTAAACTCAACCGATAAGCTGGTGGGATTCAAAAAACAAATAACTTTATGGAAAAATAAAGCTCAGGAAGGCAATTTAAAAAAGTTTGAGTCAGGCCCTAAAGACAGTTATAAAACTATTAAATTAATTGTTGTTGATCATTTGACAACATTAGAGGAGAGAATTATTCATTATTTCCCAAAATTAGATATTAAGAAATTTGATTGGGTTCGTAATCCATTTCTCATAACGGATACTTCTGTATTTGACTTAACTTTGAATGAAGAGCAAGAACTCATTTTGCTTTCCAATAATCGAGATTTAATTTTAAAATATTCAGAAGAATCAATTAATTCATTTTGGATTA
Source organism: Agrilus biguttatus (assembly GCA_963921985.1). NCBI lineage: Eukaryota > Metazoa > Arthropoda > Insecta > Coleoptera > Buprestidae > Agrilus > Agrilus biguttatus. The sequence continues at coordinate 7,827,482 of OY998126.1, read as the reverse complement.
ACATCAGATGCGATTATCCAATGGTAGCCAAAAAAGCTTTAAACATATTATTACAATTTTCCACATCTTATTTGTGTGAATTCGGATTTTCAGCATTAGCCAACATTACAACTAAAAAAATATCAAGATTGTTAAATGTAGAAGACGATATGAGAGTAGCATTGTCATTTTTACGACCAAATATAAATGAAATTTTCAAAAAACATCAAGCTCAAATTTCGCATTAAAAATATTTTTATTATTAGCTTGTAATTAATCCCTTAATAAACGTTTAGTTATTATTGTAGTATAAATTAGTTTATTTCGTATATTTAAAATTTTTGTCATAAACTATTTATGCAGTGTGTTGTAGTAAGTAAATAATTTTTATCTTTTTCATTGTGTGCCGCCAAATTTTGAAATCGTTAAATATGTGCCGCAACAAAAAAAGGTTGAGAATCACTGGATTAGACACTTAAGTATATTTCATTTGGTTAGGTCATCTTCGCCACCATTGTTTGGTGGTAAAGTATTTCGACTTGAAGGGTTATTATTCTTGAATAAGCTTTCAAGAGAATCGCCTAAAAGCCTGAACTAAAACTATTCACTGCAGATGGATGATGACATGACATTGATCATCGTGTTCTTACCAGTTTCTCCCAATCTTTGACACCCTTCCACAATTTGCAGCTTCTGTTGTGGAGATGTTCTTGCGAAAACGATTTCTTGGAAGGAATATAAAATTTCATCAACTTCGTCACTCGAAAGGGATCTCAGTTTGGAACCGTCTATAACGATAGCGGAGTCAACAGCAGGTCTTTGTTTTCTCTTGTGGACGTCGTCTATTGTATTGTTTGATGTTATTATACCCACGGATTCTGCAATCGCCTTTGCTGTTACCTGAAATTTAAATTACAGAAATGTGAAAGATGGTAAATGTACTTCAATGTATAGGAGAAACCTCTGTGCGTAGGTACGAATTTTTGAATTGTATAAAATAGAACGGAGAGGTGACAATTAAAAAGGGTATAACACTACTATTCGATACCTGAAGAAAATTTAAAAGATCATTATAAACAGGATAAATATACGGGAACATAGCTTTACTTTACATTCTTGTGGATACTATTCGATAATTTTATTAATTATAAATGTTTTTAATCCTCTGTATTGTCAAAAATCAAAATGAAAATTAGGAACTTTATTTTCCACAGTGGTGAAATCATGATCATCGTCTATTAAACGGTTTATTGGTACCTAATGATTACCAGAAATGGAAACAAAGGCAAATATAATCACGCTAAATTGATTTTTTTTATACTCCCGTATTATTTACACAATATATACAGTCATTCAAATTGAGTGGTACATTAGACGTTTTCGGAAAATTAAGCATGTTACAGATTTGAAAATTTGGAAGTAGGGGTTATGAAGGATGCTCTATTTAATTAAAATAGTTTCAACTGTCGGACACTACCGGTTATACCGGAGGTTGATGTCAACTTTCTTATTTTAAATGGAATGGTATATATATTTTACGATTTTATGATGAATTCGTATGAAACATAAAATTTTAAGGTGACTTTGATAACCAACTTGTATGCCTATATGCCTACGATGAATAGTTTCTAAGATAATTTAATTTATTGGAAGAAAGATTGCACCGCAACACAAACTATTAAAAATCATAACTTCCATAAAAAATGAAATGACAGAATGTTGAAATTTTTACTAGTTATAAGTAAATCATAAGGCTAACGTCTTGCCAAAACTAAGCTTTATAATTTGTACAGGGCGTTCAGAAAAAAAAATCCAAAGTTTAAAAATTTCAAACACGAATAACTTAATTTTTTCAAATGGCACCTAGCATATTTTATTTTGTCATTCGATTCCTTTTTCTATCCTGTTTCGGTCGACCTGGATATTTCCTACTGTTTTATTTGAAAATTTTTGATTAATTTTAGATTTTGTTTTAAATAAAGAATGGAAAACGTACAATGTATCGAAAGAGGAAAAGAAATGGAATCGAATGACATATAAAATATAACTGAATGTATGCTTTCACGGCCGGCATCTTCAATATTATAAGAAATTAGCCCGGAAATTTCTTACAATATTGAAAATAACAAATGCTAGGTGCCATTTGAAAAAATGATGTTATTCGTGTTTGAAGCTTTTAAACTTTGGATTTTTGTTCTGAACGCCCTGTACAAATTATAAAGCTTAGTTTTGGCATGACTTTAATGTTAGCCTTATGACTTGGCTATAACTAGTAAATAACTAATTTCAACATTTTTTATGAAGTTATGATGACTTGAAATTCAAAAAGCTTTGCATCATAACAAAAATATTACTAATAACCAAATTGAGGGTTCTTCCAGACCAATATTTATATATATATATATTAGTACATACACAAATACATTAAATTCCTTATTATCTAGTAAGTGGAAACAATGATCTAAATTTTGGGCTGGAAAAACCCTCAATTTGGTCATTGATAATATTTTTGTTATAATGCAAAGCTTTTTGAATTTCAAGTATTTCTAAAAGGTCTAATTTTTTACAATTATCTAACATATGTAAAATTGATAGATTGTCTTTATTTATCAAATGTCCATTCTTGTTATAATGTTGTGACAATCCTGTGGAATTTTTGTTTTCTTTAATTGATTTGACATGTTATTTGTATCTAATGTCAAAGTTACGACTGGTTTTTCCAATATAGATTGCATCACAATCATTACATTTTATTCTGTATGCGCCTGATTTTTTTAAATTGTCTATTTGTTCTATTTTATTGTTAATGAAAATATTTTTTAAATTGGTTTTGTTTTCCAGCCCAATATTTAGAGCATTGTTTCCACTTACTAGATAATAAGGAATTTAATGTATTTGTGTATGTACTAATGTTTATATATGTATACTGTATAGTTAGTTAACTTGGGATATAAATAATGAATATCATTACTTTCAATTTAGTTCGTCTATTATCTCTTCGAAAACGATTGAAAAATCGAAACAATTGTTAGAGTCTTCTAATAAAAACTTTGTGAAAAATTAAACCCCGTGTTTTCCTTTACATCTATTATAATGTTTTTTTACAATCATCCTACCGTATCACCTATAAACCTTATTAAAATAAGAAAGTTGACATCAACTTCCGGTATAACTGGAACTGCCCGACAGTTGAAATTATTATAGTTAAATAGATCATCCTTGATAACCTCTACTCCCAACTCCAAAATTTTCGAATCTGTAAAGTGCTTAGTTTCCGTAAAACGTTTAATGTACCACTCAGTTTGAATGACCCTGTATTACAAAAGTATTACTAAATTAAGAAACATGCCAAGCGTACCCACCATTTCAGGTATTCAATTGTGTGCGGAAAATTTTCCATAATTTTAAGCACATAAGAAACTTGGTAAGTGGATAAGATGAATATAACACATATATATATACATATTACTTTTTAAATATAAAATATGAAAGGGCCAATTTTAGGTCAATATGAAGTAGTAAGGAAAGTCCTCTCGCAAATAACTATTTTAATAATAGAATTTCTTTGATCGTTATTTTTACTCTGTATGATGTGTAAAAACATAACACCAGGGAGAGAGACATCAACCAAAAACGAAATTCAAACCTTTTTCCAGAAAGAAAACATTAAATCTTCCTTCCTTTCTTCATGTTTTCAGTAACTTTTGAGACAATTTTTGACATTGTTTGCTGTAATACAAAAATCATAAAGAGCTTTTTTCAAATAATATTCATTATAACTTGTCAGTAAACGGTTCATACTGAGTACCCTATATTGAACATCTTTAAACTAATGAATAACAGCTGAAACTGTCTTTTGTATTATTATTTAACGGTACTGTCATCAATTAAGGTTTTTAAAAAAACTTTTTTTTGAGAAACAAGTAAATATTTTCATTGAGTGTAAACTTACAGGGTGATCTCCAGTAACCATGATAATTCTTATACCAGCTGATCGGCATTTTGCAACGGCGTCTGTTACTTGAGGTCGTGGAGGATCAATCAAAGAGACGAATCCCAAAAATCTGAGACCAACAAGAGGAAAATTTGGAGGATCCGTTGAGAAGTGGAACGATCTGTTATAACGTCCCTCCAGGATTAAATCAGCAAATCCCAATACTCTTTCCCCTAAAGAGGCAATTGTTCTTTTTAATACCGATGAATGAAAATAATGAAAATAGATTTCTTACCTTTTGCTGCAAGATTCATACACGCATGTTCGCATTGCGTGCGAACATTGTCGTCCAAAGTTTCCGTTTTACCATCCAATAAGATCTTGTTACACCTGTCCAATACTCCTTCAGGAGCCCCTTTCACCACCAACAACATTTCGTTTCCGTTATCAAGTGCGTGTAAACTTGCCTTGAAAAAGATTAAATACGAATATACATCAATGCGATATTAATTATTGAATTAATTTGCTTGCACTCACTGCAGGTTACCTCAAATTGTAACAGTAACAACGACGAACGTACTTACTAAGTCACAGAACGTCAGAATCAATGGGTCATTCAAACTGAGTGGTACATTAGACGTTTTAGGGAAACTGATTTGAAAATTTGGGAGTAGCGGTTGTCAGGTATGATCTATTTAACTAAAATAATTTCAACTCTCGGGCACTTCGGTTATACCGGAAGTTGATGTCAACTTTCTTATTTTAAATGGAATGGTATATTTTTTACGATTTTACGATTAATCCGTATGAACATAAAATTTTAAGGTGACTTGGATAACTAACTAGTATGCCTATATGCTTACGATGAATAGGTTCTGAGATAATTTAATCAATTGGTAAAAAGGTTGCACCGCAACCCAAACTATAAAAAATCATAGCTACCATAAAAAATGAAATGACTTAGAATGTTGAAATTAGTTATTTACTAGTTATAGCCAAGTCATAAAGCTAACGTTAACGTTATGGCAAAACTAAGCTTTATAATTTGTACAGGGCGTTCACAAAAAATTCAAAGTTTAAAAACTTCAAACACAAATAACTCCATTTTTTCAAATGGTACCTAGCATATTTTATTTTGTCATTCGATTCCATTTTTTATCCTCTTTCGACAAATTGGATGTTTTCCATTCTTTATTTAAAAAAAAAATCCAAAATTACTCAAAAATTTTCAAATAAAACAGTGGGAAATATCCAGATCGATCGAAAGAGGATAAAAAAGGAATCGAATGACAAAATAAAATATAGTTAAAACGTAAAAAAGCACTTGGTAATTGTTTCACAAAAAATTTTTTATTGGATTTCTCTAATAATTGTTTTGGTTATTACACTATTTTCAAAGAGTTACTTATCAACTAAAGGTACATTTACCTGGTGTAATAACCGAAACAATTGTTAGAGAAATCTAATAAAAACTTTTTTGTGAAACAATTACCAAGTGTTTTTTTACTTTATAACTATTAAAATGTTTCACCAAGAGATTAGCGAAAATTCAATTTCTACTAAAATAAAATATGCTAGGTGCCATTTGAAAAAATGAAGTTATTCGTGTTTGAAGTTTTTAAACTTTGGATTTTTTTTCTGAATACCCTGTACAAATTAAAAAGCTCAGTTTTGGCATGACGTTAACGTTAGCCTTATGACTTGGCTATAACTAGTAAATAACTAATTTCAACATTCTGTCATTTCATTTTTTATGGTAGTTATGATTTTTTATAGTTTGGGTTGCGGTGTAATATTTTTTTTAATTAATTAAATTATCTCAGAACCTATTCATCGTAGGCATATAGGCATACAAGTTAGTTATCCAAGTCACCTTAAAATTCTATGTTTATACGAATTCATCGTAAAATCGTAAAAAATATACCATTCCATTTTAAATAAGAAAGTTGACATCAACTTCCGGTATAACCGGAAGTGCCCGACAGTTGAAATTATTTTAGTTAGATCATCCTTGATAACCCCTACTCCCAAATTTTCAAATCTGCAACATGCTTAGGTTCCCTAAAGCGTCTAAAATACCACTCAGTATGAATGACTGTGTATTATTATTAATCATTAATAATGAAAAATGTTATTTAAAGATTTTTAGTAGAGGTAAATTTTAAATACATCAATGCGATATAATATTAATTATTGAATTAATTTGTACCCACTACAGATTACCTCAAATTAATGAGGAAAATTTTGTAACTGGTGTCATCTCTTAGCTTAGTGGTAAAAGCATTGGTGCGTAAAGCCAAAGATCCCGGGTTCGAGTCCCGTCGAGGGCGTGACAGCAGTAACAAAATTTTCCTTATTAATTTGAGGTAATCTGTAGTGGGTACAAATTAATTCAATAATTATTAACATCGCATTGATGTATGTGATTTAAATTTTACCCCTACTAAATAATTCTTTAAATATTTCATTATTAATGATTTAAATAAGAAGGTAATGTATTTATGAAAAACATCTTTTGATTGAGTAAAGCATTTTATTTCGAAAACCAAACTGTCACTTACTTGGAATTTCGTGGCTGATGTGAAAGGAATTTCGAACAGCTTCGGATTTTGGTCACGGAACGTCATTACCGAACCAAAACTGCCACTTAGTTCTGCGAATTTTAATAAAGCAGCCTCTGATGCGTCTCCTCTAACTTCCTTGCGTAAAACGTTTATATGTTCTTGTTGGGGTTTGAACTCGGCTCGGTTACACAGCGCCACACATCTCATTAAATTTGAGAAACCTTCAAAAATTAAGAGATAAATAGTATTAAGGTACAGTGGCCGGCACGTAAGGAGACTCAAAAGCCATAAATGCGCAGTGGCAAAGTCTGCCCCCTTTAGGGCGGGGTTAATCGACCTGTAGGCAGAATGATAACTGCTCATCAAAGTTCAGTAGCGTAGTGGCAAACAGTTTGAGATTTAGATCTATATAATATACCCGTATTCATGATGATAGTGAAATTTTAATTGTTTACTTCGCATACATCATTAAAACCCCATTAGGGTAAGTAAATCAGTTGAATGAATTCACTTGTGTTCCGTGTTCTGTACTTTTTCTCTCAGTGATACGCGCCGCTGAACTACAAGTTGACGTTTCGGTCCAGCTATATTCTTATTGGCTCTTTCATTTAAAAGTCTCCGCCTACCTACCTGTCAATTTGACCGTCGATGAATCTCCTTACGTGCCGGCCACTGTAATTACGAGTAGCTCTGAACTAAGTTTCTTTATAGAACGAAATTATACTTAAGGCAAATTAAGAAGGCGAACTAATTATTTATTCATTTTTACTACGGATTGTCATTGATATAAATAAATTGCTTTAATTTACCTTCGTCGGATTTAGTTCCTTTTATAATTTCATTTTTTTGCACATCAACTTCCATTTGTTTCTTGTTAAACCAAACGTGTAAGACGGTCATCCGGTTTTGGGTTAACGTGCCAGTTTTGTCTGAACAAATAACAGAAACCGAACCCAACGTTTCGACTGCTTCCAAGTTCTTTACCAGACAATTTCGTGCAGCCATCCGTTTAGCTGTTACCGACAAGCAAACTGTAACAGTTGCTAACAATCCTGTAAAAGATTTTGTTAACAATTTATTGTATTAGATCTTCGAGTTTGTATGACAAACCTTCAGGTACATTTGCAACAATAATACCGATCAGAAAGAGGGCAGCTTCTAACCAACTGTAGCCTAAACATAAGGATGCAATGCCGAACACGAATCCCAGAAAAAGAGCCCAAACACTAATAATCTTCATAAATCTTTCCATTTCTTTCGCGATCGGTGTTTTGTCAGCTTGTAAACGAACTGCAAGCCCAGCAATATGCCCCATCACAGTGTTATCACCACATGCTATCACTACTCCTATAAAAAGATATTTAGCTCATTTATTAAGTTTACTTTAGAGAAACCGAAAATAAAATTCTTATTATAATCTGGGATATCAAAGAAAAGCTCACAACGACTGTCATCCCTTTATTTGTGTCCCAGACCATTTAAACAGAAGCGTTCTTTTGATAGTTTTCTTTCTTACAATTATTAAAAATAATATTGAGAAAGGTGTTTACCTATCGCGGTTCCTTCTATGGCATTTGTTGAAAACAGTGCTACATTTCTCGATTCGTACAATTGTTCACTTGTGCATTCAGTAGATCTTGGTAATGGTTCCGATTCACCGGTAATTGCAGAGTGATCAACCTTTGAATTTTTTTTAATTATTACTGTACCAAATAGCAACTAATTTCTACATTAAATAAGACATACAATTGTATAGATTGATTAAATATTCAATTACTAAATTTATGTGTTATAGATAGAGTGTAGAAATAGCATAACATTATCTACATAATTAATTAATTAATTTAAATTAAATTTCTTTACTTTTATTTACTTGATTAGGACAGTCTCGTACTGCCTATCTATTATCAATTAATTTGTTGATGTTTGCCATGATTTACTTATAGGGAATATTAATAGAAATTAGGACATACTTTCAACCCTTGATTTTTTATTATACGAATGTCTGCTGGAATGGTGTCTCCTCCTTTAATATCTACCAAATCTCCCACTACAACATCCCTTGCCAATATTTGAATAGACTCTCCCTGTCTTATTACGGTGGCTTTCATTGGTATCATATTTCCAAAGGACTCCATTATCTAAAAAAAGATTAACCACGTTAATACATACTAATGTACTTATATAAAGCTTACTATTACGGTACTTATTACAGTGAATCTCATCAAAATGTATAGAACTTATATGTAAGTCCTACTTATACTTAAGCTATTAATTTTGTTTAGCAGTAGAGTTTGATAAGTGATAAGTTAATTTTGTTGACCTCATCTACCTATTCTATATACTATTTATTAATGATATGGTTTTAGACGGACGAAATAACGTTTAATACTTGACCTTTACTAGCGGGGTAAAAGCCAATAAAGGTCACCATAGGTATTACAAATTTTATTCGGATTAACTATGCGTGAAATGAACATTCTAAATGCCAAGATAAAACTGATTCTTATTTTATAAAAGTATTGTTTTAATTATTTAAAAAATTCAGATAATAATTTCTTTAAATCGTACTAATTTGCAGTATAGAAATCAATAGAGGCCAAACAGTGTCCTTAATTTTGAAGGACAATCAAAAAGAGTTTTGAATCATATTCTGTTTTTTGTCGCAACAATTTTTACGATTTATTTAGAAAATAAAACGATTAAAAACCACGAAGTAGATACTGGGGTTATGCGGAACTGAGCTCTCAATAAACAACAACATTCAGAAAATTTATTGTTCTGCCAATATGCTCAAACCATCAAATGACGAGGTGCCATAACAAAAATGAAAAAAAAATAAATAAACGTGGAACCTCGAATACGTAAACGCATCCAACATAAACATCAAAGAAACGAAATTTCATATGACTTATAAATATCTTGCTATTATAAGAGAAATTAAACTAGAGATATGAACTATAATTTCCTTTTTACCGTATAATTGTTAATAGAATTATTTTGGTAGCCTTAAAAGTCACGAAATATTATATAGTTATAATTATGGCTGTTGGTGCACAGTTTATGTGAACTCTTTTTCTGAGTAAGGGACATTTATTCCTTAGGTACTTTAAACTGGTGAAATGCCCAAAATCAACCTCTGTTTGCCAGATGTGTTATTTCACAGAATAACACAAATTTGTATAATTGATTGATTCTACTTTTACTTGATCGAAATTCATTGTAAAATATATAAATAAAACACTATTGTAATTTCCACTGATTTATTAGTTACTTGACATATGTTTCGCTACTTTGTAGCTTCTTCGGAAGTTTTAAATACACTTAAGCTATTGATTCTTCTCTATCTATATTTATAGGTTAGTTTTCATCGATTTGTTAGGCGGTAAATTCAGTAGAGGGGAGTTATTAAGATCTACTTGTTCATTAAGTAGTATGTTTGTATTTTTGTAGTTATAGATTTCCATGTAAGTAAAGTAAATTTCTGATGTTGTCCTTCTTCGGGTGTACAGGCCGTCGTCGGTTTGAATTGCTTCCTAACGTTTCGCTAGCACGAGTGGCGAGCTTCTTCAGAGGTCTATCCATTTTCGCTGTTGGTTGTAGTCTACAATGGATAGACCTCTGAAGAAGCTCGCCACTCGTGCTAGCGAAACGTTAGGAAGCAATTCCAACCGACGACGGCCTGTACACCCGAAGGACAACATCAGTTCATCAACTGGCCGCGAAAGCCTTAATCAATTTGTCAAAGTAAATTTCATTTAAAACTTTTACTTTCTGTGTGTATAATTTCAAAATCTGTATTTAAAACGTGTTTTTCTTCTATTGAATGGGTTGTATAATTCGAATCATTTTTTAGCTTTTTAAATTAATTGACGTGTTCTTTAATGTGTTTGCCAAATGCTCTTAGACCTCACAATATCTGGAATAAATAATAAACACAGTTTCGCAGTATAGCATAAACCTACACATACAGATACTATTATTAATAACTATTAATTTCACTCTAAACAACATAAATTAAAGGAAATTGAATTTTCGGTGATTGTATTATGAAAGATTGTTGAGGGCTAAACACCCGAAACGATTGTAGAGTTTAATAAATTACCTTGAAACATTAAAAAGCAATTTTCTTCTTTAGTTTATAAACATAAATTAGTCGCCTTGTAATTTATGATCCATAGACTTCTATGAATTCCAATGGACCAGTAATTATAATAAGGAACCAAATATCATTAAATACATAGCAAAAAAAAAATAACTACAATTTAAACATTATTAACGAATTACTAAATAAAATTTCATTTAAAATAGCTTTAAATACTGTTTTCCCAACAAATAAAGATAATAAAAATAAATTTAAAAGAATAACGTATTTTGGACAACCTTCATTAGAAATTAAGAGATTTTTGAATAGAAATAATATAAGTATAGCATTCAAAACTAACAACACACTTAGCAAACATATGATAAATAACAAAGATAAATTAAAAAAAGATAGTAAATCTGGTATATATAAATTAACGTGAGAAACCTGTAGAAATTTTATATAGGACAGACAGGGAGAGCATTTGGCAAATGCATAAAAGAACACGTCAATGCATTTAAAAATATAAAAAATGATTCGAATTACTCAACTCATTTAATAGAAGAAAAGCATGTTTTAAATACAGATTTTGAAATTATACACACAGAAAGTAAAACTCTTTCATTAAATTTGATTTACTTACATGGAAATCAATAAATACAAAAATAAAAACATACTATTTAATAAACAAGTAGATCTTAACATTTCCCCTCTACTGAATTTACCCCCTAACAAATCGATGTAAACTAACCAATAAATATAGATAGAGAAGAATCAATAGTAGCGAAACATATGTCAAGTAACTAATAAAATAAGTGTAAATTACAATGGTGTTTTATTTATTTATTTTACAAATTTGTACATTATTTTGTCACGTAGTAACTAACAATAGCCTAAGGTCAACAACACCCTATTCACCTCCCTCTACCCCTGTAGTTTCCCAAGTAGATCCCACGTATATTTAAGATAGTAGTAAATAGATCACGGCTTAGCATTCGGGAGGTCACTGGTTCGAACCCGCGTCCGGCTGCTCTGCTCAAAGTTTTTTGTGGTTTCCTTGGATCATTTAGGCAAATGCTGGAGCAGTAATATTCCACATATAATCTAACCTTTCACTTCTCTTCTGTCTTCATTTCGTCCGTCTCATCTTTCTCTCCCTAACCACACCACTTCCACCATTCCTACGATTCCTGTAACGAGGTTGAAGAGGGCCTTATGCCCTACCCTCCGGCTTTGCACTACAGTGTAGGTCGGAGGAACTGCCCGCCCACCAGCTTGTTTTCTCGTTTTATTTCAATATCGGTGTGTTAGTAGTTTTATAAGCTGTATATATGTTTTATTAAAAATCGTGAAATCAAATAACATCTTATTTTTGCTCATAAAATATCGACATCGGCAAATTAATTTTTATCGAAGAGGGTTTAAGTGTCCCTTAGAACAAAGCTATGCAAGCGATAATATAAATATTTAATATTTAAATTATACTTCCAATAATTAAATTCTTTATGACTACTGCAGTAAAAGCCTTCCTACTCAATATTTTGGGAACAATGTAATAATAAAAAAATCATGATATAAATTTAAAACAAACTGAACATTGTTTTAGAAGTACAAGTGAACTGGCATTAAAACTATTTTTGCACATTATTCTATAAATATGTGCATATATTCTAACTTTCTTTTCTGCAGCATAAAGGTACAGTAATCCCACTAGTTTCGTGAACTGTATTATACAATTTGCTACCTACAAAGGCTGATACTATAAACACAGCCAATACATTCATGTTAATGTGTGTGTGAAGATATTTAGATCAAGTTTGCCTAGCTGAGTACTCACTTTAGAACTCTTATTTTCTTGATAATACATAAACATTCCGGTGACAATGACGATGCTACAAAGCACAATTCCCAATACCAGTTCATCCTGATAATTTTCATTGTGTAGAAATCTAACTAAGGCAGACCCGAAGCACAGGAAGGCTCCAATCCATAACAATATAGAAAATCCTGAAGGAAAAAGAAAGAAGGAGTTAGGAAGTTATCATCAGTGATGGACAAAATCATCCATACTTTTGGAGTAATAGATTTTTTGATATATAGTATCAATAACAAGACTCAGAGTTAATCTGAGTAATAAGATCATGAATAAGAAATGGTTTTGAAGACTTAATATGTAAGGCCAAGATCAAGAATAAATCCTTGTCTGCAAGATAAAGAGTTTTGACTAAATTACTCATTTTATTAAATATAATTTTAAAACGAATAAATAAATAATTTAAATATCTATAATATTTTCAATGTAATTTGCTTGCCTCCTGAAAGAAGTTTAAGGAATTTAATAATCTCTGGTGTTTTCCTTGAAGGTGTTAGGGCATTGGGTCCGTGATCTTCAAGGAGTTTCTTTGCTTTTTCATGGTTCAAACCGAACTGAGGATGAGAGTCCAATTGGGCAAATAAGCTTTCTAGAACACAAAGAAGTTCGGTCAATACAGTAAGAAATTAAATCTATTAAAAAAATTGGAACGGCATTTCTAATAATAAAACAAATTAAAAACGTTACTGCTTGTAAGTTTTAAAAGCAATTAATCAAAAGTGCAGAGTTCTTTAGGTTGGCAAAAGTCCAACTTTTACTTATTTCTTATAAACAAAAAATTAATTTCGTTCTGCATTTAAACATTTGTCGCGTTTTATTAAATGCAGACCTATTTTCTGGTAGTTTTGTCAATAGATTTTTATTGATTATCGTACGATTATTTACAGGAGCCTTTTTGGGCAATATGCTGAAAGAAATGGTAAGATTGAAACGTTTCCAATAATGCTTCAATTATTTTATTGCTGTAGTTTAATTTATTGGAGATTGAATAGATGCAATAAACTGTAAAGTTTCAAATGCGATTATTGAATAAACAAATACTTTCTCGTATTAGTGCTACATAAACAACAATTTGTGCTATTAATGCGTTTAAAATGTTGCCAAAAGTTCAATATTAAACTTTATTTCATAAACGTACAACGAGACATTTAGTTTCTCTTGGTACAATTTTCAACTAATTTATTTACGGGTATTAAAATAGTAAATGTTATTTCTGTTTTCCAACATCCACCTACGTACTACGAGGGTAAATCAAATATAAACGGTAATGTTACTATTTAGCTTAGCACGTAATTCCGATCTAGAGGATTCGATGCTCGAGTGTTGTTTGGTTTATGGGGAGGGGGAAATCGGCTTAGGTAGCAACTGCGCTCGGTTCTGTCCGCAGTACAGCCATGACTAAGCGCAAGGTGCCTTCGTCTGTTGCACAACGCATCATTATAGAGTTTTTAACCAATGAGGTGTTAAAGTTAAACTATCGGAAATGGGTGGAGGATAGTTTGGGGATGCTACATTGTCTCAGAATCGAGTTTATACGTGGGTCAGCGAATAGAGAATTCAGGAATAGACGAAAACGTGTCGGAAATCAGTAATAGACTTCTGAGTCGATTTGACAAGAAGGGGAGGTTTTTTTGAGGTGTATCGTCACTTGTGATGAGACGTGGGTCCACCACTACACCACTACACTCCCGAATCAAAAATGGCGAGTAAGGAGTGACAAAGCAAGGATGAAGGCTGCTTTATCAAAGTCAAAACCCGTCTTTCAGCCGGAAAAGTGCTTACGACTGTTTTCTTTGACTGAAGGGGAGTTTTAGTCATTTATTTTCTTCACGATTAACGAATAATGAATGCAGCTTACTATTCTGAATTGTTACAGACATTACGACAAAAATCACATATCGAAGCAAACGACGTCATCCACCTTCATGACAACGCCAGGCCACACACCGTAGTTTTAACATGGAATAAATTGGAAGAAATGGGCTGGCAAACCCTTGAGCATCCTCCTTATACCTCTCATCCTCCTGACTTGTCATCCTGTGACTATTTTTTGTTCGCGCCCTTGAAATAATCACTTGGAGGCGAAAGATTTGAAAGCATTGAAGAAGAGAGGAGTATATGTGCAATTGGCTGCCAATGACAACTCGCCCTCAAACATTTTATGAAGAAGGAATATTGAAGCTTCCAAATTGGTTGCAAAAGTGTGTAGAGCACGGAGGTGACAACATTGAAAAATGTTAAATGTTTAGTTTGTGTATACCTACCATTAATCAATAAATTTATTTTACAAAATTACCGTTTATATTTGATTTACCCTCGTACATATGTATATCGCATTATTATTATTTTAATTTATTTAATTATGTAGGGATATAAAATGATTTGCATTTACAATAATATAACACAGGGTTCCATGGGCAGGGTCCAACCCAGCAAAAGTTCTGATTACGGCTGCCATAATTGCCAATAATTATTGATAATATGTGGAATGGTTTTTAGGTTTTGGTCGGTCAGACAAACGCATGTTGCGTTAAGCAAATAAAGAAGTATAAATATAAAAATGGAATCAACAGAAAGCACTACTCCGAGGGCTCATACCCCTACCGGCATTGAATTACAGCCGATAGGTCGAAACAGGTCGTGGGATATGGCTTTCGGTTCGTTGTGCCTACTTGGTAGGACGCGTTCCATATGTGAGATCATTGATCTTAATATTTAGACGAATAAGTATTTTAATTCCTTCTTTTTTAAATAAAGAAGTGTTTAAAATATCAAATAATATATATATATATATATATAGATAGTGTGAGGTAGTTCGATTTACAATAAATTTTTAATGATAATTCCTTTTTTTTTGTCGATCCTGTTTTATACGCGCCTGGTCCCTAATTTAGAAACCGACAAATTTAACAAAACGGAATTGATGTATGTTAAATGTATCCGGCATAAGTTAACACATCGAGTTATTTTATATTCAACGCGCCGATTTATAAATATCTTTTATCACAACCGGCAATTGAAGTGTAAATAAATACAATCTGTTCGACAAAATGAATATGTACAATTCTTAGTTCCAATTGCTCTCGTTTCGCAATTCTGTATTGCGCACGAATATATATATTTATTTTATTTATTTATTATTTTCATTACATGCCCCTTTATATGGAGCTTTTGCAATTTGCTTCCAACATTGTATACAAATCTTATTTACATTAACTAATTTAAATTCCCTAGCAATAATTTCCTTACATGCTAACACTTGCATTCCCTTAGATTCATTTCAACCTGGTGAAAATAATCACATAATTCCGGTATCACGTCACCTTTTAATGCCTCTTTTATTAATTCCTCAAGGTCTACATCATCTCCCTCACTTCTCCACTCTTTAATAAAGTCTATAACGTTTTGTTTTTGATCCTTCATTGCATTTTTACAGTACATTAAGTGCCCTAAAGTCTCATTTTTCCAATAACACAATCGACACACCCACTCCTTAAAGCCCATCTTTCCTGCTCTGCCTACGTTTCCGCATCTAGCCCTTGCCCAAATTTCTTTATGCGTCTTATTTTTACATCTTTTATTTAAGTATGCAGCGCCCTTATCACCCGGTATCAGTTCCTTGTACTTGTTATTAAACGACGACTTCAAGATCGCTTCCTATTCATTCTCTTTTGCTTTGTTCTTTAGTTTATCTACACCCTTATTTAGTAAACCTTCTATCTCATCTATATGTTTATTTTCCCACATCATCTTAAAAACTTCACCTATATTCATTTCGTATATCACTTCCTTTAATTCTTTACCCCATTTTGATGGCACACCATTCAGTATTGCCCTACATTCCTCTAGGAGGCAAATTTTAGTCCACCTATCGTTACTCAATCTGAGCACCTCACACAAATATTTACAGGCCCTTTCTATGATAGTTAACCTTATACAATTAACCCCTATCTCAGGTCTCCATATATATTTTGGAGTGTTCCTAGATACCCCCAACGCCATTTTACATAATCTCGCTTGAATTTTGCACATCTCTCTTAAATTCCCCCACCCCCAAATTTCCACTCCATATAAAGCTATTGTCCTTACTAACGAATTCATTAAATACATTTTTTCGTTCATATTATCTCTCCCTGCCCGTTTGCAAATTGCCCACGTTATATTCGCCGCCTTTTGTGCCTTCCCTACCATCGCCCTCGTATGTTTCTCCATACAATTTCACGCATTAAACCAGAATCCCAGATATTTAAATTCGTTAACCACCTCTACATCTTTATTACATAGTTTCCAACTTTCATTCCCATTTCTAAACACCATTATTTTTGTTTTGCCGACATTAATGGTTAACCTATTCTGTTGTACATATTTTTCTAGCGATCTTAGCATACCGTTTAGTAGCACGAATATACATATATATATATATACACAATATATTATGTATATATATACATATATACATATACATATACATATATTGTGTTAATTCTTATTGTAAACTAAACAGTCACACGGGCGATTAGGTATTTTTCGAAGATTTCCTCTCCTCCCCGAAAACAAAAAAAAAATCTTATTGTATAATAACAGCATAGAGGCAATTGCTGCCATCTAGTGGATTTTAGCCGTTACAGAAGATATCAAACTAGACAAGGCCTCACGGAGGTATTTAAACTTGTCCAGCTAAATCAACAACGCAGCCTACATACGTGAATTCACATAAAGCTTGACAATAACAATTATTATGCTCCTAACAAGAGGTAGTTTCGATAAATTTCTGACCAATAGCATAATAATTGTTATTCTTAGTGTAATCTTTTCACCTGAAGAAGCCACAGTGTGGCGAAACGATCGTAGTGAAAATAAAAAATTCATTTTGAAAGTTAAATCTGTGTTTTAATTTGTGTTAGTTTATGAAATAATGAATATCAGTTTTCTTCTTCGTAATTGTGGTGTTATAAGCAGGTGATAGAAATGAGGAGGTATTCGAAAAAGTAGAACAGGAGAAATAGGTTGGTAGGACGTCTTCTGAGACATCAAGGACAAATTAGTGATATATTACAAACAGAAACAGGAGTAAAGAGAGCAGAGGAAGACCTACATTTGATTACTGTTCGCAGATACTTTTAGGATGTGGAATGTTCTTGTATTTCGGAAATGAGAAAGTTGGTCCAGGATAGGGGTGACCGATGACCAACACCAATGAGGGTGCTTATTAAACCAGTGTTTCGACAGGAGAGCTTATAAATTTATGAGTATGTTTTGTCAAAGTAAGAGTTAAATGGTAAACTGTTAGTTTCCTTTTATTAAAATTCTGAATGTCTGAATAATATTCATATTTATTTATTTATTGAAACTAGGGATAGTACAAGTACATAGTTTTTTGAGTTACTAAAAGCATATCAAAAACCTGCAAGGAAGTAACACCTGTGCACAGGCCCAGTTTTATCTTAAATATAATAATTATTACAAACTTAATAAATTACAATATAAAATTTAACAGATATTGGTGCATGTATCTACTCATTTTTGTTTTTTGTATTTAAAGACCCGAGTAGCAACCACTTTCACAAATTCCTCGAACTCTATGTTATCGTTTTCATCTTTTTAACATCTTCTTTGCCAACCGAGCGGCGTGATCTATTGCTTCTAGGTCGTTACCTAGCATTCGGGAGCTCACAGATTCGAATCCGATCCTTCTGTTCTGGTCTAAGTATTCTGTGGTTTCTTTGGATCACTTAGGCAAATGCTGGGACAGTTATATTCCACAGATAACCTTTCACTTTTCTTCTGTCTTCATTTCGTCCGTCTCATCCTTTTTTCCCTAATCACACCACCCACCCATTCCCACGATTTCTGAAGAATGGAGGTGAAGAGGGACTTATGCCCTACCCTCCGGCTTTGCACTATAGGGACTGTCAACCCACCAGCACGAGTAGCTGGTGAGAATTAAACAAAAAAGTTGTTTTATGTTTTTGTTTGCCAGGGTAGTAGCCCATTTATCGGATCACAGAAAGCTTCGTGCATTTCCGCTACTTATTCTTTTGTCATTTTTTTCATGTAATTTGTTTGTTTTGATTGAATTTCCACTAAAATTTTATATAAATTAATAATAAATGTTCTTGCCGTTAAAGTTAATTTGATTTTTATTTGTATTCATGAAAAACAGTTGGTTCATGACTTTTTAAAATTTTTAATGACTACAATTTTAATTTTATTTACGAAATGTACATGTGAAACCTAATTGTTTTACTGTGACACTGTGTCCTTCTAATCGAAATTGTCGTAACAAACAAAAGACAAGATAACTTCAGGTTTTTGCTTTTAACCACAAAGTCATCTATAGTTATTGTGAACAGTGTAAGTAATTTATGTGTTGTACTGAAAACTGTGTAAGTTTATTAATTTTAAATAACATTTTTTTACGAATTGTTTATTTAAAAACCCTAAACGTCGTATCTACCATACATACAGTAGTTAATTAAATATTCACTTTTTATCGCCTTGATTATTCCAATTCATAATTTATAATAAAAAAGAAGGACATTTTGATCCAAAGAAAATAACATTCGAATACTTGGAGACGTTTCACAGTTAATTTATTGATAATACTCAATGTACATGTCGCCCTATTAAGGCATCATCAAGAGTAAACTATTACTAAAGATACAATGGTAAAGAACATTACTTATATGTATGTTGCGGAACAGTAAATTATTTTCTTGTAATATTGTAAAATGTGTAAATATTATTTTTGTAAATTTTAAATATTCTAAATTTCATTTCTATTTCAATGTTAATACTTTCACTTCTTATCATGTGCATGCCTTTGTTTCCTTTCAAACCAAATACTATTGTTCAGTCACATAGCCTCTTCGTAGAAATCTATCTTCACCCTTACCTGCATGCACCCTGTACTAATAGCTGGTTTTACCTTCAATTACTTCAACCAAACTTTTCCATTGTTTATTTCCAGGTGTTTACCGTCTGTAAACTTGTACCACTCTTACTATCACTATTTCTCCCTCTATAGAACAGCCCCTCTTTCTACTAACAACCCTATGTATAAATTCTCAAACTTCTTCTACCAAAATTAGTCTACTGTATTCTACTGTTCTCGACCTTCCTTTTATTTTAATTACGTGTTTTCAACTTTTGTGTTTTCTTCTTCTTGTGGTTTTCTTTGTTACCTGTACATAAACTGTTATGTTTCATTTGTGTTTTATTTCTATTAGTTATTCTATTAAACTTATCAAAACGCTAAATGTATATTGGCTTAATCTAACAGATTGGGGTTCAGGAGGGGGTTGTTTCCGAACTCTAGTTGGTCATTGGTTAATATTATTTTGTTAAGGATAACTTTTTAGATTTCTTTTTTTTGTTTTTTATATTTTTAAGTTCGTTTGGTTGAAAAAATGATTATTATTAATGCAGTGAGTGGCTAAATCGGTGTTGTGGTTGTTATATTTTACGTTTCTAAAGGGTTCCGAAAACCGATTACCAATGTCCCTTTTGGATTTTCCATTTAACATGGATTTAATATGTGGAGACTGCCCGGCAATTACATTGGAAATGTACATTGAGTATTATCCATAAATTAACAATCAAACATCTCCAAGTGCATAATTTATGTACATATAAAGAGGTAGTAGTGGAAAGGACGGCTTCCAATTTCTATTATCTTTTTTTTAAATTATATTTGCTGTTTATTACGTTTAGGCACTGAACCTTCATCAAGTTATTACTTGTTAGTGTTCACTGCTGCACAACTTTAATTAAAAAGCTGTCCCACTTATTATTTCTGAATATTGGTGTATTGTGCGTATTGTATTATATACCGATTTAACCTTTTTGTGAAATTACGTAAAGTCATAAGATTTAAATTTAATGTGTTTATTTCATGTTACTATACAAAGTGTTCTTGTTGGTATCGTGGTTCATTGGGATCTCCTCGCTTTATCCCGCCAGACAGGCCATACAGAACCCCATTGTCTTACTATTCTTGATAGTCGAACCCATTATTTCACCGCACGTCTTATGAAGATATACCGATGACAAACATCGTCACAACAAAAAAAATATCTAAGTGATTAAAAAATGTACAAATATAAACACAAATCAGTCTAAACATTTGCTTTATTTGGTTATAATATTATATGAATTAACGATTTTGGCACTTGCGTAGCACATTGATTACAAATTTTGATGTGCATTTTCCATGACGATTTTTCAAGTATTAATTTATGTCTTCGTAATAGATTTTTGGGCGCACTTCAACTCCCGTTCAAATAATTTCGGCACGTGTGGTACTTAATCCCCTGCATTAACTCCCGCCCCAGCAAAATAACAATATCTTGCCTTAATTAGTTTATTATTCCGAAAAAGTACATTTACGGACATATACAGCACGACTTAAAAACATTCCCTAACCTGTATATCACCGGAAGAAGTTGGGGATGTAATCGCTACAGAATTTGCAGCAGAACTACCAAACGACCCACGAGTAATACATTTTTTTGACTATCCCGTAGATACGTATATTGACGAAAACGCTACTTTTCCTCCTACCATATGGAACTCTAATACGACATCTTTAGCATGCACAACAAACACATGCGAATCTTTTCACGCGAAGTTTAACGCGTACGTCGGAACCCCTCATCCAAATATTGTTTCATTTCTGGAGGCTTTAAAATATATACAAATGGACACATACATGAAAATTAACAGTGATTTAGAACAAAGAAAAAGACGAACTGTTGAAAGGTCGTTTAAATTTATTTAAGGGAAAATTAAAGAACACTCGGAAATAAATAAAATAAGTAGGTTCGATTTTGTAAAATGTGTTTCTAATAAGTATTCTAATATCTGTTTATAAAAAACGCCGTCTATTAACAAAATTAATAAATTTTTGCATTTTATTTAGTCGTATAATTATTTAAACGGGAGTTAATGTTTGTCATTAACGGACTACCTGATTTGGACGGGAATTAATGAGCACCGAAATTTATATAAACAATTACCAAACGCCATCCACGGGATAGGGCTTTTAGCAAACCTTTTAAAACGGCATATTGTGACCAATAAAGTTTTAACGAAACGTTTCATACAACAAACCCTTGTTCCGCGTTTCCTACGTTTTGTATACCAGGCCTTTGTCTCACTTCCGGAATCGGTAAACAATGTTTACGGATGATTAACTAACAGGAATAAAGATATAAGAAAGGTTCAGAACCTCAGTTTTGGCAATGTTTATTTTTTTTAATTGTCGCTTTCACGATATAAACAAAAGAAAGAAATAAATTCAAAAAACAAACACACTTGTTCAAAGGTTTTATAAACATTATTAAGAATACTATATAATGAATTTCATACATGAAATTTTACAGACTGCGATGCTATGTATATGGGGCAGACAGGAAGATCGTTTAGAACTAGGTTTAAAGAACACAAGAAGTCAATTGATGATAAAAAATGTAGTACTGGTTTATCCCAACATTGTTTTGAAAATGGTCACAATTTTAACGTAGAGAATAATTTTAGAATTTTACATTGCCTTAATAAAAGCAAAAGACTAAATTTGTTAGAAAAATTAGAAATCCAAAAAGCCTTCTTTCTAAATAAAAATATTAAAAATGAACAGTGTAAAGGGCACAATAGCCCTATATTTCGTGCATGTTTTCAAAAACTATAAGTGGGGTTACATCCCCCACCCACATGTTAGGTATAAATAGTTATGTTTGTTTATCTTTAGTTAGTTTCTAATTGACTCTTTGAGAATGGCCTAATTAAGCTGAAACGATTGTAAGAGTATTCTTAATAAAGTTTGTAAAACCTTTGAACAAGTGTGTTTGTTTTTTGAATATATTAAAAATGTTTTACAAGTTCCCAACCGCAACCTCTCTAAATATTAAAGAAAGAAATTATTTTCATTCGGATCTTTGTGTTATGTTATTTTATTTTTGAAATTACACTTATGAACTAACATTGATTTAATTACTTTTTCCAAAATTAAAAAATATGGGAATAGTTCAAATATGTGTTTTTTTATTATGGTCATGTTTTATTTTGATTCATTGCTAAGATGCTAAAAGAATCCAAATGTCTCCCGAACACTTATTGTTATAGAGATATTGTCATTTACATTTTTGGCTGGCGTTATTACTTGTGTAAAGTTATTACAAATTAGTATAATGTTTGATTTAATAATAGAACTGAACACAAACTATAGAAACTACGTCTGATGAAATTCATCAATATTTATTTAGCAGGTACTATTACGCGAAGTTAAAACTTTTAAAACTTACCTGCTATTAAAGTGTCGGTAAAATATTTCAACTTGTCAAGTTTATTTAAAGTGATTCTCCGAATTTATAACGATCTGCAGATGTCTGGCACTAAAGCCAATCATAACTTCCTCTTCGTGGTTGGATAGAAAATTTAAAACTACGATGCATATTTAGTTCAAATTAAATATGGAAAAGCGACGCAATTTTACGTGTTGAGTTTTCTAATTGTTTAAACAACAATAAAAAAAAGAGGAAAACTCACAGTGACCGAAAATATATATTCTTTCATTTCCTTTAACTTATTTTAAATTTCGATAAAGAATTGCCAATCATCAAGCAGATTGCAAAGAACAATGGTTTTAATACCAATTTAGTCGACAGCATTTTTTATAAAAACAACGTAAACTTATTACTAAACATCTCTGCAATAAATTTCATTACCCGAGTAAACAAATACAAAATAACTACAGTTTCGTTAATTATATTAAAGAAATCAGTTACAAAATTAATAACTACCTATGTAAGTTTACCATTAAACCTGCTATAATTAATAAAATTAAATTGAAGAGTTTATTAGTCAATAATAAAGCTAAATTAAATTGTTTGGATAAAAGTAGTGTTTATAAACTTTTTGTTCTGCTTTCCATTTGGGACAGTCGGGCAGAGCCATTAAAATAAGGTTAAAAGAACATTTACACTCGATCCTAAATAATAAAAATATCACGAGGATAGCACAACATTATGTACAATTTTAGCATAACTTAGATGTAGACTCAATTAAATTAATTCATTCTATTAATGAAAGTTATAAACTAAATTTACTAGAATCTCTAAAAATTAAGAAAGCATTCAGAAATAATGAAAATATTGTCAATAACCAAATTGAATCGTTTACTGCAGATTCTCCGCTAAACCATATACTTTCCTGTCTTTGTATGTTATAATTGTACTAGTTTGTTTTCAAATGTATTTTCAGTAACAATTCAACTCTTGATAATGACCTGCAAGGGCTGAAGCAATATTGTTGAGTACAATAAATATTTTAGTATAACAATCCGATTGTTTTTGTTACTCAAACCTTTTAATAAACTATTAAACTACTTTCCTTCCAATATTATTCGAACACTACGTAATATATAGAGCTTTTACCTTGGCAATAAGAGTGAAATAATATTAGAAATGTTAAAAACTGTTTCCGTTTGAAAAACGTCTACATATTCATACAACACACGTGGCCTGAGAGCAGTTTTATTTTAAGATATGAATATGAAGACGTTTATTAATAGACTTTACGAAGTCCTTCTGTATTAACTAATGTTTACAACTAATCTGTCCAATTTTTCTGTCACTCGATTTGGATAATAAAAAGTCCAATGAATCTAAACGAATATCACACGGTCCAGTTTCCACATATTTATGAGACAAACAGCAAACAGTAATTTGTGAATATGGATTCTATAATTGCTAATGTAAAGTAAATATAATTTAATGACTGTGTCTTTTACCATTTTTATTATTTTTATCCTATTTGTATTAAACACATTATTTATAAACACAAATTAAAATTTACCGTACAGAAATTGGCTTTCAAAAACAATTTTCGGTGTACGCCACATACAAATATCTAAGGTATAATTAGCGTCACGAATATTTCAATATGGCGGACAGCAGCCATCTTGTTATAAAAATGTTTTGCTATTACTAAGATGTACATACAGCACTTATAGTATTTGGTTTTAATTCTCCTTTGGTATATCTAATTTTAAAAAATTGGAGAAAATTAATTTCTTTTTTAACATATTCATAAATCAAACGATTGTTTATAATATTCCTTTTTAATTAATATAACCGACGTATTTCAAAAAGGGGTACTTTAATGGTTGTTACATTAATTAAATGACATTATTATAAATATCCTGTTTTAAAACGTTTATGAAATAATTTATACCATCTTCTTAATTCTTCGATAATTCTATGCATATTTATGTAATGTCAGTGGCGGCTCGTATTCAATTTTTCGGGAGGGTCAAAATTATCAATTCTCAAAATGTCGTAAATGATTTTTATTTCAAGAAAAATATGATGTCAGAGGTGTGACAGCTAGTATTGGTTAAAAATAAGCACATAATATATGATAAAATATATTAATTTACACCACAAATATATATGTATATAACCCGATGTACAAAAAACTACTAACGAAAAAGCACCTCGAAAAATACTGTCTTTTTCTCGCCGCGGCTGTTGACCCAAACCTTGCCATTACACTTCTTAAAACATAATACAAATTGGAAGGGGAAAACTCGGCTGACACTCGTCTCCGTTTAAAGCAATGCGGTCATCGCTGGCTGCCAGCCCGGTTTATGCCAACTGCCAACGAATAAAAATCAATAATCAAATCGGTACCACCAAGGATATATTATTTAATTTATATCATTATTATACTTTTGTTTGGAAATATATTGGGGGAGGGGTCATTGACCAAATGACCTAATGGAGGAGCCGCGCCTGTGTAATGTTAAACCCAACGTAATCTTTCCTGTATCCTTTCCCCTCCGGTCTATGCCAGATGCAATAAAAAGTCGAATACAATACAATACCTATTATTTTTCTGAGTATGTTTTATTACTCTGTCGAATTTCCTTTCCTCTTTGGCATTGTATGTGCAATTAAATTCAATTTAACTGGTGTTCTAAGATTATTTTTCCTTTTAAAATTTCAATGATAGTTGCTTAACGTAACGATTTTATAATTAATTTCATATATTCGCATTTTATTGTAGCAAGCGTCTTCCTAGAAGAAAAGAGTGCCAATACTATTTCTAGGAAGTATTTCTTATCCAATGTGTCCAAAATATTTCAGGTTATAATGAAAGAGGGCATGAAGGCAAAATGTCGAAATCAGAACGGTCTAAAAAAAAAACATTCTGAATGTATAAGAGAATCAAAAGAAGTTCTCAAAGAAATCCATGAATGTTAGGACCAAGAATAATTACTGAAATTCATGAATTAGAAATTAGTCCCAAGACAAAAATTAGTTGAACCGAATGTCCAGACAAGAAACGTTTGGATTCTGAAGGAAATTATTTGAATTGGGTAGCTCAAGACTGGAAATAGCGTCCAATTTGTATGTGATTTCAAAGTATATTACACCAAAATAAAGCCTGTTCAAGTTATGTAGTGACGGGTACAATTATCGGACCTCAATCCTATTGAGAACCTGTAAGAAGAGGTTAAATGCCGGATTCCTAAAATTAAGGCCCAAAATTTAATTTCATCGATGCCAAAATGTTATAGTCAAAAATGGATACCCTTTCATTTATTCAGTGAATACTTTTATATCTTTTATCGTTTCTCTGTTAAGTCAAATAAAAATATATTCATAGGCTTGTTAATTACCCCCTTTACAAAGACAATTTCCAAAAAGAAGTCAATTTAATCAAAACTATTGCAGTTAATAACGGATACCAAACAACAATAGTAGATAAAATTGTACACAAAAAACATAAACAAATGATTTTGAAAAACATATACTGTAAAGACAATATAAACAAAGACTGTACATGGGTAGGGATTAATTATATCAATAATTTAAGTTCAAAATTGTGTCATTGATTTAAAAGGCTTGATTTTCACACAACATGTACAAACAAAACTAACCTAGGAAAGTTACTAGTTAATAATAAATTAAAAATTAACAGCAAATTTCAAAAATCAGGAGTATACCAATTAAATTGTAACAACTGTAACGCTATATATATAGGACAAACAGGTAGAAACTTCCGTATAAGATTGAAAGAACATAAAAAATCACAACATTGTATTTCCCATTCCCATTCATTTATTGAAGAAGATTTTAATATTTTACACTGTCTAAATAAAAGTAAAAAACTAGATTTATTAGAAAAGCTCGAAATTGAAAAAGCCAAAAACGAAAACAAAAACATCACTAATGAACAGATTGAAGAATACCGTAGTCCTATAGTTAAAGCGATAATATAAAAAAAAATCTTTTTTCCTTTTTTAAAATAAGTAAAACCCCCCCACTAGTTTACCCTTTCCCAACGTTACTTATAAGAATACACATTTTTGATTTTTAATTTAGTTTCGAATAGATACTCTTTGAGAATGGTCGAGACACCGAAACGATATTGTAAGAGAAATCTTTAATAAAAATTTAGTAAAACATTTAACGTCGTATTGTTTATTCAACCTAAAAATATATTCTTGTGAAAGTTGCATTACTTTCAAACGGTATAATTTTGCAATCCCTTCCATTAAATAAAACATTTAAAGACGTGGGTGTCGACCAAAGATTCCATATTTTTTCCTGATTGTTATATTATGATGAAAATGTTTTTTATTAAACCAAACCAAACGTTTCGCTCAAAGCAATTCAAAAATATGTTCTTTGTAATGTTTTATTATGTAATACTAAAGAATGGGTCGAATATTTAATAGACCTACGAAGATACTGCTGTTACTTTACTTTACTTGACGGATAGTGCATACATTCCACTTCAAAATATAGTAGGAAAGAATAGGGATATTCAGTTTAAATAGTAATAAAAACCAACACAAGTTTCAAGAATTAATTTAATGTAAATATTACAATTGTTTCCCTATACGATGGCTTCTTCAGGTTGAAGGATTGTAAATCTAAATTTACAAAACTATTGCTTCAATATTACAGGAGGTGGAACCAATTTTTGAGATGTTGGTAAGGATTACTGTAAATCATTATGTACGAAATTTTAAGTTTAATAATGGGGAATTATTAATTTCAATTTGGTCATTAAGAAGAATATTTAATTTGTTATATTCGTTAATGAACATGCTTTCTGTTAAATTTAATTTATATCCTTTATTTAACCCATTTAAAATTGTTATTAAAATTATGTTTTTCTATAAGCAAATGTTCGGCATATGTGGAATCAGTTTTTCCTCGTCTGAAGCTCTTTTGGTGTTCTAGAATCCTTTGGTTGAAAGGTCTGCCAGTTTGTCCAACATATACCTTGTTGCAGTCACCGCATTTTAACAAATAGATTCCTGATTTCGACTCTTTATCAGTTTTATTTTTATTGTTTTTAATTAATTCAGCCAGAGAATTATTATATAATAAACATCTTAAAAATTGGTTCCAGCTTCTGTAGTATTTAAGAAATAGTTCTGTAAATTTAGATTTAGAAGCCACCGTATGGTGAAACAATTGTAGTGTTTACATTAGATGATATTCTAACCTGTTTCAAGGGTACGAACAGACAGCTATCCAACTTTTTTAAATACATTTATAACTTGCACCCAAAAATTAAGTTTACAATGGAATCCGAAGAAAATCGCAAAATTAACTTTTTAGACTTAACAATAAAAAACATAAATAACAAATACGAATTTTCTATATATCACAAAAAACCCCAAACAGATACAATTAATTATGATCACATCAATCTTAAATAAAAAGTTAAGTAAACAAACTTTAAATCAAATCTACTCCATTGTTAAAAACAAAGACAATCACAATTACAACAGTTTATCTTACGTAGGAAACATATCAATAAAAGTAGGAAAACAAATAAAAAGCTTCACGAATAATACAATCTACTTTAAAACTAACAATACCCTAGGAAACTAAATTAAAAACAATAAGAATAACACTAATAAATTAAATAAATCGGGAGTATACCAATTGAAATGTGGAAGTTGCGAAATGGCTTACATTGGACAGACAGAAAGAATTAAAGAACACAAGAAAAGTTTTGAAAACAATTAAACCACCTCTACATATGCCGAACATCTTATTGAAAATAAGCATAATTTTGACGATTTTAAAATCCTACACTTTGCAAATAAAAGTAGAAAACTAAACTTATTAGAGGGCCTCGAGATAAATAAACTCAATAAAAAAGTTTTGATTTTAAATGATCAATTAGAATTAAACAATTTACCTCTATTAAGTAGTTTGTAAACAATTGTTTAAACAGAATTTCTTCTTTTGTGTTGTAAATCTAATTTTATTTTAATACATCACTCTGTGACTTTAAAACTAAAGACAAAATAATAAAAAATAATTTAATTTTTTCATTCTTCTCACATCTGTTAAAATAAATTTAATGTATTATTAGTGGTATATTAATATTGTACATTGATAGGTAAAAACCCCTCACCTTCTTTTTCCATAATATAGTATATAAGACAATTGCTGTTAAATTTAAGTTTATATTTCTTCTACTTGAAGAAGACAGTGTGGCGAAATAATTATTGTGGATTTACAATAAAAAAGTTCTGTAACCGTTTACTCTTGTTTTACTTTATTTAATATGGAGTTATAAAAAGTGAAAACCTCATCTATATTATTATTAAATTAATTGTTGAAACTTGTGTTGGTTTTTGTTACTATTGAAATGGAGTTTAAACATATATCGCTAACATTTATTAATTATATTTAGTTTGATTAGATGGATACCTACCAATAAAACAACTCGCCCGTTTTTTATTTAATTAGTAGATGTATAGAAGTGTATTATTTGTTCTATCTATAGATATCACGTCAGTTTATATATTTAGGTTCTTTTTCCAAACGTTTAGGTCATTATATTTCTAAATTTTTTAGTTCGACTATATCCTTTAAAACTAATAACACGTTAGGCAGTACAATAAAAAACAATAAAGATGTTACAGCGAAAGAATTTAAATCAGGCGTTTACCAATTAAATTGTGGGAGTTGCAATTTATCATATGTGGGTCAGACAGGTAGATGTTTCGAGGATAGGCTACTTAAACATAAGAAATCATTCGAAAATAAAAAGACTAACTCTATATACGCTAACCATCTTTTAGAATATTCCCATAACTTTGATGACAATTTTAAATTATTACATGTCGAAAAGAAGGGCATAAAATTAAATTTGTTGGAATGTATGGAGATTAATAAATTAAATAAATTAGGCTTATTATTAAATGATCAAACTGATATAAATAATTCTCCTCTACTCAATCTCTAGTTCCCATAATTTGTTCACCTACCTTCACCCCCTCCTATTTCATTTAGTATTTAAAGATTTTGTATTTAGTTTTATGTTATTATATTTCCACCTGAGGAAACCACTGTGTGGTGAAATAATATTATTGTGGATAACAATAAAAAGTTTTGTAACCAACCGTTTTGTGTTTAATTTCTAAATGAAGTTACAAGAATTAACAGTTTCATCGATTCACCATTTTGTTTATTGTTAGGATATGAAAAATCATTCTGTAATTCGAATATTTGAAACAGATTCCCTTCCAGTCCGTTTTTTATTTAATTAGTAGATGTATAGAAGTGTATTATTTGTTCTATCTATAGATATCACGTCAGTTTATATAGTCGACTAGCAAGGTAGACAGATATATATACAGTATACACAATGATGAAGGAAATATCGATTGGGAAATATCTTTTTCTGGGGCGGCCTTTGAAACTAAGGCGTAGTCCAATACATAATTATTCATTATTGCGAGCGTTTTGAGTATGAATGTTAAAAATATTTTGTAAGTCAGTTCGCAACAGTGTTGTTAGGTGGTAGTAATCGGTTAAAACTAGCTCGCCTATTTCCTATAATTCTATATATACGAAGGCTGCAGACAATTTACGCAAAAGAATGCTCTGAGAAACGTGGAAAAACTTTCGACAGGTTATTTATTTGGCAGGGGGTCACGAATTTTTGGCAAAACCGAAATAGAGATACGACAGATGCTGCAAAACTTACGTTCTCATTTTTATGAATGAAAACTAATTTAATAAAAAAAAAAGATTGATCCACGTCCTGGATGTTTCCATTTTGTTATGAGGGTGTTACTATTATACTAAGGGTTAATCGAAAAAAATTGGATAACATTCATTCGTTGAACAACTTCAAATTAAATATAAATATGGAATCAACAGAAACAACTACTCCGAGGGCTAATACCCCTACCGGCATTGAATTACACTGTTGATGCCGATGGATTCTTAGACGAAGATATAATATATTCAAAAAAAGAAGGGAATTAAAATCCTTTTTCGTCTAAATTTTAAGGATCACAAATCCCACATTTTAAACGCGTCCTACACAGTAGGCACAGCGTACGGAAAGCCATATCCTACGACCGGTTTAGACCTATCGGGTCTCATCAGGTGGGCACTGGCGGAAAGGCTTTTACAAGCTATATGATAAATATAAATATGGAATCAACAGAAACAACTACACCGAGGGATAATGTGGGATCTGTGTTCCTTAAAATTTAGAAGAAAAAGGATTTTAATGGGTTTCTTTTTTTGAATATATTTCAAATTAAATTTTTTAAGTGTCTAACAATTCCACATATAATTAATAATATTTAATACTACTGGTATGAGACCGTCATTTGTCTTTACGGTTATCAAAAATTGTTTTGTTGACTTTTTTTAACAGCCTCTTTGGGGCGTCCGGGCGTCCACTACGTGCATCGTCCTCGGTGCTCATTTCGCCTCGTTTAAATTTAGCAAACCACTTTTCTAGGATTAATTTTCCTGGTACAAAGTCTGAATAATATCTATCAAGCCAAGCCGTGATTTCAACAGTATTTTTTTTTCGCCAAAAAGCAATGCTTTGTTCCTTTTTATCCAGTTTTTCAAAGTAACAAAATTTCTTTCACTAATAATGCTATAACTCAGATACTAATAGTGCAACAACTGTCAAATTCATACAAGCGTCTTTTGTAGGTTAGAGCTAACTAAAACCATATGAATTTGATACTAGTTACGCCATCTATGGGTAGCCTACGGACTTTTTAGCCCGCCTGTTATATGTAGTTATTGTTTCGATTTTGCGATCCAGTTTTCTAAGTTGTCGTTCCCCACTCTAACTTAGTGAACTTAGTTAAGATAATGAGCACGTATATAAAACATCTGTTACACAGTTACTTTAGTATTGTATCACTCTTGATAATGGGCAAAACCCGAAACAATTGTCGAGTTTCAAATTAATAAATTGATGAACATTATTTCGTTTCTCTTTCTTTCTTTCACAATAGCCCAACCGCAAGATCCATTGAGTTTACTTAAAAAAGAGTCTTGACAGGAAAGATTCAGTTTTTTAATGTAACATTGGGCAGTAAAAAGAGTGACACACACCTCCACCCCATCCTAACTTGAGCCAATCTTTCCGAAAACTACAATATCTACATCTCTAACTATTTGGGAACAATAATGTAATCTAGATATTTCTCTTCGCCACTTTACTCCTGTTTCTGCTTCTAATAATTTCTCTTGCTACCGCTTCATGTTTCAGAAGGTGTCGTACCATTCCTTATTGATTTCCATAGCGGCATATGTTCTCTCAAACATTTCGTAATATCCACTCGTTTCTAACGTATTTCTAACAGTCGCCTATAACATCACATATCAAACGCTTCTACCGTTTTTTTTTTCACCCGTACAGAGCCGTGCTTCAAATTCACCGTTGGCGAGCGAGCACAGAGGTGATTCATTTTTGCTAAAAAAGAATGTTTTATGTCTTTGCACTTTTTCGATCTTAAATTATCTGACTTTCTACATATTGAAAATCAGCGACTTCTTCTAGTTTTCTGACTCCAATGTTTGTATTAGCTTTGATTCAATTTCCACAACCCTTACTTACATACCAGTATTAGCATATATGCATATCCACCTCTTTTTTTAATTATCAATAAAGAGCATCCTCAAATAATCCTTCTCGTATTCCTGGACTGATCAGGATAATTGTTTAAAACTACAATCTAATGCCTCTATATAGAAACACATCACCAAGAAATAATCCAAATTATAAATAGTGCATTAGTAGCTGCCTATAACTAAAAAGATGACAAAGCAAAGTAATATATTTCATTTCCTTTATAATTAATTATATATGTAAGGAAACGTAATATAATGAACTAATGTTAACATAAACTATAAATAACCCTGTGGAAATATTGTAGCCGTTCCATGGTTAGAACATTTATCTTCTTGGAAACTTAAAAAGAACTTTTTTAAACAGCGATGTTGCTAAATGTGAAGTTCCAGTCATCTGTTATTTATTAAAAGTGCATTCTTTTAATTACTACTTCATCTTTCAATTTTCTATAATATAGAAAATAAATAAGTAAGTAGTTAACTCAAAAGTATTTTTCTACAATAAAATAAATAGCAAATGTGAATTAACAATATTGTTTTGCTACAGTGTAGCTTCTTCAGAAATTTTGTTTTGTAGTAAACTAAGTTTTAACAAGCCACAATATTATTAGGTGAAATTTATAAAATAGTGAAGTGTATTTGCAAAGGTAGTCGTGGAGAGGTCAAAATGAAATGTAACATAAGATATCTTAATAGATTATTGCGAATATGATTTAAAAATAATGTACCATTAATATATATTTAACACTAAATAATTAATGAATTTCGGACAAAAGTATCGCTGTAGCAATTTCACGCTTAAATGGGATATTCTAAATATCAACCTACACATGTCCTTGTTTCTAAAATAAGCTCTTTATAATTCAAGCAGTAGACTTCACGCTCTTACGTATTTAAAAGTTCGTGATTTCGCGAATGCCAAAAATTTGAGAAACTGAAATACAATTTTTAGAATTTTTATAATTTATAAAGCACCACTTTTACTTGCACGAGCTAAATTACCAAAAAGATTGTTAGTAGATAATCTTTATATTAGTAACTGGTACTAAATATTTACCAATTTTGAAATTTTAACTGCGCATGTTACTTGAACACGTTTATTTTACGTTTTAGTTTCTATTTTAAACACCTTTCCTATGATTACGTAAATTCATGTAAGATGGTTGAAATATGGCTTCACTTTTCACTTTTATTTTGATGAAAAGATGTAATTGTGAATAATTTGGAATTGATTTGTTTCTTTTGTAAAAACCACATGGTAAAACAAGACGAACAATTTTATGTTTAATCGGAAAAAAGTAGGGCATAATATTAATGGTTTCTTCTGGGTTTATGTTTTAAGTGAAACGATGTTCTAAAAATACAACAATATTTTTAAATAGTTACTGAACATTGAATAGTTACGATAACTATTTTAGCTGACCAAACAGTTTTGCTGCAATTACCAGTCAGTCGTCTGGATTTAGTTTTATCCTGTAATTATTCATCGCCACATTCAGTTGTGCCTAGGCAGTTTTGAAAGCAGCGATAGTATCAAAAGCAGCTAATTAAATAAACACACGTTTTTTTGGTTGCAAAAAATTTTTATTGTCTCCACAATAATTATTTCAGCACACAGTGCCTTCTTCAGGTGGAAGAATTTTACAAACTAAATTACAATCAGAACTCTTATATAAACTAATTTACAATCTGAAGGGTAGGATAGAATGCTTTAAATATTTAATAAAGGTGAATTACAAAATTCCAGCTTGTCGTTCAAGATATATCCATTTATACACAATTTATTTATTTCTAATTGTTCTAAAAAAAATAAGGCTGTAACTTGACATTACAAGAACCTGTTTATACGAAGCGACTTCAGTTTGATTACTGATCTATCGAAACTGCCTAATAACTAAAAAGTTAAAAATAGCAATTCACGTCTGGTAGTTTTTATAAATTACTAATTAAGAACTTTTACCTAAAATAGGCACTTTCTTGCATTTTGTTTATTGAAATTAAACACAAAACAGTTGGTTATAAAAACTTTTTATTGTTATCCACAATAATATTATTTCACCACACAGGTGGAAATATAATAATTTAAAACTAAATACTAAATGAAACAGGAGGGGGTGGAGGTAGGTGAACAAATTATGGGAACTAGAGATTGAGTAGAGGAGAATTATTTATATCAGTTTGATCATTTAATAATAAGCCTAATTTATTTAATTTATTAATCTGAGTTATAATTATAACACAGAATTAAATAGAATTTTAGTAATTGCAGCCAACAGTGGATATCATACGTCATTAGTTACCAATTACTACAAAGTTAAACAGAAAAACTTTAAATTTAATCTATCATCGTGTTAAAAATAAACCCCTTTCGAACTACAACACACTCATTTATTTAGGTTCTTTTTTCAAACGTTTAGGTCACTATATTTCTAAATTTTTTAGTTCGATTATATCCTTTAAAACTAATAACACGTTAGGCAGTACAATAAAAAACAATAAAGATGTAACAGCGAAAGAATTTAAATCAGGCGTTTACCAATTAAATTGTGGGAGTTGCAATTTATCATATGTGGGTCAGACAGGTAGATGTTTTAAGGATAGGCTACTTAAACATAAGAAATCATTCGAAAATAAAAAGACTAACTCTACATACACTAATCATCTTTTAGAATAATCCCATAACTTTGATGACAATTTTAAATTATTACATGTCGAAAAGAAGGGCATAAAATTAAATTTGTTGGAATGTATGGAGATTAATAAATTAAATAAATTAGGCTTATTATTAAATGATCAAACTGATATAAATAATTCTCCTCTACTCAATCTCTACTTCCCATAATTTGTTCACCTACCTTCACCCCCTCCTGTTTCATTTAGTATTTAAAGATTTTGTATTTAGTTTTATGTTATTATATTTCCACCTGAGGAAACCACTGTGTGGTGAAATAATATTATTGTGGATAACAATAAAAAGTTTTGTAACCAACCGTTTTGTGTTTAATTTCTAAATGAAGTTACAAGAATTAACAGTTTCATCGATTCACCATTTTGTTTATTGTTAGGATATGAAAAATCATTCTGTAATTCGAATATTTGAAACAGATTCTTTTCCAGTCTGATTGAACACAATAGTTCTGTGGTTGTGGTCGTTTAGAAAATACCCGCGCGTTTTAGTTTCAATCGATTAATCAGTATGGGGGCGTCAGGTCTGGTAACATTACATAAACGGACCGTTAGCCTTCTGACATTTCTCACAGAGTTGAGTGTTCAATTGGAAAATGGGGAAGGGAAGAAATAGCGTAAGAGACAACGCCCCATAGGGTTCGATTACATTAAGAATAAAAGCAAACACGCATTTGTATCAAACAGTTTCTTTTACGTTTAATGATATTGTTTGATGTTTCGTAAAAGGGTCGTGGTCGTGACCCAAATAACGGAAACGGTTTTCTTTTCGTTTGTTGATTGCAAACACTTATGGTGGATATACATAAGTGAATTAAAAAAAAACAACAAAATTGCAAGCAATACAGAATAGAGCATTAAATGTTAGGTTTTTTAACGTTTCCAATTAAACAATTTTTTTTGCTAACATGACGTCATCAGGTCTAATTAAAGTGTATGTACCTGTGTATGAATATACATGGTATCATATACTAATAATATGGGGTGGAAGAGTTTATTAATTTCAAATTTAATTATTTACTTCGAACTGATCATTTATTAATGTAACAGTTACTTGTATGTTCTTTGATCATTTCTTCGAATGACCTTCCTGCTTGTCCAACGTAGACTTTAGACTTAGATACACATTTTCAATTATTATTACGTTATATTACGTATTTTTAATACGACCCTATCGAGTTTTGATTAATTTTCTTAAACTTTTACCAATTTTTGTGGATTCAATTGCTCTAGTTTGTGTTGCTTAAAAAAAATAAATAAATCTAAAGTTATTTACTATTACTCTTCACTTATTTGTTTGGTTACCATGATAGGACTTTTCCTACCCATTATTCTTTGAAGCGTAATGTTTAAATAAAGTATGATCAATATTTATTTATTAAAAAAAAAACGAATGGTATAAATTCGAACTTATTGAACACCTGGCTTTTCTTTTGTGTTCTGATCTATACCCATTATTTTTAAGTTTAGTTTTACTGTGGTAGGGTAGCTATAATTGATCAAAAGCTTATTGATATACAGGATCATTCAAACTGAGTGGTACACTAGACGTTTTAGGGAAACTAAGCATGTTACATATTTGAAAGTTTGGGAGTAGGGGTTATCAAGGATGATCTATTTAACTAAAATAAATACAATTTTCGGGCATTTCCGGTTATACCGGAAGTTGATGTCAACTTTCTTATTTTAAATGGAATGGTATATGATTATGATTTCGATGAATTCGTATGAAACATAAAATTTTAAGGTGACTTTGAACTAACCAACCAACTACAATGAATAGTTTCTGAGATAATTTAATTTATTGGAAAAAAGATTGCACTGTAGTCCAAACTATAAAAAATCATAACTTCCATAAAAAATGAAATGAGTTAGAATATTGAAATTAGTTATTTACTGGTTATAGCCAATTTATAAGACCAACATCATACCAAAACTAAGCTTTATAATTTGTACAGGACGTTCAGAAAAAAAATCCAAAGTTTAAAAACTTCAAACACAAATAACTTCATTTTTTCAAATGACACCTACCATAATTCATTTTGTCATTCGATTCCATTTTTTAACCTCTTTCGATAAATTGGATGTTTTCTATTCTTTATTTAAAATTTTTGAGATAAAACAGTAGAAAATATCTAAATCGACCAATAGAGGATAAAAAATGGAATCGAATGACAAAATAAAATATGCTAGGTGCCATTTGAAGAAATGAAGTTATTCGTGTTTGAAGTTTTTAAACCTTGGAATGTTTTTCTGAACGCCCTGTACAAATTATAAAGCTTAGTTTTGGCATGACCTTAACGTTAACCTTATGAGTTGGCTATAACTAGTAAAAATTTCAATATTCTAAGTCATTTCATTTTTTTTGGAAGTTATGATTTTTTATAGTTTGGGTTGCGATGCAATCTTTTTTCCAATAAATTAAATTATCTCAGAAACGATTCATCATAGACGTACAAGTTGGTTATCAAAGTCGCCTAACATTTTATATTTCATACGAATTCATTAAAAAAATATACCATTCCATTTAAAATAAGAAAATGACATCAACTTCCGGTATAACCGGAAGTGGCCGACAGTCAAATACTCCCAAATTTTCAAATCTGTAACATCCTTAGTTTCCCTAAAACGTCTAATGTACCACTCAGATTTGAATTACCCTGTATATATATAAAGGTTAGTTATTATGATACTAACTACACTAGGGTGTTCTCTTATCCATTTAAGGACCCGGAAAAAGCCAGTTTTTTACCAACGCCACCCTGAAGGGCACTCTTATAGCTTTTAATTCCTTTTTTAAATGTTGAAAGCTATAAACAGTTTAAAGCGGACGTAGTATTCGATACTTACGTAATGGAATAGAGTGTAGGTCAGTTTCTATTTCCTTTTTGAAGTTCTCCAACCGATTTCTACTGATTTCCCTGCGGCTCAATTTCCTTTGACCATCCTTTTTAAACGACGGCATTTTCACTACCGGCTCTTACTTTTAGTTTGAGATAAAAAATTAAAGCCAAAAATAACAGTACATAAACACTAACTGTCAAATATGGCAGTTATTTCGTTTTAAACCAACCGAGTGGCACACATCAATAACCAAATTTTAAAAAGGAAAATGCACAAAAATGTGAAGGGTTAATCTGAAACAAAACAATAAAAATATTTAGTTATGCTTTTAGTTATCTGACTATCTTTGGTTCTTATGTAAGTTTTTGTTATGTTATGTTGTTATATTATATAAAACTACGTATAATTTTCCATTCTAAAAATGCATCCAGAAGGACTTCGTATATAAAATCGATAGTTTTATTACTATCTAGACTTAACATAACACGTGTTGTATCGGATATTTTAATCTTATCAAAAATAAGCTATGAATCACAATTACCATTCTGTGATGGGAAAATACCCGTTGTAAAGACTAATGGGTATACAGGATAAGCAATTCAAGCAATAATACGTTTTATACTAATCTAAAAAAAATAATGATTTTGGAACTTTTAATAATTGACTGAATAAGTTAAAGACTAATATCCATTATTTATTTATTCATTTATGCATCCGTTCTATAATAATTTTCGTCAATAATTCCAATAAATACATAATTGTAAACATTGTGAATAAATAGATAATAAAAAATCTCGATTGTCAGCGTTTTTTATTACTTGTAACTAAATTATTAAAAAAATATGTAACTTTCTACCAATATGTATAAAATAGAAATAAAAATTAAGTCAATATAAAAAAGTAACAAATTATTGGTTTGATTTTTCACAAACCGAGAATTTTGGAAAATAAATATTTTACATTTGCTTTTTGCTAAGCTAGGAATGTTTTACTTCGTGGACTATATTAAAAATATAGAATATTTTTGGCTGGTTATTTTTGGCGTGTAAGTTAAGAATACCCGTCAAAAAAGTACCTGGTTAAAAATGAGCATTTATTCAGGTATGAATTACATATTTTTAAGTAATTAATATACATTTTTGGTTTTCATAGATAAGCTATCAACATTTTCAAAGTCTATCTTGTTACTTGTTGATCCATAATTCATATATTTAAGTCTGTTTGAACATTTGCGACTTTTGAAACAAAAGATAAAAATTTGATACGTTTGTTAAAAAAATCATGTTTTTATTTTGAGTTTCTATTGACAAAGTCTTCACTTTTAGTGATTGCTGGTTCATAGGTTTTGTCCACTTTTACGTAAAATATTTTACTTTTAAATTTTTAGGGTTTCATAAAAAGAAAAACAGATTAACGCACATATGTTCAATTATTTTTTGTTTCGAAAACTTTTTTCTTTGATTCAGGATCGTTCAATAAAATAGAGCAGAAAGCAATGCGGATCTAAATATCAAAGCGTACGACACACAAAGACGTGGAAACTTACTTTTTTATTTATTTATAAATTTATTGGTTAGAATAAAATATAAAATCCAGAAGAAATGTTCTTAAAGTTGAAAACTGTAACGGTATAAAAACACATAATTGTCAGCACAACACACTTGCCAACCAGACGATTTCATCCTGTAGCGGGTGCGTACTTTGCACGGGAAACACCACAACTGAGACACAAAATCCAATATGTAGTCCAATATTCTATTTAGAGCCGTCCTGCTTACTTCATTGATCGTAAAAATCTGCTAATTACTTTCGAAGGTTTTTTTCGCGTGTCTCCTTAATTCACACAAATC
This sequence comes from Agrilus biguttatus, assembly GCA_963921985.1. Classification (NCBI taxonomy): domain Eukaryota; kingdom Metazoa; phylum Arthropoda; class Insecta; order Coleoptera; family Buprestidae; genus Agrilus; species Agrilus biguttatus. The sequence continues at coordinate 7,787,738 of OY998126.1, read as the reverse complement.
CGTAGACCAGTAACTATTATATTTTGTTTGATGTACTAATTATTATAATTAGTCACAAATCATTCCGTTGTGAGTCAAACTACCGAAACAGAATTTTTCATCCAGAGATAAATTTAAGTTTTGGAAATAACTTCATAGTGAAGCAATATTGTAATGTCCATCATCTTTTAGGAACAGGCAATTGTTGAGAGATTAATTGTTCTTAAGATAAGATGGATTTTTAATAAGTTTAAAGATATACATATATGTTTATTTCCAGAAAAGTTGGTGAAAAGCAAGACTAAAAAGTATAAAGGTATAGGTCGTCTACTTTCAGTTAATCTCGCTTATAATTTTGTGATCTTTAGACACTTCAATTTTAGATTATTTTGAATTTCATTTGTTTTCTTTTGGTTCTCTCTGTGTCAAAAATTGATATAACAGTTATGGGTTCTAGCGAAAATATTATTGGACAAATAATAATCTATATTATTTTTTTTGTATTGCACTTCCTTTAACCACACTTTAGACGAGGAAAATGTAGTAGTTTTACATTACAATATTAACAAAAGTAGAAAGCTATCTCTGCTAGAAAGCTTGAAAATCAAAAGGCTCTCTCGCACAACCAAAATATTGTAAATGACCAATTAGAGTTAAGCTACATTGACTCCCCACTTATTTTGGCTAATCTCTAGTTATATATAGAGCTGTTTTAGATTTAAGTCATTAGTATTTGTTGTATTCTACTCCTTTGAAAACGGTCGCGTTGACCGAAACTTGTTAGGATTTTTCTAATAAAATTTTTTCCTTTTGTTTGTTATTTACTTCAATGAATATTATGTTATATTTTATATTACGAGGCATGTTTTTTAAGTAATTACCGTTTTCAAATTAATAAAAAACGTGTAAAAGATATCTTAACAATTTTGTTTTTACATGAAAGCCTGTACCTTAATCTACTTTTCTACATAATATCCTTCAATATAGAAGCACTTGTCATAACGTTTGACCAGTGATCAATTTTTGAATACTCTTCTCAAAGAAGTTTGTCGCCTGACTTGCATCACCATCAACGCATCACAACTATTTTGACGTCGTCAACGTCTTGAAGACGCTGACCGCCCATATGTTTGTTCAAGTGCAGGAACAAATGGTAGCCACTGGGCGCCAGATCAGGGCTGTACGGAGGATGATCTAGAGTTTCTCAGTGAAAAGATGTGATGAGATCTTTGGTCCGATTAGCCACATGCGGACGGGCATTGTCATTCAGTAAAACGATGCTCTTGTTCAACTTGCCACGTCTTTTGTTCTTTGCACGGCCCAGATTCCTTACCATTCCATCACTCATAATGTTTTGTCCGTAAACTGCATAGATCTCAGATCTCACGATGAATATCAATCGATTTTAGTCCTTTAACACTAAGGAATCGTATGACAGCCCGGACTCCGGACTTCACAATTATCGGAAGCATCTTAAACACTCAGCAAACAACGTAAACAAGGGCGAATCAGACTGTAATGGCGTCAGTGCGTAGGTGAGAGATGTAGGTACTAAATGCGCATGCGCGGAATGCTGGTCGCGGCACTGTGGCGGCAGAATTTCGAAAAGGTACTTACTTAAAAAACATACCTCGTATATTATATTATATTATATTTATAATATAGCCTGTAAAGGCCTTTCTGCCAGCGTCCATCTGATGGGACCCAATAGGTCGAAACCGGTTGTGTGATTTGGCATTCAATTTGTAGTGCCTGCTTGGTAGGACGAATTTCAAATGTGGGATCATTGATCCTTAATATTCAGACGAACAAGGATTTTAATGCCCTCTTTTTTAGAATAATAAACTGTTTTATTTTACATTCTTCTACTATAATTTTCCAAATAATTGATACTAAAACAGAAGTGTTTGTTTAATTCGACTATTCAACAGTCTAAATGTGATTTTGCAGTTCTTGATTCTAATTTTAAAGACACCAAACATTAATTACCTACGACTGTTGTAGTAAGACTACAGCCCAAAGAAACTTGGTCGTGCAAGCGTACATAGCGAAAGAAAAAGACTTTTCCTCTGATTGTGTTAGAATTTTTGGTAAATGAAGTAACTAAGGATTACAGTTTGCAGGAAACAAATGCGATAGATATTGTTATGTTATAAAATTCCACTAATTAACTAATTTAGTTCAGACATCATTAGGCAATATACTCAGACAGGAATCTTAATGATAGGCACTACGTCAATCCCTTTCATTTTTGTTAAAACCTATCAAAAAGGGCCCACGTCCAAAAATAAATAGTAATTCTTAGAAGAAAGTTTCAAGCAGTAATCTCTGTTCTATAATTTCTCGCCGCTACCCTCATTTAAGTGACAATTATCTTTATTATTAAGTGAAACTTTATTTCTATAATAAATATTTGACTAAGTGTTTAACTGAACGGTCTTCGGTTTCACGGGTTAAAACACTATTTAATTCGTTAAGTGAAAAAAGAGACTTTGTTGTATCCCAAAAGAATTCTCAAGAACTCTTACCGGATTTGAATATCTACTTGTGCATATTTCTCTGTTTTGTTATATTTCAGTAAATCGATTAACTCTTACAGAGATTGTAGATGAGCGACGGATCAATCAAAGACGTTCCGTCTGTTTCTGGTGGGTGTTGTGTGGACGTATGTGGAGAAGGTCGCTAAACTTATCGTTTGCGATTTAGCGTTGACGGAATCGTTGTATTCGCTCGAAAAGCAGATGCATTTTATTAGGTGTGTGTGTGTGTATGTATGTATGTATATGCGTATGTGAATGTATCTGTGTGAATATAAAGTACAGAAATAAAATTTATATTTAAACCGAGAAATTATCTAGGGCGTTCGAGATCGATCTGAAACATAAATATTTATGACGGCAACTTAAAACGAAAATGTTTATTTAAGACGATAGTCTTTTTCGCTAGTTCACTTCGCCTTGTACTACGAACGTGCAATTAAAATTGAAATTTCGACGAAATGGTCATTTTCACGGACGTCAGGAACCAATCGTTTAATCGTAAAACTCGGAGATTAGATGTTTCAAATGTTTATTTAAACTAATCGCTGGTACTAACAATTCTTCATTTACAATATACAAATTCCTTAACTGAAACAGAATAGAGTTTTTAAATTCGATTATTGCTTTTATTTTCGTGGAATTCCGGAAGAAGCTACACTCTAAAATACGCTTTTAGTTATAATACGTAACCAACCCTTATAGGCTGTTATGAAAGGTCGAGAATTGGACCAGCATCGAGTGCCTGGCATAGTCAGAGCAACCAAAAAAAAAAAACTTTTTTGTATTTCATTCCCACCAGCTACTCGTGCTGGTGGGCGGGCAGTCCCTCCGACCTACACTGTAGTGCAAAGCCGGAGGGTAGGGCGTAATGCATTCTTCAGCCTCATTTAAGGAACCGAGGGAATGGGTGGGTGGTGTGGTTAAGGAGAGAAAAATGAGACGGACGAAATAAAGACAGAAGAGAAGTGATAAATTATCTGTGGAATATTAATGCCTAAATGATCTAAGGAAACCACAGAAAACTTGAACTAGAGCAGCCAAACTCGGATTTGAACCGGTGACCTCCCGAATGCTAAGATGATCTAGAGCACTAGACCACGCCGCTCGGTCAGAGTAAGCACAACTGGTACAATGATTGATGCTTTGAACCTGATATTGACTCAAGCATTTTAAACGAGAATCGTCCAAACGTGGGGAGGCCAATAGAATGCCGTTCAGTGGTTAAAACATATGAATAAAAGTGTCCATTGTGAGACTCGAACCGACAACCTCAGGATTACAAGACCAGAATGTTACGTCCTGAGCCATGAAGCTCGTTCCTCATTGTTTTGCAATTGTTGTTTTCTACTGCTGACCTTCGAGTACGATGAATATAAAAAATAAAAAAATTTCGAAGATGCACATGGGTCACTGATCTAACATGAGTGGCCCGATAATGCAATTCAATAATCAGTCAACCGTTATTGCTCCTTCATTAATCGACCAACGATTAGCTGAGTTGTATCATCGAAGAAGGTATTCCAGGGAACAGTGTCAGATAGAATCTCATCTGAAATGCTATAATGTACACTTTTACTTCACCCTCTTCTGATTCAGCAATTGTCTTCGACTTTTAGAATCATTTTCGGTCTTTAACGAGCCTCAAAGGCAATAAACTTGAAGATATCTTTGTATAACGTGTCCAGAAGCCCCCTCTGTTTCAAGACAGATTAAGCAATAACCTTAAAGGTGCTGTACAAAAAATAAAATTGTCTGAACAATGACATTTGTTTTTGTGAATCTTCTGAATGGTGATACACATCTGACAAACCGAGCGGTGTGGTCTAGTGCTTAGCATTCGGGAGGTCACCGGTTTAAATCCGGATCCGGTTGCTCTAGTCCAAGTTTTCTGTGGTTCTCTTGGATCACTTAGGCAAATGCTGGGGCAGTAATATTCCACAGATAACCTTTCACTTCTCTTCTGTCTTTTGAAAAAGGCCCTACGTCCTACCCTCCGGCTTTACACTACAGTGTAGGTCGAAGGCACTGCCTGTCCACCAGCACGTATCTGGTGAGAATGAAACACGAAGAAGTTTTTTTTTAATTCTGATGAGCACCGTATTTAAAATATTATTGTCACTGGCCTGTGTGGAATCTAATATTCCTTTGTGCCATGTTAAGGCACGTGTACTGTATCTTCAGTAATCTGATAATAAATCGAAGATGTTGACAGTAGAAGGCGAAGATACGTGATACTAATATTTTAAAACCCAAAAGACCGTGAAATCTTATCCACTGATACACCAGACATGGTTTACGTTGTTTGATAGTTTCCGAGATTTTCTTGCAATCAACGCTTAACAAACAACGGTTCAAGAAACATTGAATGTTATTTCAATAAATGAATTTCGTGATCAATAATCAACAAGAATCCAAAAGGTGGTTAATAAATATATCAGTTACGATAGAAAATAGTTACATACTTAAATAATACCATTAGTACTGTAATAAAAATAAACTGCAGAGTGTCTTGCACTGATTTATTTACTGTTTCGTAAAAAGAGGGTTTAAATCAGAAGCAACATTGAAATTGTACAATGGAAAGTGTTTACAAAAGTTGACGCGATCGGGAAATTTAAAAGTTACACATGATTGTAAATTGAATTTAAAGCTTTCAGCGATTTCCATTTACTTCCAAAAAAAAATCATTGGAATCGTCTAGGTCCATGGACAGGGTCATTACCCCCTTGAGTTTCATTTCTATTGCAAACATCGTAGTTAACATTGTTTATTACTTTATTTGTATTACCAGATATACATTTCACCCCTTTTCACAAAAAATGGTTGCATTTCACTCCATGATCCACAGATTAATAAATATCCCGTTAGATAAACAAAACTATGAAAAAGAACTTAAAATAATACTAACAATAGCTGTAAACAATGGATATTCTCCTAATGTTGTTTATAATATTCTTTTTAAAAAAATCAAAATCAAATTACAAACTCAATTTACCCCCTTGTTTCCAATAAAAATACGAAATTTGTTTCTTTATCTTATTTAGGAAATATTTCCACAAAAATTAGCAAAATTATAAAATACAATAATGATATTTCAGTGTCTTTCAAAGGCAATAATTCTATAGGTTCTTTTGTTAAAAAAATGTAAAGACAAAACTAAAAAAGTTAAAAAATCAGGTGTTTACTTACATGTAAAGACTGTGATAAGGTGTATATTGGGCAGACGGGCAGACCTTTTTATGAAAGAATATAAGAACATAGAAATTATTAAAAAAAAAAAAAAAACAAAAAACCTCAGTTTATTCAGAGCGCTTAATTAATTTAGAATATAACTTTGATGAATATTTTAAAATTCTTCATACTGATAATAAAAGCAGGAAACTTAATTTGTTAGAACAATTGGAAATAAATAGATATCTAAAAACGGACACTATATTGAATGACCAATCACAGGGAAACATTTCGCCTCTCCTTAATCTAAATTTACTACCTAAGTTAGTATTTAACTAACTATAAGTTTGTAGAATGTATATACACCTGATGAAGCCACAGTGTGGTGAAACAATATTGTAGTGTACAATAAATAATTTCTTCTTCAAAACCTTTTCGTTTTATTAAATTTATATTTTAAAATACATTACTGGTTTTAAAAACAAAAATTAATGTATGTATATAGATAGAATTGTACTAATCTAAATGTATATAAAAGTGTTTAATGACACGCAGCATGTTTTTAAGTTGAGTCATTAGTGAGTAACACCGAGCAAAAGAAGGGTGCTTATAAGTAAACATTGGACAATTAGATATTCGAATTAACTAAATTTATTTCCACCATAAATATATATCACAAACAAAATTCGTATAGTACAATCGTGTGTTGGAACTTACTTTATATGATATAGACGAATTGTTATCACAATAATCATTGGGGATGTTTTCCTCGTCAGATTAAATAAAATATTCTTGTAAATTTCGTGTAAAAAAAGTCTCGCTTATTTAGAGAAAAAATTATTATTTGCATGATTTTTCTGAAAATTCAGATTTGGTGAATACGCCGGGAATTTTAAACAACATATTCCATCTATCAGGCAAATAATAAGAACTAAAACTTTAAACTAATAGTGAAGAAAAAGAGCATGAAAATGCTTTATTCGTAATATGTTTAATATAAGGCAATATGTTCGAAATCACAATTCACACTTGATAGTTTCAATTAATTGATAATCAATCCCCTAATGTTGTATATTAAATATTTTAAATAAATTAAACTATTCAATTGGGGTATGTTTCCTTGTTAGTGAAGGGATGAATCTATTATTAAAATGCGTATTCCTTTTTGCATTTTTTAAAACATTAATTTTTACATCATATCCTAATATTTTAAACGTACACTTTTTCACAAAGCACAAGAAAGAAAATAAAAGGACATGTTTCACTAGTTTATTTATCAACTCGACAAATTTGTTTCGGCATAATAAGGCCATTTACAAGAGAAATACAGATGATTACTAAAATTAAGTAACTACTCGCTGCTATTTAAGTAATTACAAAATGAAAAGTAGAAGGGGCAGTTATAGGTGGTTAGTTCTAATTGATTGTTAACTAAGTTAAGGTTATTTATTATAGCTTTCTTAATTTCATAATTTTCTAAAAGAGACAATTTTCTTGATTTGGGAATCTTTGAATGTAGAAGTTTGAAATTATTTACATCTAGGGAATGACCTAACTCAACACAATGTTCAGCTATCCCACTGGAATTATATTTTTTGTTTCTTATAGCCGCATCATGTTCTGAAATGCGTTTACCGATAGCCCTGCCTGATTGTCCAATGTATGTAGCGTCACAATTGTTACCAAAAACTTGATAGATACCCGATTTACCCACTTTTGTTTCAATACTTCGTTTATGAATTACGAGATAATAGATAATGCCGATTTGACTTTTAATTTATCATTTTTTTTACTTTTAGTTTGTTGCCGTTAAGTAATTAATATGATGGGGTAAATATTGCGTGATCTGCTTCATTTACAAAGTTAACAGAAACTTAATTTATTAATGCTAAGATAAATACAACGGAACACGTATTAATATGGTACCTAAAAGGTAATAATTTTCCTTCTGATAATTCTTTAAGATCAAAATAATACAAAAAAGAAGAGAATTAGAAATTTTGTTTTTTAAACGTTGCTCTATTAATTGTTATCATCATAATAATGTTGTCTTTAATTTACATGCTTTATTAAGTTATTAACCTAGTCACGAAATAGCTATTAGGAACAACAAGGGAAAACTCCAAAATGTTAATTAATGTTTTATAATATTCGAATTGCATTTTTTCTAACTTTTACTCACGTAATTTTATATCAAATTGATCTTTTTTTATTACCTTGTCTCTACATAATAAAATAATTGTTTATAGGACACACACGTTATAGGATAATAAGATCCTTGATTTTGTATCTTTTAATCTTTAACACGTACAATTTAATTGAGCAATTAGATCTACAAGCCAACTTTCTTCTTTAATTAACTAAAACTAAAATCATTAGTTACATTAATATTATATTAACATTAATATTATTAGGTATGATGAAGTTATATTAACGTAATTTATTATAGTATTTTGTACCATTCTACTCACCAAAGCAATAATTAGCTTTTTCAAAAAAAAAAAAAAAGAAAAAGAAGGCATTGAAATCCTTGTTCGTTTAAATACTAAGGATCAAAGAGCCCACATTTGGAACGCATCCTACCGAGTTGGCGCTGCGAACCGAAAGCCAAATCCCTCAACCGGTTTCGACCTATCGGTAGGCGCTGGCAGAAAGGCCTTTACAGGTTATATGATAAATTTAAATATGTAATCAACAGAAACAACTACTCCGAGGGCTTATACCTCCACCGGCATTGAATTAGTTGTTTCTGCCAGCGCCCACCTGATGAGACCCGATAGGTCAAAAACCGGTTGTGGGATTTTGCTTTCGGTTCGCAGTGCCTACTCGGTAGGACGCGTTCCAAATGTGAGATCTTTGGTCCTTAATATTTAGACGAATAAGTATTTTAATGCCTTCTTTTTTTAAATATGTTGTCTTCGTATAATAATCTTTCAGAATCAACAATGTAATTCAATGCTGGTAGGGGTATTAGCTCTCGGAGTAGTTGTTTCTGTTGATTCCATATTTATAATTAAATTTTTATTTAAAAAAAGTTGTCTTATTAGATAGTGATTTTTGAAGATGAACCATTTCAGCAAAGTGTTGCTTTAAGAAACTGATACCAATAAAAATCTAACAGTTGACCATTGTTTTCGGTTATCATAAGATGCAATCTGTAGTTAACAATTCTAGGAATATACAACAACCTTTTCTTGTTACCAAATATTTAATGGTTATACAAAATATGTAGTTTTCTGAAATCTGGGCAATGAATTTCAATTTTATTAGGAATTTCATTTACAAATGCCAAAAGAAACTCGATTTTTATCGCTATTAAAACAATTTTTATGGGTTTTTTATTTCTTGTGGAATAAAAATAACAAAAGAAGTTCAAAAATAGGTACACTAAAAAAATATAATGTTTATTTAAGCATAATTTCATTTTTATTTTTTATCGGTAACTTTATTTCCCGACAAAGGTCGCGGTTGTCGGTCAGTAATCCTTGAATTAAAAATGCTAATTATTTTAACAAGTATGTTGTGTAGAGAGATGAGATTCTGGAAGGAATTGAAGATTCAGATACAAACTTTTAGTAGGCTTATTGCCAACGTCCAATCAGTATAGGATAACAATTTCGTTTATCGCTCTCAAAAGTTTAAGTTTTAAGTAAAATTTTCTTCAGAAGTTTTTAGTTTTATGTGAATCTGCGTAAGTACTATTTCTCTATTTATTATTATTACTTAATTATCCAAAAATGTATCAATAAAAAAAAGTACTTCTTTATATCATAATAGACAAAAATGTTTATTTCAAAATAAAACAAAACTGTAGGCAAAAACCAGCGGTGGTACGTGGGTAATAATAACTAAGGCTCTCCGACTAGAAAAATTTGTCTGAATTTGATCTGGTCAGGCATGCCTTATGTGCCCGATCAAGATGAAATAAGTCATAAAATGCAAATTAATACTGATATTGTTGATGGTATTTCCTGATAAATACCTGACGTTTTCAAAAACTTTATATAATTAAAAGTAATGGTAATGCTAAATACGATAAATGAATAAACACTACTTTGTTTATTATCACTTTTTATTTTCAAATCCTTTTCACTATAGTTTCGACAAGTAGCTTCTCATTATCAAACAAATGATTCAAATTGAATGAATACAAACAGATGCACAGTGATGTTTATATATATTTTGGAAATGCTATTAATTATTAAATGTACTGAATAATACTGAGTGGAACAAATCTACCTGGTCGTTTAACAAATTATTTTCCGAAATTTTTGATGCTTTATATATTTCTAATGATTCTAAAATATTAAGTTTAAAGCCTTTATTTAGATTATGAATAATTTTAAGATTTTGTATAGTAGGAAACTGATGACCTGTTTCTAAAATATGGTTTGCAAAATTGGAATTATCTTTTCCTAATCTAAATGATCTAAAGTGTTCATTATAACGAGTTCTAAATGACCTTCCAGTTTGGCCTCAGTAAAAGGAATCACATTCTGTACATTCTAGCTTATAGACTCCAGTTTTGTAAAAAATTGTCAGTTTTATCTTTTGAATTAAAATGTATGTGTTTGTCTTTTACTTAAGCCAAACTGGAAGGTCATTTAGAACTCGTTATAACGAACACATTCGATCATTTAGATTAAGAAAAGATAATTCCAATTTTGCAAACAATTTTTTAGAAACAGACCATCAGTTTCCTACTATAGAAAATCTTAAAATTATTCATAATCTAAATAAAGGATTTAAACTTAATATTTTAGAATCCTTAGAAGTATATAAAGCACCAAAATTTCCGAAAATAACCTGTTAAGCGACCAGGTAGATTTGTTCCACTCAGTATTATTCAGTACATTTAATAATTAATGGCATTTCCAAAATATATATAAACACCACTGTGCATCTGTTTATATTCATTCAATTTGAATCATTTGTTTGACAATGAGAAGCTATTTGTCGAAACTATATTCAAAAGGATTTGTGAATAAATAAAGTGATGATATAAACAAAGTAGTGTTTAATACAATTTAAGTTTTGTACGGTGTATTCATTGTGAAAAAACATATTAAATAAATGGTTAAAAACAAACACTTGGTTATTTTTCACAAAATTTATTATCAACTCGACAATATTGTTTCGACGAAATTTCGTCATTCTCAAGAGTACAACAAAAATATACTAAAGTTATAATAGGTTCTATTCTAGTTTATACCTGGCTTTGGGGTTTTACCCAAATTACACAACAGGAGGGGTGTATTGTTGTTATACAGATCCGTTTGTAAACAATGTGATGCTTTTTATATTGGACAATGTGGTAGAGCTGTTAAAACATGTTTAAATGAGCACTTATATAGCATTGTGTCTAAGAAGAATTGTACAGGAATGTCAGAGCATGCCTTAAATTATAATCATAATATAGATACAGATAATACAGCCATATTACATATCCAACATAAAAGTAAAAAATTAAGCATTCTAGAAAACCTAGAAATAAGAAAAGCTATTTTAAATAAACAGAATATCGTAAATTTATAAACGGAACTGTATAATAACAATACACCCCTCCTGTTGTGTAATTTGGGTAAAACCCCAAAACCAGGTATAAATTGGAATAGAACCTATTATAACTTTAGTATATTTTTGTTGTACTCTTGAGAATGACGAAATTTCGTCGAAACAATATTGTCGAGTTAATTCCATAATGAAATGAGATTTATATTTAATACTTTACCTACTACTAACATATTTAATAATAAAAACACAATTGTTTATTAATTATTTCGGTACACTGTTGTGCCTTCTTCAAGTGGAAAATTTTTTTTTGTTTAAAAATTTCTGTTTGTGCGGACTTTTGGATTTAATTTAGTAATCATTAATGTTCGTTAATTACCTATGTCAAGTATCAGAATAATTGTAACTAATTTATTTTAAATTAAATTGTCGTCATTGTTGCGCAATAGGTTCATAAAAGCAGTGTAATTATAATCATTGAATTATGTAAAAATGCATTTTATAACATGCTTACAAGTTCGACACGGTTTCGTATTATGCAGGTAAACAAATTTATCGTATGTATATTTGTTACCTTGATGAAGACACTCTGCAATGTTATTGTAAAGTTACCTAGTGTTCTGTGAAGCATAATATAAGAACAGTGTAACTTTTTGTTCCAATAAAACAAAAATAAAAGCAGAAACTTTCAATTTCAATATGTAAGTAATAAATAATAAGTACCCATATTTGCTTACTTAACTTTATATATATATATTTATTATTGAAAGTTTTATCTCACCATTATTTAAATAAAAATGCATAATTAAAGCAATACTTTGCCTTGTATAAGTTATAAAGAAACAGCAAATATATATTACATATGTATTTGAATCGAAAATTACTATCATAAAAAATAAAACACAAAATTTGAACAGTAATACCAATTAAAATTTTCTTAAGGGTTTTTAGTTTAGTGTGTAGATTTTAGATTATTTATTAGTTACATGCATATAAATAAAAATAAACTTAAACACAAAACAGTTAGTTACAAAACTTTTTATTGTTATCCACAATAATATTATATCACTACACAATGGCTTCCTTAGGTGGAAATATAATAACTTAAAACTTTTTTTTTTGTTTATATTATCCTCGAGGAGGGGAAATCTTCAAAAGACACCCCCGAGAGGGTAGTGTCGGATTCACCGTAGTGCCTACCGACTAAAACCCCTCCTCGAGAAGGGAGCTCAACCCGAAGGTTATACATCCCTGGGAGAAAGGGGGAGGGAAAAAGGGATTGGGTTTGGTGGAGGGGTGGGAGGAATCGCAGATGGTTGGGTGGGCACTCGCGCTAAAAAGCGAAACTAGATTTCTGGCCGTGAGCGGGTGGGGGGTAGCTGCTCATTCTAGAAGGTGACAAGGCCTTCTAAAACGGTCATTTGGTTTGGGGACAATGGCAGAAAGTGCCGAGACGGACGGGTTCGGGTGACCCGTCACTGAAGTGCGAAGGCTCGCTGCGAAACTGAGTGCAGCTTCGGGGAGTGAAGGGAGACCGGTTTCTTTCAGAATTTCTGAATTTCTGACGAACCAGGGATAGTCTAGTGCGGAGCGAAGAATCCGCATGTATGTGCCTTGTAGAATCTGAAGGCGGCGGGGAGTTGCGCATCCTCAGATGGGAATGGCATATGTACAAGTACTCCCGATGATCGCGTTAAACGCGCGGATTTTTGTACGGGGAGATACGGATTTGTTCCTGAAGAAGGATTTGAGTGCGATAAAGGCACCTAGGGCTTTGTTTCGGGTCGCTGTTAATTGTTCGCGCCAGTTTAGCGTTCTGTCAAAGACAACGCCAAGATAAGTGACGGAGGTACTCCATTTGATGGAGTGGTTGTTGAACATGATTGGGGGTGGTGTACGACGCCTACGAGAGAAGAAAATTGCTTCTGATTTGGTCTCGTTAATGGAGAGTTTCCATCTCCGGTACCAGCTCAGAAGCAAGGGGAGAACTTTTTTATGTTTATCGGAAAAAAGTAGGGCATAATATTAATGTTTTTTTCTGGGTTTATGTTTTAAGTGAAACGATGTTCTAAAAGTACAACAATATTTTAAAATAGTTATTGAACATTGAATAGTTACGATAACTATTTTAGCTGACCAAACAGTTTTGCTGCAATTACCAGTCAGTCGTCTGGATTTAGTTTTATACTGTAATTATTCATCGCCACATTCAGTTGTGCCTAGGCAGTTTTGAATGTAGCGATAGTATCAAAAGCAGCTAATTAAATAAACACACGTTTTTTTGGTTGCAAAAAATTTTTATTGTCTCCACAATAATTATTTCAGCACACAGTGCCTTCTTCAGGTGGAAGAATTTTACAAACTAAATTACAATCAGAACTCTTATATAAACTAATTTACAATCTGAAGGGTAGGGTAGAATGCTTTAAATATTTAATAAAGGTGAATTACAAAATTCCAGCTTGTCGTTCAAGATATATCCATTTATACACAATTTATTTATTTCTAATTGTTCTAAAAAAAATAAGGCTGTAACTTGACATTACAAGAACCTGTTTATACGAAGCGACTTCAGTTTGATTACTGATCTATCGAAACTGCCTAATAACTAAAAAGTTAAAAATAGCAATTCACGTCTGGTAGTTTTGATAAATTACTAATTAAGAACTTTTACCTAAAATAGGCACTTTCTTGCATTTTGTTTATTGAAATTAAACACAAAACAGTTGGTTATAAAAACTTTTTATTGTTATCCACAATAATATTATTTCACCACACAGGTGGAAATATAACAATTTAAAACTAAATACTAAATGAAACAGGAGGGGGTGGAGGTAGGTGAACAAATTATGGGAACTAGAGATTGAGTAGAGGAGAATTATTTATGTCATTTTGGTCATTTAATAATAAGCCTAATTTATTTAATTTATTAATCTCCATACATTCCAACAAATTTAATTTTATGCCCTTCTTTTCGACATGTAATAATTTAAAATTGTCATCAAAGTTATGGGATTATTCTAAAAGATGGTTAGTGTATGTAGAGTTAGTCTTTTTATTTTCGAATGATTTCTTATGTTTAAGTAGCCTATCCTTGAAACATCTACCTGTCTGACCCACATATGATAAATTGCAACTCCCACAATTTAATTGGTAAACGCCTGATTTAAATTCTTTCGCTGTAACATCTTTATTGTTTTTTATTGTACTGCCTAACGTGTTATTAGTTTTAAAGGATATAATCGAACTAAAAAATTTAGAAATATAGTGACCTAAACGTTTGGAAAAAGAACATAAATAAATGAGTGTGTTGTAGTTCGAAAGGGGTTTATTTTTAACACGATGATAGATTAAATTTAAAGTTTTTCTGTTTAACTTTGTAGTAATTGGTAACTAATGACGTATGATATCCACTGTTGGCTGCAATTACTAAAATTCTATTTAATTCTGTGTTATAATTGTAACTCAGATTAATAAATTAAATAAATTAGGCTTATTATTAAATGATCAAACTGACATAAATAATTCTCCTCTACTCAATCTCTAGTTCCCATAATTTGTTCACCTACCTCCACCCCCTCCTGTTTCATTTAGTATTTAGTTTTAAGTTATTATATTTCAACCTGAGGAAGCCACTGTGTGGTGAAATAATATTATTGTGGATAACAATAAAAAGTTTTGTAACCAACTGTTTTGTGTTTAATTTCAATATGGAGTTACAAGAATTAACAGCATCATCGATTCCACTAAAAATAAACTTTACAATAATAAATTGAACACATACAAGAACAACTTAACTTAACCAAGATAAAGTCAAATAAATGTTAATTAAAACAAGATTCAAGGAAAAGTAGGAGAAGATATTCACCGTAATTCAAAGAATAACAAATTATATTATTATTGACCAGCAAAACATTATATACAATACTGAAAACATTGCACAACTTCATTCGTTAAAGTAAAAATTGTTTTAAATGCTATACCAAATGCTAATATATTTCTAAAGTTTTACATTGAACTTGACATCTTACTTTTTATACCTGAGTTGTTTTTATTTTTACTTTTATAAAACAAATTGCTCTGTTTATGCAAAATAATGTGCTGTATAATGTACATAATGTACTATGTACAGGGCCGGATTGTCGTAAAGACAAATGAGGCAAATGTCTAGCGCTTGGTCAAACTGTCCATTTGATTTTTTTTATGGTTATTGTAAATTCAAAAATCTAAAGAAAACGTGTTCTTATATTTCTTCTTATATAATAATTTTGATTTTTTTATAGCTATATAAATAATATTAACAGCATGTATCCTGCGAAATATTCTTAATATCTTTTGCCGGTTAAAAGATGTCTAGGGTCCCAAAGTGGATTAATCCGGCCGTGACTAAGTAACACATGGGCTGAAAAGTCCCGGGTTTAACAAACAAAACACGGTCCTTTATTGTTCAAAATTGGCTTCAAACATCAAGAGCAACACAATCATTCCAGCGCCGCTATAACATTTCGATACCACTTTTGTATAAAAAAGTATCTTTTGCCTCAAAACAATAGCCAGTAGTCGCTGGGAGTCAAATCCGGAGAATATGGTGGATGTGGGAGCAATTCGAAGTACAATTCATATAGTTTTTCCATTACTTTGTGACACGGTGCGTTGTCTTGATGAAACTTTCAAAATTTCAGCCTTCAAAAACGATATATAATTACTACAATTCACTGTTGATGGTATTTCCCTCCTCAAGATAGTCGATGAATATTACACCACGCACATCTCAAAATATCGAGGCCACAACCTTTACAGCCGATTGTTGTGCTTTCGACGAGCTTTTGTGCCTTGGACGATGTTTACCAGTTGCTGTCCACTCAGATGACAATCGTATTGATTCCGGAGTGAAGTGATGGATCCATGTTTCATCCATTGTCGACATCAACATATCGACGCAAAAAATCCGGTTTGTTACGTTTAAACATGGCCATACACTGATCAGAATCATCAACACATTCTTGTTTATGGTCAACAGTGAGCAAACCCGACACCCACATTAGCCATGAAATATAACATAAAGCCAATACGTTCCTTTGATATCTTTACAATGTGAGGTAACTAACGCAATTTCACTTTTCATCAATTCATTCAAAACGATTTTGTGGATTTTTTTACGTTTTCTGGTGTACCACTACATTTGGGTGTCCACTGTATTCTGCATCATCAGTGTATCAGTGTCTCTACGACCACGTTTGAAGTCGGCAAACCAACGTTTTATTTTGTTTCGGTTGTTTCCGATGGAGGGGAGTCTCCATGATACTTTTCAGACCATGCTTCGCTTGAACGGTATTTATTCCCATCAAGAAGCAGTGTAAAATTAAAACACGAAATTGTTTTTTATCCATTGTTTTGAAAATAACAAAAGTAGCCAGATAAAGTCACTTTTAGCACAATAACTCACAAACTAATGAATAGAATATCATGAAATTTAACAGCTGTCTTTTGAAAGTTAGTACTAACAGAAAAAAAGGCAAATGCAATAAAACTAGCGCCATCTATGTGTTAAGCCCGGGACTCTTCAGTCAATGTGTTAGTAAAAGTCAATACATAAAGGATCATATTTTTTTACAGAGTTAAAATGGAATTAACAACAGCTACAGTAATGTCTTTATTATCTTTTGTGGGATGGTTAGCCTTTCCGGTATTTTGGATGTTAAAAATTTGTAACAGAAAAAAGCTCCCGCCAATGGAGGACGATATTTTAAGGGTCAGCGCCACCAAACTGGCCTATTTAATAAGAAATAGAAAGGTATAAAATTAAATTAAGTTAATTACCAAAGTGTACTTTCTAATTCGTTAAAAATGGAGAAATGATCTCATGAATCTTCTAAGAATTATCTTAAAATGTTGTCAGATGTGTTTAGAGTTGATTAGAAATTCCTTTGTTTCAAGGTAAATATTTATAAACATATATTAAGTAAATGTGGTACCTCAATGATTGATGAAACATTATAAATAAATATAATATAATAATTATATTATAAACCCAAAGAAAACACAAAAAAAGATGTTATAATCTCAAATGCTTCTACTGTGCCCAGTTATATGTTACCAGAAAGTTCTTGTAACTTTCGATATTTTATGTAAATTAAATAACAATAAAAACAGTAGGCATTTTCTAATAATAATTCTAAATTATACAAACATTGAACCCAAACTAAAAAACACATTCGTTTTTATGCATATACATTTCATACGTACATCTATATATGTATATGGAGGTCACTATCGTTAATTCACCTTCTTATGTCTCATCGTGAAGGTAACAGTAATTAGATACAGAATCATTATATTTACTATATTTCGTGTTTATTCTACTACAATTATCATAAACTTACCAGAAAATTATACTCTATTAATAATGTTAACATCACGAATGATATTCAATCATCATAACAATCAATATAAATTGTAATTAAATTGGATACAGAGACCTGCATCATAATGTCTCTCAATCAAAACAAAATAATTGATAATTAGAAAGCATTAAAAAACTAAATGTCAAAATGTTAAAAGAATCATATTTATGTTATAACTTCAATTGAATTGTCTGTTGGATAATTATGAAACATCATTTAAATTAAATGAAAATATATATAAACAAAATGCTTTTAGATGTTTCAAATATGTTTATTAACACACTCTATATATGTTTCGACTTCCGAAGTCTTTCTCAAGAGTAATAGATATTTACTAAATTTAAACTGTAACTTAATGTTATTTATACAAAAGTCAAAAAATATTTATAGTTAGGTATTGCAAGTAATAAGATGTACAGGTACAAGTATATTAGAGGTAGTTATACAAAGGTATAGTTATTTAGGGAAAAACCCTTGTCGGGTTGTAATTCTTCAGAAATTGGTCAATCACCGGTGTGTCTTGGAACTCGGATTTATGATTTGTTATGTTACAATTATTTCTAAAGGCTTTTTTAATTTCGAACTGCTCTAAAATATTTAGACGTTGACCTTTATTTTCTATATGTAATAGGTTGAAGTTATCTCTGTCGATTTTATGGCCATTTTCTAAGCAATGTAGGCTTATGCCTGTAGATACCTTTTTGTTTTTTATATCTTTTTCGTGTTCTTTTAAACGTATGTTGAAATTACGACCTGTTTGACCAATGTAAAAAGAATTACAATCTTTACAGTTCAGCTTATATATACCACTTTTTTGTAATTTATCGGTTTTTTGTTTGTTAAAATGCTTTTTAAATTAGTTTTATTGATCAAAATTGTTTTTATTCCTGATTTTTTTAATTCAGTACAAATTTTGTTGTTATTATTACTAGTATAATTAATTAATCTGAATTGTTTGTCTTCTTGTTTACACTTATAAAATTTGCTCAAAATTAGTTTTTTCTTTTTGTTTCTAATCAATTCATCAATTAATTCAGTTTTATATCCGTTATTCTTAGCAATAATTTTTATAATGTCAAGTTCTTTCTTATAATTCTGTTGGCTTAATGGGAAATTTAATAGTCTGTGAATCAAACTGTGAAAAGTTGAAAGTTTTATTTGCCAAGACTGTTTTGATCTTGCGTGTATGATGGCGTCAGTACTTGTGTTTTTCCTATAAATATCATAATGAAGTTTATTATCTATAATTTTAAAGTTTACATCTAGAAAATTCAGATCTTGATTTACATCTTAGGTTTCCATTGTAAATTTAATTCTATTATTCAATTTTTTGAGGTAATTAAGAAATTGATTGAGTTGTCTTTCTGTTCCTGTCCAGATACAGAAGATATCGTCAACGTAGCGTGCCCAGTAAAATATGTTATTAGTTAAATTATGTTTATTGTTATTTTCAAAATGATCTTATTACTTGCAATACCTAACTATAAATACTTTTTGACTTTTGTATAAATAACATTAAATTACAGTTTAAATTTAGTAAATATCTATTACTCTTGAGAAAGACTTCGGAAGTCGAAACATATGTAGAGTGTGTTAATAAACATATTTGAAACATCTAAAAGCATTTTGTTTATATATATTTTCATTTAATTTAATTATGTTATAACGTTTAATTTACAATATTAAGGTCTCGCTTTAGATTTCATGTGAGGAAATTATAAAAGCTTATATTAAAAGGATAAATCAAGTAAATCCAATTATTAACGCAGTCGTTGAAGACAGATTTCAAGAAGCAATCATAGAGGCAAAGTCCGTAGATAAGCTGCTATCAGAAACAAAGTTATCTGAAGAAGAACTGTGGAAGACGAAACCTTTACTTGGCGTTCCTCTGACTGTTAAAGAGAGCTGCATTGTCAAAGGTACAAACTCACAAATATTTTCTACCGATTCTATAAATTACTGTAGTTCTTAGGCTTTCACGGCCGGCGTATGTCGATACAGTGAGGGCTGTTTTGCCGTGGTCCATGGATTTTTTTCCAGACGTTTCGCCGTGTTTTGGTGACATGGCAAGTGCTTGGTGATGATCATTAGTTACGACCAAGCATGATGATCATCATCAGTTACCACCAAGCACTTGCCAAGTCATCACTGAAGATACCGTCAGCAAAGAACGACGAAACGTCTGGAAAAGAAAAATTCCATGGACCACGGCAAAACAGCCTGGAAGTATACACTGCATCGATTCTATAAATTCTTTTGGATACTACTTTGAAATGTTGCAAAACTTATAAGATTGTTTCAAGAAATATATTATGTAGACACGACCATTGCTTCACAGTACTGCTACAGCTTCTTCAGGTGAAGATTTGGCAAACTTAATCTACGGTACCTACAGCTAATTTATATTTACACAAGTTTATGGTGGGGAGTGGTTTTACAACTAGTTTCCGGGTTAACAAAGTCAACAGGTTTTTGTTTTGATTTTTGTATCTATTAATATCCAAACTTTCTAAAAGATCTAGTTTTAATCCTTTGTACTGAATGTGAAGGATTTCGTATTCATGTATTCATGATTAAGTCATGATAGTAGTAATTTAAATGTTCAGCGTAAGCTGACTCGGTTCTTTTGTTGATAAAATCTTTACAATGTTCGAGTATACGTATCTTGAATGATCGACCTCTCTGTCCTACATATACCTTTTCACAATCCGGGCAACACCTGAATTACATTGTCTGGGTGTTTTACATTTGTTTTCACCTAAAAAATGGTTTATTTTAAAGGAAACGTAACTATTGTTGATATTTTGGATTTTTTTGCTACACTAACTGTTATATTACCTAGACTAGCTGTGCTCGCAACTTCGTCGGCGCGGAATTTAACAAAAAAGTTATACGCGTTCTGAGCCCGCACGACAGGCAGTCTTTGTGATATTCTGTCTGTTTGTTCCGGCTAATCTCTGACACGGCTGAGCCGATTTTGAAGGGACTTTCACTGGCATATAGCTAATGTAATAAGGAGTAACTTAGGTTACTTTTATTTTAGAAATTAATAATTTATTTTAGAAATTAATAATTTATTTTAGAAATTAATAACTACTTGTTAACGATAAATGAATAAACACTACTTTGTTTATTATCACTTTTTTATTTACAAATCCTTTTGACTATAGTTTCGACAAATAGCTTATCATTGTCAAACAAATCATCAAAAAGACTAAATAAAAAAGTGATAATAAATAAAGTAGTGTTATTCATTTATCGTTAAGATGAATTATCACAAAGTAACGGCTGAATCAAACCAATTTTTAACTATTTATTAATAATAATAGTTAATTTCTAAAATAAAAATAGCCTATGTTACTCCTTATTACATTAGCTATCTGTCAGTGAAAGTCCCGTCAAAACCGGTCCAGGCGTTTCAGCAATTAGCCGGAAAAAACAGATAGACACAAAAATTTAAAAAAATGTTATTTTGGTATATGTAGCATGTATACATCCATATGCATTTAGTAAAAAGTCAAACAAACACTCCAATTTTATTTATCTGTATAGAGAAGTTAAACGGTTAAAGTTTTTTAATTTAACTTTTACGTTAGGGAAGTTGGAGTTTCTGTTTGAGTTCGCTATTTAATATACTATAGACTAACTGATTAGTGTAACCATTATTTTGAGCTATTTATAACAATTCTAGTGTTTACTTATTGAAATACGTATCGGTTTCAACAAGTAAATAATATAATGTTTATAAGACTGTTTGAAGAGGACTCGATATTCGTATTTGATGACCGTCGCCCTGGATTAATTCTCCTTCTTTGATTGGAATCCTCAGAAAACGTGGCGAGGGCGTAGAATTCCTCGTTGCGGGTAGATATCTTTAGTCGAATGATTCTACCTTCTTTTTGCTTGCTAAAATACGAGTCCGCAGATGGACGAGAGCTAATCCTGGGCCACGGTGAACTCCCTTTAAATAACCTCGGCTTTGTAAGCCTTAGCCTTTTTATCATATAAGATTGTCCTTTTCTAATGCTTAAAATATCTTTAAGGATTAAGTGCAAGCGTGGGTTCTCTTAGGTATAAGGGTAAAAAGGCAGTAGATGATGGGGAGGTTGTTGCCAAAGTTAGGAAAGCAGGGGCTATACCACTTCTGGTGTCCAATACTCCAGAAATGTGTATGGGATGGGAATCAACCAATCATATTACAGGAAAATCTTACAATCCTTATCATCCTGCTCATTCAACAGCTGGTTCATCTGGAGGAGAGGTAATACACTTACACTGTTGGTCACATTTAATTCGGTTTTCTGGGCAATTAAACAAAATATTTCTTAGGATTACAATTTTGCTATTACAAGCTGTTTTGGTAACATTAAAAACATTCCAAAATTTTGAATTCAAAAGTTCAAATAAGTGAACGATAAAAATAAGAAGCTCTTGGTTTGTTCCACAAAATATAATTGAAAATCTGTCACACGTTTTTCGGTTGTTACACCATTGTCGAAGAATCTTAGACTAAAGATACATTTGGTATTTACAATCTGATTGTGTTGCTATTAATAGAGGGGAAACCCCAAAATCTAGTTTAGTCATTTACCTTTATTTAGGTTGTGTAGAAGTTTTATGTTGTTGGTATCTAACGAATGCAATTGTCGGCTGTACCAGTAAATTTGTTGCCATTTTTTATGGCCTTTTCATGTTCATACACGCGTTTTTTAAAAGCTCGACCGGTCTGTCCATTACTAATGAATAAATAGATTTTTGGGTTTATCCCCAAAACAATTAAATTGTAAATACTAAATGTAGTTTAAGACTATTCGACAATGGTGTAACAACCGAAAAACGTGTGAGAGATTTTCAATTATTTTTTATGAAACAAACCAAAAATTTTCTATTTTTATTTTTCAATAATTTAAATATGCTTCAAAATATGCCCAGCGAAACATCAGCTATCAAAAAAAAGTCAGTAATAATGACGATATTAAAAAATTAGTATATTTAGGCCGCTTTGGTTGCATCAGGTGCTTCTGTTATTGGAATTGGTTCAGATCTTGCTGGATCAATTCGTCTTCCAGCCCATTTCAATGGAGTTTTTGGACATAAACCCTCGCCAAGTAAGTTTGACCTAACATTTACTACAAATATTTAAATTTATTTATATTTTACGTTAGGAGTTTGTTCCATAAAAGGGCATATTCCATATTCTTCACACGATTCTTTCGTGGAAATGCTATGTATAGGACCCCTTACTAGATTCGCGGAAGATTTATACCTTATGATGAAAATAATGGCCCACGATCCAGAAATACTCAAACTAGATGAAGAAGTAGGTCGTTTACTTGCTATCTTTATTTTTATATATTTTTATTATTCCCTTAAAGAAGTATGGATCTTGATTTAATACAACAGATGCTGTTTTTTTAATTTAATAACAACTAATTTTAGTTAGAAAAAGACACTTTAACAATGAAATCTACCTTTAGGTTCATCTTTCTCGTCTTAGAATATATTGTCACAAGCAAATAGGCAATAATTTCTTCTATGTTAACGTAAATACTGAAATTATTGATTTATTGGACAAAACAGTAAATCATTTTCGCGAAGTCCATCAAGCAAAAATTTGCACAAAAAGGTTTAAAAATTTTACTAAATCTATGGACATGGGACTTGTATTGTTGCCTGAAGCCACCTCAAATGTATTAAGCCTTTTGGAAGATCCTGAAACCGGAAAGGTGACCAAATTTTCAATTTGTAACTATTTTTAGATACCATTCATATGCACATTTTAGAAAGATTTAAACGCAATTCTGGAACTGGTCAAAGCAACATTTGGTATGTCGGTTCTAACCCTTAACGGAGCAATTGCAGAATCTCTAAGGGTCGTACATGTTGTCCCAAAACGGAAACATTCTTATTATAAGAAAAAAAAGGAAGAACTAAAAGTCGATTTATCTGTAAAAAATAATTTGTCGTAGATGAGAAAAAGTAGATTGTAATAAAGATATTTTTAGAGAGAACTTCATAACGATGGAGTACTTTTACTACCAACGTTCTATACCACAGCTTTACAAAATGGGCAAGCCGCATTAAAACCCAAAGGTTACATGTATACAATGCTATTTAATTTGCTTGGTTTTCCAGCTACACATGTTCCCATGGGACTCGGTAAGAATGGTCTTCCAATTGGAATTCAGGTATGCTTTTTATGCAGTTTCAAAATAAAAAAATAAAAATATTCGCTAATTTTATTTTCCCTAAAGGTTGTTGCTGGCCCATTGCAAGATAGATTATGTTTAGCAGTCGCCAAAGAACTGGAAAGACTATTTAAGGGTTGGGTAGAACCTTGACAATATTAGTTTAATAATATTTTTATAATTTTTTTATTTAACAATAAATAATTAAAAGAAAATTATGTTGCATTTTATTTAATACCAACGATACAGTCTTAGTTTTAACGAATAAAACAATAATTAAAGGTTTTTACGTAATTATAACCTAAAATTTGATGCAACGAAGTATACCCTACAATAGCATTGAGGGTGACTAACTTAGGAATGCAAAATTTATTATTATTAATGGTTTTGATGCATCTGATTGGTTACTACGTCGACGGCCATTTTGCCTCGGTTAAAACTGGGTCAAATTCAAACACGTGCACCTAATGGAATGCGGATGTAAATAATGTTAGGCGCCATTTTAATAGGGAAGCCTTAAAAAGGGATAATTCAGTTATTTCTTAACCGATTTAAATGCGGCTTGCGCCAACATTTAGAAAATATAAAACTGCTTAACGTTATTTATATAAACAATCGTATTTAGAGATAGTCAATAATAATGACCCCATAAGGACAGCGACGTGCCAAACGTTGTTCTGTTTTGTTTCTACCAGAAATTTGTTTAATACGGACTTGATCCGTTTATAATTTCAATTTTATGTCCATACGGTGTAATCGGATATAAGAAAGAGCAATTAATTTTAAACAACGAAATTAGTTAATTAATTTGCACATTTTGAAGTTTTATTCTGTTTGAATACCAATTTTCGAATAATTCTTTATTGTAGAATTATTCAGTATTATAAAGTTCTCAAACTCATCTTCTCAGGGATTAATAATGCTATTGATATAAAAAAGAACAATATATTTAGAAAATCTTTATTATTCACGTTTGTTACTACTTAGTTACTTCCTCGGTGTATCTCGGCATGTCAATCTTAAAAATTAAGAAATAAAACTTCCCTAGAATAAGTATGGTTCCTTACGGCATGGAAATAGATGCCCAATGTTTTAAATAAATAAGTAAATATATTAGTTTTCAAAGAATAGAAGGTAAGACTCTTATTTATTTAATTAAATTTTTAATGTTAAGTTATTCATTTTTATTATGCTATTATATGTTACTGTTTTCGTTCAAGTAAAATACTTGGAAACATGTCAAACTAGTTAGCCATATATATTAGGTATTTATTATAAAGGAAACTGAGTATTGTACTCTTTCATTTTTATTTTTTTACATCGACGTGCAATTAAACTTTTTACTACACATCGTTGTAGAAATTACAAATTAATTTTACTAGGTCTTATGGTATGAGTCATCTTTATATTTATGTGTTTGAACTATTAGAAGGCTCATTTATTTTTTTAGATGTCTGCCTCAGCACACAAGCATCGATATAAGAATTCAGCCCTTGATTCAATTGAATTAAGGCGCAGACGAGAAGAAGAAGGACTACAGTTACGCAAACAGAAAAGAGAACAGCAATTGTATAAAAGACGAAATGTTAATGTAGCCCTTTTACCTGATGATAATACTGATCCATTGCAGGTATATAGCTGTATACTTTGAAATAAATAAACTTAACCTTTATATTTTGTAATAGACATTTTATTTGTATGTGTCTATCAAGTCAAATTTTGCTAATTTTTATTGTTGTGAAATTATTGCATATGTTTGTCTCTTCAATCCTGATTATGGCATCCTCTTGTAAACTTGATTTTTGTACTGTATGATCTACCTAAAGAAAGTTTAATAAATTATATTTCATGGAGTATTGTGTTATAGGCTGAAGGGGGAGATGTTGCATCACCTATGTCTCCAGGGATCACTCCCCAATTGGTACAGGCCTTATACAGTGACAATGTAGATGAGCAATTAAATGCTACACAAAAATTTAGGAAACTATTAAGTAGAGAACCTAATCCTCCTATAGATGAAGTTATACAGACAGGAATTGTACCTAGATTTGTAGAATTTCTGAAAAACACTAACAATTGTACATTACAGGTACAGTACAACACCTCTCTTACATTAAAATTTTGCAGATAATATTTTTGAATGTTTATGTTTAGTTTGAAGCAGCATGGGCTTTGACAAACATTGCTTCTGGGACTTCTCAGCAAACACGTATGGTAATTGAAGAAGGAGCTGTACCAATCTTTATAGCACTTTTAAATAGTCCTTATGAAGATGTTCAGGAGCAGGCTGTTTGGGCTTTGGGTAACATTGCTGGTGATTCTCCAGAATGTAGAAATCATGTATTGGATTCAGGAATATTGGTGCCACTTTTACAGTTAATAGCTTTATATTTTGCCATCTATTTATATTTTTCTCACTTGTTATACAGTTGTACCCATGACGACCTAAAGGTAAAAATAAGCAGAATGTCTCAAACCACCCTATTTTAACATCCCCAGAAGTTTGTTAATCTCCTCAGTTGTTTATATAGTTTTGATTTAAGGTCGTTGTGGAACATTCTGTACAATCACAAGAGGAATTTGCTCTAAAACATTTAAATTATTAATAAACCTTTTGGTTTTTATTTTTAATTGATTTAATAAAATTCGCGTATTTTTTAGATTGTTAAGTAAAACATGTAGGCTCACAATGACGCGTAACGCGGTTTGGGCGCTTTCGAATTTATGTCGAGGTAAAAATCCATCCCCAGATTTCTCAAAAGTATCCCCGGCCCTCCCTATTATCGCCAGATTACTATTTCACAGCGACGCCGATGTACTTTCGGATACTTGCTGGGCCCTTAGCTACCTTTCTGATGGCCCCAATGACAAAATTCAGGTTGAAAAATCTTCAGAAAGTCTCCTTGTATATCATTAATAAATGTCTCGTATGTTTTTCTAGGCCGTAATTGATGCAGGCGTATGCAGGAGACTTGTGGAATTATTAATGCATCCGCAACCTTCGGTTGTGTCCGCTGCATTACGGGCTGTTGGCAATATAGTAACAGGGGACGATGTTCAGACCCAGGTTATTTTAAATTGTAATGCTTTACCATGCTTACATCATCTTCTGAGTTCGACCAAGGAATCAGTGAGAAAAGAGGCTTGTTGGACAATTAGCAACATCACAGCTGGCAACAGGCAACAAATTCAGGTGAAGATATGTGGTGTTTACCTTTCTTCAAAACATTTTTTTATTATATTATTAATAAAGAACCTTTCCTGTTTTATAGGCTGTTATTGACGCTAATATTTTCCCAGTGTTGATTGAGATTCTGGGCAAAGCAGAATTTAAAACGAGGAAGGAAGCTGCGTGGGCGATTACTAACGCGACGAGCGGTGGAACCCCCGAACAAATTCGTTATTTAGTAAAACAGGGCTGTGTGGGCCCTCTCTGCGATCTTTTGACCGTAATGGACTCAAAAATTGTACAAGTTGCATTAAATGGATTGGAAAATATTTTAAAATTAGGCGATCAAGATGCCAAGCAACATGGAGGCACCAACCCGTACGCCGTATTGATAGAAGAATGTTACGGTAAGTTTTTTATGACTTTTTTAAGGGCTTTTCAAAATGATATAAGTCTACAACTTTAGTCCTTGCTAATTTCCGTCAATAAAACATTTCTTTTTAGGCCTTGACAAAATTGAGTTTTTACAATCTCATGAAAATATGGAAATTTATCAAAAAGCTTTCGATATAATTGAACATTTCTTTGGTACCGAAGAAGAGGATGTAAGAGTGGCACCGGCGGTGGATACTGAACAACAACAATACCATTTTGGTGCGGACCAGTCGGTACCGATGGGTGGGTTCCAATTTTGAACCCCTTAATGCCGGTGCTACAGAAAATATTTTTGTTATCCATTGAACGCCACCTTTATGCAACTTCGCTACCGATTTGTTAATATTTATAATAAAGTTACTGAATTTTTATAAAAAAAAAGTATCGTTTGGTAGACGATGAGTTTTAATATGTATCTAAATTATCAATTTTAGCTTTACATATCTTTTTCTTCAACACAGTTTTTATTGCGGAATTTTATACGTGTATACAAACGTCTAGTGAGTGTTTACGCTCTTTTTTGTTGTATATATTAATTGAAATAAATTAAAAGTTATTGAAATTGTGGTTGTCGATTTAAAACAGTTATTAAATTGAAATGGTCTTGTCATATAATTTTAGGCTTGTAAAATAATTTTGTATATGTATACTTTATATATACATGTGTAAAATTCTTCTTTTTTTGTTAATAGCCTGTATCATATGTTACAATAAGAATTATTTAAATAAAAAGCTTTTTTTATCACATTTTAATTGTTTTCACGTAACTAATTATTTTCTTTCAACAAAACATGATTTATTATGATAACAAAACTTTATTAGAATTACAAAAATGTGTTCTATCGTTAATATAAAATTGTTTTTATATTATATAAAGCAAACAATATTTAATGAAATTATATGTATATATGATTTTCAGAGTATAGTAAAACATGTTTTAATTGTCTTCAGGTTGTATTACAATGATCATACTAGATATTCTTGTAAATAAAGGATCAAATAGATCATCGTTCAAAGTGTACCACTTATGTCTCAATATTCTTTCAATGTCAGGAATGGTACTTCCTTCATATTTTTCAATCTTCATAGTAAAGAAGTAGACTGACTTACTAACAAGAGGATTATACTCATCACACATTGTATGAAAGGCTTGGGCTAATTCACCTGGAATTTCTTCTAAATTATATATTATCATTACTTTTCTCTGTTCTATTTGAGAATGATATTTATCTATTAAAATTCCATAATCTTGGATTTGTAAATCATGCAACTTGTCTCCTTTAAGTTCTACAGGATTAACACTGCAATTACTATTCAAAACACAGCTTGCAAACACAGAAACATTATTTATGAATTTTTTTAAAAAATGTTCTGTTTGATCATTGTAAATGAACAAAAAAACTGATGGTTTATTCATTATCTCTACATCATGAATACCACTCTCAATGGCAATCCACGTATCTGGTCGCTGATGAGGAAAGTTATTCTTCAAATCAATTATACTTAGGCTCACCATAGGGTCAGCACAGTAACCAAAGAACATTTGGTAACTAACTGCAAGAGTAACAGCCATTAAAGCAAGTATGTACAAAAATGTTGAACCAAGCACTGAAGGATTAGCTGACTCAGGAATCCTGTCCTTAATACTTGTGCCTAAGTGGTTTGAGAATTTTTTTGAACCAAGCACTGAAGGAATAGCTGACTCGGGAATCCTGTCCTTAATACTTGTGCCTAAGTGGGTTGAGAATTTTTTTAATTGTCTGTTAGAATGTTCTTCAATGTTATCATCGGTAGAACTTAAATCTCTGTCACTTTCTGAGTTTGATTCATCCTTTGCATTTGAAGTAGAATTTGCATGCGAAGACATATTATTACTGTAATTTCGATAAATGGGGCTATACTGGCTAGCAACGTCTCTATAAGTATCACGACACTGCGGTCTGCCTGAAGGTCTACTAACTGGTGTACTTGCACTTAGAGGCTTACTCTGTAAATTTGGAAATTAATTAATAAAAATATAATGAATACTAATTAATTAATATATATACCTTCATAATTACATTTTTAATGATAAATAAAAGTTTGTTAAAACATATAACAAAACAAAAAAAGTTTGGTTATGGTTACACCACACAAGATAGTGGTTAAATATATGCTTAACGAAAACCTTTTTTAGGCTTTCAAAGAATGATTGAAAGGACCAATCAGAAAACAGTTCTCATAAAGTGACGCAGAAATCAGTTGTAAATACGTGTTATAAGAATACTTACTTTATCTGTAACTCTTTTTATTTTTTCGTTGTGCTGATTTTGTTGTAAACATTCCACTTCATCTTGAACCTTTTCCATATTTATTTGTAAACGTATTACGCTTTTCTTCAATTTTTCTATATCACGTTGCATAATCTTAAGTGTTCGATAATCATTTTTTAGTTTTCTTATCTTTACAATACATTTTCTTTGGAACTTGTTGCCTTTCTTATCTCTCTTATTATGTGTTTCTGTTTTGTCCATCTCTGTCCATCCTTCATGTTCATTTTCACACGTTTCGCACAAACAGTAGGAATTCTCACAAGGATTCCTATTGCAATTTAGGCAAATGTTTTGTGCGAGCATTTAGACACAGCTGATGATCTTAATGCAAATAAAAAAATATGATAAACTTAAAACGTATATCATGCAGTAAACATCGTTTCTAAACATTAAATTATTTGAATTATTTATCGTTAATTATATTGGCAGTTTGACTTACCTCAGTCAGTTCTCTTTACACTTCAACACAGTTTTTTAAAACTTTGCTTATGAAACGTAAAAATTGTTGCGAATGTATTTTTTACTACATTATGACTAATACGCATTTGTCTAAAATTATAGTAAATTGGAAGTGTGTATGTAGGTCGGTCTCAATAACGCTCACACGCAAACTCAAGATTTAACAAACACCCACGCAAAATACGTGCATATTTTAATCAATTAACTCACTATATATCAATTTTTGTCGAATTTATTGTATTTTAATAGTCTGCGAACAATAAAACAAAACATTCCTTACTATTTATTATTATTTTAAACTGACTAAATAAGTACAGAATACATAAATTTATTTTTTTCTTACGAATATTTCATACTTTTTAAAACTGTGTTCAAATCCATCAAATGCAATGTAAAGACAACCATGGCTAGGATGAATCTGTAAATAAATATAAAAAAGAACTCTAGAGAAGCATTGATCAAACCTTTTTATTTTAACGATGATAAAAGAAACCTTTTATTTTTTATTTGGCTCCAGAGTCATCTAGCCAGAAAACACGAAAACAATACCTATGTTAAGAGAATTAAAAAGACCACATGTCTTACATGACCCTGATTTTATTACTCTTGTTGCCCGTGGTGCCCTGTTAGGTTTCTACCGTAAGTTGCTCATATTCAAACGCTGGTGAGCGTGGTCAGTGTGTATCAGTGATTGTCGGGGTGTTGATTACTTTTAGTTAGTAAAAGGGTTCGTAGTGGAAGTTGTAGGTTTTTCGCATAAATCGGAAGTGTTAGTGAATTTTGAAATCGTGGGTTTATTTAGACTAAGAACTATTTTTTGGGTGAAAATGGTATCTTTAATTTTGGCATAGACTCTTACCAGAAAAACTCTTTAAATGGTAAGTTTAAACAGTACATAATTCTTTTAACAATGCGGCGAATGTTTTTTTTCTTTTTGTTAAAAACTATTAGATAATCCCAACTGCCTCTCTTAAAAATTTTGAAAATAGTATTTGTTTATTCGATCAAAGAGGGGTTATTCCCCGGCTTCATCTATGTATGATATATAAAGAAGATGCAATATGGGTGTAATTTACCATATTAGAAGGATCTGTATGAATACACGCCAAGATTTTATTTTTAATTAGGTATTTCTTACTTTTCCTATTGTTTTTGAACCCATAAACCAAACACGTCCAATGTATAAGGGTTCTCCAAGGTCTGTTGTTCCTCCCTTTACAGCATTCGATGGAATTAAGGCACCTTGTTTTTCTATCCACTCAAAATGATTCTCATTGGTTTCAATTAAAATCTGAAATTATAAAAGCAATTGGCAAACGAGGTAAGAAGAATAACAAATGTTGATCGTGTTTTTTGTATTTGTTTTAAATATTTTAACTTTAATAGACTCTGCATTAGAATTTTTGAACTGTTAAATTTATCTTTTCAATTTTCGCAAATAATAACGAAAAATCTCCAAGTTATTCATTTCAACAACCAGTTTTGCTATTATTGAATTGGTATTTAATGAGGTGAGGTTTTTACTTGTGCATTTGATTTTCTATATTCCTGTCCTCCGAAGGCGACAAATGCACTATTCTTTTTGGGTATAATCTTGGCAGGAAGCCAATTGTTTTCGTGAAATGCTTTTCCAATATAGATCTTACTTCTATCAGCATCAATACCTCCGCAAACGGCATTCGGTGGAACCTCTGGATCCTCAGAGTTCCAGTTTTCCCAAGTTAGATTATCTGGAAACGTCTACACTTGTCTACAACATTCACTTGTTTCATTTTTATTAGTTCAAAATAAACTTTAATCGGCAAATTAAAATTAGATTGCAAAATATGTAGATAATAAATATTTAACAATATCTACTACTGGTGGTGGATAATCTGGGAAGCAGTTGTTTGATTTTAATTATAGTAAAGATAAACAGATTCGTACCTTCAGAAATCATGTGGTTTGTAGGTGGAAACTGACGTCTAAAATGCAGGTATATTAAGGCGGGGTATGTTTGCTTCTATCGTAATAATAACAACATTAAATTGGTTCAAAAAATATATATCTTATCGCTGTCACAAGTGTGCATTCATCTAGAAGTACCTATTGTGACACCATTTTATTTAGAATGATATTGTTAATTTCTTCTATGATTTAAATCGTTTTGATCAATGCTTCCCCTCAGAAGTTTTTCTCAACGTCCCGCAACTTTTATTGAAGTAAATGACGAACTTAATATAAATTTAAGTTAATGTAAGTTTTAAGAAGGCTGAGAACTTTGGCGGTGTTGCATAACCACAGTAAATACCTCAAACTCCAACGCCAAACCATGACACTAAACGTCCGAAGCACTTCGACAACAAGATTGTCTTCTTCAGAGATTGAAGACAAGCAAAAAGTACCATTTTTGGATTCTTTGTTTATAAGAAATTAAATTGTTTTAGAATTCGATATCTATAAAAATCCCTCCAATACATCTGGATGAATGAAGGAATATGTTGGATAAACTAGACGCTTTATTCAAGACAGATTCAAAGAGCATTTGGCTCACGGTAGGTTTAATACAGTCTTTCCTCAAAGTGGGCGATAACGCCCCCTTGTGGGCGCTGGACGCCAATAGGGGGGCGGTAAAGGGCCTAGAGAAAATTGGGGGACGTTGAAGCGGTTTAGGGGAGCGATTGCTGATTTGTATTTTATTTTAAAACCTAAAACCAAAATTTAGATTATTTCGTCCTTGCTCCTGCCCAGTTTAATTGTATAGAATAAATAATTTATCACGGTTTTCGTAGGTAGCCCCGTGAGCAATCAAGCTTTAATAAGTTTTTGTTAAATAACGTAAATAACGCGATTTGTGCAATCCTGTATAAAGCGGCAGAATCGTCGATACTCGCATGAAGTATTCGAGTTTGTGCATGTTCGTCTTATTCCTGTCGGTGCGTGTTGTATGTCATTTTAATCCTATATAAAAGCGCGTAATTTTTCTTTCATTTTCATTAGTTTCTTTGCGTGCAATCGTTAGCAAGTTCTTTAAATTCGATACTTTACTCACGTATTTGTGAAGGCAAAGCCATGTCAGAAGCATAAAAGAAGAGACTACAATATAGTGCGGAATATAACATATTAAATACGGATTTATTGAAAATCCCACAAATCTGTCTTCGTCTATGTGCCTTCTTTGACAAAAATCATTTTCGAATGAAGCGATGAAGCCTTCTAGGCCACAAGATCATTTAAAAAAAATGTGGCCTCACATCAAAAAATGATTTTGCGCACTTAGACTTGTATAAATTGTTTAATGATATCAATCTCCGACTTCAAGGTGACGACTTGAGCATGATTAAAACAAAAAATGTCGTTGCTGCTTTAATTTATTAGCATATCAGCAGCTTCTTTCAAAAACGACGACTTGCCTGATTACTGTCAACATTTAGAGAACCTCCACAGGGATTTCAAAGAACGATTCTAGGACATTTTAAAGTTGGACTTGGTGTCCTTTTTCAAATGTCAACACAGCAGTATGATCCCAGTATCATCAGGAAGAAGAACTTATAGAACTGACAACGAACGAAGAAATTAAAATCAAATTTAAAAGTGGATACCAAGAATTTTGGCTACAAAAGCCAATACCGCAATTGTTCTCTGGATTGTGGTCGACTGTTCAACGATTTTTGATAGCATTCCCATCATCCCATCATCGTATTTGTGTGAACGTGGATTTAGTGGTGTGACAACGCTGCTAACTAAGAAGAGAAATCGTTTGATCGTTTGC
The DNA here is from genome assembly GCA_963921985.1 of Agrilus biguttatus. NCBI lineage: Eukaryota > Metazoa > Arthropoda > Insecta > Coleoptera > Buprestidae > Agrilus > Agrilus biguttatus. The sequence goes on along the minus strand of OY998126.1, from coordinate 7,753,819 downwards.
ATGTTATCGAACGGGGTGACTTAGGGCTGTTTTTGAGTAAATTCGAGCTTGATATTAACAAATTTATTAAAAACCATCAGATTCATCCTTCGGATTATATTAGTTTTAGTTAAAATTGAAATTGAAACGTTTATTTTATCTGAATAAATTTTTTATAAATATTTACAAAGTTGCATTTTATTGCTCTCTTTAGAACAGTATTTAAAATGTAAGTTTGAACTCAGTAAACAGGATGAGACTCATATGGTACGCTATAATTAAATCAATGATTGCGATTATGATTTTTAAGATACGGTAAAGTTAAAAAATTTTGGGGGGTGCTAGAAAATAATTAATTCTCAAAGTGGGAGTTAGACGAAATTAGTTTGAGAACCACTGGTTTAATAGGACAGAAAAATTAAGTGTTGCCAAACACATTCATAGGATCAATATTAATAATCTTAAATTGGTTAAAGAAATTAAATGTAATGTACTTAATAGTTTTGAACATATGTATGTTTATTAATTTTTAGTACTCTTCAGTCCCTGAAGAAGTTTACCTTGTTACCGAAAAGTACTTTTAGTCTCGTGTTTTGGCGTTGTGGTTTGATTTATTTACTGTGTTCCAGGGTTGGCATGAATAAATCGTTTTGACTTAAATAAAATGATGTTTTCAATAAAAATCAATGATTTAATTAAAAATTAATTTAATTCTACTTTATTTCACAGAAATCAACATAAAAAAACAGATTTAGAAATTATAACTAGGTTCGTTTAAATCTATCTGAGAAATCAATATCATTATTATAATATTTGAATAAAAAACTAGCTTTCCAGCTTTTTCAATTCCCAGTCGGTTTCTTAATTTGCTGTGAACAATTCCAAATGTGGAAAACATTCTTTCCACAGCAACTGAAGAAGCTATCGCCCCAAACAATTGCTTCACCACTGGAAAAATTTTTGACTGTTCCACTTCACTAAATATATTTTTCTGTGACATCCACCACTCTAGTGGTGTCACATTTTTTACTATTTCTTCTGCGAACATGACACTTCTGAATGGTTTTGATTTTGATTTTGACTTAAGCTTTACTATCAATGGTAGCAAAACTGAGCCATCATAATGGTTTCGTGCTTCCTCCAACGCACATTCTTCTTCTTCATCTGTCAGTGTGAATTCTGTTTATAATAAATTGGTCACGCACGCATCACAGCAACAACAATAGTAACTACAACTGAATGAAAAACGAAAGCAAGATCTTATTTACAAGCGAAATGTACAAAACACTACACGGGGATTTCCCTTTTACTTGGCATTCACATGTCAGACAAAAGGGGAATCCTCGCGCTGTGCCCGCTCAATCCCTTGAGGGCGCGTTCCGTTTTGCGCAAAAATATAGTTAAATTAAATAATAAAATGAAAAAACCAAAAAATCCTGATTAATTAGGATTTTTAAAAAAATCGTACTTTATTTGATTTTTAAAAGAATCATGATTTCTTCCAACCCTGGTAAGGTGTGATCATTCCGGTTGACACTAGAATAAGCCATGTTCGCTGGGCCTTAACATTGGTCTATATTTATATTGGTTATTTACACTGTCTTTTTACCTTGTTTCCGAAAAGTACTTTTAGTCTTGTATTTTGGCGTTGTGGTTTGATTTATTTACTGCGTTCTAATTTAAGTTTATCAAAGTTCTAGAGTTCGTAAAAAAGAAATATTTCGTTTTTAAAATAAAATGATTCTTATTTATTGATAGAAATGAATACATTTTTGAACATATAAAAAAACGATTATTTAACTAATACTAAGACTTCATAGTTTTTGTAACTCTTTTCTTTGCCACCGTAGGGGATGTATAAACAACCGTGACTGGGTTGAATCTAAATATAAAAGAAAATATTTTAGTATATTTAAATTACTTAATGCTTAGATGTATTAGATTTGTGTTTATAAATATCTACCTTTCCAATGGTTTGAGCTTTGCCATGGGAAACCCTTCCAATGTAAAGTATTTCTCCGTCAGATGTTCTACCACCTTCAACGGCACCAGGGGGTATGTGACCGTTTTCAGCGGTAACCCATTCGAATTTTTGTTCACACAGTATCTATAAAATGGAAATTAAACAATAAATTTAACGTTTTTTTAAAATTTTAAATTTTTGTCTGTCTGTTTGTTCCGGCTAATCTCTGAAACGGCTGGATTTTGACGGGAGTTTCACTGACAGATAGCTAATGTAATAAGGAGTAATTTAGGCTACTTTTATATATATAATATTATTATTATTATTATTACATAGTTATTAATTGCTAAAATAAATTATTATTTCTAAAATAAAAGTAGCCTAAGTTACTCCTTATTACGTTAGCTATCTGTCAGTGAAAGTCCCGTCAACATAGGTCCAGCCGTTTCAGAGATTAGCCGGAACAAACAGACAGCAAAAATTGTAATGCGCCTCCCGCCACTTAATATCACAAAGGCTGCCTGTCGCGCGGGCTCAGAACGCGCGAGCGGGCTGTTGCTAACGGTTGTGTCTCAACGACTTCGCAAAATTTAAAAAAGTCGTGGAATAGCAGAGAATCGTAATATACTTCACTACCACTACCATTATGTTATGTTTAAATAACAATTCCATGGTGTCATTTCGATAAAAAGTAAGTGATTTTATCAAGCTTCTAAACTATTTAAAATTAAATTTCATTAACTAGTTCAGAATAAATAATTTATGCTTTCTATGACTATTGATTATTGTATTATTTACTGTACATTTAAAAATGTCTGGTTTACTAAGTAAATATTTTAAATATATTCAAAATAATTTTTTGTCAATTTACTAAATCAGTTATGGGATTTGATTAAATCCCTTTATTTCTTTAAAGAATCGTTTTGAATTGTCATTTTAACATCTTCTGTGAGTGGTTCATCTCCGTTACCGATTTGATGAAATCTCGTTTTTTTATCATATTTTTACGACAGATGTAACAATTATGGACATCATGTATATGTCAGATGATAAAAACTCCCAAATTTTCAAATCTGTAGCATGCTTAGTTTCCCTAAAACGTCTAATGTACTACTCAGTTTGAACGACCCTGTACCTGTATATAGAACTTTTGTTTTCTGTTTAGCTATCATGAACTTTTCCGGAAATTCTATACAAATGTATCAAATTTGTAGGCTGCTATTGCTTTAAAATTCTAAATAAGGAAACAAAAAAGCTCTTGGCTTAGATACTTACTTGGAATTTTGTTTTAACGTGTTCGCCCCCGTTGTAAGAGACGTACGCAGTCTTTCTGTCTGGTATGACCTTTGCCGGTATCCAATCTCTTTCATGAAGGGCTCTTCCAACAAAAATTGCAGAGCCATCAGAGTCTTTACCACCTGGAACAGCGGTTGGAGGCACAGGCCTGTCAGCCGACCATTCCATCCAATAATAACTTGGTCCTAGATTTAGAAAAATAAAAAGTTAATCTTTATTTAAAAAAAAAAAGAAAGAGAATTGTTTGGGATCTTTAAATTCTTAAATTCATTTTAAAATCTATAACTGTTGGACACGATTACAAACTCGAATTTAAAAGAAAGTTCAATTATAATTTGCATGTCTAGGAAAGATGTTTAAAGTAATGTGAAAATTAAAAATGTGTTTCTTCAACATTAAATTGTAAACATTATAACCATCTAAATAGATGAATACCTTTTTATTATTATTTGTTTATCAATGAGTATGAGTTAGAGAGTTAGAAAGAAAAATCAATCAAAATTGAAAGGATTGCTTACAAATATTTTTATATTATGACCAAACCCTGTTTTTATCAGTTGTTTTTCTAATTTCTCTTAAATCAAAAGTGTAAGTGTATTAACTGTCGTGTTTATTTTGGAATGTATAATATTTTAAGCTTTTGCTTATGCCATTCAACGATGGGCGATAAAGATTAACATTTATCATTCTTAATCTTTTACAAAATGTACTTTTACGGAATTAAAAAATTAAGTGATTTATGAGTGCACCAGCAATTAAGTTTTTATCTTACTGAAAAAAAAACACGATAACAAAACTACTAAATATGTATTTCTTCTTTTTAGAAATCTCAATTTTTGTGAAATATTTAATTCGGATAACTTATTTTTGATAAATAATTATTGTTAGAATGTAACGAAGATTTATAACTTTTTCAAAATTCTCGAATTTAAAATTTTTATTTCGGAATTATTTTGTAAAACTTGAATCGGTTAAATAATTGTGTATAACTATTTTTAAAATCAATGATTTTAGGCTTTGAGGACGCTCAGTCATTGTATCGCTATTATTGATCTTTTTGGATTTTAGTCATCTGGGTTTTATTTTTTAGAGCCGACGTTTCGTTAGCTTTGCAGTTCACTTCCCCAGGTCGGACTAATAAATCCCATACGACTAAAACCCAAAAAGATCAATAGTACCTAATACTATTAGTTATACATTGTTTTTGTATATCGTAATTTATCAATTAAAATAGATGAATATAATTTAAGTATATACTTGCACAGTTTTTTTAAACATACTTTAAGTTGTAACGAATATTATGCAGATTAATTAATATATAAAAAAAAAATTGGTTTAACAGTTTAATTAAATTATGCATATCATTAGTATATGTATATTTTAATCTACTGATTTTGTTGATCAATTAGGTAAATTATTAATTGCACTTACCTGACATATTGAAATGTTACTATCAACAGTATCGATAATTTGAAACTTATGGGAATGTATTAATTTTGTTGTTGTATATATACCTCCTATAGATAATACTATGTTATCTTTTTTATCCAAACAATCCAGCGAATTCTTAAATACATATATACATATATATGTATTGGTTTAGGCGCGTTTTCCATTTTCCAGCGATATCTTTTGTTTAATCGTAACGCAAATAATCGATAATAGTGAGCTCATAGTGACATAAAATTTCGTGATTACTCAATCAATTCTATTTACTAATTGAAAATAGAACTTTTACTTACGACTAGATTTCCGATTTATCATCCAGTGTCTACTGTTTAAAAAAAAATTGGCAGGGATACGATGAACGATTCTTCTATTTATGGATGTTATTTTATAAAGAAATAAACAAAATCAACCTTCTTGGAAAAAAAATCTCTTCATGCTTTGGATGGGGTTCGGACATTTTACGTATCTTTTAGAATGTATCGCAGGGTTGTAGCCACGGGGGGCTCAAGGAGGCTGAGCCCCCCTAGAAGGATCTCAGCCCCCCTCAGTCAACATTCGGCATTTATATAAAAATAATTGAAAAATATCGAAATTTTCACATCGAATTTATATTTAAAAAATGCAGGTCGATCCGTCGCCGCATCCCCCCTCCCTTTTGTCTATGCGAAGCGATCTGTTTACGCCGGTGTTGTTTGCGGCGGTCTCCAACTCACTGTAATGTAATAACACTTGCCATTGCGCCAATACCCCAATCTTCATTAGCTTTAGGCTCGAATGGGACGGAATAGGAGCGATCGTCACTATGACGAGATCGATTATTAGCTAAGACAACGGACAGGATTATTACTTCGACAAGGAAGGAGTCATGTATTAATAAGACAATCACAGAAATGTAGGATTATGAATACATTTACATTTATCTGTAGATACTGTGGCGTGCTGGTACCGACGTCTGGAAGAATGCGTCAGTGTTGTTTGAACGAATTCGAGGAAACGAAACTCGAAAACGAAAAACACCATTTTCGGTACTTACACGGATCAACAGACCCCAAAGAATGTCTATGAAGCACCAACGACAAGCGAATTTAATTAATTTGGCGTTTGAAAAAGAATACTGATTTGTTTGAGTTAATGCGAAAATTTAATGTTTTAACTGTTTTAAGACTTTCCAATTATTTTAATTGCGCCCACCCAGAAAGTTCCTTAGCCCCCCCTGATATCATGGACTGGCTACGGCCCTGATGTATTGACCACAAAAATGCAAAATAATATACTTTTTTGAACTCATTGCTGAGCCAAGAGCAAACAAATTCAAAGAAACATCACGTCATTAATGGATTTTATGTTTGTATACTTTCGTTATAATATTTAGTTGGGTTTTTCATTAAATTAAACTAGATTAATTGACGATACATGTGAATTTTAGTAAAGATTATGTACCTATAAAGATAGATAAGAGTAAGTAATTCGGTAGTATGTAACATTGTTGTACATAGGTAAATCTTGGTTTAGCGTACTGATTTTGTTTGGACTTTGTTTTGTACCGGCTCCATAAAAATTATTTATTTTATATTTACTGATCTAAAACAATAAAATCCAAAAAAATACTACAGGACAAATAATATTTGCAGAAAATACTATTAAGTCAATTTCTCCTTTAAAACAAAAAACAATCCCGTAAATAAATCGCAAAATTTCGGAATAACCGTGGAATTGGGATTCTTCATATTTTTGAAGTTTAAAAGTAAATAAAAACTTGGAATTCAAAGTATGCTATTTTTAGATATTGTGTATGGGTTCTGGCATCACGTACTACTGTTACAATTATTGATAATATTATTGTTTATAATCTTATCTTGATGGGTGGGTTCTATAGTACCGAATAACATGGAAAACAGCGATCGAATAACGATTTTAGCGAATTGACTGATTTGGAAAATTCAAATGATCAGAAAAATATTTATTAGTTTTTTTTTGTTTTAACGCACGTGTAGTATCTACCTATAAGCAATTATTTATTACTTAATTCATTTCTGAAAGCAATAGTTCTTTTATAACTAATACAAACTTCAGTTATATTTCAGCTGTGTTATTTACGGTTTGCAACAAAAAATGTTTTAGCACATTTTAAATGTAATTTGCTTAACAAGTTGCGTTAACAAGACACTCGAACTTCTCATGTATAAATTTATCCCAGAGATCTTCCAAAAAAATGCAGGCTTTTAGTAGAAGTAACGAAATGGAAGTATTTTTTTTTTTAATAAGTATGTAATTGTAATTTTATACACAATATGTCTATTTCTGCCATATCTAAATCAGATCGTCGAAAAACTTAATCATGGATTTGATGATGCGTATGTACCTTCAATTAAAATAATTTTGACATTTTGAGTGTATCGTATTATTTTTGAATAATTAAATCTAAACAATAAGAAAAATAAGTAAGTAAAACCACTTTTAAATGTTTTAGAATAATATGGGTTCTCTTATCTCTCCTTTATTGTCTGAGATTTTTATGGACAATTTCGAAGAAAAACTATTTAAATGTAATAACACTTTAGTGGAACAGATTTTCTATTGCATTCGTTATGTAGATGATTTGTTCTGTATATGGAAGGATACTAATGAACAGTTATTAAAATTTTTATATCTGCTTAATTCATTTCATAATAGTATTCAACTCACTATGGAATTGGAAAAGAATAATAAAATAAACTTTTTAGATTTAGAAGTAACACAACACACAAACGACTTAGAATATAACATTTATAGAAAACTTACTTGCACTGATCTGATAATACCTTCCCATTCAAACCAATCATTTAGAATAAAAATGGCAGCCTCTAACAGTCTAATTCATAGACTTTTTATGATATCGTTATCTAATAACAACTTCCAAAAAGAAATACACAGAATAAAATGTATCGCGGAGAACAATGGTTACAATACGAGTCTAACAGATAAATTAATTAAAAATAAAGAAAAGAAAATCATCCTAAATAAGATTTTTACTCCAGTTAATTCAAAAAATAAAATTAACTACAATTACATAAATTATCGTGGAAAAATAACTCACAAAATTTGCAATAATTTAAATAGATTAAACATTAACACCACAGCATTAAACAAATGTAATTTAAAAAACAGAATTATTAAACAAATCTGGAGTATATAAATTATCATGTAATACTTGTGGTTCATATTACATTGGTCAGACTGGCAGAAACCTAAAAATTCGTGTAAACGAGCATAAAAAATCGATAGCAGACAACAAACATAGTACCGGCATAGCTTCAGACTGTATAAACCAAAATCATTTCATTAATTCAGATGGAATTAAGCTATTACACAATGAAAAGAAAGGTAAACGTTTGAATTTACTAGAATATTTCGAAATTAAAAAATCTATTAAAAACACATCATATCGTAAATGAACAACAAAATTTTCTTAATACACCGATAATTGATGCTAGACTTATACAAAGCATTATGCATTTCTGAGTAAATAGCTAATAGGACTTTCCGAATGATTTTATGTATATTATATATTCAAATATATTGGCTATAAATAGATGATAAGCAATTCTTTAAAGTTAGTAAGAAATTGTGTACTCTTGAGAAAGGTATAATTATACCGAAACAATTGTAGAGTTAGTAGAATGATGGTTCGGGCTTGTAGTCCGTGGTCGATGTGAGACTTCGAGGTATAGTCTTCGCCCACGTAGTCAACACAGCATCCACTGAAGATGTCAGCCGCAGTTACCGACGAAACGTCTGGACGAAACCGTTCACATCGACCACGGCCTACAAGCCCGAAACATCATTCTACTATGAATTCCGGCCGTGAAAGCTTACGTTCTTAAATTGTGGAGTTCTAATAAATTATTCTGAAACATTTACTTACTTATTTTTCTTATTATTGAAGAACGTTTCATAAAAATCCGACCAATATATCAATTAATAATATAAATCTAAATACTTATAGCTAAACGATTTATGAAAGCTTATCTTACATTATTTATTTATGTTAATCGGTTATTATTCACGATCAAAATTCAAACTACAATTTTCCTGTGAGTCTGCTTACATATGATATTCGTATATAGTTAGTTGTTCAGAATAAAATAATCGTTTTTGTTCTCGAAATTATCTGTGATATAAATCTGTTGCTATGTTATCGCATCACGGTCGTTGGAAAGAGCATTTTAAACATCCTCTGACGATAACTATTTTATATTGTATAAACATCTGTATTAGACAAACAAAAAACAGTATTTCTACTAGACAAAAAAGTTCGGCTCCTTGGATGGACACAAAAAACATAAAACACTGACCTTTATTCGTACCCTTTGTTGAACAAACAAACAAGCTACACGTACAGAGATATTGAACAACGAATGTAACTGTTATCCTGTAATGACATTCCGACTGTTAAATATTTGATAAAATAGTTTGTAATTTTGTCCTGTGAATTAACTTAATGAGTGTGATAAAAATAAGAACATTATGTTTCGTTTTAATATACACATTTATTTATTATCTAATTAGTGGTAGACCTAGGATTAAGAAATGGGGGTGGGATGCAGTAAAAAATTTCAATGTAGCTTTTTATATCATCGGTATAAATATATGAAAAGTCACACAAGCACTTCAATCTGAACATATAGGTAATCTTAAATTGTTATGAATCATAAAGTTTTTTGGGTGGTAGGCTGATAAGTGTTAAAACTTACCCATAATTCACGAAAATAAAACAGTATAAAGTCGTAAAAAAATACATAGTAGGTACTCATAACCATATTGTTTCATTGGAAGATGAAGATTCATCGTTAATCTGATGTGTGGTGAAACAATATTGTTGCGAGTACAATATATTTTTCTTGAAACTTTATAAGTAGTTCGTTGGATTTTCGTGAATGTTAAATTAGGTTACATTAGGTATGTACGAGGGTAAATCAAATATAAACAGTAATTTTGTAAAATTAATTTATTGATTAATGGCACACACAAACTGAAAATTTAACATTTTTCAATATAATCACCTCCGTGCTCTACACACTTTTGCGACCGATTGGGAAGCTTGAATATTCCTTTTTCATAAAAAGTTTGAGGGCGAGTTGTCAGCCATTTGCGCACATAATCAATGAGTAAAACCCCTCTTGAACCAAAGAAAACATTCGCAAGCCCTTTTCCGGCTGAGAGATGGATTTTGGCTTTGACAAAGCAGAGATCAGCCTTCATCCTTTCTTCGTCACTCCTTACTCACCATTTTTGATTCGGGAGTGGTGGACCCACGTCTCATCATAGTGACGATACGCCTTAAAAAACCTTCCCTTCATGTCGAAACCGATTTAGAAGTCTTTTACTGATCTCCGACGTTCTTGGCGATGTTTTTGATTTTCGGTCAACAACCTTGGAACCCAGCGAGTACTAAGTTTTTTAAAGCCAAGTTCATTAGTGATGATGGATTGAATACTCTCATAGCTGATACCCTGATACCCAGTTCTGATGAAATTTGTTCAATCAGTAATGGTGATCACCTTCAATAAGCTCTCGAACAGCACGGATGTTGTTATTTGTGAGACTTGTTCTTGGGCGTCGATCATCGTCGATCATGACTTTTATTTTCGACACGTTCTTCACCCATCCCTAAATTCTCTGACCCACGTATCACGTATACACTTTATTCTGAGACAGTGTAGCATCACCAAACTGTGTCTTCAAACGAGTGAAAATTTCCGATGGTTTAACGCCTTCATTGGTTAAAAACTTTATGATGATGCGTTGTGCAACAGACGAAGGTATCTTGCTCTAAGTCATGGCTGTACTGCGGACAGAACTGAGCGCAGCTGCTACCTAAACCGGTTTTCGCCTATTCATAAGCCAAACAACACTTGAGCATCGAGTCCTCTAGATCGGAATTACGTGCTAAGCTAAATAGTAAAATTACCGTTTATAATGGATTTACCCACGTACATTGATTTTCAGTAATTGACTGTTAAATATAATCTAAAGTAAAATTGTTCATTTTTAATGATTTTTCGAATATAATATTTAGTTTTTAATCTTTTATCCATTATGTTGATGAAAATCATATCAAATTGTTAGGAACTCGGTTCTTAATCTAGTAAACTTTACTTAAAAACAAAACTTATTGAATTTTTATTTAATGGCACTGTGTTTCTTTTGTGTTTCATTCCCACCAGCTACTTGTGCTGGTGGGTTGGCAGTCCCTCCGACCTACACTATAGTGCCAGGCCGGAGGGCAGAGCGTAGGGCCCTCTTCAGCCTCCTTGCATTAATTAATTAAGAAAAAACTCCATGTTATTTAACCATCAGGTTTGTTTATTTGTTAGCGTTTTATAACTAATAGAGCTAATATCTATAACTACCTATACATATATTTTAATGACTGAACATCGATTACTTTTTCGAGAAAGTCAAACTTTAATTAGTTAGTCATAATTAATACTTCGTAATCTTGAAAACTAAGTTCTTTTCCATCATACGGAATGTAAAGACACCCATGACTTGGATGGACCTGTGCATATTAGCAGAAAAAAAAATGTTCCAATTCAATTTGTTGAGATCAGAATTTTTGTTAATTCTCATACTTACTTTTCCTACTGTATGGGCATCATCATGCCACACCCTTCCGATATATAATGTTTCGCCATCCTCAGTCCTACCACCCTTAACTGCACCTTCGGGAATGTGTCCACCAGAACTTTGCACCCAACTGAACCTTTGTTCGCATAGAACCTAAACATTCAAATTATTGAACATTATGTTTTGATTGTTTTATTATAAAAAGTTGTTAGGCATTTGGCATAATATTTTTATTATACAAAAGAAAAGCTATTTCAAAATGGTAGAGTTATTTTGGAGTCCTTTTTGTTTTTTAGTGTTTCCTTAATACTAATACATAATATAATTCGTACATAAAATGAAAATTTTAAAATAGGATAGCAACACTGTAACTCCTCTAGAGTGGGTATATGTAATACACTTATGAGGAATACAAGTTACCAGCAAATAATAAACAATAATAACCAAATAGCACTCGATTTAAATTAAAATATGGCGAAGGTGCTGAGCACCATATTCTAGACACTTAAACCTTTCCTAAACTATATTATTATTTTTGTTTATAGTTTTTTGACTCTTACGTAGTTTCACAAAAGTCGATAGATTAAATAACAACATTCCCCAATTACGTCGTATCTGGAACTTAATCTAAAATCTGTATTTGCTTTATTTTTATACGATTAAGAGAGGGTCGGTCATATCTTCAAATGGGATCGCCCCTTTATCTTATTTATAGGGATGTGTGGTTGTACCTTCATATCTATAACATATGTTGAGGTTTATATTAAAAAAAGAAGGAATTAAAATCCTTATTCGTCTAAATATTAAGATCAAAGATCTCACATTTGGAACGCGTCCTACTAAGTAGGCACAACGAACCGAAAGCCATACCCCACGACCGGTTCGTTGTGCCTATTTGGTAGGATCTTTGATCTTAATATTTAGACCAGTGATTCTCAACCTTTCCTTTATTGCGGCACACTTAACGATTTTAAAATTTGTCGGCACCCAAAGAAAAAGATCAGTTTAAAAATATTTACTTATCTGTGATACACTGCGTAAAATAGTTTATGATAATAATTTTAGATGTGCGAAATAAAATAATATGTACCTACTACAAAAATAACAGTACGTTTATGAAGGGATTAATTACAAGTTAATAATAAGAATACTTTTAATGCGAAATTTGAGCTTCATGTTTTTTGATAATTTCTTTATATTTGGTCGTAAAAATGACAATGCTACTCTCATATCGTCTTCTACATTTAACAATCTTGATCTTTTTTAGTTTTAATGTTGGTTAATGCTGAAAATTCGAATTCACACAAATAAGATGTGAAAAATTGTAGTAATATGTTTAAACCTTTTTTGACTATTATTGGATAATCGCATCTAATGTTAATCCAAAATGAATTAACTGATTCATCTGAATGTTTTAAAATTAATTGAGTTTTTCTTGTAATATCTGTGGTTTCGTCGATTTGTAGCAAAATTTGAATTTGTAAGAGTTTTTGCAGTATTTTGCTGAATATATTGCGACATATCATTAATTCTGCAATACGGCTGCAGCAACGTTCTCTTCGCCGCTATATAAAACGCCTTACTATAAACGCATGCATTTATTCCTATTGGTTTGAATAAAACGCTATGCTCTCTGCGCTCTACCTATATTCGCCGCTTCACTAAAATCCGGCACTAAGAAAGAACGCGTTGCGAAACAAATAATGAGATAATTTAACTTTTTTTAAGGATTTAAATATCTATTCCTGTTAAAAATATTTTTCTTTTTAAATCATATTATTTAATAATATTAACATTATTATATATCTAAAATTTGGCGGCACACTTTTAGAATTTCGGGTCACACAAAAGTGCCGCGGCACAGTGGTTGAGAATCACTGATTTAGACGAATAAGGATTTTAATTCCTTCTTTTTTGAATATGTTATATCTTCGTGTAAGAATCCATCGGAATGAACAGTATAATTCAATGCCGGTAGGGTTATTAGCCCTCGGAGTAGTTGTTTCTGTTGATTCCATATTTATGTTGAGGTTTGTTGATTAATAATTATAAACAATCATTTACCTGGAAATTCTCTTTTGGAACTTCTTCTCCGCTATAACTAACATACGCGACGTGTCTGTCTGGGATTATTTTAGCAGGTAACCAATCATAACCATGGAAAGCTCTTCCGACATAAATCGGTGCTCCGTCTTTATCAATTCCTCCTCGAACAGCTGTAGGGGGTATTGGCATATCACTTGACCAATCTAACCAATAGTACGACTGATCTACAATTCAATTACAAAAACAGTTGACATTAGCACTGACCTACTGACTAAATAAAATCACTCAATTAAATAATTGTTAAATATTATTTTATATAAAAAAGAAGGCATTAAAATCCATATTCGTTTAAATATTAAGAATCAAAGATCCCACTTTTGAAATGCGGGCAGCACGAACCGAAAGCCAAATCCCACAACTGGTTTCGACGTATTGGGTCTCATCAGGTGGGCGCTGTGAGAAATGTCTTTACAGGCTATATTATAAATATAAATATGAAATCACAACTACTCCGAGGAATAATGTTCCTACCGGCATTGAAATACATTGTTGATTCCGAAAGATTCTTAGACGAAGATAACGTAGACCCAATAGGTCGAAACCGGTTGTGGGATTTGGCTTTCAGTTCGTAGTGCCTGCTTGGTGGGACGTATTCCAAATGTGGGATCTTTGGTCCTTAATATTTAGACAAACAAGGATTTTAATACCTTCTTTTTTGGATATGTTATCTTCGCCTAAGAATCCATCGGAATCAACAGTGTATTTCAATGTCTGTAGTGTATCTTACCCAGGTCTATTCGATCGTCATATATAACCACCTACGTTGTTTATGGGAATCAGCTGTTGTTGGTACGATACACTGGCTATTAACGTAATTTGGAAGGGTTGTTTATAGTTGTTAAATGAAATACAACAAATATGTGACATCCTAACTTTATTATGAATGAAATGATAAAATACCAGGGAAATCCCAGTAATATTAAATTAATGCCAGACTCAGCTTAGGGCTAGCGAGGGGAAAGAGCATGGCAGAGAAACCCACGATCTTAACCCTACAAATCAGAGATTTGTATCATCTGTAAAGTATGAAATGTATATAAATCAAAATATTACTCTGTGAAAATCTACCCTGCACGATCCACATCCACAGACACATGTAAATAATCATTTAAAACTGAAGAATGTTCGTATTAGTTAGTAGACAATGTAAAAAATAACATAAAATAAAGGTACTGAGGTCCCATACGGGAGGCAACCCAGCTATAAGTTGAGATTTTAGAGCACAATCTGGGCCTCACATAAAAATAAAATGCCATTAATAAATACCAAAATAAACACACAAACAAATTTGTAAATAAATGCGACGAATAAATATCAAAATAAAATGCAACACATGAACGTCGAAATAAATATCAAAATCAAATGCAACAAATAAATATCAAAATTAAATACACACACATTTGTGAATACTCCCAGATTAATACTCTACACTGGAGAAAATGTTAGTAAATTCAACAAAGCTCAAAACATTCTGAACGCACCTGGTTGATCAAAAAAGAGCAAAATCATAAAAATTGGAAACAAAGAAAAATCACAAAATAATTGTTACACATCACCGTTTTGGTCAAATTAACAAAATAGAAGTTCAAATTAAACAAAACATCACAAAATATGCAAGATACAAATTATTGTGTCATTATAAAATGGATTGAAAGAACAATGAAAATTGACATTTGTGTACAATTTTATAATAGTGAAAACAACAAAATAAATATTAAAATTTCGTTGAAAAATACATTCATATACAATAGTTTATTACCTTTGAATCCAACTTGAAAAACACAAAAATAGTAATTGTATAAATTAGGTGATTGAAATGGATTATTTCACCTTTGCACAGATGTGCCACTTCTTTTGATTCCTATGGGGGAATCGGTGCAATAAACTGACTTCGTGTTTTAATTGTTTATTACACCCAACTATTTACAAAACTATATACACTAATTTTATGGAACGTCGTGAAGCCTACTTATTTACGAAGATTAATTGATTATGACGAATTGAATTGAATTGAACTATATGTTATTTATGCTATACGTTTATAGAGATCTTGCTGTAATTGTTGCTATATGTTGAAACGTACTAAAAATGATCTCTTATAAACGTCTAATTTTTGAATGAATGAATTGATTGGAACTGATCTTGAATGAATGAATCGTATTGAATTGTTCTTACTGTATTATGTTAACTATATTATATATGAATTTAAGAACCGCCCCTAGAGGAGGGGTGGTTCCGATGCACCGACACTTGAGACAACAAAACAAACAAAAAGGATGGAAAACCGTAAATACAAGAAATGCAACATTGTAATCTATGTGTCGGTGCATCATCTACGTCCTCGAAATGGACCGAGGGGACAAATTACCCCCAATAAATGTATAAACTAACTTAAACTCTAGATGCACATTTGAACACAAAGAAAAAATATTACAATGGGAGACGGCAATACTAAAAAGGGAAAAAATACTATACATACTATTATAAAACCATAAATGGCAGAAGAAATAAACGGACAGCAAATGCACATGGTAACACAACAAAAATTTTGAGACGTAAAATAAATGCGTGACCGACAAGACCAATAAATTACAAACAAAAATGAAAAGTTAAATCCGAACAGTAATAAAAAAACAAAAGAATGAACAAATGCAAAACTTCACTACACTGACAATCCCAAGAATAACCTTACGACCCTCTACAACCAAGAATGCCACGCTGAGCTCTGGTAAATCTCAGCTCTTGAGCGACATCTCCATCATCTAGAATTTTTATCGTTCGTTCGCGTCTAAGATAACTAAACAGTTCCTGATTTATGAATAGTAGGTAATGATTTAGGGAAGTGTGAAATTATTGAAACACGCGATAGATAATGACACACCCTGGTTACTACAGACTAATGACTACTAAGTGACGTAAAAAAGATTTGAATACTTAAACGAAACAAAAGGTTCTAACTTAAAGCTAACGAACAAAATTTTTACTGCCTCGGTAGGCGTGAACAAAATACATAGAACTATAATATTATTATTATACTAACATTAAGACGGGGTTAGAGAAAGTTTTAAATGTGTCAATTTATTGCAGACTGTCATAAATGTGTACTATCGGGGGCCACCGCCCTTGGTAGTCGTCGAGTACCCAAACAGCGGATGGTAACTTAACTTAAGTAGACCAACCCTGTGATAGGCATGAATGTATAAAAGAAAGAAAAGAATAAAGAAACGTATAAAAAATCAGTCTAACTCATTAATAAATCGAAACAATTTCTAAAAAACGCAATATGAAACATTGACCAGTTCATTAAATACGGCATTTCGTGTGCAGTTTTGGGTTATTGTTTTTAATTGAGTTCAGTTATACGTATGAGAATTACAAAATTTATTTTAATAATCAACATCATATAAATGACTTACCTGCCATATTAAATGTTTAGTGCACACACCAGTTGTTTATGACAGTAAGATTTACGGTTTAAACAACTATGCAAATCTTGTTATCTTGGTTTAAAAATCTTATCTTTGTATGTAAAAGTGATCTATGTTACTTATAAAGCATAAATAAGTATTACAATTGAAACAAACAAAAAAATGGCTGTATATTCTTATTAGAACGTGTGCAGTGTAATTATATGTTTTTTGAACGATTTACCTTGTACTCAATAACTCAATATAACTAACTAACTATCGATAAGTAACAGTTACAATCATAATTCTCGAAATGTTTGTTTCAGTAAGTGGTGCTTCTATTGTTTTTTTAATTATCGTGAATAAAATTGTATTATGTACCTAAAGATATGGAAAAACCGTAAAAACGAAATCAAATTTGTTTAATACAAAAAAGGTACCTAATTTGTGTGGTGCCAAAATTACAAGTTGAAATAAAGAAAAATAAAAAAACAAGTTCAGAAAAAAATAAAAATTCCGTCTTATTGTAATTATAAACTTTAATAATGTTGATAATCAAAATTTAATACAATAAAACAAATACAGTACTACAATTTTAATACAAATTAAACTCTCTCATATTTATTGTAAGTATGTGATGATTAATGCATTTTTATGATGTTGGTAATTGTATTACATCATTACGGGTTTATTTTGGATACAGATTATTTTTTATCACACTTTTAAGTTCGTGTATGTAGGTATATCATATTAAAGGAATTCGATTGTTCCATGTTTTTTATTTTATTAGGTTCTTAAGACCAAAACTTCGTATTCTGGGAAACTCATTTCTTTGCAGTCGAACGGAATGTAAAGACATCTGTGACTTGGATGAATCTACAAAAAAAAACAATAAAATTTATATTCAAAAAAGAAGGAATTAAAATCCTTATTCGTTTAAATTTTAAGATCAAAGATCTCACATTTTGAATGCGTCATACCAAGTAGGCACAACGAACCGAAAGCCACATCCCACGACCGGTTTCGACCTATCGGGTCTCATCAGGTGGGCGCTGGCAGAAAGGCCTTTACAGGCTATATTATAAATATGGAATTAATAGAAACAACTACTCCGAGGGCTAATACCCCTACCGGCATTGAATTACATTGTTGATTCCGATGGATTTCTAGACGGAGTAGTTGTTTCTGTTGATTCCATTTTTATATTTATATTTAATAAAATTTATTTTACGCGTTCGATTTTTCTAAAAAGCACTTTCAATGTTCGTTCTACGAGCTAAATTTCAAGTACATTTATCTTCTTTTTTGCAACAAAGTTATTGATTTTTAATTATTTTTCTATTTGATAAAAAAGACATTCGTTTTGATTAAAATTTGTTATTTTAGTGCCAAATTTTGAAATTTGCAAATATTACGTTCTCTTACTTTTCCTACGGTATGAGCTCCATCATGCCAAACACGTCCAATATAAAGAATTTCCCCATCTGAGGTCCTTCCTCCTTCGACGGCTCCGTAAGGAATCTGACCTCCACTGCTTGGAACCCAGTCGAAACGTTGTTCACATAAAACCTATAAAAACATTTGATAAACGAAACAATATTTAATCATTTATGTCAGTTAACAAGTTTGGTTTTGTTATTTTAAAAACTGATTTCTGTTGGCAGCATTATTGTTAATTAATTATATATGAAGAAAGGAAATTTAGGTTTAAATCTATTTTTTATACAGGGTGGTTTGTTATCGCCTGATGTACAAATATATGTAAAGAGACTTTTATTAGAAAACCTCCAGGGAACTGGAACAGATACGAAAATTCGTCCACTCAGAATTAAGATTATTAAATTGTTCTGACGATTGCATTTTAAAACGCTTATTTTACATTAAAAAAAATAGAGTTGTTAAGGTAGTCTCTTTACCAGGAGGGGGCGTATTTTAATGTCGTTGGGGACGGTGAAGAATAGAGGGTAAATATCAGGGGTAACTAGCTTGAGGGAAAGAGGAACTTGAGTGTTTCCGAATTGACTCCAGAGCAGCACTCTAGAATGCAGCACTCAAAACTCTTACGAAATTCAAAGACTCGATGACGAACATGAAACATTAAACCGAAGCATTTTAATCCCCTATATGCCCCTATAGGCCCATAACCTAAAAAAAATTAATCCTATGGCATACTTTGTTATTTAATGAACTATTTCATTGATTGTTTTTTAAGAAAATTTAATGTACGAGGCATGTTTTTTAAGTAATTACCGTTTTGAAATTAATAGAAAACGTTCAAAGATATCTTAATAATTTTATTTTTACATGAAAGTCTGTATCTTAATCTACTTTTCTACATAATTTCCTTCAATATTGAGGCACTTATCATAACGTTTGACCAGTGACCAGTTTTTGAATACCCTCTCATAGAACTCTGCCGTCTGACTTGTTAACTATTAACTTCATCATCGTCTTGAAGACACTGACCACCCAGATGTTTCTTTCTTCAAGTGCAGAAACAAATGGTAGTCACTGTGCGCCAGATCAGGGCTGTACGGAAGATGATCTAGAGTTTTCTGGTGAAAAGATGTGATGAGATCTTTGGTCCGATTAGCTATATGCGGACGGGCATTGTCATGCAGCAAAAACAATGCCCTTGCTCAACTTCCCACTTGCAACCTGTCTTTTGTTCTGGATTGCACGGCGCAGATTGTTCATTGTCTCATAATAAGCTGCCGCATTGATTGTCTCATTACCAGGCAGAAACTCCATAAGCAATACTCCTTTTCCTCCTTTTCTGTTCCAAAAAACTGTGAACATGATTTTCCGGGCAGAAATTGTTTGCTTAAACTTCACTTGTCTGGGTGAATCTGAGTGCTGCCATTCCATGGACTGTTGCTTTGATTCTGGTGTCACGTAGTCACCCATGTTTCATCACCCGTAACAATTTGACTTAAGAAATTATTACCTTCATTGTGATACTGCTCAAGGAAAGTCACTGTACTATCTAAACGTTTGGTTTTGTGCTCACCCGTCAACATTTTCGGTACCCAACGTGCGCACAATTTTCGGTAATTCAAGTGCTCAGTCACAATGCCACACAAAACACTTCGACAAACTTGAGGAAAGTCATTACACAAGGAAGAAATCGTAATGCGTCTGTTTTATCGCACCTTTTCGTCCACTTTCTGCACCAAATCCTCATTAACGACCGAAGGACGACCACTTCGTTTTTCATCATGCACATTTGTGCGGCCATCTTTAAATGCTCTCACCCACTTCCTTACCATTCCATCACTCAAAATGTTATGTC
The DNA here is from genome assembly GCA_963921985.1 of Agrilus biguttatus. Lineage (NCBI taxonomy): Eukaryota > Metazoa > Arthropoda > Insecta > Coleoptera > Buprestidae > Agrilus > Agrilus biguttatus. Next base: position 7,733,718 of record OY998126.1, on the reverse strand, counting down.
CGTAAACTGCACAGATCTCAGATCTCACGATTAATATTAAACGGTTTTAGTCCTTTAGGACTAAGGAATCGTATAACAGCCCGGACTTCACAGTCAGTAAACAACGTAAACAAGGGCGAATTAGATTGTAATGGCGTCAGTGCGTAGGTGAGAGATGTGGGTACTCAGTGCGCATCCGCGGAAAGCTGGCGTTGGCTAGCTACTTTACGGGTTATGGGGTTTAAGAAGCATACATTGTAGGATCATGTGGTTCAAACAGTTTAGGTTATGGGTTGATGGGAGTAGTTATGATTTAGGTTAAGTGGTAAGGAGTTTGAAACACATTAAAGGGTTGCGAGTCTAAATTGCTTGAATTTAATGTTTTGGATTATATAGTACTGCATTCAAGAGCACTGCTTTCCCATGGAACAGCCCCAGTTTTTTGTAAATTGAAAATATGTTTTGACATTATTTACGAAAAAAATTGGTTGTTTCTTCGTTACCTGAAATTTATGTTTGGCGTGTTCTCCACCCCCGTAAGCAACATATGCCACTTGTCTGTCGGGAATGACCTTTGCTGGGATCCAATCGCCCTCATGGTAGGCTCGCCCTACATAAATCTGTGCACCGTCTATGTCAGTGCCTCCAGCGACAGCTGTGCGAGGTACTCCTCTATCGGATGTCCAGTCTATCCAGTAATATCCTGATCCTAAATTATTAAATTATTATTGAGATCGTTTATAAATACATAACATTAAGAATAACGCAAAGGATACAATGTGTTTTTTTTAAATTCAGAGTAAGATGCCTTAACTTGGTGAAACTTGAAAGCTTTATATTTGTATTCACTACAATTGTTTCGATTAACTTAAGCTTCTTCAGATGAAGACATAACAAAACTTGTGATTAGTAACTACCTATATATACCTACTAAGTAATTATTATGGTGGGGGAATTAGATATTGACATTTAGTAAAGGAGAACTTTTTACATCTAATTGGTCGTTCAAAATATTATTATCTTTATTATATCGATTAATTTCTAAACCCTCTAATAAATCCAATTTTTTACCTTTATTACGAATATGTAAAACTTTAAATTCTAGATTAAAATTATGGCCATTAGTAATTAAATGATCTGTGTAAGCCAAGTCGGTTTTTTTATTTATAAACTTTTATAATGTTCGCGAATACGAATATCAAAAGAACGACTAGTTTGACCTATGTAGACTTTCTCACAGTAGGAACAACTGAGTAAATAAACACCTTATTTTGAGTTATTAGGTGTTTTACATTTGTTATTTAAAATAAATTTGCCGAAAGAGTTATCTGTTTTAAATGATATAAAACTATTGTTTGTTTTTTGTAAAAAATTTCTTATTTTAACAGATATTTCACCTATATACGTTATACAATTAAAATTAATCGGTTTAATTTTTACATTTGGATAAATTAACTTAAAAGTTTTTTATTCAATATATTGTCAACCATACTGAGAGAATAACCATTATTTACAACAATACTATAAATTCTGTCTAATTCTAACTTATAATGATCGGTTTTTAACGGAACAGAAATCAACCTATGGATAAAAAAATTAAAAGGCGCTAATTACCGGATGAAGCCAATTAGCTTGAATAATGTGTCCGTGTGAGAAGGTTTATGGAAGATGGCAAATTCATGTTTTGATTGTACTCTTTTAATATTAAGATCTAAAAAATTGATAGATTTCTCGGTTTCAATTTCTAAGGTGAATTTTATTTTTTCTTGTAAACTATCAGAACCTGTAAAACAAACAAGTATATCATCTACATACCTGAAGCAATATATACAGTGTTTGAATAGATTATGTTTAGCTATTTGTTTTTCCAAATGGGACATAAATATCTCCGCTAATAACGGGCTCAGTGGGTTACTCATAACTAAACCTTCCGATTGTCTATAATATTGTTCTTCGAAAAGTAAATAATTTTGACTCGGCCAGAATTCAAGTAATATTAATATCTCTTTAGCAATTAAGCCATTGGATTTACCCTCAATTAGCTTGTTTTCGACAATTTCTATTAGGTATATCTTTCTTATCTTTTGCAAACAAATTTATAACATCAAATGAAATGAGTTTACAATTTGGAGGTAATATTATATTTGCAATATAATCTATCAGTTCAAGAAAATTTTTAACAGCAAATGGTGATTCAAATTTAGTATTTTTTATAATTACGTTGATTAATATGTACAAAGTTGGTAACAGAAATTGTAATCATTCCTGTGAAAAGTTTCAACATATTAAAGTGGCGATATTAAGTTATCAACTACATGGTGAAATGTTCTTTATTTTCCATTATAATGGAGTAATGAAACTTAATGTGATTCATGTGTATGAATAACTAATTATCCACTGGAAGATAAAAATAGCAAATCATGGGTCATTGAAACATTTATCATCCAGGAATTTACAATTATCGGTCATTGTTGTTGTTAATTCATCTTTAGAATATTTGTGTGATTGCAATAAACGTCATTTGTACTTTGTCATTTGTCCCTGAAATGAAAGGGGTAGTTGTTTTAAAGAGCACCCGCCGCAGAACCAGAAATTTCCAAATATTTTAATTTGGTGAATTACTTTTGATTTTTTGAATACCTAATCAAATCTAGCAATCATTAAAAAAATGTATATATTGTAGTAAAAGAGGAGTTTATCTTTATATAGTATATCTTTATCGCCATAATCAAATGTTTACTGATAAAAGAAAATCTTACTTTTTGTATCAAAATTCGTGAATTCATTTGGTTTATTAGGGTATTTAAGTTTTAATTCGTCCTTTAATTAAAATTGTATTCTATTACGAATGTTTAGTTTAATAATATATATTTTTTGAAGTTTAGAACATACTTAACTACTATTATGTTATATGTTCTAAACTTTAGTATAATCCATTTGTTACTATTGAGAATGACTGTTTCGGTCGAAACAATATCGTTGACTATTTTAATACAATTCCGTGTAAATATTCCAATGTTTTATTTCTGTACCTGTATTCAATATGTTTCACAACAGTTCCGCCAAACAATGTTTAATAGTATATATGTTACGAGTAAAGTTAGATAAGCGAGTAAACGCAGGTTTACCAGGGTAAACCGCGTTTTATCCGCTTTCGCTTGGTTAAAGTTGAATGTACCATAAATGACTCATATAACTCAAGAGATGTTATTATGCTATATCTGCGCTGTTGTGAAGGGTGTCAAAAAAAATTGAAATCTGTCAAAAAAGGACTTGTGGTTAGGTTAGGTTAGGTTAGGTAAAGCTATTGGAAATGTTTGCAACTCGAATGTCACAGCAGCTTGTCTTGTTTGAACAAATAAGTACTCGTGAGTTCATTACCTTTAAGATAATACAGTTTTAGAATTCTAATTTGTATTTTTAAAATGTGTTTTTTGAATTAAATATGTCTTTCAAATGTTAATGGCCTTGTCATTTATGGTACATTCAACTTTAACCAAGCGAAAGCGGATAAAACGCGGTTTACCCGGGTAAAGCCCGAAACGTGTACAATTCCAAATATATTTTGAACTTTACCCAAGAGTCTTGGATATTACGCAATTTACTCGGGTAAACCTAGGTTAACTCGCTTATCTATCTTTACCCGTAACATATATATTTTATTGTGATTTTTGTACTTCAGTCTTACCCTCGCAAGGTACACTTTCGTAGTGGCAGCGAACGGGTTCATTTACTGAATATCTCGCTTCATATTTTAATGTTTTAATAAAGACTTTTTCAGTTCGTTTTTGCACTAGCTGAGGTGCATAACTAGTAGTCTGAACTCGTGGACCATGTTGTCTATTACGTGGCCCACGATGGTGCTGACGATCATTATGGTGGTTAGGTCGCGAATTGTTAGGGTTGTTAAAACGACAGCAACAACAAGATGTCGGAATATGAGAACAGCAACATGTTACATTCGGAGAATAAGCAGCTGCATTGTAATGATAGCATGTTTGGTTTGCTTGGGATTGTGGTGGATTAGGTGTGTAAGGAGGAGGGGGAGTTCGATAAGACGGTTCCGTTGAGGGTGGTTTATAAATTGGACCTGGCGGGGGCGGGACATATTTAGGAGGTAGCTTGTTTGCTAAAACAGAAGAAATATTGTTGCCTAATATTGTGTTAGTAGGGGTGTTTTTTTAATTACTGTTTTGCCACTTAAAACAGCCTGTAGGGAACTTCCCAGAATAAATGATACTTGGTGGATAAATCAGCTCCACCTTTATTAATTATATTTATAATTTAATGTTGTTGCAGTTTAACTAAATAGCTTTCTATGTAATGCTTTTATGTGTAGGTCATTTACAGATCAGTATAACAGGCGGGCTGAAAAGTTCGTAGGCTAGCATAGAAAAAATTATTATTTTTTGATATTATTATTATTCAATATAGTACCCTTCGAGGGCGATACAACGATTATTGCGGTCATACAATTTTTCGATACCATTTTTATAATACGATTTGTCTTTAGCCTAAAAATAGGCTTCAGTTTCGGCGATCACCTCTTCATCAGCGCGAAATTTCTGTCTAGCGAGCATCCTCTTGAGGTGTGAGAACAGAAAAAAGTCAATGGGGGGCAAATCTGGAGAGTACGGTGGATGCGGAAGCAATTCGAAGCCCAATTCATGGAATTTTGCCATCGTTTTAATTGATTTGTGACACGGTGCATTGTCTTGATGAAACAGCACTTTCTTTTTATTCATATATATAATATATGAATATTATACCTATTATTATGTGGACTTTTTTGATGTTTTCGTCGGTAACAACCTCTTTGGGGCGCAGTGGACGGTGCTCATTTCGCCTCGTTTAAATTTAGCAAACCACTTTTCTACAGTTGATTTTCCTGGTGCAAAGTCCGAATAATGTTTATCAAGCTAAGCCTTGGTTTCAATGGTATTTTTTTTCACCAAAAAGCCAAAAAGCAATGCTTTATTAACACATGAAATTCCTTAACAAAAGTTCTTTCACTAAAAATGCTATAACTCAGATACAAATAGTGCAACAGCTGTGAAATTTATACACGCGTCTGTTGAACAAAAAATCGTATGGATTTGATACCAGTAGCGCCATCTATGTGGCAGCCTACGAACATTTCAGTCCGCCTGTTATAATGTTCTGATTTTTGTTATTTTTATCAAAGCCGTTCGTGCTAAAGGTTAGTAAATTTGCTAGGTAGCATGTTATTTAAAGCTTATGTTAGAACGTTTATTTTGTACATTCACACAAACACAAAATCTTACCATTTGCATAGTTGCTCCTTGAATGGTTAGAAGATGTAGTAGATGATGGGGATGAAGAAGAGCTTGACGAGCTGTAATGCGGTGGTGGAGGGTAATACGTTTGGGGTAATTCGGGATAATGTGATCTGGGTCCTGGTACTGGTACTGGTACAACATCGTTCGGATCATGAGGGGGAGCAGTAGGATATGGACTTGATCCTGCAGGAGAGGGACATTGCTCTTCAGGCGATAAAGGGTTATGTCCAAAAGGTGTTGGAGGGTAGTATCCTCCAGGAGGTGGAGGATACTGCCCATATGGGGGTGGACCGTGATATCCTCCATTAGAAGGGGGTGGGTAGTGTCCTCCGGGAGGGACAGGATACGATAAGGAACTGGGATAGTTAAATCTGGGGTCGTAATCTAAAAAACACTAGCACTCAGAACTTTTGAACATGCAAAGGTCTGTTAAACCAGCAACGCAATTAATAATATTTTAGAATTAAACTGAAGCAAATCAGATATTTTTTAAATCAGATTCCCATTTAGACAAGGTTTATAAAAATATAACATTTTTTTTCAAGTTTTTTTGCGTTGGTAGTCTAACTAACCACCAATTAAAATGCGTAAAGCGGTGGTCAACATTAAAATTGAAGACCTTAACCCTTCAAATTCCAATCCTTCAGCTGTTTTCCAATTTGAGGCAGTTTGAATGGGTATTTACAGGTGTCTTAAGTGGCAAAAGAATATTCGGTAGCATAATGTTGCAATTTTAATGTTAACCATGAATTAAAAAAAAAAAAGCTATAGCTCACCTGACATTTTAAACAGATTTCTGGAACAGTAACAGTTTAAATACGAACGTTCGAAGGACGATTAAATTGAAAATAGTTTGTCGGTTGTATTATCTTATCTTGTAAATAAAATCCCCACTTTATGGAAATTGTAACGCCTTTTCTCACATGCTTTTATTGTCACTGTTGTCGACTGCAATGTCATGAACTATATAAATATTGGAATTATTCTTACTCATTATTTACTTATTTTACGGTTAGATAAATTCATTTGTATAACGCCTGTCTGCATTTGTTTATCCATAGCATAAACAACAAAAGATTTTCCCGTATAACGTCTCATTACTATGGTTTTAATAGATCACCAAAATTAATTAACACGTTTAAGACAGAAGAAGAAAACACAAAGAAACCGAAACAATATACAACAAAAAGCAGCAGGAGAACAAAAAAAAACAAGAACAACGGTAGCACAGATAGTAACAAGGAACAATAATAACAATAAACAAAGGAACTTACTCAGTATCTAGTCGCAAAGCTGAAGAATCAAGAAGTTATTAAAAAAAAAACAAAAAAAAACTTTTTTCATTCCCACCAGCTACTCGTGCTGGTGAGTGGGCAGTCCCTCCGACATACACTGTAGTGCAAAGCCGGAGGGTAGGGCATAAGGCTCTCTTCAGCCTCCTTTCAGGAATCGTGGGAGCGGGTGGGTGGTGTGGTTAGGGAGAGAAGGAAGAGACGGACGAAATGAAGACAGACAAGAAGTGAAAGATTATCTGTGGAATATTACTGCCCCAGCATTTGCATAAATAATCCAAGGAAACCACAGAAAACTTGGACCAGAATAGCTGGGGACCCAGGTTCGATCCGGTGACCTCCCGAATGCTAAGCAATGATCTAGAGCACTAGACCACACCGCTCGGTATATATTTTTGAATTCGGAAATTGGGTATTTATAGTCGAAAATGTTAGCTTGGCAAGGAAGAAAGGGTAGTTTGGAAGAGAGACAGAAAATGCGTTGACATTTAGAGTTCTCACAAATAGATACAATAGAATGCAACCTGAGTTAATAAGGGAGAAGAGGTGATTAGAAAATATTATTATCGGGTACATGCAGGTATCGGGGTTCCAGGTAATGACGCATGCTCAAAATTTTAAAGTGAAATTGAAAGTAAAGATTAAATATGAAAATAAATTTTACGAAGAACAAATACAAATATTTACAATATGTACAGATCGCTACATTTTGAAGAAATTATCTCTTTATACCCACCTATTATGAATTTAAAATAATTTTTTGGAACTTAATAAGTTATCTTTGGTGCAAACTTGATGAAACATAGTTAATAGTAATAAAATTCAACGAAAAGTTTCAACAAATTATATTTAAAAAAATCTCTTAAATTGTTTCGACGAGACCGTCATTATCAAAGAGTAATTAAAGTAAGTAAAAATCAGCAATTCTTGATTACTCTTTGATAATGACGGTATCGTCGAAACAATTGTAAAAAAATTTAATTAACATAATTTGTTGAAACTTTTCGTGGAATTTTGTTAGTATTAATTTTTTGGAAGTTTATTTACTTAAGAGATTCTTATCAAAATTTATGGTAGGTATCGTTTTTGTTTTTACTTACTATCTAATGGTATGGTATTTTAAAGCTCCATAAAGTGAATATTAATTCAATATGGTACAGTTTTAAATTTACTTACGTAGGTATATCCATCATGAAATTGTTAGCATCTTTATCAATTTATTGTATCCTATTAATAACTTAAAATTTAACTGTTAAATATAATGCCAACTAGAATAAATTACGCATGAAAATAAATTGAATACTTCAAACCACAATACGATCTACAAAGTTTGACTTGACCCTCTTGAAATTATCAGTGATTAGATTAGAATAGTGGGGATATTTTCATATTTATGGTTGAAGCTGATGCTTGTTGAAACGAGTTGTTGGTTAGTCGTACATGTAATATCAAATACAAAAATTGTATTAATAATGATAGAAATCGAACAAACACTGTTGTAAGGTTTTACAAATTTTTTTTAATAAGACCAAGATCAGGCTATTATCAAAGAGTTAATAAGCCTTAACAGTGTAAGAGGTCTTATTTAAAAAAAATGTGTAAAACCTTAAAACAGTGTTTGTTTAATTTCCATCATTATTAACATGTTTTACAACTTTCCAACCGCATCTTCCCTAAATCTTATTACAAAAATTATATTCATTTACTTTAGTCTAAGCGGAGAATTTGTGTATCAACAAAATGTTTCGGTGACTGATTAAGGCAGTGTTTCCCAAACTTTTTTAGGCCAAGCCCCACTTTAACATTTCTAAAATCTCCATGTCCCCCTTTTATAATATAATAAGCATAAAAATTTTATTTGTTCTTTTTATTAGTAATATAAATGATGGTTTTAGAATCAATACCTGTGAAATTATTTTCAAAACAAAGAAAATGAACGTCTAATATATGATAAAAACTGAAATTTGAAAAAAATAGGTTTTTTAAAACTTAATTTAATATGATCTGTGCGCTTGATGCTTAGTGTACAGAGATTTTATATATGGTTCCAGCTAACGAGTGCAGACGTGCAAGTAAATGGGAGACTAACAAGGGAGTTTGTTACCGACATAGGGGTAAGACAGGGATGCGCCTTAAGTGCTATACTTTTCAATATTTTTATCGACGATCTCGATGATGTCTGGATGAAAAGGGAAGAGGGTGGAACGGTGTGGCAAAGTAAAAGTGTGGGCCCTAAAATATGCGGACGATATAGCAATTGTTGCAGAGAGTGCCAAAGAGTTAGAGTCCATGCTGGGGTCATTAGAAAAATATGTTGACAGAAATAAATTGACAGTTAATACGAGAAAGACAAAGGTGATGGTGTTTAGGAATGGGGGAAAAAGAAAGAAAGATGAAAAGTGGAAATTTAAGGGTGAGGAAATTGAGGTCGTTAACGAATTCAAATACCTGGGATATTGGTTCTCTACAAAAAATAGCATTGAGGGTCATGTAAGAAGACTTGCAGGGAAGGCACAAAAAGCGGCAAATGCCACTTGGGGGGTCGCAAAAAGAGCTGGTAGGGATCTACGAGACGACCGGGTTTACTTAATGAACTCGCTAGTGAGAGCGGTGGCACTATATGGGGTAGAGGTATGGGGATGGGGAAAGTTGGATAGACTAGGTAAGGTTCAAGGAAGATACTGTAAGATGGCTTTGGGTGTAGCAAAAAACACGCCAAAATATATTTGGAGGAACGAGTTAGGCGTCGAAGATATAGAGTACACAATTAGGGAACGAATTTGCAGGTACTTAAAAGAGATTGTAGGGATGGGTGAGGGAAGATGGCCTAAAGTGTGTCTAATCGAGGAAATGAGAGGTGTAATAAACAAAAATGCATCAAAATGGGGAAAAGCGGTGTGGGAAATGTTTGCTGAGATGGGTGTAACGGATGTGTGTAAAATTATTTGGGAGAGAAAGAGTGGGGAAGAAATTTATAATAGATGTAGAGAAAGGTTAAATATGTGGTGGGAGAAAAAGTTGGAGGAAGAGTGGGAGGCAATTACAAATTCATCCTACAATCAAATGTATAAAGAACTAATGCCAGGTAACGGAGGGGCGAAATATTTAAACAAAGAAAATAAAAAGAAAGACGATAAGGAAATGTGGGCGAAAATTAGATGCGGGAATATAGGGAGAGCGAATAAGAAAGGATATAAGGACTGGGAATGTAGGCTATGCGGAGGCTCTGAGGAAACTTTAGCCCACTTACTTTGTTGTGGAGTAGCCATACAGAGTCAGGGTGAGAGAGTTAAAGAGTTTATGAGAGTATGGAGAGGTGACAGGTGTGAACAGGAATTGGGGGGACTAATAATAGAAATGCTGAGAGGAGAAGTGTGCGAGGAAGTATGTGAGTATTGAAGGGTAAGTGAAGAAAAAATGAGAGAGAGTAATGAATAGTGTTAAGTTAAAACGTTGTAACATAGTATGTAAGTAGTTTAAGAGAGTTAGAATGTACAAGGACAGAATGTAAAGGCTCATTGAGCATACATGAGAAATAAATATATATATATGGTTCCAGCTTGGGTTGGGAAACAATATCAGAATTAATTTAGGCTAATTTTGTGCAAAAATGTCGTTACTCAGCGAGTTTAAAAGATCCTGAGTTCCCGCGACAAGAGATACAACATAGTGAATAGCTGACAAGTTCACTTAACGACTCTAATCACTCAGTTGAGATTTTGGTGGCGTCAAAGGAATTATATTTAATAAATTAAGCCCCCTATTTAAAAAAATAAACTGTTTTTTTCAAAAGATTTGTCGCTTACATCAAGCATTGCATTTAAAAAGCCCATAGCGAAGGGGGTAAAGTCGTGTCGGGTCAATTCTCAAATTGGCCCTCTCCAACCATCGAATTGCCCCCCTGTGGAATACTGGATTAAGGCAATGCACCGGTCTCATACTTATTTCGTAATTTATAGCTAGACATAATGTGATATGTATTAATTTTTTTTGTTAAAACACTCGAGTATACTTACTTCCATTTGAACCGTTCTAAAGGGCACAACAAAAATATAACTTGAAACTTACATAAAATTAATTGAGTTTTCTTATTTAATATTTTCCCGATATACCTATCCTTTACGAGTAAATCATAATGACTGAATTATAAACAGTTTGTTTCAAATAAATTAAATGTTAAAATACTACAATATTAAATATGGAATCAATAGAAACAACTACTCCGAGGACTAATACCCCTACCGGAATTGAATTATACTGTTGATTTCGAAAGATTCTTAGACGAATATACGAAAGATATTAAAAAAAAGAAGGAATTAAAATCCTTATTCATCTAAATATTGAGATCAGTGATCCCACATTAGGCTTTGGGTTCGCTGTTCCTACTTGGTAGGACGCGTTCCAAATGTGAGATCTTTGATCTTAATATTTAGACGAATAAGAATTTTAATTCCTTGTTGTTTTTTTATTTTACTACAATATTGTTTCTCCAAACATTGGCTTCATAAGGTGATGCATCAATTAATTATTTTCCATCAATTTCTAAAGTATTCCATAACATTGGCGGATGGTTTACTAGATTTATTCAGGAGCGGATCCAGAAGTTTTATTAAGAGTGGCAAATGGTGAAAAGAGAATAGAAGCATTAAAAAAATCAATAATCCAAGCGATTTAAACTTCATAATCTTATAACATTGTAGATCCTTTAAAACTTATTAAACCCCTTGACCTTATAACGTAGGCTAAGTTGTTATCTCATTCATTTTATTTGACTTGAGTTTAGCAGAAAAATTAATATTTAAGTCGTTGGGATGCCAAGTTTTATAAGAAGTACGTGCCTTAAAAATTAGTTTTCTTTTTAAATACGAGGATGTATTAAATATAAACGAGCCTTTGTTCATAAAACATTTATTTTGAAAAGTTTCACAAAAACACAAATTTCTCTATTTTTCGAAATAACCTCTTGTTTGCCTGTACATTTTTCCCAACGCATTGGTAGTTTTTTGTATCCCGTTTTCATAAAAAGAAACAGGGCGGGTGTCTATCCAGTTGCGCACAAACACCAACTGTCCAGTCCCAAAAAACCGTAACCGTGGCTAAAACTTTGCCTGCAGACAGACATGTTTTTGGATTCCCCACGTCTCATCGCAGGTTACAATTTTGTGCAAAAAAATCATCTTCCTCTCTAAATCGAGCGAGAAGCGTCTGAGAGATGCGAACTCGAGCAGTTTTTTGATCTTTACTCAGCAACTTTGGAACCCAACGAGCTGAAATTTTTCGGAATTCCAAGTTTTTCGATATGATTGTGTGGACACTCCCACAGCTGATGCCGAATTCACCAGATATCTGAAGCACAGTGGCGTGGCGTGGTGGTCCCCTTCAATAAGGTTTCTAACGCGTGCAATGTTAACCGGCAAAATGCTGGATGATTTACATTTTCCGACACATTCGATCGTTAAATTCTTTGCACCAAACTTTCCAGGTGGCCACGAAAGCGTTTCATTTCCGAATTGTGAATTGTGCTTGCAATCTGCGCAAAATTTCAACTGGTTTCACGTGTACGAAACTTAATAATAATTTAATTAACCAAGCGAACGCAGCAATACGACGCGTCGTTTCTGTGCCACCTAATATCCCCCAGATATGTTTTAAAAAACTATCAGTCGCGCAAATTAAAAAGGCTTGTTTATATTTGATCCACCCTCGTATATTACAATAATGTTCGTTTCATTGGGACATTCACAAGTATAAAAAACAAATTTACTTTGGTGTTCCTGAAAAAATTTTGATTTACGCATTTTTCAGTTCAGACGAAACCAATCTTATCAAACAGACAGAAGGAAATTAATTGAAAAAAGTCGTTTTTAATTTCGTTATCATTCGTATTCAACTTTGATAAAAGGCTAACTTAATAAAAATAAATGCATATGGTGGTAACCAGTTTATTTAATTTAACACACAAATATTATTACTCCTATTGTTTAATAAACATAATAAACTATGTACATTTTCATTTATTAATAACAGTTCATAAAAACTTACAGCCCTTTTTGTTTATTATCTTTATTGACTTGTGTAAAGTTTATAACTTTCATGAATTTTCGGTTTTCATAGAAGGTTTCCATCTTACCATATAAGGTCTTACATCTTGCAGCTCGTTATTAGTAATACTATGTTGAATCCATTCTATAATAATATGCTTCACAGTCTTCGGACAGTTCCGGTCCATACTTGCAACCGAGTCTTTTATATGTAGGTAATGGGTTGCATCTGTACCATTCTGATCATGGTTTACTATTTCTCCTCCATACGCTTTGAAGTACCTGAGCCAGTCAGAAAATCGTTTTTCACCATTTTTTTCTATGATCAATTTGATTCCTTCAAAAAGGTTCGGTAATGGTTTCATGATTTTGGTGTTTTTATTTTCATCGGTTTCCATTTTTGGAGAAGAAGAGTCGCCACTCATAGTCGATGTTGAGGCTTGATTGTTTTGGATTTCAGTTTCCGATGTTTTTCGCTTTTTAATGGTCGATGTATTTTCATCATCTGGTTCGTTTTCAATTTTTCTTTTGTTAGATGAATTGATGTCGTCGTCATTTTCGTTGCATAAATCGTCCAGATATTTTCCTATGTCGGAGTTGCTTTTGGACTTTTCGAAAAGTACTTTGAGTTCCCTCAGTGACGTTGCAGTTTCCCAAGTTTTATCGTCTCTTATTTTGGTAACCCGTGGAAATCTAATAAAATAAGGAAATAGTGAGATAAAAGAAACTTATTTATTAAATGCGAATCATTCAGTTACCTAATGGATATTCCATTGGCTGTGTGAACATCATGTTGAGTAAATTCGGCTCCTGTTATCTCCCATACCGGTTGCTCTTTTGGATCTTTTGCAACAAAATCAGGAATCATGGACTTTGTGCATTTCAACCAGTCGGGGACTTTAGTCGAGTCTCCACTTATTTTGACCATGTCCAATTCTGTCTGAAGATGTTCCAATGTTTTGTCATCGTGTCCAGTGTGGACTTTGGTAACTGTACAGAACTTTTTCGTTCTGGGATCGTAGCAACCCATGAGGAATACTGACATCATTCCACCCTTTCTTCCGGTTCCAAACCTTTCACAAAAATATTTTAATTAGAATAATATCCATTCGGATAAATCACAATAATGTACCAAGCTCCTAAAACTATTAAATCCGCGCTGTCGGCTATTGCTCCTCCAAACAAGTAATCTTTTTTTACTTTTAACCAATGTCTTTTACCAGGTTCATACCCGCTTTTCAAGTCCTTCAGTACAAGACCTTCCAAATTCATTTTTAGGACCTTTGAAATCATGGAAGCCAACTCGGTGGGTTTGTGTATAATTTCCATTTTCGAAAACATAACGTGATTTGGTATCTCTGTCATAACTTCTTTAAGTATTTTTTTTCTATGTTCGAGAGGTTTATTTGTAAGGTCTTCTCCGTTGTAATAAATGCAATCGAATACAAAAAGGCAAACATTTGCATTTTTGAACTCACTTTTTTTATGGACTCCCAAACTTCCAAAAGGCAATGGTTTACCTTCATGAAAGAAAAGAAAATACCAATTGGATATAATTAGTAATAGTAGTAGGTAAGTAATTGTTACTTACCATCGCTTATATCGATTAGTAACATTTCGCTGTCAAGAATCAAATCCTTTCCATGTGGAAACGCTTGTGGAATGTAATCTTTGAAATGGGCTACGTTATGGGGTTTTACCGGCTTTAAGCTGCGTGAAAAATACTTAAATGCATTTCCCATTTTGTGTACTTGAACACGTTCACCGTCGTATTTTACTTCAGAGCACATTCCATTGGGGCACTTCTTCATTGCTTGCTCAATCGATTTACACGCTTCCGCTAACATTGGAAGTACTGGAGTCATCAGGGAAATTTTTGCTTTAATCGATGAAACCCCTAACACTTCGCCGGAACCTTTTAAACATCTAAATAAAAGAAATAAGTGTTGGAAAATCAAAAGCAAATTTTGACACGAAGGAAGTTTTTCAAGGATCTGTTATTCATACCTGTATGTGTAACAGACCTGTGAAAACTTTAAGTTTTTAGTTTTATTAATGAGTTAAATACGTTTTTATGGAATAGTTTAAAGAGCAGCAAACAACCGCAGTAATGGTGTTCCTTAAGGATCTATAACTGGGCCTCTCTTATTCCGTGAAAATTTATACACAATTTTTCGTAAAGAATCAATAGCGTGTTTTTAAAATAGTCTTATTGCAACGTTTCCTTTTTCATATTCTATTCAAAATTAGTAATATTATCTTATAATGAAAACCAAATAAATAGTTGCTTTCTGAAATTAGTTTTGATGAAAACGAACCTGTCGATGACCGAGTTCAAGTCCCGAGATGCTGTATGTGTAACAGACCTGTGAAAACTTTAAGTTTTTAGTTTTATTAATGATTTAAATACGTTTTTATGGAATAGTTTAAAGAGCAGCAAACAACCGCAGTAATGGTGTTCCTTAAGGATCTATAACTGGGCCTCTCTTATTCCGTGAAAATTTATATACAATTTTTCGTAAAGAATCAATAGCGTATTTTTAAAATAGTCTTATTGCAACGTTTCCTTTTTCATATTCTATTCAAAATTAGTAATATTGTCTTATAATGAAAACCAAATAAATATTTGCTTTCTGAAATTAGTTTTGATGAAAACGAACCTGTCGATGACCGAGTTCAAGTCCCGAGATGCTTGGTACGCTTCATATGCGTTCTTATGAACTGCATCTAGTACGTGTTTAGCCCCTGCATTAATTCGCAAATCGCCTTTTATCAATCGCACGACGATTTTTAAATCGTTTGCGGTACATTTTTTCCCAAACGTTTTGAAATGCTTCATTTGGTCTTCCTCTTTGGTAAGTTTGGAAAGTTCTTCCAAAAAATCGTCAACCTCTTGGATTGTTAGGGAGCTCTTTTTGGCCGGTTTAAACGCGCTACTTTGATCAAAAAAGTACTGTATTGTTTCTCCAATATCACCTTGCTCCAGGTGTTCCATCATCTCGTCCTGATTTACTTGAAAAATTCGGGCGAAAAGTTTTATTAACTGCTTACTTTGAAGATTATAAATCCTTTTAACGACGCCCGGTAGCAGGAGGCGGCACCATTGCGTTATATCGCCTAAAAATAATATTGTAGGGTAAAGTGAAATAAAGTAAATTTGAAATTGATTGATAAATAGTTGATACAAAAAATAGGAGTGTCCCAAGGCTCGCTCCGCGGTGCTTTGCTATTCCGGCACTTAAATTGAATAAGATATTGGGAATCAAACTACCTTAATTACCTTTAAACCCATTTCCTTCACTTCCTTGGGTGAATAATTTTGCAATTATTGCAGTCTTCTCTGTGTAACTACTGACATTTGTGACATCCGCCAAAAGTCGTCTAAATTCTCTGAATTGATTGTCTTTATGATTGGCTTGTTTTAAAGAAGTGTCGCTGTTTGTTTTGTTGAAATCACTATTTGATTCGATGGGCTCTTGAAAAATTGAGGCTGGAGGATGTTCGTTTTTCTTCTTTGTTGGGGACCTCTTCTGGACTTTATTAGTTGGTGTTTTTGTAGGGGATGTTTTATCAGCAAGTTTGTTATTGAAGTCGTTGATTTTATCCAGAATGGTTCTTTGATCTCCATCATTCAGATCTGACCATCCACCAATGTCATCTTCTGATTCAATCTTTCTGGTGGATGCTCTTTGCCGTAGAAATTGTTCAAACATGCAGTCTACATGATACCACTTTTTCATGTTTCCAGGGCCAAAGTTATTTGGAACAAGTTTTGCAATTCGCAGTTCCCCTGTTGGACATTTCTGTTTGCATTTCTTGCATGCTGCTCTTCCTACTTTTGCCCTATCCACGAAAAACGGTTTTTCGTCTACAGTATCTTCTGTATCGGACATAGCTGAATGTTAATGTTTCCGGATAATTTTGGAATATATAAATATAAAGCTAGTTTTGTAAATTGTTTGGAATAGACGTCTGCATTATATTAATTATCATTATCTACTAATAAACATGCCTTGTTATAATAATAAGCTGCGTATAACCTCTACGTCTTGTCTCTCCGTGTCATGTAAATAAACGACTTTCTCACGTGTCGTGAGTTCAGGAGTTCCAGTCAGGCGATAGTGGCTCCACAACCGAGACCGGATATTTTTGTTACGCTTTTAGTTATGGGTCTTTCTTCCTCGAAAATCGATAGCAGTGAAACGAGAAGAAGAAAGAATCACTTTTTCTAGAATATTTCGATAATAACTTCTATAATTTGATACACATTGTTGTCTGTAAGAGTTTAATTACAGGATACACATTAATGTGTAAGAGTGTATTTACTGGTTGGATATAAATACACAAAAAATAATAAAAAGAACGAAAATGTTAGAACGAACTTTTGTTACTTGGTGATTAAGTAGCTAGGTTTCCAAAACCGGTCGCGCAGTAATTTGGACGTAGTTGTTAAAATTCGAAGAATAAATTTCGTTGTTATTACCGTATACTGTATCAAAGTACAATTTAAACTAGAAAAATTTGTTTCGGCCGATCCAGTTTCTCTGTTTTATACATTAGTAATCTTTTATACTTATTGAAGCAATTACATTGAGTTTTCGAGTAAATTGTTTGAAATATATACAATAAAAAAACTGTTAAAAAGGTACTTGTCAATAATAAACCAAAATTTGATCCCTTAGATAATAGCGGCGTTTATAGAATTCAATGCAATGATTGTAACGCTGTGTACATTGGTCAATCAGGCAGATCCATTAACACTCGTAAAAAAGATCATTTAAAAATAAAAAGTATCTTAAATAACAACAATTATACAGGAATTTTTACACATTGTATCTTAAATAAACACAAAATTAATGAAAGAAATTAAACTATCTTGAAAATTTAGAAATTAAAAAAGTTATGTATAACAAACGTAACATTGTAAATTCCCAAATAGAAACATATTCAAACAACTCCCCTTTATTTTTGTTCAAAATAGGTAATTAAGAAATTTCCCCATCATTATTATTCACTATAAATATGTTTGCGCACATTCATATATTTAGTAATTCTGCTTACTCTTGATAATCACAGACCCCTGTCGAAACAATTCTCGAGTTCCGTCAATAAACCTCTGAAAAATATACCAAGTGTTTTATTCGTTTTATTATTTCTTGTTACTATTGTTTTCTTTTTTTTTGTTCATTTATGATTAGTAATTTGATCAATCCATTTGTTCATTATTTAAAATACATGGTTTCTCCGATAGATAAAAATTGTATTTTTGGTTGGGTGAGGCTAATGGTGTCGATATTAAACTTTTTTGGGAACGCCTAGGGAACGGGACTTCCCCGGCTCACATTCGGTAATATTAGGCCAGGAAATTTGTCTCTGAGAACTCTCAAACTTGTAAGTTCTAATATAAAATTGTTTGTAATAGTCTACGAATGTAGGGGGGGGGGCGATTCTTGAAATAGTTAGCAAAACTCGAGGCTAAGAAATTGAGACGTTTTGGTTTCGTGTAAAGATTACGATTCAATGTGAATTTGTGGTATTTTAAAATCGTAGTTGTTTGACCTGTAAATGGTACTTCCCTAAAGGTAATAATATATTACTTTAGGGAAATGTATTATCAATAATAATTCGTTAGGGCTAAGCTTTCATCAATATGAATAAGTTTAAAAAATTGTTTCTTTATTTGAGTATTAAGTCGAGTATGAACGGGGAAACAAAAATGTCGGGAACCCTGCGTTAAAAGATTTAATTATTCTATTAATCTTAAAATTTTAACTTATTTAATAATTATTCCCAATTTCTATGTAATATTTATCAATGTTTTTAAATTCGAACTGCGAACTGCGAACTGCTTATTTTAATGAGCCTTTACGAAAAATGATTAATACATTTTCATTTTTAATTTGACAAGTTCATTTTTACGAAAAAATATGTTTTTTATGACTATCAAAGGAAATAATCGGATGTGCTTTACTTTTAATTAAAGACACGCATTTAAAATAATTTAAGTTATTTATTTATTTATTTATTTCACAACAGAATTTACATTAAATATTGCAGACAATACGACAAAGACGTATTTTAGTGGCCAGCACCATTAATTTTTAAAAACATATATTAAAACCTTTTTGCAACAAACAGAGCAAGAATATTTGCAATAAACAAAACAAAAAGAAAAAACAGAATCACAATTCATAAATCAGGTAAATAAATTTATTATAAATTTAAACTGGATACGAATAAATGCTGGGAATTGCTGGTTCATATTTTGTATTGTACATTTGGCCTTTAATAAATGCTTCGATATCATCCGGTTGGGGAAAGACAAAGGCATTGCCTACAAAAAATGAATTATTGATTTTCATTAATTCACGCACATTTTCCATATATATACGTATACTTACCAGTTTTGTATGCGTGTTCTACAATTTTCGTTGCAATTCTAATGGAACAGTTCTGGATGGTATTGAGTGGTGGATACAAACTTCCCTGTTCCAAATCATTCTCGGAAACAAGATTTGCCAAGGCCTAA
Organism: Agrilus biguttatus; assembly: GCA_963921985.1. Classification (NCBI taxonomy): domain Eukaryota; kingdom Metazoa; phylum Arthropoda; class Insecta; order Coleoptera; family Buprestidae; genus Agrilus; species Agrilus biguttatus. The sequence continues at coordinate 7,714,577 of OY998126.1, read as the reverse complement.
AAGGAACAGAAACAAATACTAAATATTATAAGAAGTACTTAAATTAAATGCAATTCCAAACTCGCAATATTCAATCAAAGTCTCAAATATGCAGAAATCGGTTGTATTGGATCTCATCAAACATACTTAAAACTAAAGATATGGATGTTTTATTCCCACCAGCTACTCGTGCTGGTGAGTGGGCAGTACCTCCGACCTACACTGTAGTGCAAAGCCGGAGGGTATAGCGTAAGGCCCCCTTCAGCCTCCTTGTAGGAATTGTGGGAATGGGTGGGTGGTGTGAGGTGGTTAGGAAGAGAAAGATGAGACGGATGAAATGAAGACAGAAGAGAAGTGAAAGATTATCTGTGAAATATTACTGGCCAAGCATTTGCCTAAGTGATCCAAGGAAACCGTAGAAAACTTAGACCAGAGTAGCCGGATCCGTATTGGAACCGGTGACTTCCCGAATGCTAAGCAATACTTAAATACACTCGTCCATACATATACCAAACAAAATCGGATGAATACTTGTTCACCATTGACGCCACAGATGGACCCATATGCAAATGTCATCACGTTTTTACGGGGTTCAAGGTTAAAAATAAATTACCTCGGCTGCCATTAAGAACACATCTTCCCCAATTGTCCTGATTCCGGCACATACAACAGCGAGAGCTATTCCAGGGAATATGTAGGAGTTGTTTCCTTGTCCTGGGTGGTATGTTTTACCGTTGAGTGTGAAGTTTGGGAACGGTGATCCACTGGCAAATACTGCTTTTCCCTTTAAAGTGTCATAACATTTTTTTTAAGTAAATAAAATAACGAGATAAGTAATCCTTAAACTATCAAATAACTTGAAAGTCATTATGCTGATTGATTTTGCAACTTGCTTTACCTGAGTATGAGTGTAAGCTTGTTCGGCGGTACATTCTGCTTTGCTCGTTGGATTGCTGAGAGCGAAAATAATCGGTCTCGCGTTGTTTTTGGCCATTTCCTGTAGGATTTCAGTCGTGAATGCGCCCCCAATAGCCGCCGCTCCTATTAGAACAGACGGTTTCACAGTCTTTACAACTTCGGTTAGCGTTCTAATTGGGACATGATCTTGCGCGAAGTGAGCCTTGTGTTCCGTTATACCACCCTCTGGTCTGTCTTTTACGATAAGTCCTTTGGAGTCCACCAACCAAATCTTTGATTTTGCATCTGCTTCAGAAGTGCCCTCTTGTTTCATTGCCATCACGCACAGACTTGCGATACCTACAAAATAAATCTCATGCTTGACAATTCCATCGGCCCACCAAAAGTTCAGAATGACACCAAAGTGAAGAAAACGCAAACTGATAATTTATCTAGTTTCTATTCCAGGCTTTTGAGGTTTGATGTAATCTTTTAGTTTTTAATGATCATGGAGAAATTCGAAAGCCTGATAAAAAACATGGGCAGCATTGTAAAATTCTACGCAATAAATTATTGACTTTACAAATTAAATAAACAACAACTTTCCCCAAAGTGCCCAATTTTATTGTGTGTTTAAATGAGAGTTAATATTGTGAGGGAATTGTTCGAATTTTAGTGACGATTGATTGCTGATAAGATTATAGTACCTAAGGCAGCTTCTCCAGCTCCTTGGAATACTATCACATTGTCAGAAAGTCGTGTCTTTGTGATCCTGAGGGAAGCTAACAATCCTGCCACAGCTACGCTAGCGGTTCCTTGAATATCGTCGTTAAATGTGCAGTAACTGTTCCTGTATCTTTCCAATAATCGGAAAGCGTTTGCGTTTCCGAAATCTTCAAATTGAATGAGACAATTCTGTCCGAAACGTTTAACTACTGCTTGCATGAATTCTTCAATGAAGTCGTCGTATTCTTTGCCAGTTACTCTTTTTTGTCTCAGACCTATGTATAATGGATCATTTAACATAGCTTGGGTATTTGTACCCACGTCCAAGGTGATGGGAAGGCATTGATGAGGTTTGATACCAGCTAAGGCAGTGTATAGAGCAAGTTTTCCAACGGGTATTCCCATACCATTGGCTCCCAAGTCTCCCAGGCCTAAAATTCTTTCCCCATCAGTAACGACAATTGCTCGTACATCCAGCTCAGGCCTAAAAGTGAAGAATTTGAAATTAATGGTTTTCTTGACTTTTCATTAAACAGTGGAAGGACTTGCCAATTTCTTAATATTTCATACACGTGTCCTCTGTCATGAATTGTTATGAAGAGTCCTCTAGGTTTAAGAAGAACCAAGCCAAACTTTTGACATGCCAATCCTACTGTTGGAGTATATACGAGAGGCATCATGTCTTCAGGATTATCCGTTACTAATCGGAAAAACAACTTTTCATTTCTATCCTGCACAGGAAATAAAATGAATTATTAGTTGGAATAACAACCCCCAAAAGTGTGATGAGCGATGGCTACATAGTTTTAGATATTGGCTAAACGTGAATACATACATAAAATATAAATGATAATAATTCTGGGATATACATATTATGTAAGAAAAGTTTTACTTTTGATCAGCTAGTTTGGAACAGTATCAAATGAATGATGTGGGGAGATTATTTAGTAAAAGTTTATTAAAAAAGCTGGTCAAAAAGAAGTCCATAAGCAAGCAATTAAAGGAACATTAATTACGTAAAAAAGAAAGAAGGAAAAAATAAAGATAAATTGCTAAGTCTACCATGATTGTACCCACCGCTCTAAATAGTCAATAGGCTTACAAGTAAACTCATAAGGTACATGTATTTATTGAGATCATCGTCCAGCCTTTGAAGGGATAGTTTAGCGTGTTGAAGTTGTTCATCTTGGCTTCTGACAACCGGTGGCAGAAGTCCTTGAACACCGAGCGCTTGACGTTCTTCCAACGTAAAAGCAAAACCCTGAAACAAAACAATATTTTATGCGTGACATTAACTGAATATTCATATGCCTGTAACGGTGTGTTTTCAACTAGATTGATAGTTCAAAGCTTTTAATCGAAACTAAAGCATCAAAGGGCTAAAAAATAATGAAAATATGTACATTATATGTGTTGCTTGCTTAGCTCACTAAGGAACACTTAACCCTCTTCGGGAAAACTTAATTTGCCGAAGTCTATTTTTTTATTTGAATGCAGCGAACTAACTAACTAACTAACTTAACACCAAAAAAAACAACTATATACAAAAAGGCTTAAATAACTATAGATAACGAAGATAAAAAACTTAAAAGTGATTTCTGTTCTATCGGTACGAAGGTAAATCGAATTCTGGCCTAGGTGGATATAAAATCTTACTTAAATTAACCTAAATTATCGGGGGACAACAAGGAGTGTTAGTACGTGACAAATCGACAGTGCACAAATTCATCATTTCTTAGAAAAAAAAAACCACCTGACAGGCAGACGATAATGTCTATACCTGAAGCAGAGGGATAAAAATATGCTTAAATTGGACATGTCATAAAGTCTTTGTCATCGCTGGAAAGTTTTGAAAATAGTTTATGAAACCGTGTAAACGAAAAGAATTAACTTGAACTGCGCACCAACAATATGTGACTTCTAATGAATTGAAGTTTTCCATATTCGATAGGAGGGAGGCATGTTTCTGGAAATAGTAGTAGTTAGCTCGAAATGAGTACCTCTGTGGGATGTTTTTATCCTATCGAGTCCAAATTAAGTCCCGTATGAGATCTAAAAACATGCCGGGCCTCTTGAGTCAACCATTTCGTACTTTAGTTTTATCAGTTTTGGGTATTAAGTGATTTTAATTAATTTTTAAGGATGTGACGCAATTATCTTAATTGTAGGAACGCATATTGCTTAATCGGTTGTTTGTTATTATTATCTCAAATGTTTACCCTGCATTCCAGAAGTACCCCTCCTGTACATTAAATATGTAATGAATGTAATCTAATTTGCACGAAGGCCGCGAGAATGAGAGATAATCATAGTAATCGAGTTAGAGTTAATTAAAGGCGTTGCAAATAATTTGCTGTATATTTTTGTTTGTTATAGAACAACTAACCAAATGAGTACATACTCCAGTGATAGACGTCATAGCTGATAAGAACGCCAGGGAAAATGGGAATTGCAAATATTTTGAAATTTAATGGTGTTATGGGGATATTTTTTGGTTGATTTATATACAAGGTTATTCACGCTATACGGCACGGAATATTATAGCCAAAATACGAGATTTTCCAAAAGTTTAATTTTTGTGTTATATGGGGGTCTATTATGGTTACTTTTTAAAATTATTTTCATATTATACAGGGTGTTCTAAATGCCCTAAAAGTATCAAAGTTATGTTTTCTTCAATGGAACCCCCTGCATATTATTGCATTTTTGGATTGTCCGATAAAAATAAGGGGTTGTTTTGATAAGGTTTATAATACCTAAACCTTAAGATTTTTTAAATAATTTGAATTCTATCAAAATCTAACCTAATTTTCATGTTTCAAATACTGAAGAAGTATTTAAGTTATGTAAGCGAAATTTACAATGAAATGTAACAATAGATCATATTTTATGTCCCAATTATAATAAACTCGTCACCTTATACAGGGTGTCCAAAAAATAATAATACTTAAGTAAGAACTTTAAGGGGTTGTAACTTGATTAATTTAAATGGAACGCCCTATTTTTTAACATACCATGAAATGTATTTTTTAATTACCTATCGTTTGGTATTAGAGTGTTCATAAGCTAAGACTTCGCGTTTTTACAGGAAACGCTAATAAGTTACAACCCCTTAAAGTTCTTACTTAAGTAGTATTAATTTTTGGACACCCTGTATAAAATGACGAGTTTGTTATAATTGGGATATAAAATATGATATATTGTTACATTTCATTGTAAATTTCGCTTACATAACTTAAATACTTCTTCAGTATTTGAAACATGAAAATTAGGTTAGATTTTGATAGAATTCAAATTGTTTAAAAAACCTTAAGGTTTAGGTATTATAAACCTTATCAAAACAGGCCCTCATTTTTATCGGACAATCCAAAAATACAATAATAAACAGGGGGCTCCATTAAAAAAACATAACTTTGATACTTTTAGGGCATTTGGAACACCCTGTATATGAAAATAATTTTAAAAAGTAACCATAGCAGACCCCCATATAATCCAAAGGTTTAACTTTTTGAAAGTCTCGTATTTTGGCCATAATATTCCGTGCCGTATAGCGTGAATAACCCTGTATATATTGAAGTCATAAGGACTGCAGCGTTATCTACTTTGGAAGTGACAACGTACATCTCATTAATACATATATATATTGTTCGGAATCAACAGTGTAATTCAATGCCGGTAGGGGTATTAGCCCTCGGAGTAGTTGTTTCTGTTGATTCCATATTCATATTTATTATATAGTTCGTAAAAGACTTTCTGCCAGCGCCCACCTGATGAGACCCGATAGGTCGAAACCGGTCGTGGGATATGGCTTTCGGTACGCTGTGCCTACTGTGTAGGACGCGTTCCAAATGTGGGATCTGTAATCCTTTATAATTAGACGAAAAAGGACTTTAATGCCTTCTTTTCTTGTTTGGATATATATATATATATATATATATATACATATATATATACACACCGTAATCATTATTGATTTTTTAATGTTTAAGTGGTTACCTACTGATTACTGTGAAGGATTTGCAGGAGTATCTAATTATATAATAAACATTTTGTTACTTATCTAAATTTCACATCTTCTACAATTAAGTTTAAGTAATTTTATATTTTTACAATTTTTTATCGATAAGTACAATTTTTTTTACTAACGTACCTTTGACCTATGGCGAGTACCTTATATTTTGCCTGCAGTTGCTACTTGCTTTACACATTATTTAATTTAATAATAATGATAACCTCAACGTTAAGCAGTTTGCACCAGTTTTTGCATTTTTTCTCTGTTTATTCGTTACGTACGTTGTAATATTATTTTGTATATGTTAACATAAGAACTAGGTAAATAAATATATTTCGGAACGCATCGAAATAACCTTTGCACCATCCATTAGCGTTATCGAGCATTTGTTTTTTGTCGTCACGAAACATCTGAACTTTTCTGTTTCACTGATTTTTTTTTTCATTTACGTATGTTTTGTAAACGAAAATATCATTAAAGCGGAAAAAAATAACTGTCGGAGGTCGACCTAAAACAATGTTCGTCATAATACAAAACAGCATTGACAATTCAATTATATGTCAACGACCGACCACCTTACCTACACAATAAATAATTAGATTGTTTTTTTTTGCAAAAATTTCATTTTGCATTTTCATTCGTTAAATAGTCGTCGACGTCATCATTCCTTTTTCAATTTTTCAATTTATTGCAAATCACCAACTAAAAATCATCCTTTTATTGCTATAAGTACGTAGTAGAACTAAATCACAATTGAAAGAGATGAAAATGATAAATTAAATTTTTTAGATTTAACTCTGATAAAACAAGGTAATAAAATAGAAATTTCTGTATATTCAAAATCAGATTGTAACTCCTTTTATATTGGTCAATCAAACAGGCAGGAATTTTGGATCACGTTAAAAAAATAAAAAATCAACCACAGGAATAAGTTCACATTGCTTAGAAAATAACCCTAAAATTAACACAGATAAATTCAATATTTTCCACACTTAAAATAAAGGCTGAGGACTTAAAATTCTTAAACAATTAGAAATTAAAAAAGCTTTAAAAAATAATCATAATATCACTAACGATAAATCTGAATTCAAAAACACCCCAATAATTGACGAATATCTGAGGAGTACAATCTAGTACTTAGTAAGAAATAAAACACTAGAAATTTCCACAACATTTGTTTAATGAACTTAACAATTGTTTCGCCTAACTTAGGCTTCTTCAGAATTAATGTATTACTTCTAAAGAAGCCTAAGTTAGGCGAAACAATTGTTAAGTTCATTAAACAAATTTTGTGGGAATTTTAGAGTGTTTTATCTTATTAAGTATTAAAATGAGTTTCCATCAAGTGAATATAGAAAGAATCAAACAGAGTACCATCTAATTGATGGTTTTTCCAATATGCCTGTATTGTACCTAAACCATTAAACTTTACCTTTCGGCTGAGAGGACCCAATCAAACAGTCCTATAGCAGCTTGAGGGGTAGAGGTTTTAGTCGATAGGAATTCGACACTATCCAGTCGCGCGGGCGACTGGATGTCTTTCGAAGATTTCCTTTCCTCCCCGAAAACAAAAAAAAACTTTACCTTCAGTAAGTAAATTACTCTTGACAAAGACCTCAAAAATCGAAATATATGTATAGTGTTTGAAGTAAAACTTATTGTAACATCTAAAAGCGTTTATTCTCAATATATAAAAGGTGTTTCACAATTGTCCGACCACAAATGTATTGAAACTTACAGATGATTTAATTTGTAAAAAGGAACGCAAATTATGTTATAACTCTATTTATCCTAATGTAGGTATCTATAAAAAAAGCAAATTCAGCACCTTAACTTTTCTAGATTCTTCTTTTTTAAAAATAGCAAAAGTATTAAGATGTGAAAACGTTAAAATTGCAATTAAAACAATAAATAATCTGTTTAATTTTATAAATTAGAAAAGGTAAAACAGAATTATTTCAAAAATGTGGGGTATATAAATTATGCCGTCATCCATGCAATGTAGGCTACATAAGCCAAGCAAGCAGAACTTTTAAAGAAAGTATATATGAACATGGAAAAAATTATACTGGTAGGTCTGCATTCATGAACCACATTGTAGACGTGGGACTAGACGTACCATTGACAATAAAGAAAATTTTGCATGTAAAAGATAGAGGTAAAAAACTTACAATGTTAGAATCAATAGAAATTAAGAAACATCTAAATTCTAGTTCAGAAAATGTTATAAACGAGATTGAGAACATGCAAGACATTTGCTACTCCCACCCTTATATAACATCCAAAATAATTTGTAAACCTTAGTTATAATTCCTTCTTTCGAGGAGGACTTTGTAGGTCTAAATAAATATTTAGTGAAAGTTGTTTTTCAAGTGTTTTTTTCCACAAAAAAACTGCAAGTAGTAGTAGGCAAAACAACAAATGAGTCAAATGTTAGGAATAGGCTTCTTGTTCCCAAAGCTGTATCAAAGGACGCTTACCTACCATTTCCATTCTTTTCAGTAAAGATTAGTTAAATATTTTAAAATTGACTTGTTAAACACTTCAAAATTGACCATACGCTAACTTAGGTGCATTATAATTTCAGCTGTTACGTTAGTATTGCCGTTAGTTTGGAATGTACATCAGTTCTATTTTTAAAATAAAAATAGTTACGCATAATTCATTGTCTATTATATTTTTTAATATTTATCAGATAAGCGGTCAAATGAATTGTCAACATCTACAAATACCACAGTTCCTGTTTAGAAAACATAAAAGCATATGATAGATATTGTTGTGGTTTTCAGGTTTCGTTAATTTTTATCTTTTTACGTAATATTGATTAAAAATCTGTTTCGAAAATGATAACATTTCATTGTCCTTTTTTCAGATTTACCGGATGATGGTGGACCTTAACATAACCGAATTGTAACATGTAAGTTAATGAAAGTATTTAATCATTTTTGTTAGAACAATTGAATGGAAAGTTCTTCATATTTACGTGCCACACAAAATGAAAATAATTTTAGAATTTTCTTCCGTCATTGTTCGGTTAATGTTTGTGAAACTTAATTTAATAACTGTAATAAATTAATCATTTGTGAGGATTCTAAATGCGAAAAATTAAAATGATAAAGATGTTTACATAACTTTCTGGACTTTAGTAAGTAACAATGGACCCGGTTATCCTTGGGTCAACCTATGGTTCAAAATACCACCTCTTACCTATTCCTTTTTGTTGGACTAACAGAGCAAAGACGTTTTATTGATTTTTACATGACAATTGTATAATACAATAATAGGCATATTGTGATATTTATCTAATAACGAACATAAAAAGTTGCGAATATTGTTTTGTTTGTGGTCATTCTTTTTGTTACGTAAAAAAGAAGAACTAATTAAACATTATTTGTACCTATTAAATTATTAATTTTTTACTTTTTTTTTAAATCTGGTTTATGATACTGAGTGCAAACAACGACGTATTAATCATTAATCATCACTTGACTTAAGTAAAATATAATAAACATGATAACCATATCGCTCTTAATCAAGTTACTTACAATTAACAAGTTCAACAATCAACCAATTTGTTTACTTATTTTTTTATTCCTAAGTGTAGAAAAAATCTATTACATAATTTGTGATATATTTATTTAAAAATAAGGTGGTAAACTGAAATTTGTTTTCTGTTTTTAATGCTTCATGATGCTGTCGTAAAATTATTCCGTCTAATACTAATGAGAATTCTATATTAAGAACTTCTAATTAATAACATCCGTAAACGAGATATTTTTTTAAGGCCGCAATGCACCTACGTATGTATATTCGATACAGATAATATATTTTGCACAGTTAATAAGAAAATATAAACTTCATTTTTATTTATATTCATGGCAACGATTGGAATTCATTTATCGACAGAATTGTTTGACAAAACTTGTTAGTAATTTGGTACAAGGTACAATTTGATTTGAAAAAAGAAATAGCAAAAACAAAGTCCAGTATACCACATGCATGAAGTAGAATACAAATTATGTGGGATGATAAAAAAAACTTTATTAGGTATATAAATTTGTCACTTTTTCGATCTTATACATAACAAAATGCAAAAAAAATATTTTTAGAATTCCAAGAACAACTTTTTTAGCTTGTGTATTTCGATGAAAAACCACCGTGTAACTATTAAAACATTCGTAGTATTTTATTAGGAACTTCTTTTTGGAATATGTTCAAATTTAATTAGGAAATTTGTACTTTTTAACGACAGTATTTTACACGTTAAGTAGTTGAAAACGCTGGTGCAATTCTCTCTTTAGTGTTAACATTATTTCATTACGGAAGTGTGTTAAAAACCAATGACTAATGTCATGGTAAATCCATGGTACTCGACTGCTGTTTAACCTACTAACCAAATTACAAATAAAAGTGAAAGTATGTTTAAGAATAATAATAATAATAATAATGTTATGGTTTTGAGAATACACACTTCTTGTTGGATGAACAAGTAGGTACAACATTGAGTGATATAGAGATTATTCATTCCTGAGACTTGTTAATGTTAACCAATGATCTTTAACGATTACAGTTAGTAAAAGTAGTTGCATGTACGTATGTAACTTTCTTGGAACCTGTAAAGTACCTTTAAATCGACACGTACACTAATCCAAAGAATAACGAATGGAAATATTAGAGATATAAGTTTGTAAGTTTAAGTTACTTATATCTCAGTTTGCAAAAAGTTAAATAGTAAACTGAATATTTGGTAAATGCATTAAATATTTTTGTTTGTGTTATTGCTATTGAGAAAATAGCTTTTTGAGTTGAAATTTTCAACTGTTTAACAATAGCTATAAATATATATATATATATATATATATAAAAATTGCCGAATCATTGCAATAATTTCTACAAAACCAAGTTAAATAATGTTTAAAATAAATTTAAAAAAAAGTACATTACAATTAATTATCTTTAGTGATTGTGTGTGTAGGTATAATATAGAGATTGATTAGATTATTTTATAATTAAATACTTAAAATCTTACCTTATTAAGGCTAGCACTATGAAGTCGATCAAAACCACTGAGTTTTAAAGGGCATACATTGTCACCGGCACCCCACTGTCCTGTACGATCCATAACGATAGCTCCCGTAATTTGTTTTGTTAAAACATTAACATGAGCTGATGCTCCAGATTCGCTTTTACTGGATGTACTGTAACTAAAACAGACGATCCTTTTAGCTTTTAATAGAAACACTCTGTCTTCTCCAGCGCTTGCGCGATTTTAACGAACCATTTCCCATCGATTTTAAAGCGAATGCGCACTAAGCGGCTGCGAAGCGTGAGCGTTCAGCGGTTCAAGCGACATACAAAGCGAAATAAAATCAGCGCTCAGAATTTGAAACTCCCCAAACGCTAAAACTTCATGCGATGCTTATAAAGGAAGAAACAGACAAAAAAAAACATTTCACGTAAAACAAACACCGCAAAAGTAACAAAAAATTATTTAGAAGAAGATACAGTGTATCAAAATAATTATGGTGGTCTTTAAATAAAATTTTGTTACTTTTCCTGTGTTTGTTTTACATGAAATATGGAGTTACAAGAAATTAACTCCTGATTGACAACATTCAAAAAGAATAATTGTGGATCATGTTTTTTGACAACACAATGCGATGCAAAACGAGAATTAGAAACCTCACAATACATTAGAGATTTTGAAAAGTTCTGTAAGTGCTACAACAGAAAAACAGGGCGACACTTGTTACAAGCCAAATGTCTTGTGGCGTTTGTTTTGTATCTCGCGTATTTGTGTTTTCTAGTCCTTAAAATATTTTTTATTGCGCACGGAACCTTTGAACTTCGGGACTGGAACTGTGTATAGTACAATCAGAAACGACAGACTGCTTCATGTAAAATGTATAGTTTTCATGAAAGGTAGGAATTAGGGCTACCTGAAATTTTTATGGACCAAATCTTGTAACTAAAATCAATTCTCGCCAACCGATTGAACTGAAATTTTAAACACAACTTTGGTTCTGGCGACAATGCAATGTAATATAGCAGAAAACAATAGGGTGAGTGACGTCATACTAAATCCAATATGGCGATCGCTTCAAGATGGCGGATCACATATTTTTCGACAACCTCCTTGACATGAGTGTCAAATAAAATGGTTTGTCAAGTAGAATATGAAATATGGATGTCAAATGAAATGTAATAAGGATATGTTATCAGAAAAGCTTAGATTAATACGTACTAATCTCAAAGGCATTGTATTACCTTAATAAAAGCCTAAACTTATTTTATTTAAATTTGTGACCTAAATTTCAACTCCTGTTGTTTGTCAAGGGTAAATATTGTGATTCAATGAAGTAGTGCATACACAGTACATAATGGTTACGACTTCATTATGTTGTATTTTTTGCAAGGTAATTGTGGTGTAGATACATATTAATTCTCTTGCCAATTATTTTATAAATATTGTAACATTGTGTAAATGTGAAAGTTTTTTAAAAAAAATCTTTTTTGAATCAATAGGTCAGTCTGTTTCTCTCATTGTGTATCGGTTCTCTTTTATGTAGTATCTGAATCATTATATCTAATAAATCACCTAACTAGTTTAGATTTATTTATTGATTATTAGCTGATTTATTAAATAAATAAACGCGCAGTCTTAGAAAATCTCCTGTTTATATAAGATGATTGCAATTAACCATTAAAACTTGTTTTAGGATTTATTTGTCGATATCAGTAAAGGTTTTTATCAAATTATGTAAGACATACCTATTTCCGGCGATTTTTGTTTCTGGATAAGTTGCTAAATTTACCGGTTTACTAGTTTCTTGTAAAGACATTGGTAAATATTCTAAAAGTTAATAATTTTACATATATTTAATCGAATAATTTATAACAGCTACCTACTACGATTGTAGTTGAAATATTTGATATTACAAGAAAAATATTTTTTAATGTAGAAGGGGATGAAAATATGTAAAAAGACTCAATAAAGCAAAGTATATATGTACTATCTAAATAAATACCGTAAATATTAAAATTATATTTTATCATTTAGTTTGACGTCATTTTTTTTAATTTTAGTGGTTATTACGCAAGTTTTTGTGTATTATTAGTTGTTTGATTTAAATATTTGGTTTTGCAGTCGGTTGAGTTTGAATTTACAATTCAGTTATATAATTTGTTATTAAAACCATGTTTAAAAATTAAAACTATGTACAATGGGTAGTAAAATTAATAATAACTATTTATTGTGAAATTTTTTTTAAATGGATATGCATGCAAAAATTGTTCAAGTGTGATAGTCAATAGTAGACAGGACCGTTTTATTAGACATATGGACAAAATAGATAAAAAAATAAAAAAATTGCGATAAATTTTCATCAACTAAAAATACATTCAATTAAGCTTATAAAAACAAAAGCTCAGAAATATTTATGCTTTTTTTAGTATTTGTAAGATTGCTTTGATTGTGCTTACCCGAAATAGTTTACAATTTTCCTCATTGGAAACTTTAACTTACACAAGTCTAGTCCAAAACTGTCAAATTTTTGGGTTAGAACTGCCAGTTTATTATACGCTAAATATTTAGATAAAGTTGTAATAGAAAAAGTCATTTTTATCGTCACGGACTATTACAGTGAGTGATAAGATTCACGAAGTGCATCAGTTGTTTCTAAAGCAGATTGAAAAATGATCTGGTAAGTTGAAAATGGCATTTCAATGTCGAAAGGTCAAACTGTTTAGCAGTTATGTATAAAAACAGGACATCTGAGTAATTGATATCAAAACTTTCATGGTCGTAAATACAATAGAGAAGAAACAGAAGCATTCTAATTAAATGAGTTTCTTTGATTACTTGGTTGTTTAGATTTTTTTTTATTCAGACGTTATTGTTTTGACTTTTTTTAATGAAAAATATTTTTGTTTGCAACTTTCAAACGTTCGGGTTGGCCTATAAATTGATCATTGCTGCAGTTGGGTCGTGCCCTTTAAAATATCGGGTGATCAGTGTGCCCGCTTGAAAATGACCCGAACAAATTCATGGTCCGTATTAATGCATGATAATGGTAGTTCGCGTCATAACATGTTACCTAACAATAAAAAAGGTTAAAAGCAACAAAAATAGCATATCTTCAATGTTATATCTATATTTTGTATAGTTCCGGCACTTATTTTGTATCATTGAGAATTTTAAGATACTTTCTTATTTAGTTTTTTGAATGTTTAATTTTTTGGGGGAAATAAATGACTAAAACACAAATACTAATTTTAAGTATAATTTGGAAAGTGTTTTTAGAACAACAAATATGACTAGAAAAGTTAAGCCTTTATAATAAAAATTTATCTGTATAGCAATAAAACGAACAAAGTTTCAACAATAATTTATTGATCTCGACAATATTGTTTCGACCACTATGTGATCATTTTCAAGAGCATACAAAATACTAAAATTATAGTGTAAATGTGCAAATATATATACAAATGGTACGTAAGGGTAGGGGATACTGAAATTAATTTTATAATGTTAATAAATTGATTTAAGTACCCCCTATCCTTTAAGTACCATTTGTATATATATTTGCACATTTACACTATAATTTTAGTATTCTGTATGCTCTTGAAAATGACCACATAGTGGTCGAAACAATATTGTCGAGATCAATAAATTATTGCTGAAACTTTGTTCGTTTTATTGCTTTTATTAAATAATGTTTCATCAAACGGTTACTTTAGAAAGTTTAAATTTATCTGTATCTTTGGCTCTTTCGTTTGTATGTTTTTTTATATATATATATAAATTTGTTTATTGCTTTGTAGATATTTATAGAAATCCACTGTAATATTGGCTAAAAAAAAAAGTTCTGCGCAAATACTTAGTTTATAATTAAACACCTTAAACAATAATGACTCAATGTCAGCGTAACGTGTCAATTTCAATTTACAAATAAATTCTGTAATGAGTTAGGTATGTTAGATATCTATATCGAAAAATGCACTTAAGTTTTTATGTTTTTCGGAACTTGATACTCTGTTTCTTGTTACCAACAATCACGCACCGTTTGATTTTGTAACAACTGTATTTTACTGCAAATCATGTGTTGATAATTTACAAGGAAACTGAGTCCTATTATGTGTCGTAGTTTGTAAACACTTGTATTTATAAATGAAACACATTTTAGGCTTCTAAATACTCTAGCTGTGCCATCCCACGAGTAGCATATATAATCAAGTAAAAGTAGTGTCGGGTAATTATAGAAATTGTTGACGCTATACAATATAAATGTAACATTTTATTACTAATATGTAGATGGCGCATATGGTACTGTTGATACTCTAAATTGTGTTCGTTTTATGGTAGGGGAATAAAAATATCTACGTAGTAAATATGTTTTTAATAGTTAAAAACAATATAGACAAACACATTGTATTTGTTTTACATACATTTATTAGATTATCTGACAATTGTTTCGGTTTTTACACCATCTTCAAAGAATTGACACTTATCAACTAAAGGTACAATTTCAGGTAAATCTAAATTGTACCTTTAGTCGATAAGTGTCAATTCTTTGAAGATGGTGTAAAAACCGAAACAATTGTCAGATAATCTAATAAATATATGTGAAACAAGTACCAAGTGTTTGTCTATATTGTTTTTAACTATTAAAAAATGTTTCACCAATAGTTAAGCCAAATTTCAATGTCTACTATACAGGGTCATTCCAACTTAGACGTTTTAGGGAAACTAAGCATGTTACAGATTTGATAATTTGGGACTTGGGAAGAGGAGCTATCAAGGATGATCTATTTAACTAAAATAATTTCAACTGTCGGGCACTTCCGGTTATACTGGAAGTTGATGTCAACTTTCATTTTTTAAATGAAATGGTATATATTTTTCAATGAATTCCTATGAATTATAAAATTTTAAGGTGACTTTGATGACCAACTTGTATGCCTATATATGCCTATGATGAATAGTTTCTGAGATACTTTAATTTATCGAAAAAAAAATTGCACCGCAACCCAAACTATAAAAAATCATAACTTCCATAAAAATGACTTAGAATGTTGAAATTAGTTATTTATTAGTTATAACCAAGTCATAAGGTTAACGTCATGCCTAAACTAAGCTTTATAATTTATACAGGCCTTTCAAAAAAAAAAAACCAAAGTTTAAAAACTTCAAACATAAATAACTTAATTTTTTCAAATGGCACCTAGCATATTTTATTTTGTCATTCGTTTTGATTTTTTATCCACTTTCGATCCATCTGTATATTTCCTACTGTTTTATTAGAATAATTTTGAATTTTTACTTAAAATAATAGTAGGAAATATCCAGACGGATCGAAAGAGGATAAAAAAGGAATCGAATGACAAAATAAAACATGCTAGATGCCATTTGAAAAAAATGAAGTTATTTGTGTTTGAAGTTTTTAAACTTCGGATGTTTTTCTGAACGGCCTGTATAAATTATAAAGCTTAGTTTAGGCATGACTGTAGTTCTTAGGCGTGACGTAGGCCGGAGGGTAGGGCGGAAGCACTCTTTTAAGAATTGTGGGAATGAGTGGGTTATGTTTGGGGAGAGACAGCAACTTCTGTACCAAATACTCATCTTTGAAGGAGCCAAGTTGTTACAATTGTCGAGTAAAATAAATTGTGCAAAACTTCGAATGTTGTATTCTTCAAAATCAAACAATTATTATACATTTCTGCAAAATTTTAGTTTGTTACTTTATAAGTAATGAAATAACGTTTTATTTTTAACAATGAATTAATATGTCAAAATTTGAAGATTATGCATTAGTTATATGACCATTTACTTTGTCGTATTTAATGTTTACAAATATTTTTATACCTATTATGCAATTAAATTTTAATATTCGAGGATAGTTAAGTTAATCCCTGCGTTTGATATTTTATAAATAGCAGAATGATTTATTGTTACTTTCTTTTATTTATATATTATTATAGTAATAATATTCTGATTGTGATGGTAATTATTTATGTTTGCCAAGTATGGAAGAATGGAAGTGAAACCTAATTATAATTTTGTTAAGGAATTCCTTTTTGCGATTACTTTAGGAAGTATTATTAGAAACTGAACTGGGTCATGGTTAATTCCGTATTACAATAGATTACTTATGGTAGCTACCTATAGGATATTCTATGCATATTTATTCAATTTACTTTTCATGTCTATAGATAGCCTTTCTTCAAGGTACAATCGGTCTTGCGTTACCGTTTGAAAGTTGTTTCTATAAACACTGACTTTCGTACTTATTCTACTAAAAAGAAACGAATAAAATTGCGGTTTATGATAAATTCACTAGGTAGGTTCCTATCAAAAAGTCAAATAAATATTAGTAAATTTTTGTTTTAATTTTTAGTGAATTTATTGTGATTTGAGATGATACTTATCACCTAAACTATTAATTGCGAAACATTGGTTATTTGCTATAAACAGATTGCGATTTTTCTGTTATTGGTTATTTGTACAAGCAGATAATGCGAGGTCTAGAGATTATACAAATAACTAATTTATAATTTTCGTCTTTTGATTCTAATCGTTCAACGCTAAAGTGTGTTTTTAATTATTATTGATTTCATTTCTCGCGATAAACTTGCTATTATTTTTAGAGAAATAATCAAAACTATAATTATTATTTGCCAAAACAAAAATATTATCTACTACATTTGTATATTAATAAAATCTACTAATGAGTGAAATTTGCATCCAGTAATAATTTTATTATTAGTAGTAATAAAATTCAACGAAAAGTTTCAACAAAATTTCTTACAATTGTTTCGTCGTTCAATTTTATTACTATTAACTATGTTTCATCAAGTTTGCACCAAAGATAACTTATTAAGCATTAGTTGTGTTCATTTTTATAAAAAAAAGTCATTTATGAACTTACCCTTGTTTAGGATTTGTGGGACACAAGCCTGCCACACATGCAGTGTTACCCATGTAAATCACTCAACAAAAATGAAACGTTACCTTGTATGAACTACGTACTCAACGTTGTGAACGTGTGGCAAGATAAAGCATTTGTTCCTCTATAACTATTGCTAAATATTTTTAATGGTTGGTTTTAAAACCAACAGTTGCTTCGATTTTCGGCTACCAAATGTGCAAATTATATAGAAAGTACACATAGGTACCAATTATTTTTTCAACTAACCGTTTTATCGCATTTCAGAGATCGAGATAACAGTTGTGAATCCAGTTGTGGTTGTTTACGAACAATTACGTTAATTTGTTAGATATGATGATAATAACGTAATCTTTACAAGATTTTTCTTTTGAGTTAATGTTGATAATATAACAAGTAGCTCGTGTTGCTGTGCTTCTTGGAAAATAGTAGTTAATATAATTAAAAAGACGCGTTTAAATATTATTTACAGTTAATTAGGGTATAATTATTTTTCATACTTGATGATACTTGACATGAATATGAATGAATTATAATTGGTCTGTTTGTGGTCGATGTCTCATTGTGAACGTTAGGGGTTGTATCTATTTCTATAGCAACCTCTTTGTAAACATAAAGTTAATTAGGTCTTTCAGCAATTATAAAAATTTTCTTTATGCTAGAATGTTTGAAATTATATATTACGTTGCAATAAGGATGCAAAGAATATTTCAATTTTTTTTTTGTGGATTATCTTGCTAACAAGCACTTGCAGGGTGTTCTTTTTTACTTTTTATTTTTCTCTACGCCCACAGTCTACGTTTCGCACACGTACCAAGCCGTGCTTCAAACATACACATTTTTATTGATTCTTATCTTATTCGAATTCAAAAATTAATCGTTTATATATAGCTCAGGTAAATAAAAATACATTATTTTGTAATTGTATTTGCAATTATTACATGCCGAACTGAAATTTTTATGTAGGTACAACAATTGGTGCTGTCCATTCTTTCTTAAGTAAGTACCGTTTTGAAATTATGCCGCCGCAGCGCACTAAGTAGCTACATCTCTCACCTACGCACTGACGCCATTACAATCTGATTCGCCCTTGTTTACGTTGTTTGCTGAGTGTTTAAAATGCCTCCGACAATCGTGAGTCCCGCCGACTGTGAAGTCCGGAGTCCGGGCTGTTATGCGATTCCTTAGTGCTAAAGGACTAAAATCGATTGATATTTATCGTGAGATCTGTGCAGTTGACGGACAAAACATTGAGTGACGGAATGATAAGGAATTTGCGCCGTGCAATCCAGAACAAAAGACGTGGCAAGTTGAGCAAGGGCATCGTTTTTCTGCATGATAATGCCCGTTCGCATTTGGATAATCGGACCAAAGATCTCATCACATCTTTTCACTGGGAAACTTTAGATCATCCTCCGTACAGCCCTGATCTGGCGTCCAGTGACTACCATTTGTTTCTCCACTTCAAGAAACATCTGGGCGGTCAGCGTCTTCAAGATGATTGAAGGAGCGTGAAATCGTGTTCGTATTAAATCTTGCTTCGAAGGACCACCTCAGATATTGAGGAAAACGATATTGTGTTTGTTTAACTATATTTATTTGTATTAATTAAAAATCTTCACTTTAACTATCACTAATTATTATATAAAAGCAAAACCTTATATTTAAGTATAAAACTTAACTAAATAAAAATCTCCAATAAGGTTTGGTATCGAGTGGTTTGTTCGGTGGTTCTATTTCATCTGTTCTTTTTAACGTTCGTTTCTATGTCCTCAAGAGCCCTTACCGTTCTCACGCACTTATCTCCTGAAGAC
Organism: Agrilus biguttatus; assembly: GCA_963921985.1. Taxonomy (NCBI): domain Eukaryota; kingdom Metazoa; phylum Arthropoda; class Insecta; order Coleoptera; family Buprestidae; genus Agrilus; species Agrilus biguttatus. The sequence continues at coordinate 7,695,204 of OY998126.1, read as the reverse complement.
ATAAAACAGACCATCTCGACAGCATTAGAATTCGCATGACAACTAACATGAACGCTTGACAAATTTATGACTTCCTTAAACGATAATTTGGAGACTAAACAATGATGACGAAGTCAAAAAACAGTTGTGATGCAGTGGTTAACAGTTAACAAGTCAGGCGGCAGAGTTCTATGAGAAGGGTATTCAAAAACTGGTCACTGGTCAAACGTTATGACAAGTGCCTCAATATTGAAGGAAATTATGTAGAAAAGTAGATTAAGGTACAGGCTTTCATGTAAAAATAAAATTATTAAGATATCTTCGCACGTTTTTTAATTAATTTCAAAACGGTGGTTACTTAAAAAACATGCCTCGTATTATTCAGATTTAATAAGTTATATGCTCAAGGACATTTTCGTTTATGGTGATACAATTTTTACGTGTGTAGGTCTAACCATGGTGTCGAATGATACAAAGTTTTTTAAAACTTTTATTCTCATGTTTTCGAAATTTTCGTTGCTTATTTTCGTTGTTAGATTCTGCAGTAGATTTTATTTATATTACCAAAAAATATTGTTGAAGAGAATTTAGTCAATTTAAAAAACAGGAAAAAGTAAAATTACTCAGGTTCTACATGAGGTATTATATGGGACAAACATTGAGATCTTCCAGAAAGTCAGATCCTGGAACACTGTATATATCATAATTTCGTTAATAACTATAAAATATTTTTGATATTTTGCTTTCCAATAAACAACAATCTTAATATGTATTGTTTTTTATTATAAAATTATTTCGTAATAACAGTTATAGTTACAGTTGTTCTTGCATCCATGTCACACACTCACTCTATTCAGAAATGGTACAAAAATAACAAAAAAAAATTCTATTTACGTACATCTTACAAAATAGATAAAGTCCGCTCTCAAGTCTCATTTTCGTTTTTTGAGACTTGGAGCAGATCTGTAATAATCGATGGACGAATTTTCCTCATTTCGATTGATTTTCATTTTGGTTTACACGTACAAAATTTAAATAAAAATGAAAAGAATTCATCCATCCGTCTGCTTGCGACAATTATCTCTTTCTATACATAAATATCTATCTATATTGCAATATGAATAATACACGTTATTTAGTTTTTACAATATTTCGACGTTCAAGTTAAATAAAAAATTAACTGATAATGGTACAAATAGCGTTAGAAAGGTACTGATTTTTAATAAATAGTAGCTACAATAATAATGTATTATTAGACAACAACACTTTCATAGAAGTCTGTTATTTTTAAAACTATTTTTTTTTCGATGTAATTCAAACTTATTACTTAAAATTGACCAGATTTTAGTTTCCTATTAAAGTTCGTTTACAGTCATCTTATTGGCCTTCACTGTCGCTATCACTTTTATCTATAACAAAAAAAAAATCAAAATTAGAAACGTAGTAGAAGTAACAATAATTAAAGTCAGGAGCAAGGTGCTTAGCTGCATTAACGTCGAATTGAATATATATACCAGTCACGTTTTTCACCCATACACAGCATTATTCCAACCATAAACCTTTAATTTTTTGGATTTTCCAAATTAACCAGATACATAAAATTCTTTTTGTTAAAACCGACTCGAGGCTGCGCTATTGATTGTTTCATGTCTCTGATATTTTTTCCATTTTAATTTATCTGACTTTCTAGTTCTTTGGTTTCAATTTTGATATTATTTCTAACCTTACTTACGAGGGTGTATCAAATATATGAATGATTTACGGAGAGGTCAGTGAACTGGTAGTAGTAGATGCGAAGACGGCCAGTACCAAGAAGGGAGAATCAACCGCAATTCGCTCGAGTCGCTTTAGTACAAAAAGAAACAATGAGCGAGGTAGAAGTGCATGTCTCCGTGGAGCAACCGATTATTATTGTTTTTGGCCAACTAAAATTTTGCGGCAATTACAGACTTACGGTTCGGGGACAACACCCTGTTCAGAACTCGGGTGTTTGCATGGCACAAGGAATTTTCTGAATGCCGTGAAAATATCGAGAAGCCGTTGACTTTCCATGATCGACGCACGATTAATGCGCAATATTATTGTGATTTACTGGATTCCGCGAAATTGGTATTTCGATGGAAAAGAATGAAGCAATCGGTGAGAAGTTTCAATCTTTTGCAAGACAACGTCAGACCTCTTATACGGTCAATGCCACACAGTAAAAATTGGATGCATTAAGCTAGGAAACGCTGGAACATCTGCCATATAGTCTCTACTTATCCCCTTGTGACTTTTATCTTTATGGGTCCCTGAAAGAAGCGCTTGGAGGCCAACGTTTCCACGAGAACGACACAGTGGAAGCATTTGTGCTCCGATGGTTACAAAAACGTCCGAAGAGTTTGTACGATGAGGGCATAAAAAAGCTCTCAATCTGATGGGAAAAATGTATTTGACTATGTAGGAAAATATTGGTAGTATATGTATCGAAGTCTAATTAAATATAGTTCGAATTTTTTACAAAAGCAATGCCGTTTATATTTGATACACCCTCGTACATACATATGTGTATATTAGGAAGAGACAGGATTAGATTGGTCTAGCCGTAGTAAATCTTAATAGATGATTTAATATAAATATTTTTTTCAATATGTAAATAATAAATACTAACCTTTTTTTCCGTTATATGCGTGCCTTTTTAATCTATCGTACAAGTCTTCTTTGGTGCCGTAAAGACTGGCATTTGATCTCGCCAGACTGTTCATTTTGCCTCCATTCATCCCTCCGTGCAGGCTTTCTTTCATATAAGTTTCGTTGTAAAAGTTTGGCATTTCCCAACCGTCTTCTTCATCGTCGTAATAATGAGCGTATGTGGAGTGATGACTTGGAGCGATGCTCTCCGCATATGGCGTTGGTGCTCCATAATAAAAGTTTACTTGGGAGCCGTTTTGGTCAGCTGCAGGACTGAGCAGTTTCTTTGGTTCTCTTCGATGAGTCGATCTGAAGTCAAACAAACATGTTAAGTTTATTTTGACACAGTCCACAGAAGTCTCAAGTTAATTACCTGGCACAAATCATCCAAATTAGAAGGACGATGAAAATTATCAAAATCACAGCCGCTGCTATACCACCAGCAATATAAGCAAACTCAGATTTTTCGGCACAATGTTTACCAGTGAAGCTTCCTATACATCTACATGACGGTTGTCCTCTAACGTCTTTTACGCATACTCCTTCGTTTTCACAATAACCATCGCAAAGATCTACAAAACGGATTAATCGAAAATGAAAGGAAGATCGTATTAAAGGATTTATGAACATGGTTCATACCCAAGCAATATTCTCCGGTACCATTGAAACCTGGTTTACATTCGCATTTGAAATCGCTGGTTTCGGGTATGAGGAGACAGTAGGCATTTTCATCACAGTGTATTTCCGTACCTTGCATTTCGCATGGATTAGTACATTCTGCTTTGCTGGTCTGAAATATTAATTAGTTGATTAATACTCCGGTATCAAACCAAAATAAGAAAATGTATATATACACACCGCTGCGTCTCCTTTAGTGCTCGTGTTTGGCGGACAAGGGATACAAGACGTCTGTTGAGAATCCGGTTGATACCAACCCTTTTTACACGATACGCAGCTGTTCAGAGTACCATTTAGATATGTTCCTGGTGTACAAACTGGCAACGAACATTCTTCAATGGTTGATGCGCCGACTTTAGGTGTGGTCCTTCCAAGGGGACAACTTTGGCATACCGGTTGAACTCCCTGCATTCTATATGTACCTCTTGGACAAGCTTCGCATTTACCGTCGGGACCCAATTGTAATCCACTTCCACATTCATCGCGACATTCTTTTTCCGAAACAGCTTCTGCAGTGCGAGTTGTTTTTCCAAGACCGCACAGTTTACAAGTGAATGAACCTTCATCAGATTGGTAGAATCCGTGACCGCAGCTGCGACAAAGTCCTGCTTCATGGTCGAAATATTTACCAGCTGGACAACGTTCTGCAAAAGATTTATAGTGTGATGGTAAAATTGCAAAAATTATTTGACATTAGTGAGTAAGAACCTTTACAGTCTGCTGCACTTCTTGCTCCTGGTCCAATTGTAACTCCAGGTCTTCCAGCAATTATCGGACATGGTGAACATTGCAACTGTCCAGTTTCGCTCTGGTATGTACCAACTGCACAGGGAACACATTTTGTGGAAGTCTTGTTGAAAAAGGTACCAACGGCACATGGAACTGTAACAGAAGCAACATTTATTAAATGACTGTGTGGTTTATGAGCGTTGGTCAATTTACCGCAGTCAGGTGCCATCACAACTTGTCCTGAGGGACATGCATAGTCAGATTCAAGAAGTAGTGATGCGGGATCAGGTACTGTGTTGGGTAATATTTCGTGGACGTCGAACTCATCGTCTTCCAGAATAAGTTTTTGCAATAGTCTTTGTACAGTTGCTCGTTCGTTTGTGTTGGAATTGATTACCGGGTCGCTAAAAGTGAAATTATTGAAAAGAAAAGAAGGCGTAAGTAAAAGGAAAAATGAGATTGAATATAATATGTAGGTTCTAATGCGTCCAACTACAATAAATACGTAAGAAAATAACGTGCAAAGTAAGTGCTTACTTGATGGCTGGGAAAGAAATTTCTACGTTGTAGGTATCGCTGGTTTGTTGACGTTCCTGTCGATTTATGGGTGTGGGTCTACAATGAAAATGAAAACATGCCAGAACTAATCTACACAAATCTACTTGCAGACTGCATGCAATTTAACGAACGAACGATTAGACAACATTACAATTATCACAGATGTTTATGATTGAGAAGATTAATATGAGTTTATTTTCTAATAAAATTCAAACTATGTAGTACTCAGTTCAAGATACAACATAACATATCGTAAATGCTCGCAAGACATACTGTTGTAAAGTCGAAGATAAAGTCTTACAGACTACAAGAAGACAGTTGAAGTATCTAGTATTCAAGATTTAAGAAGATAATCTTGACTCATGCCGTTTATATTACTTCAGTACGTATTAGTATCATCAGTAGAAATACTTGAAAGAGTATTTCAATAATACATAAATAAGTAATGGATTTCCCGACGTATATCAGAGAAAAAAAATTTGTAACTTACTTTTCAACTGGTACTTTGGCATCTATCACGTAGGTACTCTCGTCATCATCGTCGGCAGTTTGTCTTGTTTTTCTGGGAGTTCTGTGATCGCACTTGACGTCGATATCGAGTTCTCTACATTCGCGAGTTCCTTCGATAGAGAACGAGCAGAAGTTCCAATCTCTGTTAAGGGAGTTCACTGCTGTTCGCACTTTCTGACGCAAAACTCCTTGCCCGGCTTCGTTACAAAGTACAGAACTTGGGAAGAGCATTGAAATTTTGAATACCCTTTGGGCTGGTTTGGATGCTATTAGAAAAGAATTAACGGTCTAGAAATTATAGGAACATTGAGAATTTCTTTTTTCACTTACGTGAACAGGCAGGATAAATTAAAGGAAGGTTCGGATCCATTGTTGGTCTCCAAAATCCTTCGGCTCCACAAGTGTAGAATTTGGGAACATCTTGTGAGAAACGTAATCCCGGGTTACAACCAATTTCACATACTTTGAATTGACCACCGGCACCCCAATCTTTACAACTCTGGACTCCTCCAACAGGATCGTCCAGTTCTGGGCAGAATTCAGCTAAAAGAATGGAAAAGTTAGTTATTCTCTATTAGAGGGTGTTTCAAATATTTTCTTACATAGAACTGACACCTTAAAAGTACATGCAGCTGTATTTCCTGCTGCATCTTTGGCAACGTAAGCTATTTGGTAGATTCCCCACAAAAGAGTTTGCCCTGGCCTGTGATTACTCTTCTCCTGTACTTTTACGACACCGATGTTGTCACTGAAGTGTGGTTCGTCCCAATGAACTATGGCAGAACCATTCTTGGCAATTACCCATAGATCTCCTGGGCAGTATTCCACCTTTGGTGATACCTTTGACAAAACACATGAATTGTGAAAACCAAGTCGTATTTAAGTAACTGTTAATAATACCTTGTCTACAACCAAATCTTGACACTTGTTTCCTGTATATCCAAGAGGACAATTTCTTTGGCCACATTGAGACGGTACAATCCGTTCAACTCCACCAGTGGTATCTTCATAACCTGCCCAGTTAAGTACTAGTCCATTGTACAAAACGGGTTCTGTTCTGCAGTCCCTTACTTGTTTCTGTATTTCATTGGTGACATCTAAAGCTCGACTCCAAATTTGCACTTTTGTTAAATGTCCTTGGAATCCAGACTCTGTGTAGGATTTCGGAGTAACAGTTCTCGGTTTTCCCAATGTGATCCAAGCACTAAAACATAATGCAGGTACGTATTAAAATTAGAATCTGATAGTTGTTTTTTACTGTTACAACGTACTATTCGGGTAATTTTCTTCCGCTTCCGTATCCGTCCACCTTACTGGCAATAAGACCTTCCGTTATGAGTTTCAATTCTCCGCCATTTTCGCCATCCCAAACTACTGCGATGTGGTGCCATTGTGCGTCGTTTATGGTGGTGTAATCTCTGTAACTGAGGTAAACGTCTTGCAACTCGGTAAACAGCGAAACCTGAACGCCGTTGGAATGGATTTGAATCAGGACTCGCCTGTCTATTGTCAGATGTTTGTGGCTAAAAAATAAAAAAAGTTACAACACGAATCTTCTACGACTAAATTGATGGTCTAACTTACGAAACGCTATAGAGTGTATAGAATATTCCGTTCTCGTCCTTCTGCGTGAATCTCACCCACATTGCAATTGTGAGACTGCTTTTCGAACCTGTATAGAATGGTATCACTTGTGCTGCAGAGCTTCTTGTTGCGTCACTAAAGTAAAGATCGTAGTCCACCGAAATCGCTGTATTAAAAACAAACAACGTTATAGGAATCATTTGAGTGGAAGAATGAAAATACTTACATTTTCTGCAATCTTCTCCTGTTAAATTGAAAGGACACTGACAATAGAATCTTCCAATTAAATCAACGCAAGTGGCGCTTGGCGGACAAGAATTTTCTTTGCAGTCGATAATATCCTTTTCGCAATATTTCCCCGTAAATCCTGGAGGACATATACATTTGAATCCTGCTCCATGGTCGGTACATGTTGCACCATTTTGACAAGCTCCAGCAGAACATGCGTCATATTCATACTGACATCCTACGCCGGTGAAATCATTTGAACAAGAGCAATTGAGTCCTGAACCAAAATCTTGGCATTTTCCGCCATGCATACAAGGATTTCCGATACAACGCTGTGGTGCCGTTTCGCATTGCTTACCATCGGTTCCAGAAGGACAACTGAAGAAGCAAAAACTAAATAAGGAATGCTCTTATTTTATTTTACATGGGCGGTAACTTACACGCAAAAGTAGTCTTGGAAGAGATTTATACATTTGGCGTCATTTTGACATGGTCTTTGTTGGCATGTGCCAATATCCTGTTCACAGTTAGTTCCAGTCCAACCAGGGTTACATACGCAACGGTAAGCGCCCACTTCATCGCGACATGTTCCACCATTCAAGCACGGGTCAGATTTACAATCATCAATGTTCTCCTAAAAATAGAGAATGGAATACAATATACGTATTTCTTATTGAAATTAATGGGATTGTTTGATGGTATACCTGACATAAAGTACCGGTAAATCCTGCCCTACAAACGCATAGGAATTTGTTGTCCAAATCGACGCAGTTTTCGGTTCCCACAGGGTCGCACGGGTCACTGAGACATTCGTCGATTGCTGCTTCACACTGTAATCCAACGTAGCCTGGTCTGCATTTACAAGTGAATCCGTCCACTTGATTTTCGCAACTTGCGCCGTTTTGACAAGGTTCAGAGGCACAGAAATCTATCGGATGTTGGCATCGTTTTCCAGTAAATCCTGCTTCGCAAGTACAAACAAAGTCGTCCACAAGATCGGTACATTGACCGTCATTTTCGCAAGGGTCAGGTGAGCAGTCGTTCATATTGGTTTCACAAGATTCGCCTGTAAGTAATACGAATTGAAAAAAATGAATCGGTCGGGCAATCTCGAAATAGTACCTGTCCATCCAGGATTACACACGCATTCGTAGTTGAACAGCCTATCCACACAAATACCATTTTTGCAAGGGTTAGAACGGCATAAATTCACTTTTTCTTGACACCTCTTTCCAGCAAAACCTGGAGGACATGAACAACTAAAATCAGCTACCAGATCGGTACAATTTGCTCCTAGAAGACAGGGCTTTTCAGCACAATCGTCGGTATTAACTTCGCAGTGTTGTCCTTCCCATCCTGGCAAACATTCACACATGTAACGTCCTTGTAGTAACGCAACACATGTAGCACCGTTACTGCAAGGATTACCGTTCGCTGTGCAAGGATCAATCTACAAAAACAATCGCGGTCAGTTTATTAATATTCGTAAAATTGTAAAGGTGTAAAAATATTTACAGTTATATCGCAATCGATTCCTGTATATCCAGATCGACAGAGGCAAGTGTAATTGTTATATCCTGGCTCGTCCTTACACATAGCGCGCTCTGGGCAGGTATCGTTTCTACAATCGGAACGCTCCTCCTGACAGTTGATTCCGGAGTATCCTGGCGCACACTGACATCTGTATCCTTGTGGAAGGTCTATGCAGGAACCGCCATTATAGCACGGCTGCGATGAACACTCATCAATGTCGATTTCGCAACGACGTCCTGAAAATCCAGCAGGACAGAAGCATTGAATTCCGTGACCAAGAGGAACACAGAGTCCTCCATGTTGACATGCATTATCTGTACATTGAATCGGTAAGCATTGTTCTCTTCCTGTTGCACCAGGACCTTCTGTTTGTGTGTTTGTTGGACATTCGATACATGTATCTGATCCTGGTTTGGGTTGGTAGAAGTTTTTAGGACATAATGAGCAAGGAGCCAGACCAGTACTGGAATACATTCCAGGTCCGCATTTAGGTCTACATAGCTCTTTTGCATGAGCAGCGGGTTGGAAAGTGAAGGTGTTTGCGGGACAAGCCTGACAATCTTTAAATCCACTGACTGGTGGCTCGCTACTGTAGCTGTTCCTGGGACATTCCAAACAAGGTACCAATCCAGTAGGGGAATACGTTCCATAACCACAAACAGGAATACAGTCGTGAATACTCTTGGAACCTTGTTCCCGGGTATAAGTACCAGCTGGACATCTCTTGCAAGAACCTTGACGATCGTGGTTTTGATAATAACCTTTTGGACAATAAGTACATTGTTTCTGTTTTTCGGCTGCGAACGTTCCAGCAGGACAGTGCACTAAAACAAGCAGTTGCATGTGATACTTATTGTATATTTTTTAATGTGTTATAAATAACCTACAGCATCTAGGAACGTCGGTTGTGTCCATATTTAAAACTTCGCCTATGTTACAAGTGAATCCTCTGGAAATGGAAGATCTCAGAGCTCTGAGTGGAGGACATTGGTTTCCTATGGCAGATATGTTAAGTAACGATTCAATCACGGCACTTGCGTATGGCACAGAAAGGTCAAAGATGAGATTTAACGTGGAACCGCAAAGGTCATACAACTGTGGTTGACGAATTGCCGGTATGATGCCGACAATAAAATCAATCTTAACTACATTCTCCTCTATCAAAGAAGGAACCGCCTTAATGAAAGAAACGTTCATGTTTACGTTAACAGCTGAACACCGTTGTGATAGAAGATTATTTAAGCTGCCGTAGTGCTGAGAGATGAGATCGGTGTATTGGTTCAGACAAGCTGTTGCTACCGCACCATTAGCTCTGTAGTTTATGGTTGCCGTTAAATGATAATCTGCTTGCTCAGTATCTGAAAATTTTCTGATTAGCCAAGAACACGGACATGTTGATCAGTAAGATTTATATACTTTCGGAAACACAGTCGGGGACAACAGATGTCGGTGCCCATGGTGTTCGCGAGTCACATGTGAATGTCTTAACAGGTTCGCCATCAGTAAATCTATATCCAGGGTTACATGTAGCTATACATTGGAGACCCTTATCGCCAGGAAGGCAATTGATTGCTCCATTAACTGGGGGTTTAAGTTCCCAGTCCACACACGGGGTTGGTTTAACCATCACCTATTATAAACCGATGTAAAAATTATTTCATAGTCAGACGAGAAATAGGACATTTTGTTTAGATTGTACCTGGAAGTGACACATGGCTTTGTTTCCGTATTTATCACTGGCGAACACTGTTACATTTTCAAATGAACCGATGGGTATGGTAGCTCTTTCTGGTACGAATGCTATGTAAACTTCCCCTGACGAATCGGATGCATTGATTCTCCTTCTAGTTTCATTAAAGTTTACTGTGTAACTGTCTTGTCTGTCCACCAACTCTATCACATAACTTTGAGGGCAGCTGAGAAGAGGAGGTGTGTTATCTAAAAACAAGAACAAATTGGTTTTCATATTGCTTTTCGTCTAAAATTCAAGATGTGTTACCTGGAACTGTGATGTTAATTTCACATATTGCAACATTTCCGTCGTAATCAAAAGCAACATATTTTACAACTGTATCGTGGAAGACGTGGGTTGGGGTTTTGAAATGTTGTGGCTTTATTTCAAGTCGAGCTATACTTCCTGAATTATCAACGGCTGTAGGTTCGGTAAAGTTAACAGGAAGTAAACCTCCGTTGACGTCTTTCTGAACCACGACTGGCAACTGCGGACAATTTTGGAAAACTGGAGTCTCATTATCAACACAAGGGGAGTAGCCGTAATCATATCCAAGGAGAGGCTCAATGTCGGGTTCGTCGCATCCCATTAGTTCAAATTTTAAACATGCGTTATCCATGTAACTAACAATTCCTAAAAATTGGTTTTAATTAGGGTCGTGCAAATGTGATTATACGAATATGAATTACCTAAAATAACAAAACGAGCTTGAACGTATTTCGGAAGCGAAATCATAGCAAGTTCTCCGTAATTTCCAGGATCTCTCATGGTTAAATTGAAATTGGGGAAGTAGACGACATAATTTTCACTTTCGGCTTGCTTATAGAAGAATCGGATTTCCGTCGGTCTTCCAACGATGTCGTTGGTGACGACACCTTTTACAAGGATAGCCTTTACACGGTACACTTTACCTAGATCGACACTAACATAGGTAAATGCTTCCTCTTTACCGCACCAACCAGTGACTGAGTTTAGACGAACATTCCGAGCTTCGTAATTGGGTCTTTCGCTTGTTGCATTGATAGCTGAGTCTGGTATTCTTCCAGAAGCAAGACCCAGAGGTCTTACAACTTTACATTCCGGTTCGCGTATACAGGTGATGGGTCGTGGGTTGATAAGAATATACCCAGGTCTATTACATCCAAAATGAACCTCTGAACCTTGTTCGTAACTTCTTGCAATTTGGATTCCGTCACTTGGTCTGCCAGGATCTTCACACACGGGACCTTCACAGCGAAGATCTCCGAAGTCCCATACACCATTGGACTGACATCGAACGACATTGTCGTGTTTACTACTTTGACCTGCGAGCTTAAAGGTATTCTGGCAACCAAAGAAGAAGGAAGATTGATAACGGGTGTCCACGTATTGACCGTATTCAGCACCGGGAGTTGGCTGTGGTTTAGCGCAGTTTGCTCTTGGACAAGCCGGTTGAGCCCCACTTAACCAATAGTCTGGGAGACCCTGTTAATAAAAGCAATTAAAAAATCAAAATCAAAATAAATATCAATGGTACTAACAGGTTTCGGATCATAAACGCATTGTCTAAAGTTTGATGTTGCGGTTTTTCTGAGATTACGTCCAGGAGCACCACAATTCAACGTTATATTTTCTCTAAATGGTACTAGGACACTGTTCTCATCAGCGCGAAGGACAGTTAGTCCTTCGTTTTTGGAATCCGGTAGAGATACACACTGGGCATCTAAAAATGAGGAAGTGAATAAAACTAATTTTAATTGGGGATCTTGTTTTTATACATTGACATTCGGGAACAGATCCGTTCCAAGCTCCCGTGGATGTACAAAGAAGTGAGGACGATCCTGCCATAATATATCCAAAATCACACTGGAATTTGATCAAATCTCCAAAATGATATTTTTCCTGTAAATGATTATTTTTAGTAAAGATTGTGGCAATTGGAGATGTTTGTTATTGTGTGTACCTTCGTTGCCAAAAGTACTCCATTTTCTGGAGGAAGTAAAGTTGGACATTGTATTGGTACGCAGGATTTGTTTATTTGATGGATGTCTCCGTCTCGTATTCCATTTTCTGTTGATTCGATAGCATATCCGGCTGTGCCATTTTTGGTATACAGTTCATATCCAACGTTACATCCACATGAATAATCACCCGGAGTGTTGATGCATTTTTGATCGCAACCTCCATTATCCGCAGCGCATTCGTTTATATCGGCACATTCCAGTCGGGTACATCCCATTATTTCTAATTTAATACAAGGCGCAATAACGTAATCTTGTATTTTGAATTTAACGTATTGAGCTTCGATTGGCATTGGTAGATTGAGAACAGACAATGTTGGTTCTAGAATTCGAAATTCTACAGCCGTTCCGTCTGGATTCCTGTAGTCTTTGAATACATCTGTGAGATCGTTTGTGTATTGTATTCTTACAGCTGATGTAAAGGCCAGCATTCCGTCATCTCTGCCTACGCTCATTGTTCTAAATCCTCTAATGACAGTTGGTGCCTTCAAGTCAACCATAACCCAGTTCGAACCTGGTTCTGCTAAACTACCACACCAACCTTTATTTCCTAATCGTATCATCTACAATGGAAGACAACATATTGTTAATTGGATGTAATGTACCACTGTAGGTAGTACAACTTTAGAAACATACATTCTTATCGTATCCATCCTCTGTGCTAGAAACCGAAATTGAACTGTCAGGAATACCACCGTTGATAAGTCCTAGATCTCCTACTGGTCTACATTCTAAGGTGGGAGAAAACCCTTTTCTACATTTACAAGAGAACGAACCAGGTGCGTTGATGCATTCGGTTGAAACTGCGTCGCATTGATTGTTGATACACTCATTGATATCTATAAGAAGAAATTTGCTTTGTTTGTGTATACAAAATAGGAATTTTGTATTAATATTTATACCTTCGCATTTAGGAGGTGTGCTAAATTCTTGATTTTCGGTACACCGAATCGATCCACTTCCTATAAGTTTATATCCTCTATGACATTGAACTCTCGCTTCATCTGTGTAGAAATATTGTCTAGCGGTGTCTGTTATGAATCCGTTTTTAATATCTGGAAATACTGAACATCTGGCTCCTAGAAACAATAATTTTTACAACAAAACCAATATTAATTGCGGTAATTGACTTACTTGAACATGTGGGAACATCACCTGACCAAGTACCGTTGCTCATACATAAGATAACCGGGTGACCACTTCTAACATAACCTGGATCACATTCGTACCGAACAATTGTACCATAACTGCGTCCAAGTCCATTCAAAATTGTTATGTTTGCATGTGGTACGTCAGGTAATGTGGGACATTGGGATGCCAGACATGATGGTTTCTTTTCCCATCGTCCATCGGCAAGACAGGAGATTTTTTCGATCGGTTGTCCAGTGGGAAAGGCGAATCCTGCATAACATTGGTACATTGCTTCGCCTCTGTATGTTACATTTGTAGATCCGGTCGAAAATCCATTGTCTATTTGCGGTACTGGTCCACAATAAACTTCTTGGCATTTTGGAATGTAGGTGATGGACCAATTACCACCGAGCAAACACTGGGTGGTGATCCTGGAACGACCTGTGGCAAATTCTTGTCCAGTAGGACATGTGAAGGTAATAATGGTACCGAATGCTGTATCCCGGCTTGATGCAAGAGCTCCTATTCCCGGTTGTAAAGGTGGACAATCTGAAAGACAATAAGTGTTTCATAGACTAATTAACAAACGATTTATTAATATTGTACCTGCAGAAAAAGTAGCTGACCAGCCCTTGGCGTTGTGTAAAGCGTCAGTGTTGAAACGGATCAACATTTCGCCACTAGAGGCTGTAAGGGTGATTTTTGGATTAGAGTTGTAAGTAAATCCTTTTCCAGGATGAAGGCGTAATCCACTTGTCGTTGCACCATCGTATGCCTAAAACAATAAAAATGTAGGAAAAGCTCATTTGTTGGTAGGGCGATGATCGATGTAATTACCTGGACAAAATCGGATTTATCAACATCAAAATCGTCAAATTTGAGTGATAAAGGACTTCCAGCGAGATTTCTTATTTTGTAAAGACATTCCTGATTGCTGGGGTAATTGCTTAGACCAAAAGCTGGAGACATTACCGTTCCATTTCTTGCAGCAATCGTAGCTCTGCATCCTAAGTAATCATTATTAGTGGATAAGATTGCCAACAGGTTATGTTCTGGAAATAATTTTACCTTGAGAATATCTGATCCTGAAGCCTCTATTAGAATCTCCCAGACTAGTTCTTAGGTACAGGTACAATAAGTTATTTGTAGATATTATTACTCTTTGGTTGTTTTCCAAACTACCCGTCAGTCTTGCGATTATTTGACTTTTCGGAGAATCGCCATCTCTTACCAAAATGTAATCTCTTCCTTCATCGAGATCCAAATCATCAACCTGTTCAACAAGCAAAAGTCAGTCATAACTTCACACAGCCGTATCTCATGCCAAATTAAATATACCTCTAAAGTAATTATTCGTCCTGGTTGCGCTTGAATGATATACAAACATTCGAGTCCTCCAGGATATTGTTCGGGATATCCGGGAGAATACAGAACCTGTCCCTGAGGCGTCGCTCTGAGAATTCCTCCGCAAGCTTGAGGTTCTGTTTTCCAACTTGCTCGAAAGCCTTTCCTTTCTACTGAAGCATCGGTGCTGAATTTGATGATCATGAAATTAGATGCGGATACGAAGGACCTGTTTGTAAGATCTTGTCTACCGGAAAGTGTTGCCAAATTAACTGAGGTGTCCTCAGTTCTACCTCCCACCAAAATCTGAACTGTGTCGAAGCTCTTTTCCGTTTCGAATTCTTGGAACTAGAAAGATGCCAATGACTCAAAATGGGAAGAACAAGAAGTTGTTAAAAAAGTTAATTTTTAAACAGGTGTAATATCTACATAAAGGAAATGAGAAGGAATTATTCAGATACGTATCTAACGTATCGCAATAATTATTTCAAACATGTTTTCCGATAAGTAACTGATCAGGAGATTCAGGATTTATAATCGTATATTAATGCAGAATCACTATTTCTACATCCAAGTGGATCCATTAAGAAGATATATCTCAGCGTTAGTTAATGTTGTGTGTAGCGCTTACGTAATCGTTTATTAGCAATTTTAATCGCTACGCTAACCTAGCATTTCCGACGTACCTGCAGAAGAATATTATGCCCCTGCGGGCCCTCCAGAGTCCACTTGCAGTTGGTGAGGGGAGCATATTTGTGGGGATAATAAGGACTTTCGACAACGTCTCCGCTACTGGCCATGTAATAATTACAGTTAGTTGGACAGTCAATCTCATCGGACCAATCACCGCAGTCGTTCTGTTTGTCACATTTGAAAGCATCGTTTATGCAATTCCCGTTGGAACAATGGAACGCGCCTAATAAATTATAAAAGAATGTCTGTGATTGAAACTGTTACATTTGAATGTTGTGTTCGAAGTGTACAAACAAAACACTTTGTCTTGGTTTTGGTTTACCTTTTGGACAGGCTCTTGTTCTACACATAAATGGCAAGAGGCTTTCGCAAGTTGACAGTTCCCATGATTGAGTTTCTTCTGTTACTGAAACGTCCACGCATTCTCCGGCACTAGGATTTGGTTGTTTTAAGGACCAAAAGCCTGACACATAAATTTAAATTAGTTTCTCAGTTATTTTCATTACTGGTACAAGTTTATGTAAACAAGTTTCCGTAGCACCAAAATAAAAATTGGTCATTAAAAAATTCTTTGAAGACTAGGTCATACCTTGTTATTTACAATGTTAGTTTCAAATTAAAATTGAATTAATACGAAACTAGTTAAACACGGTGAAAGGTGGCGACTAAATAATAGCTGCGATCTTGTAAACTGTTAGTATATGTTATAATTTATTACAAAAAAAAAAAAACAAAGATACGTAACAAAAGGAGAAGATTATTAAGATTAGATAATATGAATAAGATGAATTATTCACATATTCCACGTTGCATGTTGTTTTTGTGTGGTTTTCTATTTAGACTGTGATGTTTATTTTATCTGACGATGATTGCCCGTTGCGATATTCCGGAGATGCTAATGAAAGGCATGAGAATAACAGTTCTTGTAAATACCTGAATATTGTGAAACGAGTGTACCAGCCGCTGACTCCAAGGTGTTGGTTCTTAGGTCATCTAAGGAGGCCAAACCGAGCCAGTAATGACTTATGCCTCTTCTGTCCAATGGGACGGTTGATGACGCTATAGACGCTGTCAGGTTGTTTTCGCTATAAGATTCCACCGCCATTAAGTCACTTCCATACCTGAAAAATACAAAAGTGATCAACGTTTAAAGAAACGATGATGGGCTCCAGTCACGACATTCACGAATGATTTTAATGAAAACAGACGCTATAGAACAGAAAAGTTTAGTCTACCAGAAAGTAGTATTGAGAGATTCAATTTTCGAATACTTTTTTTTAAATCAATTATTGAATACGTTTGTGTTTTAAAAACTAAACGGAATACTTAAACTGAAATAAACAAAAATGTTAAATTGTATGCTTAAAACATTCTTTTCGTGCCATTTAGTGGTAGTATAACATAGAATAACTTAATCAGGTACTACGTGTAGTTAAGGACATGTAGACAATTTTCTTTCATAATTTGCGGTGTTTAAATATTTTCTTCAACATGGCTGAATAAAATAGAAAATTTAAATAGTTTCAATTAGAGGCAATAGTTTCTTCCGTTCCACTCGTAAAATAAGAACAAATATTTAATGAAACCATGTTCGACACGATATTGACAGGATGTTTATAAAATTATTAGGAGTGTCTATAACAAGTGAGAGGCAGGAAGGAAGTACATAGTTTTCCACTTTATTGTGACAACAAATGATGCCTTACTGGCCAATTTATTTTTAATTATTACTATTTAGTACTTTTCACTGTAATCGTTGCTCTAGATCAGTGATTCCCAAAGTGGTCTATATCGACCCCTAGGGCTCTATGACAACCTGCAAGGGGTCTACGTTAGTAAAAAAAAATTTGGGGGTTCATGAAATGAAAATGGGGGTCCACGATAGTGGATCTCAACACATACACTGATAGTACCTATTTACTTACATCATACTATCTTATAATATCAAAACATATACATTATTTATAAAAGTACCTATGAAGTAAAAAATTTATTATATATGTTTATAAAATTGTGTAAGTTGTAGGATGTTGGTATTAGCCGAGGAGATTTAAGATTAACCCTTACAAAATTGACGCCAAATGTTGATAATTTATTATTAAAGCATCAGGTTCATCCTTCTCACTAAAAATATTGACTTATTGCTTATGTTATTTTATTTATAGTTTATTTTATGTTTATTTAATGTTACGTATATTTTACATAACAGATACAAAATTTTATTTTGAGTAGTTTTAATTTAAATTCAATTAATAAATGTATAAATTAACATGTGTTTTTACTTTAAGTTTTTAACACTAAACTTTACTACAGTTAGAAATTTACAGGAAATCAATATCAGGTAAGTAGGGGGTCTACCCAACACGGAAAAACATGGCAAGGGGTCTACGACACAAAAAAGTTTGGGGAACTCTGCTCTAGATTAATTTACATGATCAAAAGTACTCATATTTTTTTTTCAAGGATCTCAATCAACAAAATTTTTATTGAAGGTAGAGTATAGCACAGGTTATCGCTAAAGCTGAGCCCTATTTTGAGGCAAATGATAAATTTATTAAACTAGTTTTGGTGCATATTTGATGAAACATGATAAATAATAAAAATAATATGAAAAGTTTTAACAATGTATTTAATGAAAACCTCTTACAATTTTTTCGGCGAGACCGTCATTATCAAAGAGTAGGTAAACAAACCAAATTAAAAGTTAAAACCAACCGGTTAAATACCTACTGACAAGATGTACAAATATACATACATAAACATATTTGTAACAACTAATTAGTCTACATGGAATTTTCGAACATCATAATATCATCTCACAATAAAGCTATTGTATTCTAGGTAACAGTAAGGGTGTATTATTTGAGCACAATTCCTTCTGGTTATTTACTACATTTTTTCGATCCGATAAAGTTTTTTTAATTTCAAGATTTTCGAATAAATTTAATCTTTTGCTTTTTTGTCCGACGTGAATTAATTTAATGTTATCTAAGTTTAATGTATGTCCGTTGATATTACAATGTTCAGAAAAGCCCGTAGAATTTACATGTTTTTTATGCTATTTACATGTTCTTTTATTCTATGTTTTAAGGCTCTGTCACACTGGCCTATGTATATAGCATCGCACTGGTTACAATTTAATTCGTAAACACCACATTTACAATTAAAGTCTGTTTTATCTTCATTGTATAGTAGTAAAGTTTTTAAATTAGTTTTATTAACTTCTACTGTTATTATATTCAATGTTTTTAACCTAAGTTTAATTTTATTGCTTACATTTGTTATGAAAATTTTTTATTAAAAGATAAATTGTTTTACAAAAGTGGTATTGAAATGTTAGAGCAGCGGAAATGTTAGATGGAAATTACGTTGACGAATAAAGTCAATTTTGAATAAAAAAAACGAAAAACGTGTCTTCTTTGTTATCAAAGAATTTTGTCCAACTGTGGTGAAGACAAGGAAGGCAATGCGTTTTACGTAGGTTTATGTTGATTGTGGCCCAAAAGATGGCGCAACGAAGTAAACAAAATGGTGAATATTAACCCCATATTGTAGAAACGATAATTCCAAAAATAGATTACGCAACACTTGTGGCGTTTTATTATTTAATTTAATACGGTGGACAAAGAATTTGCTGGCGACAAAGTGAAACACATTGAAAACAGAATAATAAACTGTGACGAAGAATGTGTGCCACATTTCGATGAAGAACTCAAGTGAACACAATGCTGTCCCATATTTCACAGTTTCTTGTGTACACCAGGCAAATACTGGTCTGTAAATTATATTAAATAGTCATAGGTGCTGTGCATGGTGCTTTTGTTAAAAGTCACGCAAGTGTAATGCGCCTGAAAGTGCACCCAGTACGTAGGTAACTCCCATAATCGCAGTTAAGTGTGTAAAGCAACATACATGACTAACTTTAATGGATTAAATCTGATAATTTTATTTAACGCCGTGCCGCTATAAATTCGATGCGATAGTGTTTTATGGTTGAGCGAGCGAAAATGCTTGAATAAAGCAGATAATAATTTCAACTAGTAAAACGTTACCTAACTTTGAGGTATGAGAAAGTTATGCAAATACGAAATGCGGACGTGAATTAAACTGACATTTGGAACGGCCAGTCATGTGTTAATTTCTTTTATAGAATAGATGTTTAAATTAACCCAACAAGCTATTAATAATTATCATTAATTAACTTTTGAACCTGTTGTTATTGATGATAATGATCATGCAGGATCAATGCCCACAAGAAGAAAGATAACTGACCATCCAGCAGGTACTTGGTCTTTTATTTGACAATCAGTTTCTGGTTAACACCCCCAATCATTACCTTTCTCTGGTTTGAGCGAACATAATTCCATCAAATCTCCGATCAGATTGCTTTATAAAACTTGAACGGTTTAACATTTAGCCACCTGGTTATCTTATGATCTTATGATATTTACTACATTAATAAAGTAATAATCACAATAACTCATTTAAATTTTCTAACATCTGGGCTAAGACTTCTTGGTGAACTACAAAAAACATTTTGAAGTTGGAAATACCGGACTAGGTGTTGGATCCTTTTTCAAATGTCAACACAATAGTATTAACCTAGTATCATTAAGAAGAAAAACTTATAGAACTGACAACGAACAAGGAAATTAAAATCAAATTTAAAAATGGTTACCAAGAATTTTGGCTACAAAAGCCAATACCGCAATTGTTCAAGCGATTAAACCAATTATGGAAATAACCCACAATCAACCCCCCTGTCCATTATATTGTATTAGAATGTATTACATGTGAGTAAAGGACTCAGAGGTTTGTTAGTTTCTATGAAAACTCCTGAAGATGCCCTGAGAAGTCGAAATTCGTATAACGTAAAGTAATAAACTAAGTTCCAAAGTTTTTTTTGTAGTTGCAGTTCTATTTAGAATTAAGTTTAAGTATAGACAATTGGAGAAAAGTTTTGGAAAAATCTACTGTTTGTCAATAAGAGCTATGGTTTACAAAATCCGTACAAAAATGCTTCAAACCCTTCAAACAATTGCCGTAAAAGTCTTAATCATATTACTAACGTGTAAATTTTGGTCTTAGTCTCTTTTACTAAGTGATAGTATCGTTTGGAAAACTATTGTATCTTCATAATCTGCGCTCTATAGCGTTAAGTAATGTCATTTGAAAACAAAAGCGTTTTTCAGATATAGCTACACTTTAATCCGGCAATTATTAAGTTCAAAAATAGTAAATAACGGATGTGGAAGTTTATAAAAATAAAATGTTGTATGTAATTCCGTCTTTGATGTTCCACATTGAATTGCAAAGACGTTGTGAGCCAGTTATGAACAGGGCTGCTCTACAGCATCACCGTTACGGCCCATAAGACATGTAGAGCGTGATCATTATTGCTAGTTATTACTGCAAACCATCGTTATAATCACTAGGTAGTCTAGTAATGAGAAATTTCGTACATTAAATACTAATTGGGTTTCCTTTATTGGCTTAAAAAAAAAAAACAACTATAACTACAACTGGTCGACCGACCTCTTCAAATGAATTCCAATTTAATAAACATGTACGTTCTCGTTCTAAATTGAAAAATTAGTTAATTGAACCTATTAGAACAAAGTAAAGACTCCTATAAACCTAATAATAGTTGTATTATTTTCCATTTTGAGAAATTTCCTGAATTATTGAGTGACGACCTATCAGAAATATATCTCCAATCAACAACATCGACAAATACATTAAATTCACCATAGGAGAAGAAAATAACCAACAGATCAACTCGTTAGCCTGTTACCATTAAAAAAATACAGTAATAAAATAGAATACAAAATATATCAAAAAGAAACGCAAATAGATACAATCATCAATGCAGAATCAAACCTCCCAAAACAGCACAAAAAAGTAGCAATTAGAAATATGTTAACAGAACACAGAACCCATTAAAGAGCAATAAAACGAATAACACCAGAAGAAGAAAAATCCAGAATAGAACAGAAGAAAATGACAAATACAACAAAACGCGAGTTTGAAAATTAATACGAATGAGAAAAACTACATAGGATAAACGGGTAGGAAAATAGTTCAAAGATACAAAGAACACATAAAATCATACAGAGAGGGAAAAACTTTTATCAAAATGTACACAGCCCAAGGCCCATCCGAAAAACATTGACAATAATACATTATGCCCTAAATACGGGAATATAGGAAGATATAGTAAATAATAGCATAATAATCGTACAAATAAAAAACACATTGGGTACAAATCATCACATGAAATGGTATAAGTTCACAACTTCAAACAACAACGCAACAGTCGGCTTGAAAATGCCGAATGTTTAAGAGAAAAAAGCAATCTTCAGATATTTAATAATATTTGGTTGAGGTTTTGCATAGGGGGTTCTGTTTCCTCTATCCAGTGAACGGTTAAATTAAATTACAGGTATTTAGGAGTGGAGTGATTTTTAAAATCTACACTGATAATGAAAGAAATTGGTTTCCAGGTTGACAGGTCCCGATGAAATCGCTTTCCATCGGTGTTGTTCATTGACCCACTTTTCATATTTTTTTGTCGGTCTTTGACCTCGCCATTAAGAAGTTACTACGGAAGGGACCTCAAGATTGCCTCATTTTATTGACAGATTGGTTTCACTTTACAAGACGCATAAAATTACCAACATAATATCGAAGAAAATTGTTTTGACCGAAGGCTGTCCAAGTACATCAACATATTTATTCCAAGTTTTGATGATTATTATTTGGTTAAGTTACAGGTATCTACCGTTATCACTTGGTAAAACATGATTCAAAATTAAAAATTAAAATTTAAATCAAAAAACTTGAGACACTTAGAGCTTTATTAAAAAACTCGTTTATTTTAAATCTAGTATGTTAATTATGCTATGGTTATTTAAATTAGATGAGTGGCTAAACCTAAGGCATCTTTATTGAACTTTACGTAATTTACGTGTTCGTTGTATCTGGTTAGAATATTTCTTTTTGTTTTGCTAATGTAAATAGCCGAGCAGTCTGAACAATTCATTTCATATACACCGCTTTTATTAAGGGTGTCGGGTTTTCCAGTCATCTTATTGTTAATCAGAAACTTGCCTACAGTGAAGTTATTAAAATAAGCCGCATTAATATTAAACTAAGTGTCTTACCTACCTTTTCGCTAATGATACCATAATATCGAATTTTTCGCCAAGTATTATTGTCTTTATCTGACTTTTCTAATGGAAAAATATTATTATTACTAAATAGTCATAATTTTTTAATTTTTTATATTTTATATTTTTGTTACTCCTGAAGATGCCCTTATAATGCGAAATACGTATCGAGTTTTTTAATACGTTAATAGCGTTTTCTTTTAATATTATTTGGTGTTTTTTGTTGTCGACCTCAGCTTTAAATAAGTTTACCACAAAGTTTTGATTAAGTATTAATTTATTTATCAATTGTTTAATCATGACTGTTATTGTTATTATTATCAAGCTATTGCTACTATTATTTGTGGTGGAATTTTGAATAGAATTCGTTGATTTTATAGAGAGTTTTGACTTGAAATTATGCGACAAAAGTGCTATTTAAATTGTAAACTAGTACAGTAATTTTAGAAACTCGTGCGTAGGATTTGTAAGCATTGTTAACATTAAGTACATTTACACACTAGCAATATTGAACTCTTATATGCAAATATAGACTTTCTAAAGCAAGCCCGAAAGCGTTAGGAAATGATAATCTTTTATTTACCATGATTAATAGATTTTTTGGTATACTAGCGTAGAGTTTTACAAAATAATATTGCGCTACTTCTAAATTTAGACAAGGCATTGTATTCAGTTTAGATACGAGGCATATTTTTTAAGTATGTACCGTTTTGAAATTAATAAAAAACGTGCAAAGATATCTTAATAATTTTATTTTTACATGAAAGCCTGTACCTTAATCTACTTTTCTACATTCTACATAATTGCCTTCAATATTGAGGCACTTGTCATAACCTTTGACCAGTGACCAGTTTTTTAATACCCTTCTCATAGAACTCTGCCGCCTGACCTATTAACTGTTAACCACTGCATCACAGCTGTTCTGACTTCGTCAACGTCTTGAAGACGCTGACCGCCCAGATGTTCCTTCAAATGTAGGAACAAATGATAGTCACTGGGCACCAGATCAGGGCTGCACGGAGGATGATCTAGAGTTTCCTAGTGAAAAGATGTGACCAAAGAGATCTTTGTTCCGATTCCATCACTCATAATGTTTTTTCTGTAAATTGCACAGATCTCACGACGAATAATAATCGGTTTTAGTCCTTTAGCACTAAGGATTCGTATAACAGTGCGCATGCGCTGAACGCTGTTAGCAACGGTGCGGCGGCAGAATTTCAAAACGGTACTTACTTGTACATTGGGTTATTTAAGGATTTCGTTGAACCTGAAACTTTATTATTGTTGTCTTGAAGATATGTACCTGATTGGTTTTAGAATTATTAACCATAGCAGCTTTAAGATTTTTAATTGAAAGTGTCTTGGAATTACATTGATTCTTATGGGGACCTTAGTTATAATTACTAATAACTTCTTCTAATTAAGAAAAATAAATTTATTTGATACAAGCCATAGAAAATTGATCAGGATTCATAAATATGCTGTATTGTTATCATTCATTAAAAAAATAAATATTTTAAGGATTTTGTGATACCATGATGAGTTAATTAGAATGTCCTCGAGGTTTTCGATATTCCCGATTCTGCATGACCCTATTTTTTAGGAGACTGCATATTTTTCTCTTAGTTCTTTAAAATGAAACTCTACTCTTTTGTTGCAGTCTAGAAGATATGTTCGACATATTTAT
Source organism: Agrilus biguttatus (assembly GCA_963921985.1). Classification (NCBI taxonomy): domain Eukaryota; kingdom Metazoa; phylum Arthropoda; class Insecta; order Coleoptera; family Buprestidae; genus Agrilus; species Agrilus biguttatus. The sequence continues at coordinate 7,670,979 of OY998126.1, read as the reverse complement.
TTTAGGTGAATGTAATTTTGAATTGCCACCAGTACATGTTCAAATTACTTAGGTATAAAGCATGTGACACTCATTAAAAGTTGTGCACTTTCAAATTGGTGCAATTCTTTTGAAGCATTAATTGTTTTTTTTTCTTTAGTTTGGTTAATACTACATTGCACGTTGTAGTAACAGTAGGTATCGTTATTTTTTTCGCTTGTAAAGTGCAAATAAACAACAAAACAACTAGAGCTTCAAGAGCAGGTTTTGCGCCAGTTAATCCATAATACTAAATACCTAAATTAACTGATGTTTCTGAAACAAAAGGTATAATAACAGAAGTGTGTATGTATGTACTATATATACACTACAGGTAAAAGTTTAACCGACACATTTCAAACGCATAGAAACGAATGCTTTCCAAAGCTGTAGATTCTTAAACGAAACCACGAATCTGTCAATTAAATCTTCTGCTTCCGATAACTAGCAGAATAATACCATTTAATAATTTGCTTTCCTTTCAGAGGTTGTATAAATGCATAATCTCAAGGAGTAACTACTTTTGAAAGCAGTAATGCACGTTATAGCTTGCTCAGACAACGTAAAAGAGAATGTATGTTCTTGCGGATCTGCTCATTGTAACATCCAACAATTTTTTGTTGTTATCTTTGGAAGGGATTATCTTATCATTTTACATGGTCGGTTAAAGTTTTACTTGTACTGTATTGTAGTGTGAGTCAATTTTAAACCTCCTGGTTTAAATGCAGTTATATTTTATTATATGTATCCCAGCTTGTATCGTGTTGTATAAAAGATTATGTATGGATTTAGATAAAAGGCCAATTAAGATTCAGAAAGTTAGGATAATTTAGTTACTTTGTATGCGTTTTATCGTTTTTAAGTCAATAATAAATTAACACTGATCATTAATGTGCAATGGTTACCATAAGTTAACGGAATCTAATTATATATAAGATAATTTGTTTATAGTAACTAACAATTTTAGTGTGCAGACAGATATTAGATTAGGTATTAATAGTTGATTTGTCAAAGACAACAATTTTTGTACGTATTTTCCTTTATTAACTAGTTGGTCCCGTCCAATTACCTATTAAGTATTACTGTTGTTACTATTATTAAAAATAAAATTCCATTGAAAAGATTGGTAAAATGCGCTTTAGCAAAAACAAATTGCTTAGCGAATTTATTTGAGGTCATTTGTTGAAATTTAAAGTAGTTCTGGTCAGAAAAAGACTTTGTTGTTTTTAGTGAACGTAATATGTTATGCACTAATAGGTTTGTGTATTATGGGCGGTTATTGGCTATCTACAGTTACATAGAATGTCGAAAATTTCTGAATAGCCTGTTACATTGTTTATTATGTATGTCCATTATTATTCACGTTGGGTTAAGAAATCGGTTCAATAATCGTACTAACATTGTTTTGTTTTCCTTAAAATATATATTGAATTGTTTCGACTTTTACTTGATGAAAATCCATATTAAATGAGTAATAGCTTATAAGATTTTCACAACTTTGAGTGCTTACTAACAGTTATTCCTACTGAAGTTTCTTAAACAGTTGTATGTATGTGTAGGGGTGGTATTTCGTTAGAATAGGTTCAAAAAAGGGGAGTTATTGCCATCGATTTGATCATTCAAAATTATTCCTAGTTTTTTATATCTATTTATCTGTAAATTATCTAACAGGGTTAGTTTTTCACCTTTATTACTAATATGTAAAATTTCTATATTATTATTAAAACAATGTTCTTCTTCAGTAACGTGGTTGGAATATGTTAAATCAGTATTGTATTTTATATAACTATTTCTATGGCCTGACAGGCGTTTTTTAAAGTTTCTCCCTGTTTGACCTATATACACTTTAGGGCAAGACCCACAAGTTAATTTATAAGTCCCAGATTGTTTTTCCGTTTTTTTCTAACAAAGATAAATTAAGCACAGAAAAAGTTTATAAATTAACTTTAGAGCAAGTGTGTATGTTACCGGTAATGCATCAGACATTATGCAAATTGCCTAAAATCACTTCGTCATTTTGTAGATTATTCAAAATTGTGGTAATTTTACAGAATACCTGGTGCATTGGTTAGTTTGCACAATGCCGGTTTTTGTACATTATATTGGTAAAATATTTGTATATTGCAGATACGCCTAGAAAATTAAAATTTTGTTTGGTTTGAAACAATTATTTCAAATATATAACACGTAACATTGTTAAACAACTTATGTTAAAATACTTGAAATGTTCTGTTTTAATAAAAGGTAAGAAGAAAATAAACATAACATGGATTCTATAACTAGCTGAAATGCTAAGTTTAACCAACTTCAGAGACCTTGAAGGTTCAAAAGCATTTAGGAGTACCTTCTTCCATTGTTGTTCTGCTTCTGGAATTATAATTCCAATTTTATGTTTATCGAGTTTTGCAATCTTCATTTGTATGCCGTACTTCTTTAGTTATTTGAAAATAGAGCAGGTTTAATTAAAAATTAGAATAAACTTATCTTAAAATTGTTTGCAGTGTTCAATAAAAGAAAGTTGACGTTTCACAACGATTGTCTCTTTTATTCAAGGTAATTTGGGAGTGTTTAATAGCGGAGCATTTATGATTTTCCTTTCTTTTATGCAATGCTGTTGTTGGAGACAATTGCCAAACTTTACCCAACCAATGTGCTTTTTTGATCGTTTTTTCTTAAATATATTGTTTATGTATAATAGAAGGATAAATGCGTAATTCTACCTATTTTTCGTACAAACCACAACATTCATTTGTTTATTGAAGGTTTTTTCTAGCATAATAAATCATCCAAACGACATACTTTGCTTTCTAGTGAAATTGTACTTCCTGGACGTAGGTGGATACTCTACTTTTATTTCAATGCTGTCCATTTACTTTACTGTTATCACAATTTCCTCAAAGATAAACCGTTCGGATAAAATTCATTGCGGTTGTAGTATGTGTATAGAAATACATTAGTGGTAGTAACAAACAGAAAAATGCTCTTAAGTTAATTTACCTTTTACAAAGTTCAGCAGCTTTCTCCCACGAATGTCTAATGTTGAAAAATTTGTAACAGTAGAGACCTCGAAGCTCCCAACCTAAAAACAAAAATAAAACGAAAGTTATATAACTGTATTGCTGACTAATACATTTTAAGTGCGGCTCGAAGGACCAAAATTTTTTTTATCTTATCTTATCTATGTACTAATGAGCGTGTGTTTTGTGCATGTGCAATTATAAAAGTGTAACTTTTTATTGCTCTAATTCATGTTGCACAGTTCTACATGCTAACTGATTGTGAATAGTGTTTTAAAGCGGTCTTAATTTCATTTCGTTCTATATCATTTTCATCGAGGATTCATTAGAAATTAATGCAGACAGTTGCTGCATTTCCTACTTTTTCCAACATGTAACAGAATAGTAATGAGCTAATTTGCAGTAGTTTCATTCAATGTTTTCATTAAATCGTAAAACCCGCATACCTTACAACGACCCTGTTAGTATCTCTTTAGTGGCATTCATTTAAAAACTTTCTATCAAAATGGAATAGAATTAATCGCGAAAATTATTATAATTGATATTTATAAGGTTTCGTTCCCAATAAAGGTTAAAAACATATAAAGATATAAGGAAAAAGTATGTTCCATTAAAAACAGAAGTGTAAAAATTTGGGATGTATGTTTTTGGCACTATAAGTGTATCTTCATAAATGTTTTTCTTATCAAAAGTAGTTACTTTATTGTTTTGGTTTTTGTATTTCAACATACTGGAGTCGTCAATCCGATGATTGGTTCCTATCCTGAACAAATTTTTGCATTTCTTAGAAACTGGAACATTTTATTCAAAAAAGAAGGAATTAAAATAATTATTCGTCTAAATATTAAGATCAAAGATAGGTCGAAACCGGTCGTGGGATATGGCTTTCGGTTCGTTGTGCCTACTTGGTAGGACGTGTTCAAAATGTGAGATCTTTGATCTTAATATTTAGACGAATAAGGATTTTAATTCCTTTTTTTTTAAATGTTATATCTTCGTCTAAGAATACATCGGAAACAACAGTGTAATTCAATGCTGGTAGGGGTATTAGCCCTCGGAGTAGTTGTTTTTGTTGTTTCCATATTTATATTTACATTTATATTTATATTTGTGACATTTTATGTTACATCCCTAACTGTTTGCGAACAGTAATCTAATCTAGGCCTTCCTCTACACTGTTTTACTTTTATTTTTATTTCTAATAACCATTCATGTATTTCAAAACGTCAAAAAGTTTTCAGTTTTGGTAATACTTTCACATGTTCCAAAAACTACCAATAGCTATAGGTTTTTAGATATCGGAACTAAATAAATATTTGTTTTGTTAATATTTTGCAGAATAGAACCCAAAAAGAAACAGTTATACAATAGAAAATAAGAATTGTTTATATAAATTTGTTGCATATTTTACCTAAATAAAACAATGAAACATAAACCAACGTTTGTAAAAGTTTATGTCTTAGATTTTCTTAACAGGATCTTTAATAGGATTTGTTGGAGCCACATTTGCCTTTGCCAGGATGTGTAGAAGATGGCAGTGTTCTAATTGTTTCAGTTAATTATACCACGCAATGAGTATAGGTTGCTGCCGAGTGGCATCAACTAATAATTGACATTCTAAGAAAGCGCGACTAGAAATTTCCAATGTAATTTGTAGTACCTGCGTTTGCCTTTAAAGAATTCTAACAGCGAGAAAGTTAACACCACTCTAACCAAGGACGTTGTCTCCATTAAAAATCGATATCTAAAAGTCAATTTTTCTGAAAAATAATTAAATAATTGTACACGATAAACCACACACCTCATTGGATACGTAATAGTGATTGGAAAAACGCGTTAGCATTCGACAACTATATTTCAAGCATTTTTTTTTACTCCCATTACTTTTAATCTCTCGTTGTGCTCTACCGACTAAGCTGCAACCCCATAGTCCTATAAAATCTTTGCCTTTATCACGTAATCCATCAAAACGATGCGAACTTTGAAAATGCTGACTTATTTACCAATCAAGACGTATGGTATAGATACTTTCCCCATGGGCGTACCCCCAAGAAGAGAGGGTATGCTCAGTACAAAATGAAATTTTAAATATATGAGTCCTAATTAAAGAAAATTTAATAGACTTTGTTAAGGTTGTAAGCATGAATCAGCTGATATATGGACACAGTACCAATTATCATGATCTTAAGGAAAAAAATTATGAATGTACCTTTGTATGTTTTATTGGCACCAAATCAAATACACAATATCAATAAATCCTGTTTAAATTTATTATTATACTAAAAACACAAAATTCTGCGCATTTGATACTGCAAGGTGGGTAGATTTGTTTATTTTATAATACAATTTATGAGTTTGGTTTTTTGTTTTTAAATAAGGAGAATTTCTAAACTTTGAAGATCGTGATTCAATACGTAAAAACCTTTTATATTAACAATAAAACAGTCCTAGTTATTTTATTACAATACTTTATACTTTATACACTACTACCATTTAAAGATCATTTAATAAACTCAGGCAGGTAAAAACCCGGTTGAGATCAGGAAAGGTGGAATCGAGCGGCGTAGTCTAGTGCTCTAGATCATTGCTTAGCATATGGAAGGTCACGGGTTCGAGTTCGACTCCGGTTGTTTTCTGGGGCGGTAATAGTCCATAGATAATCTAATCACAAGAGAAGTTAGATCCTGTGTCTTCATTTCGCCCCTATCATCATTCTCTCCCTAACCACACCAGCCACCCATTCCCACAATTCCTGAAAGGAGGCTGAACTCTTCCCACGTCGGAGGGACTGTCCGTCCAACAGCATTTTTTTTTGTTGGAAGAAACTCGATGTATGTAAAAACATTTAAACATTATTGGGGTAGTCGCGGTGGGAAGTTGTAAACCATTTAAATAACCAGAATAAAAACACTTGTTTAGAATTACAACAAGGATAAACTTCGTAAATCTACAGTTTATGAACTTAATTATGAGGATTGTAGTGCTTTTACATAGGACAGACAGGTAGGTCCTTTAAGATTAGATGTAACGAACATAAAAAGTCTATTATTGATAAAAAAAGGTATCACAAGATTTTCCCAACACTGTATTGCAAATAAACATAACTTTAACGAAAATAATATAAAAATTTTACATTGTTTTGTTGTTTCAGAATAAAAATTTTACCAATGAACAGTGTGAAGGGCGTAATAGTTTCATCTTTCTCGCCATACTTCAAAAATTGTAATTCCCCCATGTACTCAAATTGTCATGTTTCTGATTTTTAGTTTAGTTTTGATTTAACTCTTTGATAATGGTCTAATAAGCCGAAACGATAATGTAAGAGTTTTCTTATTAAATTGTTGTAATTCTAAACATTTAAACAGATTGGGTGATCCTTTAATAGAAGCTGATTTACAGAATGTACTTCCCCATTGTCTTAGAATCTTAAAATTTGCCACCAACGGAGGTCTCATTGAACAAGTAAAGAAAAAAACCGATTTCTCTTTCTTTATTATCTCCGAATAAACACTATATGTTGAATATGCTTTCTTTTCAAACGAGTTTTCTAATTTGGACGAACCTTTTTTTACGGTAATGTTTGTACATATTGTATTGCATAGAAACTCCAATAGTAATTGATGTAATACCTATGTGTTCAGATGTTAGCATATGATTGTTGTTGATGAGATGACTGTGTAGAAATTTTGATGAAACAACACCTATATTTTCAATTTCTACATAGCCATCCATGATACGCACGTGTGTGTTAGCAACAATAAATAAGTCATAGAAAAATATCCGTAGGAATTCGCGGTATGGGCGGATTGTTTCGTAGTATAATTGCGTTCTTTGTCCGTTTTTTAAGGACGTATGTAGATAGATACGAAAAGACCTTTCTCCAACCTACGATTGAATAAACACTTTGCAATGTAGCGTATGCGTTTTTATAATATGAAACATGTTTCTTTCAGTGTATAGAACCAAAGAATTGAATTACAACAAGCCAAGGTCTATGTATACTGTACGTATCAGCATAGTACATATATAAACGTATAAAATATGTCTAGTATGTTACATAGTTACCATGTTGTGTAAAAAGCCTTATTGCAAAGACACAATAATTACTCATCTAAGCTACCTCAGGAACTCCAAGGGATACATCATTTGTCTTTTCGGGGCACCCACATCGCATCACCAAAACAAACGTCAAATGTTTCCTTAAACTTGTGACACGTAGGATGAATGAAAAAGTTTTCACGGTTTCGAAGGATTGGTTAATTACTCAAGACTTTTAACATATTAGTGTAAGAAGTACAGCTGTGTGTATGACTTTTATTGTTTTCTAGTGCTAATTGTTTACTGTTGAGAAATTGCGAAAAAATTAAAAATAAATTACTGGGTAAATGCAGGTGATAAGACGAGAATAATAGGAGTTATCTTTTCTAATAATCAAATGTTGCTAATAAAATAATTAATATAATGTTTCGAACGAATTTCTCAACAATAAAGTGTAAACAGTTGGAATTGGAGAAAGATTTAATGATTATTTAAAAAGAAATATGAATAATAAGTAATAGGGTTGATGTTTGAGAACAGAAAGAATGGAAAGTAACATATGGTCTGAGAAGTCCCGGGCCTAACACATAGATGGCGCTAGTTTTATTGCATTCACCTCTTCTTCGGTTAGTACTAACATTGGTTTGTGGCTTATTCTGCAAAGAGTGACTTTATCTAGCTACTTGCGTGTTTTAATTTTACACTGCTTCCTGATGTGAAAAAATAGGAAAATACGAAAAAGCGAAGCAATGGCTTGAGAAGTGGAAAAGTGTTATGGAGACTCTGGTCCATCGGAAACAACCGAAACAAAATAAAACGTTGGTTTCCTGAAACGTTGCTTCACAGGCACACAGTGGACGTCCAAATGAGGTGGTAACACCAGAAGACATAACATAAATCGCAAAATCGTTTTGAATGATCGTAAAGTGAAATTGCGTGAGTTAGCTGACATCGTAAAGATATCATATCAAAAGAACGTGTTGGCTTTATATTCCATGAGCATGAGAATTTGACTATGAGAAAGTTCTGTTCAATGTGGATGCCGCGTTTGCTCACTATTGACCGTGTTGACCGTGATCAAGAACGCGTTGATGATTTTGAGCAGTGTTTGGTTATGTTTAAACCAAACAAACCGGAATTTTTGCATTGATATGTCGATAGATCACTTCACTCTGGAATCAAAACGATCGTCATCTGGCACAGCAGTGGACAGCAACTTGTCCAAACCTGACACCTCCTCCAAAGCGCCCGAAAGGATAACAATCTGCTGGAAAGGTTATGGCCTCGGTATTTTGGGATGTGCGTGGCGTGGTATAATATTCATCGACTATCTTGAGAAGGGAAATACCATCAACAGTGAATTGTAGTAATTATATAGCGTTATTGGAGCGTTTGAAGTCCGCAAAATTGAATTGCAAAGAAGCGACCGCATATGGTAAAAAAAATTGTTTCATCAAGACAATGCACCGTGTCACAAGTTATTTGTCATCAAAATAATGGCAAAAGTACATGAATTGAACTTCGAATTGCTCCCACATCCACTATATTCTCCAGATTTGGCTCCCAGCGACTACTGGCTGTTCGCAGACCTCAAAAAGATGCTCGCCGGCAAGAAATTTCGCTCGAATGAAGAGGTTATCGCTGAAGTTGAGGTCTATTTTGAGGCAATGTGCAAAAGATAAATTGTTGTACAAAAGTGGTATTGAAATGTTAGAGCGGCGCTGGAATAATTGTGTTGATCTTGATGGAGATTACGTTGATGAATAAAGCCAATTAAAAAAAAAAAAACGAAAAACATGTTTTCTTTGTTAAGCCCGGGACTTTTCAGCCCATGTGTTAATTATTCCAGGAAAGGTGTTAAGCCTTGAAAGAATTGCCCGAATAAAACAGACAACATAAGGAAGCTAATAACGTAGAAAAGAGTATGAGAACAAATAGAGAGGTAGAGAAAAATAATGTAGAAGTTTTACGAAATAGAATGCAGGAGAAGTTGACAATAGGAAGCAAAAGATTACCGAGGCGTACCAGCGACAACCAAATGGGAATGTGAAAATGAAATAAGGAAGACGAAGGACTAAGGGGTGTGATAATAAAACTAATAAGAGAAATTAAACAAAGTAGAAGACAACAGATTGATCCCAAAATAGGAAGTAGTCTGAAACGTATAACAAAATGCAAAATTTATAATGAATGGAGAGGGTGAATACTTGAACGTAGAAGGTGATACCTAAAGGGGTCAAGAACCTCAAAACATGTGTTGAAGGAATATTAAAAGAAAAACTTGGTGAAGGAAGAAGGTGAAAAATTGAAATGGATTCTAAAAATAAAAGGGGCAAGAGGGGAATTGAAACAAGAAAATTTTTGAGAACCAATCTATTCTGTATCAATTGCTTAGTAATATTTTTGATCAGATTAGGTCAGTGTTGGCTGGGAAAGATAGGATTCTCTTTTTTTTATGAAAAGATATGTCTTTTTTTTAAACCATACGTTCAGTTTATTGCAAAGCCCTTTTCTAACGAAATTCTAATTAAGGCGTTGGTCAATTTATCTCCGTGGCAGACAGCGATTTTATACGATACCGTTGTGTGCAATAAGTTTTTCTTTGGGATCAAATTCAATTTTACGAAATGGTACTTCTTGTATGCAAGAATGCTCTTTGTTTTGTTAGACTTGGATAACTAACTACATTATTCCACACTTATCGGACAAGTATTTACGCGGTGCTATTGAACTATCCACACACATGTTGCAAACCATTTCAAGAAAACAATGCTAGAAATAACGGGTTTAAAGAACACTGTCCCCGAAACAGAACTAGCATTTTAATTGGACTTATGTAACGGTATAAGTGAAATAAACAGCCAATTATAAATGAGTAGGAAAATTTTTAAATATATTTCGACTCTAAAAATTCGTTTCAAAACAATGAACGCTTATTTTGACATGATTTTAAAACACTTTAACAAACCTTTATGATTGATAAACGCTGCAACTTTTATTTATTCAGTAAAACTCATAATTATGATTCAACTCTTATAAAACCTCTTGTATCGCTAAACGAGATGGGATTCTTGATGGAATTGATTTTTAAACATTTTTGGATATAGTAAAATTAGTTTTGTAACAATTTCCAATTCTTTTCCTTATTTTAATACAGCAATGATAGAATAAAAGGGCCAAAAAAACAGGTTATTTATAAGCCAACACTGAAATTTCGCTTTTTAGTGTTTTCAGTTTTTCTCATGACAGGTTTTATAGTCTCTAATTGTTTTCTCTGTAGATAATGATGGCGGACGTGATAATGAAAATAGTTCGATATTCGTGATTGATGGCCATAGTTCAGAATTGGTTTTGAGTCGTTTATTCTATGTTTTCATCGTCCTGGTGATGCCAACTACTGCAGCTGGCGAAACATCGAATAAAGGATTCGATCCATGAACTAACAAGTCCGAAAATCGAATCTTTTTCAAATCACCATCACGTGCGTCACTATCTGCACAAAAAGAAATTGTTAACTTAAACCTACCATGATAAAGACTTGCACTGTAAGCATCGCTGTTGGTTTTAAATGGACTCTGTTTTTCCCCCATCTTAGATTTGCTGCTCATAATATTAATTTATTTGGGTGACATTACTTCTGCTCATTACTGTACATTTGTACGTGATTGTGCGTAGACATTTTCCAATGTGGAGTCAACTGAAAAGAAAAAGGAGGTGCGGCGAGAAATAGAAACCATTGACTCATTTGAACTCGTACCGAAGCGGTAAGGAATTAATTAATAAACAAATACTTATGTAAATAACGGATTTTGACAGTTAACTATGCTGTTATAATATCTATAAATCTATTTGTAATTCTCGAAAGGATGGCCGCAAAAATTGGCACCATTATTATTTTGACGATCGCGAATAATTATTTAAATGATCGGCTACTTTGGGTAAGCGCTATTTTAGGAAGAATGTTAATCAAGCGGATATGAGGAGGCCCAAATAAATTAATCCTAATCCTAGTCCTTCTCTTGCCTTCGAAATATAATAGTAAGTATTGATAATGAAATGAAAAATTTGATTTATGTGAATTGTTTACTTACCATTTGGACAATTAAATAGACTAGCTTGGGTATCCTAGAAAAGAAAAAAGGAATTAATGTGGAAAACTAGACATAATATACAGGGTGTACGTTTTCAACCTGACCCCTAGACTATCTTCGGACTGAATTGGAATATCGTTTTGAAATTTTGGTTCAATGAGTTTTCACAGAAGGCCTACCATTTTAAAATATTTTCGAAAGTTGACTTCAACTTTATTATTTTCAATGGAACCCCCCTATTTTTTTACATTTCTGGATTCCCCTTTAAACAACCTCAATGAGAAAAATCTAACGAGTTTTAAAATGTTTAGAAGTTAATGGACAACAATTCGAACAATTGTTGTAGAATAATTTTTTTCATTGGTTAAATAAACTTATTTGTAAAAATAAAAAAAATGTATTAAATCAGTTTTTTTAAATTTTCTCACAAGATATCAATTTTAGATGCATATTGTCTTATACTTTTTTATTGAGGATAAAGGGGTTGATGTAAAAAAAATATGGGCTGTTATTTAAAAAAAAAAAGTATTTTATTTCTATCTTATGATATTCAACACATGTTTTGATTCTTTTTTTGATTTTTTTTAAATTTTTTGGCAAATTAATACCTTACTAAAACATTAAGAACCATCAATTGCTTTTGAAGATAAGCGCGATAAAAGTAAATGCGGCAAACCGAATAATTAAAAAAAAAAATGGAATAACTCAAAAACTGTTTAGAATAAAGGTAGGGTTGTATTATCAAATGTACCCGTATTTGTGATGGGGAATCCAGAAATGTAAGAAAATTGGGGGTTCCATTTCAAATAACAAAGTTGAAGTCAACTTCCGATATAACCGGAAGTGATACAAATTTGAAAATATTTTAAAATGGTAGGCCTTCTGTGAAAACTCATTGAACCAAAATTTCAAAACGATATTCAATTCAGTCCGAAGATAGTCTAGGGGTCAGGTTGAAAACGTATGTATATAATTTTTGTCGTAATAAGTTATTGTGATGGGTGATCTTAGTAAATATAGTAAAAGAATTTACCTGTGTTTGTGAAAACCGTATACTTCCTAATAGGGCCACCACAAGGGCTGCCCTTGGTGCTATCACCATTCCCTGTAACAAAAAAGAGAATAATCGATAATGCAATTTTCTTTGGTTTCGCTTATTTATAAAGCATGAATAAAAAGTTTGCACAACATTCATTCGTCAAGGACTTTCTGTGCGTAAAATATTTAAATCGTATTTTAGAGTAGAGATATATTAATAATAAATTGCTATTATTTTTCTTGGTCTTCTGTACTCGTGAAATGTTATTTTTGAAATTCGGTAAGGATCAGCAAAAGTGTATGTTTAGATAACGGCTCTGTATGGCGAGACGGTTTGAAAGTTTGAGATGCGGTGTTATAGGAGGATGACGAAAGTAGGAATCTAGAACACTAGGGCTGGTTAAAGACATATTAAAAACAGAAATATGAGAAGGATGACAGAGGAAGACCTACATTGGATTGATGATTGTAAGTAGTTAAGGATGGAAGTCCTAGTTTTCGGGTCAGGATAGGAAAAAGGGAGGTTTGTTCCCAATTACATTACGATTGACCTAAACAGGATAAAATTGATCACTCATAGAGGTGTTGTCCTACTTGCGGTCAGTCCATCGAGCGGTTAGTGTACTTTTCGGTCATATCTTTCTTGAATGTAAAAATTGAGGAAAGGTAAAATTTACCTGTCGATTTTGCGGTCAAAAAAGCGTTTCACGTGTATAATGTATACACCTTTAGTTTTGAAAACAAATTGGATAGGTTAGGTTAGGTTAGGTTAGGTAGTGGTATCCATAATAAAGGAGATGAGTTTGTCACTCGTCTGCCTCAGTTTGAGAATGTAAGAAGTTTGCTGTAATAAAATCGCTTACCGGCTCAAGCAGTCCGAAAAGAACCATTATCTCGAGAAGAAATTGACATTGACATATTTAAATGAGATGGAAAAAGTGACCGCTCAATCTACAATTTTTACGTTTTACCGCAAATTACACGACCGCTCGATCCATACAACCCTCATAGATCTGTCTATCTAATTTTGTAGAGAAGGTAGAACACCAATTAATGTAATGTTAAATAGATTAGGTTGGATTAGGATAAGCAAGTCAATTAAATATAGTGTTCTTGTTTTTATACATAAAATAATGATATGAATGATGCCGCAATACTTTAATGAACTCATAAAAATAAATGCAGACGTTCACTCGTATGACACTAGGATTAAGAATAATATACATTTAGAAAAGCACAATAAAACTTTCACACAAAACTCCATCTTTTACAAGGGGGTGAACGATTACAACGATCTTCCAGAACATATAAAATCTAGGGATCTAAAGCGATTTAAAAAAGAAAAAGATATTGTTATGTGAAAATGAATAGTTTACGAAAATCAAAATTAGTCAAGTAACGCAAATGGTAGTAGTAAGATTAACTGTTATTTTATTGTAAAACACTAGCAAACCCTACAATAAAAGGTATTATTATTATTATTATTATTATTATTATTATTGTTAAATATTTTAAGTTGATAGTTTTTGAAAAATTCAGAATCCTTATTTTGCTTAATCAATTAGTTTCATCATGCATATTAGGAGATAAAGTAAGAAATGTAATAACTAATGTGTTGGTTTATAGTAGGATGTTCTTGGAAATTGTGAAGATGCTTTTATCTCGACTCTAACATATTGAAATCCGTTAAGCGATTCATCGGCTAAGAATTTTTCATCGGCCTCTGAAAAATGAAAGGCTAAGGCAAACATTGTGTGCGAGAAATCGGCACATGGCATTACTGACTGACCTACTTCTCTGCATCGAATCCATCAGTCATGATTTTATTTAAACCCGTTCACGATCTGATCGAAGAAGAAGCGAGTCGTCAAGTTGCGCCGTAAAGTGTTTAAGAGAAACTGACAGATTTAAAATCGTCAGATTCCGTTAACCGTTTTCGATGCTTGCATAAAAACCGCCGACTGTGACCAGACAGATTACAGCTTATTAATGGAGGAACACTTTCCATATTAGTTAACACTGATGCTGCGAAAAATTCAGTTTTCTAGCTTTATTTTTTCTTTCTTTTATTTCCAAATGCAAACCTCACGTAAGTAATATCCATCCATCCGGTTTGGAAGTATATAACTATGAAAGTGAAAATTTCGAATGGATTTTCGGGTACGACTCTATTTTGTAACATTTTGAACGTATTATCAACAAATCAAAATGCTGGAAACTTTGGCGGAATTGTAGAACAAACTGGATAGCTCAAACTCCAACGCCAAAACACGATACAAAATGTCCGAAGCACTTTTCGGCAACAAAGTTACTTTCTTCAGGGACTGAAGAGAACTAGAAACTAAGGGAAATATATTATTATTATTATTTACTTATAAATAATTTTTGAAAACGCTTTTATATTCTATTCTCGTTTTTACTGTTCTAAGGATTTTTTCTTATTGGTCTACAGTGTTTTAGTATTAAAAATTGAATAGTTTCGACCTTTACTTGATGAAACTTCTTTATATAATCAAAACAAAAATTTATACAGATTTTCAAAAAAAATTATTCAAATAGCGTAATATATGTTTCGCCAAATTTTTACTACAAAATATACAATTGAGGGGTGGATGTGTAAATAGTTACAACATGGTTTATGAATGATGGTCAGAATAGATTTAAGAGTGTGGAATAAATCCTCTTCTGTTTGATGTTAGAAATCAACAAATACAAAAACAACTCAAGGATCAAACAGAAGGGAATAATTCTCCAATCTTAAATCCATTCTGACCATCATTCATAAACTATGTTGTAACTATTTAAACATCCACCCCTCAATTGTATATTAATGTGACTATTAGATTCAGTTGTTTTGGTGAATAATTAACCTCTACGTTCTGTACCTATTCCTGAAATAGTTATTGCTGTTATGGTTCCTTCTGTTCATTCTTGTTACTTTTGGTAGAATTCGCATTTCTGTCCATGCTTTTAATGTATTTGTTTTGTTTTGTATAAATGTATATTTTTAATGTTTGTATGACACAAAGAATATTTAGGACTTATTCTTATGAACGGTCGTTCTAATTTTATTGATTCTGCTGTCTTTGTTATTGATTGAATCCACATCCGGTATATACATGTGTGAACAGGTAGGAGTTTTCTCTTAAATCGAAAGATTTCCTTTGTCTAAAAGATCTATTGTTGGCTGAAAAGGAAGTTGACGATGCCACAGGGAAACATTGACCTTAAACAAGAATCCATCCATTAAATTGAATAAATATCCTTTTAGTTATTTCTTAGCTGATCGTGACGGAAAATAACCCATTAATATATTGGAAGTGAGTTCTTGACAGTGGCATTCAAACGGTGAAAATTAAATTATACGAAGCAGAAAATGAAGAAAGAAGGAAACCTAGGATCACATGAACCAATGAGTATTTTTTTTTGTACTTATTGTATAAATGGTCTGATCTGATGCGATATAGGTGGTGGTTATAATAAGGGCATTGGATTAATTTTTAATTGACAAGAAATTAATAAATTATTATTAATTAAATAATTAAAATATGTCTACAATCTTTTGAAGAACAACTACTTACAGATATTAAATAAAAAATCCAAATTACAACATGGATAAGATACGTAGATGATATTTTATGTATAACAAAAGGAAACACACACAAAAATTTACTGAATTACATCAACAACATTACCAACAACATAAAATTCACAATAGAAGAGGAAAAAGACCAACAAATTAATTATTTAGACTTCCCCAAAAATAAAAAAATTAAAACTTTTTTGTGTTTCATTCCCGCCAGCTACTCGTGCTGGTGGGCGGGCAGTCCCTCCGACCTACAATTTAGTGCAGATCCGGAGGGTAGGGCGTAAGGCCCTCTTCAGCCTCCTTGCAGGAATCGTGGAAATGGGTGGGTGGTGTGGTTAGGGAGAGAAAAATAAGACGGGCGAAATGAAGATGGAATAGAATATTACTGCCCCAGCATTTGCCTAAATGATCCAAGGATACCGGGTTCGAACCGGCGACCTCCCAATGCTAAGCAATGATCTAAGAGGACTAGACCACGCCGCTCGGTCACGATAAATATAACCCACAATCAAATAGAATACAAAATATGCCGAAAACCAACACAAACCGATAAAATTATTCACCCCAGAATCAAACCACCCAAAACAAGACAAAGAAGCAGCTTTTAGAAGTATGTTACACCGACTAGAAACAACACCTTCGTCCAAGCAAGAATACAACATAGAGCTGAATATCAATCACCAAATAGCTACTGTAACAGAAAAACAGTACAAAATATTCACCAAAAACTTAAAAAAACATGAATAAAAAAGAAGATAGACGAAAAACAAGAAAAAGAAAAAGAATCACATTCACATACTTCGGAACCCATACATACCGAATAATAAAATACTTCAAAAAATACACCTACAAAACGAACAACACAATAAAAAGAAAATAAAAAACAAGATAGAAGAAGAAGTGCAATAAATCAGGAGTCTTCAAACTTAAGTGCAATCCATGTGAAAACACTACATAGGACAAACTGGCAGAAAAATAGCCTAGAGATACAAAGAACACATAAAATCATACAGAGAATGGAAAAATGACTTACTACGCAACACATTTACACCAATATCAATACAGCCCGGGATATTATATACAAATATTATAGTACGCAGCAAAATGTAAAAAACTTAACATCCTCGAAAACATGGAAATATAAAAACAAAAAATAAACAACAATCTAATCAACATACAAATAAACAATTCATCGGACACAATATTCACCCCACTCAAACTTATCACACGAAACAGTATAAATGCACCACAACAAACAACCACAAATCAGACAGCTTGATAATGCCGAGAGGCGAAACGATCGTGGCTGACAAACAACAAAATTCGAAACATGGCACACCAAACAAACAACGAAAATATCCAAGCGAATTTGGAAAAAACAAACCTTCAGATAAGAAATTAATGGTATACAGAGAAATAGACATTATGGACGTGAGTTTGATGGATTGTTCGATTTTAAAATAAATGTCTCAAATATAACTTGTTGGTGTCTTTTTGAACTTCTAGGGAAAACACAACTTTGGAAGAGCTTCAAACTCTTGATTGATGTAAGACCATCAAAATCTCCGTTTTAGTCTAGATTTTATTGTTGATCTTTCTTGTTATATATTTATATATGTCATCCATGAAAAGTTAAATAATGTCATATCATTACTAAAATACTGTTATAGATAAGTGATTATAAAAAAGAAATTACATGACAAAGTTGATGCTATTTAGAGTTATATTGTGACCTGTCTGTTCGTATATTAAATGTGAAGCATGCATAAAATATACCACGCTGCATTTATAAATATGGAAGCCTGTACGATAACGTACATACTACCAACTATATAATCGATGCCCTAGATAGACCATGGTAACGGTACCTTTATAATTTTTTTAACTACAAGTATCCGTTACTATTCATTGCATAGAAATTATCCATTAGAATCTCCAATGGTCAAAGACTACCAGTGACGAAGGTTTTAAGCAACCAACAAACGGTTTTTAGACTATATTTATTTAGTTATTTCGTGATCATCCGGTTAAATTAATTTCATCCAAATAATTCGGTCAAAATGTTTTGAAAGCTTGAAGTATTTTAAAACCTGCAATTACTTTTGACTTTAAAATTACGAAATATTGAGAAGACAGAAGTACTTTTTATTAATCAAAGTATTTTATTGCAATCGTTGTTTCCAATTAATTGAGTTTAAATAAAAGGACAGAAGTTTCAAAATAATTTTGCCTTCTTCAGGTGGAAGGTATATATATTTAAAATTATTACAAACAGTTTTTAAATACTACAAGTAATGGGGAGACATTAAGTTTTTGCAAATACGTTTGAGAATGTGGAATTGTTCACACCAATTTGATCATTAAGTAATATGCTTATTCTATTATATTTCTTTATACATAAACTATAGCCTTTGACTTTGAGGTAGTTCTTTAAGATTTTAAAATTGTAATTTTGTTTTAGTAGATGTTTCGTCTATGTAGAGTTTATTTTATTTCGTGTACCTTCTATTGTGTTAGAGGATGCTTTAATTGAATGATCTTCCCGTTTGTCCTACATAAATTTGGTTGCAATCCCCGCACCTTAATTTTGAACCTTTATCAGTTTTGTCTTTGTACTGTTTAATAAATTTGGATAATGATAATTTTGAAGCTTTATCAGTTTTGTCTTTGTACTGTTTAATAAATTTGGATAATGATTAATTAGTTTTGAAGATATTAATGTTTTGGCAAAACCATTCTGGTGGAAACTATTAATACTTATTTTGAAACTTTTGTCCTTTTATGTAAACTTGATAATGAAGTTTCAACCGGTAACGCCTTTAACTATAAATTGTATTTATTAATTTGGTACATTTTGGTGCCATTGAAAAGTGGTTTCTAATTTCGAATACACTATCCAATATTGAGAGGCTACTTTTTCTAATTGTAAATAATATTACATGTGTAAACAATGGTTGCATTTAAATGTTTTCGTTTTCGGAATCAGGGCACTCTTCCTTCTGTATCAATTCCTCACCTGGCGCATTGTCTGTTAGAAAACAAATTACTACAAATCGTACACCCTTTATCCATATTTGAATTAATTTCTGCGAAAATTATTTTTATTTTGATATACGAGACCTCAAAACAGATTCCAACAAACCGCAGTATGTATCGAAAAATTGTAATTGGAATCTTAATGTTCGTAACAACTCGGCAGTACCCTCCAACTGTAATCTATTATTACATTCATAAATTCACGTATTTTGTCACATATACAGCGTCATTCAAACTGAGTGGTACATTAGACGTTTTAGAGAAACTAAGCATGTTACAGATTTGAAAATTTGGGAGTTGACACTTTAGAGGATAAAAAAAAAGAATCGAAAGACAAAATAAAATATGCTATGTGCCATTTGAAAATATGAAGTTATTCGTGTTTGAAGTTTTTAAAGTTTGGTTTTTTAATTCTGAACGCCATGTACACATTATAGAGCTTAGTTTTGGCATTACGTTAGCCTTATGACTTGGCTATAACTAGTAAAAATTGCAACATTCTAAGTCATTTCATTTTTAAGGAAAGTTGAATTTTTTATAGTTTGGGTTGCGGAGCAATCTTTTTTCCAATAAATAAAATTATCTTAGAAACTATTCATCGTAGGCATATAGGCACCTTAGAATTTTATGTTTCATGCGAATTCATCGCAAAAAATTTACCATTCCATTTAAAATAAGAAAGTTGACATCAACTTCCTGTATAACCGGAAGTTCCCGACAGTTGAAATTATTTTATTTAAATAGATCATGCTTAGTTTCCCCAAAACGTCTAATGTACCACTCAGTTTGAATGATCCTGTATACAATTAATATATTCTAATGTTAATTTTTGTTGTGAAATCGGTTATAATAAGATGTGGCCATAAAGAGTACTCATGTATAAGATGTGAAGGAGTCAGTTGTTAGAAATGTTTTTGTTCTTACACCCACAACGGTGATTGTTGACGAGATTCTATAAAGAAACGACAAGCGACAACAACAATGTGCCGTAGAAAGTGAAAACAGGCGTAACTACACTTTACGGTTGTGTAAATTCTCAGATCGTTATACAAAAGAAGTATCTGAGAAGTTTATGCAACTACTTGAGTCTCCTAATTAATTTAAACGAAATAGGTACAGTAATAAATAGAGCTATTAACTCATATGTGGCTATTGTCGTTTGAAAATGCTTCTTGTGTGAATTATTTTAATTTTGTACATACCTATTGTAACAGTGGGTTAATCAGTTTATGACCTTAATGAGGTAAGCTTTCCGATTATGAAACCAAGTTTATTTTAGTGTTTTCGTTGTGTATAGCTGCTACAGACAAATATTGTTACAGAATTTATTCTTAAAGTTTATTATACTATTAGGATAAATATGAAAATCTTTTTTAAAAGAGGTACATATTTCTTAAATAAAAGTCTACTTAAAAATTTAGGTTAATAAGTAATGTACCTACCCCAATTACAAGAATACAACTCTTCTTTTCTTCTGGGAATCCCAGTAGCGTTATCAAATACCTTAATTATTTATTTCGTCGTTAAAGTTACAGTAATACTGTTTAGAGATATTTCATATTACAGTCAGTAAATAAGCTGGAACGTATGTTATACCAGGGTTGCTATCTATATTTTAAGCCTAATAATGAAGAGACAATGGCTTTATTGTTTATGAAGTATTCCCCACTTGATCTTAATGATCAATAAACTTTTACATGCGCTCGAACCTATTATCCTAACACTTTTTTCACTCCGATTGAGGTATCTCCAAAACATGGCTTTTGAATGCATCAATGGCTGCTTTAGGCGCCGAAAAACGTTGCCCACGCAATTTATTCTTGAGAAGAAGTCATTTGGAGACAAATCAGGACTGTACGGAGCATGACCCATTAATTCGACGTTTTGGCCAGTCAAATAGGTGGCTGTTGCAGCCGATGTGTGAGAGCTTACATTGTTATGATGAATGATCTTTCGGCCGCTTATTTTTTCGTATTTTAACAAGCACTTTTGCCAAACAAATGGTTGTATACCATTCACAATTCACTGTTCTACGATGTTCTAATGGCATAGTTGCTATATGTCCAGTTATTCCGAAGAATCAGACGATCATTTGCTTCGAAGTGCAGACCCATACGGTGGATTACTGCTTTATTTCGGGCTCATATGCATAGATCCAAGATTCGTACCTGTGTAGATGTTATACACAGCTTTTGATGCACAGCTATCATATTTCTTGAGCATTTTTGTGAACCAATTGACACGAGCATCTTTTTGAGCTTCTGTCAAATTATGTGGGATTCAACGCGAACTAATCTTCACAGTTAAATGTTCATGCAATATCATATTGATGTTCGTCATGACGATATTATAATATCAGTTCGCGCACAGCATCAATGTTTTCTGGCACAACAACCAACAAGTGATTTTGGACGACCTTCATGACTTTCGCCCCTGAGCAAACTGCGGCCATGATTAAATTCGTTATACCAACGTTTCAAAATAGCTAAGGATGGGGCTTTACCACCAAAACTTTGAAGTAAGTTGATCGATGTACTACTGTCTTGATAATCCACGTCGAAAATAGTAAAAAATCAATACACGAAAATGTTCACAAGTTAATTCCATTTTTTCGCTGAGACAAAATTTTCAAGTCACTGTAAACAACACAAGTTGTGTTTAAATGCCAAAACGTTTTGAAGAAAATTATGGTTAAAAAGGTCACACATTCGATTAAACTTACATTTAGTATTGCCATATTGCCAATGCTCAAAATATAACTAGCAACCCTCGTATACCGTACTGTGTTAGCTAGCTAGAGTTATTGGATTGGTTTGTACTGTAAGTCATAGAAACATGGAGGTAGCATACAAAAATACTATAGCAGATGTGTATCTGGACATTTTTTCTTGTTCTGACGCGGTTTGATTGGTAGAGAGGGACCCAATCCGGCTGTTTTAGAGGGAGACAGGATGTTCAGGTAAATTAGCTATCTCAAGCCCGTTGCTATAGTATTATTGTATGCTGTCTCCAAAGTATTTAAAGTTTAAGGTTTGTACATATTACATAAGTGATATAAACACAGTTTCTCAATAATTTTACACTAGTAAATTGTTAATTATGCGTACTACAAGTAATTTTCTCTCAGTGGTTCAATGATTGTGTAATGTAATGTAACAAACGTTTCTGCATATAAATAAGTTGTCTGACCGCGAATAGATTTTGGTAACTAAATTTTAATTTTCACTAATAAAAGTTTAAAACAATCCTACGATCCTGGGAAGTAAACAACATAATAAGCAAACGGATTTTATTACATGTTGAAAGTCCAAAAAAAGCAAAAAGAATGGGTGACGTGGGAATATGAAAACGAAAATAAACAAAAGGTTGTAACGCTGGTGCCAAGATATTTGCGGTTGAAGGCACAAACAATTCGACTCCTCATTTGGTTTCCTAGAAATGATTTGAAATGCTTGATGAGAGCTATTTTGATAAGACGAGAACAGGTCTTTGTCGTGACTTAAGAAACTATAAAACATAGTTAAAAACATGAATTGTTGTACAACATTTATTAATTCAGTTGTGACTTTCACATTTCGTGGCTTATGGACAACGTTTTTCTACAAATTCTTTATTTAATTGATCGTTTTTTCGAGCTGTAAAGATTGAAGAATGATCAGCCTACAATATTGTGCTGCTGATAAAAATTTATATTTTTAATTCGCATAAACTGTACTGTTTTTAATATTGTTGTTGTTTATTCAAAACGAAGGTTTAGCTATGGGTAACCTTTTAATTCCACATTGAGCAGAAATTTCCATGAATTCTTTAGAAGATATTATTAGTAAACATAATCTTTTCAAACTGTGCCACTACTGGCATTGTTATTTAGACGATATACTTGTTTCATTTAATGGTACTAAAAGACAACTAGATCAATTTTTCCATTTTATAAATAACATACATCCTAAAATCAAATTTACTATGGAACTAGAAGTTAATAACTTAATAAATTTTTTAGACCTTACAATTTCCAAAATTAATAAGAAACTTAAGCTCGCAATTTATCACAAACCCACTCAAACTGATACGATAATACATTTAGCATCTTTTGATCCTTTTACTCAAAAATTATTCTATTTTCATTCCACGCGTTTTAGACTTTTAAACATCCCATTCAAAATAAATTTTAATATAGAACTTAATAGGATTTATGGCATAGCTAAAAATAACGGATATCCAAAGAACTTAATCACTAACTTGTGAAAAAAACAAATATTAAATTCTATTTATCCTACAAAAACCTTAAACAACAAAATTAAATTGATTGATTTTTTAACTTATATGCCATAAAACAAAGGGAAATAATTAAATAATATTAATAACAGTCGAATATCATTTAAAACTATTAACTCTTTAGGAAATTTCATAAACAATAACAAAGACAAGTTAGATAATGGATCAAAATCGGGTGTCTGTAGGTTATATTGTAAGCATTGTAATAAAGTATATATTGGGTAAACTGGAAGAACATTCAAATATCGTATAAATGAACGCTTAAAAAGTTATGGATCTCAAAAAAGAGACTTCAGTTACGCAAAACACCTACTTAATAACAATCATAAAATCAACCCAGACCTTGATGTATTACATGTCATCAATAAACAAAAGTAAGATGCTATATTTGTTAGAATCTTTAGAGATAAATCAACATAACCAAAATAATATTTTATTAAATGACCAGATAGAGATACGTAACTCACCAGTGTTAAATTTAAAAATTTCCAACCCTTAAACATACCTGTCTACCACCTAATATATAAACTGCTTTGTTATAAATTTTTGTATTATTTCTTCATCCACCTGATGAAGCCTCAGTGTGGTGAAACTATAGTTGTGGACTTATTCAAATAAATTTTGAAACGCAAAAAAATGTCTTTTACTTATTTTATTAATGATTAATGGAAACAGATACAAATGGTTTTTTTTTGCTTAGCATTTTAGCATTCGGGAGGTCACCGGTTCGAACCCGGGTCTGACTGCTCTGGTCGAAGTTTTCTGTGGTTTCCTTGGGCCATTTAGGCAAATGCTGGGACAATAATTCTTCATTGCACAGATAATCTTTCACTTCTCTTCTGTCTCATCTTTCTATCCCTAACCACACCACCCACCCATTCCCACGATTCCTGCAAGGAGGCTAAGGAGGGCTTTACGCCCAAATGTCCCGCTTTGCACTACAGTGTAGGTCGGAGGGACTGCCTGCCCACCAGCACGAGTAGCTGGTGGGAATAAAACACAAAAAAGTTAGTTTTAGTGTTTCGGTAGATTTGTTTTTATTAAGCATTCAGAACTTGAATAAACGTTGATTACGTAAACCATGCTCCTTTGACATATTGAATAATGCTGCGTGTGTCAGGTATGCTATTGTAATAATCGTAAGAAGATACGAAATATTTATTAAATGGACAAGACAATGTGATGAGTATTAACCCTGTATGTACGTGTGTGTAATTGACATTTTGACAACAACTTCTTTTTTTTTCTGTTAGTGACTTCACCATCAGGAAGTCACTGCACAAGTATCTGCGATTGGTGATTGCCTCATTCCAAGGTTAGTTAATTGTTTCTTCTACGATCTTATTTTTTTTCCATGTTCATATGTGTGTGTATGAGTGAAGATGATTTGATGTTTATGATTACGTATCTAAATATAGCCTGCAGAGTGATTTACGATTAGTCTTACTATTAATAAATTTTTAATTCTCACGGTGTAATGAATCCTACAGCACAATATATGTGTAGGAGATATAAATGATGTACAGAATTGGATTCATAATGGTAGCCCTTAAGTTGGTTAATATTTTGATGTAATTTCAAAGACAAAAGTGAAACATGTTTAGAATTGATTTTTTATATTAGTAAAAAACATTGGATTTATACGGGTCAAACAGGCAGGTGCTTTAAAGACAGAATTAAAGAACACAAAAAAAACAATTTTGGAAGCCCTTATATGTTGAAACATACATATTGAAAAAATAATAAAAATACCCAAGTTTCAAGAAATACATGGATAACATTCATTATAATTTGTTTCGCTGAACTTTAGCTTCTTCAGGTGAAGATTAAGCAATTTTCTTATCACTTGAGAAAGCCATAGTGTTCTGAAATAATTATTGTGGTGGCAATCAAATTGTGTTACTTAAACTCTGTGTTTATTTTGTGTCCATATTATAACACGAAATTTATTTAAATTTCTAAATAACCTGGAACGTACAATTTTAATACGTTGTTTGTTGTTATTGAATGATATGCTTAGATTAAGTCAGATTTCTTCTAGGCGTAACTTTATTTGAGTTCATACAAACCTAATATAGTACAGTCTGTCTGTCCTATTAGGTTATTCTAGTTAAAATTTCACCTTCCAGCTAGCTTATATATTCCGGAGGGACATCGTTTCTACGTTTTTTAATTGTTATTTACATGACAGTATTCTTTGTTAATAATAGCCTTAAAGAGGATTTCCGAAATAAATTATTGACGTATGCTTTCATATTTTTATTTTATATATCATCAGAAACAAATTTAGTAACTGTGTGTTGTTTTTTAAATACATTAATGCGATATTAATTATTATAATTAATCAATATTAATCCCGGATAGGGCGTGACAACAGAAACAAATTTTTCCCTCATTGAATGAGGTAGGCTGTAGTGGGTAAAAATTAATTCAATAATTAATATCGCATTAATGTATTTAAAATTTACCCCTACTAAAAATTCTTCAAATATTTCATTAATTCGTGTTGTTTTTTTTTTGTTTTATAAATTTTACAATTATACATAACAAGTGTAATGTTTCTTGAAAATAGATTACATCTACCCCAGTGGTAAATTTTCTTCGAAACAGAAACAATGGTAACGTTTGTAAGAGATGTCCGAGAATAATAAAACCCGAATGGTGGTGGGTAGGTAGTCGAGGTAGACGAAGTGGAACAAACCACCTGGCCATTGAAACCCAAATTCATGGCAACCTGTTCTTTTCCGTACTATAATTATGTATATATATTCGGTTGGCTGCCTCTAGGCGAGACAACTAATACTTGTAACTTGGATGCAAGCAAAGGTTGGGCCGAATTCCTTGGATTTTATTCTTCATATTAAAATAGTACGAAAGCGATCTATAAATACCATGGTATTAATAGTGTATACCGCAAAGGAATTCATACAGAAGAAAATTGAACAAGTTTTGTCAAGGAACTTTGTCAAAAAACTACTGAAGTTAATGAAAACTTTAGAGTCGAGAAAAAACGTAGAATAAAATTTCTTTTCATCATAAAAATTACAATAACCACCATGAAATTTAAAAGTTTTGTATTGAATTTATTTTTGTATTATTAAGAATCAACATAAATGAAGAATTACTTTTCATTACTAGAATAATGTACTCTGTTTTTTTTTTGTGGCAATTACAATGCACAGACCCACGAAAGGTTAGCTTTTTAATTTTGATCAGTGATTGTTTTGGAATTGTTTATTGCGACTAAATATCATGTAGCTTGATATCAATTTGTTTATTATTTTCAATTCAGAGACTGCATAATAATAAACTATACATAACTCGAAGAACAACTAAATTTCTGTAACCCTTGAAATTACTAAATGTGTTAACTAATATATTTTTTTTGTTTCAGGGTGACTTAACATTATTCAAGGGTAAGTGTTTTTTTTTTTAATTTCTTTAATTTATCATCAAATTGGGTCATCAGTTATTGTTTTATTAAGAAAAAAGTGATCTATTTTGGCACGGAAAAAAATAAATGGAAAATTCTTTCACTTGATCTAGACATTTTTGGGCAATCGGTTAAAATAAGACCGCGATATTGTGTGGTCCAACCTGACGTATTGTCTAGCAGAACAGCCGAAACCTGTTTTATCTGAATGTGACACACTTTAGAGTAATTTTACCATATAATAAGGCAGACAGGTTATTAATTCTTTTTATATATTTGTATACACATATATACAAGAATGACAACCACAGTTATTAATCGTGTTTAATTGTGTAAAATTGGGCGCACTATATAGGTTTTTGGAACAACTTTTCTTAATTTAAAACTGCAATTGTAGTAGAACTTCATATAATACATCATCATCATCCCTATATAATAAATAATGTACTAAGTATCTCGTAGATAAGTTTTTATAGGAAATCGGTGTTCGTTTAAACATCTAATTAAAAGAATGGAATTAACTAACTAACGCGCCTACTAGTTTAATGGTAATCCATAAGGTATATGTTACGGGAAAAGTTAGATAAGAGGGTTAACCTAGGTTTACCCGGGTAAACTGCGTAATACCCAAGACTCTTGGGTAAAGTTCAAAATATAGTGCTTTCGCTTGTTAAAAGTTGTTAAGATGTTATTAAGCTATATCTGCGCTTATGTGAGAGTGTCAAAAAAAAAACTGAAATCTGTCAAAAAAGGACTTGTGGTTAGGTTAGGTTAGGTAAATGTCTTGTTTGAATAAATAAGTACTCGTGAGTCGATTACCTTTAAGAGAATACAGTTTTAGAATTCTAATTTGTATTTTTAAAATGTGTTTTTTGAATTAAATATGTTTTTCAAATGTTAATGGCCTTGTCATTTATGGTACATTAACTTTAACCAAGCGAAAGTGGATAAAACGCGGTTTACCCGGGTAAAGCCCGAAACGTGTACAATTTCAAATATATTTTGGACTTTACCCAAGAGTCTTGGGTATTATACATATATATATATATATATATATATGCAGTGACAATTTTTAATTTTTAAAAACTTTTTCACTAATCAATTAAATTTTTTAATATATCAATTTTTTACTTTTGTCACGCAATTGTTTCTTTAGTTATTGTTTTGTCAGTTTGCTTTTTAACTGTTCAATTTCAATTGCCTCTAACATTTGAACTGAATCTAATTGATTATGTCATTTAATTAGCGAACAACATAATTTAAATCGCTTATTCATGTCCCCAATTGCAATAGGTTCAATAATTCTAATCGTAAAAGAAAATATACCTTGTGCAATTGATTCTCAATAGTAAGCATGCAGTTGTTTGGTTATCTAAATTAATAAATGTAATCACTGCAACAAGTGAATATTTCATTCAGAAACTGAATACAACAAACGCTTAGTTCAGTTTAGTACAAATGAATATTTTTTGGAATAACTGTAAATTGTATTTGAATATCGCTCACCGAATTTTTTGTAATAATCTCTAATGGTTTATTTCTTTCAGAACTTTTTTGTATTCATTAGTTTGTTCTAGTGTCGATTTAATCAGTTTATTTTTGCTGTAATTTCATTGATGTTCGTTTAATCTTCTTTCTCTATATCCTACATAAGTACTGTTGCAATTTTCAGTCTGGCGTATGTTTACGATTTGTATTAACCCTACGGGGATGATACGATTCTAAGTTATATATTTTTTGCAAAAATGATGCCTGCGAGTGATACATAACAACATTCTTACACTCTTGCGAGATAATATTTCGTATTGATTAAAAACCTAATTTCCCTCTAAATTGTTTTTCTTAATTTCATCATTTCCCCCGTTTTCCTCATTGTAATTCTGTAATATATATACATGTGTACAAAATTATATTTCGCAACTATAATAAAATAGAATTAATTATTAATCTATACAGATAAATAAATTTGGAGTGTCTGTTTGTAATATTAAAATAACTACTTTCCACTAAAAGCATATGGATGTATACATGATACAAATACCAAAATAACATTTTTTACTATTTTTGTCTGTCTATCTGTTTGTTTGTTCCGGCTAATCTCTGAAACGGCTGGACCGATTTTGACAGGACTTTAACTGGCAGATGGCTAATGTAATAAGGAGTAACTTAGTTACTTTTAATTTAGAAAATAATAATTGTTATTAATAAATAGTTATTAATTTCTAAAATAAACTATTAATTTCTAAAATAAAAGTAGCCTAAGTTACTCCTTACTATATTAGCTATCTGCCAGTGAGAGTCCCGTCAAAATCGGTCCAGCCGTTTCAGAAATTAGCAGGAACAAACAGACAGACAGACAAAATTTGTAACACCACCTCCCGCCACTTAATATCACAATGGCCGCCTGTCGCGCGGGCTCAGAACGCGCGAGCGAGCTATTGCTAAAGATTGTATCTCAAAGACTTCGTTTAAAATTTTTAAAAACTTTCTTGTTAAATTCCACGCGGACGAAGTCGCTTGCACAGCTAGTCCTATATAATACAAAAGACCTGCGCTTTCAAACTATGACCTTTCCATTTATACATATAGCTACATATACATGTAAATAAAATATTTTCACACGTATACATAACTTGGGTTTATTATTAACAAACGCCATCGCGGACGGCATCGTCATATCCAATAAAATCTGACACGAATGAAATTTCGCATACTTGCGAATTCCGATGCATATAGTGTATGTGGAACGTCTAACGGGAACTCAGACGTATAGCCGCGACACCTCATCTACTTAACATTTTATTGTATTGTATTGTATACGAACTAATGAAGACCTAACATTTCTATACTTCCGCACCGAACACATTTTAGCCGTCGTAAGTACCTGTGTATTGAACTATCACATCGTGATGACGGGGGCAGCTAATTGAAGACAGTGGCGGAACAATTTCAACATTTATAAAATCAGATGTGTAGAGTAGAACTTAATAGAATGTATTTTATAATTAGTAATAAGCCCTACAATTAGTAAGATCGATGATTGTAATGCTCCTAGTTTAAATCTTTTTTGTTTTGTTTTTAGCCTTAAATAAATTAATTTGGTTCGTGATTCTTATTGGTTTTGCAATTCTACACTTTGTTTTGATTTTTTGGTTATATTCATACC
The DNA here is from genome assembly GCA_963921985.1 of Agrilus biguttatus. Taxonomy (NCBI): domain Eukaryota; kingdom Metazoa; phylum Arthropoda; class Insecta; order Coleoptera; family Buprestidae; genus Agrilus; species Agrilus biguttatus. Next base: position 7,641,278 of record OY998126.1, on the reverse strand, counting down.
TTCTTACTCTTCATTTTCCACAATATGTCTTCCTTGCTTCGCATAAACGCTTTTGATTTTATTCTTGTTGATACTTAAATATCTTAGATAGATCTTGTTGTCGGTCTTGATATTTCACACTTTGTTGATCTTGTTTGATCTTCAATGAGATGTACTTTTTGATGTTTGTAGCAATCAGGGCAGGGTCTGTCGTCCTATATCGCCTTTTTCAATAGTTTCACACTTCCCTAAATTAGTACCTACTACTCATTAATCAGGAACTGTTTGGTTATCTTAGACACGAACGAACGATAAAAATGCTAGATGATCGAGATGTCGTTCAGGAGGTCGGGGATTTACCCTGGCATCAGCGTCGCGTTTTTGGTTGTAGAATGTCGTATGATTCTTCTTGGTGTTGACAGTGTGGTGAAGCATCGTGTGTAATGATTCTTTGTTTTTATTTTATTTTTTGTGTTTTTCAAATTGCATTCACAGGTAATAAATTATTGTATTTGCATGTATTTTTCAACGGGGTTCTAATTATTATCATGTTATTTTTCACTCTTATAAAATTATACACAAATGTTATCAATTTTCATTGTTCTTTCAATCCATTTTATAATGACGCAATAATTTGTATCTTGTATATTTTGTGATGTTTTGCTTAATTTGAACTTTTATTCTGTTAATTTGACCAAAACAGTGCTGTGTAATAAGTATTTTGTGATTTTTCTTTGTTTTCAAGCTCTCTGTTGATCTACCAGGTGTGTTCAGAAAGTTTCGAGCTTTGTTGATTTTACTAACACTTTCTCCCGTGTATAGTATTGATCTGCGAGTATTCACAAATGTGTGTATGTTGTTTTGATATTTATTTGTGCATTTATTTCGACGTTTATGTGTTGTGTTGCATTTTATTTTGATATTTATTCGTTGCATTTATTTATATATTTATTTGTGTGTTTATTTTGGTATTTATTTATTGCATTTTATTTTTATGTGAGGCCCAGATTGTGCACTAAAATCTCAACTTATGGGGTTGCCTCCCGTATGGGACCTTGGTACCTTTTTTACATTGTCGACTAACTAATACCAACATTCTTCAGTTTTAAATGATTGTTTACATGTGTCCGTGTATGTGGATCATGCAGGGTGGATTTTCACAGAGTGATATTTTTGATTTATATAAATTTCATTCTTTACGGATGATACACATCTCTGATTTGTGGGGCTACCATCGTGGGTTTCTCTGCCATACTCTTTCTCCGCGCTAGCTCTAGACTGATTCTGGCATTAGTATTTGTTTTGTTTAAAATTTAATATTACTGGGATTTCCCTGGTATTTTATCATTTAATTCATAATAAAGTTAGAATGTCACATATTTGTTGTCTTTCATTTAACAACTAGAACAACCCTTCCAAATTACTTTAATAGACAGTGTATCGAACCGCTGATTCCCATAAACAACGTAGGTGAGTTATATGACGATTGAATAAACCTGGGTAAGATACACAACAAGACGAAATATGGAAAATTTCGTCTTGTATAACTAATACCTATAATCTCAATTTTTTGTTTTTCACATTGCGGGTTGTTTTTGATCTTGCCTAAATATCTTGAATCTTGTTCTTAATTTTCATCTTCCACGATCGCTATTGTTCTTGCTATTGATCCTATTATTCGTTTTAATCTTCCACATACTATATTATTGTTGGATTTATTTAATGCTTTTGATTTTGACCCTGTGTTGTTGGTTTTGATCATTAATAATATTTTGTCTTGTTCTTAGTTTTGCATATACCTTCATTGGATTTCCTGTTCTAGCGATACTGAGTATTAATTCTGTTTGCAAAACTCTTGAAATGCCTTTTTGGCACTCAAAGAGAAACGGTTGATAATGGCTTATACTATACAGAATTAGAAAATTATTTAAGGGCACTTGACCTGATGGTACCTGCATCAATTTCGTCCTTTCGTTACAATGATATTGCTTATTTCATTTCGATGTTTGTGCAATCTCATTCCGTGTTGAAATAAATTTTCTATTTCATTTTGTGGGGTATTGTTTAAACATTTTATTGTCGTTAAATTTTATCAATTATTTAATTAAAAATTATTAGCAGAACACCCAATTTCTGTTGGTTATAATAAAATGAGAATGGTGGCAATCGGTTGGTGAATCCATATCAATGGGTAATATAGATGTCTCATGAATTTTAGCAGAAATTGTCGTGCCTATCCTTTCAAAAGAAATAAAAGGGTTTTTGGAGGTTTCCTCAATCGTTCGGTTTCGTGATAGACTGATTTTATTGCGGTTTAACGGTAATGAAAAACAAGGAAATTATTTATAGGTTTTTCACCGGTGTAGGTGAATGGCAAATGTAGCGGAACTGTGAAATCGACCAAGTGTTTGTTTATTTTAAAACTAAGAAAAGAAACTTTTTGTCCATTGGATTTAGTAATAATAAATCTTGAAACGGCGTCATCCATCGTGTTCTACTTGTTTTAACTTTTTGCTAATATAACATAAAAGATTAGTAGCTTATGTATAAACATACATAGGACATCATGTCTAAGTGAAGTGTTGTGTTTTAGCCGTTGCCATACTGCCCTGTTAACCTTACATAACAGTTGACTTGTTTAAAATTAAATTTTTAATTGGCAGTAAATTCCAGTTTATTTTGTGGCACATTCTCGTTCCTGGACATTCGAAATGGTTTAAGTCTTTTACTTTGTCCTAGCTTAGAAAGCTTTTATTTAGAAATGAAATTTTATTTTGGATACTGTATTTGCGGTTGGAAATAGGTAAAATATTCTTAATAATATTGTAGATTTCAATGAAACACTGAATAACGTTTAAATTGTTTTACTGGTTTGTGATTATCTCTTACAATTGTTTCTGTCTCTCGACCATTCTCAATGAGTTATTAACAGAAACTAAACTTAAAACTGTTTGTGTAACAATTTATAGGTACTATTCTATGTAAATGTATATAAGCTTATGAATATGAATTCTTGTTATTTAATTATTGCTATATATTTTATATAGGGCTTTTGTGGCCTTTTGTTTGTTCGTTGCTAATGCTTTTTACCGAAAATAATAAACCCAATAGATCTGGAGCATATCAACTAAAATGTTCAGATTGTGATGCCATATACATAGGGCAGACACAGAGAGAATTTGAATAAGGTTAAAAGAACACGAATATTCTATTAAAAATAATAAGAACACAACAGGTTTTGCTCAACATTGCATCACAAACAAGCATAATTTTTCAAAAGAATATTTCAAAATTTTACAGACTGTCCAAAAATGTAGAAAATTAAATTACCTCGAAAAATTATAAATTGAAAAAGCCATACAACTAAATAAAAACATTACCAACAAGCAAATAGAAGGCCACAAAAGCCCTATATATATATATATATATATATGGCAATAATTAAATAACAAGAATTCATATTCATAAGCTTATATACATTTACATAAAATAGTACCTCTAAATTGTTACACAAATGGTTTTAAGTTTAGTTTCTGTTAATAACTCTTTGAGAATGGTCGAGAGACCGAAACAATTGTAAGAGATAATTACAGACTAGTAAAACAATTTAATCGTTATTCAGTGTTTCATTGAACTCTGAAATTTTATTGTCTGTAGTAGGACTTTCGATTATTTTTGGTAATTAAGATAGTAACCTATTAATAGACATTAATGTTTTCATTGTTGTTTTGTATGAATTAAAGAAAGGGGTTGTTATGTAGTGTAACATAAAATAAAAACACTCAATATTTTCATTTTAATTAAAATTCAATTATATATTTTTTGACTCAACACTTAACACATGCACTAGCACATTGTTCTGTAAAAACATTGAAAATAAAGTCTATTAAACCAAATTATCTCGATAACAGATGATTAGTCAAGTAAGAACTTGTTACGTAATGCATTTAGATAGTTTTTCTTTATTGAACATAAAGCGTATTCCGAAGCGCTATAAGGTGTGCATTTTATATACGATAAATTATATAAAGCTCGAAGTAAACGGCCAATTTCCGGTCGGTTGAAAGCTTTTTATTTGTTGCTGATGCCAGACTTGGACTTTTCCTTAAAAGAATTTCCGGTGTACGTTATAAACAAGCTACGCCACGCATCACATCGTGAGTACGTTGGGCATAATGCTGTCGTGTTGGACGGAAATACAATGTCCTGTATTGGATATAAGTACTTATATCACAGGGACCGCCATATAAATAGGGTTTCTATTGTTTCGTTAATTTCAGGGGAGCTTCGTCCATAAATTAGGGCAATAAAACGGTTTTATATTGATCATTTTATCGTATGGAATATGTGATAATAATGTCCCTTGTGAATCATTCCTTAGCTGCGAGTCATATAAATCTTACCGGGATGCTACGACTGTGAGTTATAAAATGTTTAAAAGTTCCGAGTCATACATTGCTTAATAGAATTTTGTTGTTGCAATGATACTTTTGCGAGTCAATGTATCCTAATTTCAATATCATTCATTAGCTGCGAGTCATATGAATCTTACCGGGATGCTACGACTGTGAGTTATAAAATGCTTAAAAGTTCCGAGTCATGCATTGCTTAATAGAATTTTGTTGTTGCAATGATACTTTTGCGAGTCAATGTATCCTAATTTCAATATTATTCATTAGCTGCGAGTCATATGAATCTTACCGGGATGCTACGACTGTGAGTTATAAAATGCTTAAAAGTTCCAAGTCATACATTGCTTAATAGAATTTTGTAGTTGCGATGATACTTCTGCGAGTCAATGTATCCTAACTTCACTATCATTCCTTAGCTGCGAGTCATATGAATCTTACCGGGATGCAACGACTGTGAGTTATAAAATGCTGAAAAGTTCCGAGTCATACATTGCTTAATAGAATTTTGTTGTTGCAATGATACTTTTGCGAGTCATATGAATCTTACCGGGATGCTACGACTGTGAGTTATAAAATGCTTAAAAGTTCCGAGTCATACATTGCTTAATAGAATTTTGTTGTTGCAATGATACTTTTGCGAGTCAATGTATCCTAATTTCAATATCATTCATTAGCTGCGAGTCATATGAATCTTACCGGGATGCTACGACTGTGAGTTATAAAATGCTTAAAAGTTCCAAGTCATACATTGCTTAATAGAATTCTGTAGTCTACGAGTCAATATAACCTAATTTCAATATCATGTATGTGAGTTATAGAATCCCTTTGCGAGTCAGTGTATGCTAATAAAAATATTATGCATATGGGTCACAGATTCCATGCTGTATACTGTAGTTGCGAGTAACTTTAACCGTACAGGGATCTCACTACTGCGAGTCATAAAATTCTCACAAGGATGATGTCTGCGAGTCAAATTATCCTAATTTCAATATCATGTATGTGAGTTATATGTTAGAATCATTGCAGATATGCTGTGGAGTCCTGCAACTTCGAGTCAATATTCTTACAACAATGTAATTTCTGTGAGTTTGAAAATATGCTTGCGAGTCATAGAACGTCATAACTGCGTCACAAAAATATCACAATTAAATAAACAAATATTCGAAAATTGTTGTAGATGGTACTGACCCAATATTTATTTATATTTTTCTCTTATTAAATATGATGATTTAAAATAATAATATATATTTAAAAAAAAAAAAATAACGTGTGAAGATTACATTTGCAAATGAAATATGATCCGATTTCCACGGATGAAAACATAATAATAAAGCAATTCTTCGGTTTTTGTAAGCGATCCCTGTGGGTAAAGGGATTTTTATAATCAGATTTTGTGTCAGATGCCTATTTCTGATTGAAAATCTCAGGAATTTTACGCTGCGACTGCTGGGAGACGACCAAGAAGTGATCTTCAAGTGATAATTTGTAGGCGATTGAAGCCGTGGGGCTCTGCTACAGATTGTAATAAAACTTGTAATCAGTTAAGAGTCCGTTTTGCGAGAAATTAATACTGATACAAATCGGCACCGCCGGCAAACAGACACTCATGCTCTAATAAATAAAGACCGGTCAGTTTTGGTTTATTCACGATATACATTCCATAGTTACGACGATGGACAGACTTGATAGCTTCAGTCGTGTCTGTACAGTTGTATGTTATGCGTGTATTCGTACAATGTAGCTGTCGTAAAATGTTTTTAACGGCAGATGTATAGTGATTTGACAAGTAAAAGTTAAACAAAATTTTTGAAGGGAATCCATTGTAATGGTTTTTTGGCATTTCGAAAATGTAATGAAGAAGGAAACTGTATAACTTTTGAAACGTTAAACAGTCGGTACCTAGAAAAAGTTTAGTCATGGAATTATCTTTTTTTAATGAATAAAAACACCAAACAAGTAAATACAAATATAAATGTAACCTGATGAGACCCGATAGGTCGAAACCGGTCGTGGGATATGGCTTTCGGTTTGTTGTGCCTACTTAGTAGGATGCGTTCCAAATGTGAGATCATTGATCTTATTATTTAGACGAATAAGGATTTTAATTCCTTCTTTTTTTTGGATATACCAAACAAGTAGATTTTCACAAATTTTATTAATTCATGTAACATGTTTCGCCAAACATTGGCTTCATCAGACATGCGAGTATTTATTAGTAAACCTGAAGTGTCGCGTAACAGTTTAAATAGTTGACTAATGAGGGTGGAAATACACTTAAAATAAATTTAGTAGGAGGGAATTATTATCATCTATTTGGTCGTTCAGTATTAAATTGAGTTTTTTATGTTTATTTATTTCTAAAATTTCCAGCAAATTTATTTTTTGACTTTTATTACATTTGTGTAAAATTTTTAATTTATCATTAAATATATGATTTTCTTCTATTATATGATTAGGCAAAATTTGAATCTTTTTTATTTTTAAGGAAACTGTTTTAATGTTCATGTGCTCGTTTTTGAAAATTCCTCCCCGTCTATCCAAAATATACTTTGGCACAAGACCCACAGAATTTAATAAAAAAAATTTTTATTCCTTGGATTATGGATTTTCATCAAGTAAAGGTTTAAACTATTAATATCTTTTTTTAGTTACGATTTACATATTTCTATTCACTGGAATTATACAAAGAATATTTAAATATATAATCTCAGCGGTTATTATTGATAATAATTTATTTAAATTCAATTTTATTTGCATAATTCTCTCGTTTTTACTTTTTTTTATTGAAAATTTGAAACTGATGGAAGGTCGAAAAATAGCCGAAGCTATTGTGGTGATCAATGCCAAATTTGCCATAAAAACTAGGCAGAATCAAAGTATGACCTTCCGTGAATCTCAGGTAGACAAAGGTAGTTTAGTACAGCTGAATAATAGAAAAAAGGTCACATGGTTTGCCATCATCTTACACTGTGACTATGACATTCTTTCCGAGAGGGGAGTGGTAATCTAGCATTCTCGATTTTCGAAACGGTAAAACGGGACAATTGTAAGAATTTCAAGGCAACAAATGCCCGTAAGTGCTTGTATACGAACATATATTAATACAAACATAAATGCATACATTTGTACCTACACGGAACCTCGCTTTCAACATTTATATACCTAAAAGTGTCGTTGTATACAGTTACATGTAGGTTTATAAATGCATATTCAAACTGTACGTGTGGTCGTATACTTCAATAATAATAATAAAATAACGTACAGTAGTTACTACAATCCGAGACTAATGAAATTGTGCATTTAGGTCAATAATGCAAACTATTAATTTAAATAATTAACCAGTATATATAAAAGAAACAAAAGCTTCGCTGATTGAGTGAGTTGAGTATATGAGAATAAATATTTTGATATACAACATAAAGTACCTACATTTACTTCATATGTGTAGTACCTGTTTGTTCTAGTTTTATTTTAAATGTACTGTACTGTTATAGGTTTGTTTATGTCATGAATGAATGAAATTCTATAGAATCTCCACCAAATATGTCCGTAGGTGCCTTATCAGGCGAATAGGGAAGATGCTTTAATTTATTTAATTTCCATTTATTTTCTTTTTTAAGATATATCTACGTTTCATCTGTAATGTATAAGGCTTCTTCATTGTTAGTTACGCTTTGTAACTTTGTATGCAAATTGTTTCCAATAAGGACATTTTCTCTCCTATCTATTAATTTGGCTATTATTTTTGATTAATTGGTATCGATTAAAAATTACTAAAGCACCCGTTGAAATTCTTGTGTATATATATAGTTTTTTAAATAAATATTGCTTCTTAATCTTGTTGTAATCTAAGTGTATAAGGATTTTCTTGTGTAAATTAGTTTAGAAAGTACCAATATTATTAACGGACAAATAAGTCGTTAGAAATGAGTTTTTTTATACCTAATCGAAAACTATTAAGTTGAACACCAATAAATACAATTTTCGATGATAATAGGCGGAGGAGGAATCTTACAAGTTTCTATTTACCAAAAACCAAGGTTATAACTTTCGTATTTGATTTTTATTAAATGTAAAGAATTTATAAAAGTTAGAGTAGCTAATTAACAAAATTTGAATTGAAAATTTACAACCGACGCACATGAGCTGCGATATTACAATTTAAAAATTAATTAGTTAATTAAGCTTGTATTTATTTATGTGTTGTACTTACTTACTATAAATTATTCTATCACGGCTTATGAACAAGAAATGTTCTCTCTCTATAACACTTGTTCAGTTATGGATAAACTTACGAACAGAATTTATAGTGCTAATTATTTTCTTTTATTTTTTTTATTGCTACAAATTTAATAAGTATTTTAACCTTTGATAGAAGAAAGCGAGCAGAGATCTGTTTATTTCTATTTATAGATATGTCAAGAGAAACGTTATAAACGGAATTACTTTTAAATGTGGGACTAATGTTTACTTCTCTGGTTACACTGGTTAACAGAATATTGATATATATACACAGTTCATTAATATATATATTAATGAACTGTGTATCATAATTTTGGTTCCATTAGCAGGAATTGCTTGATTAGCATGTCTAGGAATTTATTAAGAATTTAATTTAATTTTATATTTGTACTACAAGAACTTCATACCAGTATGTTGATTTTTAGTCAAACCAAGAAAATCAAGTGTATTTTTAGTATTTTTTCAACATTTAAATTTAAATTCTGTAAAATTTCAATTTTAAAGATATTGTTATATGTATTAGGTAAAATTTGCATCCCGATTAAAAAAAAATAATTAAAAAATTTTTATAACCTACTTCTGAGGTAATTGTTTCATGTTGTAAATTTGTTTATAATTTAATAACTAGATATACTTTTCTTTTAATTTATAGGTATTTAATTTTTTTTAACTAATTCTTTGACTTAATATAAGTAAACTTATTTCATGTTTAACTATTTTTTTTTATTCAGTTAAACCAAGGATTTCGACACTAAAAGTGTCTGGCGCCCAACTTGAAATTTTTACTTCAAAACGTATTTTTAAAATACTATACATACCTCACCACAATATACATGTGTATATATATATATATACTTAATAAGTTATCTTTGGTGTAAACTTAGCGAAGCATAGTTAATAGTAATAAGATTCAACGAAAAGTTTAAACAAAATATATTAAAGAAAATCTCACAATTCTTTTGACGAGACTGTCATCAAAGAAATATTGTTTACTCTTTATAAAATTATTTTATTATTATTTCATGGTAAAAAGCCTATTATCGGATAGTGCCATTAGGGTTGGCACTAAATGAATTTATTTTCAATGACTTTATGCATCTGTCGGCAGTTTAACTAATTACATTATTAACGTTGACTTTAGAAGATAGAGAAATTAGTTCAAAATGGCGTGCCTTTAGAGATGCCGTTAGAGGAATGTTTAAAATTCGAAGCCGGCACATAAGAATATTTGTATTATCAATATCATGCATTAATATTGCTTTCTCGTTGCGTAAACCATGGTGGTAGGATTTAATGTTACAGCAACTATTGAATTGACCTTTACTCTTGTGTAACAGCAATTGTCAGCTACCTCTCACTATGTTTGTTTCTTTTAAACAAAGTGCAAAAAAATTAATCTATTAATGTACAACAACATTATGATATCACGTTAAAAAATATTGTCGTAAATTTATGAAAGAGTATTTGTTTTAGATTATTCATCTTTTTGGAATGTTGATATTAGTACATAGATGCAAAAATTCAGATGAAAACTAAAGTTACAAAATTTTACTTGACCTAAATTAAAAAATACTGTATAGATGTTAATGGCAAAATGAACCATTATTGGTATAAATAATAGAAGAATTTGTCATTGAAAGTAGACAGCGAAACATTTGACCATTATAAGAAATACATTTTTTCAATATATATACCGAGCGATTTTATCATTACCATTCTAATCTAAATGTAAACAATTAATTCGGTTTTTAACTGGTCATTAAAAGACGTCGATTGATTTGGAGAAACACCAACAAAAGAACAAATAAAAATCCATAAATACATAATGACCAGGTCGACAAAGCATTTAAACTGATGCAAAATGACTCTATAATTAGTTATTTTTAAGTTATATTCATTTTTGAACATGCATTTAACTACAAAATTAAAAATAATATGGAGATTTCAATGGGAGAGCAGACGACGAACCTGACGTTTACATACATGAATAGCTACAAAATAATTTGATAAACTACATTTACACAAGAGGTTGACATTGGAACAGGTGATTAACTCGATAACTGTAAAATGTATGTCGGAGACTTCAATGAGAGGTCAAGAGACAAAGTCAATAAATATTCGAGAATGTCGAAACTCATTACATTAAATCAAAATGTGTTTCAAAGTAGACTAATCAATTTTTATAACTTTCGAAATATCATATTGCTTGATACTTCCGGGTCTGGTATATGTCTAAATGATTTGGTTTTTTAATGATTGTATTGTGTTTTGTTTTAAATACTTTTTGGAGAATATTGAAGATAAGGAAATTAGTGAAAAACGGAATATGAATTGACAACAAAGACAAAAGTGGGTTTTAGCCTAACCAAAAACCGATTTTGGTAAAAGATTAAGATTTGGCTGTAGGTTAAAAGCAAGAATTTATCTAAATCTATGAGTTTATAACAGATATTCCAGCCGATGTCAATGGTTTGAACAATTGTTTAAATTCAGGTCGCAGTCTTTAGTGAAGACCATAAGGTACTATCTATCGGTAGACCATCAACTAATGTTAGTCTGTGGTTAGCTGTTATTCAAACAAACTTAAATAGGTAACAAGCGCCTTCCAACGTTCGGTTTGGAGGCTTGTTATACCGTTTTGTTAGATTTAAGGTAATATTGTAGAGATATTGTTTACAAGAGATCATGACGACTGATTGTACTTATAATATCTGGTTTCTTGACTTACCGTTTCCTTATATTTCCTGTTATTGTTAATCCTGATATTCAAGGCGAACACATGCGAAAGCTGTTACTAATAGTATTTCTTTCAAAACGGAACCGATACTCTGAAGGACCTTACGGCGTGTTCGATACTAACGGACCATGCACTTAACACCAATCAAAGAATACGCGAAAGCACTCGCGGGTGAATATATTTTTTTTATTAGGTACTAACTCTACAACTACTACTGCTACTGCTAGTGTTGGTAATAAAAGTTTCAACAACATCCACTACAAACAACTGCTTTTGCTGGTGGTCATGCACTTCTTAGGCGCGGCCTTCGACTCGAGACTGTGGTAAATTCCTTCGTCCACGTCGAAGAACCAACTCACTGAGGAGTTACAAGGTGGGAGAAACGAGTTTGTATACCGATTGCAGTGGCCAGTGTATAGGTATGTATACAGGGCGATCCGTTATAAGACACGATTGGAATGGACGTATTTCTAATTCGATATGACTTCGTTCCCAATTAACTGACCTCATATTGTCATTAATAAATGATTACCATGGTTATTAGAACTTGTAAATTAAAACGAAATAAGTACGTATAGTATCTACGGGTACAAGATTGGGGACTTCGACGGGATGTCAAGCGACAAACCCATTGGCTGACTCATCAAAATAGAAATATACACAAAAAATATTCATAATAATCTCCTCTCTTAAAATTACACGGGTAATTTCGTTAGAATCTGTAAATTAAAACGTAAAAAATGCAAGTGCAGCAGTGGAGATATGAATGGGACATCAAGCGACAAACCCATTGGCTGACTGATTAAAATAGAAAGATACACAAAAAATATTCATAATAATCTCATTCCTTAAAGTTACACTGGTTATTTGGTTAGAACCTGTAAAATAAAACGTAAAAAGTACAAGTGCAACAGTAGAGATATCAATGGGACATCAAGCGACAAACCCATTGGCTGACTGATTAAAATAGAAAGATACACAAAAAATATTCATAATAATCTCATTCCTTAAAGTTACACTGGTTATTTCCTTAGAACCTGTAAATTAAAACGTAAAAAATGCAAGTGCAGCAGTGGAGATATCAATGGGACATCAAGCGACAAACCCATTGGCTGACTGATTAAAATAGAAAGATACACAAAAAATATTCATAATAATCTCATTCCTTAAAGTTACACTGGTTATTTCCTTAGAACCTGTAAATTAAAACGTAAAAAATGCAAGTGCAGCAGTGGAGATATCAATGGGACATCAAGCGACAAACCCATTGGCTGACTGATTAAAATAGAAAGATACACAAAAAATATTCATAATAATCTCATTCCTTAAAGTTACACTGGTTATTTCCTTAGAACCTGTAAATTAAAACGTAAAAAATGCAAGTGCAGCAGTGGAGATATCAATGGGACATCAAGCGACAAACCCATTGGCTGACTGATTAAAATAGAAAGATACACAAAAAATATTCATAATAATCTCATTCCTTAAAGTTACACTGGTTATTTGGTTAGAACCTGTAAAATAAAACGTAAAAAGTACAAGTGCAACAGTAGAGATATCAATGGGACATCAAGCGACAAACCCATTGGCTGACTGATTAAAATAGAAAGATACACAACAAGTCTTCATAATAATCTCCTCCCTTAAAATTACACTGGTTATTTCCTTAGAACCTGTAAATTAAAACGTAAAAAATGCAAGTGCAACAGTAGAGATATCAATGGGACATCAAGCGACAAACCCATTGGCTGACTGATTAAAATAGAAAGATACACAAAAAATATTCATAATAATCTCATTCCTTAAAGTTACACTGGTCATTTCCTTAGAACCTGTAAATTAAAACGTAAAAAATGCAAGTGCAGCAGTGGAGATATCAATGGGACATCAAGCGACAAACCCATTGGCTGACTGACTAAAATAGAAAGATACACAAAAAATATTCACAATAATCTCATCCCTTAAAGTTACACTGGTTATTTGGTTAAAACCTGTAAAATAAAACGTAAAAAGTACAAGTGCAACAGTGGAGATATCAATGGGACATCAAGCGACAAACCCATTGGCTGACTGATTAAAATAGAAACATACACAAAAAAATCTTCAAAATAATTTCGTCTCTTAAAATCACGCTGGTTATTTCCTTAGAACCTGTAAATTAAAACGTAAAAAGTACAAGTGCAACAGTGGAGATATCAATGGGACATCAAGCGAAAAACCCATTGGCTGACTAATCAAAATAGAAATATACACAAAAAATATTCATAATAATCTCCTCCCTTAAAATTACACTGGTTTTTTCCTTAGAACCTGTAAATTAAAACGTAAAAAGTACAAGTGCAACAGTGAAGATATCAATGGGACATCAAGCGACAAACCCATTGACTGACTCATCAAAATAGAAACATACACAACAAATCTTCATAATAATCTCCTCCCTTAAAATTACACTGGTTATTTCCTTAGAACCTGTAAATTAAAACGTAAAAAGTACAAGTGCAACAGTGGAGATATCAATGGGACATCAAGCGAAAAACCCATTGGCTGACTAATCAAAATAGAAATATACACAAAAAATATTCATAATAATCTCCTCCCTTAAAATTACACTGGTTTTTTCCTTAGAACCTGTAAATTAAAACGTAAAAAGTACAAGTGCAACAGTGGAGATATCAGTGGGACATCAAGCGACAAACCCATTGGCTGACTGATTAAAATAGAAAGATACATAAAAAAATTCTTCAAAATAATTTAGTCTCTTAAAATCACGCTGGTTATTTGGTTAGAACCTGTAAATTAAAACTAAAAAAAAGTACAAGTGCAGGTGTGGAGACTTCAACGGGACGTCACCCCATATAGAAAAGATCTGGTTATTCCTATTATTAAATGTTAAGATATCGAGCAATAAAAATGGAAACCTATAAAATTATTACCGACAACAGTTTTACAATAAGCAATAATTGACGACGTTCATGTCTGCCAGGTGTGAGCAATCCACTACAGTCAGGTAGTTTTATTGTTAAAATTTCAGTAGTTTCAATGTATACACATTTTCACCTAAATAAATACAATGCTTGTGAGCAAAAGGTAAAAACAAACAATAGGTTTATTTTACAGGAAATGCTCTAACAAAAGCTGCAACAGGTAGTCAGACTTTGTCCGGTAGGATTTCGTTTATAGGGAAGTTTTGCACATAGGGTAAATCTTATTTAAGTAGATACAATAATAAATTTGTAGATATATTCACAATATTTGTAAGTATATTTAGAATTTTATTTGTCTCGCAATTCATTTTTAATTCTTTCAATCGAGTTTTTGTTTGGACAATTGTAGAGTTTTAAATGAATCTTTTGTAGCATCTAAAAGCGTTTATTGTGTTTATTTTAATATCATTTTTAATTGTTTTGTTGCAATTTGTAAGCACCTGTGTTGTTAAAAAACAAAATGCATTTTTTATATTTACGTTATAAGTATCAATTTATTTGCTTTTCATCTCAATACGACTTCCATTACTACATTGTGTATCAAGTTTAGTCAAACTAATTAATGTTTCTACCGTCGTAGTGTTTTTCCACTTATATCGAAGGGTTGTACTGATTTACCGATAAAAAATCGTATAATTAGAACGATATTTGCATGGGAATATTTTCCAGCGATTCTAAAGAAAAATTCTCTCTGAAATGTAAAGTGAAATTTGAATGGGGATGTTCACCCAGCGACTCTATAGACAGAATTGCTTACCATAATTTTTAGAAATAAATAATGTAAAAGAATTAAAACACTTGGCAAGTTTCACAATGTTAATTGTTTATCTCATAAATCACAAAGCAAAGTCATTAGGACTTCCTATTGTTAATGAACAACTAGATTTCGATATATCACCCTTATTAAACGTAAACATTCATGTAGACAAAGATAGCATACAATAGTATTTAAGGAACAAATTTATATTATAATATTTAGTACACAGAGAAATAAATAAACATTGTGAAACTTGCCAAGTGTTTTAATTCTTTTACTTTTTTTTAAATGTTTTACTAAGTGCCAAGCGAGTCTACAATTTCAAATATGATTTTTACATATTGAATCTAAACTATGCAGGTATTTAAATGGTTGCTATATAATACAAAATAATAAAATGTGTAGATGTAGAATTGGTGTTAAATAACGATCAATTTGGAAATCCCAATATCCACTCCTCACAATGGCAATATTTCTACTTAATCTGCTAATGAGTACCCATTGACCTGGTCGGGTAATATAAATATAACGTAATTCTTAAAACTAGACGAATAAACTGTAAACTATAATAAATATAAAATATAAAGGGTATTTGTAACCGAACAGTTAATTTATATTATCCAATTCCAATCCTATTAATTTAAATGTAGTTACGGTAGTTTTAACAATATGATTTTAATGACTTTTTACTGACGGTAAATATTTGACACTTTTACTTGTAAAATTAACAGGTTACAACATAATACCCCACGTTATTTTCTATTGAATTACATGGAACAAGTTTCTTCGTTGAGTTTTATAAACAGTGTAACTATATTTAACAGTATTGAGCTTCGAGTCATGCGACTCGTATAGACAATTTCAAAGGTATTCTTCGAAATTGTTAACATATTAAAAAGAAAATAATGTCTTTTCCAAAACATGTTATTCAACGAGTAAGATATTTACACAGAATCTAAAGTAATAATTCATGATAAATAACTTCTTTTTGTATTGGATCTGTTTATAATGGAGATCCCGATGGGATGTTAATCGAGCAGCTTTAAATGTCTTGGTCATTAGCCTGTCGAAATTGTCAAAGGTGGATCGTGATTTCGATCTCGTTGGTTTTCATTACTACGCCACGCAATAGAAAACTCCGACAGAATACCGACCAATCTATCTACCAAATGTTAAATTCGTCTTAGTCCCATTCCTGCACGCGCATTGAAAAATTTGCATTGCTGCCTGCCAGATTGAAACATATTATACAGTGGCATTGCTCGAATTAAGATAACTTACCGGGCTTTTGGGTCGTGGTCTATAGGCTTTTTTGTTGTCTGACGTTTCGTCAGCGGCTGCGGCTAACACCTTCAGATCGAAAGTTGTTACAACGACCAAACCACAAACGCTTCTGAAGATGTCAACCGCTGACGAAACGTCAGACAACAAAAAAGCCTATATATCACGACCCAAAAGCCCGGCAAGTTATCTTAATTCGATTGACGCCGGTCGTGAAAGCCTACATACTACAATTAGTGGCATTGCTGTACGCGTCCGTATTTGTTTGATAATAATAGTAATTTAATAAGTAAATATTTTTGCATACAAATAAATACCGAATTTATGTAACATTTTGATGTATTAGGCAATACTTCTCTGCATGCCAAAATTGTGGATAGTTCAAAATCAATTTTCAAATATTTTGGACTAAACGTTGGAATTCTACTTTTTTTTTATCAATCGAAACAATCTCTTGTACGTATCTTTTTTTCTATTTGGTAATAATGCATATATAGCCGGACGCAAATTCCTGTAATTTTTTGTGCTTTTCAGATAGACGTGAAGAGTGTAAAGTTGATCGAAAAGATTAGAACAACTTTTGAATGTTCCGTAACCTTCTAACACAATTTGTTGTTAAAAAATGCAAAATAAGAAAGTATTAAAGTTCTTTATCGTCTAAATATTAAGGGTCACAGATCCCACATTTGAAACGCGTCCTACACAGTAGGCACAGCGCACCGAAAGTCATATCCCAGACCTATCGGGTCTCATCAGGTTGAAATCGGTCGTGTGATATGACTTTCGGTGCGCTGTGTCTACTGTGTAGGACGCGTTTCAAATGTGGGATCTGTGATCCTTAATATTTAGACGATAAAGGATTTTAATACTTTCTTATTTTGCATTTTTTAACTTCGTCTAAGAATCTGTCGTAATTAACAGTGTAATTCAATGCCGGTAGGAGTATTAGCCCTCGGAGTAGTTGTTTCTATTGAATTCATGTTTACAATTTGTTGTTTACCCCAAGCACATTCAAACAACTACATTTATTAAATTATCTATAGCTACCTATATCGATAAATTTGAGCAAATTATTTTATATGTTACGAATATGTAATACGTTTATAAGAATTATTACATATGGATTATAATACCTAATTATGAATTCAAATTAATTATGAGGGTAATAAAGTTGGCGGGCAGCAATGCCACCAACATTAATAGACATAAAGGTCGGCGGGCGCAGCAATTCCACAATTTCAGGTACCTAAAATATTTTCACGGCAGCAATGGGACATCCCCGTTAAATTCTACTTATAATTGGGGTTATGGATCTGGCTCAAACCGTGGACTATGTGCCATGTATTAATTACGTAGTTAAACTTTTCAAATTGCATCTCCAAATTAGTTTTTTCGTAAACAACATTAGACTCTTATTATTCCAATCAGCATTAGAATAAAATATTATATTGGTTGATGCATAGATATACATTTTTTGGAGCCAGTTCATCCGTAATGTTTCGATATCTTTTTTGGACATACCCGTTGTGGTAGAATGTACATCGATATGGATATCGAGGAAATAAAATTGAGGTTACTTAAATGTACTTCCGTTCTTTGCCAGTGTGTAACGGGACATTAATACCAAAGGTTTGTTACTGTTCAAAGTGCATGTACCTGGATAGGTTCACATACATATGTGCTTATGTTTACGGTTGGTAACCAATAGTAAGTACTTAATGTAGGCATGTTTCTGGTTTATCCACTCGTATATGTATGTAGTTTGAATTTAAATATAGTTGTGGTGACCTAATTGTGGTTCCACTATAACTAGGGCTGGGCAAATTATTCGATTATCCGAAATTTAATCGGTCATAGATCGATTATTTTCATTTTTCTTTATTACTCGATTAATCATCAGTAATTGACGCAGATTAACATGATAAGTCAGAAATTTTGATGCAAGGATAAAGATGAAAGTTTTCGAAAATTTTGAATCTTTTTTAATTCAAAATTAACTCGTAACCTGTTCTTTAATAGTTCGTCAAAATTTAACAACTATAACATCGACGAGTCCGGACCTGTTTCAGTCCTAAATGTGGCACTGCCTTTGTTATATTTGATGGGTTTTCCCACATCCTTCAAAACAGGTACCGAAGGTATAGAGTTACTTATTTGGAATTAATTTTCTGTACAGGTGTAGTCTTTGTTAGTAATCATTTGGTCGAAACAATATTATCAGCCATGATAACAAGTATACAGAGAGATGATTGATTTTTTATCAAATAATCCTACACTAGGTTGGTTCGCATACTAATCTGGTTGGTTTATATGATAAACTCACCCATTAAGAAGCGTTTTAACGATAACATCGAAACTAAAGTGTTATTTCAGGTTGCAAATGATTTTTGTGACTTATTACTTGACAATCAATTTTAATGGAAAAAGCATTATGGAAACAAAACAGCAGAAGAAACGGCGCAATGGAAGCCAATAAGAAAAAGGAAATATAGGCTAGTATTATAGGTAAAAAGAACGGAGACTTCAACAGAACGTCAAGCGACAAATCCATTGGTTGACTGATTAAAATAAAAAAGATGTATAAAACATCTATTAAATATATTTTCTAAGACAGGAAGGGCTAGATAGAGACATAAAAAAAGAAGAAGAAGTGGACCTTCGTGTCCAATCAGTTTTCAGACTAAAAAAAAACTTTTTTGTGTTTCATTCCCACCAGCTACTGGTGGGTGGGCTGTCCCTCCGACGTACACTGTAGTGCAAAGCCTCAGAGTAGGGCGTAAGGCCCTCTTCAGCAGGAATCGTGGGAATGGGTGGGTGGTGTGGTTAGGGAGAGAAAGATGAGACGGACGAAATAAAGACTGAAGAGAAGTGAAAGATTAGCTGTGGAATATTACTGCTCCAGCATTTGCCTAAATGATCTAAGGAAACCACAGAAAACTTGAACCAGAACAACCGGACCCGGGTTCGAACCAGTGACTTCCCGAATGCTAAGCAATGATCTAGAGCACTAGATCACGCCGCTCGGTGTTTTCAGACTGACAACCCTATGTTGATGATGATATGTAAAATACCGTTTAGTGATGGAAACTTTCTGAAATAATCGGATTTTTTTATATGTGTAGTGAGTTAGTACTTAACATTGTTTCGTCCCTTCTCATTTTCTATTATTTTTACGCGATGTCAGTCGACGCCATTGGTGAAGTTGACATTAAAAAGCCTCTTAGGTAATAGTACAACGTCCGAAGCCATTTTAGGTAAACATTTTTACATTTGCGGCATCATGTTGTGGACGAATGTGTGTTATATATATATATAGGTGTATATTACATACATATATACAGAAACGTAAAACGAAGAAGACGTATGCAGGGACATCGACCTGCATGAGAAACCGTTTGTCACAATATAATTACTCACTTATATGTTGTACCTGTTTGCAGACATAAGCAAAAGGCAAAGGTAGCAGCCGCGGCACTTTGGATTACATAGATGGTGTGGAGATCACAACAGGCAATCCTGTGCGTACCCTACGGGATGTCTCATTACTTATCTGTGGTCCGATGTCTATGATGAAAATATTCAACGAATTGGTCTGCTTATTGATATATGCACATACGTCGGTTTTCGATGTTATTGCCAACATAAATTTACGATGGAAGGGAGGGTGTTATGTATAGGTTAATGTAAAAAAATATATATAGAAGTATATTCAAGGGAATTATGTTTAAAGTACGAGGCATGTTTTTTAAGTAAGTACCGTTTTGAAATTAATTAAAAAACGTGCAAAAATATCTTAATAATTTTATTTCTACATGAAAGCCTTTACCTTAATCTACTTTTCTACACGATTTCCTTAAATATTGAGGCACTTGTCATAAAGTTTGACCAGTTTTTTGAATACCCTTCTCATGGAACTTTGCCGCCTGACTTGTTCACTTTACCACTGCATCACAACTGTTTTCACTTCGTCATCCTCTTGAAGACGCTAACCGCCCAGATGCTTTTTCAAGTGCAGAAACAAATGGTAGTCACTGGACGCCAGATCAGGGCTGTACGGAAGATGATCTAGAGTTTCCTGGTGAAAATATGTGATGAGATCTTTGGTCCGATTAGCCATATGTGGACGGGCATTGTCATGCAGCAAAACGATGTCCTTGCTCAACTTGCCACGTCTTTTGTTCTGGATTGCACGGCGCAGATTCCTTACCGTTCCATCACTCATAATGTTTTGTCCATCAACTGCACAGATCTCAGATCTCACGATGAATATCTATCGGTTTTAGTCCTTTAGCACTAAGGAATCATATAACAGCCCGGACTTCGCAGTCGGCGGGACTCACGATTATTGGAAGCATCTTAAACACTCAGTAAACAACGTAAACAAGGGCGAATCAGACTTTAATGGCGACAGTGCGTAGGTGAGAGATGTAGGTACTCAGTGCACAAGCGCGGAACGCTGACCGCAGCGCTGCAGCGGCAGAATTTCAAAACGGTACTTACTTAAAAAACATGCCTCGTATGTTTATATGTAAGAAAGGGGTAGAGCAGTTTTATGGTAATTAGGTAGAACATAAAACGGCATCTGTCTAGTATATAGTTCGTGACGGATAGTAAGCGCGTTCAAACGTTTGTACCACAGTATTATTAATTAAAATTCTTTATTCAATTCCACTGAGATTTTATGGTCATCTTTCTTTCATGGATTCAAAATAATTTTGTCATCCAAAGGATTATCTAGATTAACGCCGGCCGTGAAATCCTACACTCAACCATTATCTAGATTGGTATTTAGTTTTCTGTTTTAGTCGCAATGCTTCTGTAAAAAAATCAAAATTAAATAAGAATGTTGGCCGGATTTTAACATACGCCATTCAGAAAATAGATAATGTTTTTGTTAATATTGATTGATACTATGGACGTTTCGTTTCGACAAATATTGAGTATCCGTCAACGTTATTGAAGATTATGTCCACAGTTCCTGATGAAACGTCTGGGATATAAATAGTCCTCTGAAACATGCCTACTCTATATAATGTTTAGTATTAAATCAACTGAAAGTTTAGAGTAAAAAAATGGAGGCATAATTTAATAGTATAGTAGTGATCCTGAAATAGCAAATGATTGTGGTTTATCTTTCTCACTCCAACACGACGTGATTGGTTGTTTCTTATGTATTAGTCTACCAATCAGGAAACGTTGGAACGAGAAAATCGAACCACAATTATTTCCTATTTGAGTATCACTGCTACAATATTAAATCGTGTAGCCATGTTTATGATATTAATTGATTCCGGAGTTGAATAATTGTAAAACATTTTCAATAAAGTAAAAATCGATGTACGTTGTCTAAATATTCCTGAATAAGTTATTAGTTGTTTGCAAATAATATTCTATCGTATTAGTTCACCATTTGAAATGTCAAGGAAGTTCATAATAGCAAAAGGTTCTAGGGTAGAATTTGGGTAGATTAGGTACGTTCAGAATGGTCAAAAAAATTACGGGAATCAGGGGTACAGTTTGAATAAACCAGGGAGATTCCGTGAATTATTTTTCATTAGTTATTGTAATTCCTTCACATTGAAAAGGCAAAACAAAAAGGGTTTGATTTCGTTTTCATTTTAATTACGGTGGAGGTATACAATAATTTTTGGGAAAGTGATAAAAACATTTTTTTTTATAAGCATTATGGGCGTATTATATCTGGTTCCAACATTTCTCAACAGTAGGTGGTAAATTGATTAAGGCTTTCGCGGCCAGTTGATGAAATGATGTTGTCATTCTTCGGGTGTACAGGCCGTCGTCGGTAGTCTACAACCAACAGCGAAAATGGATAGACCTCTGAAGAAGCTCGCCACTCGTGCTAGCGAAACGTTAGGAAGCAATTCCAACCGACGACGGCCTGTACACCCGAAGAATGACAACATCATTTCAGTAGGTGGTAAAATGTATTTTTTTATCTTTTTTCGTATTCCTCGACTAACATTATTTTTAATTTTATACAAAGCAAAGCCTAAAATATTGCCCTGCACTTTTCTATTCCCATAACTAACAAGAAGTGTCATTTTCTTATTGTTTTTCAATAAACTAAATGGAGACATCAGCGGGATGTCAAGCGACGAACCCAGTCATTGTAACAGGTAACATTACTATTTGACAATGCTATTGTGAATTTATATTTGAAATAAAGTTCAAGGTAATAATAACGACAGACCCTGTCGAAACAATTGTCGAGTTCCGATAATAAAAACTGTGAAAAGTTATTTCAAGTGTTTCATTTGTCGTTTTATTTATTGTATTTGAATTAACGGTTTTGATGTTTAAAAACTAGAAAATTAAAAACACTACATTCTCTTAATTTAATTTGGAAGTAAATGTTGGATCATAAATTATTTAGGAAATTGGAGAGACCAAGTTAAATAACCTGAAATTAGGTTTCGAAAATAATTAGATATGAAGTAATAATTATTTAATTTGTATTTAACAATGTTTAATTTGCGTTTAACGAGAAAAAGCGTTTAATTAGATTTTACGGTTACATTTTTTTATTGTATGAGTTCCGTTTGGGAGTATGAAATTGAAAATTATAAAATAAATGAATAGGAGATAATAATAATTGGAATGACAATTTCATTTAATCTTCGAAATTTGTACAACTTATGTGTAATTTATAACAATCAGATTTTTCGGTCAATTTTATGTAGGATTCAGTTCCATACCGATATTTTAGCGTAAAATTCTTGTTTATCTGGACAATATGAAACGAATCAAAAACAGGATAAGGCGCAGTATCGTTACCATACGTTATCCTTTTTGCACTTTCACCATGAAATCCTAATTTGCTGCAAACATCTTCTAATTGCAAAGTTGTCATCTTTTCGGGATAACATCCTGAATGCATTACACCAGCTGTTTGCCACATTACTTCACCAGTATGGGGACTAAAAAAACAAACGTAAAGAATGATGAAAATCCATAATCCAAGAAATAAAAACACCAAACAAGTAGATTTTCACAAATTTTATTAAAACATGTAACATAAATAAAAAAGAAGATTCACCCCAATTACCACTAACACAATTTTACTGAGCGGACACGTGTTGAAAATGCCCACGTTTGAAGTGGGCGATATACGTGTCCCCTCAATAAAATTCTGTTAGTGGTAATTGGGGTGAATCTTCTATTTTATTTATTTATTAATTTACCACAGTCTCCTTGTTTTTATTTTAAACATGTAACATGTTTCGCCAAACATTGGCATCATCAGGCATTCGAGTATTTACTACTGAACCTAAAGTTTTGCGTAAGAGTTTAAATGGTTGACTAATGGGGGTGGAAATACATTTAAAATAAATTTAGTATGGGGGAACTGTTACCATCTATTTGGTCGTTCAGTATTAAATTGAGTTTATTATATTTATTTATTTCTAAAATTTACAGTAAATTTAATTTTTGACTTTTATTACATTTGTGTAAAATTTCTAATTTATCATTTAATATATCGTTTTTTTCAATTATATGACTAGCAAAATTTGAATCTTTTTTATTTTTAAGGAAACTGTTTTTATGTTCTACGACCAAATAGATGGTAACAATTCCCCCTTACTAAATTAACCACATAAACTGTTATGCGACATTTTAGGTTTAATAGCAAATCCTCGCATGCCTGATGAAGCCAATGTTTGGCGAAACATGTTATATGATTTAATACAATTTGTGAAAATCTACTTGTTTGGTATTATTATTTGTTGGGACTTTTCTGATAGGGTTTTTTTATTTATGTAGAAACTTCAGGGTGGAAGTATTGAAGAGATATCAATAGAAGTTAGTATACGATTTGTTGTCATTTGAAAATTCAAAATGTACCTGTTGTTTTCCGATTTTAAGAAAATACAGTGCTTTTCGTCCTCTCCGTTATTGGGACAATCTTCTTTCCCATCACAAACCATTTCGTGGGGAATGCAGAAATTGTAACTGAAATAAGTTCGATTAAATAATAAATAACCTTTAAGTTGTATATGTAACACATGGACTGAAAAGTCTCTGGCCTAACACATAGATGGCGCTAGTTTTATTACATTCTTCTTTTTCAGTTAGCACTAACCTTCAAAAGACAGCTGTTAAAATTTCATGATCATCATCATAATTCATTAGTTTGCGAGTTATTGTGCTAAAAGTAACTTTATCTAGCTACTTTTGTTATTTTAAAAACAAGGGATCAGAAACAATTTCGTGTTTTAATTTTACATTGTTTCGTGATGGGTATGACTTGAATACCGTTCAAGCGAAGCAATGGCTTGAAAAGTGGAAAACTGTTATGGAGACTCCGCTCCATCGGAAACAACCGAAACAAAATAAAAAGTTGCTTTGCTGACTTCAAACGTGGTTGTAGTGAGAGAGACACTGATGATGCAGAACGCAGTGGACGTCCAAATGAGGTGGTAACAGCAGAAAACCACCACCATCAAAAAAACTCACAAAATCGTTTTGAATGATCGAAAAGTGAAATTTCGTGAGTTAGCTGACATCGTAACAATATCAAAAGTAAAATATATCAAGAAGCTTTATATTGCATGAGCATTTGACTATGAGAAAGCTAAAGCTCTGATCAAAGTGGATGCCGCGTTTGCTCATTGTTGACCAAAAACAAGAACGTGTTGATGATTCTGAGTAGTGTTTGGCCACATTTTTTCGTCGATGTGTGACAATCGATGAAACATGAACATGAAACCTCACTTCAATCTGAAACGTGTTGATGATTCTGAGCAGTGTTTGGTCACATTTAAACGAAACAAACCGGAATCTTTGTGTCGATATGTTGATGTCGACAATGGATGAAACATAGATCCATCACTGCACTCAGAGTCTCGGAATCAAAACGATTGTCATCTGAGTGGACAGTAAGTGGTCTAAACCTGGAACCTCGTGCAAAGCGCCCGAAAGCACAACAATCGGCTGGAAAGGTTATGATTATGGCCTTGGTATTTTGGGATGTGCATGGTATAAAATTCATCGATTATCTTGAGAAGGGAAATACCGAAATACCATCAACAGTGAACTGTAGTAATTATATAGCGTTATTGGTGCGTTTAAAGGCCGCAAAATTGAAATTGCAAAGAAGCAATCACATATGGCAAAGAAAAAAATTTATTAAACTAGTTTTGTTTCATCAAGACAACGCACCGTGTCATAAGTCATTTGTCATCAAAACAATGGCAAAACTACATGAATTGATCTTCGAACTGCTACTACATCCACCGTATTACCGTATTCTCCAGATTTGGCTCCCAGTGACTACTGGCTCTTCACAGATTCAGACCAAAAAATGCTCGCCGGCAAGAAATTTCGCTCGATTGAAGAGGCTATCGCTGAAGCTGAGGTCTATTTTGAGGCAATGTACAAAAAATAAATTGTTGTACAAAAGTGGTATTGAAATGTTAGAGCGGCGCTAGAATGATTGTGTTGCTCTTGATGGAGATTACGTTGATGAATAAAGCCAATTTTGAACAAAAAGAAAACGTGTTGTCTTTGTTAGGCCCGGGACTTTTCAGCCCATGTGTTATATGTTCTAATAATCCTTGAAGCGTTCAGTAATGTGAGCAATCGAAGTAATTTAGTTCATTATCGTCCTTATTATTTAATTATGCAGTAGTTGAAGTTTAGATAGATTAAACAACACGAGTGTCTGGTACATTATGCAAAAAGCTGCTTCGTCAAGTGCAATAAATGTTAGGCGCATGGAACACGTAGTTAAAAGTCATAAAATATTGAGATATACTCGTATAATTCGTTGCTCTTCTACTAAGTATACATATCACTACAATGGACATATGGCTGAGACTCCTTGGCATAATTAATAGGAGATAATACTTATGAATGTTACACGTAGTATTGATGGAATTTTGATAAATTGAATCATAAAACTTACGTAACAATCTAATTGATTCTGCCAGCTATAAACAAATACATAAAATTAAATAACATTCTTTAAATTCCGCGATAAAATTAAAATAAAACTTTCACAACTGAATTGTTTATTGATTAAGGAAAAAAAATTTTTTACTGTTACTATGTTCTCGTAACGCCTGAACTATTCCGTCTTGCGTAAAATTTCAGTACTTTTAACTAGTGATATACATATCTGAAACCCTTTGAGGCATTTCAGAGAAACAATTATTTTTCTAATGTAATTAATGCTGCTTGTGGTGCATTCATTGTGAAACATTTTTACAATTAATTGGTGAAGTGAGTACAAAAACACCTTTTGGAATATTTCACAAAACTTTATTGAACTTTCCTGACGTACGTTTCGGCTATTAGGCCATTATCGAAGGATACAGATGTTTATACTGATTTTTACATTTCTCGCTTAACTATTTATATTATGAGGGAATTCTAACAATAGTAGGGATGAATTGTTGGTGTTTAATTCTATTTGGTTATTTACTAGATTAACTTTGTTCTTTTGACATTTTTTAATTAGAAATAGAATTAAACACCAACAATTCATCCCTACTACTGTTCGAATTGCTTCATAATATAAATAGTTAAGCGAGAAATGTAAAAATCAGTACAAACATCTCTATCCTTCGATAATGGCCTAATAGCCGAAACGTACGTCAGGAAAGTTCAATAAAGTTTTGTGAAATATCCCAAAAGGTGTTTTTGTATTTACTTCACCAATTAATTATTTTTCTGATCGTTATATGATTATTTGATATTGATATGAATTACCAATACAAAGAACTTCAAATTATGTGTGCCGACATTTTGTCTCTAAATACGAACGAGCGCGATTTCAGTGAATACATGATTCCTTAAAAGCCTTGAAGAGGGCCAAATGATTAGACGAAACGTTGGTCGAAATGTTTTAACTGTTTTCCTAAAAAGTTTATCAGTAGGTATTTATAATTCAGTATTTCGATTGGCATCGGTGATTTTGTGGAATTATTGTAAACAAAACGTACAATTGTTTATCTAAAATTCCATACCTGTTAGGAATATTAAGTGCAGCGATTTTACTTAAAAGTAAATTTTTAGGTGTATGGTGGAGGTCTTATTTAAATTTGAGACAACATTTCGATCTTACTTTCCGCATACAAAGCTGTCGTTCTTGCAGAGACATAGACTGGCATCTTCGTCGGTCTTGTCTTGGCAATTTAGAATTCCATCGCAGACTTTCTCTGGGTGCGACAATTCCAAGTAGTTCCTACATGTACAGTTCTCCGGTTCATCCGTCATGTCTCCACAATCGTCGACACCGTCGCAGAAAACACTTTTTGGAACGCACTTTTTGTTTTTACACCTAATTTCATCATAGTAACATTCTAAAATAATTTGTGCTAATAAGAAAATAAACAAACAGATTATCCAGTAAATTCAATACAGTCTTTTGTGCAATAGTTGTGAAACATTATTAATAACACACTACGCGGTTTAGTATGATTTATACTTTTTGAAAATGACCTTAGTGTAGGTCGACACATATATGTCAGAAGTGATAATGAATTTGTGAAACCCCACACCAAATGTTCTTTATTTATTTAATTACTATCCAGTTAAGTAGCGACCCTTTTTGGGTTACAAAATAAATTGTAGAAGTATAATAATTTCCCTTAAAAGAAGATTCCATGACAAAATCTACTTCTACATTTATATGTACAATATTTTGAAGTGTTGATTTATACGGTACTTTTTTATGATTTACAAAAGCTTTTATTGTTTTCCTAAGGACTATTTTCGAAGGTTTGGTAAATTCGAGATCTTTGATAGTAATTCTTACATTATGATTAAAAAAAAACTGCTTTTTATCTTTAGATTTTAAAAACAACTAGAAATCTACATTAATGGATATTAACATTACCTACTACATAGTAAAGTTTAGTTTTCTTCTGGATTTATACTAAAAGAAAATTAAACAAAAGAAAACTAGAAGACTCGGTTCGTTTGCGACTACGCGATCTGTAAACTCGAACCTTGAAAGTCCAGCAAACTTACGGCAATTTCCCAACAGGTGGCACGACCCATTCCGATTAAAACACAACTCTGGGTCTTCATCTTCACCTCTCTTACAGTCTAGAACTCCATCACAGATATGCTTTGTGCTGAGACATTTTCCCAGTGAACAACGGTATTGGCATGAAGATGGTGCAAAAACACTATCTGTTTCTTCATTATCTGTGACTGCAAAAACGATAAATGTTATTAAAACTTTCTAAGAATAATCTTAAACCGCTTTTAATTAAATGATACTACGTTTTATTATCTTACCAAAAGTGTTCTTTATCTCTTTTTCCAACACTGATAATGTGTTTGAAACTGGAACACTGTCTAAACTGCAAATGTCAGTAGAAATTGAAAACACTGTTAAGGGATACCATCCCTTAGACGATTCGCAAGCTATATATCCATTCGAAGCACCCTATTATCAATAACAAATATTGTAGATCATTTACAATCATATCAACAAAGTTGGTCACCTGATGGCAATTTTCTCGAAACGTTTCGTATGATTCAAAGTATCTTTTGCCGTTTGTAGAATTCATTACGCTTTTCATCGGTAAATACATAGGTCTTCCTGTTTTATCATAAGAAAAAACAATACACAGTTCTTTGTTTTCTGCTATTGTTCTAAAATTTATAACGTAATATCAACAGGTGTGACCTGGCGAATTCAATAATAAAAAAATGCTGGTCTACCTTACCTAGACTGGATAAATAATGGTCTTACGTTCAAAGATGAATCAACTGGTTCTTCTAAATGGAACAACGTAATATTCATGTTTTCCAAATGTTTTATGGAATTGATGGCCCTTGTGACTTCAGAGGGTCCTTGGATATGATAATAATACCGTCCAAATCCGAGAAGTGCCACCAAATGATGTCTGTTCAAACTAAAAAGAAATTAATTGAGTAATAATAAAAAATTTGTTTTTTTTTGGTGGTCCAAATTGAAGATATTTGCCTAAAGTTTATGTTTAAGCAATCGGAAGATGTGATGATCCAATCATGATCTATTAAAATCCCTATACAACTGAGTTCTCCGTCAATAAATATAAGGGCGTCCCACGGAAAAGTTTCCTTAACAAGTAGGTCCGTTGATAAACCTGACCCCTTCAAAAACGGTTTACTAGTAAATTCGTTGGTGCATTTTAGATAAATTGCTTCGCACGTTTTATTCCCTTTTGTCAATGTCGACTTTGAATAATTGATAGCTTCATGTCTAAAAGTTCTTTCAAGTATCTTCTTTGGTGTTACTACCTTTGAGAAATGAATGTAGTCACTGTAACCTAAATAGAGACATATCTTTGCCGCGATGTCTGCTTCGTGCCCATGCGAATTCCAACACATTGGTTTCCAAAGTTCCTTGTAATTGTACGAAATTATTCCCGAACTTGTTGGACGTGGATTTTCAGCAGCGTCGACCCATACTTGGTGTCCATTCGTTAACGCAACTGAAACAATAACACGAAAAGATTAAATCATGTTAAATTTTATCATAATTCTCTTAGAAACTTACAACAACCTTCTTCATCTTCATTGTCAACACAGTCTGCAACATTATTGCATCTTTGAACCAGTGGGATGCATTTTTCGGTTCTTTTGCAGTAGTATTCATTTTCAATGCAAAAAGCTGTGGAGAAGTAAATAAATGGGTTTGTTGTAGGATAATGTTTTTCTAATATCAACTTACAGCAATGTTTTTCGTCAGTTAGATCTTTGCAATCGTAGATTCCATCGCAAATAGCATCGGGTTGTTTTGCCTGTAAATATGTACCACAGGAACATCCCTCTTCGTCAGAACCATCTTCACAATTCGCTATTTTGTCACAAACCTGTGACCAGTGTACAAACTGCAGAATTCTAAAATAAGATTAGAAACAACTTCGTTTTTTACAGAAATAATTAATGACTAAAGAAAAATAGAGTCTTGCGTTGATAATGTCCACGTTGGCGAAACATGTGTCCGCTCAGTAAAATTGTGTTAGTGGTTCTTGGGGTGAGTCTCGTATTTTTATTTATTTAATTAATAAATGATAGAAAATGAGACCGAGGATAGAAAAATGAAGAAAGGTGTTTGCTAAATTATAAGTAAATCATTATTTTTGTTTATTGGTCTTCAAGAAGATCCTTTTAAATGTTAAATGTCAAGAAACGTAGCAATCATTGCATCGTTTCAGTTCAAACAAATCCTGATGCACTTGGCTTGTAATGCTCATTTTATTTACATACCTACGTACCTTTTGCACCAGAATCTATTTTCGTTGTTTCCTTTACTTCCCAGCCTTCTAAATTCCTTTCGAGCGCTGAAATTGCTTTCCTCTGTTATAGCGGCAATATTCGAATCTCTTGTTGCACTTGTAGACTGTTTGGAATTCGATATCGGAGGTATGTTTGCAAATTGAACTTTGCCGTTGTTCGAAAAATCAAAATCGCTCGTAAAAGTTTTCTCTGCATTGGTCGTTTCATTTATTGAATCGTGATTAGCGCCGGTAGAAATATTCGACGAATTTTCCCAATTTTCCCTGCCACCAAGACGGGTAGTTTCTTCGGAAATGGGTGTTTTCAAAGTGGAAGTGTTTTCAGTCTCCGACGAATTGGTTGACTGCAGATTATTTTTAATTTTAAATCATAATTAAGTGCCAAAAGTCTGAGGAAATACCTTGGCGTCAGAGAAATTGTTAAATTTGTCATTCGAGTGATCGTTACTTTCCATGGCATGTCGGAATATGTCAGAAAAGCGACTGGTTTCACAATTGATCTCGTCATCTGCACTGATACAATCCACTGTTCTGTCACATACCCGTTTATGGGGGATGCATCTTCTTGATTTTTTACATACATAACCGGGACACTTGTGTAAAGGTTTTTTATTGAAAACGTGATCATGTTCTATAAAGAAATTGGAGATTCATACCAAAATACAAATAACAATGAAAAGGCGTCTAGGTAATGAAATATTCAAATCCTTCGAACTGAAGAAAGAGAATGACAAATTCACTGATATACTCACTTATATTTTCTGCTATCCAATCCAAATATAGACTGACTCTGGTATAAACACCAGGTTCGTTTGGTCTGGCGCAACCTTCTCCGTGACTCACAATACCAGCTAAATACCACTGATGTCTCAAATTTGGGTTTCTGCACATGAAAGGTCCTCCACTGTCTCCCTGGCAAGCGTCTTTACCACCTTCCGCCAAACCAGCGCATATCTCGCGACCTTCTTCGTCTTCTTTATGTTTGCACCGTGGTAAAACTGGAACCTCGACTTCTCTCATGTGATCAGCTAAAACGGATAGCATTGTAGAATCTAACATTTTAATGTTAATCGTTTTAGATTACGATCTGAACCATGTTCGACGGTTGCTCCCCAGCCAACAGCTGTGCAGATAGTGCCAGCTGATGGTCCCCACAAGTAATTCCTACCAGCAGTGATTTCCGATGGAAGGCAGATTGGTCTGACGTATCGATTGAATTTAAATGGTTCGGATACTTTCATTAGCGCCAAATCGTTCTTTAAACTTGTTTTGTCGTAAAGTTGATGGGCTACGACAGCGGAAACGGTTCTGAGTTGTTCCATTGGAGTAAAAGAAAACCTTCGCAAGACTCCAGCCTGGACTTGATAATGGAAACGAGTAAATCTAAACCAAATAATAAATAATGAAAAGAGTTTAAGGAAACTAAGAGTCTGTAAACTTGAAGGAAGGTACTTTTCCAATTTTGAGTAGTTGAGTACTCACGAATCGACGCAGTGTGCAGCTGTTACAATCCACTCATCGTTCAGCAAAACACCACCACAATGGAAGATTCCATTTCGAGATACAGATACCATCCACGGCCAGGCTGCTGGTTGACTTGCTTTACCACCAACAACTCTACTGGATCCAACTATTTCTTTGATAGTAGTGTTCTGTTGAGGGAATTGTTGGGGAGCACGTTCGGAGAGCAGGTCATCTTCAATACTGGTGTCTAATTCATTAAATCGAAAGAGATTGTGTTTTAATATCCGAGTTCCACAAACGAGAGTTGGACAAGTCACGAATGCCAAACGACCTGGCAAACATGAAGAGACAATCTCTATTTCATTTGACATATCATTTACGTATTGTCCTTTGTAATGTTCTGCTGATGCCACCATGGTAGTTATGGGGGCTCTAAAATTGAGACACATTCTGAGTTGTAGTTAAGGAGACTGTAGTAATTAAATAAATTAAAAGGAAGGACTCGCCAAAATTTACTACAACAAACTCTTTCTCTCTCTTTTTTATTCGTGTAACATGAACGTGGCAGAAAAGAAAAAGTTAAAATTGTTGAAGATGTGGTGTTATAGGCGGTAGTTGAAAATACCATGAATAGAAAAGGTTAGAAATGAGGAGGAATTAGAAGTAGTAAGAGAGCAAAGGGCGTTGTGGAAGTCGACAAGAAAAGGAAGAGATGAGATGGTAGGACATATTCTGAGACATGAAGGTGTGGTTAGAGTGTGGTTAAAAGTAGAAAGGAGCAGAGGAAAGCCTAGCTTGTTGAGTGTAGTGCAAAGCCGAAGGGTAAGACGTATGGTCCTCTTCAGCCTCCTTTCAAGAATCGTGGGAATGGGTGGGTGGTGTGTTTAAGAAGAAAAAGATGAGACGGACTTAATAAAGACAGAAGAGAAGTAAAAAATTATCTATGGAATAGAATATTACTGCCCCAGCATTTGCCTAATTGTCCCAAGGAATACTAAGCAATGATCTAAACCACCAGACCATGCCGCGCGGTATGTCTAATGAAATTATTTTTATTTTCGATTTTTTATTACAATGAGGAGTAAATTATACATGTGGTCTATTGTTTATTTATTTTTCGCAATAATAGTGGTTGTTTATGATTCTATTTCAAATACGTTATGGTATATTATTCAGGTATGATAAATCAAAGTTGATACGTGTGTGTAGTACTGGATCATTGATATAAAATTGAAAAGAAAAGTTAATCTTTCAGGTGATTGTTATTGTTTATGAAACCTATAAATTCAATTATGGGAAATGTCGTGTAGCAATCGGAGAACATAAATTTATTTGAAATGTTATTATGATTAGTTTTTGTGAACACTCTTGGTTCTTTAATTGATTCCCCTTTGATTGCTAAATATAAGGCGACTACCGCTAAAAACAATGACTTTCGAAATATTAATACCGTAATTGATTCACTGATACTAACAATTTGAAATAAATAAAGTCACACCGGTTAATAAACCGCTTGAGTACCGAAGTGAATCAATAATGGAAACTCAGATTAAAAACCAATTCTCCGTTGTGATGGACGAGGTATCACAAAATGCCCCATTATTTAAGTAAATAAGTAATTTCACACTTTTAATGTCAAAATTATTGCCATTCCATATTCCTTTGTTAATTCATCTTTTATTAGCCCGTGAAATAACATAAGGAAGAAAACCAATAATGTGTACATTATTTTAACAACAAAGTACACTTAGCCATTTTACTGTAACTATTGTGTGTAATATGTTATACTATACCTATTGGACTTCACTCACTGCATTGTACTTAATTTAAAAAAATGAAAAAACACAAAACGTTTCAAGAAATATATTATATTGGAGGGGGGGATTTAGACATTAACATTTAATAAAGGAGATCTTCTTTCATCTAATTGGTCTTTTAGAATTTTGTCATCTTTATTGTATCGATTAATTTCTAATGCTTCAAGTAAATCTAATTTTTTACCTTTTTTTTTAAAAAAAAAACTACTATAATGTTCCCGAATACGAACGTCAAAAGCACGACCAGTCTGTGAGAAAGTTTATATAGGATAAACTGGTCGTGCTTTTGACATTCGTATTCGGGAACATTATAGTAGTTTTTTTTAATAAAAAAACCGACTCGGCTTACGCAGAACATTTAGTAACTCATAATCACAATTTCAATCAAGATTTCAAAATAGTACATATTCTTAATAAAGGTAAAAAATTAGATTTACTTGAAGCATTAGAAATTAATCGATACAATAAAGATAACAAAATTCTAAACGACCAATTAGATGTAAGAAGATCTCCTTTATTAAATGTTAATGTCTAATTCCCCCATTATAATAATATTTAGGTATATATATGTAGTATGTAATCAGAAATTTTGTTATATCTTCACCTGAAGAGGCTTATGTTAAGTGAAACAATTGTAGTGTATTAAATATATTTCTTGAAACGTTTTGTGTCTTTTCATTTTTTAAAATTATGAACCAGTTTCCACAAGTCAAGGCTTCTACAATCATCAGCATTGTACTTACACCATATCCGGACCTGCTGCAGCTTTACAAGCTTCCATAGCCCATTTTTCGGCATTCGAACAAGCCGAATACCATTTTCCTTTGTAGTTCCTGAAGAGATATCCACTTGAAACCGAAATTTTCACTTGCTGAAAGAATATTAATTTCAATACATTGGTGCAAAATTAATTATTGAATTAATTTATACTATCAATAGAACTTGCGGTTGGAAAATTTTGAAACATCTTTTCAATTAATTGAAACATTTAAAAGTGTTTTTTTGTGATTAACAGAATTAATTTATATCCACTACAGATTACTTCATATAATGAGGGAGGAAATTTGTTACTGTTGTCACGCCACCTGCCTGGAAAAAAATCCCTTATTGTATGAGGTAATCTGTAGTGGATGTAAATTAATTCAATAAATAATATCGTATTAATGTATTTAAAATTTACCCCTACTAAAAATTCTTCAAATATATCAATATTAATTTCAATTTTGGTACGTTACGTTTGTTAAAATTAATTTAAAACTAGCACTCACCGAATCTTCATTAATTGTTTCGGTTAATATAGAACAACCCTCTTCGTCTTTTGCCGATGGACATTGTGCAATGCCGTCACATCTTTGATCCAATGATATACATGTTGAGACTTTGTCGTCCTCAGTCCAGTCGTTACAATTAAATTCATTCGCGTTACATTCTTAAAGAAATATGGATTACATATAAATAAAACACTATTTTAATTTCCACTGATTTTATTAGTTATTTGACATATGTTTCGCTACTTTGTAGCTTCTTCGGAAGTTTTAAATACACTTAAGCTATTGGTTCTTCTCTATTTATATTTTTAGGTTAGTTTACATCGATTTCTTAGGGAG
The DNA here is from genome assembly GCA_963921985.1 of Agrilus biguttatus. Lineage (NCBI taxonomy): Eukaryota > Metazoa > Arthropoda > Insecta > Coleoptera > Buprestidae > Agrilus > Agrilus biguttatus. Next base: position 7,605,740 of record OY998126.1, on the reverse strand, counting down.
TAAATTCAGTAGAGAGGGGTTATTAAGATCTATTTGTTCATTAAGTAGTATGTTTTTATTTTTGTATTTATTGATTTCCATTGACTCAAGTAAATTTAATTTAATACTTTTACTTTGTGTGTGTATAATTAAATCTGTATTTAAAACATGTTTTTCTTCTATAGTATTAAATGAATTGGATAATTCGAATCATTTTTTAGATTTTTTAACGAATTGACGTGTTCTTTAATGCGTTTGCCAAATGCTCTCTCTGTCTGTCCTATATAAAATTTCTCACAGGTTCCGCACGTAAATTTATATATACCAGATTAGCTATCTTTTTTTAATTTATCTTTGTTATTTTTCATATGTTTGCTAAGTGTATTTTTAGTTTTAAATGCTATACTTATATTATTTTTATTCAAAAATCTCTTAATTAATTTGAATTAAAAATAATAATAATAATAATAAAAATAATGTAAGTATAACATTCAAAACTTACAACACACTTAGCAAATATATCAAAAATAACAAAGATAAATTAAAAAAAGATAGTTAATCTGGTATATATATAAATTTACGTGCGGAACTTTTGAGAAATTTTATATAGGACAGACAGAGACAGTATTTGGCAAACGCATTAAAGAACACGTCAATTCATTAAAAAATCTAAAAAATGATTTGAATTATGCAACTCATTTAATACTATAGAAGAAAAATACGTTTCTAATACATATTTTGAAATTATACACACAGAATGTAAAAGTCTTAAGATAAATTTACTTGAGTCAATGGAAATTAATAAATACAAAAATAAAAACTTACTACATAATGAACAAGTAAATTTTAAAAACTCCCCTCTACTGAATTTACTCCCTAAGAAATCGATGTAAACTAACCTATAAATATAGATAGAGAAGAATCAATAGCTGAAGTGTATTTAAATTTCTGAAGAAGCTACAAAGTAGCGAAACATATGTCAAGCAACTAATAAAATCAGTGGAAATTACAATAGTGTTGTATTATATATTTTACAATGAATTTCCATCAAGTAAAAGTAGAATCAATCAATTAAACATGGATTAATAACAATCTGTAATTAAAAGGGGATTAAACAATTACCGAAACAACCAATTTCATCTTCACCATTCGGACAATCAAAGTACCCATCACAAATTCTAGCTGATGAAATTCGTTCTTTACATGAGCACCCCATTTCGTCACTGGCATCCCAACAGTTCACGTCGTTATTACAAATTTGACGTTCCTTGATGCACTTTGACCCGTCTTCGCACGACCATTGACCAATTGGACATTCGATGCTTGCCCTTGACTTATTACTTTATTGCAACAGATTTTAATTTTCAATAAATAGTTTTTTATTATCATACTTACTTGTTGTTTTCCCTTACTAACCAACCTTTGGGTTGAGGAGAATGATTATCATTATCATGATCCCTTTTGATTTCAACTCCGGTCATGTCAGCTAAATTTGTGGATGGTGGAGGAATTGGCTTACATGTGTAATATTGTCCGCTTTCGGGAGCATTAGCATGAGTCCCTAAAGCATTCTGCATTCCGTAGTAAACATTAAATCCGTTTGTTATCTGTTGACTAATTGCTGGATAATGATTAGACGAGGGATATGGAAAAGTTTGAAGGTAACTGCTGGCAGGATTTCTTGGTACGTTTATGGGAATGAGAGGGGAATATGGATATGGAGAATACGGTACCAGATTTGGTGGAGGATAGATTGGCACAGATGCTGTATTCGGTTTTGTCGATGGTGATGTCTGAAAGCATTGAACGTTCGACATCTGTTGGAAATTTTTTAGTTCTTCTGCAGTAAATCCCGTCGAAATTTTACTTGACGGAGAAAAAGTTAATCTAGGTTTTGTTAATGGATTAAAACTATTCTCATCATTTATCAATAAGTTGTCACGTCTTTCAGCTTCTTGATTTGTAGGTAACCTAGTTTCTACAGTGTGTACGCCACCATCGAGAGGTGTTTCAATAATTTCTGAATTTTGTTTCACAGGTCCTTGTGTATTTTCCTCATTTGGTGATTTAAGTTGCACGTGTTGTTCTGTAACAGATTTTTGAAGAGGGGTTTGAATGTTGTGTGGAGGTATATTGCTTTTTGGCGATTCATCATATTTTGATACTGTTCTAATTTCAGGATTACATGCATCAAATGTACCAGAGGTTCCTTTAAAATTTTCAGGTTTGTCATATTTATCGCTTCTTCTGTTAGGTGCATTTTGGGAGCCCGGCTTATTTTGAAAAGGTTCATGTGAAATCGGAGAAGACTCCACATTTCCTCTATGGTCTACTACTATTAAAGGATTATCGGTCATTTTTTTCATGGTGTGTTCACTTTTAGTGCTTAGTGGCAAATGTCCGTAGAAACCTGTATCAAATTTTGCATTATAATTTGGGTTGTCCTCAATAAAAGGTGAAAAAGGTCGAGGAATATTAAAACCTTCATGGCGTATTTCGGCGGGATCGTTTTCTGGATCAAAATTGATGTTTCTGTTAAAAGTAACATCTTCTCGACCATTAGGCATATGATGAAATTCAAGATTGTGCAACATAAACTGATCCTGCTCTATAGAATGAATGGGGGGTCTAACGTCAAATTGAATATCTCGAGAATTTATGGGAATTTCATCTTCGGTATGTCTTAAAAAGTGGACAGGATTCGATCCTTTGGGCCTAGATATAGGATCATTGATATTAATAAAACCGTCATGACTGTCGGGTGAACCAATGAGTTCCTCTTGTTCCATCGTGAAATCTTGGTGATCTGATAAAGGATTTTTTCTGGAATGTTCGTTTCCTTGAAACGGTAGGGGTGATTGTTCAAACAAATGCAGATTATTTCCTATTTCTTGATCAGGAAGTCTCTTGGGAAATTGGAATTTTGGTGGTCTATTGTCTTCCAAAATTATTATTTTTCTTGTTTCAAATGGTACTGTATTAAAATGTTCAAATGGTTTTGGAATTCTCTCCGGTTCTCTTTCCATATCAACAAAATAATTTCTGCCCATGGAGCGTTTACTTCTGGTGTTTGTTAGCCGATAATATTGATTTGTAAAATGGGTAAAAATAATACGAGAACCATCGGTGGAGCAGTTAGCCTCAGTTACGTTAAAATATGTTAAAATGTTTTTGTTACAGCAGTGCTCTTTTGACCGAGTTGTGAAGCATTTGTTGAGCAATATTTCTACGTCTTGTTCAACAAAAATGTCTAAAAAATATTCAGGTAGTTAGGCATTTCGGGTTGATAAATATTTAATAATTAAACTTACTCCAAATACAAGTCGACAGTGCTAGTAAACAAACAAAAACAACAGTAATAATCACTGTCGCCTTCCTAATCTTAGTCTTCTTTTTGGTTTTCACTGGAAATATCAATTTTGTATCTAGAATACAAAAATTACAAATGGTTTATTAATTAAATAAAAAAAGACTCACCCTAATTACCACTAACTAAACTAATATGACCAGACACGTGTTTCGCCCACTTCACACGTGGGCATTATCAACGCAACTACATAATAAATAAAAGCACAATTGCGTTGATTACAATAATTATTTCGGCACACTTTGTCTTCTTGAAGTGGGTGAATATTATAAACTAAAACACTTATATAATAAATTATAAATTTAAGGGTAGCGGTAAATTTCTGAAATAAATACACACTTATACATATTGTTTAATGGCTAAATATTAAGATGGGGGAGTTAAAAACTTCTATTTGGTCGCTTAATTCTACTCCTTTTTTATTTAATTTATTAATTTCAAAACACTCTAATAAATTAAGTTTCTTTTTTTGTTGCCTAAATGTAATATTTTAAGTTCCTCATTGAAAATATGCTTTTGTTTGTGTAAATGTTCTGCATACGTTGATTTTACATTTTTATTATTAAAACTACTGAGGTGTTCCTTTATTCTACCCGTTTGTCCTACGTATGCTTTATCACAATCCCCACACTTAATAAATAAACCCCTGATTTGGAATATCTGTCTGATTTATTTTTGTTATTTTTTTATAAAATTTCCTACAGAATTATTAGTTTTGAAAGATACTATATCTGTAAATTTTGAAATAGATTTTCCAATTAGGTTTGAAATGTTTCCTATGAATGTGAGTGAATTATACGAATTTGTAATGTTTTGATTATATGATGGTACTAAGTTTAAGACTTGTTCGTTTAATTTTTTAATTAATAGACATTTAAGCAACAAAGGAAATAAACTTTTACTAGAGAATTTGGAAATTAATAAACTAAATAAAACAGGTTTAATATTAAGCGAACAAATAGAAGTTTGTAATTCACCCCTTCTTAATATTTAGCCATTAATCAATACGTATACTTGTAGGTTTATTTCAGAAATTTACCCTTACCCTTGGATTTGTATTTTAGTATATATGATTTTGCATATCTTATTTTGTAATATTTTTCCACCTCAAAAAGGCACAGTGTGCCGATATAATTATTGTGGAGTGAATAAAATATTTTTGCAACCAAAACAATTGCGTTTTTATTTATTAGTTTATTAATTTCATGTATGAAATCGAGTTTACCGTTACTTGATTGAAATTCATGTGATAAATAAATAAAAATACACTGATGATTTTCAACATTTTATTATTGATTATTTGACGATTGTTTCGCCAAAGTTTAGCTTCTTCGGAAGTTTGTGGTCAACTTAAAATTATTAACAATAATTGGTCTTAAATACTAGTTGAAGGGGTGGTATCGAGGAACAAGTTTAGAAGTGGGGAGCTGCTTAATTCTGTTTATTCATTGATTAATTAATTAAAATGATAATTTTGTTTTTTTGTTTTCTATAAGTAAAATTTTTAAATTTTCGTCGAAATTATGGTTGTTACATATGAAATGGTTAGCATAGTTAGAGTCTGTTTTTTATGTAATTAATGAGTATAAACGATTTTTTAACAATAAGAAAACAGACTCTAACCACGCTAACCATCTCATATGTAACAACCATAATTTCGAAGAAAATTAAAAATTTTTCTTATAGAAAACAAAAAACAAAAAGTATCATTTTTGGAAATTGTAGAAGTTAATAAATTTAAAAAAGCAATAGATTAATCAACGAATAAACATAATTAAATCGTCGAAACGATCGTCAAGTGTTGAAAATCATCATTTTAGTGTTATTATTTTTTTTATTAATTTCAGACTGTCCTGTTGCATTGTCCTAGAACATTCTAAGGATGAAGGCATTAAAAATAAACGTGTAGGTGTGTATGTTCATGGTTTAATATAATTTAATGATTTTGCAAAGACTTATCAAATTAATCCAAACAAAAAGCCTTTAAGAGCCAATTCCTGCCACAAAAGGTGTGTAGGTGTTAGAAAACAATACCATTTTGTTTTCTTTACGGCGTATCGTGCCTTTTAGTTTTTAAATTTATTACCTGTCAGCATTGTTTTTACAAAATAATGCTTGCAATATAAATCAATTTGACTCTTGTTATTACTGTTTGTTTGAAGATATTATTAGTAAATTAAAAAATAATAATAGTTAGAACAATAATTGTACTTCAAGTTAATGATTATTAATCCTAAGTCATTTAATATAACGACACTAAATAGGTTGAGGAAATTAACTCGTTGCCGTCGACGTGGGCACAACAACTGTTTAAAATAATAATCACCTTCCTCTTTGACTTTCGATTTTCCTAAGTCTACTTCCACCATATTTTTCGGTTCTTCGAATACTGATTGTTGTTGTTTACCTTTGATTTTCGTCATTATTGAAACTAATAAAATTTTTATTCAAACACAAACACACATGATTAATGTTGCACAAAGGTAACCACACTTGATACTTACTACTGAATGAAATAATTCAAATTTGTTCATCGTGGTTTAAATTTTTTTATATGTCATCATTTTTTGTTGCTAATGTAACTGTTTATATAAAACTAACTCAAAAGACAACCGAATTGTAAAAGGTGCTAGTCAAACATAATTTTCATTAAACATAAGTACTTATATGTATATAAGTCGTAGACCATCCATCAGCAAGGAAATTCTATTTTTGGTATCATCTGTTTTTTTAAATAGTGGCCCACATTTCCTGACTACGTTATACATATACCTATGTCACTGAATGTGTTTTTTCAATCATCGAAAACTATTTTTGCAGAACTTTTGACAATTCTGCAGAAAAAATTTGTATATTGCTTAAAATAAAACATACAGGAACGTTTATATTATATTTTTTACTTTAGTTTTTATTGACATTTTTATATTTTGATACAGAAGAATGGAAAACGTTTTTATAGTATATTTAAAAAATATTGTTGCACAACACTGTAGTATCATCAGGTGATTATTGTTTTATTTATCGATTAATAAAACCAAGTCCACAAGTTTCTTTAAAGATCCTATCTATATATATAAACAAAATTGGGGTGTCTGTTTGTAATATTAAAATTACCATTTTTTACTAAATGCATACGGTACATATACCAAAATAATATTTTTTTAAAAATTTGTCTGTGTGTCTGTTTGTTCCGGCTAATCTCTGAAACGGCTGGACCGATTTTGACGGGATTTTCATTGGCAGATAGCTAATGTAACTAGGAGTAACATAGGCTTTCTTTATTTTATAAATTAATAATTATTATTAATAAATAGTTATTAATTCCCAAAATAAATTATTAATTTATAAAATAAGAGTAGCCTAAGTTACTCCTTATTGCATTAGATATCTGCCAGTGAAAGTCCCGTAAAAATCGGTCCAGCCGTTTCAGAGATTAACCGGAACAAACAGACAGACAGACAGACAGACAGACAGACAGACAGACAGACAGACAGACAGACAGACAAAAATTGTAAAAGCGCCTCTCGCCACTGAATACCACAAAGGCTGCGCGTGAGCGGGCTATTGCTAACGGTTGTATCTCAACGATTTTAAAAATAATAAAAAACACAAAGTCACCTTTGTTTCAACGTATATTTAAGAAAACTCTTACAATTGTTTCAATCAATAGGTCATTATCAAAGAGTAATGTATAATAATACTCCAATTGGTTGTAACAGTTGTAAGAGTTTTCTGAAATATACGTTGAAACAAAAGTGACTTTGGGTTTTTCATTCATTATGTTTCTTCAGGACCTTTTTTTGTTAAATTCCACTCGGACGAAGTCGCGGGCACAGCTAGTATCTAATAAAGAGAAAACTATATCTGTATTTCTTTTATACGGTTTTTTGGAATGGAAGACGTTTCTTCTGCTTTGAATTTGCTAGTTTCCAGCGTCTCTAATTCGTGTTAATTGTTCGAATTTGTTAGATGACGAGAAACGGAAATTCCGGTCAATTCGAATGCTTAAAGTCACATTTGTTTCCCGGAGTGATTGTGGTGAGGTCAGTTAAAGTGTCGACAACGGTGTCCACGGTTGGGATTAGTAGTAGGGCCTTCGATTTTAATTAAGATCCGGCGGCGTCGGTCGCATGCTCCGGTTTAGAGTCCAGCCGGAATCACAGCCACGCAATTAATCTCGCTCAATCCCGAGCTATTTGGCGGGATTTCGGAGGTTGGATCTCGGTCACCGGGACCAGACATGAGCAACTTAACCTCTAACAATCCGGAAATAATTCGAGTTGTCGGAATTTCGACACTTTCCCTTGTTCCACGCTTTTTCTTCTCTCTTGATTGTTGAACAAAATAAAAAGAAAATTATCCTTTCTATTTTAGATAACCGCAAAGGAGGAGGTTCCAAAAGGAATTTTTTGGTCAAACAGTAAAATCTGTAGATTTAATTATTATTTTGTCATACATATCAAAATAAATATACTGTAATAATTGTTAATCGTTCAGCTGGCTTTTTCGGAAGTTTTAGAGCTTCTCAACCATTTATAAGCTATGAGAATACGTTAGAAGGCGTTTGTGTAGAACTTTGTTAGTCATAATTACATGGAAATGCTTAAACACCCACCCTGCTACCTAAAAATTGCCCCAAATAACTTTTCATGTATCCGTAGTTGAAAAGTCTTATGGAAGAGAGAATATTTGCGTATATGGAAACGATTCAGAAGAAATGACATGTTCATAAAGCAAGAACTTTCAAAAGGTATTACAAGCACGGATGTATCTATGGACACTACTTTGAAGATGATGTTACTTAAAATGTAGCGTGTTGGCTTTTTACTACTTTGTGGCTCGTACCGAATTGTATTATTTAAACTCAAAACTCTTTTTATGTTCTTTAGCGCGTTCTATAAATGTTCGACCAGTTTCTCATATATATACCGAACTATAGTTACTGCATTCTAATTTATACACTCCTAACTTGAGTTTTTAATCTTTTTTTGGGGTATTTCTTAGAGTTCCGATTTTATGGATAGAATAACAGGCAGAAATACTCAAAATTCTGGATACAATTTATCACTTACCCATTTTATTCTCCTTATAATGTTCATTGTATTGTTTAAGTTTAAGGAAAAATTAGAAGAGTTTGCAAATACTGTGGATAGAAAAAGTTGGAAGTGAGGTGGCATTAGAAGGAGTAGGAGAACAATGCAGGAATATGAGTAAAAAGAGGCAGGGGAAGGCCTAGATTAGATATTGTTCGCAAATAGTTAAGGATGTAAAATGTTCTAGCTTCAGAGAAAAGCAAATATTTGTTTAAAATAAGAAGGGGTGGGGGTGCGTGGCCAACCAATCTTCAGACTGATGATTCGGTGATGATGAATGATAAAACTTCCTTTTCCGTTAATATTTGAAACGAAAAGATAACTATATAATTTTTAATAACAATCGGAGCAGTAACAGATGGAAAAAAACTTTTTTGGGTTTTATTCCCACCAGCTACTCGTGCTGGTGGGCGACCTACACTATAGTGCAAAGCCGGAGGGTAGGGCGTAAGGCCCTCTTCAGCCTCCTTGGAGGAATCGTGGGAATGAGTGGGTGGTGTGGTTAGGGAGAGAAAGACGACGAAATGAAGACAGAAGAGCAGTGAAAGATTATCTGTGGAATATTACTGCCCCAGCATTTGCCTAAGTGATCCAAGGAAACCACAGAAAACTTGGACCAATGATTTAGAGCACTAGACCACGCCGCTCGGTAACAGATGGAATACAATATGTAATTTTTAAAAAAATTTGATTTTAGAAATGTATACTTGACATAAAAATACTCGGTAAATATTAATAAGACCATTAAAGTCGAATCAAGGGCGGTTATCGAGTTAAAGTGTTGACGATTGATGTAAAAATAACCGATGTAATCAATGATAACATCTCGAAATCGCCCATCAATACATAAATGTTTCTTTGCTCTAGCGTGACAGCCTGTATATTGTAATGTAGAATAAACCTACAGTAATAATAATTATTTTTTGAAAGCAAATATTTAATTTATTTTATAGAACAAAAAGAAAAAATGGAAAGCATGTTTTTGTCGCTGCAGCAAATTAAATGTGTCCATTTGTTTCCTTTTTGTTGTTGTTGTTATTTTAATTATTATCTATTATTTTTAATAAAAAAATACATGTAGCAAAAGCGGATGGGAAAAGTCAGCAATCCATTTAATTTCGAATAGGCACACACGTTGTGATTGAGCTGACATGAAAATTATGTCGACAGTTGGAAATAAAATGTAAAATGCCGTTTCAGTGATTTTTGCGAATGACATTCCATTACTTCATTATTTATGTCAGCGAAAACGGATAAAGTGCCGGTCGGCAGCAGAAATCAATTGACAGGTTATTAAAATCTAATGTAAATTCTTTTATTGAAAATATGTCGCCCGCATTGACAATTTCATTTTATTGTTATTTAAATCAAAAAGCAATTTACGCTCTTTTACCGGCACCCGCGTGCCGCCATCGAACTTTTACTAAACACATGTAAATACATATACATATACCTAATACATACACAACCGTTCAAAAGTTTAGAAGCAAACATTCGTACGCTAGACATTAAAAATGTTTTTGAAAATTCGGACACGAGAAACAATTTTTTTTATAGAATCAGTCAACTTTTACGTCTGTGTTAGTATTAATAAATAATTAACGGTAATATACAGTATCCACATTTCAACGTGGCACAAATGATTCACCAATCGCATTGAGAAAGAAGTATTAATTGTATTGAATTAGCAGGTACTTGATAGAATTCTAACATTTGGAATAAATACACAGTTGATTTGACACGTGTTTCACCAACACTGTGGTTTTTTCAGAAGTACAAAATCTACTTCAAACTACCTAAGAGTAGATGTCTATAAATTCGGTGGTGCATCTTCATTAGAGTGAGGGAAAAGATTTAATAGTAATCATTAAGTAATATGTCTGTATTTTTATATTTGTTACATATTACTTAATAACCAAGTAGATATAAACCTCTCACCACTATTAAATGTTTTCCCTCACTCTAATGGAAATTGCACCACCCTATTTATAGACATCTACTTTTAGGTAGTTTTAAGTAGATTTTGTACTTCTGAAGAAGCCACAGTGTTGGCGAAACACGTGTCAAGTTTATTTAATAAAATAAATTATGCCAGAGAAGTATTAGTCAGATTTCACACTGGCCAGTGAGAATACATAATGCTACAAAAATGATTTGTGCAATCATTTAGCGGTGTACAGCAAGCGTGTATTCAAGTCTAGGGGGTTAAGTACCAGTCACCCCCAGAATGAGAACAACATTTCCAAAAAGCGTTTATTGCTAAATGTTTTGAAATAAAAATTCCAACCTACAAAATTATAATATAAAGTCTAATTTTGATTTTTTTTGCGGCGAATCGATCGATGACATTATCCATTGATATATCTAACAGGTAAACTGAAAAGTCCGTAGACTGACCCATAGATGTCGTAACTAGTATCAAATCCATGTGATTTTTAGTTAGTGCTAACCTTCAAAAGACGCGTGTATAAATTTGACAGCTGTTGCACTACTAGTATCTGAGTTATAGCATTTATAGTGAAGGAACTTTTGTTACTTTGAAAAAATGATAAAAAGGAATTTCGTGTGTTAATAAAGCATTGTATTCTGGCGAAAAAAAAAATAGAGGAACGTGTTGGTCATATTGTGAATGAATATTTGGATATGCAAAAGTGGGTGCAGCACGATCTTAAAAAGGGGAAAACCATAAACAGCGACTATTACGTAGCGTTATTGGAGTATTTAAAAGACGAAATCGCGAAAAAGCGGCCTCATTGGAAGAAAAAGAAAGTGCTGTTTAATCAAGACAATGCACCCTGTCACAAATCAATGAAATCGATGGCAAAATTCCATGAATTTTTTCTGTTCTCAGACCTCAAGATGATGCTGGCTGGACAGAAATTTCGCGCCGATGAAGAGGTAATCGTAATCGCCGAAACTGAAGCCTATTTTGAGGCTAAAGACAAATCGTATTATAAAAATGGTATGGAAAAATTGTATGACCGCTATAATTGTAGTATCGCCCTCGAAAGGAACTACATTGAACAATAAAATCAAATTCTATCAAAAAAAAATATTTTTTTCTATGCTAGCCTACAAACTTTTAAGCCCGCCTGTTATATCTCTATGATTATGAATTAGCACCAGTCCAACCATACGATCATGCGCCATGGTGGAACGAATCCATGTTTTTAATATTCTCAGTGCGTTCGCCGGTACCTACGCTAGCGGGTAAAATTAATGCAATTGAAAACGCCTTTTTAATTTTAAATATTTTTAATTTTAATAAAACACAAAGAAAGTTTCAACAATAAGGTTTATTAAACTGTTACAATTATTTCGGCCAACGGGCCATTTCAAAGAGTACAGATTTGTTAATAAAATTAAAGAAATGCAGTCGATCAATATAAAGGGATGAGGGTAATACGGAAATTCCTAGATGCAGGTACCTACTCTGGTAAAACCAGAGTTACAATCTGTATAAAAGTAAAGGTGAATTGCTGGTCCCTAATTCAGTGTGGTTATTAACTATTAATTTATTATTATTCAGCGCATTTTTAATTTCCAAATTTTCGAGAAGGCTTAGTATCTTACTTTTTACACAATTGTGTAGCAGTTTTACATTTTTATCGTCTAGATAGTGATTATTGATTATGAAATGCTCCGCAAAACCAGTCAACATTATATTGTATTTAATTGATCTTTTATGTTCGTCTAATCTGTGTTTTAGGGCCCGGCCAGTCTGCCCTATATAAGTAGCATCATTTTAATTCGTATATGCCATTTTTTGAAAGATTATTTGTTTTTTGCTTATTGTTAACTAGAACGGACTTAAGGTTCTTTTTGTTTACTTCGATTTTTAATTTTGCAGCTAGTGCTTTTTATATAATTTATTTTAGAAAAAGCTTGCTTAGTGTGTTCTACAGGAGTTTTAAATAATATGGAACGAATTTTTCTTATTTGCTTCTTTTTTAGTAAATTGTCAATTGATTCAACTTTGTATCCGTTATTGGTAGTTTAAATAGTATTTTTCATTTTAAAAAATTCACCTTCATCGTATTGATTGTACGCAGACATCAATGAATTGAATAAGTTAGAGTCATCATTGCATTTCATTTTACAAATATCTACCTCGGCCTGGAATAATGATAATATTATTTCTTCATTTTCGTTGTATAGTTTAGTCAAGTATGTAATTTGCTACATTTTCCGTAGCTTTTGCTTTGCTTACAATTTTAAGTTTATCCGCATCGCTAATCGTCATGCCTTGATCCGAAATGAAACGTCGCAATTGAAACCATCAGTTGTTTTCGGAGAATCTATCGATACATGTTACTTACGAGGATCTGATTTCTACAAGTTTATAGCTTTTGTGCCATTTTAAAAACGCAAGAACAATACTTTCGAGGATATTCTCTATGTAGTTTATTTTGTGTGATACATGAGATTTACGATTTACAAGTTTACGATCCAGAATAATCTAACCTAACCTAAATTTGACAAAGGATGACCTCAGTTATTATTCTTGTATATAATAGCGTCTAATCTATTGAACATTGGCACTTATAGTAGAAGCGAAAATCTTTATATCTTCAAGGTTCAGTGTACTTTGTTGATATTTATGTAATCGTTTGATTTTAAATATTGCTTAGAATATGGCGAAGCGGAAGCAGAAAACTAGTCAACAGCGAAGTTCTTCCATTGCTAGTGAAGATTATTGACTTTAGTAGATATGGTTTATTTGTATTTAGTTTTGTTTTGCTTAAAATGCTTAAAGTGATTCCAAACTTTTGAACGGTAGTGTATACTATATGCCTGCATTACATACATGCATTCTTGCCCTCGTTCGTTGATGAAAACACGTCTCGATAAACAATAAAAGTCAGAAAACAATAAGAAATTAAAGGACTGAACGGTGTAAAACCATAAAATTTTCAAGCTCAATAAGTTACCACATTTAACTGAATGCTACTGATTGCTGGTTTTGACAAGCTGTTTCTTGATTTGATTTTGTTTAGTTGCCCTTATAAGTTGGACTGTTTTATTAAGTAACAAGTAGAAAAAAAAGTTCTTTTTTATCGTAACCAATTCACAAAGATCATGGTCAAGGAATAAGATGAGGAAAATTGTTGAAAACGAATGACTTATGTACGGTGGTTTGGTCTTCTCAATTTATTATTTTTATTTTTACCGAATTTAAACACTTCGTTTCAAAAATATTTTATTTGTTGACACTACAATATTGTTTCATTTATCATCTCATGAAGGCAATGTCTGTCGAAACAATACTTTAGTGTCTGCAAATAAACGATTTTTGGAACGTGAAAAGTGTTTTAACTCAGTAAAAATGGTTTGTACGTTTCAACAACTAATAGCTTCCACCGTCAATAATTTATTATTTTTACTTTAAATTTTTTGAAATCTTAGTCCATCTAGTAATACATTGTCCTAAAAAAGTTAAACGAACAAAGAGAAACCAAGTAATGCTCACCAATTTATTTATTTGAAACTCTACAATTGTTTCGGGCTTTGCCCATTATCAAGAGTAATACAAAACTAAAGTAAATGTGTAACAAATGTTATATATATATATGCTAATTAACCTAACTTAAAAATAGCTTTCAAAACACAAAATACCCTAAGTAAACATATAAAAAAAGAATAAAGATAAAACCAATAAAGAAAATCTATCAGGGGTCTATAAATTAATCTATAACACCTGCAATTGTATTTATATTGGTCAAACTGGACGCGCCCTTAAAAAACGGCTTGATGAGCACAAAAAGTCATGCGAAAACAATAATAAGTTCACTAAGTAACAGTGGGGAAGAAAAATTATCTATTTCTAATTGGTTATTTACTATAATTCTTAAAATTTAAAAGATGTTTCACAATTTTCCCACCACAAATTCTATTGAAATCATTATTAAACTAATTGCAAAAAATAGTGGCTACAATACTTCCTTAGTAGACAAATTAATTAAAAACAAAGTAAATAAACAAGTTAAAAAACTTCGACATAATGATAGTCTCGGTGTTAATTCTAAGAAAGAATTTGTATCTTTACATTTTGTTAATCATGTTAGCCGTAAGTTTAAGGTTCATTTACGGAAACTAGGCCTTACGGGAGTCAAAAATAATCCTCTTACGTTAAACAATCTTATAGTCAACAACAAGAGAAAGAATAAGCAATTAGATAAGTGTGGTATTTACCAAATGTCGTGTGATACTTGTAATGCTCTTTATATAGGGCAATATGGCCGAGCTGTTTCTACTAGATTAAAAGAGCATGTATGATGTAAATAAAAAATCAAAAAACGCATTTCTGAACACTGTGCCCTTTATAAACATAAAATCAATTTAGATAATGTAAAATTGTTACACACGAACGTTAATAAAAGCAAAAAACTTTCAATGCTAAAAAGTTTAGACATAAAAAGGGTCGTACGAAATAACTTAAATATAGTAAATAACCAATTAGAACTAAATAATCTGTCTTCCCCACGCTTACTTATTGAACGTAGTTAGATTATTTAGCATATATATATATATAACATTTGTTATACATTTATTTTAGTGTTGTATTACTCTTAATAATTGGCAAAGTCCGAAACAACTGTCGAGTTTCAAATAAATAAATTGGTGAACATTACTTCGTTTTTCTTTCTTCGTTTATTCAACAATGTTTTACAAACAGTGCACTGTAGATAGTTTGAATTTATAAAAAAAAGTTAATTTGATTTCACCTAGCAATAATTGCAATCTAATTTAAATTAAATCTACGTGAATTAATTGAAGTGTTCAGTTTTAGGGAAAACGGATGAAAAATTATCATGAAAAGTTATTAAAGAGTTAAAGCATAATAGTGGAACCTTGGTTTTAGTCGAGTAGAAGTCGACTGACTCGCAGCTCCGCGCTTCGACGTAAAAGTAATAGGGCCAGTTATCAATTTAATCTTGATAATCATCCCCTCGAAGCATGTCTCGGAGAGTTGGATGATAAATGACGTACTCGCCGTAATTGCCTACTAAAAGTTATGGCCCGTGGCGTGTATGAAATATGGTATCGCTCTGCACGCAATTACCGGGAGGTTATTTATCTCGTTCTCAGTCAAGAGCCGAGGGCCGAAGATCAAAAGAGAAGTGAAAAACTGCCGAGACCGGAAAAGAGAAATGAGGATAACGGCGCTATGAAAAAAGACCTTCTCGTCTTGGTAACGGCTAACGCTACGCTTCCTTCCGAACTTTACCTTCATTTTAATGAAATTGTCGCCTAAGAAGTCCTCCGCGTTTTAAACAAAGTTTCCTTCACAAAAATATCCTATATCATAATTAACAGTGTGTCCAGAATTGATTGATTATCAAGACGAACGATCGAGGAAAATCGCAGAAAAGTTTCAGTCGATTAAGTTCAACTATGAATTAATTATTACGGGGGTAAATCAAATATAAACGGTAATTTTACTGTTTAGCTTAGCACGTAATGCCGATCTAGATGATCTAGTTGCTCGCGTGTTGTTTGGTTTATGAGGAGGGGGGAAACCGGCTTAAGCGGTTCTGAATGTGTCATAATCGGCGATGATTGACGTCCAAGAACAAGTCTCACAAATCATAACATCCATGCTATTTGAAAGCTTGTTGAAGGTGATTACCATCAGCCGGTTAACTATTGAACAAATCTCATCAGAAGAGGGTATGAGCTATGGGAGTATTCAAGTATTCAATCCATCATCGCTGATGAACTTGGCTTTAGAAAAATTAGTGATCGCTGGGTTCCAAGGTTGTTGACCGACATCAAATCAAAAACAGGTCAGGTAGGAGATCAATGAAAGACTTCAGAATCGATTTCGACAAGAAGGGGAGTTTTTTTTGAGGCGTATCTGTTATCTAAACATCTAAAAAGCGAATCTATCGCTTTGAATCGTCCTGGATTGCAACTTGATGAAGTCCAGGTATTTGTGTTGAATCTTGATTGTAGTAGCGTTTGTAAGTCGTTTGAATTAAAGACTTTGAGCAGATTTTATATACATATATTCACACCTTTTACAACGGATAATACTGGTAGCAACTACCGGGAAGCGTTGCGTCACGATTGAGTTGTCGTTTGAATATTATTAATTGATTAGACTTGGTGGTTGATATAAGTTGGAAAGGGATGGAGGTTTGGTTAAATTTGATGAGAACAATGGATGATGGGTGTTACAAGTGAAGAAGGTGGGATTTGAAACTTGTTGTAGTGTATTGGTGTATGGTTATAAATGTCACAGAAATTTGATACAATTTGAATAGAAAAATTATTGGAATTTATTTATTTATTAGGAAAGGATTTGAGACTAAATTGACAAAGGAAAGGAACTGGTAATAAATGAACAAAGGAGCTAAAAATCAGAATTTAGAAAATCAGCGTGAAAACGTTACGCATCTCGCAATGATAATAAAGCAGTTGGTGGTCCAAGGGACGCAATAGTATCGTTACTTGTGATGAGACGTGAGTCCACAACTATACTCCCGACTCAAAAATGGCTAAGAAAGGATGTAGGATGAAGGCTGCCCTGTCAAAGCCAATACCAAAACCCGTTTCTCAGCCGGAAAAATGCTTGAGACTGTTTTCTTTGACTCAAGGGTTTGTTTGAGTTTTACTCATTGATTTTCTTGACGATCAACGAACAGCGAATTCGGCTTACTGTTTCGACAAAAATCTAAAAATCACGTATCGAAATAAACGACAGAGTATGCCCATTCGAAACGTCATCCTCCTTCATAACAACGCCAGGCCACACTCCACAGTTTTGACAAGGAATAAATTGGAAGAAACGGTCTGGGAAATACTCCTAATAGCCCTGATTTGTCGCCCTGTGATTATTTTTTGTTCGCGCCCTTGAAAGAATCGCTTGGAAGCAAAAGATTTGAAAACAATGAAGAAGTAAAGGCACATACTCCTCTGTGCGCAATTGGCTGTCAACTCGCCCACAAACTTTTTATGAAGAAGGAATATTTAAGCTTCCAAATCGGTGGCAAGAGAGAGAGGCGTGTAGAGCACGGAGGTGACTACATTGAAAAATGTTAAATGTTTAGTTTGTATGTACCTACCATTAATCAATAGATCTATTTTACAAAATTACCGTTTATATTTGATTTACCCTCGTATAGGTTAGGAAAATAGCAGTGGAAATGAAATTAAAAGATTGATAATCAATTAGAGTAGGAAATAAACAAACAATAAGGGCAGATATAAATAATCGCTATAAGGAAACGGAACATTAGATGGAGAAGAAGCATGAAAATACAGACAGGTAATATGTAAAGACATTTGGTATCAAGTAATGGGTAGTATAACACCGTTTGTAGGTATTACAGTTACCAGTGTTTTATGTTTCAGCAAATGTCTGTAGGTAATGGTATACCGCCCAATTTATCGATACTATTTTACTTGGTGGTTTCGATATATTTCTGACCAAGAACTTAACTATTATTCTTCCAAGACTTACAAAACCAGAACAAAGTAAGTTTAAAGTAAGAAGCTAGAAGCTTTTAAAGAATTAAAAGGGGGTAGAATCAGAAATAAGCAACAGTACTCATTAGGAAAAAGGAAAAGGGCTAGAGAATTAGAAATAAAACCAACAAGAGGGTGTAAATACTGGCTAAATAAAGAAGGAATGTTGTTGATGCTTTGTACAAAATTCAAGAAGGATGACGAAACATTGAAATACATAAGCGATGAAAGAAAGTAAGTTAGAAGAAAAAAATAATGAGAATTGGGACAAGAAAACAGTGTCAAATAGCCGTTAATAAATCCTTATTCATCAGTTTGCCAACTGTGAGCTTTCTCGTTTTTCAGGATTAAAAAGGTCCCAGAAAGATTTTCTATCTCCCTATCGTAAATAAACCTAACAAATAAATGTTAAACCGAAAAAGAAATTTTTCAATAAGGAAGTGTGACAATAGACGGTCTACAACTAGTAGGACTACAGTTATTTTCTACTTCTGTCTCCATATTCTTATGCTCTAAGATAGTTACACTGTGGGTTCAGTTTGACAAGTCGATATTCTTACATAAAAAAGGAAATTGTCAATTTGTCATTAGTGAGCTCCGAATTAGTGGAAAATAATACATTGGCTGAAAAGTCCCGGGCCTAACACATAGATGGCGCTAGTTTTATTGCATTCACCTCTTTTTCAATTAGTACTAAACTTCAAAAGACAGTTTTTAAAACTTCATGTTATTCTAACATATTCATTAGTTTGTGAGTTATTGTGTTGACGCTAGAGAGTGACGTCACTTTTGTTATTTTCAAAACACTGTAACAAAAACAATTTCGTGTTTTAATTTTACATTGCTCCTTGATGAGAAAAATACCGTTCAAGAGAAGCAATGGCTTGAAAAGTGGAAATGTGTTATGGTGACTCCGCTCCATTGGAAACAAACGAAACAAAACAAAACGTTGGTTTGCTGACTTTAAACGTGGTCGTACAGACAGAGATATTGATTATGCAGAACGCAGTGAACGTCCAAATGAGGAAAACTAGAAAGCACAAACATAAAAAAAATCCACAAAATCGTTTTGAATGATCGAAAAGTGAATTGCATGAGTTAGCTGACATTGTAAGTGTTTGGGTGTTCGATATTTGGCGGTATCCCGCCGAAGGTTCTTTTGGTTAAATATGAATAAAATGGACTGCTTTTCCTAATATACACTTTATTATTCACTATTTACACTTATTTGATTTTGTTGTTTTGATTGATTTGGATATAATTATGAGGTTGATTTGAATTGAATAGAATGTAATGTAGTTTGATTGAATCTACAAGTTGAATTCTCGAATTGAATAGAATGTAATGTAGTTTGATTGAATCTACAAGTGGAATTCTCGAATTGAATAAATGTAATGTAGTTTGATTGAATCTACAAGTGGAATTCTCTGTGATTTTTTCTTATTTCTACTTAAATAGTGTGAAAAAATAGACAACGCCCCAAAGTGAAAAATATCCCCCTCTTGAAGCTAAACGCCCCCAAGCGTAATTCACAAAACCGTTGGTGGTGTTCTCAAGGCTGATGACCGATGCGTAAAGTATTTACAAGGGGTATCATAAAGGGGCCAGAGTCTATTTTTGGAATTTTTTAACGTATTTACAATTGATGGGCACAAAAGATGCCAATATACAAAGAGAATAATAAATACCTAGAAACTAAACTTAACAGATGTATATATATAAAACAGACAAAATATTTTTAATATTTACAGGCACTTAACAGTAAGCTCTGTTCGAAGTAGGTGCCACGTTTGCTCACTGTTGACCAAAAACAAGAACGTGTTGATGATTCTGGCCAGTATTTGGCTACGTTTAAACGTAAACGTAACGTAAACCGGAATTTATGCGTGATGAAACATGGATCCATTGGATAGAATATGGATCCATAACTTCACTCCGGAATCAAAACTATCGTCATTTGAGTGGACAGCAACTGGTGAACCTCGTCCAAAGCACCCGAAAGCACAATAATCGGCTGGAAAGGTTATGGCCTCAGTATTTTCATCGACTATCTACCATACCATAAACCATAAATACCATCAATAGTGAATATTATGTAACATTATTGGAGCGTTTGAATACCGAAATTGCAAAGAAACGACCGTATATGGCAAATAAAAGAAATTTGTTTCATCAAGACTACTGGCTGTTCGCAGACCCAGACCAAAGAAATGCTCGCCGGCAAGAAATTTCGCTCGAATGAAGAGATTATCGCTAAGGAAAAAGATAAATTGTTGTACAAAAGTGGTATTGAAATGTTACTGTTGCTCTTGATGGAGATTACGTTGATGAATAAAGCCAATTTTGAACAAAAAAACAAAAAACAAAAACGTGTTTGTTTTGTTAGGCCCGGGACTTTTCAGCCCATGGGTCATGTATAGATGGCGTTCAGTACGTTGTCTGTAATTATTCAATAGACAAATTGGAATAAACCTTTCTTTTTCATCTTTGTCAGCAACATTGTATTGGTATGGAACTATTTTGATAATTATCGTTTCATCAAATTGCTTTTAAAATAGTCATTAGACCTCGTATATAAAATATTATACAATAGTTTATAGTCTTGTTATCTATTTTATCTCTTCGTGGCGACGTTAATGTTGCGAGTGTCTTTTAGACAATGCCGCTTAAGTCGCTTTGGTAATGTAAATGGACTTAAGAAAAAAAGGACAACAAAGGTTCCCTTCGTCACGACTAGTCACTACACTGGGACAATAAAAATTATATCTGATCGTAGTTATTATCGTTCTCAAAGTATATTATTTCACTGTCCCTAGAAAGATAGACATCGCGCGGTATATTTTATACCAACCACTTAAAATTTCGTAAACACTTCTGTCATTTTTAAAAGTGAAGGTCATTTTATTTGAGGGAATCCGCTACCATACGAGTACAATTCACTAGTTCTTTCGAAACTGTATCCAATCCTAATCAATCGTACGTAAAGGTTTAAATTTCTGCAGTAATTTGAAGTTTTTCTTTTTTTTTCTCAATATAAAGCCAACACGTTCTTTTTATTTCATTTGATTTGATTGATGTCAGCTAACTCACGAAATTGTGAAAATCTCTCTGTCTGTACGACCACGTTTAAAGTCAGCAAACCAACGTTTTATTTTGTTTCGTTTGTTTCCGATGGAGCGGAGTCACCATAACACTTTTCCACTTTTCAAGCCATTGCTTCTCTTGAACGGTATTTGTTCCCATCAACAAGCAGTGTAAAATTAAAATACGAAATTGTTTTTGATTCATTGTTTTGAAAATAACAAAAGTGACGTCACTCTCTAGCGTCAACACAATAACTCACAAACTAATGAATATGTTAGAATATCATGAAATTTTAACAGCTGTCTTTTGAAGGTTAGTACTAATTGAAAAAGAGGTGAATGCAATAAAACTAGCGCCATCTATGTGTTAGGCCCGGGACATTTCAGCCAATGTATTATTTGCCACTAATGCGGAGCTCACTAATGTTTGGCAATGTCATTTTTTAAGTAAGAATATCGACTTGTAAAATTGGGCTCACAGTGTAACTATCACTAGTTCTTTCGAAACTGTATCCAGTCCTAATCAATCGTACGTAAAGGTTTAAATTTCTGCAGTAATTTGAAGTTTTTCTTTTTTTTTTCTCAATATAAAGCCAACACGTTCTTTTTATTTCATTTGATTTGATTGATGTCAGCTAACTCACGAAATTGTGAAAATCTCTCTGTCTGTACGACCACGTTTAAAGTCAGCAAACCAACGTTTTATTTTGTTTCGTTTGTTTCCGATGGAGCGGAGTCACCATAACACTTTTCCACTTTTCAAGCCATTGCTTCTCTTGAACGGTATTTTTCCCATCAACAAGCAGTGTAAAATTAAAATAAGAAATTGTTTTTGATTCATTGTTTTGAAAATAACAAAAGTGACGTCACTCTCTAGCGTCAACACAATAACTCACAAACTAATGAATATGTTAGAATATCATGAAATTTTAACAGCTGTCTTTTGAAGGTTAGTACTAATTGAAAAAGAGGTGAATGCAATAAAACTAGCTCCATCTATGTGTTAGGCCCGGGACATTTCAGCCAATGTATTATTTGCCACTAATGCGGAGCTCACTAATGTTTGGCAATGTCCTTTTTTAAGTAAGAATATCGACTTGTAAAATTGGGCTCACAGTGTAACTATCACTAGTTCTTTCGAAACTGTATCCAGTCCTAATCAATCGTACGTAAAGGTTTAAATTTCTGCAGTAATTTGAAGTTTTTCTTTTTTTTTCAATATAAAGTCAACACGTTCATTTGATTTGATTTTCTTCAGTTGGATGTTCACTGCGTTCTGCATTATCAATGTCTCTGTCTGTACAACCACGTTTAAAGTCAGCAAACCAACGTTTTATTTTGTTTCGTTTGTTTCCGATGGAGCGGAGTCACCATAACACTTTTCCACTTTTCAAGCCATTGTTTCTTTTGAACGGTATTTTTTCCCATCAACAAGCAGTGTAAAATTAAAATACGAAATTGTTTTTGATTTATTGTTTTGAAAATAACAAAAGTGACGTCACTCTCTAGCGTCAACACAATAACTCACAAACTAATGAATATGTTAGAATATCATGAAATTTTAACAGCTGTCTTTGGAAGGTTAGTACTAATTGAAAACGAGGTGAATGCAATAAAACTAGCGCCATCTATGTGTTAGGCCCGGGACATTTCAGCCAATGTATTATTTGCCACTAATGCGGAGCTCACTAATGTTTGGCAATGTCATTTTTTAAGTAAGAATATCGACTTGTAAAACTGGGCTCACAGTGGAACTATCACTAGTTCTTTCGAAACTGTATCCAGTCCTAATCGTATGTAAAGGTTTATGTTTCTGCAGTGATTTGAGGTTTTTCTTTTTGTTTTGGAAAACTTTTTAATTTCTGTTGTCCCAATTTCTGCTCATCTTTTTCCTATATTTATTGCATTTTGTCAATTTATTAATGAAAATGGGAAGGAAATGTTAGCAGAAATGTACCATCAGAAGTCAACAAAGAACAGCTCGTCAGACGGAAAGGTGGAAATAAATGAGATTCGTCGTTTCCCGTGAATGGTGCTATTCAAAACGCATTATGCCTGTCACTTCGAATTTCCAAGTAATTACTCATTCCGCAGCAACCCTATGTCTCGATCCCTCCTCCTCTTTGTTTCCGCTTTTAGCGGTTTCAACTCAATGTACACTGACACATGCATGAATTGTAAATAAATACAAATATATGTACAGTAGTAAACATTGAATATGGACAGTTTATCGAAATGAACGCCTAATATCCATAACGCTTGTAACCTAATGATTTGGCTGGAGGTTATGTATAGGATGCAGTACATAAACTGTTATAATCAAACAAATAATAGATGCGAAAAACGTCATAATAATGAATTGTTTGTAACACCGAGCGGTGTGGTCTGGTGCTCTATATCATTGCCTAGCATTCGCAAGGCCACCGGTTCGAATCCGGTCCAGCTGCTTTGGTCCACTTTTTGTATGGTTTCCCTGGATCACTTAGGCAAATGCTGGGGGCAGTAATGTTCCACAGGTAATCTAATCTTTCACTTCTCTTCTTTCTTCATTTCGTCCGTCTTATCTTTATTTCCCTAACCACACCACTCGCCCATTCCCACGATTCCTGAAAGGAGGCTGAAGAGGGCCTTACGCCCTACCCTCCTGCTTTGCACTACAGTGTAGGTCGGAGGGACGGCACGCCCACCAGCACAAGTAGCTGGTAGTAATGAAATACAAAAATAGAAAACGATAGGTCTTGTATGTCAGTTGCTAATGAATATTTATGGCTTAAAATAGTAAATTAATTATATTTATAGGAGCATATTTGTTAAGTTCTCGTAAAAACGAACAATATTTTTTTATTTGCTTTATGGAGGTCAACTCAACGTCACACATTAATAATGCGATTTTTTTTCTTTTCAATTTTTTGGTTTATAACAACATTCAAATATTTATTCTATTCAATTCAAAATCTTTTCTTCAAATTTTATAGCTACGGAAATATGTTCAAAATTCTTTTGTGTAAATATTCTTTTGCATTCTATTTCTTTGTGTCTCTATGTCTGTGTAAATATTTCTTAATATTCTATTCTAAATCTTTTGTACTTTCCTATAATCCTTACTAACATTTCAACTTCGCGGACTTACTGCATGACATCTGTACTTCGCTGTCCTTCCTAGTTACTATTTTACGATGGGTTTCTTCGGTGATTTGGGTCGTTGTTCTATTTCGTCATATTTCTGATCTCCAGGCTTTCATAATTCTCTATTAGTAGGTACCCTACATTTACCTACTACCCTTTTTCTTACTTCGCAATTTCTTATCTTGTTTTGCTGTTTCGAGTTCACTTTTCTACTATCCCGTTTCCATTTCTATTTTCATTGTTGTTCATTGTTAAGTTTTTAAATATATGTTGATTATTGTGTTGTTATTTATTGTTTAATGGAGTTCTTAATGAAAACCAACACAAGCTAAAGTATAATTCTTGAAACATCCACCCCTTAATATTTAACTTTGTAGCTAATGGATGAGTGTCAGTCCAGTAAAATAATAAAAATGGGTATTAAATGAAGCAAGAAGAACAAATAATCTGATTAGGGATGGAGGCTGGAGTTTTTTTAAAACTTCGGAACTGTTTTTATTTCAAAAAGGAAAGTCGTTAAGAAAACTTCTTGAGCGTTTATACAAAGTAAATATTTCGTTGTCAAAGATCGAAAAGCCATTTTTCTCGGAGGCTATGAAATGAAAATCGTTTCTTGTAAGACGTCCAAGAGCGTTTGGCTTTACAGCCCCACCGGGGGTGGCGTCTACATCAGTAGCGCTTGAGACCGAAGTCCCGATGCCGTGTCGGGGGAATCGCATTATACGAAATGGAATTTGAAATTCCGGCACCCCCAGAGTGGTGTTGAAATACACTTTTAAAGGATCAAAATGCCGTTTTCGTTTTATCGAGTTAGCAAACATTCGCAACAAGGCTTGA
The DNA here is from genome assembly GCA_963921985.1 of Agrilus biguttatus. NCBI lineage: Eukaryota > Metazoa > Arthropoda > Insecta > Coleoptera > Buprestidae > Agrilus > Agrilus biguttatus. Next base: position 7,580,784 of record OY998126.1, on the reverse strand, counting down.
CAACTAGTGGGACATTCCGCAGAGTTTCCTCTTTTTATAACAACAAAATAATAAAAAAGTCCCTATTTCTACTTCAGTCCACAATTATATTTACTTTAGGTAAAATTTCTTACTAGTACATACTAAAAAATAACCAAAAACTAATGTTTGTTTATCCCTTAAGATTAAACTTTTTATCTGTTAATACGAATAGGGAGGTTTGGTAATATGGATCTATATTTACAAAAAAAAAAAACAGAAGATAGAACGAATCGAAAACACAGAATAAAAGTTGAGTAGAAGGATTGAAGAGCAGATCGGAAGTGAGTAGATTTTGGAAATGAAAATGATAGGAAGACAGTTAGAGGGAAGCAAGAACTAGAAAGATAAAAGTAGGGATCCAATTAGAAGTTAAAGAAATCTGGAAATTTTAAGTTAAGACATTGAAGAAGGGACAGATTGTTGAACTTTTACTTGAAAGACATGTGCTATTAAAATGCAATTAAGGAAGAAAATGAGTTACAGACGTCATGCGGTTAGTAAGTACAATTGAAACGTTAAAGAGATTATAGGAAAGTACAAGTGATAAAGTTATTTACACAGCGCACAATAGAAAGGTACAGATACAAAAGATTTAGGTGGAAAAATTTAAATAGATATTTACATAGTAACAATAATAGAATAATACAAAAGATTAGAATACAGAAAAGAATTCGAAAAGATATTTATAATATAAAATATTCAAATATAAAATTAATACAAAAAATGTAAACTTTTGTGGCGAATTATTTCACTCACAGAAGTACTAAAAATATTGGAGATTTACAGTAACAGCAGTCACGATCTCAAAATATCGATTTTAAAATTTATCAAACATTCGTTTCCGCAACTGACTGAGAGTATACGGAAGTCTAGCATAATCAATATGCTGTTGACAACATGTGGGGTTTTTCCTATCCATAGTTGACACTATCACTATTTTCCAGTCCTCGAGCTACTCGTGCTGGTGGGCGGGTAGTCCCTCCGATCTACACTGTGATGCAAAGCCGGATGGTAGGGCGTAAGACCCTCTTCAGCCTCCTTTTACGAATTGTGGGAATGGGTGGGTGATGTGGTTAAGAAGAGAAAGATCAGACGAACGAAATGAAGACATAAGAGAAGTGAAAGAGAAAATTTGGACCAGAGCAGCCGGACCCGGGTTCGAACCGGTGACCTTGCGAATCCTAAGCAATGATATACTGCACCAGGCCACGCCGCTCGTTGAGTCCTTCCTATCATGGGCCAATCATCGCAATTCCATAAAACTAAAACATTTTTACATCTCTCACTATTTGAGAACAGTAATCTAATCTAGGCCTTCATTTACCTAGTAAAGTAGCTTCTTTGCCACTAATATAACAGACGCGCTGAAAAGTTCGTAGGCTAGCATAGGAAGAATTATTTGTTTTGATATAATTTGATTTTATTATTCAATATGCTTCCCTTTGAGGGCGATACAACGATTATAGCGGTCATACAATTATTCGATACCATTTTTATAAAACGATTTATATTTAGTCTCAAAATAGGCTTTAGTTTCGGCGATTACGATTACCTCTTCATCGGCGCGAAATTTCTGTCCAGCGATTATCCTCTTGAGATCTGAGAACAGAAAAAGTCGCTGGGGGCCAGATCTGGAGAGTACGGTGGTTGAACAGTTCCAAACACTGCTTAGAATTATCGATCCGTTGTTGTTTTTGGTCGATTGTGAGCTCACGCGGCACTCACTTTTTAGAGAGCTCTCGCTTATCCAAATATTCATTCACGATATGACCAAGATGTTCCTTTGGTATCTTTAGGATCGGGTCTCAGCTATCTCAATCAACTTCACTTTACGGTTATCAAAAATTATTTTGTTGACTTATTTGATGTTTTCGTCGGTAACAGCCACTTTGGGGCGTCCACTGCGTGCATCGTCCTCGGTGCTCATTTCGCCTCGCCTCGTTAAAATTTAGAAACCCACTTTAATGGTGTAATGTTCGAAGTCCGAATAATGTTTATCAAGCCAAGCCTTGGTTTTAACATTTTTTCTTTTCGCCAAAAGGAATGCTTTATTAACACACGAAATTACTTTTTATCCATTTTTTCAAAGTAACAAAAGTTCTTTAACTAAAAATCTGTAATGCAGATACTAATAGTACAACAGCTGTCAAATTTATACACGCGTCTTTTGGAGGTTAGGGCTAACTAAAAATCATATGGATTTGATACTAATAGCGCCATCAATGCGTCAGCCTACGAACTTTTCAGCCCTCCTGTTATATCTCTAACTACCCTTTCATCTCTTACAAGGTGCTCTTTATTCTCCTAATTCTTTTTCCAGTCCTTCCTTATTTCTAACCTTTTCTATTAAGGGTATTTACATCATCTTCGTATAACGCCACATGTCAAATGCTTTCCTAATTTTTTCTTTTCCGTTGTGACCACCGGCCACGTATTAACAATGAATTTATTTTAAGAAATTAGCTGTAGCAGTGCAATAAAAGTATTGTTGAAATTATTGAAATGTCTGGTGCTTGTTAAGAAAGAACAACAATAGTAAATATCCATCTGTTGTAAAGAATATCTCACTCGAAAGTCGTTCGACATTAAGTAATTTTATCATCATCGAGAGCCACGACGTTAGTGTCAGGCCTAATTTTAAATACTCTCCGTTCTCAGAATAAAAGGTGTCGCTTTGAAATGCTTAAAGTACATGAGAGTATTGAAACATGACTCTAAAGTGTACCCATTTGACAGTGACACTTATGGAATTACTTACTAGTAAATGGAAATGGGGTCAAGTTTCACTAAAAGACGTCAAATGAATACGATGCCGAAATAAAAAGTATGGAGAGAGAATAAAATTCCATGTTGAAATTAGCGGTTACGAAAATAAATTAAATTGTTGTATCTACTTATTTTACATTTCGTTTGAAATGGAACGCACTGTTAAAAGTTTTATTTCTCTTACTTAAAATTGTGGTGTACACAGTGAGTGCTTATAGTTTTTAAGTTAATTGAATAATTAAGAAAACAGGAAAAAAACTTCACTAGATTTTAATAGAACCTCAACATTATCTCTGCCGCCACGGCAATTAACGACAGAAATGCAGAAGTTTGCTAATGTCTAGCACTTAAGAACTAACATTTACACAATTATAATTTCAATAAGCTTTCATGTTGTCTTTCCTCTTTTACTTTTTGAATTAAAAGTGTTGTTTCACTAAAATTACAATTCAAATAATTTCAGTTAGAATATGTTAGGTACATCAAAGTAATGAAGGTACTTTATAAAATCCAAAGTAATTATAAACAGATTTTGTGAGACAACTACCTACTTAGCTTAAAAGGAATATTTCGCATTTAAATTTAAATCATTGGCTTTTGTTATTTTTTTATTAGCAACGATAGATAAATTATATTGACTATTACAAGTTTATACGTAAGAAATGTCTAGTTTGTACTATTCTGTCTTAGTGTTCTGTTGAGTTTAAAATAGGGTAAATTAAAAATTTTAAAAAACGAACACTTGGTAAAGCTTTACAAATTTTATTATTATTTCTCTGACAGCTGTTTAGACGTTTACGTCATTCTCAAAGACTGTCAGACAAATAATAATAAAATTTGTGAAACTTTACCGTGTTCGTTTTTTTAATTTTTAATTTATTTAAATAATATTTTACCAAGTACCCTGCGAAATATCCTTATCGATTATTAAAATAGGGTAGTTTTATGGTATTTAGGTAGAACGTAAAGCGGCATGTGCCTAGTATATTCGTAATGAATAATTAGCGCAGTCGGACGCTGTCATTATTGTTTGTACCACAGTATTATTAATTAAAATTCTTTATTCAGTTTTTATCAATTATCATCTTTCTCAAATTATCTGCCAACAGTTTTAATGTGAAATTACACAGGATGTCCCAAGAAATAGGATCAGACTAAATTAGAAAACTAAAGGACCTCATAAGCTATATATAACTTCTAAATTTTTCATGTATATCTTTATTTAACGAGAACAATCCTATAGGGTACCGTAAGAAACTAAAACAAAATGAGAAGAGTATTAATTCTTGGTTAGTAATTTATAGCGACTAATAGTCGTTGAGCGCGATTCTAATCTTATTACGAGGGTATGTCAAAAATAAACGGGACTGATTTTTTTAATTACGGAGAGGTCAGTGACCTGGTAGTAGTAGATGCGAAGATGGTTTGTACCGCTAAGGAGAAGGGAGAACCAACCGCAATTTGCTCGAGGCGCTTTAGTTCGAAAAAAACAATGACAGTGGCAGAAGTGCATGTCTCCGTGGAGCAACGGATTATTTTTAAGTTTTTGGTCAAGGAAGGGGCGAATCCAACTGAATTTTTGCGGCGATTACAGGTACAGTTCGGGGACAACACCTTTTCAAGAACTCGGGTGTTTGTATGTCACGAGAAATTTTCTGAAAACCGTGGAAAGGTCCGAAAATGAGAGCCATGCTCGCCGCCTACGGACTAGTGTGACTGAAACCAACATTGAGGCGGTTCGAAATCTCAAACGCTTTCACAGCCGCCGTATATCCCCGACTTGTCTCCTTGTGACTTTGAGTCCCTGAAGGAAGCGCTTGGATGCCAACGTTTCCATAAGAACGACTCAGGAGGCTGTCTCGATAAACCGTCGAGTAAATCAAAAGAGCAGTTTAAAAGTAGGCTGATATAAAATTTGGTTACAACAGTAAATCTCTATCTAGTGGTATATCCTTCTGATTGAAATATTTCAGATTTTAGACAACGACCTTACTAAAGTATCTAGTTGACCAACTAAATCGACGACTCGGCTTACGTAAACCAAATCAATAAGAACAGTTTGATATCAGAAGATGTCAGCAGTTTGCAAAATAATGTCATAACTAGATTGTTCGGTAGAAAATATTACTGTTTGTCACGTACCATTTATTGCTTGTTAATAACCAAAATTTCCATCGGCTGCATCCCTTGTGGGTACAATGACTGTATACCTGAGGGTTGCTACGTGGCTAACTAACTATCATAGTGACTACTAAGTATTGTATATATTTAATAAAAATAGTAAAATTTAGACAATTCTCATATAGACTCGCTGGAATATACACGTATTCCATAAGACTCATTATTAAGCAATTTTTATCTATATTTTACAAATCAATCGTTACTTATGTTTTTGCATTAAAATTAGTTATAGTTATACGTTTGCATGTGATTCAGTTTATATTAAATATTATATTATATAATATTAAATTACAATAAATTTACGTGGTGATATTTCATGTGGTACATAGTACACCCCGTTCATTTTCAACGATAAAAACAAAATTCTTCAAGTCTACGCTATTATTTTTCAATTTGTTCTGATTTTGATTGAATACTGTTTTATGGTTCCATAAAAACTATAAATACTTCAGGTATAGGCTACTAATTCTCAAAGTTTCAAATGGGTTATACCTATTATATTATTTGTTGGAAAATGTAAATATTTTTCGTGCCTTATGAATACGGAATATACCGGCCATAATTCGCAATGTAATAACAACATTGTCGACACTTATTCAGTTGAATTAATGAGCTGGCAATAGCCCGTCACAGACTAATTAAGGCTTTCGTAATTGAGTGGCCTATGTCAGCCAAAGAGAGAGAGAGAGAGAGAGAGGGAGTTGCCTCCACTACCACCTTCACCCTAAACCTCCGTAATTAGTAGCATTGTTCCTTCTACTCCTGCCCGCTTTCGCACCAGCACGAAACGGTGGTATGCCTAATATGTCCCGTGAACATTAACCCGGTCCATCATTCCCTAAACTTCTTTAACAATATAATGACCATTTTGAGAAAATAAGCACATTTGGTAAGATAATATTGAGGAAAAAGTTAATTATAGACAGTACATTAGTACATGTAATTATGGAATGATATTTGTGAGTGAATATTTCGTTAAATTTTGTGACCATGGGGGCCCAATTAATGTCCAGTCATTAGGGCTAATTCTCCGTTACTTCTGGCCACAAAACGCCAGGTTGCTGCTTGGGGAGCAACAAAGGTGAAATGATAGAATGGCAAGCGAGAAACCATCCGAAAGATATCCATTTGGGCTAATTAATTAAAGGGAACGCGAAAGGGCGTGGTGAACTTGCTGGCCCTCTCTCATAAATTTAATACGGGGTCCAATTTAAAGCATGTTACAATCGGTTATTTCCATGTCACTACCTACATTACCACCGTAATCTTAATTTATAATTTAGGGAATTACAAAAAGTATACGTAGAGGATATGTATTAATACCAGAGAACAAAGAAGGTGGTCTACATTGATTGATTTAAAGGATTGTAGAAATTTAAGGTGAAAGTGGTGCATATTTTGTGAATTTGCATTTTTACGAAGCACAAGAAAGAAAATAAAAGAACAAGTTTCGCTAGTTTATTTATCAACTCGACAAATTTGTTTCGGCCTAATAAGGCTATTTACAAGAGAAATATTAATAATTATTAAAATTAAGAACTACACGCTGTTGTTTAAGTAATTAAAGAGACAATTTTCTTGATTTGGGAATGTTTGAATGTAGAAGTTTGAAATTATTTACATCTAGAGAATGACCTAACTCAATACAATGTCAGCTATCCCACTGTAATTACATTTCTTGTTTCTTATAGCCCCATCATGTTCTGAAATTCGTTTACCGATAGCCCTGCCTGATCGTTCAATATTTGTAGCGTCACAAGTGTTACAAAAAACTTGATAGATACCAGATTTTTTAGACTGGGGAACACTAACTTTAAAATTACATATCATTAAACCAAGATTGGTGGAGTTAGTTTCGATTATATTACAGTTGAAATTATTTTATAAAAGAATTTGTGACGCTACTAATTTGTAATTCTTTTACTTCTGTAATTAATGCAATTTGTGGTGCAATAAATGTGAAATATTTTGTAATACTAGTTGGTGAAGGAAGTAAAAAATCACTTTGAGATATTCCTGGCTATCGTTTCGGCTATTAAGCAATCATCGAAGTATACAGATATTTTGTACTGAAAAACTTGAAACTTTTGTGTGTTTCATTCCCCCCAGTTAGTCGTGCTGGTAGGTGGGCAGTTCATCCCAACTACACTATAGTGCAAAGCCGGAGGGTAGGGTGTAAGGCCCTCTTCAGCATTCTTTCAAGAATCGTGGAAATGGGTGGGTGATGTGGTTAAGGAGAGAAAGATAAGACGGACGAAATAAATACAGAAATGAAGACAGAAGTGAAAGATCATATGTGGAATAGAATATTTCTGCCCCTGTATTTGCCTAAATGATCCAAGGAAACCACAGAAAACTTGGACCAGAGCAAAAGGTGTCCTCCTGAATGCTAAGCAATGATCTAGATCACTAAACCACGACTCTCGGTAATCTTATCTTGTCGCTTACAACTGTTTATGGTTGGTCAAAAGATTAGGGAATTCTAGTAGAAGTACGGGCGATTTGTTGGTGTATAGGTCTATTTGATTATTTACCAGATTGACTTTATTCTTTTGATATTTTTTAATTTATATTGTTTTTAAAACGTTTAACATTTTAGTTGTAGTAACATTATTTAATAGTTTAATAGAATTATATAAGATAATGTGTTTGGACGTTATATGTCTATAAATTTCTTTCTTTAATCTTGTTCTAATATCTTTCCCCGTCTGGCCTATGTATACTGCATCACACTTATTACAAGAAATATGGTAGTTTTGTGCAAATAATCAAACTTCGATTTACTGTTTAATATAAGTTTTTGTAAGTGTTTTGTCCAACTAATCTAATTTGGATTTACTGTTATCTATTAGCTTTTGTAAATGAACTTTATCTAATTTAGTTGATCTATTACTTAAATCACATATGTAATGAATTAAACAACGTTTGTACGTCTTTACCAAACAGTATCTTAAAATGGGGCTTCCTTTTCCTTCGTTTATCTCGTTCCCTTCTTTTTTAAATTAATGGGCTCGCTTTCTATCAGGCGTCAAACAAACACGGAATCGCTTCTCCATCAAACGTAAAGCTTATTCATTTACAGCGCGGGAATTTATTTTGAAACGGTTCAAGTCCCGAATTAAATTCCTTTTCGCTCGTTCGACGACGAGCTTAGGATTAAATTTCCTTCCTGCGTAATTGTAGCATATATTTCTTTAACAGCTGCTGCCACTACCATGCTCGTTACCTAGCAATTTATTTCAATTAATTCACATTTGTCTACTGAATAATGAATCGCTCACAGTAACACTGACAAATCGTTTAAATTTAACTTTAAACTATCAGGAGTAGATGGAGACAGTTGTACAGTATGCAAGTGAAAGTTTTAAAAATATCGTTCTTTCGTAATTCACGATTACAATGATGATCCAATAACAATAATATTTACAAACTGATATCTGCTACTAACCGAAATACGAGGGTGGTTCAATATGTACCCGTGTTTGAAGACAGAGGACGTTCCTGAGGGAAGTTGATGTTATCATCTGTACTGCCATCTACAAAACGACGCCAAAACAAATTTTAGACTGATTGATAGATTAGTTTGGATTTGGTAGCCATTCGAGTGAGATGTATTTTGTGATTTTCGCTAAGATGGAAAAATAGCAGTATCGTTCGCTTTTTGTTTTTGGATAGGATAAAAGCAAAGTTGGATGCTATTCATGGGGACACCGCCATCTACGACCACAGTTAGATATTGATTCAACGAATTTAAACGTGGGCGAACATCCGTTTTTGATGAGGAGCGACCAGAACACCCGGCAGACGTGGTTACCGAGAAAATAATTGAAAAAGTCCACGACATGATTCTCGCTGATCGACGAACGAAAGTGCGTGAAATATCAAAGGCCTTAGGTGTGTCGACCGGAACGACAATTAATATTTTACATGATAAGTTGGTGATGAAAAAATTGTCGGCCCGATGGGTGCCGCGATTGCTCACGGTGGACAACAAGCGGATGCGGCTGTTAACTTCGAAGCAGTGTTTGGAGCAATTTGAGCGAGATCCGAAGGACTTTTTGCTTTGAGTTGTCACCGTTGATGAAACCTGGATTCATCACTACACACCAGAAACCAAGCAACAATCTAAATAATGGATTTCTCCCGGTGAATCTACTCCAAAGAAGGCGAAGACGGTCTCATCGACCGTAAAGGTTATGGCGACGATTTTTTGGGATGCGAAGGGCGTCATCCCCATTGATTTTTTAGAAAAAGGAAGAACGATCACTGGACAATATTACTGTGAGTTATTGGACCGCTTCGACAAAGACATGAAAGAGACACGGCCGCATTTGGTGTAAAAGAAGGTGCTTTTTCACCACTATAACGCACCAGCACATTCATCCGGAGTTGTCGCCGCCAAACTACATGAATTGCGTTATGAATCGCTGCCACATCCCCCGTATTCGCCCGATCTGGCACCTTACGACTTCTTTTTGTTCTCTAACATGAAGAAATGGCTCACGGGATTTTTTTTTAGCTCAAACCAGGAAGTCGTTTGGAGAGTTCGACAAATCCTATTTTTAGATGGGTTAAAAAATGGCAGGAACGTTGGGAGAAGTGTATCTTTCTAAAAGGGGACTATGTTGAAAAATAAAATTATGGTTTTTCTAAAAAATCCTGTCCTCTTTTCTCACACGAGTACTTATTGAACCGCCCTCGTATGTCATGTGAACCAAGAACCTTACTAAAGTATCTCCATGTCCAATTGAATCGACGACGCACTTTATACTGCATAGTGATAATAACTAATAAATTATGGATCAAGAACTTGTACTTTCTTATTAATTTGGTATCATAAATATAAGCAGCATCGTCAGTTCAGTTGGACAAGTAGCTACCTTAGTAAGACCCTTCTCTAACATACGAAATTCTCCAATTAGCAGCAGATATCAATAGATGGCAATATACTGTCATAACTATATACAATACCTATAAACGAACAAGTTTTTATTAAGTCATTATTAATATTAATAATGCGTCATGACATATATATAACCCTAATTGATCTACACCCATAGGTAAATAAAAATAGGAGACTCACCCAAATCATCACCGTGGCGTTTATTGCCACACTCGCCTCTTCCAGGGTTGTAAATTTAATTTGTAAATTGTGTAAATATTTCATTGTATGTTTTGTATCTAATTTTACGGTTTATGCTTCTCTACACATTATTATTTCGCATGCCTAATCCTTCACATTTCTATTTCTTGAATTTATAACTTTTATTTCTTTTGTACTCTTCTACACAATCATAAATAATATTTATCTCTATACATGTCAAATTTCACTTTTCCTTTGTATTTTTTTAACCTAATAATGTCTTCATTCAATTTCATTATATTCTTTTTAACTTCTTTACAAATCCTTTTCGGACCTTTCTTATTGTATCCTTAGTTGAGGTTATTCGAATTGTCCAAATTTCACTTTTCTACGCCAATTACATTTATCACAGTCACTTTCCCTAAATTCCTGGTATCCTTACGTCGAATAACGCCAAACTGAAATCTTTAGAAACGGTTCATTCTCTTAACATACAATTTTATAAAAACCCTTTAAACAGGACATTAGGGGTCAGTTGATCAGTCAGTCACTAACAGTCACGTTAACTCTATCTCAGTCAACCTACCTGAACTTACTCAGTCAATCGAGTACTTTTTACATCTTATTTTCTACTTGTTCTTCTGTATTCTTCATCCGTGTGTATAATTGTTAATAGTGTACAAAATTAAACTTTATTTGCACCGGATCGCATTATTTTATTTTGTCGTTTTCAACACTCCCAGATGACCAAACCATTAATACAATTTTACTGAGCGGACACGTGTTTCACCCACTTCAAAGGTGGTCATTATCAACGCAAGGTGGGGTGTGTGTATTTTTATTTATTCATTTACCATAGTCTTTTTTATATTTTTTTACACGCAGTTTTGTTAGTTTCTTTAGAAATTTGAAGTATTTGGAAGAACATTGTTTAAATTGTTTTTATAAGCGGACTAAGTTTCTGATAATATTACTATGTTATTTTATTGTAAAATTTTCCTATCATCTTATCGATGTTTCATAATTCCTGTTGTTACTTACATTTTTCCGATCTTTATATGGTATTGTTTGAACTATAACTTTGTCTCTAACATAATTAGGATCTTCTGTCATCTAGTCATCTTTTGAATATTTTGATTTGGATCCAGGTTCTTCCCCACGTCCTCCGGGAGATGAATTGGGAATAAGTTTTTTAATTTTCTCGAGCACGTCGCCGACAGAAAAATTGATGGCATCGTCAAGCATCAGATGCTGTCGCTGAAGAGGTGCAAATTTATCGAGCAGAGAAAAAGATCAAATTCCTTCATTAATATTTCATGAAATCTGTCGGGCGAGAGATTGAGAGAGAGAGAATTTTTTAATCCCCCATTTTAATAAAGAAAACGGCCGTGGGGGGCGTGCGCACCGCTGATATCTTTTTAATGTTGACATAACTTCTGACGCGAACGTGGTTGCTAGTGAAAGTAGGGACTTAACAGAACGGGACTTCCAAAGAAAACAAGGCTCTTCCACGACAAGTGACGCGTCGAGAAGAAAGGCACGACCGTCTAAAACCAAGCAACCACCCCATTGCCGCGCTGTCATCCCTCGTTATAACGCTCGGGGCGCTTTATTTATAGCCCTCTTTGTCTCTCATCTTCTCCTTTTACTTCTTAATTAATTGTTTGTGTTTTATCACGACCCGAATGGATTGATGCCAAGGGAAAAAATCCCGTTAATAACAGATGTCAATTTATCGATCTATTTACATTTTCAGTTTATTTTTCTTTATCTATTCATACATTTGTTTAATAAAGTGAGCGACAAACCCTACGAACTCGGTCTTTATGTAACAGATGGTATATTTTTAACATTTCTTTGTCCCTCTCTACAACTCGATCCTGTTGCATAAGGATTACATCAAATAACTTATTACCGAATCCAGTAGGGAAACCTGTACTAGACCTTTAATCGTTTGAGATTAAACAATTCATTATTACCATATATCTAAACTCCATAGTAGATTCATTTTTGCATGTATATACCTTCGTAAGGCCTTTGTTAAACATTGTTAAATACTGTAGTTATCAGTAAAATGTCTACAGATGGCGTTACGTAATGTTAATCAACCTGTTTATATGAAACTTGGGATTAGTTAATGAAATACACCGAGCGGCGTGGTCTAGTGCTCTAGATCATTGCTTCGCATTCCGGAGGTCACCGGTTCGAACCCGGGTCAGGCTGTTCTGGTCCAAGTTTTCTGTGGTTTCCTTGGATCATTTAGAAAAATGCTGGGGCAGTAATATTCCACAGATAATCATTCACTTCTCTTCTGTCTTCATTTCGTCTGTCTCATCTTTCTCTCCCTAACCACACTACCCACCCATTCCCACGATTCCTGAAAGAAGGCTGAAGAGGGCCTTACGCCCTACCCTCTGCGGTATAGGTTGGAGGGACTGCCCGCCCACCAGCATGAGTAGCTGATGGGAATGAAACACAAAAAAGTTTTTTTTTTTATGAATTACTATCTAGTGTAATCAATAATCTGTCAGTCTAGAACAGTGATTCTCAACCTTTTTTTTGTTGCGGCACATATTTAACGATTTCAAAATTTGGTGGCACACAAAGAAAGAGATAAAAATTATTTACTTACTACAACACACTGCATAAATAGTTTATGACAAAAATTTTAAATATACGAAATAAACTAATATATACTACAATAATAACTAAACGTTTATTAAGGGATTAATTACAAGCTAATAATAAAAATGTTTTTAAGGCGAAATTTGAGCTTGATGTTTTTTGATAATTTCATTTATATTTGGTCGTAAAAATGACAATACTACTCTCATATCGTCTTCTACATTTAACAATCTTGATATTTTTTTAGTTGTAATCTTGGCTAATGCTGAAAATCCGAATTCACACAAATAAGATGTGGAAAATTGTAATAATATGTTTAAAGCTTTTTTGGCTATCATTGGATAATCGCATCTGATGTTAATCCAAAATGAATTAATTGATTCTTCTGAATGTTTTAAAATTAAATCTCGATTATTGGAAAGCAAAATGAGTTCTTCCTCTTCATTCAAAGTTAAGTCAAATACAGAAGTATCCGTTATGAGAAATGGATTACGAACCCAATCAAATTTCTTAATATCTAATTTTGGGAAATAATGAATAATTCTCTCCTCTAATGTTGTCAAATGATCAACAACAATTAATTTAATAGTTTTATAACTGTCTTTAGGGACTGACTCAAACTTTTCTAAATTGCCTTCCTGAGCTTTATTTCGATCTGTATAAAATGTTGTCAACATGATATACTTTAATAATATTAACATTATTATATATTTGCAAAATTTGGCGGCACACAAAAGTGCCGCGGCACAGTGGTTGAGAATCACTGGTCTAGAACATAGCTGAGTTTTTAAGAAGACACCGACAAGTATTTTCTGTAGTTTCTTTGGATCATTTAAACAAATACTGGGGCCGTATTGTTCTGTCTGCATAATTTCTCATTTCTGCAATTCCTGAAAGGAGAATAAACTGCACCTCTTGTACTACTCTTCGGCTTTTTTTTTTCGTCGGTAATTATCGAGACTACTACAATCGATGATTTGTTGGTGGTAACTGATAAGTTAGAAATCTCGATCCGCATCTGGTGGTCTTGATAAAATTTTGACATTCTGTTGAGGTACACAAATGTTTTAACAATAGTTAGCGAGTGGATATAAATTATGTAAATTACATAAAAAACCCAGAGAAACAAAAAATAATGTTTCACAAAAATTGAAGATCATAGCTATTTTGCTCCATTAAGTATATCATCAACATTAGTTACAAGTTTAAAAATTCAACCTTACAGGCATAGAAACCAACAATAAAAATCTAAAAGCCTTACTAGTCAAAAATAAACCAACACAACCACCGGAATTAAAAAGCGGAGTCTATCAAACTTGTTGCAAAGATTGTAATGGAATTTACATTGGAAAAACTGGGAGAGCTATTGAGACTTGATGAAAGGAACATCAATACAGTATCAATAAAAAAACTCAAAAAAACACGATTCGAGGAACATTGTTTCAGTTTCAGCCATTCTTTCATTTCAACAAATTCAAAAATATTACATTCCAACATAAATGATAATAGAAGACAATCTATGCTTGAAAATCTTGAAATTAAAAAAGCTTTGTACAAAAACTTAAACTTCAGAAACTTAAATAATCAGACAGAATTAGGCTTCACCAACTCCCCACTTCTCATTTGTAATTTGTAGTAGGTATAAATATGTTGACATTAGTTTTAAGATTTAGTATAACAAACAATATTCACTTAGAAGAAAACACAAGTCGGATAGTTTCACTAATTTATTGGTTAACTCGAGACAATATTGTTTCGGTCCACAGGGACCGCTATCAGGAATATTGTTAAGTTTGTTAGATAAGTATACAGTTTAGTGTTGTATTTAGATTTATAGTTTAGTATTTTTCTCTTCTAGTACATGATAGTGTAAAAGGGTCGTATTGCTTGACCGACCTTTCCTAGCAGGTAAAATTTTATTATTATTAATAATATTCTTTTTAGTTTTAGTAGTTTTGTAACTCTCAAAGAACATAGACTTCAATTCATTTCAATTTTTAATTCGTTGTAATTTATAACTAAATATATCGAAGGATCTCTGTTATTTGGAAATTCTAAAAAGTATATTGCGTACTCTTGATGATGGTCCCTGTGGACCGAATCAATATTGTCGAGTTAGCCAATAAATTAGCGAAACTATCCAACTTGTGTTTTCTTCTTAGTGAATTTACATCATGTTTCACAATCATTGCACAAATGAAAGTCTTAATAGCACAAACAATATTGTCGAGTTGTCGTAAATAAATTTGGTGAAACATTCTTCGTTGTTTTTCTACGTTTTTTATCTAATTTGAACAAGTTTCACAAACGTTGCACTATTAAATCTCTTAAATTAAGTAAGTTTTATTTGTCATTGTATTTGCAAGAATAAGCGAAGCTTTGTGTGCGAATGAAGATCCCCGTTTATAAGTAAAAGATGTGCTATAAAAGACCCCTCTCCTCGATAATAAACTTCCTTTTAGAGTAGCAGAAGATAAAATTAAAACCGGGATCATTTTCCAAATAGCGTTTCTGCAGCACATTTCGAGGTAGCTTTGGTCGCGATTTATCACCACGAAAGTTGTACAAAAGTATAAAGATAAGAGAAACGACCGACGTTATATCTCCCTGATTGCTTTTTATTTTCGAGAATATTATAGAGATAACAGCTCGCGAGGACCGAACACAGGGCCGTAACCAAAATAACTTAATCCCTTTTAATACACCGTCCTTAATTTTATTTATGTACGAAACTTTTGGATGTGATTTTTAACTGATTCTTTTTTTGATGTTACTTACTGTCTGTTTTACAATTTATGTGATCGTTCCTAATTAACCAGATAGTTATAAAAATGATTGATGGTATCTACGTTTTCTTGATGGAAATTTTAGATCACTTTATAAACAAAATATATTAATAAAATAATAATTAAAAACTTTACAATTGTCTCGCCTCCTTGAGGCTTCTTCAGAAGTATTACATAAAACTAAATTAACAATATGGACTTATATATAACTATGTGCAAGAGTGGGGGGTTGACACATAGGTTAAGTAAGGGTCAGTTATTGAGATCTACTTGGTCATTCAGGAGTACGCCGGTGTTTTTATTTTTATTTATTTCTACTGTTTCTAATAGAGAAAGTCGATAGCTTTTAGTCTCTAGATATAGTATTTCAAAGTTTTCATTAAATCTGTGATTTTCATCATTAAAATGTTATGCGTAATTTGAATCTAGTTTTTTATTTTCAAAAGATTTCTTATGCTCCTTGATTCTTTTCTCAGACGTACGTCCTGTTTGACCAATGTAAATCTTACAATTAAGGAAATAAAACACTTGGTGTTGGTTTCACAATTTTATTTGGATCTAGATGTTAACGGTACAGAAAGAAATTGAATTTCTGCGTTCGCGGTTGGTTAATTTAGGAAAGATTATAGAGTGTATGTTGGGAGCAAATGTGGACGGCGGGGACGGCGGAAAAGAAGCAGTTAGAAGTGTTTGATATGTGGTGTTATAGGCAGTTGTTGAATATACCGTAAGGAGAGATAGATTAGCAGAACATTTCTTAAGACACGAAGGATTAGTTAGAGACATAACAGGCGGGCTGAAAAGTTCGTAGGCTGGCCCATAGATAGCGCTACTAGTATCAAATCTATATGATTTTTTGTTAGTCCCAACCTTCAAAAGACACGTGTACAAATTTGTAAGCTGTTGCACTATTAGTATCTGGGTTATACCATTTTTAGTGAAAGAACTTTTGTTAATTTGAAAAAATGGATGAAAAGGAATTTTGTGTGTTAATAAAGGATTGCTTTTTGGCGAAAAAATACTAAATACTGTTGAAACCAAGGCTTGACTTGATAAACATTATTCGAACTTTGCACCACAAAAATCAACCGTATAGAAGTGGTTTGCTAAATTTAAACGAGGCGAAATGAGCACCGAGGACGATGCACGCAGTGGACGCCCCAAAGAGGCTGTTACCAATGAAAACATCAAAAAAGTCCACAAAAAATTTTTGATAACCATAAAGTGAAGTTGATTGAGATAGCTGAGACCCTAAAGATATCAAAGGAACGTGTTAGTCATATCGTGAATGAATATTTAGATATGCGAAATCTCTGTACAAAGTGGGTGCCGCGCGAGCTCACAATCGACTAAAAACAACAACGGATCGATGATTCTAATCAGTGTTGGAGTTGTTCAATCGTAATAAATCCGAATTTTTGGCTTGATATCTGACGATGTATGAAATATGGATCCATCATTTCACACCGGAGTCCAATCGACAGTCAGCCGAGGGGACTGCACGTAATGAACCGATTCCAAAGCATGGAAGGATGCAAAAGTTTGCCAGCCGACTTTGGTTATGGCATAGAAAACTGAATTCTGGGATGCTCATGGTATAACATTCATTGACTATCTTAAAAAGGGAAAAAACCATAAATCGCGACTATTACGTAGCGTTATTGAAGCGTTTAAAAGACGAAATCGCGAAAAAGCGGCCTCATTGGAAGAAAAAGAAAGTGCTGTTTCATCAAGACAATACACCGTGCCACAAATCAATGAAATCGATGGCAAAATTTCATGAATTGGGCTTCGAATTACTTCTACATCCACCGTGTTCTCTAGATCTGACTTTTTTCTATTCTTAGACCTCAAGAGGATGCTCGCTGGTCAGAAATTTCGCGCCTGAACTGAACTGAAGCCTATTTTGAGGCTAAAGACAAATCGTATAAAAATGGCATCGAAAAATTGTATGACCACTATAATCGTTAATCGTTGTATCTCCCTCGAAGGGAACTATATTGAATTTTCACCCCAGCTGTTATTAGAAGCAAAAATAAGTTGACGATAAAATTATAAAAAGTGTTTTAGAAGAGTATTTCTTGTCTTGTATAATATAACATGTTAATGGTTTAATAGAGGTTTCCTAGTAACTTTATCCATTGGGAGTTTTTTTTAATTGGCCTCCCTGCCTTCATACTTGGAGTAACAAATGATTTTTGGCCTCTGTTCGTTTGAACTGATTTAGCCTTTGGGTCGATGGCTTTTTTCCTTGATCTCTTTCGCAGTTCGCCACGTCGACGTCCTTTCGTTATTCTCTAGTGAAAATAAAGTGTCGACAGTTTTCCGGCGTCGTAGCGAAGGGTTGCGGTGTAAATCAGCCGAACGCAGTATATTGGGGGAAGTCCCGAGGTTGCCTTAAGTACGGCGCTTCTCTCGTCGAGAGAAATAAAGGTGTATGGTGAATTACGAGCTCCATCTTTCTAACGCCTGCTCCGGATATTATCGCTCGTTTGTCTTTTGCGCGGGCAATATCGCAACCGTCTAAGCCAGTGATTGTGCGACGGCATCGAAATTCTAAACTCGGCCCATTTGTCATTTCAAACGAACTACCCTGTTCGTTCATTTCCACCTCTTCCCCCCCCACCCCGACTGTATTTCGCAAGATATATCATCTAAAATGTATCGCGAACTTATGTTCCCCAAGAAGTTTCTTCTTTAATTTTTTGAAATATTTGGGCTAGCCTGCCAACAGTATTACCAACTCCAAAACGAAAACAGATTTCATGATTTTAGAAGTTGAAATCCGAAAGGAACATTTATTTACATAAATTATAGATGTATCTACGTGTAAGATACTACTGAGATACGTATATGGTGTATATACAATTATTGAAAATACTTCCGTATGAATCTGGTTAGAAGGAAATTAGCACTTCAAGAAGATTGCGTAAAGACCAATAAAAGATGATGCAAATATTAGAGCGAAAAAGTAATTGAAACAATTAATTCGAGTTCCATGGAATGGTGGGAACATGGTTCAAATAGAACCTATACTTGAATGGGAATATATATGTACTACTGACGACTATTTTTAATCTAAACAGGTTGAAGATGACCCGACTAAAATGATATATCTGAATATGGTGAATACCTGGTTAGGCATGCCTTGCGTGCCCAAACAGGATGATGTTACAAGGCATGTAACTCAATTGAATGCTGAGGAATGTCCTTTACTACCATATTGTATGTTTTTTTCTTAATTGAAAGACTCTGACCGACCCAATATTGATGACTTTAGATAGATCATCATGTGAGGGATAAGGGATATGGGTATCCTTAGTTTTGGTGGGAATGAGATGTAAAATTTGTGTCTACCCTCTCACAAGCGACCACATTACAGAAGCACATCATGAGTTCCACTTTCGTAGTATCTGCAGGGCAGTTAAATCTTCATTACTGCTTTTTATTATATTCATTATCGGACTGACCGGTTAAGAAGCATAGGTTCAGGAACTAAGGTAGCACCTGTTTTTGATCCAGAATTCGAGTATATCCAAGATATAATATCACTTAGGAGACATGACTAACATACGGGCTGAAAAGTCCCGGGCCTAACAAAGGAAACACGTTTCTTTTTGTTCAAAATTGGCTTTATTCGTCAACGTAATCTCCATCAAGAGTAACACAATCATTCCAGCGCTGCTCTTAACATTTCAATATCACGTTTGTAGAACAATTTATCTTTTGGCTCAAAATGGGCCTCAGCTTCAGCTTCAGCGATAACCTCTTCATTCGAGCGAAGCATTCTTTTGAAGTCTGCGAACAGCCAGTAGTCGCTGGTAGTAGTCTCCAAATCTGGAGAATACAGTGGATGTGGGAGCAATTTGAAGTTCAATTCATGTGGTTTTGCCATTGTTTTGATGACAAATGACTTGTGACACGGTGCGTTGTCTTGATGAAAGAAAGTGCTTTTCTTTGCCATATGCGGTCGTTTCTTTGCAATTTCAATTTTGGGACCTTGAAACGCCCCAATAACGCTAATAACGCTATAGTTGATGGTATTTCCTTTCTCAAGATAGTCGATGAATCTTACATTAACTGAAAAAGAGGTGAATACAATAAAACTAGCGCCATCTATGTGTTAGGTCCGGGACTTTTCAGCCCATGTGCTACACGGAAGAACTGTTAGAGCATCTTGAAGATACTGACGCTAGAATTCTTTAATGGTTTCGGCACCGCATAAGTTCAAATTCCATTCACTTTCTCTTTACAGGTCAATCTCAGTATTTTTATTCTAAATATTTAAATCAGATTTTCTTGAATGCATGAAAATCTTACATGTTTGTTTTTATCTCAGAAAGGTTAAATCATTTTTCGAGGACGCGATAGGTTTTTTAAAACAACTAAGTATCGCTGTTAAAATAATATATTAATAAAGCTCATCTTGAATTCCATGAACAAAATCGTCTTTGGCCACTTTCTACTCGGTGATTGATTACAACCACGTATATTTAATGGCAATCAATTTTTTCCGGAGGTTTATCGTTTCCCTTTCGCGGTTCTTTGGCTGCGCATTGGCATAAATATGTCAAGAAACTGTATATGATTTATTAGGTTATTTGGGCCAGTGTATGAAGAAGACGAAGTGGTAGTTGTAAAAACAGATGACGTAGGTGCCGCATGTTTGTATGTATGTATGTTATCGCTTAACAATGAAGCAAAAAATATATCATGAAAATAGACAGTTTTCTAAGGGGAAAATTGATTAGGTTGAGGGATCAGTGAACTGAATTGAACTGTGTTCGTGACGCTTATAGAGATGCTACTTTTTATTAAATTGCATTAACCTATGCAAGTCTAAATCAGTAATTGTTAAAAACTGGTTTGGACTAGAGATCAGGATACGTAAAAAAGAATCAACGTAAAATGCGAACCCATCTAAATCATACAAAAAAGGTTTTAACTGAAGCTAATGTTTAATATTATGTGTGTAAAGATCGCTTCCTCGCTTTTCAACTGTCAGATTCCTTATGAATATTATATTGTACCGGCTTATATTGTTATCAATTTTAAACGGTCTTTTAACCTGTGAGCCCCATACAAATAAATGTATATCTCTCTCGTAAAAGTATTTTGCAAAATGCAGAGAGAGTTGACTGTGCAACTTTGATTAAATATTATAACGAATGAAACAAAAGATAAAACATTTTAACATCAACGAATTCGTACTATATGTACCATACTTTTTTCTCTAAATTAAGATTCGCTATCAATCAATCCTCACATTAACGTTTCATTAAAGGAAATTAAAATACTGAAATCTATAAAACGGAAATGTATTAAGGAAAATCTTATAATTTTAAATGCTGATAAAGGCAATACTCTTGTTGTTTTAAATAAAATAGATTATACAAACAAATTCAATAACTTGATGGAAAGTAACACATATACTGAAGTTAAGACTGACCCCACTTCTAAATATCAATTATAATTATCAACAACTGCAAAAATAACGTACCTAAAAAGAAACTTTTTTGTGTTTCATTCCCACAAGCTACTTATGCTGGTGGGCGGGCAATTCCTCTGATCTACACTGTAGTGCAAAGCTGGAGGTAGGGCGTAAAGCCCTCTTCAGCCTGCTTGCAGGAATCGTGGGAATGGGTGGGTGGTGTGGTTAAGGAGAGAAAGATGAGACGGACGAAATCAAGACAGAAGAGAAGTGAAAGATTACGTGTGAAATATTTCTGCCCCAGCATTTGCCTAAATGATCCAAGGAAACCACAGAAAACTTGGACCAGAGCAGCCGGATCCGGATTCGAACCGGTGACCTCCCGAATACTAAGCAATGATCTGGAGCACTAGACCATGTCAATCGGGATTCTATTTGGAAATATAAAATAATGAACCCGGTGGCATCACGTTTTTATGGATTACCAAAACCGACTAGTAGTATCATATATAAACGTTCTGGTTTACAAAATTTGTAGATTTGCTAATACCTTTTCATTAAATAAACGTAATTATAAAAAACTCTTTCGACTTTGTTTCTTTGATAAAACAAAAACCCTAAAGATTGCTAATAACTCTATTCTAGCTTCCTTTAACGTAAAAAGTTTGTTTACCTCGGTTCCTACAAACGAGCTGTTAATAATATTATCAAATTTAGTTAATAAGTCAAATTTAACAGATACCTGCTGACAAGAAGGAATTTCTGGAAATAATAAAAATTTGTATATCCCAAGCTTATTTCGAACATGATGGTGAATATTTTATTAAACGAGAAGAACTCCCCGTGGGGTCTCAGTTATCTTCAGTACTTTCCGATATTTTCATAGGCTATTTGGAATGTTATTTGTTCGGCAATATTAAATTTTCTCGGTATACTAAATGAATTGACTTTCGGTGTAGATATGTTGATGACATTTTTTGTGTCTGGATACCTATATAAATTGTGGTCTAGTGCTCTAGATTATTGCTTAGCATTTGGGAGGTCACCGGTTCGAATTGGGGTCCGGCTGTTCTGGTTCAAGTTTTCTGTGGTTTCCTTGGATCGCTTATGCAACTGCTGGGACAGTCATATTCCACAGATAACCTTTCACATCTCTTCTGCGTTCATTTCGTCCGTCTCATCTTTCTCTCCCTGACCACACCACCCACCCATTCCTACGATGATGATGACTTTAAGCCCTACCCTCCCGTAGGTCGGAGGGACTGTCCGCCCACCAACACGAGTAGCTGGTGAGAATGAAACATAAATAAAATAAGGTTAGTATAATTAGTACTCTAAATTATGGCTATTTAGCCGAAGCAATTGTAGAGTAATTTTTGAATATATTTGTTGAACTAAAATTGTGTTTTGAGTTCCTCAATTATTAAGATTCGCCTATTCCGACGTTGCATGTAGTTTCGAAAAGGTTTTTATTTTTTCAGCATCCATAAACTTGTAATAAAAAAACGCGTTGACTCGCTAAAGTTTTGGCGGTTGAACTTGTGGGGAGCCGCTAGGTCTCTCGCCCGTATAATATTCCCTGCCCAATTTCTGCTGTTCCCCTGTCTACAATCGACAACCACATCGTCGTCGGTCGGTCGTCGGACCATTGTCGGCAATAAACACATTTTTATATGCAACGTGACGCGTTGCTGTCAAGCGGTAACAAGTAGGCGGTTCGAATGGCCCCGTAGACGCGTAAATCACCGCCGCCGTGGACATTGCACACTCGGGGTTAATATCCTGACTGATTTATTACCAGCAGAAACAATGGCTACGGCGTGGCACTCCACGTAGAGCTGTCCTGGTCGGTCGGGCGGGCTCTACAACAACAGTTCTCCATGCACTCTTTGCTCCTCTGTTCTCTCCATGAAGACATACACACACGGTTGTCTGACAATAAACGACCACCGCGGCAGCTTTTAAGTTTAAAGCCAACCAGGTACATAATTTCCAACTGTACAAACAACGAATGTATGCCAGGCCGAAATAGCGCAAGTTTTAGTGTTTTTACGTTCGCAGAACTTCCCGTATAACAACGACACTAACGTGTTAAACATTCTACATTCGCTAATACAACATGCTTCTACAGCATGACAGACAAATACCATTTTCGAAACAATGGGTTTATTAGAAACAAAAGATTTAATATCGGCAAACTGTGAAAATAACATGAATCAATTCAATTTTCTGATTGTCCGATTCGTTACTCCATGGTAAATGAAAGACTCTGAGAAGTTCACTGTACCTTCTGATCACTTAAGCCTTGCATGGGCATGGCCCAGTCAGCTCCTTTGGTGACATCAATAAGAAAGTCAATGCAAAGGTACTCTGTAGATTTCAAACTTAGACTTAACCCATCAATCACTCATGGGTGCCCTAGTTTCAGTTAAAGATAATTAATTTAATTATTATTAAAAATTGAATTGAAGTCCTCTTCTAGCAGATATTTTCATGTCTAAATTAGAAGAAGTAATAGTGGACAATACATCCACTAAAAAATATATCCACTTCTGGTATCGTTATGTGCATGACATAATAGCTTGTTTCATTGGTACGCAAAGACAATTAGATTTCTTTCTAAATTTTTTTAAATAGTATTCATGTTGATATAAATTTTACAGTAGAAAAAGAATCCAATCGTAGTATAAATTTTTTAGATTTGACTATTTCACGTGACAGTAAAAATTTATTAAGTTTTAATATTTTTAGAAAATCCACATTTACAGATGTTACAATTTCAAATTCCTCTTTTAGCCCCTCCTCTCATAAATTAACCGCATTTAAGTCAATGATACACCGTGCCTTAATGTTACCTTTAAATAAGGAAATCAGCACCATAAAAACTATTGCCATTAATAATGGCTATTCAGAAAGAACTATTACCAGTATTATTAATAAAAAGAAATTTAAAATAGTTTGTAGTAATATCTATCCTTTCATAAAGACTGACAATTACAAATATGTTTCATTAACATACTACGGTAGTACTACTGAGAATATTGCTAAGATTTTATCCAAATATAATTTAAAAGTTAGTTTTAAGACACAAAGTAAATTAAGAAACATTTTATTCAATTGCAAAGACAAAATTGATAAATTTCAGAAAGGTGGAGTATATAAATTATGTTGCCCAGAATGTACTGCATCTTATATTGGCCAAACTGGTTGCTCTTTTGAAATTAGGTTTAACGAGTATTTAAGATCTTTTAAATTGAAAAAGGTAGATTCAACGTTTTCTAATCATATTTTTACTTGTAGTAATAAATTTCCGGACTTAGATAATCTAAATATAATTCATGTTGCCAATAAAATTTTTAAACATGATGTACTTGAATCGTTAGAAATTTACAAAGCTGCAAAAATTACTAGCAATAACCTGTTTAGTCTCCAAATTATCGTTTAAGTAAATCATGAATTCGTCACCGTTCATGTTAGTTGTCATGCGAATTCTAATGCTGTCGAGATGGTCTGTTTTATGTCTTCAGGAGATAAGCGCGTGAGAACGGTAAGGGCTCTTGAGGACATAGAAACGAACGTTGAAAATAACAGATAAAATAGAACCACCGAACGGACCACTTGATAGCAAAACATAATCGTAGTATTAATATTTCATTTCTTTAAATTTTATAAGTAAATATAAGTTTTGCTTTTGTATAATAATTACTGATAGTGAAAGTGAAGATTTTTTAATTAATGCAAATAAATATAGTTAAACAAACAAAATATCGTTTTCCTCAATATCTGAGGTGGTCCTTCGAAGCAAGATTTAACACGAACACGTTAGCAAGCCCCTTCATAACCTATTAAATGATCAACAAGATTTGTATAAGTCTCTTCTATTTAACGTTTATACCTTCTTACCTGTTTATAACTTTATATAGTCCCCTTGGTTCTGTTTTGTCATTCTGTAGAATCACTTGACAGTGGTACGTGCTGTACCGAAACTATAGTTGTGTTTTTAAATAATAAATTGTGTGATAGATACAAAGTAGTTTTATTCCTGTATATCGTCTTAATTAATATTACTGCTTTATGGGTTTGATATCAGAGTAGAGCGAGCAAGGTTGCACTTTAGGAGCCGTTGATTTCCAGCCGCTAATGAAATTTTTGTCTTTTGTCATTCGTCATTTGGTATAGACGGAATAACGCTCATCTGTGTCGCAAATGCACGAACGTCAGAAGGGGCACCGACGGCGACGAGAACGACAAAATGGACCACCCCTTCCTGCCATCAACGACGTCGTTTTACGTATATTCCTCGTAGTGATTGATGACAGACGAAACGTCGGACAGACAGACGACTGGGCGGTTCAGCAACGATATACTCCGGGCATGCATCATGTGAATGCCACGTACTTTGAAAATTAATTACTGCAATAACGCCACAGTGCCGTAATCGGATAACGAGGAACGGATATAATTGATGTGTACGTTCGTCACAAGACTTATGAGGGGTGGAGAAGGTGGTGCAATGAATCGGAGAAGGGGGAGGTACGCAGTCTTTGTTGCAGACGAATGATTAGAATGGAGATCGATGGATGAGAGCACAACGCTGACTAAAACGTGTTGGTTTAATATTCAACGCTTTTTAGTTGAAGTTGACAAATTGTGATCTTGACTGCAATTCTGTGTTAAAAAGTTCTTTTTCTTAGAAAAGTCCAGGGTATGTTTCGTGGATTTCTAAACTAATGTTCAGCTATAACCCTCAACTGTCGCATATAACAGGTGGGCTGAAAAGTTCGCAGGCTAGCATAGAAAAAAATATGTTTTTTGATAGAATTTGATTTTGTTATTCAATATAGTTCCCTTCGACGGCGATACAACGATTATAGCGGTCATACAATTTTTCGATACCATTTTTATAATACGATTTGTCTATAGCCGCAAAACAGGCTTCAGTTTCTGCGATGACGATTACCACTTCATCGGCGCGAAATTTCTGTCCAGCGAGCATCCTCTTGAGGTCTGAGAACAGAAGAAAGTCGCTGGGGGCCAGATCTGGAAAGTACGGTGGATGCGGAAGCAATTCGAAGCCCAATTCATGGAATTTTGCCATCGATATCATTGATTTGTGACACGGTGCATTGTATTGATGAAACAGCACTTTCTTTTTTTTCAAATAAGGCCGCTTTTCCGCCATTTTGTCTTTTGAACGCTTCAATAACGCTACGTAATAGTCGCTGTTTATGGTTTTTCCCCTTTTTAAGATAGTCAATGCTCATGGTATAATGTTACCATGAGCATCCTGGAATGCTGATGCCATAACCTTGCCAGTCGACTTTTGCATCTTTCCACGCTTTGGAGTCAGTTCATCACGTGCAGTCCACTCAACTCGACTGACTGTCGATTGGACTCCGGTGTGAAATGATGGAGCCATGTTTCATCCATCGTCGCATATCGCCGCAAAAATTCGGATTTATTACGATTGAATAGCTCCCAGCTCCAAACACTCCTTAGAATCATCGATTCCGTTGTTGTTTTTGGTCGATTGTGAGCTCGCGCGGCACCCACTTTGTACAGAGCTTTCGCATATCTAAATATTCATTCACCATATGACCATGACCAACACGTTCCTTTAGGGTCGGATCTCAGCTATCTCAATCAACTTCACTTTCCGGTTATCAAAAATTATTTTGTGGACTTTTTTGATGTTTTCGTCGGTAACAGCCTCTTTGGGGCGTCCACTGCGTGCATCGTCCTCGGTGCTCATTTCGCCTCGTTTAAATTTAGCAAACCACTTTTCTACGGTTGATTTTCCTGGTGCAAACTTCGGATAATGTTTATCAAGCCAATCCTTGGTTTCAACAGTATTTAGTATTTTTTTCGCCAAAAAGCAATCCTAACACACAAAATTCCTTTTCATCCATTTTTTCAAAGTAACAAAAGTTCTTTCACTAAAAATGCTATAACTCAGATACTAATAGTGCAACAGCTGTCAAATTTATACACGCGTCTTTTGAAGGTTAGGGCTAACTAAAACTCATATGGATTTGTTATACTGGTAGCGCAATCTGTGGGTCATCCAACGAACTTTTCAGTCCGCCTGTTAGATGACTTCTAATTAATCAATTTGCTCTTCTTGTATGATTTTAATCAAAACAATTACTACTCGAGAAGACGACGTAAAGCTGGTGTTTAAAAAACTTCAGATTTATTGTCATTCCCTAATCATGTTCTTCTCTTTTTGTAGCTTTTGTCTCCAAGTACGATCTTTAGAAATGAAAGATTATTTAGTTCTCAATTTCCAATAAATATTACCGATTGGATTTTATTCACATTTACGATGGTTACTGTTTTATCCACTTTCATTGCCGTTTTAGATATTAAATAATGGAATTCTTAAATCGAAACACTTTGTTGTCTGTCAGTCATCTCGCTGAGTTTTCAAAATTTGTAGGGTACTTCCCGTTGACCTTCAGTCGTGAAATTTTCCACGAAAGAATATTCCATAGCAAGGTTTAAGTCCGAAAATCATCAATTATATGTGGAACTGCAATCGACACGCAGAGGTTGTTGAAAATCCACTGATTTTAAAAAATTTCTACTACTATGGAAAGAAATGGATCCTGTAAATGTTATCAATTCTAATGATTTACTTGATGTTGGCATTTGTAAAATCTCCTTTTATTTGATGATTCTTGAGAGTTACTAATCCAAAAATCCTTCAATTGCTAGTAAATTTTCATACATTTGGTCTTTCAGGAATCATTCTCCTACGACACATGATTTATGCGAGCAATTTTGTCGTTATTTCAACACCTTTACAATAAAAGGTAAGATAAGATCTGAATATAATTCTTACCCGTTCCGTGAAAACGTCACGGGTAGTAAATTTCGCCAAAAGTCAACGACTCTGTTTTTGTATTTAATTAAAGTTTCATTTATTCGCGAGTTATTGTTGCCGTTGATGTGTCTTGGTCTCGGTAGCTCGTTTGGATTACCGTGTGGAAGAACACGACCGTCGAGCAGCTTCTTCAGGCCGTTATCTGCCGTAAACGATGGCATAGCTTTTCTCCTTTAAAGAGACTGGAAAAGATAAAAGACGTTGTTTAGCGACGCAACCTTTCAGGATGTTTAATGAGTGATGTACCGAGGATTTATGAACCGGCCAGATCGGTAATTGTAATTGGATATGGACGCTGATGGTTATCGCTCGTCGGGTGGAATGCGAAGCTGATGCCTGTCCTCCAACGACCAACATGTTGCTCGCTACCATTTTTATTTCGTTTAAAAATTATTAGAGGCAGCATTCGATGTCATGCTACGATGTTGTCGGTCCACTTTAACGCTTATAAACATGACCTTAACGAGCAGATTACAGAAATAGGCGATCCCTAAATAATATATATATAATTTAATTCAAGTCGTGATTATCTTTTGTTGCAACAAACATAACACTTCAATAACAATTTAATAACGATATTTATAAAAATGTTTAGTTTGAGGGGGTTTCTGTAAAACCCAATTAAACACTAAATAACGATAACGCAACAATCAACATATATTTACACAATTAACAACAACAATAAAAATAGAATGAACATGAAGGCAGCGAAGTAAGATAAGAACTCATTCCTCTCAGAGGGAAAAAAAGAATGAATCGAAACTGTGAGGTAAGAGAGAGTGTAGTAGATAAGAGTAGGGTGCCAATAGAGATGTACGAAAGCATGTAAAATTTTGAGACCAGAAACATGATGAAATAGAGCAACGACCCAAACCTATCGTAAAATTGTAATTAGGGAGGAAAGCGAAGGACAGACGTCATGCGGTTGGTACGCGAAGTTGAAACGTTAGCCGGGATTATAGAAAGGTACAGTATAAAATTTATTGGCACAGATGGACAGAATACAAAAAATATTTACATATATACACAAAAAAATATAATACAAAAGAATATTTATACATAGAATGTTATTGTTGTCGCCGTGGTTTGACGAACTTATTGCGATGTTTTACTCACGAAAATTGTTCTAATAAATGACTCCACTCGATCGTTTATATATGATACTTATTAATAACTTAACTTACAAACAAACACCTTAACTAAAACTTTACAAAGAAAAGGGGTGGACTGTATATATGAAGAAAAAAGATAGCGCGGAAACCAAATCGACTGGTTCAATCAAGGATCAAATTGCAACTCCCTGTTTATCGTAAAATATTAGCATCAATTGTCGCATTTGTTGCATTTGCTCGCAGGTGGCACCCATGGCTTTAGATGTGTCCCCCCCCCCCCTTGTAAGCATGCAATCAGGGCGGCAACAATCATTGCGGGATGTTTGCATCTCCTAGTTATCAGTCACCACCATATAATATGAAATAAACAAATTAGAACAAAAGAGTATTAAGCTGCAACAGTTATACTATACAGGGTGTGTCGACCGCCACAGATGAAACATTTTGATTCTTCCAAATGGATGAAACTACAAATGGATAAATATGTTGCAATGAAATACTTGTTATTGTTTCAACGTTTATTATAGAACCTCTGACATATGTTTCGACCTGACGGTCATTATCGAAGAGTATTACAAGTACTAAACTTAAAACTACATTCCAATCCTTAAATACTAATTACCTATGTGACATTAATGGGAAAACCTAAAATTATAATTCTGATAAAAGTAATGGAGTTGAATTGGTACAAAGTTCTGTTTGATTATTCATAAAAATAAATTTTTATGAATAGCTTTCTTTATTTCCAAATTTTCTAGTAAAGTTAAAATATGATTTTGATTTTCTATATGGATAATTTTTACATTAATAATATCTAAATTGTGATTTTTTTCCAGACAATGTTCTGTAAAATCTGTAGTTTGTTTTTTATTATTTATGCTATAAACATGTTCGTTGATTCTGATATAAACATGTTCGTTGATTCTGATAGCATAAATAATAAAAAACAAACTACAGGTTTTACAGAACATTGTCTGGAAAAAAATCACAATTTAGATATTATTAATGTAAAAATTATCCATATAGAAAATCAAAATCATATTTTAACTTTACTAGAAAATTTGGAAATAAAGAAAGCTATTCATAAAAATTTATTTTTATGAATAATCAAACAGAACTTTGTACCAATTCAACTCCATTACTTTTATCAGAATTATAATTTTAGGTTTTCCCATTAATGTCACATAGGTAATTAGTATTTAAGGATTGGAATGTAGTTTTAGTACTTGTAATACTGTTCGATAATGACCGTCAGGTCAAAACATATGTCAGAGGTTCTATAATAAACGTTGAAACAATAACAAGTATTTCATTGCAATTTATTTACAATGTTTCATCGAGATTGCACCACAAACAGTATTTCTATGGATAAATATGTGTCAAAATGGACAGGCCATAGTTTCTGTGAGTCCCCCAGGATCTTTTGGCGCAAATTTTCTCCAGGAATAAATAATATATACGTTTTAATTATAAATCAGAAGCACCTAAAAGATAATGCAGCAACCTAACGTGGATTAATGAGGTGTAACCAAGTCGAACATGGGGAACAGTATTAAATAACTGCATATTCCTCTTGTATGTACGTAGTTATTGAACTTTATTTACTGTTTTGAAGTTTCTTTCAGTTATCTTGGAAATTGATCTCACTTACGTAAACAATCCAAATATGTTTTCGGGATTTCACTTTTTTTTATGGTTGTGATTGCAAGACTATCCAAGTCAGGAGGACAGCAAAAGATAATTGAATTTTTGTCCATTTGAACTAACATATAATTCAAAACATTGTGATTCTCTCGCTCTTTATTGGGGGTGTAAATAAAATGTTTTTATCACATCAATCCATATCAGCATTGAAATGGTAGCAACTTTTTCAAAAGTAATAAACGGCGCAGGTTTGACATCGTTGGAGAATGTGCACGGGAAGGAAGATGGCGAAAAAACCCGTCTCTAATAACCGCAATTACGAGTCAGCGGGTCCACTTTTTCCACTTTCTTCGTGCATCAGCCGTCGTATCGCGTCGCGTCGCTGCGTACGGTAATAAATCTCCTCGCAAAGGCCATCCAATTAATTCGAATCATGCCTGGCAACTGTTCCCGACTCGGCGAGAGCCGCTGCCTCCTGATGATGTCCAAGAATAACTGCCGCCAAGTCGCGGCCGGCGGTGCACTTTGTGTCTTGATTGATTGATTGTCGACTGTCCAAGACGGTCAAGGCGGCCTCGCTGCCGTCGACGACGGTCTACTCTGTTTTAGTCGTTGTCATCTCGATCCGTTAGCGTGTGCTGCCTTGAATTTGAGACAAACCAACATTTGGTGCATAATCAAGCTATAAGAACTCCGAGTTTGTAGCTGCAGAACGTATCGCATCCTAGTTTGGAAGAATGGCCGACAACTGACGATCTCACCAAGTGGCCATAAAATATACCACATTAAAAAATATCCAAAGCATTAAGAAATGACGTCATGACTATTCTATAGATAAATAAAAAGAGATAACACCATTGATGTAGGAATAGAAAACTAGTTCAGAAAATTGGAGATGGCTGTCGTAATCGCTGATCTAGCTTCCGTTGACTTATTTTTGCACTTGAGGTTGATAAAGACGGGCACTAACTTCGATTTAATACGCTGTTTGATGAACCAAATATGTAATGATGTAGGCTTTCACGGCCGGGTTGCCGTGGTCTTGAAGGGTGAATTCCCGACGTTTCGTCCAAATCTGCGCTGGACATTTTCGAGGGCGTCAACGAAAATCGTAAGGATGTGAGGATCGATCCCGAGCTTCCATCCACCTCACATCGTTACGCTCTTCGTCGACGTCCTCGAGAATGTCCAGCGCAGATTTGGACGAAACGTCGGGAATTCACCATTCAAGACCACGGCAACCCAGCCCGGAAATCATTCTAGAATTCGAACCAAATATGGTTTCCACATTTTTTGAACTTTAGTAGGATCCTCTGATATAAATGCACCAATTTCGTTAAACCAGAAGTTGTTATGAAACATTTTTACAAATTCTAATTGAATGAAATAAAAACAAGTGGTTGTGTTTCACCAATTTATTAGTCTAATTTGACAAATTTGTTTCGGTAGTAACTATCATTATCAAGAGTGTAAAATTATGTACTAAAGTTTACAAAGATGTTTCACAAATTTATAAGTTATAATTGTCCCCTATATAGTAGGAGTGGGGAGTTCACTGAGTCCAATTCTGTTTGACTGTTAACTAGGTTAAGATTTTGGAATTTTACTTTTTTAATTTCGAGGTTTTCCAATAATGTGAGTTTTTTGCTTTTACTTACGTTGGAATGCAGAACTTTAACTTTATCAATGTCGATATTATGATTATTAATAGAGCAATGTTCGAAACATTCTGTTTTTCTGTCTTGCTACATACTCTTTTAGCAAGGTATTCAAAAAAAACAAACACTTGGAATGTTTCACTATTATTCATTATCAACTCTATACGTATTTCGCCTGCTTAAGGCATCTTCAGGAGTAAGAATACTACTTATTATACAATTATCACATTTAAATACAGACCAAAGACATAGGTGGAAGGGGATAATAACCTAATGGTTTATACTTTTTCTGCAATATTAAGGTTTAATAAAGGGTTAGGGCCAAAATCCAACTGATCATTGGTTAGTACTTTATTTTCTGCTAATCCTCTCTTTATTTCAACAATTTCATACCTGTCTAGGATGGGACCACCTTTTAGGTGACGTAAATGTTTTAAATTGTCTCTATGAATGGTACGATTATTTGAAATTAAGTGGCTTGAAAGTCCTGATGAATGTTTACTATACTTTGCGTAATTAACGTGTTCACGGAATCTAGTTGATATATCCCTCCTGGATTTTCCAATATAATCCATCCAGAAAATCCGAGCATCTTATCTCGTAAACACCAGTTTTATGGTAATTCTCTGTATCTATCTCTCCCACTTTGACCTACATAGGACCCTACTAAAATTAAAAAAATGTGGAAACCATATTTGTATCATCAAATAGTGTAAATGGATGTTAGAGCCCGTCCTTATCAACCTCAAGTGCAAAAATAAGTCAACGGAAGCTAGATCAGCGATTGCGACAGCTATCCAATTTTGGCTTAAATTAGAATCCAAAAAATAGTCCAGAAAAGTCAACCTCATCTGTGTTTTTCATTTAAATAACTGATTAGACATCTTTATTGTAGTAACGTCTAAAATTTTCAATATTACGTCGTCTCTTCTTTTTACTTCGCATGCCATCCTCGAAGTGGATGTCTGACAGTAATTTTCTCGTAAATCATGCTGTCTGTCAGGATACTAGTGTGACATCATTTTATTCTAAAAATACGGATTTGTGTTGTGCATTCTTTATGTTTGCTGACGTACTAGCCTAGTGCTCTCATGACTCTTTCAACATGTAAAGTTCTCGTGCTCGACAACTTTATATCGTATACACAACAAAAGGTAACTAAATTATAATCTTCGAAACGACGTTTTACTAATATCAGATAAAAATATCAAATGGAAATTAAAACACACAGTTTGAGTTACAAATATATAATAATTATATCGATTTTACAGAGTCTTCTTCATGTGGAAGATTTAATAAATTAAGTACAGTACATTGTTCTTATATACTATCTTAGATATAAATGGGAGTGGGGAATAAATATTAAGGAATCGTGAGACTTCTATTTGGTTAAATTTGGACAAATGGGATAAGCATACGTAGGGCAAACAGGTAGATCGTTCATGGTTAGAATAAAAACATATAACCAGCTTCAAAAACAACAAACCAAAATCAACGTATGCGGAACATATTTTACGTCAAAAACGTAATTGTAATGAAAACTTTAAAATTTTACATTTAGGACATAAAGGTTTGAAACTGGATATATTAGAGAGACTAGAAATCAACAAATTGCATAAAAAAGGAAAAGCACTGAACGACCAAAAAGAAGTGTGCAACTCACCACTCCTTAATATTTAATTCCCTCTCCCATTTAGATTTAATATAGTATATAGGAACAATGTATTGTACTTTGATCCACCGAGCGGCGTGGTCTAGTGCTTCTAGGTCGTTGCTTAGCATTCGTGAGGTCACAGATTTGAATCCAGGTCCTTCTGTTCTGGTCCAAGTTTTGTGTGGTTTCCTTTGGATCATTTAGGCAAATGCTGGGGAGTAATATTTCACAGATAATCTTTCACTCTTCTTCTGTCTTTATTTCGTCCGTCTCATCTTTCTATCCCTAACCACACCATCCACCCATTCCCACGATTCCTGCAAGGGGGCTGAAGAGGGCCTTACGCCCTATCCTCCGGATTTGTACTAGAGTGTAGGTCGGAGGGACTGCCCGCCCACCAGCACGAGTAACTGGTGGGAATGAAACACAAAAGAGTTTTAGTTAAAACAACGTCATAGTCGATTAAGTTTTGCAGAAAAAATGACCAGGTAATAAAACTACAATTTGCTTAGTTGACTATAACAATGAATTTCCCTTATAAACTGTAACGAAAGGCACAGGTAATAGAACGGAATATTTATATTGTATTATAGATTGCAGATTTTGTACCTATACCTAAATACCTGTTCGATAATATTGTTTACAGGAACGACTGTTACTATTCCAAATACAATTACATAAGTAGCTTCGTAAATAAATTGATAAGATGTAAACAGTAGGTATTGTCATTATACTCGAAAATCACCAGATATATTTTGATGCGGTTTCCACTGTTAAGAAATTACGATCCTGATGGTTGTAAGATACGTTGTGACATAAGCCTATAACATAGTAACATACTATTTACGAAGCTTATTTGAAGGTATGAGAATAAATGTAATTGAGAAAAAGTTTGTGGTTTTCGTGATTGTCTCCATCTGTTCGTGATTCAGTTACAAGGTGTAGTCTTTCAACGTGGTAGTGCCCATTGACGAATGGGCCGCTTTACGACCCTCGTAACGCCTTAGTGGTCATTTCGTGCGATCTGTAATGGCTCCAACGGCATAACCCTGCCGCATCCAACTATATGACGCTATAAAAATTTTCCGAAATATCATCGTAGCTCGGGTAACAGTGGCGCGGCAACATATAAAATAGGTATTAAAAGTCGGAGATGACTTCTTGGACAAGGATCATCTCCACCGACTTATCCTTACAATAAACACACGCCAAAAATAAAACTACTAGCGATACAACGTTAGCATCTAATACTTCAGTATATTTATTCTTATCGATAGATTAATGTTTCATTTCATTGCAAACTACTTTGGAATGGAGATATTGGAAACGTTGGTTTTCTTAATCTTGACGGCATCAGATGTCTTTTAAATGGCGATGTTTCTTTACACATCATCGCTTTACAAGATATTCTCAAGGTTCTCCATAATGGCTAAGGCTTTCACGGTCGGCGCTTTTAGTCGGTGAAGATTTCGGGCTGGTAGGCCGTGGTCCTGGCGATGTCTTCTTCGCTGACGTTTCGCTCACTGCTGTGGTGAGCATTTTCAGAGTTTAGTTTGCTTCCGAGGTCGTAGCTGTCTCGATCCAAACTGACCTCGAAGGCAAACTAAACTCTGAAGATGCTCACCACGGCAGTAAGCGAAAAGTCAGCGAAAAAGACATTGCCAGGACCACTGCCTATCTGATCAAGCCCGGAATCTTCACCGACTAAACAGAAAAACGTTGGTATCTCTTAAACATTGTCATCAATGTCAGGTATCCGACAGTTTCGAAAGATTTTATGATTTTAGATTACATTTTCATTCCAAAGTCCCAATGAAGTTTTTTATCTATCGAGGTTGTTGGTTTTCTGGGACCTGATCAAATAAGATAATGCCCACCCTTTGTCATCAGTTGTACGGAATATGCTCAGGGTTTATATGAAATAAGAGAGCACCAGCGTCTTTTAAATGTTATTACATCATCGCTTTACAAGATATTCTCAAGGTTCTCAATAAACAGAGAAACGTTGGTATCTACTAAACATTGTCATTAATGTCAGGACTCCGACAGTTTCGAAAGAGTTTATGATTTTAGATTACATTTTCATTCCAAAGTTCCAATGAAGTTGTTTATCTATCGAGGTTGTTGGTTTTCTGGGACCTGATCAAATAAGATAATGCCCACCCTTTGTCATCAGTTGTACGGAATATGCTCAGGGTTTATATGAAATAAGAGAGCACCAGCGTCTTTTAAATGTTATTACATCATCGCTTTACAAGATATTCTCAAGGTTCTCAATAAACAGAGAAACGTTGGTATCTACTAAACATTGTCATTAATGTCAGGACTCCGACAGTTTCGAAAGAGTTTATGATTTTAGATTACATTTTCATTCCAAAGTTCCAATGAAGTTGTTTATCTATCGAGGTTGTTGGTTTTCTGGGACCTGATCAAATAAGATAATGCCCACCCTTTGTCATCAGTTGTACGGAATATGCTCAGGGTTTATATGAAATAAGAGAGCACCAGCGTCTTTTAAATGTTATTACATCATCGCTTTACAAGATATTCTCAAGGTTCTCAATAAACAGAGAAACGTTGGTATCTACTAAACATTGTCATTAATGTCAGGACTCCGACAGTTTCGAAAGAGTTTATGATTTTAGATTACATTTTCATTCCAAAGTTCCAATGAAGTTGTTTATCTATCGAGGTTGTTGGTTTTCTGGGACCTGATCAAATAAGATAATGCCCACCCTTTGTCATCAGTTGTACGGAATATGCTCAGGGTTTATATGAAATAAGAGAGCACCAGCGTCTTTTAAATGTTATTACATCATCGCTTTACAAGATATTCTCAAGGTTCTCAATAAACAGAGAAACGTTGGTATCTACTAAACATTGTCATTAATGTCAGGACTCCGACAGTTTCGAAAGAGTTTATGATTTTAGATTACATTTTCATTCCAAAGTTCCAATGAAGTTGTTTATCTATCGAGGTCGTTGGTTTTCTGGGACCTGATCAAATAAGATAATGCCCACCCTTTGTCATCAGTTGTACGGAATATGCTCAGGGTTTATATGAAATAAGAGAGCACCAGCGTCTTTTAAATGTTATTACATCATCGCTTTACAAGATATTCTCAAGGTTCTCAATAAACAGAGAAACGTTGGTATCTACTAAACATTGTCATTAATGTCAGGACTCCGACAGTTTCGAAAGAGTTTATGATTTTAGATTACATTTTCATTCCAAAGTTCCAATGAAGTTGTTTATCTATCGAGGTTGTTGGTTTTCTGGGACCTGATCAAATAAGATAATGCCCACCCTTTGTCATCAGTTGTACGGAATATGCTCAGGGTTTATATGAAATAAGAGAGCACCAGCGTCTTTTAAATGTTATTACATCATCGCTTTACAAGATATTCTCAAGGTTCTCAATAAACAGAGAAACGTTGGTATCTACTAAACATTGTCATTAATGTCAGGACTCCGACAGTTTCGAAAGAGTTTATGATTTTAGATTACATTTTCATTCCAAAGTTCCAATGAAGTTGTTTATCTATCGAGGTCGTTGGTTTTCTGGGACCTGATCAAATAAGATAATGCCCACCCTTTGTCATCAGTTGTACGGAATATGCTCAGGGTTTATATGAAATAAGAGAGCACCAGCGTCTTTTAAATGTTATTACATCATCGCTTTACAAGATATTCTCAAGGTTCTCAATAAACAGAGAAACGTTGGTATCTACTAAACATTGTCATTAATGTCAGGACTCCGACAGTTTCGAAAGAATTTATGATTTTAGATAACATTTTCATTCCAAAGTTCCAATGAAGTTGTTTATCTATCGAGGTCGTTGGTTTTCTGGGACCTGATCAAATAAGATAATGCCCACCTTTTGTCATCAGTTGTACGGAATATGCTCTGGGTTTATATGAAATAAGAGAGCACCAGCGTCTTTTAAATGTTATTACATCATCGCTTTACAAGATATTCTCAAGGTTCTCAATAAACAGAGAAACGTTGGTATCTACTAAACATTGTCATTAATGTCAGGACTCCGACAGTTTCGAAAGAGTTTATGATTTTAGATTACATTTTCATTCCAAAGTTCCAATGAAGTTGTTTATCTATCGAGGTTGTTGGTTTTCTAGACCTGATCAAATAAGATCATGTCCACCTTTTGTCACCAGTTGTACGGAATATGCTCAGGGTTAATATGAAATAAAAGAGCGCCAACGTCTTTTAAATGTTATTACATCATCGCTTTACAAGATATTCTCAAGGTTCTCAATAAACAGAGAAACGTTGGTATCTACTAAACATTGTCATTAATGTCAGGACTCCGACAGTTTCGAAAGAGTTTATGATTTTAGATTACATTTTCATTCCAAAGTTCCAATGAAGTTGTTTATCTATCGAGGTTGTTGGTTTTTTAGACCTGATCAAATAAGATCATGTCCACCTTTTGTCACCAGTTGTACGGAATATGCTCTGGGTTTATATGAAATAAGAGAGCGCCAGCGTCTTTTAAATGTTATTACATCATCGCTTTACAAGATATTCTCAAGGTTCTCAATAAACAGAGAAACGTTGGTATCTACTAAACATTGTCATTAATGTCAGGACTCCGACAGTTTCGAAAGAGTTTATGATTTTAGATTACATTTTCATTCCAAAGTTCCAATGAAGTTGTTTATCTATCGAGGTTGTTGGTTTTCTGGACCTGATCAAATAAGATCATGTCCACCTTTTGTCACCAGTTGTACGGAATATGCTCAGGGTTAATATGAAATAAAAGAGCGCCAACGTCTTTTAAATGTTATTACATCATCGCTTTACAAGATATTCTCAAGGTTCTCAATAAACAGAGAAACGTTGGTATCTACTAAACATTGTCATTAATGTCAGGACTCCGACAGTTTCGAAAGAGTTTATGATTTTAGATTACATTTTCATTCCAAAGTTCCAATGAAGTTGTTTATCTATCGAGGTTGTTGGTTTTCTAGACCTGATCAAATAAGATCATGTCCACCTTTTGTCACCAGTTGTACGGAATATGCTCTGGGTTTATATGAAATAAGAGAGCGCCAGCGTCTTTTAAATGTTATTACATCATCGCTTTACGATATATTCTCAAGGTTCTCAATAAACAGAGAAACGTTGGTATCTACTAAACATTGTCATTAATGTCAGGACTCCGACAGTTTCGAAAGAGTTTATGATTTTAGATTACATTTTCATTCCAA
Source organism: Agrilus biguttatus (assembly GCA_963921985.1). Lineage (NCBI taxonomy): Eukaryota > Metazoa > Arthropoda > Insecta > Coleoptera > Buprestidae > Agrilus > Agrilus biguttatus. The sequence goes on along the minus strand of OY998126.1, from coordinate 7,541,704 downwards.
AGTTCCAATGAAGTTGTTTATCTATCGAGGTTGTTGGTTTTCTAGACCTGATCAAATAAGATCATGTCCACCTTTTGTCACCAGTTGTACGGAATATGCTCTGGGTTTATATGAAATAAGAGAGCGCCAGCGTCTTTTAAATGTTATTACATCATCGCTTTACAAGATATTCTCAAGGTTCTCAATAAACAGAGAAACGTTGGTATCTACTAAACATTGTCATTAATGTCAGGACTCCGACAGTTTCGAAAGATTTTATGATTTTAGATTACATTTTCATTCCAAAGTCCCAATGAAGTTGTTTATCTATCGAGGTCGTTGGTTTTCTGGGACCTGATCAAATAAGATAATGCCCACACTTTGTCATCAGTTGTACGGAATATGCTCAGGGTTAATATGAAATAAAAGAGCATCAGCGTCTTTTAAATGTTATTCATCATCGCTTTACGAGATATTCTCAAGGTTCTCAATAAACAGAAAAATGTTGGTATCTCCTAAACATTGTCATCAATGTCAGGACTCCGACAGTTTCGAATGAATTTATGATTTTAGATAACATTTTCATTCCAAAGTCCCAATGAAGTTGTTTATCTATCGAGGTCGTTGGTTTTCTGGGACCTGATCAAATTAGATAATGCCCACCTTTTGTCATCAGTTGTACGGAATATGCTCTGAATTATATGAAATAAGAGAGCGCCAGCGTCTTTTAAATGTTATTACATCATCGCTTTACAAGATATTCTCAAGGTTCTCAATAAACAGAGAAACGTTGGTATCTACTAAACATTATCATTAATGTCAGGACTCCGACAGTTTCGAAAGAGTTTATGATTTTAGATTACATTTTCATTCCAAAGTTCCAATGAAGTTTTTTATCTATCGAGGTTGTTGGTTTTCTGGACCTGATCAAATAAGATCATGTCCACCTTTTGTCACCAGTTGTACGGAATATGCTATGGGTTTATATGAAATAAGAGAGCGCCAGCGTCTTTTAAATGTTATTACATCATCGCTTTACAAGATATTCTCAAGGTTCTCAATAAACAGAGAAACGTTGGTATCTACTAAACATTGTCATTAATGTCAGGACTCCGACAGTTTCGAAAGAGTTTATGATTTTAGATTACATTTTCATTTCAAAGTTCCAATGAAGTTTTTTATCTATCGAGGTTGTTGGTTTTCTGGACCTGATCAAATAAGATCATGTCCACCTTTTGTCACCAGTTGTACGGAATATGCTTAGGGTTTATTTGAAATAGAAGAGTATCAGCGTTTTTAAATGTTATTTAGCAGATTCAGAATTTGAATTTTCTTTATGATTGAAGAATGGTAGTCGGAGGAATATACCATAGTCGGTTTTCTCGCCATCTAAAGCCCTTTGCGTTGTTGTTGATGCTGTGGCGGGTTTGATGCTGCCGTTTGGTTCGTGTCGTAACCGGAATGCCGGTGTTTATGGCGTTTACGGCGACCATAAAGTACGAAAGTCCGCTCGCGTGTACCAGTCGGGTTTAATCAGTAATCAGTATGTATCTTTATTTTATGGTCGGAATTTATACGTAGATAAGGAGCGGACTACCATAGAAAGTAGTCGCTAATCCGGGCCTCCCCGCCGTGCCGTGACGGACACCGCTCGTAAACATCTCTCGCACGACTTTTATTATGGAAAGCTTAATGGACTTAAATAACCGTAAATTTTCCCTATAGTCGTAATAACTTTGAGCTAATGCAAATTTGTTACTTTATGTCTCACGATAAACGGCGTAAATTCGGTCCGCTCCGGGCCATGATCTGTCCGATGCGCGATGAGATGTTCGAACCATTCAGTGGCGTGCCAAACATCCATAAACTGTACAGTCGTCTTCACTTTCGATTGCCCAAGTCTTCTTTTACATATACGAACATGATAAAATGACACCAGAACGGATTCTTTCTATTAAACGCATACTACGACTGTTGAAACTCTGGAACCATCAGATTTGCACTGTCAATATTTGTTTCCAAATACAATGGAAGTTTCAAGAACACTCTTCCGCCATATATGTAAAATTGAACCCATCATTTTCTTGCTTAGCGAAATTACATTCCGAACAAATGAAAAATGTACTTATAAACAGCCTGTATGGTCTTTCCTGTTCCTAAGATGCATTAGAATCTTCTACAATACCATCTTCTCAATTCTGAATATTCCACCACAATTTTATTTTATCACAGTTTTTATAAATGTCGTTTCCTTATCACAGTTCCTTTCCCTAAGCTTTTACGAAATATCAGTTACTATCTACCCTCTTATGGTCTTTGTAAATGTTTTAACTGTTCATATATAAATTTAAGAAAATCTTCAAAAGCACATATAAATCGGTCCAGGAAGCTGTAAGGATCGTTACATTCTATCTGAAGGCTATGAGCACTCGCCCTGTTTATAATAAGTATGTTGATTGTATCGGTTGCAAATCTTCAGCGAAGTACTATAAGTTCCCATGTGTTCCCACTGTTCCATTCACTTATGGACGTCCAACCACCACTCGCCGGATAAGGCGCCTCAAAGGCCGCCGCCGCCACGCATCGGTGCTCTTGCTGGCATGTCTGCGCGCCCCGCGATACCGATCTAACGTTACGTTCTTGCTTGGATTATTATATGCGAAGAGGAACTCGACTGTGGAGGGCAGATATGAATGTTCCAAGTCCATTTGCGATCCGACTAGTTGTCCTACCGACTTTACAACTGTGTTATTCCTTACACCAGAACCGAACAACAGAATCATGAGAATGGATCGATGCCGATATCGTATACGATACAAAAGAACGGGTTTGTACGATCTCCTCTTCGATACCGTGCGACTACGGAACTGATTTCTAACATGGATTATACAATAAGTGAAAAGCTTACGCCTTTTAAACCTGGATGCTTGTCACATATTCAAAATAAATCGTTTGTGAAAAAGGAATTTACACAAATACGTAGTTTTAAAACCTCCCTCTATATGAAGTGGTATTTTAATTGTATCAGTTTCACCACACGTTACGCATGCTTTAGACCCAAGTGTCGGTGGGATCGAAGATGCCACTAAAAATAAAGATCTACCTGCTACAAAATTGGGGTTTTAAAATTAAACATCCAATTTTGCCACCAAAGAAAAGGGTGCTCAACCTACCTGATAAGGTAGTGGTAAGGGTTGTGGTCCTTGTGTTACAAAAACGACAAACGCGTGTGAATTATTTCACTCAAAAGTTAGCGAATCTTTTTACACAGCCCATCCATCAATATATATATATATATATATATCGAAGTTCGATATTGTTTTGTTTTTATATTTTTCACATAATTATATATATATATATATATATATATATTTGTCGAGAAGTTAAAAGAGTTTCAAATTGACACTTATGTCAACATTCAAAGTTTAAAAACACCTTTCAAAATTATCATGGAATTATGTGAAAAATATAAAAACAAAACAATATCGAACTTCGATTATATAAAATGTGTATCATATTTACGTTGAAAAAATTGTTGACTGGTGTATGTATAAGTATGTATTTATAATGCCTTATTAATTACTGTTACATAAATTCCATTAAATATCAATAAAGTAATTTCGTTTCTCATTAGAATAATTTCTACCTATTAGGTGTTAGTGGCACAATCGGTTGTACCTTTTCAAAGACCCTTTTTGGTCAGTGGCAAGATCGGCTGTACCTTTTTTGATCAGGTGTACCTTCGGCTACGCCCCCAAGGGTAAACCAAGGGATATATGTTTAATCCATTCGTAATTGGATTTGATAAAATATGATTATCAATGTTTCACAAAGAGTACACCATTAATAGTTTAAGTTTAATATAATAATTGTTTGTTTTCCTTCAGGTCAAATTTGATTGCTTTCGGTTGATGCCCGTGAGATTGATTGCTAAACTAATAGATCATGCAGTTTCATTGCAACCAATCCCTTACATCCGACGTGACGTATATAGTTCCATTAATAATCTCTTTCGCGACTTTGCCTCCATAACTTCCATAGGTACGACGATGTGTCTGGCAAGGTTCCTTCGTCGAGAACACTGTCGTATAATTCACGGGGCCCCAAGTCAAGAAAGCTCTATATTGAAGCAGTAACTTTCCATCAGGTCGACAGCGAACGTCACCTAATCAGATTTACGGCCGTTTTGCTTGTGCGCTGCCAGTTTGCGTTTGGCTTGTTGCACACTGATGGAAGAACAGGGTGCGCGCGGATTGGCAAACAGCCCTTTTGCACTAAAAACGACCAGTACAGACGAGCCCTAAACAAGGCAAACGACAGCCAATTTCTTGACAGTTACTACTTACTAGCTACTATTCCTACTTATGTCGTATTCGTGTCGAAGTTTCGTTAAGAGTGAAAACACGAAAGTAAAGATCCTTTTACACATATCAGTAACTTATCCGTACTTTTTATGCACTGTTGTGTATCAGTACTGGCATATACTAAAACGTATCATACGTATATTTAAAAGCAGCGAATATTTTTTTTACTGATGCAACATGGACAACAAGGACATGATGTATAATCTGGTTGAAACGAAGCTGATGTTAAATTTTTAATTAAATTAAATATTTTTCACTGATATAATTTAGTGTCTCGAACTGTACTTGCGACTTGTGTTAGTTCAATCCTAATTAACATCTTCTTAGAAAAGATAATGGATATAACAACATAGAGGCAATTGCTGCCATCTAGTGGATTTTAGCTGCTACGAAAGATATCACAGAGGTATTTAAACTTATCCAGTTAAATCAACAACATAGCCTACATACGTGAATTCATGTAAAGCTTAACAATAATAATTATTATGCTTTTAATAATATTAATGGAATTTAAGCTCGGTTTTTTATGAAACATTTCTACTAGTAAAGTAAAAAATATTTAAGTGCGAATAATGTTTCAACAAGTTTTATTTAAACTCTACATATGTTTAATATTTATCTGTATACTCGTGAACAAGGCTTAACAAGCCGAAACATATGTAGAGTTTAAATAAAACTTGTTGAAACATTATTCGCATTTAAGTATTTTTTACTATTATTATGCTTTTGGTCAGAAATTTATCGAAACTGCCAGACACGGATCGCGATAAATTACAGTTTTTTGTTTTTATTTAGTTTTTAACCTCGAGGGGGGGAAATCTTCATAGACACTTCCGAAGGTGGGGGTCGTGTCGGATTCTTACCGACTAAAACCCCTAAAGGAGTGCAACCCGAAGATTTTTCATCCCTGGGGTAGTTTCATGCAGGGGTTGGGGGGGGGATTGGTTAGGGGAGTGTAGGAATTGTCTGGTGACCCATCTCGAATGTTGGATGGGTGCTCGCGCTAAAGAGCGAAACTAGAGTTTGAGCGGGGGTAACGGCTCAGTGTAGAAGGTGACAAGGCCTTCTGAAACGGTCGGTAGCTTTCGGGGCGAAAGAAATAAATTACTGACAAAGTCGAAATGTTCCGTAAAGAACAGTTAATATAATAACAACATAGAGGCAATTGCTGCCATCTAGTGGAAATTGGAAAGTGCAATTGCCTCTATCTTGATATTATATTAACTGTTCTTTACAGAACATTTCGACTTGGTCAGTAATTTATCGAGACTGCCCATGGCACTCTGATGAGCTTCTAAAAATAGCGAAATCGCGATCTTTATCTGGTAGTTTCGATAAATTTCTGACCAAAAGCATAATAATTTTGATAATGTATATTCTCGGCCTTCCTAAATACGTCTAGAATATTCTACCAACGATAAATAAAAAGGCAATAGTAACACCAAGAGGTTGTAGAATGTTCTAGAAGGAATGCTGAAAACTATAAAAGCGAGTGCACTGAGAGTCAGTTTGTTTACCTCGTGCCTTGACAAGTGACAGGCGCGACAGACAGGCGATAGTCATAGAGTGGCGACAGTGGAACGCGAGTATAAGTAGTGACGAAGAATACGGCGACGGGAGAAATAGATTTCCTAATGTGAAAAATTGTGTAGACTTGTGTTAATCAGAGCTGCAGTTAATTTAGTTTTAGTTTTTTATATCCTTTAGGAATTCTATTGTTTTGGTTCCTACTTTGTGACCAATCATAATGATTATAATAAATAAAACACAATTACTTTGCACTGGAACTAAATTTATTTTTAACTGGACATGTTTCAATTTTGTTCTATTTTATCTACCTAATTTCAAACACGTTATCTCTATACAAACGAGTTTTCATATGACGAAATGAAAAGTTTATAGATAATTAAAATATTCCTAGAATACTATTAGAAACAAAGCAGCATTTCAAGTTCACAATAAGAAAATTTGTAGTAAGTCCGTATATCTTATTATCTCGAATGGATTTTACATGTTCATGATACCTAACGTCGAAATTTCGCCCCGATTTTCCTATATATACTACAATCATTACATTTAATCCTACAAACACCAAATTTCTTGAAAATATCTTTATTATCTAACTTACTGTTTACCAACTTAAAAACCCTATTAGTAAACAATAAGTTAGATAATAAGGATATTTTCAAGAAATCTGGTGTTTATAGGATTAAGTATAATGAGAAAATTTGTAATTATGAAAATTGTATTTTCAGTGTGACTTTAGATCTGACAATTTCCCCTAACATTAATCGAGTTTACTTCCTTGTTTTATTAAACTGATAAATGAAATTGTTCTTACGTCACATGATGGATTGTTCATGTAATGATCGAAAATTTACTAGGGACTTGGTGGATTCATTAGGGTGTACGTCTTGTAAGAACACTAACGTAATGACGTCAGCGATAGCAGATATTATTTATAGGAACACTATACATAGATGTTTAGGTATATGAAAAAGTGCCACTATATAACAAAAGGGATCGCTATCCTAATTGAGATTTATGAACGGGAACAACGTAAATAACGAGTAACTAAATTACATAACGATCGTAAAAAGCGTTCGCATTCGAATTGAGGGCACCAGAAATCTAATAAGCGTGTGCCCACCGACAATGACGATCATAAAATTGGAGACAAATTATTTCCATTGGATAAAAACAGTTTATAATGACAAAGTTTGTTGAAACATTACAAATTCAAGTGAAGATATACTACAGTAAAATAACCCTTACTTAATGTTTTGTTTTTTGAACCTATGTAACCTATATAACCTATTAACCTTAATAAGAATTATGTAATATCGTCAAGCAACTAAAGAGATAAAAATAAGCAAGAAACCGATGCGTAATTCTTTCTTTTTATAAACTTTTACTACATAAAGAGAAGCATATTACATAATTTCGTTTGGTTAGCAATTTATAGAAAGTATCAAATGCATATATCAACCTACACTTTAGTAATAAAATTCAAACAAACAATATGTAAAGGTATTACAAAAAAATTAATAAGATTTCTTTTACAATGATTCGGCTTGTAAGGCCAATATCATGTTAGTCAACAATAAAATTTCAAATTTTGATAAACGTTGTAAATCAGGTGTCTATGAGATCCATTGTACGGACTGCCAGGCTGTCTATATATGACAGACTGGTAGATCCTTTAAAACTGGGCTTAAAGAACACAAAAAATCGCTTATAGATAGAAAATGTAATACTAGTTTCGCGCAACATTGTCTTGATAATAAGCATAATTTTAGTGAAGATAATTTTAAAATTTTACATAGTATAAATAAAAGTAAAAGACTAAACCTTTTAGAAAAATTAGAGATTTAAAAGGCATTTTTTCAAAATACAATTGTTACGAATGAGCTGTATGAAGGGCATAAGAGCCCTATATTTTTAGCGCGTTGTCAGAAATTGTAATCTCCCCCACTCATATTTGTAGTATATACATTTTATTTTTAGTTTAGTTTCTATTTATAACTCTTTGATAATGGCCTTACAAGCCGAAACATTGGAAGAGAAATCTTGTTAAATTTTTTGTAAAACCTTTACATATTGTTTGTTTGAATTTTATTATTAAAAATGTTTTACAATTTCCCAACCGCGTCTTCATTAAATACTACACCTTAGTGTCGGAGGGTAGGGCGTAAGGCCCTGATTACCCTTTTTTTAGGAATCATGGGAATGGGTGGGTGGTGTGGTTATGGAGAGAAAGATGATACGGACGAAATGAAGACATGATATAAGTGAAAGGTTATCTGTGGAATATTACTGCCTCAGTATGGGAATAATAATAAACATTGATCAAAATAATTAAAAGAAAAACTGACCAGTGCAGACGGACCCGTAATCGAATCAGTGACGTCTCGAATACTAAGCTATGACCCAAACCATTGGATCTCTTGATAAGGCCTTACCAAGTGGTATATAAATATAAATATGGAATCAACAGAAACAACTACTCCGAGGGCTAATACCCCGTACGGCGTACAGAAAGCCATATCCCACGATCGGTTCGACCTACCGGGTAAAAGCCTTTCTGCCAGCGCCCACTTGATGAGACCCGATATGTCGAAATTTGGGATATGGCTTTCCGTACGCTGTGCCTACTGTGTAGGACGCGTTCGAAATGTGAGATCTGTGATCCTTAAAATTTAGACGAAAAAGGATTTTAATGCCTTCTTTCTTTTTTGAACAAGTGGTATATGTTTGCCAAAGGGAATCGACAACTTAGTTTATGAATAAGTATAGTTACGTAGCAGTTTAAATCTCTAGGTGGCAATATCTTGATACATACATTTTTGTTGTTCTTTTAGCGTTTCTTGAGTTCATTGAGAATTTTGTACGGTTATAACGGCGTTGTGATTATTACAGTACAGTATCTGTTAAGTTTACGGTGTACCTAGTAAAAGATCTACCCGCCTTCTGGATCATGTTCTTCCTAGTTCATTTAGCTTTAAATACCAATTCAGTGAAACGTAGTTGCCGGTCTAGCGTACATCATTAGGAGACATGTTCACGTCTAGTCCACTGCCACCCAGGTCGTCTGCTAGCATAGATTTCATATAATACACGGTCGGTAATACTGTACGTTGCATTGAAAATTACAGGAAAACATGTCGGGAATAACAAGGTATGGGTACAGACGCACCGCAAGACGCATACTAAATTATCTGTTCTTTTGTGGTCGTGTGCATGTATTATTTATGTATCTATTCAACCGTACACGAACACTCGTTTACCAACATACATATATACACATCTAACTATACAGGGGGATCTACAGACAAGAACGTTTAAAATTTAATCCTGACGTGTCACCATTAAATATTAATAAGAAACCCATAATATGTACGTACATGCCACACGTACTGAAATTCCAAACCTATTAACGACTACTTGATGGAACATATTAAAAAAAAATCCTTTATATATGTAATGAACAGCCCTTAGTGTAATGTACTTTGGAATTGGTAAAAGTTGGAAGAAAACACGCACTTAGCCTGTTATAAACCCATCAAGTAGTAAATATAAATATAAATATGGAATCAACAGAAGTAACTACTCCGAGGGCTAATACCCCTGTCGGTATTGAATTACACTGTTGATTCCGATGGATTCTTAGACGAAGATAGAACATATTTAAAAAAAGAAGGAATTAAAATCCTTATTCGTCTAAATATTAAGATTAAAGATCTCACATTTTGAACGCGTCCTAACAAGTAGACACAACAAACCGAAAGCCATATCCCACGATCGGTTTCAACCTATCGGGTCTCATCAGGTGGGTGCTGACAGAAAGGCATTTACAGGCTATATGATGAATATAAATATAGAACCTGATGAGACCCGACCCGATAGGTCGAAACCGGTCGTGGGATATGGCTTTTCGTACCCTGTGCCTACTGTGTAGGACGTGTACGAAATGTTGGATCTGTGATCTTTGAAATTTAGACGAAAAAGGATTTTAATGCCTTCTTATTTTTAAATATGTTATATCTTCGTCTAAGTATCGACTAATATAATTTGGAACAATATTGAAATTTTATTTGCATAAACAGAAACAAAATATATTCAATAAAGAAGGAATTAAAATCAAGATCAAAGATCTCACATTTGGAACGCGTCCTACCAAGTAGGCACAACGAACCGAAAGCCATATCCTTCTTGAATATGTTATGTTAAAGAATCCATCGGAGTCAACAGTGTAATTGAATGCCGGTAGGGGTATTAGCCCTCGGAGTAGTTGTTTCTGTTGATTCCATATTTATATTTATATTTACTACTTGATGGGTTTATAACAGGCTAAGTGCGCGTTTTCTTCCAACTTTTACCAATTCCAAAGTACATTACACTAAGGGCTGTTCATTACCCGTATGGCTCTGTTATGGGGGCAAGGAGTCAGGTAAAGAGCCCTTCTGAACTGTATATGGGTGTTAGGAGAGGGGTTAATACCAGAGTAACGTGGTTTATTACGATTGAAACATTATCGAGTGGATCGAAGATGAGGATAAAGAAATGGATCAATTTATATTACATACTTACAGTAGTCAAACTGAAGATGATGTATTTTCTATCATATAGAGTTTATAAGAATAGAATTGTTACCCACAACATTTAAATTTTTTAGAATAAAATAAATCTATCCTGCTGGCATGTGTTCAGACAAACCTCGCAAGAGCTCTTCCTCAATAATTTTTAATCTTAAAATGCTGTTAATTAATATTCGAACTGATCTAATAGTAACGACGTTATCTAATTTTTATGTGCGAATTGTAAACGTTGTGGCTAATACACTTACTACTTACTTAAAAAAATAACCTCCAAATAAATCAAAGAGAATAATCGAAAAAGACAACAATTATGGATTGAAAATATGCATTGGTGGATGTTGTTTGGAAATATTACCTTTTGCTATTTAAAATAAAAGAAAGAAAAACACTTGGAGAGATTTCACTTATATTTATTAAAATTTTAATTAACTAATTTGTCCTATCGAAAATGGTTCAAGTTGTAATGATAATATTTGGAAAAAAATACCCTTTTATGGCAATGTAAGCACATGTATAGGAAATAAGTTAAAACAATTTAAAATCAAATCGGCATATTTGAAGAACTCAAACTTAAGCAAACTCCTTGTCAACAACAAATTAAATACGAAGCCAGATAATTCTGAGAAAAGTGGTGTATATGAAATAATCTGCTCTGACTGTTCAACAATATACATTGCAAAGTCCAAACGATCAATTGCCACCCGCAGTAATGAAAATATTTGTAACGCTATACACAATAATAATTGTTCTGGTCTCTCTTCTCATTTAATAGAAAATAACCATACTTGTAATAAAAATAATCTAAAACTATTACACCACATACAAGGAGGAAAAGTCTTAGATCGGTATGAAATCTTAGAAATCAAAAAAACCATTTTGTTAAATAGAGTAACAAACGACCAGTTAGAATTTGGTAACAACCCCCTCCTAGAACCAAAGTTTGTAACATCTAAAAGTTCTAGTATTTAAGTGACCAATATGTTCTTAACTTTAGTAATTAATCATACTCCTGATGATGCCCTAACAAGGCGAAATATGCATAGAGTTTTTGATAAAATAAATAAAAGACACACTTCTTTGAGTTTCAAAGTTTATTTGATAAATACCACGACTATAGTTTCACCACACAGTGGCTTCATCAGGTGGATGAAGAAATTATACAGATTTATTAACAATAGCAGCTTATATACTAGTTGTTGGGTAGGTAGAAATAAAAATGACATGTCATCAATAAAAGTAAAATGTTAAATTTGTTAGAATCGTTAGAAATAATCAACCATAACAAAGATAATATTTTATTAAATGATCAGTTAGAGGTTAGTAACTCCCCACTGTTAAATTTAAAACTTCCCACCCCTTGAATATTTCTACCTACCCAACAACTAGTATATAAGCCGCTATTGTTAATAAATCTGTATAATTTCTTCATCCACCTGATGAAGCCACTGTGTGGCGAAACTATAGTCGTGGTATTTATCAAATAAACTTTGAAACTCAAAAAAGTGTGTCTTTTATTTATTTTATTAATATGGAGTTTTTACACGTATCAGCCTCTACTATTCAAAATAGAGTTTTTGAATAAATATAAGTGAACCTCTCCAATTGTTTTTCTTTCTTTTATTTTGAAAAATGTTTCACCAAGAGTTTTCGGCTACCTTTTTAATTTTGCTGTTTATTTATCGATTTGGTCAATATTAATGTACCCACAAGATTAGTGGCAAATGTATTGTGGACTGTTTGAAATAATTTAAGTAGTTTATATTATATTACCCTGGTATATTTAGGAGTTTGTTTAAATATTTATGGCAGCAGGTAAATGTACATACGTGCACAAAGTACTAGAGGACCGTTACTCGAAAAGGAAACGCTAAAATGTCAGTGCCTGAACTGACTGCTAAAAACACGATCAGACCACCGCGTGGCTTAACTAATTAATTAATTTATTAGCCGTTTGTCGTTACCAGAATGCAGATTAGAACGTGTTTGGGCAATCACGTCGACAACGATAACGACAGTCGATTGTTTGACAATGAGGACGTCTACCCACAAATAAAGTTCCATCAACAATAACCATTACCATAAAATTAAACCTGGTAGCCATATTTCACGTAACACACCTATATAAGTAAATGCGTAGACAGACAATAGAAAACGGAAACTGTTTAAGAAAAAGAAAACGCATTTTGGTCATAAAAATGGAACAACCCGTATTTATTTAAAACAACCTGAAGTAAATCAATTAACAGGCGGGTTGAAAAGTTCGTATGCTGACCCATTGATGGCGCTACTAGTATCAAATCCATATGATTTTTAGTTAGCCCTAACCTTTAAAAGATGCGTGTATAAATTTGACAGCTGTTGCACTATTAGCATCTGAGTTATAACATTTTTAGTGAAAGATAATGTTACTTTGAAAAAAATGGATAAAAAGGAATTTCGTGTGTTAATAAAGCATTGCTTTTGGCGAAAAATATACTGTTGAAAGAAAGGCTTGACTTGATAAACATTATTCGGACTTTGCACCACGAAAACAGAAAAATCAACCGTAGAAAAGTGGTTTGCTAAATTTAAACTAGGCGAAATGAGCACCGAGAACGATGCACGCAGTGGACGCCCCAAAGAGGCTGTTACCGACGAAAACATCAAAAAAGTCCACAAAATAATTGTTATAATATTCATATATTATATATTCATTGAATATCTTAAAAAGAGGAAAGCCATAAATAGCGACTGTTATGTAGCGTTATTGGAACGTTTAAAAGACGAAATCGCGGAAAAGAGGCCTCATTTGAAGAAAAAGAAAGTACTGTTTCATCAAGACAATGCACCGTGTCACAAATCAATGAAATCGATTGCAAAATTCCATCAATTGGGCTTCGAATTGCTTCCGCATCCACCGTACTCTCCAGATCTGGGCCCCAGTGACTTTTTTCTGTTCTCAGACCTCAAGAGGATGCTCGCTGGACAGAAATTTCGCGCCGATGAAGAGGTAATCGCCGAAACTGAATCCTATTTTGAGGCTAAAGACAAATCGTATTATAAAAATGCTATCAAAAAATTGTATGACCGCTATAATCGTTGTATCGCTCTCAAAGGGATAATAAAATCAAATTCTATCAAAAAAAAAAAATTCTATGCTAGCCTACGAACTTTTCAGCCCGCCTGTTATATGTCACTAATTTTAACATTATGTAAAGAAGTATTTTAATGTTCTGTCCTAAAAATTATGAAATCTACAGATTTGAATTTTGTAAGGTAATTATTTGATTGTTTGATGGTTACAGGTGACAATGTATCAATAAACTGTTTTTATTGTCACAACAATTGTTTTACTATGCAATGGCTTCTTCAGGGAGAATAAATAACGATGAAAATATACATTTAAGTACAGTATTAATATTAATGGCAGGGACAGAGACAGCTAGAGTAAAGGCGCTGTAGAACTGCAAAACTGTCAAAACAAATTAGATATTTGTTTATTTTTGTGACATAATTACTAGAATTTATTAGTACAATAGTTTAGTATATATACAGCACACAAACCCTTATATGCTTGTGCAAAATCACCTTTGTCAGCCATCCTTAATAGTATACCAAATGAATTATCTGGATTTTTAACTGAGCGCATCGCGGTATATTCAACTGGCCGATAAGATTGGATCTGGAATCCAATGCAATGCAGGTACCCGTCTAAATTCGATGCGGACACGGTCCCACTAACGCGAATACATTTTCCAGCATAAAGCAGCGAATTTAGATAGATAACTGAGCTGCATTCAAAGCAGCGAAAGTCAGTTAAAGTACACTTACCTTCGTTGGCGTTGGCGAGCGTAGATGACGTGATTAAATTATGGGTGTATCGCAACTGATATATAGTTTCTGCTATTTAGAAATATAAACATGGTTAGAAAACCATTGGTAATAACACCGATTAGTTTTAATCTAAACCTACTTTATGATAAGTTTGAAACTGTTAGTTCAAGTACTTTGATTTTAAATTAATCATTAATTTTGTCAAGAAGCCCCGAAATACATTTCGGCAACAAAGTTACCTTCTTGAGAGACGTTAAATGGCGTATTTTGAGCTATTTACTGTGTCTTTTAAATATGTTGTTCGGTCGGTGGGCAAGTTAACTCCTTAGGTGTTCATTAGGCGTAAATTAGAAGCTTTGTCTGTCCATCAAATACAAATTTTGTTGCAGTATTCACATTTTAACTTCTACTCCTCCCTACCCTCAGTTATTTTCTCACATTTTATACTATTTACGAATATAGGCCTTCCCCTGCCGCTCTCTACACCTTCTAATAAATTTACAGTTCTGTGTTTTAAGAAAGCAAAAGAAATTATTACATTTAGAGTTTCTATGTTTTAAGTAAGTAGCGTTTCTGTCATCGCGTTCTGCCAACGTTTTAGTGCTCTGTTGATGTACAACAGTAGGCACTTGCCACTAGAACGGCCAACTTGGTAAAACAAACACTTCTCTGATTAACAACGTTCCTATTTTGAGATTAAATTATTTGCTGTTCGCTTTCACGTAAGTATGCGTTGCAGCAGGTTTTACGGCTCTATCAATTTCTCTTCGCACTACTACTAAATGTCACTTTTACGCATTTCGGAATTAAATAAACATCGGCTACCTCGAAAGGCAGCCAAACGATTTTATCCATCCTTCGTTGTTGATAGCGTTTCGTTCCATTTCGAATTGATCGCTCATAAACATGCCGTGGAACGGGAAAACGGTGGTTTTGATGGCTGTTTAAGACGCTATCCTTATATTACATGCGTCCGTCCATGTCTATGACGGTTGCGAAACTCGAAACGTAATGGTAGCAGTTTCACGCGCCGTCTA
This sequence comes from Agrilus biguttatus, assembly GCA_963921985.1. Lineage (NCBI taxonomy): Eukaryota > Metazoa > Arthropoda > Insecta > Coleoptera > Buprestidae > Agrilus > Agrilus biguttatus. Next base: position 7,526,413 of record OY998126.1, on the reverse strand, counting down.
CACCATAAAAGGCATTAAAGTCGATTCTGGTACCACTGTTACAAACTAACTACCATAAAACATAACTAGTAAACATTCTGGAATTTCAAATTTATTTCTGATCCATAACCAGTTCAGCCATTGATTTTTATAAAATAATATACCGAAGATGTTGGTCACACGCATTAGGAAAACGTTGAAATAAAAATATGAACTTGAAATACGTGAATAATCAATTATGTATCAATTACTGAGCCGGAATCGAACCAGTGACTTCCCAAATTCTAACCTATGATTTAGAGTATTAGACTATTACATCATCTAGGTGTGGGTATTTCGTTATTATCAGCTACTAATTCTGGTGGGCAGCAGACCCTCCGAAGGATAAGGCGAAGGGCACTCTTCACTCTTCTTTTAGGAATCGTTGGAATAAGTGGGTGTGGTGTTTAGGGAGAGATAGGTGAAACGAACGAAATGAAGACAGAAGAAAAGTGAAAGACTATCTGTGGAATACTATCGTGGAAACATGGACCAGAGCAGGTGGACATTCCCAATAAGCTATGATCTATATCACGTCACTCAAATATTGCTATAGTTTAGAGAGAAGATCACTTGACTTGCCGCAAGTAGCTGTGGCCTAAGTGACAGTGAAGTTGCTATGCATTTTATTTGTTTATTTCCTTATACGAGGGTAAATCAAATATAAATGGTAATTTTACTATCTAGCTTACGACGTAATTCCGATCTAGAGGATTGGGTGCTCGACTGTTGTTTGGTTTATGAGGAGGGGGAAACCGGCTTAGGTAGCAGCTGCACTCGGTTCTTTCCGCAGCACAGCCATGACTGAGCGCAAGGTACCTTCCTTTGTTGCACAACGCATCATCATAAAGTTTTTAACCAATGAAGGCGTTAGGCGTTAAACCAGCGGAAATTTCCACTAGTTTGAAGGCACAGTTTACAGTTTGGGGATGCTACACTGTCTCAGAATCGAGTGTATACGTGTACGTGAGACAGAGAATTCAGGGATGCGCGATAAAGTGTCGAAAATGAAAGTCATGATCGACAAGTCATCCAAAGAACAAGTCTCACAAATGACATGATGAACATCCGTGCTGTTTGAGAGCTTGTTAAAGGTGATCGCCTGATTACCGGTTAACTATTGACTATGGAACAAATCTCATCAGAAGTGGGTATCAGCTATAGGAGTGTTCGAGTGTTCATCACTGATGAACTTGGCTTTAGAAAAATTAGTGCTCGCTGGGTTCCAAGTTTGTTGACCGAAAATCATAAACAGGTCAGGTCGAAAATCAGTGAAAGAGTTCTCAACCGATTTCGACAAGAAGGGGAGGTTGAGGCGTTTTTTGAGGCGTATCATCACTTGTGATGAGACGTGGGTCCACCATTACACTCCTGAATCAAAAATGGTGAGTAAGGAGTGGCCAAGAAAGGATGAAGGCTGCCATTTTGGCTGTGAAAGCCAAAACCCGTCTCTCAGCCGGAAAAGTGCTTGCGACTGTTTGCAACTTCTTTGACTCAAGGAGATTTTACTCAATGATTTTTGTCACGATCATCGAACAGTATATAGTAGGCTGCATTGCCTACTATTCTGGGTTGTTACAGTCTACAGTTGACAAAAATCGCGTATCAAATCGAACGACGGGGTATGCCCATTCGAGACGTCATCCTCCTTTATAACAACCCCTGGCCACACACCGCAGTTTTGACAAGGAATAAATTGACAGAAATGGGCTGGGAAACCCTCCAGCATCATTATATCATTATTGTAGCCCTAACTAATCAGTAATCACCCTCTGATTATTTTTTTTGTCGCTCCCTTGAAAGAATCACTTGGAGCAAAAGTCAAGAATGAAAGCAATGGAGAAGTAGAGGAGTATGTGTCCAATTGGCTGACAATGACAACTCGCCCTCAAACTTTTTATGAAGAAGGAATATTCAAACTTGCAGATCGGTGGCAAAAGTGTTTAGAGCGCGGAGATGACTACATTGAAAATGTTAAATGTTTAGTTTGTGTGTACCATTAACTCTCGAGGGTGGGTACCCATTGATTACTCTGTAGATATGGTAAGAGTAAATAGGTAAATAAGTAAATTTAATAGATTAAATACGTCACCACACTTTCCTACGTGTATTGTGTTCGTTCTGGGATGTGGAAGTTCCAAAAATACTGATAATTTGGTGTAAATATTACTAATTTGTTGTTTAATTGTAAAATGCGTTTGGCAACTGCGAGTATTTTATGGTTTGCGATATAAATTGACGTAGCGACCTGTAAAATGTTCTAAAAAGCCGGAAATACAGTCCGAAATTTTACCACTAACGCTTTCTGTTCATTCGGTAAATTGCGATGTAAACGAGTTTATCGTTGCAAATATAACAATTTCGCCGTCGGGAGTAGTTATTTATGAAAAACCTTTCCATCCGTTCACATTTATAACAATCAAAAGAGCAACGAGGTTGTTAATTCCAATTAAATTTTCATTTAACGGCTTTCGCTGCTTGTTTGTTTTATGACGGAAGCAAACAAAACGTAATTTTAATAAAATCAGTTTTAATGGTCCTGTTTTAATTGCCGTCGTTCTATTGGGTGGCACAATTCGTTCATATTAAAATGCATGTTTTTAAGTACCCACTGCCATTTTTTCCAGCAACAAATGCTTTATACATACAAATAAATACATCAAACCTGTAACAAAAAGTATGTATTGGTCGCAATAGTTTTATCGTCGAAAACATAATTTTCTTTAAAAATTTGGATTCAGTATAAAAAAAACTATTAAGACTACTCGATTTAAATATTCATTAGTGTGATTTTATCATTAGAAAATCGAATTTCAATAACTTTACACTCAATTATTTTAATTGTACATTTCAATTTTTGAAAGCTTATAACTTCTCTAATTTTAAATATACAATCAACAAAGACAACTAGTCCGAGGGCTAATACCCCTACTGGCATTGAATTACACTGTTGATTCCGATGAATTCATAGACGAAGATATAACATATTAAAAAAAGAAGGCATTAAAATCCTTTTTATTGGTCATGGGATGATCTAGACTACCAGACTTTCGGTACGCTGTGCCTACTGTGTAGGACGCGTTCGAAATGGGGATATGTGATCCTCAAAATTTAGACGAAAGGGGGTTTTAATACCTCCTTTTTGGATATGTTATCTTCGTCTAATAATCTTTCGGAACCAACAGTGTAATTCAATGCCGCTAGGGGTATTAGCCATCGGAGTAGTTATTTCTGTTGTTTCCATACATATATATATATACATATAATATATATATATATTTATATGTATCATATAGCCTGTAAAGGCCTTTCTGCCAGCGCCCACCTGACGAGACCCGATAGATCGAAACCAGTCGTAGGAAATGGCTTTCGGTACTCTGTGCCTACTGTGTAGGACGCGTTCGATATGTGGTATCTGTGATCCTTAAAAAGGATTTTAGTGCCTTCTTTTTTTAAATATGTTCTCTAAGTTTGGTTTGTCTGACCAAATAAGGGCTTGTTCTACTAGTTGTCCTAGTCCTCTATAAAAAAATGATTACAATTTAAAATAATTTTGTCCATACTATGTTATTGAGTCTAGTCAAGGAGTGGTCTTCTCTCTCTAAACACAGTTTACCCTTAGGTTCATTGCCAGTCCAGTAGTGATATACCTACAGTAGACTTCTTGATTACTTCACACCAGGCAGCGTGATCTAGTGGTCTAGATCATAGCTTAATATTTGAAAGGTCACTAGTTCAATTCCAGGTGAGCTAACTTGGTTATGTTCTCTAAGTTTGGTTTGTCTGACCAAATAAGGGCTTGTTCTACTAGTTGTCCTAGTCCTCTATAAAAAAATGATTACAATTTAAAATAATTTTGTCCATACTATGTTATTGAGTCTAGTCAAGGAGTGGTCTTCTCTCTCTAAACACAGTTTACCCTTAGGTTCATTGCCAGTCCAGTAGTGATATACCTACAGTAGACTTCTTGATTACTTCACACCAGGCAGCGTGATCTAGTGGTCTAGATCATAGCTTAATATTTGAAAGGTCACTAGTTCAATTCCAGGTGAGCTAACTTGGTTATGAGTTTTGTGGTATCTTTGGATCATTGAGGTAAATACAATTTATTCTCGGTAAGCGGGAATAAGAAGATGTCATTTGGTGATAAATCGGTGCTGTAAGAAGCATGACTCATCAATTCAACATTTTGGCCAGACAAATAGGTGGTTGTTTCAGTCAATGTGTGAGAGCTAGCATTGTTATGATGACGAATGATCCTTTGTTGTCGCTTTTTTTATGTTTGACCAAGCACTTCTGGCAAACAAATGGTTGTGTACAATTCAGATCAAAATTCACCGTTCGACGTTGCTCTAATAGGACGGTTGCCATATGTCCAGTTATGCCGAAGAAATAGGCGATCATTTGTTTTAAAATGCTTCCCGCATGAAACACTTTTGTCGTATTTAGCTCGTCTTGGAAGACCCATACGGTGGATTGCTGTTCGTTTCGGGCTCATATGCACGGATCTAATATACGTCACCTGTATAGATGTTATACACAGCTTTTGATGCACCGCGATTTTATTTATTGAGCATTTTTGTGCACCAATTGACATGATCATCGTTTTGAGCTTCTGTCAAAGTATGCGGGAACCAACACGAACAAATCATCATAGCTAAACGTTGAGGCAATATCTTATTGAAGCTCGTTATACTAATGCCCAAGGATGACTCAATCTCACGATCTTGCAATATGAGTTCGCGCACAGCATCAGTGTTTTCTGGCACAACAACCAACAACTGATTTTGAGCAACCTTCACGACTTTCGCCCCTGAGCTTCATCGCCAAAAGTCGAAGTAAGTTGATCGATCCACTCCTATCTTGATAATCCACGTCGAAAGTCATAAAAAATCATGGTAAGAAAATGTTCACGAGTTAATTTAATTTTTTCGCTAAAGTCACTGTAAACAACATAAGTTTTAAAACTTTAAATTAAAACACAGAATAATTTCACCAAAAGTTTCGGTTACGCGACCATTTTCAAAAGTTAAAGTCCTTCATAGTGGGGAAAACAAAAGGAGCAAATTGTCTCTTTTAGAGAATCTTGAAATTAAAAAGGCTGTTCCACAAAATAAGAATATTGTAAATAATCAAATAGAATTAAGTTTTAATTACTCCCCACTACTTCTTGTTAACATCTAATTATAAATTATCGTAGTTTTAAGCTTTAGTATAAGATTTACTCTTTCTTTTGAAAATTGTCACGTGACCGAAACTTGTCAGGAGTTTTCAATAAAAAATTGGTGAAATTATTATGTTTTTTAATTTAAAGATCACTATTAGTAAAATATGTTTCACAATAAATGCAACCCCCGCAGTGTTAACATAAGTTTTGCTCAATTGACAAAACATTCTAAAGAAGGTTATGGGGTTAAAAAGGTCAAACTTTCAATTAGAAACGTCAGATGGCGCTTGCAAGCACTTAGTACTGCCAAGGCTCAAAATATAAATAGCAGCCCTCGTATTCCACAGATAACCTATCACTTCTCTTCTATCCTCGATTTATCTATTTCACATATCTCTTCTTAAACACCACATCCATCCATTCCCACGATTCCGAAAAGTAGGCTGAAGAGAGCCTTCCGCCCTTCTCTCCGGCACTACAGCGTTGGTCGGAGGGACTGCCCACCCACTAGAATTAGTAACTGGTGGAAATGGAACACGCAAAAGTTTTTTTGCTTTTTCACAAGCTTTACTATTCACCAAGATTCTTAACAACCCGTCGATTGTTTACATTGTATATAATTTACATTGATTTTCAGACTTGTGAAAAGCTGAATTTCTAGGACCCTGAGAGGTTACACGTGCTACCTTAGTTTTCTTTAATAGCCCTAGATTTTTCTGTATCGAACAAATTTCATATATATCGTTTATGTTTATAGCGGAGTGCTACATTTGACAAATGGTCGTTAGGCACGAACTAACGAACATTTTCAATTAAAGTGGCCGATAGCCGCGGCGATAGAACGGCTGCAACGTTGCATGGTATACACAAGACACGTGATACACATAGATATACATACGAATAAATACTATCCCATACGTATATTATCGGTGTACTGCGCTCGAACGAACAACGCGATAAAACTGGCAAACTAGACTGGTAGTATAAATTGTACTTTTAATTGTGCGCTACATGTAGTATTTTACAAAAACGTGATTGGTTGAAATAATGAAGTCACCGATCATTCCAGGACGACAGCGATTAAACCGGCTCATTTCTGTAATTGGCCCATAAACATGCCAATTCTTAATCTTTCGCCTTGTGGCTCTAGACGTTGAGTATATTACCAGATGTAATGGTTATAACAACAAAGTCCTTCCGATCTTATGACCACATTATAGATCTAGCTTTAGGAAAATGCAAGAAAATTAACAATATCTGGTAATATAATATAACCAACTGAGGTTTGTCCAGAACGTTATTCAAATATATCTCTCATTTTGTTACCAGTAAGGAAATAAAGAGATTAACTTAAAAGATCTTTAGACCAACTCATGAGATTTACATTTATTAAAATATTTCTCATACATTGTCAGCGTAAATATTGAGATTCTAAAAATGTATTTTGGTTGAAATTTGTTGCAATACTTCTTACTTTAAGATAAGAAGAAGGTAAATTGGCATGCTGAAGAGTTCTCAAATAAGGATCTGCTGTATTCAACCTTTGACGTAGGGATATTCCTTAAGGAGCAGTCTGTATATTGTGAACTGTTTGTGTAAGTAATTCCCTCACAATTTCGATGACTGTAGATTTTTTGTCACCAGAAATGTTGGAAATTCCGAAAACATGTTTGAATCGATCCAGTTTTTGGCTAAATCTTCAAGCCTCTAGATCAGTAAAACCAAATATTTCGTATAAAGATGTCCACTGTTGTTTAGAGTCTATTTTTAAATCCTCAATTAAACCACTTCGGTTGATCAATTTTTCTATTTTAGTATATGCATAACAAACTGGATAACTCAAACCCCAACGCCAAAACACGAAAAAAAATGTCCGAAGCATTTTTCGGTAACAATGTTACCTTCTTAAATATCATTTATATATACTAACTAATTATATGGTCCAGTCAACAAGATTCGGTCAAATTCAATGGACCATACCAAAACAATAACAAAAGAACTAAATTAAACTAAAAAGCGGAGAACCAGGAATAGGACCTTTGTCACTATTAAAAGAACTTAATCTATTTTTATAAATAAACATGCTTTCAAAACTATTTAGTAAGTAATTATATTCAATTTCCTTAACTAATTTAAGGTTGTCAATATTGATCCTATGATTTTCAGAAAGAATATGTTTAGATTTTTCAGTTCTACCCAATTAAGAGTGAGCTAAATGCTCTTTAAACATGACCAGAAGAGAGCATCTAGTCTGACCAACGTATTTATTATTGCAATCTACAATCAATTACTTACTTACTTTCAAGAAGGGAAAGAAGATTTAGGTATGCATAGAAGTATCTTGCAAAATAATATGATTTGTATAATTTAACCTTTGTTCTTACGAGTTTTAACAACAGTAAATTCCAACTGTGATTTATTCATGATCTTTAGAACAAAAATTTCAGGTCAGCTGGGATTTTGTCATCGTACAGATGTGATGTCGAATAAATCTTTACGCCATTATTTTTTACTTATGAAATTGAAGATGCTTTCGAATAGGATTTATCGTCGATTTTTCACCTTTCGACTTCCCCGGCATAGCACTGTCACTACCATCCGTCATTTTGCAATCGATCAAAGCAACAAATAGAGGAAAGGCAACAGAAGCCGATGGCAGTTGAGAAGAAGGAGTCGTTAGTTTCGGACGGTAAAGCCGTCAAATCTGCGGAGGCAAACAAGAAAACCGACGCGATTTCAACAAACACTTTACACAGGATATCTTCCTTTTCCAATTTCCGTCTGAGTCATCAATTACTCTTCGTTTCCTGACGTTGTCTTCGTCGACGGACTATGGTGGCGTCGGGGCGGCGACGTCGGACGATCGTTGGTGCAGAAGTGGATCGTTGAGGCCGCCCTCGGAGTCAGAGGTGCTTTTCACATTTGTTCTGCCATTAATCGTGTCGAGGCGTCGGTAGTAACGCCGACGTCGGCAGCGTCGACATTGTCGGTGATTTATCTTGAACGTCCGTCGCCTTCGTGCTACTACTACTACTATACTGCTTACTGCCAGCCAAAAAGTGCTCTGGGCTTTTACAAAACCTCGTACTAAACCCCACTTAACACATTTTCATTAACTTCTTTTATATACCTCCACATACATACTATCGAAATTTTATTGAAGTAATACAGAAGAAAGGAAGAATAACTCAATTTAAAGGCTATTTTGTTGTGTTGATATTAATGTGGTTAGCTGATGCTAGTGGTCGGGCTGTACCACCAACCTAAATTGTGGTTTTAAGGAAAAGAGTCATCTTCCAACTTCTTTTGAATCGTGGGAATGGGTGGGTGGTGGTGGTGGTAAAGGAGAGAAAGATGAAACACACGAAATGAAGACAGAAGATTAAAAGGCTAAATATGCAATCAACAGAAACAACTACTCTGAGGGCTAATACCCCTACTAGCATTGAATTACACTGTTGATTCCGAAAGATTCTTAGACGAAGATAACATCCAAAAAGAAGGCATTAAAATCCTTGTTCGCTGAAATATTACGGATCAAAGATCTCACATTTGGAACGCATCTCACCAAGCAGTCACTACGAACCGAAAACCAAATCCCACAACCTGGTGTGGGATTTTTGATCCTTAATATTTATACGAGCAAGGATTTTAATGACTTCTTTTTTGGATATTAAAAGGCTATCTGTGAAATATTACTGCTTCTATAGAAATGCATTCATGTCACCCCTGAAGAGAATCTTTGTTTTTATTATTTTTTAGCACATTGTAGGATTCCTAAATTCTGGCTGTGATAGGTTCAATTAATTCTAGGCTTTACGCCTCATTGCTGATTGTGAGAAAATTATCATTCAAGATATGTAATACCTATAGGGGGGGGGGAGTCTTATATTATCTAATTATAATTTGAAATGGTTACGAAACTCACAACTGCGTTTCAAATTGAATAGACTCGTGAGAAACAAGTTGTTTTTTAAAAGTACCTTGAATTTGAAATACTCAAATTACATATTTTAGGTTTTTATTATCCATTACTGTGGAAATCCAACGATTCATTAACAGTTCAAATGACCATTTCATTCTTTGTTTTCAGATTGAATCGTCGCACCAGTTGTACGAGTAAGTGATAGATGACATAAATATAGGCCTAGGGTAAGTCATTCTTTAATATTTTTTTCTGCACATTTCGTCTCTTTGCCCTCCTTTAGAGCCCACTTAATTGTCGCTGAATATTTAATGTCTTGTAGAATCTCTTTCTGAACTCAAATCCCTACTTAAGCAAAAGCTTTGAGCTTCGGTTTAATTTTTTACCTCACCGCATTTACTCGTTAAATTTTACATGACAAGAGAACGCTGTTATTGAACCGTGCCCTGTAAATCCCCCAACAAAACATTTTACGTTAAGATTCTTCACACATCCCCTTTGCATCCTGCAGCCGCCACCCTTGTTCGCTGCTCTTTGTAGCTATTTCACGCCGCACTTTTAACACTTCATCATAGCGTAATTGCAGCCACCACTGAAACCATTAGATTAATTTTAAAAGACAACTGCAGCCTCTTTAGTTAAACTTTTCATCAGAGAGTTAGTTACATTTAGTTTCTAAAATCTTTGTATGTGTTGTTGTTCTATAAATTTTTGGTGGTAGTTTGAAATGTAGTTTATGATAATAACAATAGACGTTAAGGATCAGCTGAAAAAGTGTTTTTCAGTATATTTCAATATTGCCCTAATTGAAACAATCGTGACAATGTGTCCAAAACCCGTGAGATTTATGAGAATTGTTATCAGACAAACTCCTGACAAATGTCTGACTGCAATTGTGTCGTGTCCGTTGTTCAGGTCCAGTTTTTAACCATCCATTTATCTTACAAAAAACAGCCTCAACAAAATTTTAACGGGCAATTTATATTCTTTTGTTGTGACATGTCTCAACAAAGATAAGAATTAGTTTTATCATGGTAGTTATCGCATGGTCGGAATGGGCCTTTTGAAACGTTTCTTTTGCGTCTAAAGGAAGTAACTTTGATTAGATAGATAAATGTGGTGCACTGTTACGTTTGTAGTTTATTTGTCTCCTTTCGGTAAGTAAAAACTTAATACGCCACGTATTTTTTAAGAAATGATCTTGGACAATCACAAGTGTCCTCTAAAAATGCTAAACTATTCAATACACAAAATTGTAATAAGTACTTACAGACGCTGTATGTAATATGTCGATTCAAAGAACAATTTCGGTGTAACTAACTCAATATCGGTATTATGTAAAGCGAACATAAATAGTGAACGTCTTGAACAGCAGTCGTTAAGATCTTACACTTAAAAAAAAACATAAATAGAAAGCACACGTCTTGTTGCGAAGGGGGGGTGAACCAGCTGTTCCAAGAAAACAGCTATGAACATGGTAACTGAAAAGCAGATATTTTGAATCGATGTTTCCGGAAAAGGTACCTAATGTACAATATAAAATCTAAAAGTGGACATAGTACTGTTAAACGAAATATTCTTGGCAAATTCCAAACAATTTCTAACAAACTCAATTTAATGCTCTTGTTCCTAAACGAATAATTTTGAAATTTTCGTTAAAACCATGTTTGAATTCCTGGAGGTCTTCTGCGTATGTAGATTTTAATTGTTGTTAAGTGTTCCTATATTCTTTCTTTGAAAATGCTGCCCGTTTGTCCTACGTACGCTTTATCGCAATCATCACAGTTCAGTAACTACACTACTGATTTTAAGATTTTTAATGTTTTATCTTTCTTATTTTTTATGATGTTACCTAAATTATTGTTAGTTTGCTTTTGTGTATTTTGAAATATATTTTCCCATTTTATTTAACCTAAAAAAGTAATAGGCTTGTATTTTGAAACATTACAAGAGGATATATTGAGTTTAATATCTGTATTTTAAACATTGTTTGCAACAATATGATAAATTGTGTTTAACTCTGTTTTCTAAATTGAAATTGTTGACGGTAAATTTATTAAACTATGTAGACTAGAATGAAAAAATATTTTGAAATAATTATTGTACCCGTTTGAGTTTCTTTATGAAATATTGCTAATTTGTGGTTAACAAAACTATTTTGATAGTGAGATCTAAAAAGTTAATTGATTTAAGGTTTGTTTTGTATTTGCAATGTAAATTTGATTTTAGAATGTAGATTATTCATGAAGTTTAAGAGTGTAGAAAATTGTCTTAATTCTTAATATGGAGTTAAAAGCCTGATTTATTCAATTACTAAACTATATACCTATATATATTTTAATACTTAGGACTGAACAAAACAGAAGTAACTTAAATGCCTAAATGTTTTTTATTTTTCATTTTAATTGAGACGTGTACCTAAATGGTTAAAGACGTCTCTTACGTATACCAAAGAGGTGGTAATCCGTTTGCGTTAAATACTTTCTCATGTGCCAGCTAGACTGGAAATAAAAATGTACAAATACAAATACATGCACACATCTTTTTATGTGGTTGCAAGTTGGTACAAGTGTTACGTCACGAGCGAGGAGATGGCGGTTGTCCACGGCTATCTAGATGTGGTAGGCACGAACGTGCGAGCAACGGAGCAAGCAAGTAGAGACGCGAACGGGAAGCGGCTGCATCAGCGACAGCACACCAGCAGCAGCGCCAACTCCGGTCTCATTAGCGCTTCGTATCTTCCACTTCTTATTCTCGCAAACACCGCCGTAATCGGCTTGTTAATCAGTCGAGTTAAACGCGAAAGAAAGCGTTAATTACACGTGTGACTGTCTGGTACCGGGAACGGGTTTATTGCTCGTTCGCCAACACTTGGGACAACGGCAATGGTGTTTATTATGGTGACACACCTCCGTGGTAGCGAGAAAGAGATTTAGAAATACCAACCTGCCAGCTTCTGCCTACACCACCAATTCAACGATCCCATTTCATTATTGATGCCACTTGGACATTCGAATAAACCACCACAAAATGGCAATTCCCTACAGGTGGTGCTTACATCGTTGTTTGTGGTTATTTATGTAGCAGCTAAGGTTTGTTGATATTCTGCGAAACTGTCCAGGGGTACTGATGAGAACTAACAAGTTCGAAATTGCGATTTACGTCTGAAAGTTTCGGCAGAATGTGCTAATTAAGAACTCATTGTTACTTGATCTGCTGATATCCTGATACGAGTCTAAAGGTCATCGTCGGTTCAAGTTGCATCCAGGAACATCACCAGTTAATCAATTAGCCGCGAAAACCTTTACCAATTTATCATTGTTACTTGTTTAGACTCTCGTGAACATTATCATAACACCTCCTCTGATTTTGGGAGACAATACGATTACAGAAACTGGTTAGAGTATATAGTTCGGATCAGAGGATTTGTAAGATTTTGAATAAGGGAAACCAGAACTGAGCTGTATTGTAAATCGTCAAGTACCGAAGGTGGTAATGCGAATCGCTGTTGGATGTTGTTATAACTATGGTGAAGTGCCACAAGTATCTTCAATTCCTAGAGATAGTACCTCCAGTAGTTCAACAATTCTCGAGTACTTTTGAATCAGAATCGCCCAATACCAAAGGTACTATTGAAAACCTGAACTTAATTTAGAAAGTGAAACTTCAAAAAAGAGTCAAGGAATGTTGGGGATTCTGGGGTGTAATTTGGATGTCAAGGAAATTCTGCTAAATAATTATGCTCTGGCCGGATATTTTGGTCTATCCTCGATAAAACATTTTTAATAAAGGAAACAGAAAAAGAAAAGAAATGTTTCAACAAAACTGTTTATTTCTCGACAATTGTTTCGACCTCTAAAATGTCATTTTCAAGAGTGCAATAGTAACTAAGGCTAAGATGTTAAACATGGGCTTTTATACATAAATAAATGATAAAGTGGGGGTATACGAAAACATTATAATTAATAAAATTGTAAACTAGAAATAGACAAACAAAAAAGAAGTGGGGTCTACCAAATAAATTGCGAACATTGTGATGCTATTTACATAGGTCAGAGTGGTCGTTCTATTAAAATACGCTTTAAAAAACATTTGGATAGCGTAAAAAAAAAACAAAAAATACACAACAGGCCTAGCAGTACGTTGTACCACAAACAACCATAACATAGATACTAGTAACATAAAACTACTACATACTCAATCAAAAGGTAAAACCACTCACGCTGCTAGAAAATCTGGAAATACAAAATGCCATCCTGAATTGTAAAAATTTAGTTAATAATCAAAAAGAAATAAATATATACAACACACTATTAATAATCACACAATTCTAATTGTTTTCGTTTACCCCCACTTTATAATTTATTTATGTATAAAAGCTCATGTTTAACACCTTAGCCTTAGTTACTATTGTACTCTTGAAAATGACCTTTTAGAGGTCGAAACAATTGTCTAGAAATGAACAGTTTTGTTGAAACATTTATTTTTCTGTTTCCTTTATTAAACCATTGTAGTGAATCAACTTTAACATTAGTTGAATATGTACATATAAAGATCAAATCCTTTTGAACTAGTTTCCGCGTTATTTGATTCTCTGCGATTTTTCAGCTCTCTTCTCATAACCAGTGGCTGCAATGTCCTGGAAATCTTGCTAGAAAAAGTATCTTTGTAAATGGAGGAAATCCAATATACTCAGGTAGAGAAATACCGTCTCGCGGTTTGGTAGATCGCCGTTTTATTTGGATGGGTTTTGCAGTCATGCATGTCATAAAGTAAATCCGTCGATCTCGTAAAAACGGCGATTGATTCGCGCGTTGTGACGTGGTATCGTCGGCGCCGCGTCGCGACCCAACGCGGGAGCATTTGCAGTGCTTTGCATTTTTACGTCGTAGGGCACATAAAACTCGAACTAGCTTTATAGGCTCGTAAATCACCACGCCGTCGCATCAGAATAAAATACGACATCATATTGGCTACTCGGCCATGGCAGATTCTCGCTGTTTATGGCCCGCTACGGAAATAAGCCGATGTTGTTGACATTTATGAGGAATGTGTTCCGGTCGACGCCGAACGCCCTCCGATAAATTTCACGTCCGCCTGGAAATCGACAAAAGGTCCTGGATGCCTGTCGCAGCCTCCACACCGCCACCACGAACCCAAAACGACGCCCAAGTTATTGCCTAGCATTTTTTTTATGCAAATGGAATTGTCCTGGATGACGTACGTTTATTTAAAAGTGTTTTGGATTCGTCCGTTTGCTACCATGTCACGTTGATACCATTACGGAAATCGAGAACCCCGATCTCACATAGATCATACCCGAAATAATACAAGACCAAACGAAACGACCAGAACGAATCCAGTCTTTCTGAAGTGACGATACTTTTATTTCTACAACTCTCACACGAATTTAAAAGAGCAAAATTTATACATACACCTTTATCTTTATACAGTATATTGTTACGTGGTGTAATTTAGAAAATTATATTATTTTTTTCATTTAATCAAAAATAGATTCGGGTTAATTTACACAGAAACTTTATTCAATATTTTATTATATATTTAGACTTCCTTTTTCTTCCAATTCATCTTCTTATAATCTGGTTATTTTATTGATTTTTCCCGATTTGATGAATTTAATGTATTTGTATTTGCGACACGTGTTTCGCTTTCCGGCATTATCAAGCGCTGATGGGCGGGCAGTCCCTCCGACCTATACTGCAGTGCAAGGCCGGAGGGTAGGGTGTAAGGCCCTCTTCAGCCTCCTTGCAGGAATCGTGGGAACGGGTGGGCGGTGTGGTTAGGGAGAAAAAGATGAGAAGGACGAAATGAAGACAGAAGAGAAGTGAAAGATTATCTGTGGAATATTACTGCCCTAGAATTTGCCTAAGTGGTCCAAGGAAACCACAGAAAACTTGGACCACAGCAGCCGGACGCGGATTCGGACCGGTGAGTTCCTGAATGCTAAGTAATGATCTAGAGCACTAGACCACGCCGCTCGGTAACAATACACCAACAAAATGGGCAAAATTCACTTACATCGGCAAAATAACACACAAAATGATCAACATATTCAAAAAATAAAAAATAAACATAGCATACAAAACCAACAACAACATAAAGAACAAATTACCCAACAACATAGAAAGAGAGGATAAATTCGAGAAATCAGGAATATACAAATTAACCTGCACAACATGCGATAAAAGATACATCGGACAAATTAAGCAGCGGTACAAAGAGCACCTAAATTCATATAAACTAAACAAAGCAGACTCTAGTTACGCCGAACACCTAACCAGGAATAACCACGAACCAGGCCTTATTGAAAAAACAGTTCAGGTTCTACACACAATCACAAAAAGCAAGAAAGTGAACATATTGGAAAATTTAGAAATCTACAAGGGAAAATTAAACAACAACATTATAAACTTACAAATTAACAAATCTTCCAACCGCTACGAAACGTACATAACCGTTAAAACCGGAGCCCATTATCAGACGATTGATAATGCCGGAAGGCGAAACACGTGTCGCAAATACGAATACATTAAATTTATAAAATCGGGAAAAATCAACAAAATAACCAGATTTTATTATATTTATTGTTATACATTATGCAGAACTTGTGTTGCACGGAACCACAACGAATGTGCGTCATGATCAAGTTCTAGTTCTTGAAAATGGGGACCTATAACGAGCTAGGGTAAATCATTATCGGGGAGATTTGACTCGTGGCTGTTGACTATTAATATCCCATTAAGTTTTACGTGTTTATTTGGTTTAGTTAATTAGTTCTTTATAAATATATTTTACGGAAACGGAAAATAGTTGTTTTGTTCTGCAACATCTTCCATGCCAAGCGATCCCCGACTTTCGATATCTTATGGGAGGCGTCTTCAATACAATATCTTCGACTGAAATTTCAAAAAAAAAAACCTTTAGGCACAAGAAACTTAAAATCGTCTTTACCAACGTTTAGTTCTTGGTCAGAAAGTTTTCGAAATTACCAAATGTGGATCGCGATTTCGATCTTATTAGATTTCATCAGCACACCATGGGTAGCATTCATACATTACTGACCAAACCGAAGTTGGTCCAGAAAAAGAAGATATTCTTTCTGGTCAAAAACTAAACGTTATTTATTAATTTGATTTACGGATTTATGTTTCAATTGTTTATATAAGCTGCACCGTGGATTCAGTTTCTTGTAGGGTAGATACGTATCTTCGTAAGTTCTTGTTGAACAAATGAAACACCACAGGTAGTAGTAAACATACTGCCTCTAATACTATATAAAATTTCAATATTTCCATTCACTAAAAATTGCTCATTCCAAATCATTCAAAAATCATTTTTCGGTTACACCAAATGTGAGTTAACCAATTGCTCAAAACTGTCCATCAATATTAATACAAATGGAAGTTTTATTTTTATTAGGGGTTTGTCAAAACCACCAGAGAAACCTCCCAATCTTGAGATAATGGAAAGTTCTTCGATTAAGGAGCAAAAGAATTGGAATCCTTCACAATCTGTTTGACTTTCTATTTAGTTTATGACAATAAATCACATAATATTTCCAACTAAAATGTTTTCGTGTTAATCTTAAAATTAGTTGATATTATGTATCATTTTCATCAAAAATGTATCATTCTCTCAAAATTCATTTGAACTGAATTCGTGTATGTAACATATGTACCAAAGTAAGAGATTACAGTAAATAATAGAGTATAGGAACCACGGTATAATGATAAAGAATACAAATGAGATAAATCTTTGTCCAAAAGCAGAAATGCCACGAAGCGTTGTTCGTTAATACCAAGCGCAGTAATAAAGCGAGTTCTCAATTATAGAGAGACTGCAAAAATAAACGATTCGTGAGAGCTAATTCTTTTATAACCTGAAGGGTCATAAATTACATCAGCACGTTAAAACGCCTTGTATTATGTAACCCACATGCTCGGTTATTAAGACGGCCTATTATTTTTACTTAAACCTTTCGCGAGATGATTAACCGATGACAAGGTTGAGCTACTTAAAATTTAAATTTCGCATGCAGACAAATAGCTCGGCATAATTACGCCGTGCAGCAAAAAGCCTTTTTTATCCTCACACCTTTATCTTCATCTGCTGGGCCATTTTACTCTTGTAAGAATGCGTAGAAATATCTCCAAAATCACCAGGGCACCGAAAGTTTTGTAACTCAAAGTTGAAAAATACAACTATAGTGTCAGGTACCATAAGCGGAATCTAAAATAATTAGGAAAGGAGACAGAGACCTGACACGATTAAGATTGCTCCCTTTTCTATTTTAAATGTCCTTACTTGTTTAGTCATCTATTAATCCCATTTTTTTTAAATACTTAACTTTTCTTTTTTTTAAATATTTAATTGTTGAATATAATAAAGACGATGGAAAATACACAAATAAGTTTTAAAAAAGCAATTTATTCGATCACTACGATCGTTACGATTAATTTCTAATGACTCCAAAAGATTTAGTTTTTGTCCTTGTTTTCTATATGCAAAATTTTATATTCATTTTTAAAAATTTACAAATTTTGAATATAGAAAACAAAGGATAAAAATTAAATCTTTTGAAGTCATTAGAAATTAATCGTTATTTTAACAAAAATGTAATTTTAGATGATCAAATTGAAACTAGCAACTCACCATTATTAAATTTAAATTTCAAAAATTTTCTTTATATATATATAAGGAAATAAATAAATAAAATGCTTTTTTGTTTCACACTTGAACAGATTTTATAAGCTGATGCATACATGTATGAAACTACTGGTCTAATGGGGTTGTTATCTTTATGTATTTTGGGAAGTCCATATAGCGAGGGAGCCATTGGGTTTATAATTATGAAACGATATTGTATATCCGCAGGAAAAACAAAATCGTTGTTTTTGACTATTGTTCTTACAATACTTTGAAACTTCTTTGTATTGTCCGAGTTAAATTTTATGATGTTATTGTCTTCTAGAAACTTATTAACTTTATTATTGTATTCAAGTGTGAAACAAAAAAGCAGTTTATTTATTTATTTCCTTTCTTTATTAATTTTTTGTCAGATTCCATCTTTACGCTGTTACTCTGTCGGTTCTTTTCTTTTTAAAAACACGATTGTGGTTCTCGAAACTTTAATTGTATTAATATATGGATTTGGAGCAATTAATGTCGCCAGTGAGATAGATAGATATAAAATGTGCTCAATCAAAGTGACCGTTGGTCCGTCCCTCTTCACGTAACGAAACGTCATCAATATTTCGGGCAGAAAGGGCGTTCCATTCGAATCTTCTGTCAGTGCTCATTTCGACAGATCAAAGGCAGGACGATGTTAGCAGGAACGAACCCTATCCCTAATGTACACAGGCTCCATTTCGAGTGGTGCAAAGATTTATGATGGCTTTTATCCAGCCGCTCTTCTTCATCTGGGTCGTCAGCGGTAATGTCGTGTAAGGGGGTGGAAATGTATGATGAATGACCGCTAACCAGTACCAGTTTGATACGATTAAATCACCCGTAACAAACAGTTGGTAACCAACAACGTATTGCAATAGTTAGTTATGAACATCTTTCAAACGAATAGTTTCTTTTCAGTTACAAAACTACAAGGTGCTCTGTGAATGATGTCTAAATTTCGTTTAATGTAATTACCACAAAACTTATTCAAAAAAAGAAGGCTTTAAAATACTCTTTCGTCTAAATTTTCAGGATCACAGATCCCACATTTAGGGGTATTAGCCCTCGGAATAGTTGTTTCTGTTGATTCCATATTTATATTGATATTTATCATATAGCCTATAAAGGCGTTTCTGCCAACGCCCACCAGATGAGATCAGATCGGTCGAAACCGTCGTGGGATATGGCCTTTGGTACGCTGTGCCTACTGTGAAGGACGCGTTCGAAATGTGGGATCTGTGGTCCTTAAAATTTAGAAGAAAGAGGATTGAAAAGCCTCCTTTTTTTGAATATGTTATATGTTCGTCTAAGAGTCCATCGGAACCAAGAAGTTGTTTCTATTGATTCCATATTTATATTTATATTTACCACAAAACTCTTTAATTTTCGGACGCAGCTAATAGTACACCCTTACAACAGATACGTTGAAAATAAGAGTGATCTGTCCAAACTGATCTGATACGAAGAAAAGAAATAATTTGTAGTTGTTTTATTGTACAATATAGATATTTTTTGAAAAATACTACCCCTGACGTTTTGTGAATTGAGAAGTCGTAAATAACACGAAGAAACAAATCGTGCTGTTTCTCCTGTCTGTAATGCAGGTAGAAGAGAAGAAAAAGAACGAAAAAAAAGGGAAACACTTGTTCTTGGTCGTGTTTCTCACTATCGTCATCGATCGCTATCGAATGACTTATGGCTCCTTCCGTGCCGTCGGTGCACCCTTCAAGGGTAACATATTGGACGATCTCATCGTAAGAGTTGGCCCATAAATTCCAGTTGCCGCACACTATTTTCCCCAGTTTCTCGGATCCGTCGCGCGTTGATTTACATTTTCTATCAGGGCGCGAAGAAGTCCATCAATTTCGCGCATGTCCCATCAAATGGGCCGTATTTCTCCTTAAATTGCTTCTCCCAACTGCCGTTCTGTCTGCAATAGTCGACAAAGGGTCGAAGAGACAATCTACGGTCCTACACGATTTTACGACAAAGTTCGCTACGTCGATTCTTAATTGCTTCTTTCCATTTTAGCGTTGACTCAACATTTTTTTAAATATATATACACAAGGTTTTTCAAGTTGATGAGCTATTAGAGTTAGTAGAATGAATTCAATTCTGAAACGTGGGCATCTTTGGTTATTGTTTATGCCACTTCTTTTAAAAATATTTTCAAGTTCAATTTACATCCGGTTATACCGAAAGTAGATGTTAACTTTCTTATTTTAAATGGAATGACACACTTATTTTATATTTTTCGATAGAAAATCTGAATTCATGCATATTTTATACAAGACACTACCCCGAAGATATTGAGGGATTTTGAGTTATTTAATTTTTTTCGAAATTTTTGACATTTGCACTTGTTCTAAGTCAAAATTTTCGAAAAAATGTCTCACTCTTTGCTCCAATTCCACAATTGAATTAACAGGGTTTTCGTACAATTTACCTTTTACATAACCCCACAAATAAAAATCTAAAGGGGTTAAATCTGGTGAATTCTCGATTTGTTTGGATGACGTTCATTAAGAAGTCTTAAAATTCTTTCTGTAATTTTTCCACATTCGTCATGTAAATAAAATAAAATATTTTGATTGCTATAGTTTTGATCTGAATTATTCATTGTGGATGCTTTATTGCAACAATTCAAAATTGTGGGTCTGGAAGACGGCATACGCTCTCCGACACTTAACAACAATTGATTGTTCAATTGTTTCGAAATCACAGCACACTGCTTTCATTAACATTATACGTATGCAGTGCAAAAAAGCAACATCTTCAAAAATTGTAAATTTTCTCTAAAAGTATAAACAAAGAGATGCGATAGTCCCATATCAATAGACGCCAAATTCAATGAGGAATTCGAATATGAGTTAAAACTGGGTCATTCCATTAAAAAAAATTGACTTTTGCCCCTTTGAAGTTGACCAACTTTGACCACAAAATTTGAACACCCTGTACATTTTAGTTAAACACCGCATTTGTTTTTCAATAATGTAAATAGTTATAAATAAATGTTACGAGTTATAAAGCAAAATCTCAAAAATTAATTGAATTACGGTTTTTTAAATGTTAACGTACAAATGTCAAAAAATTCGAAAAAAAATTAAATAACTCAAAATCTATTAACATTTTTGGGGTAGTGCCTCCTATAAAATATGTATGAATTCAGACGACGACGACGTGATTTAGTTGAACAAGTTATAATATATGAAATACCTCAGTTGGCAACAGATGTCGATAGATGGCGATATATTGCCATAAATGAATATATTACCATTATAGTAATTTACAATCTTAAATCCATGAGAAATAAATACAACACAGGTGTTTAAGAATTTAACAAAATATTTTAATTACTTCACGATGAATCATTTCACCTTACAAAATCATTAAGTGGGGGGGAAAATATTTAACAGAGGCGAATAATTAATGTGTAACTGTTCATTAAGGGTAAGTTTAAGGCGATTATCCGTGGTGAATTCGAAAGATTCGAGAAGATTTAATTTACATCCCTTATTTTCTTTGTGCAAATTTTTAAATTGAAAATTAGATTGATGCTTATCTTCAGTTAGAACATCTTCGTTTTTCTTTATCGTTTCGCAAAACTTTCTTCCTATCTGACTAATATGTACTTTATGGCAACTAGTAAAAGTAAATTAATTCTTATATCTTAAATCCCACGTTGTCGATAATAGACTCGCAAAAAGAGGTGTTCTATTTAAATGTAACATTAGGCAACAGAATTTTCGTAAATAATATTTTTAATTACTTTTCATATTGTTCGGTGTTACGTGGGGCGTATTTTTTAGTGCGTAGACATCAGGACTGCGTTAAGTGGAGTCCTCGAAAACTGTTTGACATTTAAGGGTATAATTTACAACTGTCGGAGTAAGAACAATTCAAGTGCCAATACTAAAGGTCCCTCTGCACCGCAAGTAATGAAATTCAGCCCCGGGAGGCCCCTGTTAAACGGCGGAACCCAACCCCTAATAACACTCTTCTTCTTCGCCGCCAACCCATTGTTCGTCATTTCGAAATGACATAATAACAAGAAGTCTTTTGTGTGTCTGAGCCCTAGGTGGAAACGCGTTAGGCCACAACCTATTATTGTCAAGTTTCCTAAGGTGTGGACTATACTAATATTAAACGCAGTGGTTACTGTTACCATGGGTCTTGACATGGAGCACCCATTATTATGCACTGAGAACACAAAAGCAAGGGTTAGGTACGTCTCTTTACTTTGAAAGGAAATATGTGAACATGTGGTGCTCGTTGTGTTTAATATCAACAATTTAAACTCTCAGAAATAATGACTAGTTATAATCCCCCCACATGGAAAATTTGATATCAACCACACCACTCTTGTGAGTGACACAAATCATATGATGAATGATCCGTGAAGAACAAGAATTGCCAACTTTTGAATCATCAGAAAAATCCTCACGACCCTTGAGAATTATGTACTTGTGCAAGGAATAACATTAAATACATCACTCTAATCATTGGGCCCAGTCATTTTACGACTCAAGGAAGCCAGCAACTGCATGAAGAACTCGAGAGAGATATTGCCAGAAATATACGTCAAAAACATCAATTATTATACTAACATATTACAGAATATATATCGGTGAAAGATTGTAAATTAAAATATAGTTGCAGTTCATACTATCGATGGTGCAGGTATTGTGAAAACACATTTTAAGAAATAATAAAACGAATATAACACTTGGTATAGTTTTCACAGTTTTATTGATGGAACTCGACAATTGTTTCAACAGGGGTCTGTCATTATCAAGAGTAAGCAGAATTACTAAATATATATATAAAAAAAAACTTTTTGTGTTTCATTCCCACCAGCTACTCGTGCTGGTGGGCGGGCAGTTCCTCCGACCTACACTGTAGTGCAAAGCTGGGAGAAGGGCGTAAGGCCCTCATCAGCCTCCTTTCAGGAATCGTGGGAATGGGTAGGTGGTTAGGGAGAGAAATATGAGACGGATAAAATAAAGACAGAAGAGAAGTGAAAGATTTTCTGTGGAATATTACTGCCCCAGCATTTGCCTAAATAATCCAAGAAAACCACAGAAAATTTGGACCAGAGCAGCCGGAATCGGATTCGAACTGGTGACCTCGCGAATGCTAAGCAATGATTTAGAGCACTAGACCATGCCGCTCTGTAAATATATAATGTGCGGAAACATATTTATAGTGAATAATAATGATGGGGAAATTTCTTAATTACCTAGTTTGAAAAAAGTTGTCACTCTGTTTACTCTTAATGACAGACCCCTATCCAAACAATTGTCGAGTTCCATCAATGAACCTGTGAAAAATATAAAAACTGTTTTATTCGTTTTATTATTTCTTAATTTTATAGACTTTGAAAATTTTGGCCCAGGATCCTGCGTGGTAA
The DNA here is from genome assembly GCA_963921985.1 of Agrilus biguttatus. Taxonomy (NCBI): domain Eukaryota; kingdom Metazoa; phylum Arthropoda; class Insecta; order Coleoptera; family Buprestidae; genus Agrilus; species Agrilus biguttatus. Next base: position 7,503,202 of record OY998126.1, on the reverse strand, counting down.
AGTTATTTTTGAAACAAAAGAAGTTTCTCTTTTAACATCGAGATACCTATGTACTCTACGATTGTTGTTTTTGTTTTCTTTATTTCTCTCGCTTGGGCTAAACAAAATGAAACTGTATGTAGACGTCGTTCTTGGCGCGAAAGGCATTAGTTATGTCGGTTGCCAATTCGAAGTGGTGCTGTCAACTTTTGTCGGCTTGCCTCCAAGACACCTAATTTAGGGACGGTAAATCAAGGCGGCCACACGGGAAAGTTTAGCACACTGCAATGCAAAACAGTGCAGTAAAGCATGTTCAAGGTGTATTTATAGCGCAACCACGACCGTCATGATTAACGGTGTCCATTACTCAAAGGATGAATTATACATGGTTACTATCGAACGTAACAAACGGCATGCCACGTGCTGGGTCATTGTTAGACACCAATGGCATTCGGGTGAATTTTTAGTTACTTCTGCTTTATTACGATACACGCTGGCATAAATTGCTAAATAAGAATAAGTGTTCAATGGTACTAGTACAAAAAGCATGAAGATGCACAACATCAAAGACTGTCGTCCAGAATACCAACCACAGCATCTGCCCGAACATCGGATAAGCCACTCCCTAAGTGGATATTGAACCGTGATGTCTTCAGATAACGCCGGACGTGAGAGCTTTGGGCTTTTCATTGAAAATTTTACTTGATAAATATAAATATGAAATCAACACAAACAACTGCTCCGAGGGCTAATATCCCTATCGGCATTGAATTACACTGTTGATTCGGAAAGATTCTTGCCTAAGATACGAAAGATATCCAAAAACAGAAGGAATTAAAATTCTTATTCGTCTAAATATTAAGGATCAAAGATCTCACATTTGGAACACGTCCTACCAAATAGGCACTGCGAACCGAAAGCCAAATCCCGCAACCGGTTTTGAAAAATTTACTGTTTCTATTGTTATTTTTTCTTCTCTATCTCTTTTCGCCGAATTTATTTGCATTATATTTCGTTCCGGATAGGCGTCTTCGTTTTCTTCATGATAGTACTGTTATTGTTTTTACGTTTTCTGATGTCATCCCCCTTATAGGGTTTTATGGACGGTCATGAATTGGACCAGCATTGGATGCCAGACAATCTAGCCTGGCACTATCATAACAACCACGACTGGTCTTTTATTGATTGATACCTAGAACCTAATTTGGATCTAGCCATAGTAAACGATAATCGGGAAAGTAGGGGCAAATAGAGTGGTCCAAAGGTTACAAACGAATGAATGGGAGTGTCCATTGTATCACTCGGTACAATATCAGAATGCTACAATTTATTGTACATTTGGCGCACAGTGTTCTTTAGAATTGATTTTTTCGAACATGGCTGAACAGTATGTCCTATTATTGGCCTTCAAGTACCATAAACATGACAAAATACAAAACATTTAGGGTACACATGGACTACTGAACCATTAATTGACGAGCTGTATGACTGTCGGCTCCTATACGAGCTAACATCTTCATTCTTTCAGTTCAATTCACTTTGAAACATGCTATAGTTCTCATATTGTTTCAGTTCCATTTTGCTACATACATTTGTTTATTCATTCCTCCATCTAGATATCATTATCATGGGGACCAGTCTTGATGTTTCATGTCTACCGTTCCCATTTCCTTTAACGTTCCGATTTGCAATCATTTTATTCTTGATTTTTCGTAAACTTCTTCGATTAATTCTCCCCATTTTGTTATGGACCAGAACGTTTGTCGCATATTTCATTCCTGGTTCTTTTTAACAAGTGGACAGGGTTATCCTGTGTATGACGTGACTTGACACGACAAGAATATCATTTGTTCCCTCTTTACAAAAATGCTAATCCTAAGAAGAAGCCATTATGTATGTACTATTTTCGGTTTTTTATTGGGTGTTCATTCCAGTAAAAATTATATTTCAAGATCTCAAAAGTCAAAGATATAACAGGCGGGCTGGCCCATAGATGGCGCTACTAGTATCAAATCCATATTACTTTTAGTTAGCCCTAATCTTCAAAAGACGCGTATATAAATTTGACAGCTGTTGCACTATTACTATCAAAGCTTTAGCATTTTTAGTGAAAGATCATTTGTTACTTTGAAAAACTGGATAAAAGGAAATTCGTGTGTTAATAAAGCATTGTTTTTTGGTGAAAAAATACTAAATATTGTTGAAACCAAGGCTTGACTTGATAAACATTATTCGAACTTTGCACCAGGAAAACCAACCGTAGAAAAGTGGTTTGCTAAATTTAAATGAGGCGAAATGAGCACCGAGGACGATGCACGCAGTGGACGCCCCAAAAAAGTCCACAAAATAATTTTTGATAACCGTAAAGGAAAGTTGATTCAGATAGCTGAGACCCGACCCTAAAGATATCAAAGGGACGTGTTGGTCATAACGTGAATGAATATTTGGATATGCGAAAGCTCTGTACAAAGTTGATGCCGCGCGAGTTCACAATCGACCAAAAACAACAACGGATCGATGATTCTAAGCAGTGTTTGCAGCTGGGAGCTGTTCAATCGCAATAAATCCGAACTTTGGCGTCGATATGTGACGATGGATGAAACATGGCTCCATCATTTCACACCGGAGTCAAATCGACAGTCAATCGAGTGGACTGCACGTGATGAACCGACTCCAAAACGAAGAAAGACGCAAAAGTCAGCTCGCAAGGCTATAGCATCAGTATTCTGGGATGCTCATGGTATAACATTCATTGACTATCTTAAAGAGGAAAACCATAAATAGCGACTATTACGTAGCGTTATTGAAGCGGCCCCATTTGAAGAAAACAAGGTGCTGTTTCATCAAGATACAAATCACAAATCAATGAAATCGATGGCAAAATTGCATGAATTGGGCTTCGAATTGCTTCTGCATCCACCGTACTCTCCAGACGTGGCTCCCAGCGACTTTTTTCTGTTCTTAGACCTCAAGAGGATGCTCGCTGGACAGAAATTTCGCGCCGATGAAGAGGTAATTGTAATCGCAGAAACTGAAGCTTATTTTGAGGCTAAAGACAACTCGTATTAAAGAAATAGTATCGGAAAACTGTATGACCGCTATAATCGTTGTATCGACCTCGAAGGGCAAATCAAATTCTCTCAAAAAAAGTAATTTCTTCTATGCCAGCCTGCAAACTTTTCAGCCCGCCTGTTAGACATGTTCGTATATAATATATAAGTCATTTAGCTACATAATTTTTCGTTTATTTCAATTCGTTGCCTATTGTTTTTGTGGGATCGTTTATTTAGGTAATTTGTGTAGGTATATAAATGTAAAAATTGTCCTTTTTGTTAGCAAAGAAAAAGGGGTATGGTATGATTAATTTTGCTGTCAGTGCTCGGTATTTTTACCGCAACCTTTTTAGCTAATTGCCGAGGTGCGTTATTAATTCGTCAGAATGTTTCGTGAGCGTCCGTTATTTCTGATTTTTATTTTATGTTTACGTATATTTTCGTGTCTGTCTCGAAGCTTCTGTTGCCAACTCCAGTTCTATACACACGTAATAATACATATACATAATAAAGAGGGAACAACCGTCGCCCGGTTTTATGGTAATTACCAGTTTCTGGCGAAACGTCGGACATTTGTACGATAAATAAAATTTTTACAGCTTATTTTCCCCGGTTCCGTGGCCTGTTATAAAAATTGATTTATTCATCGTAATTGCATGACTAGCCGACATGTTTTGGAATCGAAGGCTGCAAAATAAATTACCCATAAATTATGATAACTGCAGCGTAAATACGCCTCGAAACCGTTTTATTTACGAGTCTTAAGCATTTGCTGTTTGACACCGCATAATAATAGTTCACGCATTCGAAATTGATTCGAATAGTAATGATAGCTCGGCAAGATATTATAGCGAAAACACATGCCTCAGCCGTCTGTCTCTTCACGGCACGTTCGATTCTTCTGATTGTAAACAATTTGCATAATTCCTACGTGTTCGTTTTATTAAGAAATAAATAAAATCTTCCACGCAAAAGAGCAATTAAAATTCATCACTTTGCTACATTACACACTCACACACGGACTCACTGATTTATTTATTACCCATTCTCTACCTTCACAACACATCCAAGTTAAATGTGTTCTTAAATTGACGGACAATTCGCTTTTTTCATCATTAAATTAGCATTAGCGAAAATGTTGTTGTCCAATGTATTTAAAACTTGTTTGAACTAACTATATATATATATATATATATATGAGTGATAGTCGAAGCAAAAATCAATTCTCGGTAGTCTTTATAGTTATGTTGACGTCATCATCCATCATTCAATACATGACAAATAACAAGATGCAGAACAATAGAAGTGCGAGAGTAATGGAGAACTGTGAAGTTGCTTCTAGAAAAACGCTAGAATGTTCGACGATAATATAAATACGTTATTGATATATATCGATTTAAATGAATAATCATAGTTGTAATATAAATAAGTGTATATAGGTAATTAAGTGTTAAATAAAATATATTCAAGATTAGAACATAAGCTTTCGCGGCCAGAATTCATGGTAGAAATGATGATTCGGGCTTGTAGACCGTGGTCGGTGTGAACGGTTTCGTCGGCAACTGCGGCTGACATCTTCAGTCGCTGCCTAGACTTTAAGGTATAATCTTCGCATACGCAGTCAACACAGCACCCACTGAAGATGTCAGCCGCAGTTGCCGACGAAACGTCTGGACGAATCGTTCACATCGACCACGATCTACAAACCCGAATCATCATTCTACTATATTAAAGATTGTTCAAATAAATATAAGTGGCCATCTAAAGAAGCCTTTTGTAAAACAATTCAAATTTTTATAATTATAATTTTATAATTATATAAATATAAATATAAATATGGAATCAACAGAAACAACTACTCCGAGGGCTAATACCCCTACCGGCATTGAATTACACTGTTGATTCCGATGTATTCTTAGACGAAGTTATAAAATATCCAAAGACCCGATAGGTCGAAACCGGTCGTGGGATATGGCTTTCAGTTCGTTGTGTCTACTTGTTAGGATGCGTTTGATCTTTGATCTTAATATTTAGACGAATAAGGATTTTAATTTCTTCTTTTTTGGATATTTTATAATTTTATAATTTTAATATAATTTTTTTAGCGAAAATCACACATAAATATCTGTTTTCCTATTTTACGTATTAATTTACTACGGATTTTCATCAAATGAGTGACAATTCTGTTAATAACAACCTCAAGTATTTACAATAAAATAACAATTTTATTTATTTTTAGTTACTCGTCAAATGATCAACTGTGTTGTGGCGGCCAACGCCGCATAAATTCATATACCTTATTGCCTTGTATGTAAATATGTTCAAGTTCATTTCTATTTTAATTGTTGTTCATTGTTAAGTGTGTAAATATATGTTGATTGTTGTGTTGTTGTTATTTAGTGTATAATTTTATTCTTCGTAAAAACCCTCACAAACTAAAGTGTTAAGACCTCAGTTAATTAATAATATTCATGCTCCATTATCAATTTTCTTTATGATCTTTTGAAAACGATACACATCAACATTTCTTACCATTGCCTAGGTACTAATGTAATTTTTTAAAATAGTATTATGGTACCATTCCATTTCATATAAAATTTATGTATACCTCATGTATAAAAATTATATTTAACATTTAAATAATGACATAAATAAGCGTGTTCGGCTATTACATACGTCGGCCGTAGATCGTCTAAAATCCCATTCAGCCAATCGTTACTTACCTATTATCGAGTGAAAGAGTGCTGCCAAGCGCAAACCTGCAACGCGAAATTACGTCACGTAAATCAGCTGACGCAAATGGAGTTATATTATTATGTCCTTTTCTCCCCGTACGACGGACGAGGGGGCGACAGCGCAGATATTAATGCGATGGTGGAGGCATACAGGAAGCGAATGTTGTGGAAAACCGTATGGAAATAAGTTACGGCTGCGATTTTGCTAACTCTATATTAGGTCCATTACGTCTGCTAGATAAATTGCATGCGCGCCCTGCCGACAATTGCGGTGGGACGGCAATTTGACACGAAGGCAGTGATTTGCAACAAGCGTTTCTGGTACTTCATTTTCCACAAATTACCCCTGGAATTCTTACAATGCACTCTAATTGCTAGCAAAGAAGGCAAATGTTCGACCATAGAAATACCAGAGGGCTATAACATAAACCCGAGCGGCGTGGTCTAGTACTTTAGATAATTGCTTGGCATTCGGTAGGTCACCGGTTTGAATGCGGGTCCGGCTGCTCTGATCCAAGTTTTCATTCGTTTCCTTGGATCACTTAAACAAATGCTGGGGCAGTAATATTCCGCAGATAATCTTTGACTTCTCTTCTGTCTTCATTTCGTCCGTCTCATCTTTCACTCCCTAACCACACCACCCACCCATTCCCATAATTCCTGATAGGAGGCTGAAGAGGGCCTTACGCCCTAACCTCCGGTTTTTGCACTACAGTGTAGGTCGAAGGGACTGTCCGCCCACCAGCAGGAGTAGCTGGTGGGAATGAAAAACAAAAAAGTTATAAAAAAATTATTAAAAAATACACTTGGAGATGTTTCACTAACTTTATTTGGATTCTATGTAAATTTCGCTTTCTTAAGGGCATCTTCAGGAGTATTATTAAGTATTAAACCTATGGCTTAAGTAGTATTAGCGTGCGATTTAGAAGGGGGTTGTTGCTAAACTCCAGTTGGTCCTTTGTTAGGGTTTTGTTTAATGAAATAGCTGTTCTTTCCAAAATTTCGTATCGATTTACTATAAAACCTTTTCTTCTTTTAGATGATGTAACAGCCTTAAAGTATTTTTTTAATGGTGTGGTTGTTATCTATATTAAATGTTTTATACAACAAAAATAATTCAGGACATTTCTCTCATTTAGGAGATAACAACCACACCTGTTCAAGTATAATATAAAGCGTTACACCATCTAAAAGAAGGAAAATGTTTTAGATCGACACGAAATTTTGGAAATACAAAAAGCGATTTCATTAAACAAAACCCAAGTAAATGATCAACTAGAGTTTGGCAACAACACCCTCCTAAATCCTAAGTTAGTGCTATCTAAGCGCCCTAGTATTTGAGGAAAATAATATTCCTGAAAATGCCCTTAGAAGGCGAAATGTACATGTGTCCAAATTAAGTTACCGAAACATCTTCAAGTGCATTTATTATTAATACTTGCTATTATAATGTTTCCCTAAGAGTTTACGGTTAATTATTTTCTTAATTTAAAACAAATTGTAATGGTAGAACTAGCAAAATCAAAATGTAATTAAGTTCTACCACTATACCAGAATTGAGAACACTTAAACTCGACGTACGTTTCGCTAGCCAAGTTAGTATCATCAGGAGATTTAGAAGTTTAGGTCAGTTCTAAATCATCTTCTGATGATGCTAATTTGGTTAGCGAAACGTACGTTGAGTTTAAGTGTTCTCATTTCTGGTGTAGTGGTAGGACTTCATTACATTTTGAGTGTGCCGGAAGGTTCCAAAAATCGCAACTTAGCAAAATCAGATGAAGTGAAGATTCTTGTTTTATACGGTTATTACAAAAGTTTCTTAATACTCTCTTTATATTACATTCCAAACTCATTATCAAATTCTTACAGACGATGTGAAAAATATTAGACGTGTCAGTGTCAAACATGTGTCGGAACGGGTCTTAAAGTAGATGGGATTTAACATCAAAGGTTCCGTTATTCCCTGTCTTGGTGCAATAATACACTTTACACCCCAATCCGCTTTTACAAATGCACTGGATAAATCTGCGTAATCCGTGGAAGTTACCGTTGTATTGTATGTCGCCGGTTTCATAATACTACACGGATTACATGTACATTACACAAAGGCAGGCAACCTGACAATTGAACAATTCCAACTCATGTTCCCCCAAGATCTTATTGCAGTTGGTCGATATGTTGCCAACTTGATAAAATGATTTATGAAGACAAATAATTAAACATTGGATAATGTATTCTTCTATATTAATTCGATAATACAAATTTATTTAAACTTGTTCGAAATTTCTAGTGTTTGAATGTAATTATTTTTTTTTGGATTGTTATCTTCGTCTAATAATCGTTCGGAATCAACAGTGTAATTCAATACCGGTAGGGGTATTAGCCCTCGGAGTAGTTGTTTCTGTTGACTCCATATTTATATTTACTATGTAGCTTGTAAAGGCCTTTCTGTCAACGCCCATCTGATGAACCCGATAGGTCGAAACCGGTCGTGGGGTATGGGTTTCGGTGCGCTGTGCCTTATGTGTGGAACGTGTTCTAAATGTGGGATCTGTGATCCTTTATAATTAGACGAAAAAGGATTCTAATACCTTCTTTCTATGGATAATTAATAATTCTTCAGCAAATAATGTAAATCAGATTTCCACCTAAAGAAACCACTACCAAGATTTTTTTTTGAGACTTACTCTTATTTGGATATGTGTTCTTGAGTAGGTCGTTGCTTACATGAAATAATGATTAACAAAATACTAAAATGATTTTTAATGGTGATAATACAATTTAATTATTCATTTTAATGTTTAAAAGCGTTGCCATTAAAGAGGGACACCTAAGAGGTAGTTTGAAAATATTTTGTTTATTATCGTATTATAGTAAAGTGCGGCAACGTGGCGTCGCCTATTCCGCCATTCGCGTTGACAACCGGACAAAGAGGCGGTTTTCCGGGGTGATGGTCTGAGAGCTCAATGTAACCGCACCACCGTCGCCATCGCCACAGTCGCCATCTGTTGACATGACGGTGGCAACGAGACGTGCGCAATCTGATCCCTAACGAACAACTCGTCGCGTTGCGTTGCGTCACATCGCTTCACCGATGCTTTCATCGTTGTTCTTGTCGGCCTTTACCGAAGTAATTTAATATGACACGTCGACGACTATACGTACAGCTCCGCCACTGTCAACAGGACCCCGAAAAACGACTCGGTCTCAACATCGAAAGAACGGGGTTGCCGGAAAAACAAGTAAACTCCACACCGTTACATTATAACACCCTTCGTCTTAATATACCAACATCTGTAGAAATATTAACAGAAGATACTTCATTTTTATTTTGATAGTTGTTGGGCTTATACTGATTATTCTTTCCACCTACTTTTGGTACTTCTTTAGTTTGTGAGGACTTTTTTATGTAGAACTCAATTAAACAGAAATAACAACAACACAAAAATCAACATATATTTACACAATTAACAACAACAACGAGAATAGAATGAACAATAATGAAACGCGATAATAGAAAAGTGAACTTGATGGCAGCGAAGCAAGATAAGAACTCATTACTTAGAGGGAAGAAAGGAATGAAATCGAAATTGTGGAGTAAGGGAAAGGGTAGTAAATAAGAGTGGGTACCAGAAAAAGCACAAAAGCATGGAAATTTTTGAGACGAGAAACACAAGAAATATGACAAAATAGAGCAACGACCCAAATCACCAAAGAACCCATCGTAATATTGCAATTAGGCAGGACAGCAAAGGACAGGGGTAATGCGGTTAGTACGCGAAGTTGAAATGTTAGCAGGGATTATAGCAAAGAAGAGTAATAAAAGTTATTGGTACAGACAGATGAGATAAAAAGGATCTAGAATAGAATATTAAGAAATATTTACACAGACACAGAGACATAAAGAAATAGAATACAAAAGAATTTGAACATATTTACATAGATATAAAATATAACGATAAACTGATGTTGTCCTTCTTCGGGTGTACAGGCCGTCGTCGGTTGGAATTGCTTCCTAACGTTTCACTAACACGAGTAGCGAGCTTCTTCAGAGGTCTATCCATTTTCGCTATTGGTTGTAGACTGTTCCTTTCTCCTACGCAGATGGTATTTATGCCTGTGGGTAGGGGGCGGAGCTTGTTCCGCTTCAGTAGATTTTGATGTGTCGATTGGTATGGTTCGTGCGTTCCTAAGAATTGGGTTCCAGATTTGATTCAGTCTAAGGGTCTCCTCCTTCCTGTTGAAATTATCCGGATGTTTTGGATTTCTATGGCTTCTCTAGTCAGTCTGTTGTAATAGCCATTGACTGATGCCAGCAAGGTGCAGCTTTCAAAGAATATTTTGTGTTCTCCCTCGTTCAATGTGTGTTCGGCTACTGCTGATTTCTCAGTCTGTCCTAGTCGGCAGCTGGCTTTATGCTCTTTGAGTCTTGTCCCTACAGATTTTTTAGTAGTTCCAATGTATATCTTGCCACAGGAATAGGGTATGCGGTAGACTCCTAGATTTGAAAGTGCGTCCCTCCTGTCCTTCGCTGATCTGAAGGTTTGCTGGATTTTCTTTGTCGGCTTGAAAATAGTTCCAATGTCGTGCTTCTTCAGAACTCTGCCGATTCTGTCCGTGACTCTCGGAACATAGGGGAGATAAGCTTGAGTGGTGGTGCGTTGTAATTCGGTTTTTTGGGATCTTGATGTACTTAAGCCCATTGATCTCTCGATCTCCTTTTTGTTGTAACCAAGTATATGAATTTATGTGGCGTTAACCGCCACACTTCAATCTAGCCTCAGGCTTCCATCAAACAATTCTTAGATTCATATAACCATAATTGATGGTAATTTTCAAAAACAAGATACTTTTAGTCTTCTTATTGTGTTGGACAGTATTGAAATTTTATGTTTTCTAAATCCTCGATAAGAGTTTGTTTGTTTTCGCCTGTTAGTTAAGTTAAATTGTAATTCCAATAAAGGCGAATCGAGTGTTCAGATTTAGATTTTCCACGTTAACGATGCACGCTTCTTTTCGTCTATTAAAAGTTGGTAATGGGAGAGAGTTTACCTTCGACACGTCTGACAAGGGATCGCGTATGTAAATCTACCTAATTAGCCGGTGACGGTTTCGAAGGGGAGCCCGAACGCTCTATTCAATTAAAAGTCAGTTACGGCGGAGTACGACGTGTCATTATGCGAGACGAGCCGTTGACAGGCCATGAGATCGACGTTCGAAGCGCAAATATAAATTCGAAAGGAGAACGAGAGCCCTGGCTGAAGGCAATCCTGGCAGTGTCGCCTTGTTGTTGCCTCGATGCAAACTAGACACCTCTTTTAAAGCATGCATGCAAATCAAGTTTAAGGTATAACATGTGTAAGACGGGAAAGATAATAGGGTGTGTGGTAATTGATTTTCATATTAAATTCAATTCCGTTTTGCCTTTTATGAGACTGACGGACTGATAGGCAAGCGCATTATATATGTTAAATATAAATAAGTAATATCATTAGGTACCTCTTTTTTATAAGCAGAAAATTAAATTTGTAATATTTTAAAAAACATATAAATTCCTGTATATTTTTCGAATTGGAAAGGGGAGTTCCTAGATTTTCAAGAAGGAATGATTTTAAAACAGAAATTGTTGGTCACAGATGGATTTCCACCAATCAATGCTGACTCTTTTAGAAATCGTATGAATAGGGGAAGTGGGTAGTGGTTGGGAGAAATTTGTCTAAGCGATTCAAGAAATTCCGAACACATGGAATCAAAACTGGCGGATCCGGAATCGATCCAAGTTTTTCCGAGTGCTAGTAATTTTTAATTGTTTTACTCCATTTTTAATGATAATTTGTAAATCTCAACCTTGAATTTGAATAACTGATGTCTTTTGTGAAAAATTAACAAAATATTCTACAATGCCTGCCTGCTATGGAATTAGTCTTTTAATAGAATTTAAACTTTGGATGGTGCAAGGATGATGAAGCATTTTAATAATTAAATTAAAAACATAAAAAACTTCAACAAATATACTATAACACACACTCGACAAATGTACTAGCCATTTTCTAGAGTACAAACTGTACTAAATTGGAATGTGTAGATTTATGATTTAAATAGTTTCTGGAATTCCCTACCCGTATTATATATCCAGGAGGAGTGGAGTATTAAAGACGTACAATTTTTTTTTTTGTTATTTATAATCTTTTTCTTTGTTCGTAAAGCCTTTTTTATTTCTACAAATTCTAAAAGGGTTAATTTTTTGCCTTTTGACTGGCAGTGAAGTAATTTCAAATTATTAATATATACTATATACTATGATTTTCTCTTAAACGGTGTTCTATGAGTCCAGTAATATGTTTTTTATTTTTAATGCTAGCTACGTGTTCTTTAAAACGAGTTTTCAGGGATCGGCCAGTCTGTACTAAATATAAAGCATCACAATCTTTACAATTAAGTAGATAGACACCACTCTTTTGTTTGGAGTCTATTTTTTCTTGTTATTAATTAAGATTGAACCTATATTAAATTTATTAATTATATCGTATTTAATTGATCTTTTATGTTCGTTTAATCTGTTTTTTAGGGCCCGGCCAGTCTGCCCTATATAAATAGCATACGAATTAAAATGTAATAGTTGCGATGCTATTTATATAAGGCAGACTGGCCGGGCCCTAAAAAACAGATTAGATGAACATAACCAATATTTACTATCTAGATTCACATAATTGTGAAAAAAAAGTAAGAATCTGAGCCTTCTCGAAAATTTGGAAATTAAAAAAGCGCTAAATAATAATAAATTAATGATTAATAACCACACTGAATTAGAGACCGGCAATTCACTTTTACTTTTATAGAAATTGTAACTGGTTTTACCAGAAGAGGTACCTACATCTAGGAATTTCCGTATTACCCTCATCCCTTTATATTGATCGGCTGCATTTCTTTAATTTTAGTAACAAACCTGTACTCTTTGAAAAAGGCCCGTTGGCCGAAACAATTGTAACAGTTTAATAAACCTTATTGTTGAAACTTTCTATGTATTTTATTAAAATATTTAAGAATGTTGTCTACGTATCTGCACCAAAAATTAATGCGTTAATTTTTTTAATGCTGACAGTTTACAAGAACTGCCCTTTGAGAAACTTCCTTCAAGTATAAAGCTTTCAATATGTTCAGGCTCACAAAAAAATCGTTTCCATTTTCCTGTTCGCTTTTGACATTTACAGTAGTTGTTTGTTGCATGTCTGCTAACTTTTTCCAGTCGTTATTTGTTTATTGGTCAGACAGCATGCGTCAGTTTGGCCTGTTTGAATGAAACATAGACAGATGGAGTTTTGAAACAGACAAGACGTTCACGTTTACGGGCGATCGGTTTTTATTAGCGGCACAAAAAGCGTTTATACGTTAAATAATTTATTTAAGTTCGTCTTGATTTCGCTTTACAAGCCCATAAATCTCGTGGACGATTCTTTCATCTTCGGCACCGATTCCGTTACAAGCCGTACACGTCGTTCCATAAAAACAAACAAGCTTCATCAGGAGCGGGAAATTAAAAGTAGTCGTAAAAGCTATAGTTCCAGGGCGTTTATTGCACTTCCAGCTGTACCCGAAAATTACGAAAAGAATTTATTTCCCAAACATTTTTATGTTTGGATAATAACAGCCGCGTTACTCTTTCTCTCACACTCACTATCTCTCTCTCTCTCTCGCTGCTCTCTTTTTGTTTATCATCCTTTCCACTCCTCACCTCCCCTGTCTCCTCTTGTTGTGATCCATAGCCCCCGTGGCTTTTAGTTTTACAGCCCGATTTTACGAGCGAAATAAATTACGACCGCTTTCAGGCCGGACGTTTTTATTCCGAGCCAGACCGACAGATAAAATAATTTTTATGGCATCTAATTAAAACCGTGAATGGATGCTTTCCGTTGCTGTCGATGCATGGACGGTAATCTGCGAGAGCTCTGAATGCGTCCACTAGCCAAGCGCACCATGTAAGGTTCATATCGCTTTGATGTTTTGGAATTAATCGAATTGGTCGCTGTGGTGTCGATATTTTTCACTCTATATTCCATCAAAAACTTCCAGCAGATATCATACATACATACCACTGACTGCCGAAAAAATTGCTTATCGTATTAGCTCCCAAAACAACGCCAAAGATCATTCTGATCATGCTTACACTCTCCCAGGTCATCTCTTTTGATAAAAAAAAATTTTTGTGTTTCATTCCCATCTACTCGTGCTGGTGGGCGAGCAGTTTCTTCGACCTACACTATAGTGCAAAACCTGAGGGTAGGGCGTAAGGTCTCTTTTGAGGAATCGTAGGAATGGGTGAGTGGTGTGGTTAGGGAGAGAAAGATGAGACGGAAGAACTGAAGATAGAAGAGAAGCGAAAGATTATTTGTGGAATTTTATTGCCTCAACATTTGCCTAAATGATCCAAGGAAACCACAGAAAACTTGGACCAGAGCAGGCAGACTCGGGTTCGAAGCGGCGAACTCCCGAATGCTGAGCAATGATCTAGAGCACTAGACCACGCCACTCTTTTGATAACTAGTTATAATTTCTAAATAGTAGAAGTTGGGGCGTACATTGTATGTCTCCAGACGCTTGGGTAGCTCCGAGTCTTGTCATCCAGTAGGATGGATTGTTTTAACGCTTATTTGGGAGAAGGGTTACCCAGGTATCGGCATCTCCTTATTGCTAGCATAAAGCATTGGAAGATAATGTGCATCCTCCAATAGAATCTACACTTACGATTTCCCTCCTGTAATTATACATATTATGGTTTTTGCGTCATACAATCGGAATGTCTCATTCTCCATATTCCATCAAGATCTATCCTACAGCTAAAATAGTGTCAAAGTTTATTCCGATCTGTTGTCCATCAATCATGATTACGGTTATATTATATTAACAAACTATTTAAAGACGAAACCATAATGAAGGCAACTTTTGGAGTCTAGTGTTTAGAAATCCCAAAAGAATAAAATGGTGTAAAACTACGTTTCTATTGCTTTTTTGTATTCCAAATAGTTGCATAAAGTCCTCCACTACAAATAGCTCCTGTAGTTTTCCAGCATGTCTGAAATTTATTTCTGCTTGGATCTCCGAAGATGGTCCGTAGTATTAGTACCATTATCAAATGTCAAGATGTTTAGATTTGTAAATAGTTTCAGACTTTTATTATTGTTACCTGTTTTTAGTAGGGTTGCATGGCAACAATAAGTGGTAAAACAGTTTAGATATTGTTGTATTCGAGACGATTATTCTCTTAGAATATTCTTTGCGGTACCGTAGTTCGTCTAGATCCGCCCGCTTTATCTGGCCAGATGAGCTATATAGACCCCCCATTGTCCTGCTGTTCCAGATAATCGAACTTATTGTTTTACCGCGTGTCTCATGATGGTGTACCGACGAATAACATCGTCACAACAGAAGGGGAAAGGAAAAATATCACCCAACTTTTTTTGTTAATCTAAATTCACTTCTTCTTCAACTTTGATTCGATATACAACTGTACATATTTATGCATCATTATTAATTTGTAAAATATAGTTGTTAAGTTCTAAAGTTCACTGGAGGTTTACTATCACTACCTTCGCATAAAAAAAATAATTAATACTCCACATCTTGTTAATTCAACGCGTGTGCCCTTATTCAACCTGCAATAGCAAGGATCCTGAGTAAATGCCTGTGATTTCACAAATAATAATCCAATACCTAAAGGGGAAGATCTAGTCTATCTCAGCAGCTGCAGCCAAAAATATTGCTCCTAATATCAATTTATCTACATGGACCTTGTTGACCACCGTTTTAGTTCCCTATATAATTATTATTTTCTTATTTAAACGTATTAACGTATGTCTCCGTGGAATTACTCGTTAGTATATGAGCACATCATTATCACTATTACCGTACATTGCATGCATTTTATTAATAGAAGCTAAAGTGGCATGTTTAGTGTAAAGGAAGCAGTGGATACAAATAATCCTGCACTGATGATGTGCTGCAATATTTAATGAAGAATATCCCACTGTGACGGAACAGCAAGTAATGTCTATCGTAAGCTCATTAAATATTAAGCAGTCACGGATGATGATGCATCGACGCCATGTTGCGTGCCTGATGTACGTAACTCAAACGAGATTAATTTATCCCGATGGACGTAAAATGGAGAGGATGTGGCGACATTTATATGCAGTATTTACATTACACAGAAGACTCATGTTGAGTGTGTAACATGCCTAACTAATAAAATTAGCAATTAAGAACAAATGAATTTCTTCACACGAAAATTATTATTAAAAGACCAATTACTGAAGCTTGAAATTATGTACATAATATACAAACTACTATATATATACATATATATATATATATATATATATATATACATATATACTCTTGGGAAAAGTCCAAAATATATTTGGAATTGTACACGATTCGGGCTTAACTCGGGTAAACTGCGTTTTATCCGCTATATATATGTATAAATAATAATAAATAATAAAATTCTTGTTTATCCCTTAAATCGTTCGACATATATATGTGTGTCACGAGTAAAGTTAGATAAGCAAGTAAACCTAGGTTTACCCGGGTAAACTGCGTAATACCCAAGACTCTTGGGAAAAGTCCAAAATATATTTGGAATTGTACACGATTCGGGCTTAACTCGGGTAAACTGCGTTTTATCCGCTATATATATGTATAGCGGATAAAACGCAGTTTACCCGAGTTAAGCCCGAATCGTGTACAATTCCAAATATATTTTGGACTTTTCCCAAGAGTCTTGGGTATTACGCAGTTTACCCGGGTAAACCTAGGTTTACTTGCTTATCTAACTTTACTCGTGACACACATATATATGTCGAACGATTTAAGGGATAAACAAGAATTTTATTGACAGCACCAATCTCCACAAGGTTGCTGCGCTTGTCCAATAAGAGATAGTGATAGATTTTTTGCTTTCAATAGTGGCGATAATGGTATCTGCTACAAACAGAACGCAGTAAAATAGTAATGAAACATACATACTAACACAAACTGTAGTTACGGTTCGTGTTGGGCCAGTCCTAATTAACAGCACCTTCCTGGAAAAGATAATGGATATTTTCGAACTTCCTAGATACGTCTGGAATATTCTAGCAACGATCAATAAAAAGACAATAGTTACACGAGAAGGTTGTAGAAGGAATGCTGAAAACTATAAAAGCGAATGATCTGGGCGGACCGAGTCAGTTTCTTTACAACGTACGTTGACCAGTGACAGGAGCAAAAGACAGGCGATAGTCATAGAGTGGCGGCAGTGGAACGCGAGTATAAGTAGTGACGAAGAATACGGCGACGGGAGAAATAGATTTACTAGTGTGAAAAATTGTGTAGACTTGTGTTAATCAGAACTGTAGTTAATTTAATTTTAGTTGTTAATAAATTTCGTTGTTTTCGTTCGTTTAATTGTGTTTTCGTGACTGAACACGTCACAATACCATATAACATATAATAAATATTGTCTAGGAGGAGCGTTTGTGTGTCTATTTGTTGGCAGAAAACTCAAAAACAACCGAAATAATTTTCATATGGTTCTAGCTATGATATAGATTATTTCATCTGAATTGTTGTAAGCTATGTCATAAAGCAAGGATGCAGTTTAAATGGACTAAATTATAGGCAAAAAACTAGAAACATTTTTTTAGGGTAGTAGCTGTTACTTGGTGAAACTTAAATATACTTAATATTTCACGAAATAAAATACAAAAAGTTTCAAGAAAATTATATTGTACTCACAACAATTTTGTTTTACCAGACAGTGGCATCATCAGGTAATAAATCTACAAACATTACTGTATTACAACTGTTTATGTTATTTAAGTGAGTGAGTGGTAATTTTTACAATTTATATGATGGAACTTTCTAATTGATCATTATGAATTACTCCTTTTTTATAATTTCGATTTATTTCTAACACCTTTGTGTTGTCTATCTAAAATTTTGTAATTTGAATTGAAGTTATGATTATTTTTTAACAAATGTTCTGCCTTTTTTTATTACTGAAACTTTTAAAATGCTCATTTATACGAGTCCTGAAATTTTTGCCCTATGTACACCTTAAGACAGTCTTTACAATTTAATAAATAAACTCCTGAACATAAATGTTTAGATGTTTTACATTTATTGTTTATTATATAACTACCAAACGTAATGTTTGTCCAAAAGCTAATAAAACTACTGCTTCTACAGTATTGCTTACTTTTAATGAAATATCACCATAATGAGAACAACAATTGAATTAATCTATTTGGTTTCGTTTTTATTATGGGATAGATATTATTCAAAGTATTTGGTTTTTATTTTTTATTGAGTATTTGTTCCACTAATGAAACTTTGTATCCGTTATTAATTAATTTGGTAATGATCTCTGGACAGTGGTACATTGATAAATCGGTATATAAAAGAATTAAAGGCTGCTAACTTATAGAATAATTCTACGGTAAATTTAATGTTTTTATATTATCTAATAAATTTTCAAAGATTAAGTGATGTAATGTACTTGCCAATTCTGAAGATAAACAAGTAAGTTGATACATGCAATGTGCTTTTCGATGTCGATAATACCAACAATTCTTGTAGAACATTCTCTGTAATTATTCCAAAATTGTGTTGTAAATGGCATAATTATTAATTATAAATATGGAATTAACAGAAACAGCTACTCCGAGGACTTAAACAACTACCGGCATTGGATTACATTGTTGATTCCGAAAGATTCTTAGACGAAGGTAACATATCCAAAAAAAGAATGTATTAAAATCCTTTTTTGTCTAAATATTAAGGATCCCACATTTGGAACGCATCGTACACAGTAGGCACTGCGAACCGAAAGCCACATCACACGACCGGTTTCGACCTATCGAGTCTCATCAGGTGGGCGTTGGCAGAAAGGATCTGTGATCTTTAATATTTATACGAAAAAGGATTTTAATACCTTCTTTTTTGGATATAATTATTAACCTCAGAACGGAAAAGTACGCTGTTCTTCTCTACAATGATTTTGGAACATTTTCCTGATTTTGTTTTGTAACTAATTTACAGTATTATCTATTTTTCGACTAATTCTAGAAATGAATTTATTTGAATTCAAATGCTTTCTTGTTAGCGATTATAGGAAGGCTGTAAACAGACTATAGACGAGATTGCATTCTCGTAAGCGAAACCGCCACCACTGAGCGGTAGGAAATAGTAGTGGTAGCAGTGGGATCCCTAATGGATGATCTCTTTGAAGGGCTTATTAAAATTTTCGAGCAGCTGAAGGTGAATAGAATGCAAATTGGTTTTGCTTCGTCTCAATTCGGAGCCAGTCAAGCGCAATCGCCTCGAGAGGATTTTGAGGACATTCAGCGCAGATGGGTGTTCGAAAGCTTTACTTCGCTTTCGCTTGCTTCTCAAGCACATCAAAAGGATTAAACTGTTGGCAAACGCTTTACTATACTTACCGCTTTGCTGGGTATTATGATAAATGCCATAGCGTTACGGCCACCGGAAACTGTGAAAAATTAACTGACTCGTTCAAAGATCACACAGAAATTTCTGATATTCTCGATTATTTATTATAAATAAAGGCGAATAATAATGTTCTAATTAGACTATGTAAGCATTTTTCTAATTTCATATATAAATAATGGTATTTCGACTAGAAAAATTCGCCTGAAGACGATTAGGACCTGGTCAGGCATGTTTCGCATGCCCGATCATGATGAAGTAAGGCATGTAACAAATGTAACGCAGATGAATGCTCAGGAACTAGTCAAGAATGCCTGATGCCTGATGTCGAATTGATACCTAATGTTTTTCTGGCCAGGATTTCCTGATCTTGAACTGGTAAGATAGTCGTAGCGTTTTCGAAAGTTAATGTTATTTTTTAGTAACAACGATAGATAAACATGTATTACGTATTATACGAGGCATGCGAAAGGATACCTTAATAATTTTATTTTTACATGAAAGCCTGCACCTTAATCAACTCTTCTACATAATTTCCTTCGATATTGAGGCACTTGTCATAACGTTTGACCAGTGACTAGTTTTTGAATACCCTTCTCATACAACTGTCGCCTGACCTGTTAACTGTTAACCACTGCATCACAACTGATTTGACTTCGTCATCGTCTTGAAGACGCTAACCGCCCAGATGTTTCTTCAAGTGCAGGAACAGATGGTAGTCACTGGGTGCCAGATCAGGGCTGTACGGAGGATGATCTAGAGTTTCCCAGTGAAAAGATGTAACCAAAGAGATCTTTGGCCCGATTTGCCAAATGCGAACGGGCATTGTCATGCACATTTGTGCGGCCGACTTTCAATGCTCACCCACTTCCTTACCATTCCATCACTCATAATTTTTTGTCCGTAAACTGCACAGATCTCACGATGAATATCAATCTTTTTTAGTCTTTAGTGGGACTCACGATTATCGGAGGCATCTTAAACACTCAGTAAACAACGTAAACAAGGGAGAATCAGACTGTAATGGCGTCAGTGAGTATGTGAGAGATGTAGGTACTCAGTGCACAAGCGCGGAACGCTGACTGCAGCGCTGCGGAGGCAGAATTTCAAACCGGTACATACTTACTTACTTAAAAAACATGCCTCGTATGTTTATATGGAAGATATGGGTAGGTAGGGTAATTTTACGGATAGTAAGCGCGGTCAAACGTTGTCATTATTATTTGTACCACAGTATTATTAATTAAAATTCTTTATTCAATTCCACTGAGATTTTATGGTCATCTTATCTTTCATGGCTTCAAAATAATTTTGTCATCCTAAGGATTATCTAGATTAACACCGGCCGTGAAAGCCTACACTCAACCATTATCTAGATTGCTATTTAGTTTTCAGTTTTAGTCGCGATGTCTCTGTAAATAGGGTATATGTATATAGGACAAACCGGCCGTAGCTTTGAAACAAGACTAAAGGAACATAAAAAATCAACTTTAGACAACAAATTATCCATTGGACATTGAAATACTCTATTAATAATAATAAATTATTGGTTATTCACTTAGAAAATAATGTTTTCAAATTAAACTATTTGGAAGAACTTGAAATTCAAAAAACACTAAGTTCAAACTTAAATATCACAAATGATTTAATAGAAGGGCTAAATAGTCCTATATTCAAATCTATCACAGATATTAGCTAATTAGAAGGGTTAGCATAAATAGACCTTACTGTTTAATATTAAGTTAGTTTCTTTACAATTCTCAGATGATGACCTAATCAGTCGAAACAATTGTTAGAGTAGTTCTAATAAAATAGTGTAAAACAATTTCTTATGTGTGTTTTTACTTTATCCATGTTTATATCTCTTATAGGTGTTTTCTTCTGAAAAATGTGTTTAAACCAAGATTTTTCTCCGATAATAAAAATCTCTCGATGTTAATACTGCCATTAACTGTAATAGAATTTCATAAAGCCAAATGGAAACTACATTATGCGTTTATTTCCTCATAGAAGAGAATAGCTATTAGTTTTAGTTGTCCTGTATGATGGTTTCTAAAGCAATATTTAATGGGTTCGTGTATCAATGTATTTGGAATCTGTGGTTATAGCAACTGGTTCTGTGGTCTAGGATTCACCGCAAACCTCGAACATCCCATCATTAGCGAGTACCCTCGTGTAATAAATTTTGTATGCTGACTATCGATAAACTCGAATATTGGATTCAACGCCTGAACAACACCAACAAATGTATACATTATTAAGCACATTATTGTTTATTTTCATATGGTTTTTAGCACGTGTCTGGGCTAGACAATAATAAAAATCCTTAGGAATATTTCAACAAACGTTTATTCACCTCGACAATTGTTTTGATCAGACAAAAATAGTAACTAAAGCTAAAACTGTACAATATCAATATATATAGCAGTAAATGAAGGTGGTTGGGGGGGGGGGGTTAGTGCACAAATTTACAAATCAGTAATTAAGAGAGGTGTGTTATAAACAATTAGTTTGATTATTAATAAGATTTATTCCTTTTTAAATAGCTTTTTTAATTTCTAAGTTCTCAAGTAATGTAAGTTTTTTACCTTTTGCTTGTATGTAAGAGTTTTACATTACTCATATCTAGATTATTTTTATGTATATTGCAATGTTCTGCAATCCCTGTTAAAGATTTTTTGTTTTTTATACTATCCATATGTTCTTTTAAACGTGTATCGGTGGAACGATCAGTCTGACCTATACAATATATATATTGGTAAAATCCACATCTTTCATTTTTATCTACGTTTTTCTTATTGTTGACTATTAGTGAACTTAGATTTTTTTTTTTAATTTCAATAGCTTGATATCAAAGGATTTTAGTTTGGTTTTAATTTTCTTGCTTGTATTTTTTATAAATTTTAGAGCACAATAATTGATTTGTTTATTTTTTGGTGGGTTATGAAACAGTTCTGAACGTATTTTTTGTTTGAGTTTTTGTAAAATAAATTGTTAATTAAGGGAATTTTGTAACCGTTATTAGACGCAATGTTTTTAATTATGTTTAATTCAGTATAAAAATCTTTGGATAGAGGTATGTTGACTAATCTGTGGATATATATTGAACTTCTACATTTTTAGCTTTAGTTACTATTTTTGTACTCTTGAAAATGATCGTCTGATCGAAACAATTTTACAGGTGAATAAACGTTTGTTGAAATACTTCCATCGTCATTGCACCGAAGAAAGTGTAAGTAATAATAAAAACCTTTGCCGACTCAACCGTTAAATATTAAATTAACGTCATATTTAATACTCGTTTACCTCAATTTCTCGCCCCATTTAGAACCCTATGTTACAGTTTCAAACAAGAATCAACAAAAAACTGTTCCCTATTTATTTCGTTTCTTTTCCACTGTCACCATCAAATATAGACAAATGGGTGCGGATGATGGTAAATTATAACCGAGTGACAGGAGCAAAAGCAAGTCTAATTTGGATTGATGGTTTTCGACCAATTCTGATACATATTCTTGCCACTATTCATTCGTCATTTCAGGAACTCGTTTTTAGCCACCCAAGCGAATCGTTGTAAGAAACGTTCGCAGACCCAGGGCTCATCCAACCACTTAACTCCTTTTGAAATGGTAATAAGACCTAAACACCTACCGCCCGTGTATGAATGCGTATACATTTGCAAACCCCTGTAATTACTTTAGACTAAAGACCAGTTACACTACCTTACACGTAATTCATATTGGTCGGTTACTTTCCAAAGAGGAAAATCAACAATTCCCAGCAATACTTTCAGCCCTGATGCACCTTTTGAATTGTGACGAGCTGCTTTGACGTTTTTAATAGATACCCTTTTCTAGAATCCGATTATGGTGTTTGTGGGGTCAAGTTGGGGTCGATAAAAATCATTCTGGTCTTTCACCTATTTATCTGTGACAACCTTTCAGGGCATCTGGAAAATGGTGCAGTGTACAAGCAGATGTTTCCTTTCCGCACGGGTTGTCAAAGGAAATATTTATTTGAAGGAATATTACAAAATAATCGTTTTTTTTTTCAATAATTCATTCCGTCCGTAAAAATGATATGCCTGGCATTTCCAATCTTTTTTTAGAAAAATTGTCTTCTTACTTAATTCGTTTGTGTTGCATCAATGAGGCTTCTATATTTTGCAACTCCATAATTGAACACACAGAAAAAACAAACAACAAAGTTTTAGTCACAAAATATTTTTATTTTAATCCACAATAATTATTTCGCTACGCAGTGACTTCTTCAGGTATAATAAATATTCTAATAAATAAACTAAATACAAACAGACTTATATGCTAAATTTAACAAAGTATTAGGGATAAAACTACGGAATGATAAGAATTAGAAATTAATGGTTAACAGGGGAAATTTGTTTACTGTTTTTTTAACTGGTTGTTTAATATAAGGCCTTTATTATTTAGTTTGTTTATTTCTAAACTTTCTAACAAGTTTAACTTCTTTCTTTACTCGCAAAATGCAAAATTTTAAATATGTTGATGTTCAGTGTTTATCATAACTATTTTTATGCTCTTTTATTCTTTCAAGGAAGGTCTGGCCTATATATGCTTTATCGAAATCACCGCATTTAAGCAAATAAACCCCTGATCTTAATTCTTTTTTGGTAATATCTTTTATTTTTAATTTAATTTTCCTTTCCATTGCTTGTTTTAAATGAAACACAACTGTTAGTAAATTTTTTGATGTAATTTCGTAATTTAGTTGAAAAAAGCCTACATTTGTTAAACTATTATAAATTGACGCGTAATATAAATATTCAACAGCGAGATACAAATTGATATAAATAAAGTGCATTATTGTTTGTCAAATAAATAAGTGGTTTAAGTTTGTTAGTAGTGTTTAAGTGATTAAATAAATAGTAGTAAATAAATAATTGTTAAATAAATAAGTGAACTAGAAAATTCGTTACTTTCTTTTTAACGATAGGGTAAATTGTGTTTGGTTTTTTAATTTTTGGTTTAAAATATTTTATTTAAAATGAAAAACTGTATCCGTTATGGGCCACCTGGTAAATTCTATTTAATTCTATATTGTGACATAGGAATGTTAAGAAGTCTATGGAAACTTGAATGAAAATATACTAATTTGTGAAATAGTGGATGACACTAATTTGAAAAAATAATCATTATGGATATAATTTTAAAAAAATTGTGCCAAAAACTTTTTTGTTTGTTTTTTCTACGTGTTCAAATACGTTTGTATGTTTGTTGGCCGAAGGAAATGAAGAAAGAAAGATTATGTGGAAGTTATTTTGTCTTGTTATTCACGATGGACACGGCGATTGCGAGGATAGAATGTCGAACGGCCGAGGGCCAGTATCTCACGTTTGTGTACGGGTCGTGACGGGTCCGATTGTTGTTGTTGTTGCAACCTCACATCGAAATAATAAAGCCGATAGTATCGCGCGACAGTAATATATAGTTGGTTAGGCGGACGACGTGGCCTGTTGGCAGTAATGCCGACTTTGATAAATGGTCGTAAGTGTTTAATAGACTAATCGATATAATACTAGCGTGTGCTGCCACAGTGACTGGCAGGTTCGATAATTACTGTCGGCCTTTTGACCTCGCGGACAACGAAACGCTGACAGCGCAGGTTTACTCTTTTCTTAGTTCGTCTTGTTGCCGTTGTCTGTTATGATATTGTTCGCCTGATATTTCTCGACTCAGACCAAGATTAGAAAGCCAATGGTCAGATAATACGATGATGAGATGACGATGATATGATAGCGGTATCATGACGCCGACAGCCTCTTGGTCTTTTGTTGTCTTTCTTCTTTACGCTTGAGGTCAATTTTTGACTTTTATCTCTTATCTTTTTCCTATTTTGGAACGTGGATCGTTGCATAAATAAATTATCGACATTATATCAGCTCCAACTGGTAAAAAACTGAAATTAATATAAATATGGTATGTTGGAACGCCATGGTTTAAATGTCGATATCGACAACAACAGTATGTGTGTATGGTGCTAATGTATGTGTAACATGTGTTTGAAGGCTGTTGTTTACATGATCAAGTTTAGTTACTTGATAGTGTTCCGAATGGTAAACTGCAGAGATACCCAAAATCAATAACTTTCTACCTGGTATGTTCTTTGAAGCCTCGATTATAATTTTTTTTTACATATTCAAGCGTTAGTAAAATATTAATACTATTTTGTGTGTTAGATTTACTTATTTAATTAAATTATTGTATATATTGCCTAGATTATCTGTATCAGTTCTATAATTAATTGTATATATCATTTTTTAATAATTCTTTTTGTGTAGTTGCTTTCTTTGTCTAATATTTGGGGTTCCTCAAAAAATTGTGTCGTTATTTAAAGCACGTTCTGATAAGGCTTTTTTCGCTATATTTTTATTTTTTAAACTATATTTGTGTTGTTAAATACATTTTTTTAAATATTGTTTTGTTTGGCCTATATATGCTTGATCGCAATATAGACAGTTTAATTGATATATTAAATTTGTATTGGTCGTTTTAAATTGGCGAAAAGAGATTTGGAATTTTTTTTAGAGATTTTATCAGATATTAGTACATTATGTGGTTTACGTACTTTTGATTTTTTATTATTTATTTATTTTATTATTTATAAACATTGCCACCCTAGAAAATAAATTATAAATTTAAAATAAACGGTCAGAAAATCAGGAATAATATATTACGTAAATCCATAATGTTGGATTTATGTTGTGTTTTGACTTGTACTTCTTGTATCTAATGTTTTATTTGTAATAAGGTGTGTTATGAGGAAGGTCGCTCATTATTTTATCATAATGATTAACGATCGATGTGACAAATCGATGAAGACATTTAATTTGTTTGCGAGTTCATCCGCGCAGCTCGTACCTGCTCATTATCTAACGATTACGAGTTGTTGTTGTTATAAGTAATTGATTGTTTATTTCCTGTATTTTTTCTGTATCTGTACTTACTTATATAGAGTGTACATATACCGACACGTATGTAAGTATGTACGAGGATGGATCAAATATAAACAAGCCATTGTTCATAAAACATTTACTTAGAAAAGTTTCACAAATACACAAATTTTTCTATTTTTCGACATATCCCCCTTGTTTGTCTATACATTTTTCCAAACGCATTAGTAGATTTTTTCAACCCGTTTTTATAAAAAGAAGCAGAGCGGGTGACTATCCAGTTGCGCACAAACGCTTCCACATGTTCATCGGTCTGAAATTGCTCGCCTCCTAGTAATTCTTTAAGGGGCCTAAACATGTGGAAATTACAAGGGGATAGGTCTGGGCCATATGGAGGGTGTTCCAGCTGAGTCCAATACATTTCACCGATTTGAGCCTGCGTTAAAGCTGTGGTATGAGAACTAGCGTTATCGTGCAAGAGTAACACATCACGAATGTGGTGCGTCCTCCTTTTTTGGCCATAAGAAACTTTTACCTGACTGAGAAGTCAGTAGTAGAGACAGTAATAGGCTGCATTAATGGTTCTTCGCTCGTGCAAAAAGTCGATCTACACCACCCCCCTCCAGTCCCAAAAAACCGTGGCTAAAGTTTTGCCTGCAGAGAGACGTGTTTTCGGCTTCACTAGGTTTGATTCATCATTGTGCCGCCATTCCATGCTTGCTCGTTTTGATGTTGGAGTGTAACGGTGTACCCACATCTCATCGCAGGTTACATTTTGTGCAAAAAAATTTCACCTTCCTCTCTAAATCAAGTGAGAAGCGCCTGAGAGATGCGAACTCGAGCAGCTTTTTGATCTTTGCTCAACAACAACTATGGAACCCAACGAGCTGAAATTTTTCGGAATCCCAAATTTTCCGTTGTGATTGAGTGGACATTCCCATTGCTGATGCCGAGTTCACCAGATATCTGAAGCACAGTGGCGTGACGGTTTCTAACGTGTGCAATGTTAACCGACAACATGCTGGTGCGCGGACGACGAAGATGATTTACATTTTCGACACGATCACGCCCATTGTTAAATTCTTTGCACCAAACTTTTACACGTGGCCACGAAAACGTTTCGTTTCCGAATTGTGCTTACAATATGCGCAAAATTTCAGCTGGTTTCACGTTTTCACTTAATAATAATTCGTTACGCAACGCTGTTATACACCTCTTTCTCACTCATTGTGATACCAAGTGAACGCAGCAATATGACGCGTTGTTTCCGTGCCACCTAATATTCCCACTTCAAGTTCCTAACGCCCGGATACACCTTGAACAACTATCCGACGCACTATTTAAAAAGGCTCGTTTATATTTGATCCACCCTCGTATATATGTAGATTGTAGAAGGATACATCATTCAGTCATTTATGCATTTAATTAATGCCAATGGTGCGTTCTTTTTTTTGCAACTTCGTTCGTTGGTAAAAACAAATCAATTTAATTGATGAACAGCAATTACAGTCATAATCCCGTGAGTGGTTGGCTGATATAATTAATAAAAAATTGATAACGTGTCATTTTTCTTTTGCTCGAAGGTTCGTTAAGAGTGAAAAAAACACCTGTCAGTAAATGTATATTTATTGCCTGTAATAATAGTTAATGAGCAAATTATATTCATTACTCTTTCGTGGATGACTTAGATCATCCAGGTGTGACTCGTTTTAATTGTGATAGTCGTGTTTGTTGGGAAGGAGTGTCGTGTTATAGCGGAGCTGTTTCTTTTGAAAAGTTAATTATTATAATCAGGCAATAAAATCTAGCATTATTTAAATGGAAAGGATATTATGAACTACCGTTTTGCCAATTTGCATACATCATATTACCTCAAACATATGGACACGAATGAGACGGGTAATTAGGGGAAATATCTTTATTCCATTAATTGAACAACCACTTATACTTATGTAAAAATATACACATATGTGCGGCCATTTACCTACTCCAACCTGTCCAGTAATATCCGTTTTAAAAGAATATATTTTCATAAAATGCCTGTCGAAAGGTACTCCGAACAAGGCGCATTCTAACATACCCAAAAAGGAAATTTCTTCATTTCCTTTGAAGTTGCTGCAAGTAGTTATCATTAATTTTATGCATACAAGAAATTTCTTTAAATGGCTCTAAATATAATAATAATATAGTACTTCCAATATAACGACCGAGACTAAATCACGATGCAACGTGTAAACCCATGAATGGTCAACCACATTAGAGCAAGACGAGAAAGACAGAGAATGGCAAGTTTGAAATTTTATCGTAAAAAGTGAATAACAAAAGTTGTATATTAAAAAAATGTATCCAGAAAAAGTTGTAGAAACATAATCTTCTTTAAATAAAAATATAAATATGGAATCAACAGAAACAACTACTCCGAGGGCTAATACCCCTATCGGCATTGAATTACACTGTTGATTCCTATGGATTCTTAGACGAAGATATAACATATTCAAAAAGAGAAGGCATTAAAATCCCCACTAGTCTAATGTGGGACCTGTGATCCTTTATAACCGCAATAGAATCTAACAACATTAATTTAAAAACTCTACTAACAAAAAATAAACCAAAATGTCTTCCGGTAACAAAAAATGGTGCATACTAACTTTTTTGCAATGATTGTGATGCAACTTACATAGGAAGAAGTGGTAGAGCGATTGAGACACGTCTTAAAGAACATATAAGAAACAGGTTTTGTAGAACATTGCGTCAATTCTCAGCACTCCTTTTACATAAGTAATGTAAAAATTCTCCATTCAAACATTAATAATAGTAAAAAGGTATCCATGTTAGAAAACTTAAAAAGAAATTAAAAACGAAAAAAAAAAAATTTTTTTGTGTTTCATTCCCACCAGCTACTCGTGCTGGTGGGCGGGCAGTCCCTCCGACCTAGACTATAGTGCAAAGACGGAGGGTAGGGCGTAAGGCCCTCTTCAGCCTCCTTTCGGGAATCGTGGGAATGGATGGGTGGTGTGGTTAGGGAGAGAAAGACGAGACGGACGAAATGAAGACAGAAGAGAAGTGAAAGATTATCTGTGGAATATTACTGCTCCAGCATTTGCCTAAATGATCCAAGGAAACCACAGAAAACTTGGACCATCGCCTTCGAACCGCTGACCTCCCGAATGCTAAGCAATGATCTAGAGCACTAGACCACGCCGCTCGGTGTAATTAAAAAAGCGGTTAAAAACAAATTAAATCTTGTAAATAACCAAACAGAACTTGCCTCAACAAACTCCCCACTTCTTTAATGTAACTTGTAATTTAGGTATAAATAGCTTGTTAATAGTACCAATTAAACTTTAGCATATCTACTCGGGATAATGATCGAAACAATATTGTCGAGTTTCGCAAAAAATTTTTTAGTGAAATTACCTTATTTTAATAATTTTTTAAAGAAGTGTTAAAATGTTTCATAAAAGTTGCAATACCGAAAGTCTAACAGCACCTGCCTGTAAGTACAGAATTAGTAAGCTATTTAACAACGTTTGCATAGAGCAAAACTACCGAGATTTCTAATAATCCCCTGCGGCGTCCGGGTGAATTTTGTGTCGCGAAATATGCAATTTAAATTATGTACACTAGATTTGATGTGTACAAAGAAAGATTTGGTGCACGCTTTCAAGAACAGAGACCCGTGGTGACGCGGTTATACATATTTCTTTTTTTTCCTTTCTTTCCCTCCTTTAGGGTGCCGCTCGGCAGGAAATTATTAATCTGGACAATAGAGCTGCTGGAATTAAAGTCAGGTTTATGTGCGCGGAATAATTCGCGATTTAGATGGAATTAAAAGCGAAAAACGGTCG
Organism: Agrilus biguttatus; assembly: GCA_963921985.1. Classification (NCBI taxonomy): domain Eukaryota; kingdom Metazoa; phylum Arthropoda; class Insecta; order Coleoptera; family Buprestidae; genus Agrilus; species Agrilus biguttatus. Next base: position 7,473,174 of record OY998126.1, on the reverse strand, counting down.
ATACTCACTCGTATCAGAAGAATTTTAATGTACGAAGCGACGACACGCGAGAATCATACCGACGAACGTCTTTAAGACAGTACCTACCTATAACGGTTTTGATTTTAAAAGGGAAATTATCGGTTAAAAAATTTATGATAGTTGCATTGATTCGGCCGTTACTTTGTGATACTTCATCTGAACGATAAATTAAAAAACACTACTTTATTTATTCACATATCCTTTTGACTACAGTTTCGACAAATAGCTTGTCATTGTCAAAAAAATGATTCAAATTGAATGAATACAAACAGATGTACAATGGTGTTTATATATATTTAGGAAATTCCATTAATTATTAAATGTACTGAATAATACTGAGTGGTACAAATCTACCTGGTCGTTTAACAGGTTATTTTCGGAAATTTTTGATGCTTTGTATACTTCTAAGGATTCTAAAATACTAAGTTTAAAGCCTTTATTTACATTATGAATAATTTTAAGATTTTCTATTGTAGGAAACTGATGGCCTGTTTCTAAAAAATGGTTTGCAAATTTGGAATTATCTTCTCTTAATCTAAATGATCGAAAGTGTTCGTATAATAAATAAAACAACTTGTTCAACCTCCACACTTTTTATTGTCTTAACAATTGTTTCGCCACTTTGTGGCTTCATCAGAAGATTTACAAGTTCTTAAACTAAAAGAAGACTAACATTACTTATATATGAAAGTAGGTACATAACTAAGGTGGGGGTGTAGGGTGTAGATTAAGTAAAGGGGAATTATTTAAATCTAATTGATCATTGAGAAGCACATTTTTATGCTTATGTTTATTAATTTCCATGCTTTCAAGGAAATTAAGTTTATAGCCTTTACTTTCAGTATGTAGGATAGCAAAATTGTTGTTAAAATTATGTTTTTCCATAATTAAATGTGTTGCGTAATGGGAATCATTTTTAAGCTGTTTAAATGACCTAAAATGTTCGTTGATTCTTTTTCCAAAAGCTCTCCCTGTTTGCCCAATATAAAACTTATGACATGACCCACATTCTAATTTGTATACTCCAGATCTACTATTTTTAGATGATTTATCTTTATTGTTTTTAATATTTCTGGCTAACGTATTATTAGTTTTAAATGCAACGTTTATATTGTTATTTTTCAAAAAAATTTTAATATTTAATGAGGGTTTGCCAAGATATGTAATTATTTCAAATTTATTATTTTCTTTTATATTTTCCGGGAAAGTGTTCGTTATAACGAGTTTTAAATGACCTTCCAGTTTGACCTAAGTAAAAGGAATCACATTCTCTACATTCTAGCTTATAGACTCCAGTTTTTTCAAATTTGTCAGCTTTATCTTTTGAATTAAAAAGTATGTGTTTTAAAAATGTGTTTGTCTTAAAACTAACAGTTAGGTTGTTTGCAGATAGAACATTAGCGATTTTTATTGAAATATTACCAAAGTACGTCAATGATATGTATTTGCATTCTTTGTTTTTTTATGTATGGGTATATAGACTGGCATGCTATGTTAAATTGTTTTTTACTGATTAAATTTTGAATTGTTCTTGGATCAAAACCATTATTTTTGTAATTGTTAGAATGATGTTTAGCTCATGTTTTATTTTTTCGTTTGAAAGGGGTACTGAAAAAGCTCTGTGTATCATAGAATTATGCTGCAAGTTTGTGTGAAAGAGGGTGATTTGAATTATTATGAATTGTTACGTCTGTGAATGTTGGTTTTCTGTAAATATCAAAATTTATTTTATTATCTAAATATTGTAGGGTGAGGTCAAGAAAATTGATTTTGTTGTTCTGGCAATTTCTAGCGTAAATTTTATATTGGGGTGAATTGTGTTAATAAAATTTAAAAAGGAGTGTAATTGTCGGTGTGTTCCTGAAAAACACGCTACAACATCGTCCACATACCTATACTAAAATTTTATGTGTTTATTTGCTAATGTTGATTACATAATTTTATTTTCTATATTTTTCATAAATATATTGGCTAGTAAGGGACTTAGTGGGGAGCCCATGGCTAAACCTGATTTTTGTACAAAAAACTGTTTATTGTACTGACAGTAATCTTGGATAAGACTTAATTCAAATGCTTTAATAAGCTCAGTTTTATAATTAATGTCTATACTGCTTTGATTAAGTATGTCTTTTATTAGAGGTAGGCATTCTGTGATTGGGATATTCGGAAACATATTTGTAACATCGAATGAAACAAGCAGACTATTTTGGGGGTTTTTGAAGTTTTTCAATTTTTCTGTTAGTTCAACTGCGTTTTTTATACTATGTCTTGGATAAAACTGTATTACTTCTATTAATATTTTATTTATCGTTTTTGCTAAATTATGTACAGGACTTTTTATAAAGGAAACCACTGGTCTTATTATCAACGCGAGACTGATAATGGCAACTTGTGAAGTGGGCGAAACACGTGTCCGCTCATATTAAATTTAGTTAGTGGTAATTACCACAGTCTTCTATTTTCTACTTTCATTATCTAAGATATTATTGCTCCAGAATTCGCCTAAATAATCTAAGGAAACCACAGATAACTCGGACCAAATCAGACGGACCACAAATACTAAGAAATGATCTAGATCATACCGCGAACCATCGACCAAGAAACCGAATTTGCTTCATGTAGGAAAGTTGATTAATATCAAATAAGCGAACAGTGTACCGCCATCTACTTCTAACTGCATAATGTTCTTCAAGGTTATCCAAAGGTATCTACTTGCCAAACTGATTCTACGACGTAGCTGTTATGCTAGATTAAAATCATTTGATGTTATTTATTGGAGGGCAAGCTATTAACGTTTCTTTGATTAAATTTCCCAATTGCTGAGTGGAATATGTCCGTTGATTCTCAGCCGACTAGATCTTGTTATGAAGAATAAGCGGCCCAATAAAAAATTATGGCAAGGCGTAATTGATAAATTCTGAAGAAATTTAATACAATTACAATGAAAATTCTGGCATTCATAATGTCCATTTGGTAAAACACTAGTTAATAATGCTTCCTACGTTAATAATTATTATAATTATGCATTATTCAAGGATGGTGGTTCTTTGTTTGTCTCATTAAAGACAATGTTGCATGCAATTCCACGATAAATACACGATTTACACGTTTATGATATTGTATATTCTCGCATTTATTATGGCTGAATAACTCAATAGCCTGAAATTATAAAATCAGAAATCAGGTCAACTGCTAAAGCCATCATAAATCCTTTATTATTCGCTTTAAATCGGACTCACTCTATTATTTACGATTATTTACACTATACCATATGAACATGCCAACGTTCTTTTCTTGAAAATCATTCCTATATCGTTTCAGTACAGTCCGAACCAAAACATCTCCCAAACCTATAATCTTACCACTCTTCTAATCAAAAACCATTAAATAACAACAATATTAAACCTCTTCATTCAAATTCTACGTTGTTTTGTATGTAAATAATTAAAAACAAATATGTTGAATAGATATACTAAACTACTTAAGAAAACGTTTTTACTAAATACTTCCTTCAGAAGTAATGCCAGGTATAACACATGGGTTGAATAGTCCCGGACCTAACAAAGAATTTTGCATAAAATTGGCTTTATTCATTAACATAATCTCCATCAAGAGCAACACAATCATTCCAGCGCCGCTCTAACAATTCAATACCACTTTTAGAGAACAATTTATCTTTTGCCCCAAAATAGTCCTCAGCTTTAGCGATAATCTCTTCATTCAAGCGAAATTTCTTGCCAGCGAGCATTTTTTTGAGGTCCGCGAACATTCAGTAGTTGCTGGTAGTAGTCTCCAAATCTGAACAATACGGTGGATGTGGGAGCAATTCGAAGTTCAGTTCATGTAGTTTTGCCATTGCTTTGATTGACTTGACTTGTGATACGGTGCGTTGTCTTGATGAAACAAAACATTTTCTTCTCCAATAACGCTATTTAATTACTACAATTCACTGTTGATGGTATTTCGGTATTTCCCTTTTCAAGATAGCAATACAGTCGATGAATATTATACCACCCACATCCTAAAATACCGAGATTCCGAAGCCATAACCTTTCCAGTCGATTATTGTGCTTTCGGGATGTTTGGACGAGGTTCACCATTTGCTGTCCACTCAGATGTCGATCTTTTGTATTCCGGAGTGAAGTGATGAATCCATTGTCACATAACGACGCAAGAAATCCGGTTTGTAACGTTTATACCAAATACTGGCCAAACACTGCTCAGAATAATCAACACGTTCTTGTATTTTGGTCAACAGTGAGCAAACGCGTCATCCACTTTGAACGGAGCTTAAGCTTTCTCATAGTCAAATGCTCATGCTCATGCAATATAAAGCCAACACGTTCTTTGATATCTTTACGATGTCAATTCACGCAATTTCACTTTTCGATCATTCAAAACGATTTTGTGGATATTTTTGATGTTTTCTGGTGTTACCGCCTCATTTGGATGTCCAATGCTTTCTGCATCAGCGGTGTTTATACGACCACGTTTAAAGCAACGTTTCAGCAAACCAACGTTTTATTTTGTTTCGGTTGTTTCCGATGGAGCGGAGTCTCCATAACACTCTTCCACTTTTCAAGCCATTGCTTCGCTCGAACGGTATTTTTTCCCATATTGAAGCAGTGTAAAATTAAAACACGAAATTGTTTTTGATTCATTGTTTTGAAAATAACAAAAGTAGCGTCACTTTCTAGCGTCAGTACAATAACTCACAAACTAATAAATGGAACATTATGAAATGTTAATAGCTGCCTTTTAAAGGTTAGTACTAACAGAAAAAGAGGTGAATGCAATAAAACTAGCGCCATCTATTTGTTTATATATAAATAAGGAAATGTCGTTTCAATTTTCTACTATTTAATATATGAAATGGAAATAGAAATCTTTCAAGTAATGAAATTATTTGCTAAAAGGAAATTTTTCTATTGACTGTACTGTGCACATAAACAAACGTATTAGGTGTCTATTATTTTGAATGCCGTTTCAAATGATAAGAGGATACCTTATAACAACAACAGGACGACGTGTTATTAATTTCATTGAAATTTTAAAGCGGAGCCAATCAATAACACTGTCACGTTATGTTTCCTGGCAAGTGCTACTTCAAATCCTCGAATTTATTGTTTCCACTGGAGGATTACGGAAAGCTAAATCCCACAAAAAAGCGTCAGCATACGAGAAGGACCATAACTTCTACGAACCCACTGACATCTACACAAACACAAATTAAATATGTCCACATGTGGTGGAAGCAACTGTAGTACTATATCTTCATTATTTGCTGGAAACCGAGCTGTACACCTTATAAAGTAGAGACAAGTGCGAGACTGAAACTTTGAAACTTCTAATATCTGTTTAAATCATTCCTTAAGAAAGGCGAATATTTTTTCTAATCTTAATAACAATAGATAAAACCGGTTGTTGTTAGTAATGTAATTTTTTTTAAATTTACATTTGTTTTTTTTTTTTGAAATATTAGTAAATAATTACCCCTAGAAAATACAAAGAAAACAAGTATCTAAGTAAAACGAGAAGGTTCACACTTGCAGTGATTATTATCATTAAAAAAAACATTTGGGAAGAATATAATAGGAGAGTAGAGTGGCCGCCTGATATCTATTGTTTCAAGAATATTAGGAATTTGCAATTTTTGAATTAACTGAATCGAGGAATTATTGAAAATGCTGACTATCTGAGTAAAGGAATCTTTAAAGAATTATTTATCAGAAAATTGGGCTAAAAACCTATGGTCCAGGATCACCTTTTCTGGTCCATGTTTTTCTGTGATTTCCTTTGATCATTTAGGCAAATACTGGATAGTAATATTCTACAAATAACCTTTCACTTCTCTTCTGTCTTCATTTCATCCATCTCATCCAACCAATTCCTAAACCTATTCCCACAATTTCTAAAACATGACCTTCCGGCTTGTGCGTTGCATTGTTAGTTCAAACTGGTCGTGTAAGAACAAAACCGAAAATGTTAATGGTGTAATATTTTAGATTATCAATAATTGGACCGAAAACAATAATTAATTAATCTATTATACTCCTTTATATCTTCAAAGTGTTTTCTCTAAACAGAAAATAAATGAATAAATACTGAACGTTTGCGAGGGCCATCGAACAAATGAAAACATTTTCATGTAAAGCCCATGCAGGGTACTTAAAATGTTGTCACAAGAAGCTAAATCGTGTTCTTTGTCGCTTCTGCTTTTAATGCCTCCATCGAATAAATAACCGTTCCCCATGCGTGTTCCTTTTGATCTGTTGGTGCCATGACAGCGCGATAGAGCTTATCCAACTGGGCCGTAAAAAGCCATCCAAGCTTGCGGCTGTAAATGTCAGGAGCACAGTCGAGTTAAAAATTAAAACTCGACCCGGTGCTTTGATTTCCCGGCCATTTGCCGCTTAAATAATGGCTGACACAACCGAATAGAGATCCGTGCGAAACAGTTAAATTCACAATTTACACGCACAATCATTACTACCTACCTCTAATCCAAACAATTACTTACCTAAAACTTTTGCTTTAAAAAACATATACATTAAATTGTTATATTAATTAACAATTAAATATCATTAATTACTTAGAATATGTGCAAGTTCCGCATACAACTAATAAATATTGTTAACATTTTTATATAAACACATACTGGTTGTACAAATACGAGGGAGTATCAAATATAATCGGGACTGATTATTCTTTTTATTAATTAGTAGATGTGAAGATGGGAGAAGGGAGAATCAACCGCATTTCGCTCGAATCGATTTAGTACCAAAAAAAACAATGAGCATGTCTCCGTGGAGCAACGGATCGTTATTAAGTTTTTGGTCAAGGAGGGGGTGACTCCAACCGAAATTATGCGGCGATTACGGGTACAGTTTCGGTGACAACACCCTGTCAAGAATTCGGGTGTTTGCATGGCACAAGGAATTTTCTGAAAACCGTGACAAGGTCGAGAACGAGAACCATGCTCACTGCCCAAATCTCATTGAGGGAAATCGACGAATAACTCTTCGGAAAATCGTTGTTCAGTTGACCATCAGTTACGGTAGCGTCCACGGGATCGTAACAGATGACCTGAAAATGCACAATGTGTCCCCTATACCGGTCCCCCGACTGTTATTGGAAGATCGCAAACAACATTGATTGGAGATTTCGCAGCGACACTTCAGTCGATTCCAACAAGAGGGTGAAGCAGTTTTGAATCGCATCGTCACCTGTGACGAAACATAAGTGCACGTGTACCACTACACGCCCGAGTCGAAACAGGCGAATATGAAGTGGAAAAAAGTCGGCTAAGGGGACCAATGAAGGTAAAGACCCGCTTATCGGCAGGAACGGTAATGGCAACAGTGGTTTTTGATCAAGTTAAATTAAATACAGTTTGAGTTTTTTATAAAACCAATCCCGTTTATATTTGATACACCCTCGTAACTAGTTGCAAACACTAACCCAATCTAGGTCTTCCTCTGCCTTTGGTTACCTCTCTGTCTGTAACCATCTCTTCATGCATCAGAAATTGCCTTACCACCCTATCTCTTCTTTTTCCTTGTTGATTTCCATAGTGCCTTCTTATTGTACTATAAAGAGATCATTAATGTGTAAATGTGTAACAAATACAAGAAATATTGCAATTTCAATAATTTCAAGTAAGCTTATATCAAATCAATCTAAGGGATGGAAATATCCTTGCAGTGACATTGTTTGATTGATGGATGGATTTTGTACAATATGGATGCAGGCAAATTAGTAATAATAGTCGACGGCGTGACAGAGGTAACAAATTGAGGAGGTCTTCTCTGACGGAAATTAATAGATTGTTTTCAACGAACGTTGCTTTGATGTATTTCCGCTACGCTCGACGGCCCGTTTTCTACTCGATTTTAAATTGTCCAGGCATTAATTTCATTCTTCACGATTGCAACCGAAAGGCAAAATAAAAATGGCTCGCCACTCTTCACGTAACACTTACAAATTTTCTCGTGTTACGAATCCGGCGTCGCATGTAAATTATTCGGAAAACGTTTGTAATTCCTGTACGGTTTGGAATGCAACATGGCATCAAGGATGCAGCTTTTCAATGCTTACTTTAATTGAACCATTTGTTATACTAGAACTACCACTTTGTCATGTTACATCTCATTTGATCTTTTCCGTATTTGAACAAATGTTTTGGGCTGCTGGAAACCTGTGACACGGATGAGATTGGAAGAAATATAATTTTTAGTAGGCGAACAGTCCCTCCGACCCACACTGTAGTGCAAAGCCGGAGGCTAGGGTGTAAGGCCTCCTTCAGCCTCCTTGCAGGAATCGTGAAAATGGGTGGGTGGTGTGGTTATGGAGAGAAAGATGAGACTGACTAAATGAAGACAGAAGAGAAGTGAAAGTTTACCTGTTGAATATTACTGCCCCAGCATTTGCCTAAGTTGATCCAAGGAAACCACAGAAATCTTGGACTAGAGCAGCCGGACCCGGATTCGAACCGGTGACCTATCAAATGCTAAGCAATGATCTAGAGCACTAGACCACACCGCTCGATTGAAATCTCAGGAGATTTCTCACTAATACTGCCTTGATTCCTGAGATATTCTTTGGTCAGCATTATCACTAACAAGGAACTGCAACTAGAGCTATTTTTTTAAAAGGAAATGATCAAACATCTCTAATTTAAACCTTTCTATGTGTTTATTGTCCATAATTATTTTATTTTAATGTCGGATTTCTCCAGAGATATCACCAGAACTGTTGAAGTCTAAATTATGCAACGCGTAGAGTTCAACACGTTTGCTATCAGTGGGAAGAAGTTTAAAAGATTTTTGTGCTCTAATGCAACCATTTAGAAATTTACATTATATCGGAGTTTAGCTTCTCCTAACAAAAAAGTAACATTGTAAGTCTTTTCTAAATCCACTCAGCTTGGGTTCATCTGAGACAGTACTCCGTGTTATTTTTGTCCCGTTGAAACTGTTTTGTCTTACGTTTGTAAACGAAATAATCCACAAGACGACCGTAAAACATCCAGATGAACGATCTGGCGGTGCAGGTAATAACAGGTAGCCTGGTGTTGTCGAACGTTTGGTGGTGGTAATGTGGCGACACAATCTCCATATTTAAATTGTCGCGACACAATTTGCGTCGTTCGCGTTCCCGCTACGACGGCAATCGTGACAAATACATTCTGGATCGTATCTGTCGCTGTCTTGTTCGCGATCTCAGCAGGCCGGGGAGGTCACAGGTCGCGGGCGTGTTGCGACGCGGTGTGGGCGCGCGGCCCACACCCGATGTATATGTTAAACATGGATTGTTGTCTACATTTTATCCCTCGAGGACGCGATCCAAACGATAAATGTAAAAGCCGACACTGACCGGATTCGAATGGATCGAGCAATGGAGGAGACTCGATAGACCTTCTGCTTTTGTACCTTTCATGGATCATTAGATCACCACCCAAACTTACTTTTACCCTTACTTTTCTGGGATCTATTTTAAAACTTTTCAATGAAGAAGAAATTGTGTAGTTGTCATGCATGTTCAATATTCTGAAATTATGTTGAAGACATAAAGAATTATCAAATCTCCTCTTCCATCCATTTACTTGGGCGTGGGGATGCTTTCTATTTTTTTCAAAAAATTCTTCCATCTGCCAGATGAATTGATTCTTCATATCATGTTCTCGTTTGAAATTGAGTTCACTTTCATTTGAAGCAAGTGTTAATAGTATAAAATCTGTCACCAACTACTTGTCTATATTTTGGCATTCATTAGTTATCAAGCTGCAAAAGAGATTTTGGAAACTCTTCCGTATAATTCAGATTATAATTTACGAAAGAGATGTAGCCAGTGCTGCCTTATTGGGTTTAGAAATGTCGATTTTTTAACGCCCTGTAAAATTGTAAAAAATGTTCATATAAAAGCGAAAAAAGTATACTCTCCGGCCGGGAATCGAACCCGGGTCTCCCGCGTGACAGGCGGGGATACTGACCACTATACTACCGAAGACTTGATGCTGGTTGATCCTCTTAACATAGTTTTCCTCTTTTATGATTTTTTATCTTTAATAAAAAGTAAATCTCGGCTAATAATAGAACTTTTTGTTTTTAATTACCGATGTGTTTTTTAATAATAAAAGCAAAAAACGATTGCATCGGCCGGGAATCGAACCCGGGCCGCCCGCGTGGCAGGCGAGCATTCTACCACTGAACCACCGATGCTTGATGGTAACTTTTGTGGAATTAAGCATCACAAACATTCCATCAACCTTGTATTACACCTTTTATTTAAAGCACTTATAATTATCGGTTACTTGCATATAAACAGCAAAACTAAATATTATAATGCAAATTTAGCTATCATCAATTTATGAATCATAACGTTTCGTCGATTAGTACCTGACAGTACTACAAAGATAAAAAGCAGTATGATTGATAGATACTGCATTGATATCGTTGAAACAAAAACAGTAATAAATACATTGGTATTAAACTTATACAGTAGAAATTTAAAGTACGTCAATAGTGAGTTAGAATTACTTTACGCTTTACTATTTTTGTCTGACAAAAGGTATTTATTGAAGTTTTTGAAACTTATTTAATGCTGGGGAGTTCAATGGTGATGTTGATTTTTGCGACTTTGTTCATGAATATAGATAGTGATAAAAGGCTATCAATTTCACTATTGATTGATATATTCTGCCTGGAAATCACCTTTCATGCCTTTTATAATCAAATTATTATATTTCATTAATGCAGATATTTGGTAAATGTTGTATAGATATCGGGTTTGACTAACAGATCTGTAATGGTAATCTCCTTTTTTTAACAGTACAAAATAATAATAATGTATAATAGCAAAAATGAGAACAAATAAAATTAAACTTGTACTTCTGTAGACATATAATACTGTAATAATAATATCAATAGTAACATTGTCGCACGCACGCATAACATCTACTACTCCAGATGGTCTAGGTCTGGACCCGATCGATCGTCCCTTAACCACATGCATTCGCAGCCCCTTCCCACTACGTTTTCTATCATGCTTTCACTATATTCGCTGCTTTCCTTCGACCTTGTTCTCAGTTACCTAGTTACAGTAATTTGTGTGCACCATTGCATACATTACATATGTATTCATTTAAAACAGGATATAAACTAATGTGAAGAGATTTATTTATTTCGAAGCTCATCTAAAAATGTTCCATCTTCCACCACCCACCAGTAGTCACCGTTCAATTTGTATTTAACATTTATATCTCTACTCGTAATTGTTTTGCAGTATCTAGGCAACATCAAAGGTTTGAGATTTGCCCAAATAATAGGGTCCGTGATTTAATATTTCCTTGCGTTAGATTAGACCTTCATAATATCAAAAAATGGTGGTGATATGAATTCACTATTCTAAATGATCAAAGTTCTATTGAATTTCATGCATAATACAAATTGTGTGAACCTCAATGTCGATTTGTTTTATTAAGAACTCTTCTTTTGTGGTTATGTCCTCTTTTAATAAAGACATTATATCACTTGTATTTATTGGCTGGCACTGTTAACAGTCTGGCCATATTTTCATGTGTTTCCGGTAGATTGGGGAAGTTTGTTTTTGTTCCCTTGAGACAAGAGGCCGCTAAAATTTTCTGAGCAGTAGTTGGAATTGTTCATGACAGATGGGATTTTCTTGAGATATTGAGTAAAAAGATTGAGCAAACTACATACAATCTTCATCGTTAAATTTCTTTTTCTCGTATTTGTCCAGAGCTATCGAATTGAAGATTTGCTTGTTCTCTGTCTGATATACGAGGCATGTTTTTTAAGTACCGTTTTGAAATTAATAAAAAACGTGCAAAGATATACTAATAATTTTATTTTTACATGAAAGCTTGTTCCTTAATCTACTTTTCTACCTAATTTCCTTTAATATTGAGACACTTGTCATAACGTTTGACCAGTTTTTGGATGCCCTTCTCATAGAACTCTGCCGCCTGACTTGTTAACTGTTAACCACAGCATCACAACTGTTTTGACTTTGTCATCGTCTTGAAGACGCTGATCGCCCGGATGTTTCTTCAAGTGAAGAAACAAATAGTAATCACTGGGCGCCAGATCAGGGCTGTATAGAGAATGATCTAGAGTTTCTCAGTGAAAAGATGCGATGAGATCTTTGGTCCAATTAGCCACATGCGGACGGGCATTGTCATGCAGCAAAACGATACCCTTGCTCAACTTGCCACGTCTTTTGTTCTGAATTGCACGGCGCATATTCCTTACCATTCCATCACTCATAATGTTTTGTCTGTAAACTGGACAGATCTGACGATGAATATCAATCTGTTGTAGTCATTTAGCACTAAGGATCGTATAACAGCCCGGACTTCACAGTCGGCGGGACTCACGATTATCAGAGGCATCTTAAACACTCAGTAAACAACGTAAACAAGGGCGATTCACATTGTAATGGCGTCAGTGCGTGGGTGAGAAATGTAGCAATTTTTCAGAAGATTACAGTGGTCCAGCAGTTCCTTCCAGGAAAACTCAGTGTGAGTTGAAATACATTTTATTACGAGAAACATGCAATAGTCCCAGTTCGTTGCTGATGTATCTTGACTCTATTTGGAGAGTCTTGCTGGTACCCTTGCAGAAGATCATTTCTTTTATTTGACCCACGTCAATCCCAGTTTAACCCCCCCCCCACATCGAGTAGCGCAACGGGGAAAACCAATGCTTGTATCAGCAGCACTTGACTTAAGCTCGTCAAAAAGAAATTTATAACATTATGGTGCATCTAAACAAATTTGTTATGCACCGAGTGTTCTCAGTCGGGTGAGTCTGTAAAACCACTGAACCACTTTTTTAATGAAAGAAGCAAAAAATAATTGCATCGGCCGGGAATCGAACCCGGGCCGCCCGCGTGGCAGGCGAGCATTCTACCACTGAACCACCGATGCTTGATGCTCTTCTGAATGATACCACTGAAAATCGCGATTCATTGAAGAACAGTTGCTGAAAGGTACTGTTTTCTAGCAAAAGAAGCAAAAAACAATTGCATCGGCCGGGAATCGAACCCGGGCCGCCCGCGTGGCAGGCGAGCATTCTACCACTGAACCACCGATGCTTGATGCTCTTCTGAATGATGCTACCGAAAATCGCGATTCATTGAAGAACAGTTGGTAAAAGGTACTATTTTTAGCGAAAGAAGCAAAAAATAATTGCATCGGCCGGGAATCGAACCCGGGCCGCCCGCGTGGCAGGCGAGCATTCTACCACTGAACCACCGATGCTTGATGCTCTTCTGAATGATGCTACCGAAAATCGCGATTCATTGAAGAACAGTTGGTGAAAGGTACTGTTTTCTAGCAAAAAAAGCAAAAAACAATTGCATCGGCCGGGAATCGAACCCGGGCCGCCCGCGTGGCAGGCGAGCATTCTACCACTGAACCAGCGATGCTTGATGCTCTTCTGAATGATGCTACTGAAAATCGCGATTCTTTGAAGAACAGTTGGTGAAAGGTACTGTTTTTTAGCGAAAGAAGCAAAAAATAATTGCATCGGCCGGGAATCGAACCCGGGCCGCCCGCGTGGCAGGCGAGCATTCTACCACTGAACCACCGATGCTTGATGCTCTTCTGAATGATGCTACCGAAAATCGCGATTCATTGAAGAACAGTTGGTGAAAGGTACTATTTTTAGCGAAAGAAGCAAAAAATAATTGCATCGGCCGGGAATCGAACCCGGGCCGCCCGCGTGGCAGGCGAGCATTCTACCACTGAACCACCGATGCTTGATGCTCTTCTGAATGATGCTACCGAAAATCGCGATTCATTGAAGAACAGTTGGTGAAAGGTACTGTTTTCTAGCAAAAAAAGCAAAAAACAATTGCATCGGCCGGGAATCGAACCCGGGCCGCCCGCGTGGCAGGCGAGCATTCTACCACTGAACCACCGATGCTTGATGCTCTTCTGAATGATGCTACTGAAAATCGCGATTCTTTGAAGAACAGTTGGTGAAAGGTACTGTTTTTTAGCGAAAGAAACAAAAAATAATTGCATCGGCCGGGAATCGAACCCGGGCCGCCCGCGTGGCAGGCGAGCATTCTACCACTGAACCACCGATGCTTGATGCTCTTCTGAATGATACCACTGAAAATCGCGATTCATTAAAGAACAGTTGGTGAAATGTACTGTTTTCTAACGAAAGAAGCAAAAAATAATTGCATCGGCCGGGAATCGAACCCGGGCCGCCCGCGTGGCAGGCGAGCATTCTACCACTGAACCACCGATGCTTGATGACCTTCTAAACGATTCCATTAGAAATCCTATTGATATGGTCGCTTCGAAACGGAAGAAGTGTAAGTGAAAGGTACCATCATGTTCAGCAACGGTAGTGCGTGTGCTCCATATAATTTTTTAAAGGTGCTGTTATATTAAAATAATCAAAGTCAAGCACTAATAGAATCGTTTATTAATTATGTCACTAGTTGATGCTTAAAATATCCGGAGCAGAATTAAAATGGACCCTGATAAGGGACATAAAAAAAATATTATGAAAAGAGTTGCAAGTGTTTTAAATGGATTAGTTAGTTTGTTTCTTGATTTTTGGTTTTATAATTTTCCAAATATGAGCACGTCGTATCATTAATTGTGAAGATTATAAAGTCATTCTTCCGCTGGTGTATAGTTTTCTTATCAATGTTATTTATTGGTTTTATGCTCGTGGCTCTTTCTTCGCAGCTCCTCTGGCGTGTTTTCTGAAAGTTAAAGATCCTTCGCTACTGAAAGCCGTTGATAACGGTTCACATTTTCCGCAGACTTATAAAAGAGATTTACACCATTTAATAAAACGTTTTACCACCCCAGTAATAAAAGAGGTATAAATAACGGGCGCGATACAGCAAGCGTACTACTCTACTGTATGCAAAGAGTTGTGTTTGCTTCATTCCCCTCCTCAAGTCGTCCTTCCTTATTCTTGGGGGCCGTGTGTTGCTGGTGTGCCGCTTTTACTTTATCGAAATTTATGGGCGAATAAAGGCGAAGGTGTCGGCGAACAAATATTTAAGTGGTAGCGCTTGTAAAGGCGCTGCGTAATGTGGATACAAAATCTACATTTAAATTGCTGCGACACGCTCTCTATGTATACTCACTCTTCTCCGCTCTCTGTCCTCGACGACGGCTAGGACGTGGGGTCGTCGTCGTTACAAATACATACATTTCGCGGACTCCCATGGGGAAACGCTGTGGGGTTCCAACCTGTTACACTTCAAGTACATACCACCATGTCAAACGCCTTCAAACCAACCAACCAACCAATCAACCAACCTACGACTCGTTTTAATTAACACATCGTTCAATAAGTCCCGAGACTAACAACGAAAACAACATTTTTTTTTTTCAAAAATCATTTGTATTCATCAATATAATCTCCTTTTAGAGTTATACAATCTTTCCAACGCATTTACAACATTTCTATACCATGTTTATAGAAAGATTTATCCTTTGCTTCATTATAGGCTTCAGTTTCGGCAATGACCTCCTCATTCGAGCCAATTTTTTTTACCTGGAGCATTTTTTTGAGATGAGCAAAGAGCCAGTAGTCCCTGGAGGCTAAATCTGGCGAATACGGGAGGTGGGGAAGCAAATCAAAGCCCAATTCGTTGAATTTTACCATTGTTTTCATGGACTTGTGGTATGGTGCATTGTCTTGGTGAAAAAGGATTTTTTTTTCTTCTTCATGTGCGATCGTTTTGCTGCGATCTCCTCCTTCAAACGTACGAACAAGTCAATATAATAATCACTGTTGATCGATTTAGCTTTTTCCAGATAGTCAATGAAAATCACGCCATGTTTATCCCAAAACTTCCCAGACTGCTGCGTTTTTGGACGCTTTGGGCGGCTTTCGCCAGCCATGCGCCACTCAGATGATTTCCGATTCGACCCCGGAGTGAAATGATGTATCCATGTTTCATCCATGGTCACGTATCGACGCAGGAAATCCTTTTTATTGCGATAAACAACTCTCTGAATCGTCGACTCGTTGCTGTTTTTGTTCCACTGAAAGCAATCGCGGCAACCTTTTTCATGCTCAATTTTTCATGAAGGATTGTAAATACGCATCCAGATGATATCTGTGTCATTTCTCCAATCTCACGGACTTTCACTTTGCGATTTTTCATTACGATTTTTAACACTTCACTCACATTTTCCGGTGTAACGGCTTCCAATGGCCTACCCGAACGTTTCGCATCGTTTGTGTCCGTACGACCACGTCTAAACTCAGCATAACAACGACAAATCGTTGGTTTGGATGGAGATGAGTCAAACAAATTACAAACTGACTTTACTCTAACCTCGATAACTCTACTCTTTATGGAACATTACAGCTTAGTCAGTAATTTTCGCGATCCGTGTCTGGTGGTCTCGATAAATTTCTGACCAAAAACATAATAATTGTTTTTGATAAGCTTTACTTGAATTCACGTATGTAGGCAGCGTTGTTGATTCAACTGGACAAGTTTAAATACCTCAGTGAGGCCTTGTCTTTTGTAGCAGCTAAAATCTACTAGATGGCAACAATTGCCTCTACGTTATTATGATCCCAGATTCTTTAGAAGATACCTTCTGCCACCAATAGGAATGTCAGGATGGGCTACGATTCCGGAAAAAGATGTATTCACAAGCAATAAATGAATATTGATTAAAATAAAAATCGCTGGTCAAAACTTGTCCATCTCCAAAACGAATCGCTCTCTCTCTCTCTCCACATACTTGGTGCAGTATTTCTGTAAACCGTTTCAGTTATAAACGAATGATGTTGAGATTGTAAGAGAAGTAGTTGTTTTTCTAGAACTTGACAGTTTTAAATTTAGAAAAATACATCTTGGCATCAAGTACTATCAAAGAATTCCTAATCAGAACGATGATATCTTCTTTTCATGTCAGTCATTCTTCCGATTGGAGAATTGGAACCAGTTATTATGGATTGTTCAAAAGTTACTTTGGATTTCGATCTTTCTATCAATCCATATTGAATTGGTCAGAATTCCTAGATGTGTTTGCTTCACAGACAACCCGTGTGTTGGAGTCTACGTAATTGTAGTTCAATTTAAATACCCAAAATAAAAACTCCTTGAGTAATATAGCAGTTAGTAGACAAAGCTTAATTTATAGATAGAAAATTTTGGCTATATTTCTAGCTATTCGATTCTTTGATGTAGTTTGAATTATGTATATATATATATATATATATATTGAGCTATCCATTACGCTAAGAAAAGATTTTCTTGGAATTTAAGTAAACTATCGTTTGGTATAATAATGCATGGTGATGTACTAACATTTAGAACCATAAAACAAATTCTAATCTAAAAGGAACGAGTGTATCTCCACCTCTAACTTTCTACCATCGTATGCAATAGTCTCGGTCTGGAAATTACTTTAGGTGAGTGAAGCGAGTAGTGTGTGGGATCTGGAGCCATAATTCTAAGTGGAGCATTTTGTTAGATGCTCAGGATTGGTCTCGGGGGCATTTCCAAGACAGTGTCGTGCACTGGAACAATATTAGGTACGTATTTCAAGTGTATCAGCACAGGGAGAGCCATGTAGAGTCGACGGAAGCAACTACCCCACCGAGACCGATTGAGCAGATAAAAATACTTCGGCGCAAGTTCGTGGCTTTTTTCACGTAATAACGTCCGCTTATTTTGAAAAATACGACGACGCAAACGTTTATTCGTTATTATTATGGACTTGCAAATGGCGTCGCTTCAGGTGAAAGAGTACCGACCGAGTCGAAAGGAACTCGACGCAACATTTTACCTATTGCTTCATATTTCGTTTTCAAACCAAATTGTTTCACCGTTTATATCCATAATGAATCGGAACCGAGCAAAATTGATGAAATTAAATAAGCATAAAAGTGGAAAACACATTTTAAAGGAAGATGAATGAATGTAGCATCTTCCAAATTATCCAAAAAAGGAAGGCATTAAAATCCATTTCATTGGGTCTCATCAGGTGAGCACTGGCAGAAAGTCTTTTACAGCAGTGTTTCCCAAACCAAACATTTCTAAAATCTCCATGTTCTTCTTTTATTATATAATAAGCATAAAAATTTTATTTGTTAATTTTATTAGTAATATAAATGATGATTTTTAGAATCAATTTCTGTGAAATTATTTTCAAAACAAACAAAATGAACTTCTAATATATGATAAAAAACTGAAATTTGAAAAAAATAGATTTTTTTAAAACTTAATTTAATGTGATATGTGCATTTGATGGTTAGTGCACAGAGACTTTATACTGGTTCCAGCTTGGGTAAGCTTTAATCTCAAATCTCCACGTTGTGTAATGTCCAGTCGATTTCTTTTTTTAATTAGTAGATCACTAACAGCACTAAAGCCATACTCAGCTAAATATGAGGATGGGAACGGTAATAAAAGTTTTCTCGCACATTTAGTTGAATTTGGGTATTTGGTCTCGGATTCATCACAAAGTCATGCCATCGCTCCTTTTATATTAAATAAAGTCTTAACTGACTCGTCATTTTGCAATTCCGCAAGTTCTTCTTGATATTGTACATTCATTAGATATACCAGACAAATCAACCAATATTGGTTGCATCATCCATGTTGGAAAATCAATTTCTTTTAAATCCGAAAATATCTCTTTTAAATCCGTAGATAAAATTCTCAAATGATTCACAATTTCAAGCAAAGCGGATTCAGAAACATCACATTTTTTGAGCTAATAAAACTGTTCGAATTTTCTGTTATTCATATGTTTCTGGTTTAACTCTATATTGGTAATTGCATCAAAGGATTTTATTTGGTCCTTGGAGTTGCTTGTTTAATATATTAAGCTTCTCAAAGGTATCGGCCAAGTAACTCACATAGGCTTTACCATCGATCGTCAACAGAAACTTGGTATTGAAAAGCTCTATAGCGAAGGGGGTAAAGTCATGTCTGGACAATTTTCAAATTTCCCCCCTCCAATCATCGAATTTCCCTCCTGTGGGGCGTACGCCCCACTTTGGGAAACACTGCATTACAGGCTTCTGTTAATTCCATATTTATATATATATATATTTAAATATAAATATGGAATCGACAGTAGTTGTTTCTGTTAATTCCATATATTTGTCTTCCAAATTGACAAGATAGTACAATGTAACATGAACTTCTACTGTTGCAACCAATTATAAAAAAGAAAACAAAAATGATCTTATTCTTTTGTTAGAGTTGCTTTCCAAGAGATTATACATTGGTAACCTGAGGTGGTTCACCATTAACGGACTGGCCGGAATGTTTAGCCCGCACTTTTCTGGGATAAAAACCACGTTTATATACATGTATACGCAGCGTTACAACGCAGTAATATCCACTACGATTACAGTTTTTATAATGAAAATTTATCGTTATTATTCCACGGTTTATCAAAAGTGGTACAATAATACCCGCACCGTAGCATCGAATATTATTATTATTATGCCAAGGCAGTGCCCAGCCCATTCTACAAGTTTGCTCCAACTGCAAACTCTTCTCTGAGATATAGACAATGCGACAGGGTACCAGTCAAGCTCGGAAAAGAAAAGGGCGACACCGTTAGTGTGTTTATTACACGAATTACGACAATGGATCAAATATACACGAGCCTTTGTTCATAAAACATTTATTTCGAAAAGTTTCACAATAACACAAATTTCTCTATTTTTCGACATATCCCTCTTGTTTGCCTATACATTTTTCCCAATACATTGGTAGGTTTTTCATTCCGTTTTCATAAAAAGAAGCAGAACGGGTGTCTATCCAGTTGCGTACAAACGCCTTCACCTGTTCATCGGTCTGAAATCGCTCGCCTAATAGTAATTCTTTAAGGGGCCTAAACATGTGGAAATCACAAGGGGATAGGTCTGGGCTATATGGAGGATATTCCAGCTGAGTCCAGTGCATTTAACCGATTTGGGCCTGCATTAAAGCTCCGGTTGAGGCCTAGCATTATGGTACAAGTGTAACACGTCACGAATGGGGTGCGTCCTCCATTTTCGGCGATAAGCAAGTTTCACATGACTGAGAAGTCAGTAGTACAGACAGTAGTAGGCTCCATTAATGGTTCGTCGCTCATGCAAAAAATCGACCAACAGCACTTCTATCCAGTCCCGAAAAACTGTGGTTAAAACTTTACCTGCAGACAGACGTGTTTTCGGCTTCATTGGGTTTGATTCATCTTTGCTCCGCCACTCCATGCTTGCTCGTTTTGATGTTGGAGTATAATGGTGTACCCACGTCTCATCGCAGGTTACAATTTTTGTGCAAAAAAATCACCTTCCTCTCTAAATCGAGTGAGCAGCGCCTGAGAGACGCGAACTCGAGCAACCCAACGAGCTGAAATTTTTCGGAACCGTCGTATTTCGAGCTCCTTTCGATGCTCCTATGACTCAAAAACTATTATATCTACATACTTGCCTAAACCTATGATGGCTTTTGAGTTATTAAGGTCCCAAAAGTGCTACTTTTATCAGAAATATGAAAGTCGACATCAAGATAGTTCACCAGGAGCATTTAAAGGAAAAAACTGAAAACTACAAATTGCGAAGCCATAAATTCAATATCAAATAATGTAACAAATTTTCTTTTATATTAATCGAAGAACGAACGTTCCTATTGTAAGTTTATGTTGTAAGAACTTACCATCCCTTCACATCTCTCTCAACTCTTTTATGAGCGAAGCCTATAACCCTTAACATAATAACTTACCAAAAATGATATATCAATCGTGAAATCGTTACTCAAAAACACAATGACTAAATCGATGGGATCCAACTGATTGATACTACTTACTATTTATATGTTCAATCATTTGTAAAAATATTCAGTCATTGTCGTATTTGTGAATGATGTTCGGCTGCAATTGTGTTATACCCTCTGAAATAACAACGAAATATCTTTCCTGTATTATTTGTCGGCGAGGCGTCGTCTCAAAATTACAGTAATCTGTTTAAGCAGGTAATAACCATTGCCGGACCCAGTAAGCCCACAAGAAAGACTCCAATGCGTGCCCTTTTCAACCTGCTCCTTAATTTAATTTTAAATCAAGGTGCCGAACGCTCACGAAGAATATCATTAACTACCCAATTTCCAAGATCAAATCATCATCTCGCAAAATGAGTTATGATGGTGATGAACAGGAAGATGTAAATCTAAATCTTCCCGTTCTTTTACTTTTGTTTAGAAAATCATTTTAAATGTTTAAACTAGTCCTTCCAATGCAGTCTCAAATTTAAGTTATTTTTTTAGAACGGTTTGCTATTAGTTAAGTTGTCATCTGATTTAAAAGTGAGATTTGTAAATCTATACCTCTATACATTTATACAGTTATACATACATATAAACAAAATTGGAGTGTCTGTTTGAAAAATAACCACTTTTTACTAAATGCATATGGATGTATCCACGGTACATATACTAAAATAACATTTTTTTAAATTATTGTGTCTGTCTGTTTATTCCGGCAGATAGCTAATGTAATAACGAGTAACTGAGGCTACTTTTATTATTTAAGAAATTAACCATTATAATTAATAAATAGTTTCTAAAATAAATTATTAATTTCTGAAATAAAAGTAGTCTAAGTTACTCCCAATTACATTATCTATCTACCGGTGAAGGTCCCGTCAAAATCGGTTAAGCCGTTTCAGAGATTAGCCGGAACAAACAGACAGACAGACAAAATTTGTGAAAGCGCCCCCCGCCACTTAATATCACAAAGGCTGCTTGTCGCGCGGGCTCAACACGTGAGCGGGCTATTGCTAACTGTTGTATCTCAACGACTTCGTTTAAAATTTTTAAAATAACTTTTTGTTAAATTCCACGCGGACGATGTCGCAGACACAGCTAGTATACAATATATTTGTTGAACTTAATGAAAAATTAATTATTTAATTTATTAAGCAGCATCACAATTAGGATTAAGGTACAATTACGAGATATTTCACTTAAAAAGACTTGCACTGAAATTAGTGAACGTGGTACCTTGTAGAAACATGGATATCGATTCTGATAATTTTAAAATCTTACATTCAAAAAATAAAAAAAGACAGCTTATTATTAAAGCCGCTAAAAATTAAGAAACATTTATTAATCACACCCCAATTACCGATTATTAGACGAAGATATAACATATTAAAAAAAGAAGGCATTAAAATCATTTTTCGTTTGAATTTGAAGGATCACAGATCCCATATTTCGACCTATCGAGTCTCATCAATTGGGCGCTGGCAGAAAGACCTTTACAGGTATTTATGGAATCAATGCCGGTAGGGGTATTAGCCCTCGGAGTAGTTGTTTCTGTTGATTCCATATTTATATTTATTTTTATAATATAGCCTGTAAAGGCCTTTCTGCCAGCGCCCACCTGATGAGACCCGATAGGTCGTATCCGGTCGTGAGATATGACTTTCGGTACGCAGTGCCTACTGTGTAGGACGCGTTCGAAATGTAGGATATGTAATTGTCGTGTGACTATCGATTATTATTTAGGCTTTTCCAATAATTTAGATAGTTATGAACAACACTCTTAAATTTAGTATGACTTGTACACTTGATAAAGACATAAGACGCCGAAACATATATAGAGGAATAATAAAACTTTTTGGGAAACATAGAAAGCGAATTTCTTTTGTTTTCTAAATTATTAAGAATGTTCCATAATACACCAACCGCGTCATCTTCAACAATTATAAAAATAATTTGATACCGAATTTTCTATCTTGCTCTTGAATTATCCAGAAGGTCGAGTTTATGTGTTCTTGACTCGCGGTCGTGGCATGCTGTTTAAAATTGCAGGCCTATAATTTCGATGGTCGGTTGCTACATGGTGATTTTGGAAAATGGCGCCTTGGGGAGAGACCACTATATTCCCTTCTCATAACCTTCAATTCGAAAGCGAGTCGGGGTCAGCCGCAAAGTGCTGTAAAAAGTCTCTTAAAGTTTCCGAAGTTATTTTCGAGGAAAATATGAGACCGCACGCTCGTGAAACTCAATCATATTGGGCCATTGATTGTGACCCCGGGTTCCGGAAAAAAGGACATCGAACGAAATAAAATGGGATTGGAACGGGATCAAGCATCGAAACGTGTGGGAGTGTGAGTGCAATTTAAAGTAACGCAAGGGGATTTTGTGAAACCTTTTTTTCTATACAAATTCACGAATTGTTATCGATTTAATCCATTATATTATATGTATGTTCTTACATTAAAGTCAACGTATTCTTCATGAACATGTAGCTAGCTGGCCAGTTTCTGAGAATTTTGTAGTCGTTCGTTCCTAAATCGTAATCATGTAAATTCAAAAACATGTTTTTTTTTTTAAATAAACTTCCACAATTTATTAAATAGACTTAACACGTGTTTCGCCAACACTGTCGCTTCTTCAGAAGTACAAAATTTACTTAAAACTACCTAAGAGTAGATGTTTATAAATAGGGTGGTGCATCTTCATTAGAGTGAGGGAAAAGATTTAATAGTAGTGAGGGGTTTCTATCTACTTCGTCATTAAGTAATATGTCTATATTTTTATATTTATTCCTAATTTCATTAGATTCTAATAGTGTAAGTTTTAAACTTTTATTTTCAATGTGTAAAATTTTTAGAAATAAATTAAATATATGATTATCTTATAACACATGTTTTTCATAAATAGAATAGGTTTCTTTGTTTCTATATGATCTAAAATGTTCGTTCAAACGAATTCCAAAATTTCTTCCCGTCTGACATATATAAATTTTTGAACAAGAACCGCAATTGAGTTGATATATGCCTGGTTTTGGTCATTTCTCTACTTTGTCTTTATTATTCTTTATATGTTTGCTAAAGTTATTATTCGGTTTGTATGATACATTTATATTGTTGTCTGAGAAATTTATTAATTGTTAGTGATGGTTTCCCTATATATGTTAAAAGTTTGAATTTTTTATTTGTGTTATCTTTAGTGAGTGGGAGGATGTTTGAAATATTTTAAGTGAATGAAATTTTTTGTAAAAGAGTGTCAATTATGAGCGGGTTGTAATTATTGTTTATGGCGATTTGTTTAATTAGATTCAATTCTTTATTATAGTCTGTTTCTGACAAGGGAACTTTGATAAGTCTGTGTAACATGCTATAAAATGCTGAGTGTTTGTGTTGGTAAGGGTGACAAGATGAGTTGTGTATAATAATATCTGTATATGAAGGTTTATGGAAGATGGAAAAATTATGTTTATTATCTCGTGTGGAAATAGTTAATAGAAAGTTTATTTTATTGTTATTTTCAATTTCCATTGTGAAAATGATATTTTTATGTATATTATTAATTTGGTTAAAAAACATGTGTAATTCTCTATCTGAACCGGCGAAACAGGCTATAATATCATCAACGTACCTGAAGTAATAAAAACGACATTTAACTAGGGGTAATTTGGCGAAACACGTGTTAAGTTTATTTAATAAATTGTGGAAGTTATCAACTGTGTATTTATTTCAATATGTTGGACTTCCATCAAGTATTCGCTAATTCAATACGAATGTTTTTTTTTTTGTTATTTATTCAACTAGAAGATGATTGAAAGCCCATACCTCAATAAATGTATGTTTCTTAAAATAGGAAGCAAATAAACGAAGAAAAGTTTCAAATTTAATTTATTGAACATAACAATTGTTTCACCAATACATTGCCCTCTTCCGGTGTTTATTTAGTCTTTACCTTTTATATATAAGCTGATATTTGTAACTGTTTATTAGACTCATCTTCACCTGAAGAAGCCAATGTAATTGTGAAACACTTGTTGTGTTTAATAAATTAAATTTGAAACTTTTCTTCGTTTATTTGCTTCCTATTGAAATATGAAGTTTCAACAAGTAACGCCTACTACAATTAATTATTTCTTAAAATTTTCCAACATCATTTTCCATTGTTTGCTTATGTATATGTAAATTAGTTGTCTTAATATTCAAAAGTAAATTAAAATTCCAAAATAGGATCGTTAAACGTTATTACTTGCTTTATTAGATACTCCTGCACATAGAACAATAAACAAATAAACTCATGTACTTATTGTAATAGTAGTAATCGAATGTTCGCGTGGCATTCGCTCGACGAAGCATATTTAAATAGTTGAATAGATAAATAAACAAACACTTGGTTAGTTTCACTTGTTTATCTATTGAACTATGTTATGTCTATTGTACCTACGTCGATGATCATGATGACAGCATTTGATTGAAAATGTGACCGCCTTCAACATGAGTTTATCCATTTTAAATATCTTGCGCTGACAATCAACTATGCTATATCCAACCAATTATTCAACGACATACAACACATATTCTCATTCATACAATCTCTTAGGAACTTCATAATAAATGTGTTTTATCTTCTCCTAGGTGACCATTTTTCTGCCTATTTACTGTTTTACATAGTACACGCGGATTATATTTAACGGAATTTTATCATTATTAAATTACGAAATTGTCATATAAAGCAAATGTTTTTCTTTCTTCTAAACAACTGGGTTGGGCGCGTGTTCCCTGTGTCAATCGCCATCTGCAAAATGATATACGAATAACCATGATTGTATTTAGGCTAATTTCTTGGTGAATCATTTTTTAGATAGAAAGTCCATAAAAAAAGCACTTGGTATTGTTTCATTTTTTATTTGTATTTATGAAAAAATACAGTATCACTCCAATAGTTGTCAATAAAAAGAATTTACGTTCTATATTGGTAAACAACAAAGAAAGACAAGAAAACACGGAAAGAAGTGGGGTATATGAGACTAAGTGTAAGCAATGTAATTCTGAGGGCTGAAAAGTCCCAGGCCTAACACATAGATGGCGCTAGTTTTATTGCTTTCGCCTCTTTTTCAGTTAATACTAATCTTCAAAAGGCAGCTATTAAAATTTCATGATATTCTATTCATTAGTTCATTAGACGCTACTTTTGTTATTTTCAAAACAATGGATCAAAAACAATTTGGTGTTTTACAACCGAAACAAAATAAAACGTTGGTTTGATGACTTCAAACGTGGTCATAGAGACAGAGACACTGATGATGCAGAACGCAGTGGACGTCCAAATGAGGCGATAACACCAAAAAACATAAAAAAATCACAAAATCGTTTTAAATGATCGAAAAGTGAAATTGTGTGAGTTAGCTGACATCGTAAAGATATCAAGAGAACCTGTTGGCTTTATATAGCATGAGCATTTGACAATGCGAAAGCTAAAGCTCTTTTTAAAGTGGGTACCGCGTTTGCTCACTGTTGACCAAAAAACAAGAACGTGTTGATAATTCTGAGCAGTGTTTGGTGTTTGGCCATATTTAAACGTAACAAACAGGAATTTTTGCGTCGATATGTGATATATGTCGAATGGATGAAACATGGATCCATCACTTCACTCTGGAATCAAAACGATCGTCATCTGAGTAGATCGCTATCTGAGCAACCGGTGAACCTCGTCCAAAGCGCCCGAAAACACAACAATCGGCTGGAAAGGTTATGGTTATGGACTCGGTATTATGGGATGTGGGTGCTATAATATTCATCGACTATCTTGCTATCTTGAGATGGGAAATACCATCAACAGTGAAGAGTGAATTATTAGCGTTTAAAGGCCGAAATTGCAAAGAAATAAAAAAAGAATAAAAATTTTTTGTTTAATCAAGACAACGCGCCGTGTCACAAGTCATTTGTCATCAAACCAATGCCAAAACCACATGAATTGAACTTCTCCTCAAAAAAATGCATGCCGGCAAGAAATTTCGCCCGAATGAAGAGGTTATCGCTTTATCGCTGAAGCTGAGGCCTATTTTGAGACAAAAGATAATTTGTTCTACAAAAGTGGTATTGATATGTTAGAGCGGCGCTGGAATGATTGTGTTGCTCTTGATGGAAATTACGTTGATGAATAATGCCAATTTTGAACAAAAAAAAAAAACGAAAAACGTGTTTTCTTTTTTAGGCCCGGGACTTTTCAGCCCATATATTTGGAGCAAACTGGTCGTTCAGTTAAACAACGTTTAGTTGAACATCAAAATTCAATAACCCAGCATTCAAAAAATACAATTCTCGCAAACCATTTTGTACAAAATAATCATAATTTAGATACTGAAAACTTCAAATTGTTGCATCTTCGAAATAAAGGTGAGAGGCTAGATCTCCTAGAAATATTGGAAATAACCAGAGTCCAGAGTAGCAATAAAATGTTATTGAATGACCAAACAGATTTTGGGGTCTCCCGCTTATTAAAGGCAGTCGCAGGTATAACACAAAAATAAATAATATAACTTATTACCACCTTTTCAGCTTTGTACCTATATAAAAGAAATTTATTTTTATCTCGTTAGTTGGTATGATAATGACTTCATAGCCGAAACATGTCAGTCTTCTCTCAAGTAAAAAAGTGAAACAATACAAGTGTTTTTTTTTTATATATTAACTTTCTATGATATACGAATGCTTCATTCCTTCAAAATTATCAACGACGCGTCAAAAGACTACTTAAAAACAAAAGGTTGTTAAAAACAAATGCCTATCATTTCTTTTCCTTTCATCTCATAAGTGTAGTTGTGTATGTACTACGCTCTGGTCGGAAATACATTGTTATAACATCAAGTAAAATCCTGAAAGCATTAGCATTAAGAAATAAATTATACCCTGTTCGTTGTAATAACACATAAGGCAGCACCTTCATTAAATTAATCTATTACAGTTGACGGCTGCCTTTTTGTCGGAATTAATTAAACACAAGGTATTATTTATCTCTGCCCACTTGGATCGCGATGGCACGACGGCGTCGCACCGGCCGCGTCCTCGTCGAGCCGTACGTAGAGATTGCCCGCTCGACTTCTTCGCTCGAATAACCATTAGAGCTGACGATTTTTGATTAACGGCCTAGTCCGTTATTAGAAATGAGAAAGTGACACATGTAAATTTCACTTTCACGTACTATAATCACGGGAAAACGAGTTATTATTATGTATATTGCCATGTAGCAACAAATGTTAAATTCAAATTATACGAGGCGGTGCACTACATAACAAAACTCAATAACTTGCATGATTTACTTAATTTACATAGTAGCTGACATCATAACACTTAATATGGGACCTTTCGAGCCACCCTCTTTTGGTGAAGGCTCCAGGCAATCATTACCCTTGTGCACATTCAGGGATGAAAGTAAAATTAAGTGGAGGAACATTATTGAGTGATTGCTTCTTCTATCTTTCGTACTGTCTCATAGATAGACCTTATGTTACAAGTACAGCATCACAACTGTTTTGACTTCGTCATCGTCTTGAAGACGCTGTCCGCCCAGATGTTTTTTCAAGTGCAGAAACAAATGGTAGTCACTGGGCGCCAGATCAGGGCTGTACGGAAGATGATCTAGAGTTTCCTGGTGCAATGATGTGATGAGATCTTTGGTCAGATTAATTATGACTTACGTTTACCCTAGTTAACTATCCCTAAAATTATGTAACTTACGATTCTCGGAGCTTAACTCATATTTTCTAAATTACAAATGAGTTCACTGTTGTATTGCCATTACTTCATAACGTATGCCATCAACATATAAGTAAACCTGTACCAATGATGTCGAATATGGAATAATTCCATACTAGAAAAAGATGGTATATGGTCAAAGCTGTCTGTCCTTTTCCATGCTCAGTAACTCCTGTCTGACCATATGTGTCTCTCTTTTTTTACCATATTTTGTTACACCGATTCAGGTATCTACATCGTGTATATCTATGGTTCGTGGAATCAATTTTTGTGTAATTTGCTTGGATCAATTATTATTATTAGAAATGCTAGGGCAGTAATATTCTCTTCCACAGATGGCCTTTCACATCTCTTCCATCATCATTTCGCCATTTCATATCTCTAACCACTATTCAACTATTTACACGGGGCTGAAGAGAGCCTTATGCCCTACCCTCCGGCTTTGCACTACAGTATTGATAGGAGGGACTGTCCGCCCACCAATATTAGTAGCTTGTGGAAATGAAACACTCAAAAGTTTGAAATATTAGCCCTCGGAGTTGATTATATATTTATATTTTTAAAAAGTTTCGCAGACCATGTTGAAGGCATAACTAGAATTTCTCAATAATTTTGCAATATGTAAACTTGAATTGAATTGCAATTATGTCTATAAATTTGAAGTGTTTTTGGGCTGGCCTGATTTTTGTCTCAGTTTCAATCAGTAATTATTCTTAATACCAGGATTGACATGTAAACGGAGAAATGGAAAGAGACATTTGTAGGATGTAATTTAAAGTTTTAAACTGATAAAAGACAAGTTTCATTTACAATTCTGGAGAAGATAGAGTCTTATTTACTTTTATTGAGGGAATGGTCATTTTATATTTGACATTACTGCTACAAACAGCTCTAAAAACGGCATAAAATTGGTCGTAAATGTCCGTTTTCGACAGTTTTAAAAAGCGTTACAGCTGTTCCCCGATTTCCTTCGGAAAAAACATCTCACCCACGGAATCCTGTTTACCTTGCGACGTCCCAAAATAAGATCATTAAAAGGCAGAGAAAGAAATTAAACTGGCCATAAATTAAACTCTAAATTTTCAGATTTCATCGCCCATAAAACAAAAATAATTGGAACAAACTAACGAGTTGACAGTGTCATCCATCTTCTCCTGGAATAGATCAGCTACCGCAGCTGCTGCTTCTGTTCTTTTAACTATCCATACAACGATTTCCTACACGTGAAATATACTTGAGCCGTTCCCGTAACATTGAAACGCGGTTTACCGTCTCGTTTTCATGTGACGTTTAGTAGTCCCAGCTGCCTTGGATCGTTTCCCAAGAACACATTTATCGGCATTTACTTGACAACAGTCGTGACATATTTATGATTCCTTCGCTTACATATATGAATGTTTACCATACATTAACGTAATTTATTTCCATTCTCGTTGGCATTTCTATTAGTCTATAACTACGGAACGGCATTACGACTTCTGGGCTTCATCTCTCGCGGAATTTATATTTGAACTTTCCAACAACAACTATAATTTACTTATTTATAGTGGGATCTTTTACGACCGTGTACCCACTTCGTCGCGTACGAAAAATGTTGCTTAATTTTTCGACAACTTCCTGGCACAACCGTCCGAAACTGTCAAGATGTTTTATTGTCAATCGTGGAACTCAATATACGCAGTGTCTCAAATATCTTACAAAAAATCTACCACCAACAATCAATTCTTTGGTAATTTCTAAGACATATTTTCCCATGCACTTGTTCCAACTAATGTCTCTTTATGTGTACCTAACTCAGTTGTGCGATATAGTCAATTTATTCTGTATTGTGATCTAAACTCTAACCCTAAAAAAATTCAATGGGATTGCAAAAATGAGTCGACAAGAAATATCTACAAAGAATTATTATCTTACTCCAATGAGTTAAACAATCTTTTTGGTGGATGAAGTTAGATTGTGCTTGTCTAGGTTTTTTCGTTATATTTCAAATTATAGGTTTATAGTTTAGCTGGATATTATATACGAGGTATGTTTTTTAAGTAAGTACCGTTTTGAAATCAATAAAAAAACGTGCAAAAATGTCTTAATAATTTTATTTCTACATGAAAGCCTGTACCTTAATCTACCTTTCTACACGATTTCCTTAAATATTGAGGCCCTTGTCATAAAGTTTGACCAGTGTCCAGTTTTTGAATACCCTTCTCATGGAACTCTGCCGCCTGACTTGTTCACTTGACCACTGCATCACAACTGTTTTGACTTCGTCATCGTCTTGAAGACGCTGTCCGCCCAGATGTTTTTTCAAGTGCAGAAACAAATGGTAATCACTGGGCGCCAAATCAGGGCTGTACGGAACATGATCTAGAGTTTCCTGGTGCAAAGATGTGATGAGAGTTTTGGTCAGATTAGCCATATGTGGACGGGCATTGTCATGCAGCAAAACGATGCCCTTACTCAACTTGCCACGTCTTTTGTTCTGGATTGCACGGCGCAGATTTCTTACCATTCCATCACTCACAATGAATATCAATCGGTTTTAGTACTTTAGAACTGAAGAATCGTATGACAACCCGGACTCCGGACTTCACAGTCGGCGGGACTCACAACTATCGGAAGCATCGTAAACATTCAGTAAACAACGTAAACAAGGGCGAATCAGACTGTAATGGCGTCAGTGCGTAGGTGAAAGATGTAGGTACTGAGTGTGCATGCGCGGAACACTGACTGTATAGTAGTCGCATCTGTTTAAGCAACCCGAATCAATTTAATTTCACTGTAAACTAATTTCTGCCTAGTTTTCTTACAATATTTTGTGAACACCGTGTATATTTTTAAAAGAAGCCTCTCGTGTGGTATAAATTACTTCAAGGAATGCCTTGTGGTTAACTAGGTCCCAGATAAAACAAATTAACTTGTGATAAATGTGCTTCTCTTGACAATGTGTACATTTACACATGTGGTGTGTATTTCTTTCTATGTGCGTCTGTAAAAGAGTCGTAAATTTAAGTGACAAGATAACATTATTTTCAAAATAATAATAATAATAAGACGTAAGTAAGTATAAAAATGCATTAATTAAATCTTCTTAATTGCATAGGAGTTAAAAAACTAATCAAACTTCAACTCTTTATTTGGTAGTGACCATATATAAGAAAAAGAAAAATTAATAATAATCCGTTAAAAAAATATATCAATTTTGGTTAGCGTCAAGCTTACTATGTATAAATACTTCTGTTTCTATTTAAAGTCTGAGATATAATTTGTGGCAGTGGTAAAATAATTTATTATTATATTTTTTTAAGAAATTTCGAAACGCTTTCCTGTAGATAATTTACTATAAAGCCGCAGCTATTTGCAAACCGTTAATTTGCATTTTATTAGATTATTTACAATGTAATAAATCATTAGTTACGAAAAGTAAAAGAGCTGGCACGTAAAAACGTATGATTAATAGATCAGATTATAAATAATTAATGAAATTTACTTGGTTGTGCAACGTATAATTAATGCCCATTTACTATCAACACCGAACAATCATTAAAAATGATGTGAATGTAGAATTAGCTTTTTTTCAGGACAACTACAAATTTGTTTAAAAAGAACAATAGTGTACTATTGAAAAAATGTGTTGTACTTTAACAGAATACAAAAGCAGTACATCGTTTATTCTTCGTAGACAATAAATTAAAATAATGAGTATACAGGACCCTGTAAAAGAAAACATAACATTACAATTTTACATGAAATGACTAACATGTTATTGTAGAAATTACTAACCAACCGTGCATTCTTGAATATTTTAAGAGACAAGGTAATAATTGTGTCAAGATAGTGCAGCTGCTAATAATTAAATAAGATATAACTATGTATAAATTAATATTTATTAATTTCAATAGAAAATTAATTTCATTTTAAGGACTATTGATAGTAGTAACGATATACGAGGGTGGTTTGATAAATCCGTGACTTTTTGAATTTCCCGCGTAGTAACTGTAATGGCAACACTGTGCCATCTGTCAGTAGACAGTAGACAGTGCAAAATAATTTTGAGCAAGCTATGACGTTTAGTTTATGTTTGACAGCCATTGAAAGCAGCTAACCTCGTTAATTTTCACAATAATTGAAAAAAGTGAATTTCGTGTGCTGCTACGCCATCCACCTTATTCTCTAGATTTATCCCCTTTCGACTATTTCTTGTTTTCAAACCTGAACAAATGACTGGTCGGTAAATAATTTGAGTCAAATTAACAGATTATTATGGAAACAAACGCTTATATTGAGGACCTTGAGAAATATTATTATTTAGAAGGAATAAGAAAATTAATAAGCATGATGGATTAAATGTATCGAGCTAAAAGGAGATTATGTAGAAAAATAAAATAATTTTTTGCAGAAAAACTGATGTTTTCCTTCAAAAGTCACGGACTTATCAAACCACCCTCGTTTCGAAACAATATTGTTGAGTCCCAACTCAATAAATTGGTGAAATTATTAATTATCCATTGTGTTGTTTTTTTTGTCCGATACTGTACTCTATACACTGACAACTAACTGATACATTTATAATGGATATTGGTATATCTGTATAACAATTGTAATAACGTCACCTACCTGTTTTTGTTTAAATGTGCACAACTTGGCATAATTGTAAATACAATTCTGTCAATCTTTGTGATTTTTTTTCACCGTGAAGAACATGTATAATGGATCGTTTCTTGATAATATATTTGTTATTTAACTTCTCTTTACTACATCCAACGTTTTAAATTGTTGGATACCTGAACAGCCTCACAATTTGGTATAAACCAGTAAAAACTCTATTTTTTAAAGATTGATTCTTACAGACTACTTCAATCACATAAAAGAATCACTCAATCGTGAACTAAATTAATGAAGAACGTTTATCGAAACTTGCTAAGGCGTGCTGACGAGAACTGTATGATAAGTTGGTACTTTTGATAAGTGGATGGTAAGAACTTAATATTATTTACTTTTTAAGTCTGTAATTAGAAAGACATAGCAGAGTCTCAAAGATCGTAGTTTATGTGAAATGTAAGTGAATACAATTAATAATTTACCTAGAAAATGATATTTTAGATGTCCAACGTGTTTTCAACATCTCAGGAAATAAATGAAACTAAAGAATATTAAGAAAACATTTGTGTCACATTGCACCATTACATAGTAAAATTAGTGTTGATTACGCTCGTTTCGATTCAAAATTACAGTGTGATAGTTTTTAATAAACACCAATAGCTTGAATACAGGTATGTTTACGACTTTCTGGGCCATAACGACGTATGCCTTTTAATAATCCGATCCGTATGGTTGTCGGTGCCATTAAAAGGTCACACCAGCACCGTACCTACCCATAACCAACCATATGTATACTATGTCTGACCATCTTCCTCGACTGCG
This sequence comes from Agrilus biguttatus, assembly GCA_963921985.1. Taxonomy (NCBI): domain Eukaryota; kingdom Metazoa; phylum Arthropoda; class Insecta; order Coleoptera; family Buprestidae; genus Agrilus; species Agrilus biguttatus. Next base: position 7,439,203 of record OY998126.1, on the reverse strand, counting down.
CCTAAATCTGCCATAAATAAAACGCAATGTGGAATAAAATAGCAGTTTTATTTAAATTTCAAATTTTAATAACGTTCCAACACATTACGATGATAAACAACTTAAGAACTTTATTGCCACTTACATGGTGATTATGTAAATTTTGGTTGGTTGCATAATAACTTAGAACGAATGTGGACAAATTTATTAATATGAGGTCATACTGACCCTGCTATAAACCAAAACAGCATTTCACCCAGTCATAAACTTAAATCAATGAATCGATTGATTGTATAAAATGTCCTCCAGGAAACAAGTTAGGGAAATTTACTTTTAAATCGAGATTAAAACACTTACTCACGTTTGTCTGGACAGTCCAGCAGAAAAATAAATCGTCCGCTTTCCCTGCTCCAATTAATTACTTTAAATATTCTCTCTACTATTACCAGTATTAATATTTCAAATGATTGTAACTAATCAGAATCAACTGCTTCAAGAAACCATTGCTTACTTTTATACTGGACTGTACGCCTTCATTAGTGAGTACAACGATATCATCGAAATAATTCAACAATATTGATGCCTTTCAATCTTCGCATGTAACTTACATCCAAGGTGTTCCAACTTATGAATTGATAAACATCATCCACTTTTTGGATTTATTTATTTTTTTCGTGGAATGTAAGACAATAGCACTAAAAAAATATTTAAAGCAACAGACACGTAGTTCTCAAATCGACCTTTTAGGTAACGCACGAGATTAGAATAAAATTATCTTACATAATCCTTTAATTATATTATATACCAACAGCAAATTAATTTTTCATATACATACGAAATATATTTTCAATTCACCAGAGAAATTACAAGAAATAACAGTTGCGTTACAGCGAACAATTAACTAGAAATAAACTTAATTAACGCGTTCAAAAGCACTTTTAATAACATTTAAATAATTTAATAAAAGCAGTCAGAACACCTTGTCACAACTTTATATATATATATATATATACATAATATCACACAAACCACGCATATTCCAGTGACAACAGTCTTCCGTATATCCTTTTCAAATGCTTAGGTATAAGTAATAGTCGATTTCGCTTGGACTAGAGTAATATCATGCACAGCTCGTTCTTCCTCCCTTCTTCCCTACGGATGCATCCCTGGACTTGTTCCAATTCGAGGACCATACAGGGAGTAAGCAGACAGATATGGCGTTAACCCTGGGTGAGCTATAGGGAAACTAGTTAACGAAGAACTTAACGCTGGAGGAAGAAGTGATGGTTTCGAATAAGGATGATACCTCGCAGTGGCCAAAGGACTTAAAGGTGGTGTCGGATACGTCCGATGAAAGAGAGGATGCGTAGGGGGTAGATTAGCCGAATTGAGGAAAGGCAATGAAGACGCTGACTCAGCATTAGCTCCTCCAATACTTGTGTGCGTTCTTAAATGCTGAAGAAGTTCTTCAGAACTGGCGAAACGTTTTCCACAGTAGCTTGCATCACCCGCTATCCAATTACAGATATAGGGGAGAGTTGATGCAGCAGCTAAAGCGGCCAGTTGTGCATGAGCGTAAGCTGCAGCTGCCGGATTGTATCCAACAGAAGTCTTTGGCATTCCATGCTCACACTGAGTACATCCTGAGGGACAGGTCGAAGTCGTCTTTCCACTGGCTGTCGAAGTAGGTAACAAGTGTGAATTTAGACTGCATCCAGTGCAATAGGGATCTCTGCAAGTAGATAGAAGTGGCTCTGAACCAAGAGCGCCCTTCATTCTGGCATAACTGAAATAAGGTGCCAAAGGACCTGCTTTTAAACCGGGATAAGTAGATAATAAATCTAGTGGTAAAGGAAAACCGGGTATGGGATATCCGCCCATAAAAGCACTTGTCGTTGGGATTGCACCAGGTTTAAACGTTCCCAGGGGCATGTCTTTTATTGCCGGATCAGTCATTGTAGGTGAAGTAACTGTTGGGAGAGTGGTCTTGCCGGACGAAGACGTGACTGTTTGTGGAGTTGGAACTCTGTCACTGTTTCGGGACGAATTATTTTCATCTCTAGAAACGTTTATCGATTCCGCACTGGGGGTTTTACGTTCGGACACTGCCGGAGAGTTTCGCGGTGAGTGATTTGAGTGACTGCTTTGATTACTGTTACATCGATTGTTAGAGATACTGTTTTTAACAACGGGAGTTCGCACCCTATTTGCACTTGAACCTGAACTAGCACGATCGTCCGGAGACTGGGTCTTTTCTCTTGAAAAATTCATTTCGTACGGCTTGAAACTGGATTTGATTGGACTCTCGCTTGAAGAATTAGGGGATTTGAGTTTCAGAGATTCAGAACAAGAAGAGGATTTGCTGCTTTTGCTTTTTTCTGATGCACTCTGCAACAACTTGCTGTTGGGAGCATCCGCCCCAATTTGGCTGCATGTTTGCGCAAGTAGAGCCAGAGGACTCTTCTTGGCATCCAACTGCAACAAAAGAAACAATTATTAAAAACAAAAAACAATTAAAGAGCTCTTCTAAAGTCAAGAGTATCACATCCCACATTGCAATAATAACAATTAACGGCGCTTTGATGTAATTCATACGCCCACCTTGTGTCCGTTTAGTAGGTCAATATTTTCAAAGTCACTTGAACGTGGGCCAAAAGTGTCACTTGTTCTAAATTTATTTCACTGTAAAGAAGTTTGCTAGCCACTTTATGAAGTTATTAGTAAGAACATGTTGGAGGACTGAAACATCCCGTGTCTGTTATAACATTAAATTAATATATCTGATGACAACTTGGACTGCATTCAACTTTCTATAACCAGCAGGCGGGGACATCTTTCAAAAGGTTTATGACAGCTGCAAAGAACGCTACAATGTAGTTTAAACTATTGATTGGATAACAAACATGGTCTGGCGTCCAAATAATTTATTGAGGTGTGGTGACATTGAGACAGTTTATTCAAAATAGCATTATGACATTGAAACACTTCGTTTATTTGCAATCGTTGATGATGATTTTCCAACGAGAATTGAATGAAACTTAAAACAGTACCAACACAGCAAGTAGTCTGTCATCATCATTAACATTTACAAAATATTCTACCGTGTTGTTAAGTAATTCGACTATAATTAATTAACTTTTGAAAATTACACAGGAGTTTTCGGGAAGTGAAAGATATTAATGTGCGATACGTACAACAGTATGGGTACTTCCCTTACCATTATTAATAGCATTAACTAAAATAAATGGTCGTAATGATTGGATAAAAAATTAGGCAGCAGGTGCGATAAAACGGAGATTATAAAGAATCTAGCGCCAAACTGTACATAACATACGTAGTATTATAAATTATATGTAAGTAATAGAAATGTTTGTTTAACATCCAAACAAAATAAATAGTGCTCATAACTTTATTCTTTATTTCCTAAATCTCGTGTCCAATTACTGCTGTCATTTTTTAATGAGCCGCCTTGAGTTTTTATCTTATTTTCGATTCCAAAAGTGATAACAATAAGACGTGGGGATAGATCAGAAGTTGCCATTGTTTTAAAAACAAAACGTAAATCGTAAACGCTACAAGGTGAACTATAATGTTAATTATCGAATGTTTATATATTTAATTGAGGTAAGAAAGAAAACGAAATAATTAGCAGAAACCATGGGGGATCCATTAAAACTTTCTTAATCGGCATAATAAACCATAAGTTTGTGCTAACGAGCGATATGACCCAATTTAAAAGTTAGCACCTTTTGTTTTTAACGCATTGAAACGAAGGGAGGTCCATTTTTTTGAATGATTTGTAGTTTTCTTGCCAGTACATTAAACAACATTTCAGCCATAAAATAAAACGCGCATAGGTAATTAGAAATCTTAATAAGCTTGGGCGCTCGGTCGTAATTTAAGCAAGGATATTAATTCAATAAGAACTGCTACCTGCGTGTTATTACCTTCATCACAGTAGTAGTAATAGCAGGTGTAATTACCTACTAAACGAACTTAGAAATAATTACTGGCTACCTAATACCAAGTTTCTACAAAATTAGTTTCGCATATATCTGCACATAAATATAAACTAACACAATACTATTATTTTAAATAGGTTGAAGAAGGGGACTGCCTAAATCCTTTGAGGTATTCCAACAATTAAATGTATCCACAAATATCCTACAATCTCCTTTTGAGAATTAAGATTGGCATTCACGAAAAACCATACTTTTTAACTGAAAAAGCAATTCGAAACCAATTACATTGCAAAAATGTTGAAAACCTTTGTGTAGTCACATTGTGCCCAAGCGGATTAATTTGGCTCGTGTTTTATAAATCGATTGACCGTATTAAGATCAAACATTGTAAAAATTTAGAAAAAGTCCGTACCACAAAATGCCAATAACATGGTTAACTTTTAAACAAAACAGAACAACACAAAATTGCTAAAGCGTTTGTATTGGTAACACGGGCCATAAAAAACTAATAATTTCTGAACTGGAAATAGAAAGCTCTTTTGGACTGAATTACTCAGTAAATTTAAAATTCATGTCAAAATATTATGTCATTCCGCAATAGCAATAAACCATTTAACTGATTTCTTTTTGTTTTGAACAGTAGTTACGTAAATTTTTAATATCACAGCCAAATGTGAAATATAAACAGTTGTCCACGTGAAAACTTATGTTAATATATCCATCAAAAGCAAAGCTGAAAAGCAAGGTAATAAATATTGCTCTTCAACTTCTATTTTCCTCTTTCTTTCTAGCTTTTAGCTTTTAGCAGAGTTCCTTTGTTTTGATTATGCAAACTCAAACTTATTCTTGTGGGTTCTAAATAGATCGACGTATGTTGTTGTAATAAATATATCTTTAAGTGCTGATGATATCCTGATCCTGACATTTCAAGAGTAGTTCTAATAAAACTGAATATCAATTACTTTATGTTTAAGATTTCATATAATCAGACTTAGCTGATAGTAAAGTACCCTATGACCAAATTAGATGGTAAAATAGGGCATTTTTTAATAGCCCTCTTTTCTATAGACACTCACCGTAGTTGGTAAAGGTGTAAGGTACTCCGGTTTTAAATATTGATTACTCGAGAGCATGCTGAGGCACAAAGTAATAATGTAATCCACAAAAGTAACTTAGCACTGAACTATATATGGAGGAGTCACACTCACAGTTTTTCTGTTTCGAAAGTAGAACTTAATCCTTTCGAGTAAATGACGAACATACAGCGAGATACAATGCAAAGAGACGGTAGGTACAATACGAAGTTATTTTTTGAACTGAACCGATACACAATCATCGCCAAGAGTAATTGAAGCGATAGTGACTCTTTCACTCGGCAGTCGCAAGCATGACTGACGCGCTGACACAATCGGCGACAGGCGCGCTAACCCAAATCTGACGTCACGCGTCGCTTCATCCCCACTGCTGGGCAGCTTTGACACCCCCGACCGCAGCGGAAAGAGAGTGGCTTGCTCTTTTTTATCGCCCGAATTAGTGCCCTCTACGTGGAATTTCCGGACTTCGTCACGTTTCTTGTGACGACGGAAGCGGACGAAGTAATAAGTGGTGGTTGCGACTAACATACACCTAGACACAGACACACACACACACACACACAATGTAAATATATATGTGTTGCGAAACTTTTGTTACACATGTATCGTGGGCGGCGAGTTATGTCGTATGAAAAGGTGATCTAAGAAACAGTTGTCGATTGCGGTCATAATTAATTAAAAATGTCAACGACAACATGGATTCTGACATACGTGGGAATGGATCTACATACTCATTATCCTTGTTGTAACAGCAAGTGTGACCTTACACAACTATAGATCTCTAAAAAGGTCCAAAATGATGTTATAATCTATCAATAGGTCCACCAAAAAGAACATCCGTATCTAAATCCTTGGAGAGTTTCTTATTTAGTGGATGCTTTTTGGAATTTTGGAACACCGACGCCACACAATGAAAGATCGTTATTTTGTTATTGTTAATGTTGTTTATTCACTTTACATGTACATATGTTACTTGTGTAGATATAGTTAATTTTCGTTATGTCAAGAATGTCTTTATGAGACACTCGTTTTGCTTGAAAACACTTGGAATCGAAGTATTATATGGTCTTTTACCACATTAAAAAATATTTTTCTGTAGTTCTAGAACCAACGGAACCAGAAAATTAGCAAACTCATTTAGACTAGAAGTAGGATTTTTACCAAATCCTCATTCAAAATACGAACCGCTACATTGATTATTATTTTTAAGTTACGTTTTTCAAAAACTGTCGCCATTTAGATAAGGGTATTCAAACAAAACTCAGCAGTAAATTTTATGAACGGGTCCTTTAGGAAGTACACAATAGCAACCTATTATTTACCGACAGCAGGAAATGTACCGTTGGATCCTCGCCGAAAAACGAAATCGAAGGAGTTTGAGTTATGGTGACAAGTATCGACCGATTCAAGGGACAGACGGCATCTGCGGCATGGCCGAACACGGGACGTGCATTACATAATAAAAGCAGGACTCATTCGATTCTTGACGGTCTCACCTTAATAAATAAGCCGCTGGTTATAGTATTACCAAACCGCCACCGAATTATTGTCGGAGATGCAATTTACGACCAACGATTAAGAACCCATTCTGCACGCTTCAGCGAATATCCTTTTTTCATTAGGACTTCAGAGAAGTAGACAAAATTTGCTCAGTAGGAAGGGGAATACAGTTGGCCAATGTTTTTGTACTTAAGACTTTTTTTTTAAAGAATGCAACAGGGAAGATCCTCCCTACTTTCTAATTGGAATGGAATGTCTGAAAACGTGAAGAAATGGACGAGTAGAGATTAGGATTAGGACATGTAACTTGAAACTGAAAAAGTCTTGAGAAAAGAAAACAAAACGGAATTAAAGAACTTACTTATTTCTATTTCAAAAATAGACATTCTTTTTTCTTTGAACAAAAAATAGTCAACGTTTGATTTTTTAAAAAGAAATAGAAGAAAAGGACAAGTGAAGGATTTATCAATATACTGAAGAATGTGAAAAATATACATATATGTCTAAATCTATCAGGAATGGAAGCTTGTTCGGACATCCGGAAGACTAAAGAATGAAAAAATTACCTAACACGTATTAAGTTTAATATAAACGAGATGCTCAGCAAGTGAAAAGGAAGAAGAGAAGTTAGGATTTGTATTAGAAAATATGAAAGTTGTCATTCTAAAGAAGTATGGCGAAAAGATACTAAAACCGCCTACTGTTGGATTCAAAAATTCAATCTTCATTACTAAAAGTGAAAACTCCTCTTTCTAATGAAACCTAACTTTATTAATGTTAATTTTTAGAACGTTTTCCGGGCTGAGTTGCCGTGGTCTAATTTGGTTTGAACTACCAGATGTTTCGTCTTCTCCTGCGGAACACATCTTTAGTGGTGTGGTCGAAGTTTTCTTGTAGGAAGTTCAGCGACGAGTCTGCCGGTGTTATATACAGGGTCATTCAAACTGAATGGTATATTAGACGTTTTAAGGAAACTAAACATGTTACAGATTTGAAAATTTGGGAGTGGGGGTTATCAAGGATGATTTATTTAACTAAAATAATAAAAAAACTGTCGGGTAAATGCGGTTATACCGGAAGTTGTTGACAACTTTCTTATTTTAAATGGAATGGTATATGATTATGATTACGATGAATTCGTTTGTGACATAAAATTTTAAGGTGACTTTGAACTAACCAACCAACTTGTATGCCTATATGCCTACGATGAATAGTTTCTGAGATAATTTAATTTATTGGAAAAAAGATTGCACTGCAATCCAAACTAAACTAAAAATCGTAACTTAGACTGTTAAAATTTTCACTAGTTATATATAACCAAGTCATAAGGCTAACGTCATGCCTAAACTAAGCTTTATAGTTTGTACAGGGACTGAGAATGTCAGTCGCAGTTGCTGATGAAACGTCTGGACGAAACCGGCTTACAAGCCCGAACCATAATTCTATTATGAATTCCGGCCGTGAAAGCTTATGTTCTTATATTTGTACAGGGTGTTCAGAAAAAAAACTTTTTTGTATTTCATTCTCACCAGCTATTCGTTTCTGAAGACAGAAAAGTAGTGAACGATTAGATTATATGTGGAATGTTATTGCCCCAGCATTTGATTTGCCTAAATGATCACAGGAAACCACAGAAACGGGAGTTCGTCTTGCTTCGGTTCCTTTTCCATGGTGAAGCGAATGTTAGGATGAATGCTGTTAAGGAAGGATATGAATTTTATGAGTTCCTTTTCTCCGTGGATTCATATTAGAAAGGAATCATCGATGTACCGGAGCAACATGGATGGTATCTTTTTGGCTGTATCAATTGCCTTCTGCTAAAAAAATCCAAATAAATATTGGTGATAACGGGTCTGAATGGACTCCCCATTGCCAAAGCCTTCATTCTACAATTTATTCATGTTACTACACTTTAAGTTTTGTACGGTGTGTTCCTTAAGAGAATGCATATTAAATAAATGGTAAGAAACAAACACTTGGTTAAATTTCACAAATTTAATTATCAGACTCAACAATATTGTTAGTATAATTTTGTTGTACTCTTGATAATGACGAATTTCGTCGATACAATATTATCGAGTCTGATAATTAAATTTGTGAAAATTAACCATGTGTTTGTTTTTTACTATGTTAGATTTTAAACAAACAAGAGATGAAGAAAAGGACGAAAATTAACGGAAAATTTAATAAAATTATCAAAATATTGTAGAAAGCAACGATATACTGTTGGTATCTATGATAGATGTGCCTATGTCTAAATCTCTGAAGAATAGAAGTATTTGTACATACGAAATATTAAAATGTAACAAAAAATCTCCCCTATTGGAGTCGTTATTAGACCTAAATCCATAAATCAAATGGGCAGCAAATAACGGAGATTTTAGGATCTGTAATAGTGGGAAATAGAACCTGACATTCTCAAGAAATGTAAGAAAACAAACGAAACGCTCGCTGTTGGTTGGAATGAAAAACCCAATCTACATTTCTGAATGTGGAAATTGTTCTTTCGAATGAAACCTAACTTCGTCTATGTTAAATTTTAAACGAAATACCGATCCTGAAAGGACAACGAAAGGGACGACGACAAAGAAGAAGCAGACGAAGAATCGGACGAAGATTAATAGCATAGAAATGAAAATTTATTTTTATGGTGGGACATTTATAGCCGATAACCCCTTGCGATCAAATAGTCGTGAATATACAGAGGAGAAGACGGAAAAACAACCGTTAAAGTTAAAGTTATGCGTTTAGTTGTGTCGTTTATCTCTTGTACGACAAGTAAACGACGCTATTAATTCAATCATCGAGAGGACGCATACGTCAGGGAGCATCTCGTTTGCGCGGTCATTAACGAAGTCTGTATGTCAACGACTGCCATCATAAACACGTCACGGCGGCATCTTCTCCGTCGCGGACCAACACATACACCACACTCATGTCAATATGGAGGACGACGACGCTTTTTAGTAACGTGACAACTGATGATGTTGATGATGATCTTTTGCTGTGTATTATATAGTTTAAATTTAAGCCACTAAACGACCGAAAATCTTCTACACAGTATAGTGTTTCATCCAAAACATTTCGTGGAATTTTCATAATCTTACTCTCTAAACTACTTTAAAGGGTCTAGATGGATAAAATAGTAAAAAATGTCCCAGGCCGTTTTGTAACACAAAAATACCACTATATTTATCATGAAAAATAAGTATTCCCCACAAAATTTCAAACCCCTAACATAATAACGACCCTAAAAAAATTGTAAGGGTTTCTCATTGTTTTAGCGATATCTACCTAAATTTTGACGTAGAATGAAGTGGTTTTCTTTAAACTGCATATTTTTTCCAGTTTCTACAAAAAGATCTTATTTGGAAATTTTGGAGCGAAATTTAAATTTTTGATGCAGTTTCAACTTTTTAAATTATCACTTTTCTGGTGTGTTGTCGAAAAATTTTTTTTTTATATTTTTAGAAGTGGGGGAACATGTAGAAAAACTGCAGAAAAACATTTTGTTTTTACGGTTTTCGCCATTTTATTTCTGACAAATGGTCAAATTTTGATTGCTACTTTTTTATTAATATTAATGTAAAATAGCGATGAGGAAACTTATCGATGTGATTTTACTCCACTTTTCACTGTTCCATAAAAACTACGTACCTACCTTAATCACTTAATTACCACATACAGTGTATTAAAACGTAATTGAAATAAAGAAAAACTTAACAAATCCTTATCACACTTATTTTAGATAAAACACTTGTTTTGGATAAAAGAAGTTAAAAATTGATAAAATATTTAAATGAACTACCTATTTCGTGGGTATTTAGACGAATACAATATTGTGTAAACAAAAAAAGAAAAAAAAGAAAAACAAATAGTCGAAGTAATTTTGCTTTGGGGGAGCGTGAAAAATCTATAATAATAATTCTATTAACCATATTTTACATTAAAAAAGTAGCAATCAAAATTTAACAATTTGCCCGCAATAAAATGGCGAAAACCGTAAAAAAATGGTTTTTGCAGTTTTTCTACACGTTCCCCACTTTAAAAATCTAAAAAAAAATTGTTTTCGAAAATATACCAAAAAAGTGATAAAATATATTTTTTTAAAAAACTAAGTGTGTCTTGGTCTTTTTTTAATAGAATTTGAAAATTTGAAACTGTAATAAAAAATTTAAATTTCGCTCCAAAATTTCAAAATAAAATCTCTGTAGAAATTTAAAGAAACCACTTCATTCTACGTCAAAAATTGACGTAGATATCTTTAAAACAATGAGAAACCCTTACGATTTTTTTAGGGTAGTTATAACGTTAGGGGTCTGAAATTTTATGGGGAATACTTATTCTTAATGATAAATAGTGATATTCTTTTCGTTACAAAACGGCCTGGGGCATTTTTCACTATCGGGCTAGACCTCTTAGGGATTTTTATATAAAATATTTATCCTGGTGAGAGAAATCGGACCTTAAAACGTAAGACCGTTGACAGATCTATCGCTTCAGTCAATGTTATCGATTAATCCCGATAACATAGTTAGGAGCAGGGATTAGGATCTGAGTGAAGGAAGACAATCGAACGGATATTTTTAAATTCATCAATGTTATATTAATTATTAAAATTAATATGTACCCCTACAGTTTATCTCAATTTAATAAACTTGTTATTGATGTAGCCAGGATTCGAACCGGGATTTTTGGCTTTACGAGTCAAAACACCTACCATTTTTCCTTATTAATTTGAGGTAATCTGTAGTGGGTACAAATTAATTTAATAGTTAATATAGCATTGATGTATTTAAAATTTACCCCTCCTAAAAAAATTTCAAATATTTCATAATTAATTTTTAAATTAAACATAAACTATTAACGGTGCACTTTTTATGAAACATTGAAAATACGAATAAAACAAACGTAAATAAATCCTCACCAATTTATTATTTAAAGTCGACATACGTTTCGGGCATAGCCCATTATCAAGAGTAAGGTTTACTGAGGTATGTGTACAATTACACCGATAAACACAGGATCAATTTTTGGTTTATTTATTTATTATATTCGGTAACAAGTACTTTTATGTATTACAATACGTAACATCTCATATTGGCGTTTATGCGATGATGCACATATATCATGTTAAGATCTGTCTGTTCCTGTTTATTAGTTGAGAGTTCTACATATAGAGAGCATATTGTGTTTATTAGTGGACTAATAGTGGCCGATTACATTGCATATTAAGTTGGGACCGATGAAGAATTTTGTGAAAGCTATGAATCGAAATGGAAGAGGGTTTCTGCATTTAAAACGAGACTTAGTGAGGCAGACATTAAAGAGGGCATATTTGTCGATCCACAAATAAGGAAACTCATGAAGAATGATGTATTTGACAGTGCTCTAAATGAAATTGAATTACGAGCTTGGAATGCTTTTAAATCAGTTGCTGCAATTTTTTTAGGCAATGTGAAGGCGGACAATTATAAAGATATTGTGACTGAACTAATTAATGTTAACAAAGGAATGGGATGTAACATGTCTCTAAAAATTCACTTTTTGGATTCTCATCTCGATTTTTTTCTGGCAAATTTAGGTGCGGTAAGGGATGAACATGGTGAACAGTTCCACCAAGGCATCCATGCCATGGAAAAACGGTACCAAGGCAAATGGAGTGTCAATTTGCTTGCTGATTATTGCTGGATATTGTTGAGAGATACTTCAGGAGCAACATATCGCCGTAAAACATCGACAACAACATTCTGAGATTAATGTTGTTAAGTATTAGTACACTTACACATATATCCTTATATTTTTCAAGTATAACTAGCAAATAATGCCTTATTGCAAGAAAACTGTGGGTGATAGAAAAAAGCGAATGTTATTTCCGGCTTTTTGGGTACTTTTTACATAATATACACCTTGTTTTGTCCGTGTCACACAAAATTATTTTAATATTATATGAATATATATATTATTATAATTCGCTAAGTAGTAGTGGGGATGAAAAGTTTCCTAATTCTAATTGACAATGGTTTTTTAATTTCAAGTTTCTCTGGCATGCTTAGTTTTCTTCTTTTTACAATATTTCTATGAAGAACTTTAACATTATTAACATGAGTATTGTGTTTATACAAAGTGCAATGCTCAGATATTCCTGTTTTAACATTTTTTTGTTAACATTATATACATGTTCTTTTAGTCTGGTCGAAATGGATCTGCCATACTGACCTATGTAAATGGCATTGCATTTATTACAAGAAAGCTGGTATATACCGCTTTTTTCATTAGGTTTTATTGACTTTTTATGGTTTACAATTAAATTTTTTAAACTAAAGTTATTATATTCGATAGCTGTTAAACCTAGTAATTTTAATTTATTTTTGTATTTTCCGCTTACATTTTTAATATATTGAATAGAAACAAATTGTTTTTTAGGTACAACTAAGCTCATAGTTATGTAGGAGTTTTTTGACAAATTTTTGCATTTTATTGTTAATTAATTTGTCTATTAAGGAAGTACGGTAGCCATTATTATGAGCTATTAATTTTATTACGTTTAATTCTTTTTTATAACTCGTATTAATGGACTCGTTAATGGACTATGCCCGAAACGTATGTCGAGTTTGAATAATAAATTGGTGAGCATTTATTCTCGTGTGTTTTTTTGAATTTTTAAATTATTGTAGTATCTACTTATATAGTTATATAATTAACACAGTGCTTAAGTTCATTTATAAACTCTATACAAATCCATAATAAAATTAAATTCTTATTGTCTTATTTAATGTTTAATATTGACAGTGTAGTTTATTGGAATTTTAAATTTTATTGGATGTGCTATTTATGTTCCTACATAGTAATAACTTGGAAAATCCCAATGTTCTTGTCGGCCTTTAGGGCCTCACCAGCCACAAACAATCATTTTAAAATCTGAGGAATTCGTATTCAAATAGGCCAGGTTTTATAATCCTTGCTTATACCTGTGCTAAAAACTTGCAATAAAATTCGAGAAAATTTGCCGGCAATACTAAAAATATTTCAGAACCATCACGAGAGAACCTCTTTATTGAGTTGTTATAAAGGTATTGGCACCTACACTTCCAAATCTCTTAATAACATTACACTCTTATTATATTGCAATAACCATAAATATGCGATTAACAACAAATTCCTGTGAAAAGGTACAGGTATACTGCGGCATATCCATCCGTACCTGACCAAAAGTACCTTTATTAACTTAGGTACATTAATATAAGAAAATATATTTTTGACATATATGTCTAGTTACTTATTAACATCAATTAATTCTGACAAATTAAATGAAGTTTCTATATGTTATATTATGGGTTATTACCGTATAAATTGTTGATTGTGGAATCCTTAACTTGTTGAAACCGGTGGGACCAAAGTTGCCACTAAAAATACAGATCTCCCTGCTACAAAACTGGGGTTTTAAATGTAAACAACCAATATTGCCACCAGAGAAAAGGGTGCTCACCTACCTGATAAGGCAATTGTAATTATCCGATGATAATATTGATATGAGTAATTATTTACAATTATATCATAAGTAAGGATTAAGTAATTTGAAAACTTCTTCTGGCGATAAAATGGTTAGGGAATGGTTTTAAGTCGTGCTGTATATGTAATGTAATATATGTAATAAAAACAAAACAATACCGAACATCGACTATATAAAACGTTGAAAAAATTGTTGACTGATATATGTATAAGTATGTATTTATAATGCCTTATTAATTACTGTTAAACAAATGCCATAAAATATCAATAAGGTATTTTCCTTTCTCATTAGAATAATTTCTACCTATTAGGTGTTAGTGGCACAATCGGTTGTACCTTTTCAAAGACCCTTTTTGGTCAGTGGCAAGATCGGTTGTACCTTTTTTGGTCAGGTATAATTTGGTGGCACCTTCGGGCTGCGCCCGTTGAAACTGTTTCATAATTTTAAAAATTGAAAAGCACAAAAAGTTTCAAGCTTTATATTTGTATTCATTACAATTGTTTGGCTTAACTTAAGCTTAAGCAACTGTAGTAAAGCTTGAAACTTTTTGTGTTTTTCAATTTTTAAAATCATTGCTGTATACATTGTAAGAAGCTCGCGAGGTCGTCCAATCAAGGTCCTCGAGGAACAACACTTACTATTTGTAAGAAATAAAAACATAAAAGGTTTTTTTAGATTTCTACTATTTTATTATTAAACATAACAACTATTTCGGTATAATACCTTCTTCAGATGTAACTTGCAACTAAATTATACGGATAAAGTGATTTCTATTTATACCTAATTGAAGAAGTTCTTAAATATTAAAATAATAGTATAAGAACATAAGCTTTCACGGCCAGAATTCAATAATAATTTGGGGAAATAAAGTAGTTACATTATAAGCAAAATAATAATTGAAAATACAATAAATCGCCCACTTCACACTTGAGCATTACCAAGGCGAGACCCATAATATGATGCCCACGTGTGAAGTGGGCGAAACACGTGTCCGCTCATATTAAATTTAGTTATTGGTAATCTGTGGTCTTATTTAAAATTATTTATTTGTGGTATACAGTCTTCTTTAATATTCTGTTTATATGGTCATATTTTAAATTACGTATTAATCTTGCTGTGAAAGTAATAGAGGAGACTATGGTATGTAATAAATTACAAAAAGACTTGCGTTGAAAATGCCCACATTGTAAGTGGGCGAAACACGTGTCCGCATTAGTGATTTTTTGTGGTATATAGGGGTAAGTCTCTCTTTTTGTAATTGTAAAAGTAATGATTTTACGTTTCGTTTAGTCGTTATGATTGATCCCTTCCGTGACACATCTTCGAGTCACCAATGGAATATGATGAGATATATATAACACATTTAGACCGTTATACATATATATTAGTAATTATACGATTAAAATAACCAGTACACAGGTTTTACATTTAACGGAAATTAATCTTCTTCGCTTGTTTAGAATCTTGGATGAAAATAACTGTGTTATTACTGCTTATAGAATCTGTAACCTAATAAATAACGTAAGTGCTGTAATTTGTTACCATGTTCCGTGGTAGATTAGGAAGTAGTTAGTAATTTATTACAGTATTCGTTATATGTTCACTATCGTAAGTTAAATCGTAAAATCGGTAAATTAACATTTTGAAACCAACTAATTAGATATCGTTGAATCACTTAATTTTTAAATGCCAACTCTGTTGAATCTGACGTGCCTATTTGAATAAATATTATGATGCTTATATTAATTTAGACGCTCCTTTCTGTCTGATAAAAAATAGTGTTGGTTTCAAAACAATATGTGTTGTAAATTAACGACTTTTTCGCTAGAAATTTCTCATTTTTTTTATTTATATGATTTTATTATTTCAAAATTAAATATACCAGGTAATGCAAAGCTCATTTCTTTTGACATAGTTAATCTATTATACGCCTCAAACAAAATTACCTATAATTTAACAATACTTATTATATACAACAAGAAGATTTAGCTATAGGCAACTCATTAAGTCCGTTATTAGTCGAATTTTTCTTAAATGAATTAGAAAACAAAATATCTAAAAATAAACTTTTTCAAAACTGCCTATATTACTATAGATACGTAGACGATATTTTAATATGTTTTCAGGGTACGGACAGACAATTAACGACTTTTTTTAATTTCATAAACAGTGTACATTCAAAAATTAAATTTACGTTAGAATCAATAAATTTCTTAGATTTAACTATCAAAAATGTCAATGGTAAACATCAATTTGCTATATTCCATAAACCTACACAAACAGATACAATCCATTCAATTTTTTTTGATCCCATAACTAATTAGCTTTCTTTCATTCATGCCTACACAGACTCTTAACTTCACCTTTATCAAATACAGATTATAACATAGAACTAAATCGTATTTACCAAATAGCTGCTAACAATTATTACAACAAGACACTAGTTAAAAATTTATTATAGAAAAAGCTTGATAAACAAATCTTAAAATTAGTTTATGCACATTCCAAACCAGTCTCAAAATATGTGTCATTAACTTTTAAAATTTACAGGAGTAAAAATTTCGTCAAAAAAAATAGTTCTTTAGGAAAAATTATCAAAAATAATAAAGATGAAACAAATAAAACTGAAAAATCAGGAATATATTTACTTAAGTGTGGAAGTTGGGAAAAATTGTATATAGGACAAACTGGGAGACCATTTAAAGAGAGAATTAAAGAACATTTAAGCAGTTTTAACAAACAAAATACTAAATCTACCTATGCTAAACATCTGCAAGAACAAAAACATACTTTTGACGAAAATTTTATAATCCTTCATATAGAAAACAAAGGAATGAAACTTAATCTGTTGGAAAGATTAGAAATAAATAAACTCTATAAAACAAGGTTTAGCTCTAAACGACCAATTAGAAGTATGTAATTCGCCTTTGTTAAATATTTAATAAATTTACCCTTAGATGAGTAAGTTAGTATATAAGGAGTTGCATTGTAAAAATATATTTGTAAATCTTCTACCTGAAGAAAATGATCATAGTAGTGAAAATATTTTGCAACCAAAACGAGTTTGTTTTAATAGTTAATATGGAGTTGCAAGAGTTAAAAGCCTCATCGATACAATATTTTATTATTTCGTCAATGATGCTCTTTTCTTTTGATGACCACATCATTATTTATTTAACACCAATTTTCTAAACTATATGCATCCCATTATTACACATGAATAAAAATTTATCTATTCTCCAAGTCTTTTTTGGATTATACAGACAAATAAAATATAAGATAAAGATTCGCAGTATGTTGTAACACAAAAATTGAAAATGGCAACTTAAATTTAAACTATTGTACACTCTACCTAATTTATTCATTACAATAACATCTGCTTATTGATTATTTAAGTCGTAAACTAGAAAATTAATTGTACTTACGCTGACATATAAACATTGCAACATTTACATATATTGTAATATTTTATGTAAACAGAAAATATTATCTAGCAGATTTTATTAGTAATTTTAATTTCTTTATAAAGTACGAAGTATATTTAAATTTTTGCTTGCTGAACCTTGTAGATCCTTTAATGCTATGAGTTAGTAAACACCTGCTGTTATAAATTAGAAGATTTAAAAGGGTTAGTAATTTAATAATTTATGATCAATATTATTTGATTATCAATGAAAGATAAAGTGCCGTTATAAATAGTAAAACAAATAAGTAGCTTGTAATTCACCGACTCATTTTATCACCTTTTATAAAAAAATCTACAATAATAAATAAACCAGAGTTTAAATATATCCATTAACGACAAGGGATTATAAAAGAATTATTTTCGTTCGTAAACATGAATGTTATTTTGGAACAGGACTGTTTACGTATCACTGTTGTGAGTATTATCCTTAAGATTGTTTTTATTACATTTCTAAGTTGGTAAAAACATAAATTGTTATTTTGGAACAGTATTTTAAGTACCTATTATCCTTAAAATTTTAACCCCAAAGGAACTACAGTTTTATCTATCTAAATTTTATTAGGACCATTTCAAGATTATTTTTTGCTTTTTTTACAAAACATATTACAAAGTTTGTATCAGAAAATTATTATGCATAATAGTTGAAGATTTCCATGGAGACGATGATCCCTGAAAAAAAATTATATTTTGGGAATTGAATCTATATTAAGCTACCATTTTCGGTCCTAATGGAGATACTAGAGGATCTTATTGTCTTTAACTGTTTTCGATAGGATATGTTGGAAAATCAGGAACTAATCTATCTACAAAAGCTGAGTTATTCAAGGAATGTAAGCCCTAAGAAAAACATGTACAATTCTTCGAATCAGAACACTCGACAACTAATATTAACCTTAGTTGAGCTACTTTTTTGACAGGCTGTATTACATAAGACTGGGACTTTTTCTTCTCCTTTTTACTCCTGTTTCTGCTTCTGATGTGTCCCTAACTAGCTCGTCATGTCTTAGAAGGTGTCCTACCAACCTATCTCTTCTTTTCCTTCCTTTGTTCTCCTATTTTTTTTCAATATATCTTCATTACTAACTTTTTCTATACATGGTATTTTCTTCATCCTCCAATAACTCCGCATCTTAAACGCTTATTCTTTTCCACCGCGTTTACCGTCCACAATTTACACCCAATCAAAACCGAACTCCAAACCTTTCTATCTTGATTTATATGACTTCCCAGATATCGAAAATCAGTGACTTCTAGTTTTTCATCACAAGTTTTTATGCTTGAACCCCCCCTCCCACTTGCCTATCAATATTTTTTGTTATTTGTTTTAATTCCATGTTTCTCTTCCATTTTATTTAAGGTTGCTAGATTCTAAAAAGCTATTTAGTCATATAAAACACACTATGGTAAGTTTCACCGACTTTATTATTGTTCTCGACTTCCCAAATATCGAAAATCAATGACTTCTTCTAGTTTTTCGTCACAAGTTTTTATGCTTGAACAAGCCCCCCCCCCTTCCACTTGCATATCAATATTTCTTGTTATTTGTTTTAATTCCATGTTTATCTTCCATTTTATTTAAGGTTGCTAGATTCTAATAAAGCTATATAGTCAAATAAAACACACTATGATAAGTTTCACCAACTTTATTATTGTTCTCAACAATATTGTTTCAAGCTATGTGCTCATTATCAAGAGTAACGTTATACTGACAATACGATTCTTACATGCTCATTTATAGATAGCTTAAGATAAGGGGGATGTAACCATCCCGGCGGATTCAAATCACCCCATAAGAACAAAATTGGCTGCTTACAACTCTTTCTTAGACCTTACCGTTATCTACTGAAAATTTTAACATTGAGCGAATATCATAAAAAGAATTGCTATTAATGATGGTGTTAAGAGTCACATGATTGATAAATTATTAAAAAATAAATTAGATAAAAAAGTAACAACAATGTTGTACAATAATAGTCACGCATCTCAAAACAACACCTTTTGTCCTCTACCTTTATAAAAAATGTTAGTTTTAAATTCCAAAACATTCTCAAAAAACTAAACATCCCAGCCGTTGAGTATAACAATAAGGATTTAAAGAGTTTACTAATTAACAACAAAACAAAAACAAATATAAACCGAAATAATGGCATACATAAATTATTTTTTAATAAATGTAACGCTGTCTATATTGGACAGACAGGTCGAGCCTTTGAAACTAGGATAAGTGAGCATGTAAAATTGATTTCTAAAAAAGATGTTAAAACAGCAATTAATGCACATTGTATTAACTTCAACCATCATTTAAATTTAGAAAGTACCAAATATCTACATGTAAACACATCTAAAAGTAGAAAATTATCTCCGTATGAATATTTGGAAATAGATAAAACTTTAAGAAAATCAGAAAATGTTGTCAATAATCAGTTAGAACCAGGCAGTTTTTCATCCCCCCTTAAGCATGTAAGATTCTTATTGCCAGTATAACGTTACTCTTGATAATGAGCACATAGCTCGAAACAATATTGTCGTGAACACTAATAAAGTTGGTGAAACTTACCATAGTGTGTTTTATTTGACTAAATATATTGAGACCATGTTTCACAAAAAATGCACCCTCTATATTATAAATCTAATAAAGCTGTATCAAGTATCCTAACTTTAATTAAAATAAAGTTTCCAAAATTAGTTCCTTGTAAATTTTGAGGTTATATCAGCCAACTAATTTAGGCTCAAAGGGGACTTTTTGGTGTTCTCATTTTTAGTTCTTTTCTGACAGGACATGTTACAAATTCCGGACTAAAACCTTTTTGTACGTTCTGTGTACGCTGGTTTTTCTCATTACGTTATTTATAAGTATTTTATTGCATACCGTCGTAAAAACATTGCCAACGGAACCTCTATATTTTACAGTATGACAATTTCCTTTAAGTAATTTGCCTCGTTTTATAATTAACGTATAATTGACGCCGTTGAATGAATGTATCCGAATGGACGTTGGAAGTTATGCTCAATAACACGAGAATTTCTCATTATACAGTGGTTATTTGAAACCGAAAGAATGTGAAATTGATATTGGGAATCCAAATGCATACATACATAACTATACTCTAAGAATGGTAGCTATTACATATTTATTAATGGTACCCTATGGTTTCCACCTCTGTGCTCATGCAAAAACACAGTAGCTGCTTATTGCTCAGCCATAGAACTCAAAAGAAATGAAGTTTAGAGTTAGCTTTTGTTTCAAAACTTTTAAAAGATCAGTACAAGTTAAAATTAAACCCATTTAAATATACATTTAGCTATCTGTATAGAGGCATAATAAGGATGAAATTAAAAAGAGTTAAATTTTCCAGTTTAAAACACATTAAGGCCACATTTGTATATTCCAATCGTTAAAAGTATTAGACTTCAAATGAATAGATTATGTCAAATGATATGTAGGATATTTCAAGACGGTTAGAGGACTTTTTCAATAAAAAAATATTCAGGATAGATCAAAACTTTTGAAGAAATCTACATTTATCCAAAAAAGAAGGCATTAAAATCCTTATTCCTCTAAATACTAAGGATCAAAAATCCCACATTTGGAACGCGTCCCACCAAGCAGGCATTATGAACAGAAAGTCAAATCCCACAACCGGTTTCGATCTATTAGGTCTTATCAGGTGATCCTTAGACGAAGATAACATATCCAAAAAGAAGGCATTAAAATCCTTGTTCGTCTAAATATTATGGATCAAAAATCCCATTCCAGATTGTTGGATTTGGTTTTCGGTTTGTAGTGACTGCTTGGTGGAAGCGTTCCAAATGTGAGATCTTTGATCCTTAATATTTCGACGAACAAGGATTTTAATGTCTTCTCTTTGGATATGTCATCTTCGTCTAAGAATTTTTCGGAATCAACAGTTAATTCAATGCCGGTAGGGATATTAGCCCACGGAGTAGTTGTTTCTGTTGACATATTTATTTTTAATTTACATTTACAAATTTATAAAAAGTCGTCATTGTATATGCTATAAGTTGTTAATTTTTCGAAATGTATATTTTTTGGATAATTTTTTAATGCTTGTAAGGTGAGTCGAATATTTTACAATTTATGCAAGGTTCCTTAAATTTAGTGGAACATATTTTCCGTTAGTTTTAGGGATATTTTGAAGCAAAGGAAGAAACTAGTTTTTGAATCATTAGAATTTACAAGTATTTAGACGCTTTGAATAATTTTTTGTTCTGATACCCGAATTGCACGAATGTAATTCTACATTTATTTTGAGTTCGATGATTATCATTACATACTTTGGCCAATGGCCACGTCGTTCGTCGGCAACTTGCGATCATATGTCTTGTCACGTCGGCGAAACCAATCAACTGTAATTTATACATCCTCGATGAGACTGACGCATTCTCTACTCCGATGTTATTCCTATCCAATCCCAATGCCAATCAAAACACCTCAACTTAAGAGTTCAAAATGAACCCTCGAAAATCTTCTAAGTCAAATAATCTCGCTTCCGACATAATCGATATATTATTTTTCGTTAATCTAGAAATAACTTTTTAGCAAAATCAAGGAAAAAAGCTTCTTAGACCTTTTTTTTGGAATTATGACCCAAGAGATATGATGAATTATTGTCATACATTCATAAAATCTAAACCTTCTAAAGTAGAGCATCGCGGTTTAGTGTTAATTTTCATAAAGCATAACTCATTTCTTAATATATTTAACATATAATTTCTCATATCTAAGTTTACTTGATGGAAACTCATTTTAACAAATAAAATAAAAGTTTAAAACTTACACTATTAAAATCTAAAGAAATTAACAAATATAAAAATACAGACATATTACTTAATGATCAAGTAGATATAAACCTCTCACAACTAGTAAACCTTTTCCCTCACGCTAATGAAGATGCACCACCCTATTTATAGACATCTACTCTTAGGTAGTTTTAAGTAGATTTTGTACTTCTGAAGAAGCCACAGTGTTGGCGAAACACGTGTCAAGTTTATTTAATAAATCGTGGAAGTTATCAACTGTGTGTTTATTTCAAACTTCTTTTACTCTACTAATATTACGATTATTAGTTTTTGAATATCCCCTTCTCACATTTTATACAATAATGCGATTATACAATAAATAAATAGTCTTAAAAAATTGGATTGCCTTTCATATTTCTGGGGTTCCCATTATTAAAATCGAACCCTCGTCGTCAAGTTCCATAAATTATGGACGATTTAAAATCCTCTTTTCCAAATAGTCCCATTACTACGTTCAGCCTAAAGAATATGTCGCTTCGAACTTATCCAAATAATGAACCTACATTTCACAATTAAACACCATACACGTCGACACAATGGCACCTATATATATTATTAGTACTGGAATATATTTAACATATAATTTCTCATATCTAAGTTTACTTGATGGAAACTCATTTTAACAAATAAAATAAAAGTTTAAAACTTACACTATTAAAATCTAAAGAAATTAACAAATATAAAAATACAGACAGATTACTTAATGATCAAGTAGATATAAACCTCTCACAACTATTAAATCTTTTCCCTCACTGTAATGGAAATTGCACCATCCTATTTATAGACATCTACTCTTAGGTAGTTTTAAGTAGATTTTGTACTTCTAAAGAAGCCACAGTGTTGGCGAAACACGTGTCAAGTTTATTTAATAAATCGTGGAAGTTATCAACTGTGTGTTTATTTCAAACTTCTTTTACTCTACTAATATTACGATTATTAGTTTTTGAATATCCCCTTCTCACATTTTATACAATAATGCGATTATACAATAAATAAATAGTCTTAAAAAATTGGATTGCCTTTCATATTTCTGGGGTTTCCATTATTAAAATCGAACCCTCGTCGTCAAGTTCCATAAATTATGGACGATTTAAAATCCTCTTTTCCAAATAGTCCCATTACTACGTTCAGCCTAAAGAATATGTCGCTTCGAACTTATCCAAATAATGAACCTACATTTCACAATTAAACACCATACACGTCGACACAATGGCACCTATATATATTATTAGTACTGGAATATATTTAACATATAATTTCTCATATCTAAGTTTACTTGATGGAAACTCATTTTAACAAATAAATGAAACACAAAGTTTAATTTCCACAATATTTGACATATGTTTCGCCTAACTTAGGTTTATTCGGAAGTATAATAAACTAAGTTATTATATTATTATTTATATATAACAAGTTTATTATACTTCCGAAGAAGCCTAAGTTAGGCGAATCATATGTCAAGTGTTTTAATATATTGTGGAAATTAAACTTTGTGTTTCATTTATTTGATATAACATATAGGTATATTTTTTAAATCCTTTTAAGCCTTCGCCAGTTTTACCTGCTTTAAATTGTACTTCTACTTTTTAAAACCTACAATTTATTATCTACTATTCCCAATTGTCTATCTAGCCGTTAAATTTAGTTAAAATTAATTTAAGATTAATAATGGCTTGCCACGCAGGCGGCCCCGGATCTATTCCTGATCGATGCAATACCTTTTTTTCTAGCATGAATGTGTTAATTGGGCCACACGCAACGTTTCAATAATGTTACTTACTCTAGGTAGTGACACGTGTGCTTGTGATTGCCAGCGACATGTTCTATTAAGTATGCAGGATGATGTCAGTAGAGAAAGACAGCAGTCGTTATATTTTTGGATAACTCATTTTCACTCCGTTGAGAGATTGTGAGCGGCGTGCCTGTTTGTACGATAACATTGATGTGACATGACAGCTGCTGGTTTTTAAGTAATATCCCATGCAGTGCTGTTTTCTCATTAAAATTTCACTTAACTGATTTCACGTGTAGTCGACGAATATCTACTCTGTCTCTGTAGTGTTTGTCATGTCGAAAGTTAAATTGGAGCAATAAATATACGACTCTATCGGCTTCTTAAGATGCCATAAGACGAATGGGAAAATCTTCTAGAAACAGATGGACTGTTAATGAGCATCTACCAAGAATTTGTTTTGATGAAAGACGCATGAAAAATATTTTCGATCATTTTTTATTTATTGTAATTCGTTTCGTCTTTGCAAACGTTTTTAAGATTCTTAAACTGTCAAAAAGTTAACTTTCTTTTAATTGTATTGAATTAGCGGATACTCTGCGGTACCTCCCTTAGAAACAATTAATATTATTCAAAATTTCTTAGAACTAAAACATATCAATCCCATTATTAATGATGAGATTATATTATTACTTGAAACTTGTATAAAGCAAAATTATTTTCAGTTCAATTCAAATATTTACTCAGGTAACATAGGTTTAATAATGGGAAATCCCTTAAGCCCGTTGTTGGCAGAAATATTCTTGTACCACATTGTTGAATTATTATTACTTCAGGTACGTTGATGATATTATAGTCTGTTTCAGCGGTTCGGATAGACAATTATCTTTGTTATGATTAATAAATTTAGATAAAGTATTACTGGTTTTGAAAGAAGTAACTAGATTGTGTGATTTAAACAGTACATGTCTTAATTTTAAAGAGACATCTCCTAAGTAATTGAATGCCCCCACTTTATTAAGTCTTTACCTTTTATATATAAGCTGATATTTGTAACTGTTTATTAAACTCATCTTCACCTGAAGAGGGAAATGTATTGGTGAAACAATTGTTGTGTTCAATAAATTAAATTTGAAACTTTTTTTCGTTTATTTGCTTCCTATTTTAAGAAACATACATTTATTGAGGTATAGGCTTTCAATCATCTTCTAGTTGAATAAATAACAAAAAAAACATTTGTATTGAATTAGCGGATACTTTATGGAAGTCCAACATATTGAAATAAATACACAGTTGATAACTTCCATAATTTATTAAATAAACTTAACACGTGTTTCCCCAAATTACCCCTATTTAAATGTCGTCTTTATTACTTCAGGTACGTTGATGATATTATAGTCTGTTTCACCGGTTCAGATAGACAATTACACATGTTTTTTAATCAAATTAATAATATACATAATAATATCATTTTCACATTGGAAATTGAAAATAACAATAAAATAAACTTTCTAGACTTAACTATTTCCAAACAAGATAATAAACATAATTTTTCCATCTTCCATAAACTTTCATACACAGATATTATTATACACAACTCATCTTGTCACCCTTACTAACACAAACATTCAGCATTTTATAGCATGTTACACAGACTTATCAAAGTTCCCTTGTCAGAAACAGACTATAATAAAGAATTGAATCTAATTAAACAAATCGCCATAAACAATAATTACAACCCGCTCATAATTGACACTCTTTTACAAAAAATTTCATACACTTAAAATATTTCAAACATCCTCCCACTCACTAAAGATAACACAAATAAAAAATTCAAACTTTTAACATATATAGGGAAACCATCACTAACAATTAATAAATTTCTCAGAGACAACAATATAAATGTATCATACAAAACGAATAATAACCTTAGCATACATATAACGATTAATAAAGACAAAGTAGAGAAATTATCAAAACCAGGCATATATCAACTCAATTACGGTTCTTGTTCAAAAATTTATATAGGTCAGACGGAAGAAATTTTAAAATTCGTTTGAACGAACATTTTAGATCATATAGAAACAAAAAAACCGATTATAATTATGCCAAAAATGTGTTAGAAGGTAACCATATATTTAATTTAGATCTAAAAATTTTACACCCTGAAAATAAAAGTTTAAAACTTACACTATTAGAATCTAAAGAAATTAACAAATATAAAAATACAGACATATTACTTAATGATCAAGTAGATATAAACCTCTCACAACTATTAAATCTTTTCCCTCACTCTAATGAAGATACACCACCTTATTAATAGACATCTACTCTTAGGTAGTTTTAAGTAAATTTTGTACTTCTAAAGAAGCCACAGTGTTGGCGAAACACGTGTCAAGTTTATTTAATAAATCGTGGAAGTTATCAACTGTGTGTTTATTTCAAACTTCTTTTACTCTACTAATATTACGATTATTAGTTTTTGAATATCCCCTTCTCACATTTTATACAATAATGCGATTATACAATAAATAGATAGTCTTAAAAAATTGGATTGCCTTTCATATTTCTGGGGTTCCCATTACTAAAATCGAACCCTCGTCGTCAAGTTCCATAAATTATGGACGATTTAAAATCCTCTTTTCCAAATAGTCCCATTACTACGTTCAGCCTAAAGAATATGTCGCTTCGAACTTATCCAAATAATGAACCTACATTTCACAATTAAACACCATACACGTCGACACAATGGCACCTATAAATTATGGTCGTTTGTATTGTGCGACAAGAAAGACCCCATGGCACCACTGTATACATACATATAAATGCATGAATATATATATGTATATATCACTGTTAGTCCACTTTCGTTCGTGGCTGTAAATCAATTCGTAACAATACGTCTCGTGACTGAAGCATTCATTACGCTGTCATCTTTCCTTTGGTACCGAATTACACGGAGATTGCGCAGGGCTGGGGAAGAATGAACGGGGACCTTTTCTGTTCGCAAAACGAGCAGTATTTTACAAATACATGTGCGCCTACCTTTTCAAAACGAGTCCTTGTATTATTCAAAGGATGAACGAGACAACTGCGGCCACGTCTGCGCACATGAAAAATTGCTGGATTTCGAACGACATGTTACCAACAGCTGCTTCCAATTGACGAATCCCAGAATACATTCCGAAACAAGTGCACCTTTATTTCCACAAATGAACATGCACAGCGACAACTTTACACGTTCATCCTCGTACTGTAATCCATTTGTTGGGTACTACACATCTAATACCATCATATTTCGAAACATTAAGTATTAACCATCGTCAAGGGTTACTGCAAGGACAAATAAATTGTCAGAAATAGATTTGTGACAATATATACATGATTATTTCTAAATATTTTTAAATATAAGTATGGAATCAACATAAACAACTATTCCGAGGGCTAATACCCCTACCGGAATTGAATTACACTGTTGATTCCGAACGATTCTTAGACGAAGATATAACGTATTCAAAAAAAGAAGACATTATAGTCCTTTTTCGTCTAAATATTAAGATCAAAGATCTTACATTTGGAACGCGTCCTACCAGGTAGGCACAACGAACCGAAAGCCATATCCCACGACCGGTTTCGACCTATCGGGTCTCATCAGATGGGCGCTGGCAGAAAGGCCTCTACAGGCTATATTATAAATATAACTATGGGATCAACAGAAACAACTACTCCGAGGGCTAATACCCCTACCGGCATTGAATTACACTATTGATTCTGATGGACTTCTAGACGAAATGTGAGATAATGTGATCCTAAAATTTAGACCAATAAGGATTTTAATTCCTTCTTTTTTGAATAAATATTTTTATTTTATTAACAAGTAGGTTAGTTTTTTGTTTGAATTTTTCTCTAATGCCTGATACCTTATGCTTATTTACTGATGTTATTTCTACTTTATCATAACACGGGTCAGTTTTACTAATTCCTTGTCTTAAGAAATGTGCATCTGGTTCATTTATTTCAATTGAAGATTGATTCCTTATTTGAATTTCCTTTGTCGAATAATTTATTTAAGAAATTGTTTCTGGTAAAGTTGTTCATATAAAGGAATTAGTTCGTTTATTGTTTTACATAAATTTACCTCGTGAGCATTTAGGTCGTCATAGGGGCCATACAGAAGGGAATCGGTAGCAAAATGAACGGATTGGTTGTAATTAAGTCTGAGGCGAATCATTTTTATTTTTTATTTTAATGGTACGAATTTTTTCTATAAGGGAAGAATGGATTCTTTCTACAAGAGAATTAGAGTTGGAATTGTAGTTGGTAGTGAAATGCAGGTTTATTCTTGAAAACCGTTATTTTTTATTTTGAAATTCTTTGTCTTTATCACAAACTATCATTTTCGGACAATTGTGATGGGCAAAGTAATAACGGAGCTTATTTAAAATGTAAACTGCTGTTGTGTCTTTTATATAGTAGGCTTGTGTCTATTGTGGCACTATATGGGGTAGAGGTGTGGGGATGGGGAAAGTTGGATATACTAGGTAAGGTTCAAGGAAGATATTGTAAGATGGCTTTGGGTGTAGCAAAAAACACGCCAAAATATATTTGGAGGAACGAGTTAGGCGTAGAAGATATAGAGTACACAATTAGGGAACGAATTTGCAGGTACTTAAAAGAGATTGTAGGGATGGGGGAGGGAAGATGGCCTAAAGTGTGTCTAATCGAGGAAATGAGAGGTGTAATAAACAAAAATGCATCAAAATGGGGAAAAGCGGTGTGGGAAATGTTTATTGAGATGGGTGTAACGGATATGTGTAAAATGATTTGGGAGGGAAAGGGTGGGGAAGGAATTTATAATAGATATAGAGAAGGGTTAAATATGTTGTGGGAGAAAAAGTTGGAGGAAGAGTGGGAGGCAATTACAAATTCATCCTACAATCAAATGTATAAAGAACTAATGCCAGGTAACGGAGGGGCAGAATATTTAAACAAAACAAATAAAAAGAAAGACGATAAGGAAATGTGGGCGAAAATTAGATGCGGGAATATAGGGAGAGCGAATAAGAAGGGATATAGGGACTGGGAATGTAGGCTATGCGGAGGCTCTGAGGAAACTTTAGTCCACTTACTTTGTTGTGGAGTAGCCATACAGAGTCAGGGTGAGAGAGTTAAAGAGTTTATGAGAGTATGGAGAGGTGACAAGTGTTAACAGGAATTGGGGGGACTAATAATAGAAATGCTGAGAGGAGAAGTGTGCGAAGAAGTATGTGAGTATATAAGGGTAACTGAAGAAAAAATGAGAGAGAGTAAATGAATAGTGTTAAGTTAAAACGTTGTAACATAGTATGTAAGTAGTTTAAGACAGTTAGAATGTACAAGGACAGAATGTAAAGGCTCATTGAGCATACACGAGAAATAAATATATCTATATATTACGGCCCCAGCATTTGCCTAAATGATCCAAGGAAACCACAGAAAACTTGGACCAGAATAGCCGGACGCGGGTTCGAACCGGTGACCTCCAGAATGCTAAGCAATGATCTAGAGCACTAGATCACGCTGTGTCTTTCGTATTTGCTTTGCAAGGTAGTTTCGCATTCATTGATTATCTTGTTAATTTTTGTCTTCATATGAAGCTAGTAAAATTTGTTTTTAAGGCTGTTGTATGGTTCTACAATACTATAATAATATCTACATATTAAAATGGTTCGTCGCCAAGAGAACTGAGATCACAGTGAGTATAAGTTTAATCACAGTTTAAAACAAAAACACAAGTTTTTTGGTTGCAAAAAAAAAATTTTTATTGTCTCCACAATAATTATTTTAGCACACAGTGCCTTCTTCAGTATTTTACGAAATTCTTCCACCTGAAGAAGGCACTGTGTGGTGAGACAATAAAAAATTTTTTTTGCAACCAAAAAACGTGTGTTTCTGTTTTAAACCGTGATTATCATGGAGTTGCAAGAACTTAAGGTCTCATCTATCTAATTTCCACTGAATATAAGGTACCAAAAATAAGAGATATATGTTACAAACCAGACGTTCTGACAATATTAATATGTGAGACCTTTCTGTTGAGGATGTGAAATAGAGAGAGCTTGAAGATTCCACTGTTTTTAGTAACACTATAACAGTAAGTTGTGTTAAGAAGATGAGATGAAGGTTCCAGAGTTATATTCCGTTTGTGACTTATGTCCAATGCTTGACACTTTAGTCTGATAAGGTTGCTCCGATGAAATGTCGATTGAATTCACGAGAGGAGGAAAAGAACGCGTCGGATTCGATTTGATGGAGTGGAAATACCTCTCGCCCAAAGTTCTTTCTTTTATGCTGCATGACAATGAAAAATATCCGGAACAAATGACCGAGCTGAATTGGAGCCGTTGTTCAAACACGTCATTATAAATATGAATCTCTTCTCTTCTACTAAACAGCAGAATGTGTCTCCTCCCCAAGCGACACTACACTGTCGTAAATCAATACGTGCGGCCGAACAATGCGTTCCGTCTTCCCGCTGGTCCCGAATTTCACGCAGAATTGCACACAAGCCCCATCGACATTGACAGTAAGCCATGAAAAATGCGAAGGAGCCAAATGCAAAGTGACCGACAAAAGACGACATAAATTAGCGGTGACAAACGGCGAAGGCACGTCTTTTAAAAACCCGCCGCGATATATTACCAGGCATTAGTATTTTTGGAAACAGTTGCCAGAATCGTAAATCACCTCTGGGGAAACGGAAGAATGGACGTCCTGTTGTTCAAAATGTTGTTGTTTTATCCAAAAGATTTGTTGGTACTGTTCTTCAAATGAACTTTACACAGTGCTCAATTCTGACAAAGAAAATCATAAGTAACACTAATTTATTGTCATACCATGAATAAGTGCAATTGGAGGTTGAAGAAGCCATTGTTCATTATTAAAATGATGGAAAGTAATAATGCTAATAAAAATTTGTCATCGAAAACGGACCACCTAGTTAAATCACCTAGGATCTTTAATTACATCATTTACAGGGTCATTCAAACTGAGTGGAACATTAAACATTTTAGGGAAATTAAGCATGTTCCAGAAATCTGGATATTTCCTACTGTTTTATTTGATAATTATTGAATAATTTTGTTTTTTGTTTTTTAAATAAAGAATGGAATACATCCATTGTATCGAAAGAGGATAAAAACTGGAATCGAATGATAAAGTAAAACAAGTTATTCGTGTTTGAAGTTTTTAAATTTTGGATTCTTTTTTCTGAACGCCCTCTATAAATTATAAAGCTTAGTTTAGTCATGATGTTAGCCTTATGACCTGGCTATAACTAGTAAAAATTTCAACATTCTAAGTCATTTTTTATGGAAGTTATGATTTTTTATAGTTTGGGTTGCGGTACAATCTTTTTTCCAATAAATTAAATTATCTCAGAAACTATTCATCGTAGGCATATAGGCATACAAGTTGGTTATCAAAGTCACCTTAAAATTTTATGTTTCGTACGAATTCATCGTAATCGTAATCATATACCATTCCATTTAAGATAAGAAAGTTGACATCAACTTCCGGTTATTCCGGTTATACCGGAAGTGCCCGACAGTTGAAATTATTTAATTAAATAGATCATCCTTGATAACTTCTACTCCCAAATTTTCAAATGTGTAAGATGCTTAGTTCCCCTAAAACGTCTAATGTACCACTCTGCTTGAATGACACTGTATCTTAACGTCCATTTAATTAATAAATAAAAGGTTTCAGTTTATATATTTTTCAATATCCAATAATTTTTTTAAAGTCCTGTCCTCTATTTTTTACAACTACAATAGTCTCACTATTCCGGCACTTCAGTAGTCCGATACGTTCAATAATCCGGCACCCTCCGCTCACGCCTCCCACGCCACCCTTACAATGTACAAATTGGCAAAAGTATCGAGTGGGCCGCGCTACTATACACGATTTAAAAAAAAAACGAAAGCTAGTGGAACACATGAAGACTATGGAATCCGGATGGAATGTGTTCTTCACATATGGTTCATGCAAGAGCATTCTAAACACACCTATATTTGGAGAAATTTTGAAAGCAAATGAAATAGAAATGTATCAAAAAATAATTTAAAAAAAGATGTACTAGGTAGTGTTATAATCACTGTTATAAATGTCACTGTTATCTTCTTATGAAATGCTTTATTTTGTTCACATATTATGAATTTTTCTGTACAATTCAATAATCCGATCATTACAATAATCCGCCACCCCTAGTGCCGGATTACTGATGTTCTATTTCATATGCTTTTATCTTTCTATAAACGAAGTTATTCAGACAAATCCTACTTTTTTCAGTTTTAAAGAAAGAATGATGAACCTCGATTGAAAAGTTGAACAACAAATTGCAACCACGCCCGTCAAGGAAACTGATAAAAAAGTATATTTCTGTAGAAAACAAATGACAATCTCCATAAAAATGTTTTGTAATTGTTATTTAACGGTCAGAGTATAGGTGATAGATATCCTTTATAGTATTTTAACAGGTATTCTTGTTAAATTAGTTACAGGTTCAGCACATAATTTCATTTTTTATTATACCCAATCTTTCAATTTTTGAAAGGACCCATCCAAATCTTATTTACCATCTGAGCCTTCGGTTTTGTTCTCTTCAGAAGACTTTGTGGTTTTAAACGAATTCTTCTTTTCATCTGCAAAAAACATACCGAACTTTTTAACTTATCAGCGATGAGTTTGCTATTTTTGCTTTTTTCGTTTGGTGTTAAACATTACTTTAATTTTCAATTTCGAACGCGGATGCGCTTTTTCAAAAGGGTCCTGTTTACGTTTTTCTTTGTGTAGTTGAGACGTTCGTTGTATAGCGTAGTTTAAAACATCAAAGAAATGTGCAACTCATGTTGTCAAAACGGTTTAATTCGGGTTCAGTGTGAAACAGTCCACCTTATACCCGGCAGCGTGACGTGGCTGTAATTAACCGAAAATTAAAATAAAGGAGACGGTAATTACTTTCCTTTGACTTGGAGTTATGCGGCACTTTTGCCGCTATCCTCTTTTCTTTGCCGCCGACATAGATGCTTGCACAAAGAGCCCGCCTCCCCCATTTTTTTACTTACTTAAAAGACTCCATGACTATACCAACTTGACATCTTATGCGCCCACATGTATTTCATAAGCCATAAACAAAGTTCATACTGTCAGAACACATGTCAAATTTGAAGCAGTTCCTTAATTAGTGTACAGGATGTTAACTTTTGAGTAACCATCAACATCTTCAGAATACTGTTTATCTACACTTACTATTTAGTTAATACGTTTATGTAAATTACATTACTAATACAGATGCTCTCTCTCTCTCTCTCTCTCTCTCTCTAATGAACTCTGTTCATGTGGGGTCACCGAATCTTGGTCCAACTCGGACAAATGCTGTAGAAATTTACGTTGTCAACTTCAACAACTGTTCACTTTTTCAGTATTCCGTCATAGTCCCTATAACCTGCACTGTAGTGCGAAGCCGGAGGGTAGGGCGTAAGGCCCTCTTCAGCCTCCTTTCAGGAATAGTGGGAATGGGTGGGTTGTGTGATGTGGTTAGGGAGAGAAAGATGAGACGGACGAAATGAAAACAGAAAAGAGTGAAAGGTTATCTGTGGAATATTACTGCCCCAACATTTGCCTAAGTTGATCCAAGGAAACCACAGAAAACTTGGACTAGAGCAGTCGGATCCGAATTCGAACCGGTGACTTCTCGAATGCTTAACAATGATCTAGAGTACTTTACCTTTGCTTCGCTTTACATAAAACGAATGCGAAATAAACGGACGTCAACGTTGACATACAAAAGTCAACGCTACCCTAACCTAACTATTCATGATTCTGGCTTGTATTTGGACCTGTTGACCGAACGTCAAGAGGAGACATAATACCCACATCGTTATTCTTAATTTTAACGAAAATTGCTCAACCATGAACACATTTAAATTAATATAAATAATATGGATAATTATATAACATACGACTAGAAGTTGTTTTAACTATTTAATGGTATCACCAACACTAGGTAGATAATTCATTTAACAAAATTACCAGTTCAAACCCGTTTGAAGAACTAAATCGGTGTTGGTACACGTAACTAATGAAGTGTGTAGAAAAACATTGTGCTCTCTTTTTGGTTACCTTTACTTTTGAAATAGAAATTTTGACAATTTATTGTCCATCAGGACCGCAGCCCCGTGTAACCGATAAGGATTTCGATTTTTTACTCGTAATTTCTCTGATTTGTACAGCAGTACTACTGAATACTAGTAAATAGTACCTAATAACAGAATTTAAATAATTATTACAGTAGAATACAACGCCGGTTTCTAGTGGATTTAGTTTTATTATAAATAAAACAAAGGTATTGATTTTCGCAATTTTATTTACACATTTATTATAAAAAATAATAAAAATAAAGGTATAAAAGAAAACCAATCAGGAGTTTATAAGTTAACATGTGGGTCTTGCCAAAAAGTTTACATAGGACAGCCAGGGAGAAGCTCCAAAAAACGTTTGTCTGAACATAAAAATATATTAGTTATACAAAAATGACACAGATTCTACTTATGCCAACCATGTCACTATAGAGGGACATCAATTTAATGATAAATTGGACATTTTACATATAGAAAGTAAGAGAATTAAATTAAACACTATTAGAAGTTTTGGAAATTAATAATTACAAAAAACTAGATATTTTAATGGACGACCACACAGTATGCAATAATTCCCCTCTCTTAAATTTATTATACAGACAATCTTAGTATATAAAAACTTGTATTGTTAAATATCTTTAGTAGTAAATACTCCCTGTCGCTAATATTATTAGCGAAACGATCGTCACGTGTGTGAATAAAATTGTGAAAATCAATACCTTTGTTTTATTTATTAATATTGTTGGATTTTCATGAAGTACAGGTCGAATCTATTCAATTTTTAGTTTTATTAATTTTATTGATACATTCATTTGTAAAAAAAAAATCCTAAAGATGTGAATACTGCAACTGAGTCTACACAAAAAAATCAAAAGGATCAAGAACTATTGAAATTTTAAATTAATAAAACACAATTTCCACTATTATTTTATTTTTCTCTACAATTGTTTCACCCTACTAGGAGGGCATCATCGGGAGAAGTATTTACATTTATAGATGTAAATTGTGTTTTATTAATTTAAAATTTCAATACGTATACAAATTTCCATACAGTAGAGTATGATACAATTAATTATTTGCTCAATAACTAACTGTAAATGGTACTTTACGTGAGTAAATAGAAAGTAAATGTTTCAGTGTGGTCAGTTTTATGTAGGTAATACCAATTGACAAAATGTGGTAAAATGCAGCTTTGAGCCTATCCTGAATCCACAATTTGGCTACGGTCTTGATATCAATACAACCAAATCCATAAGACCGTACTTCTGTATCTACAATGCCAACTTACTGCCCAAAATCTCTCTAACATACATAATGTGTATCTATTTAACGTCAAGAATGTTTCAATACATTCAATGGCCTTGTACAGGATACAATAATAATGGATAATGTTAAAGATGTGAATATAAAGTGTTCTTAATGATTATCGAGTTTGTTTTTCTTTATTTTCCTCATTACTTGATTAGATAAATGATATATGTCCGGAGATTCCAACGATCGATCGAGACACGAACCGCATAACGTAGCTTTTCGTATTATCGAAGACGATGACGTCGTTATGGCATCGTATCATACGTTTCGTTGTTGAGTAGGTACACGATTTGGCCGTCAAGTTTCCTGTAATTTTGCCCATAAAACGACCCGCTACTGTCTGTAGTGTAGCGGTCCTTTCGGTTTTATGACCGCCTTCGTGCATGCTCAATGCTGCAGTCACTACTCTACTCGGTTCGGCTACATAAAGAGCATATTAAGTGGAGTCACACGTGTGTAATCATGCGTTGACCCTGTGAGCGGTGACTCTTACCAGGCCATTACTACTTTATAGCTGTTATAAAAGCTTTTAGGCGCAGTTTATGTCATCCGCACGTATCGTTGTTCTCCATTCTGAGCGCCTTAACGACGGCTAACGTGTAAAATATTTGACGATTCTTATTACCGTCGATGTTAGCGTATACCTACTACCTCTACCTACCTACCTACCTACCTACCTACGCGACAGGACCGCTAGGGCTCCCTCTAATAGCCCTCGGTCTGCTCCACGGATCGACTTTATTTGAATGCATGAGCCGCTTGGGGTCATAGATGAGCCAATTTTCCTGTGGACTTTCGCAAAATCCAACGGCTTAAACTCGAAGTATTGCAGCAATTTAACCTTCGCAAACTCAAGGATTAAGTCCATACGGAAATTTTATCAAAATTTACAATCATCACACTCAAATTATACTCAATTTTTTAAAGCTTTTAATGTATTCATTATGAGAAAAGAAGTTTCAAGAATTTCATTAATTAGATAAATCAAAAGAAACTAAACAGAATAATTGATTTTAACGATAAATGAAAAAACACTACTTTGTTTATTATCACTTTATTTATTTATTCACGCATGTCATTGTCAAACAAATGATTCATATTGAATGAATATAAACAGATGTACGGTGGTGTTTATATATATTTTGGAAATTCCATTAATTATTAAATCTATTGAATAATACTGAGTGGTACAAACCTACCTGGTCGTTTAACTGGTAATTTTCGGAAATTTTTGATGCTTTGTATGCTTCTGGGGATTCTAAAATATTAATATTAAAGCCTTTATTTATATTATGAATAATTTTAAGATTTTCTATAGTAGGAAACTCATGTTATGTTCAATTCAATACCAATTAATGAAATTTTTACTAGTAAGTTTTTTTATTATGAATAAGTTTCAACAGTCAACCGTTTTGTCTTCATCTGCATTTTTTTCTCATTATATAGAATAGAATCTGTAGTTACTTGATTGAAATTCATTATGAAGTAAGGATAACACTGATGTATTTCAACAGGTTTGTTAACTTTAACAATTGTTTCGCCAAACTTTGCCTTCATTAGAAGCTTACATTGCTGAAGTTCACCTGTTGAAATTTACGTTAATGTTATCTTTTCTTTATTTCTCATTGTTATATCATACTTATACTTGAATCATTTAGTTTTTCGAAAGTCATATAGCAAACAACATCCGGTAGTAAAAATAGTAACTGTTTACCAGCGGCGTGCGGTTTTTAAAATGCCATGGCCTGCATTTACGAATGTCACAAACACAGTAAACAAAAAGGCAGGTATTAATTTAATTTCCCATTTATCTGGATTCTTATCATCAAATGTATGTTATAATAAACCGCTAATTAAAAGCACTTTGGTCATTTTAAGTAACTTTTACTTGTTCCTTATTCTCCTCGTGTTTTCTTTCCTTTTATTGTCGTATCTTCTGTATTGGGTTCAATGTAAAGTACCTATAAATATGGAATCAACAGAAACAACTACTCCGTGGGCCAATACCCCTACCGGCATTGAATTACACTATTGATTCAGTTGGATTCTTAATGGAAGATATAACATATTCAAAAAAGAAGGCATTATAATTCTTTTTCGTCTAAATTTAAAATAAAATGTGGGATCTGTGATCGTTAAAATTTAGACGAAAAAGGAATTTAATGCCTTCTTTTTTTTGAATACGTTATCTCTTCGTCTAAGAATCATTCGGAATCAACAGTGTAATTCAATGCCGGTAGGGGTATTAACCCTCGGAGTAGTTGTTTCTGTTGATTCCATATTTATATTTATATTTATAATATAGCCTGTAAAGGCCTTTCTGCCAGCGCCCACCTGATGAGACCCGATAGGTCGAAACCAGTAGTGGGATATGGCTTTCGGTACGCTGTGCCTACTGTGTAGGACGCGTTCGAAATGTGAAAAATTTAGAAAAAGGATTTTAATACCTTTATTTTTTTTAAATAAGTAAAGTACCTAACTGAATAACTAGTAATTGGGTGGAATTCATGTCTACCATGTCTTCTTACAGTTTATCTTTCGCATTTGTCCTTTCTTGCAATATAAGAGAATTAACGGTCAAGTGTATACACACTTACCACATACACGTTCGTTGTAAAGTTGCAGTAGCTCGTTGCTCCATCGTTTGATACATTCCATAAAATATGACAGTTATCTCTTATACGACTTGGCTTAGCGTCGCTACCATTTTATGTGCCATAATTTTCATTTCAACGCCATCAAATAAATTTCGGATAAGTTGCTTTATTTGACGTCGCCAGCGAAATAAATTACACGTTTATTGTCGTTGCCAGCGGACTTACATACATAAGGTAATCATATGGTATATAAAGTTGTTCACTTCTTAATGTGCCACCACCACGTCGTGGTTGATGAATAAAGTAGAAGCTTAACACGAATTAAAACCCATAATCCCAACATGATTAGCAATAATCGTAAAAGTACCGATCCAATGAATGTCACTGACTCTTCAGGAATCGTTTTGGAAAAGCTGGTCGGTCCATTAAAAAATCAACTGGATATTGATCAATGTGGATTTGATTGATTACACTTTTAAATGTTTTTATAACTAAACCTAAAAAAGAAATGGGAAATAGAAGAAGACTTTTTAATGGACATGAAAATATGCATAAGCAACCCCAACAAATTATCTTGCTAACTGTCACCTTGATTAACATATATGTCGTTCATATTCGGTTGATTCCAAAGTAAAACAGTTGACAAAACACGACGTGGTAAAATCTGTTCGAATTAGTATTTTGATTTTGATTAATTTCATAATTAATCAATTTTTATGAATGATTTTTTGATAAAACAGTAATGCAGAAAGCTTCATATGTTTCTTCATTTTGATTTTATTACACTTACGCAATTCCCTTTGTATCTTTAATAAAATAAATAGAATCTTTGGTGACAACCCGTCCAGTATATATATTAAGTAATAATGTAAATGGCAGTCCTAAGCTTAA
Organism: Agrilus biguttatus; assembly: GCA_963921985.1. NCBI lineage: Eukaryota > Metazoa > Arthropoda > Insecta > Coleoptera > Buprestidae > Agrilus > Agrilus biguttatus. Next base: position 7,400,159 of record OY998126.1, on the reverse strand, counting down.
AATTATTTCATTTATTTTTACCTACTATGGAATATCACGAAATATCAATTAAATCAATAGACTTCTTAACGCTTCATGATTTACTCTTAAAAAAAAAGGAAGTATTACATGTTCGTTTAAAAGTGATGATGTTTCTTATAATTTTGCAGGGGCGGATATAGGCGGGGGCGATAGAGGCGGTTGCCTCCACCTCTCGAGACTTGACTCCTTAGCAGTGGTTTCTGTAATGCAGCTACCAAACTTCCATATAATACGAAAAACCCCAATAACCCAAAACCACTTAAAACCCCGAACACTACAACCTAAGTGTTTTAAACTACTTTAGCTAAACTATAAATATCCATAATCCAAATTTTTTAAACCCCATGATCCTATAACGTAAGATTTTTAAAAATTGGATTGATTCAGCCGTTACTCTGTGATAATTCATCTTAACGATAAATGAATAAACACTACTTTGTTTATTATCACTTTTTTATTTACAAATCCTTTTGACTATAGTTTCGACAAAAAAGCTTGAATTAAATTCAATTTGAATTATTCGTTTGACAATGACAAGCTTTTTTGTCGAAACTATAGTCAAAAGGATTTGTAAATAAAAAAGTGATAATAAACAAAGTAGTGTTTATTCATTTATCGGTAAGATTTTTAATCTCATAACACGAAGGGCAGCTAGTCATCGCGCTAATGCAAATGATGCTACAAACACTGTGGTAATTTATTTATTTACTTATCAACTAAACACTTAAAATCGTTAACTCGTTGCCCTTCGGGTTATGGGACTTAAAAAACTTAGGTTATACGATCATGAAGTTTAAAAAGTTAGGTTTCATGCTTGAAAGGGGGTATTTATGTCTAGAGTGTTTAAAGCGCTCCGGTTATAAAGTTCCGGGGTTTCAAGCACTTGAGTTTAATATTTTAAATTACTACGTTAAATGAATAAACACTACTTTGTTTATCATCACTTTTTTATTTACAAATCCTTTTGACTATAGTTTCGACAAAAAAACTTGTAAATAAAAAAGTGTGAATTAATCCAATTTTTAAATTACTGTTTTTTAAATGTCTACTCTTCTTTTACCATCGGCCCCACCCCCTAAGACCTTTGGATCCGCCCCTGACGTTTTGGGTCCATGTTTCAATACATTACATAAACAGTGTCGGAATTAATTGGATCTAAAATTGTTCCTGTCCAAATCAGATATGAAATGAGACAATTATAAATCTGCGGTTTAAGATATGCCCATCTATGTACGTTACACATGTATAATGTATATATGTACATGCGGTATATTATGCATTATTGTTAGAGAGTAATTGTTTCTGTGTTGTCGCAGCTGCCCTTGGCTGCCACTTAGAAGTGCACATTCGTGTTACCCTCTAGTACTTGCTTGTATGATGAATTGTGACCGGAATAAGTATGACAAGATAATATTCGCTGTCGGGGTGATGAATATTCATGAACTTTCGGCCCTTATTTTCACACATGGTTTCTCCTGATGGCTGTAATTCATTTAACAAAAACACCAGCAGATGGAACGATTGCGTCAGTAAGTGGTAAAAAATGGGACGTGCCCTGTTGGTGTGTTTGTACGTTTGTAGGTACAAATAGCGACGATGCATAGTTTAGGATTGTACAAATTGATATAAATGTTCTGCGAGAGATTATCTTTATCCGGCTGTCAAAGGAAGAATATTAAGCATTTTAATTAAGACTTTTATAATAATCACAGCAATTATTACATTGAAATTAAATTCTTGGGAATTTGTAGAAGGAGCATCCTAAACGATTTGGATACATTTTCTAAGGAATAAAATGTTGGGAATTAAATTATAGAGAAGATAAAGGTAATGAGGCAAATGAAGAAATTTGAAGAGGAATAAATTAACCTAACCAGGTGTCTTCAGACGTTTTTAGAAGTTCAGAAAACATTTTCATTCTTCTGGTCTAATGCCGTAATTTTGAACTCTTATTCGTTCAATTTATTCGTTCTTTCGTCTCCATTGCTTTGTCTCCACGAAGATTCTACAATGTCATTGATTTTCAGGAAGACTCTAACCTTCCATTTTATAAATTCAATGACAACTCGTTGTTTTAACTCCAAAACCATTACTCGTGTGTTTTATTTACATAAAAAGGTTAAAACTATCAAAACGTGCAGCATTTCGGATTTCTGTTAGTCATAATAGAAGATTAGCACTTTATCTCTAATCAGGATAGGGAATTAGCGCTTTACTTCTAGTCAAGATGGGAGATAAGCGCTTTACCCCAAGTCAGGACAGGATATTAACGTTTTACCTCCAATCAGGACAGGGTATTAGCGCTTTACTTCCAATCAAGATAAGAGTTAAGCGCTTTACCCCAAGTCAGGACAGGATATTAACGCTTTACTTCCAATCAAGATAAGAGAAGAGCGCTTTATCTCCAATCAGGATAAGGAATTAGCGCTTTACTTCCAGTCAAGATAGGAGATAAGCGCTTCACCTCCAGTCAGGGTAGAAGGTTAGCGCTTTACCTCCAGTCAGGATAGGATGTTAGCCCTTTACCTCCAATCAGGATATGGAATTAGCGCTTTATTTCCAGTTAAGATAGGAGATAAGCGCTTTACCTCCAGTCAGGATAGAAGGATAGCGCTTTTCTTATTGTTATAAAATGAGATGAAAGTATTACCTCCATTCAGGATAGGAGGCTGGCGCTTTACTTCCAGGCGTGATATTAGACGAGCACTTTATCTCGATTCAGGATAAGAGATTCACACATTACTGCTAGATGCAGGAACTATACAGACTCATAAAAATCACTTACATAAATACTTCCCAATTTTTTCTGTTTGCAATTTATTAGATGAGTTAGTGAGTCTTTTATCCAAATGAGAATATTAATTTAATAATGTGTCATAGTATATCTTATTCAAATTTTCTGTTAATCAGATTTTCGGCTGTCTGCATACTAAATAAGCCTTTGTTCAGATTCGATGTAGATGTTGTACCCATTCTTCTATTGTATACCAAATAACGATAAAAACGAATCAGGTGTCATTATCTATTGTATTAAATAACAAAAGGGTAAGAACTGGAACCGTTAAGTACGTGTCTGTTATTTACTTACCACTTCTTGGAACTGACCTGTTTTGAAACTGAATTTACCTCGTTAACTTTTTGCAATTACTGAAATATTTAGTTATATTAACCAATGATAAAAGCAACAACATTAAAAAGAAGCATGGCCGAATCTTGTCGTTAATAGCTGAGCAGAAAGTACGATTGCTTTATTTCGTGTATGTTTATCCATTCTCCTGTTTTGGTTTTAGCATGACTTGTACGTATTTCATTTCGTATCGCAGTAAATCATCGAAAAAAAAGAAGTTTCAGTAACGTTATACCGCATGCTATCGTTTTGTAGGAAGAAACGAGAATACACATCGCACATTTTACATGGTTGCAGGTATGTATGTATAAACGCATGTTTTTCTCTCATCGCATAAATATTCGTTCCCCTGAAATATGGATTTTTATTATCGCAAATGCAAAGCCATAAATTTAATGAAAGGCGGCATTATTGTATCAAAACGAATTTATTATTACGGCACTGTAAACGAGCACTTATTGCCGTTCACAAATCAGTAAAAACGCCATTATACCTTCGGTTATTTATTGCTTTTTATTTGAAGGGGTCTTTATTGCCGACGTCAATCGGCACCTTTGATCTGCCAAAGCTACAAAGGAACCCGGTTTATGGTACCCAATCTGCCCCATATACCACCATGAAGTGCCGATTATGGCCGATTTCGACATTCACTGCCTTTCAACCAACACGTACAGCGAAAACGAACGTGCCCCATTTTACACATTTATAATGGTACTTGCTGGTCCTGTCTACCAAAATGTCTGCCTGCGTATTTGTAGGTACAGCGATGTTGATTAAAATTGGACAAAGCGAATAAATAGTCAACGCACCAAATAAACTATATTATGATTTGACTACTTTGCAAATTGTTATTTGTTTCACATATAGGCAACTATAATTATTATAAATATAATATGATTTTAAATGCCCAAATCGTCTGTAACACCTCTCACGATTTGGATATAATTCTTCGTGAACATGCTGTTTTGTGACACTTCCCATGTATAACAACTCTGCCCAAATAGTATAGTATATACATATATGATAAACCATATTCATTAGCAAAGATTGGGAATACCTCAGCAAAGAATTTTAATATATTCATAAAAGAAGGCATTGAAATCCTTATTCCTCTAAATACTAAGGATCAAAATCCTACATTTGGAACGCGTCCTACCAAGTAAGCACAGCGAACCAAAAGCCATTCCCACGACCGGTTTCGACCTATCGGGTCTCATCAGGTGGGTGTAGGCAGTATGGCCTTTACAGACTATATGATAAATATAATTTATAATTTTAATATTTGATAAGAATCAAATTCTTGTGATTCTCTTGTAGAATTTGTCAGAGGAATTGATTAAAAGATGGACATTAATGGACGTTTCTTGAATTATTAGGTATATTAATTGTGTTGCCCCTATCCTGATTTTCTTTAGATGTTTTCTAATTCGTTAGTCATAAAAAATTCCTGCTTGTTTACTACTAAGTTGGGAAGTCGTGTAATATCTTGAAATAAGAATATTATAATCATTTGCCGTTGTTTTGTTTTCGCCTTCTGTTTTTGTTTTGGCATTAGTTTGATAATACATACAGTTAAAATTCATATATGGGGATAACACCTTTGGGTGTCGAATGTCGCTTTATGTTTCTAAACGATTTTATATGCAATTTTGAGTTTTAGTTTTTTTATTTAAAGTTCAGGAACCGAAAAAAATACCCTTGTAATACATTCCTGTTTCTGACAAAAAATGCCTGAATAGCGATAGACGTAACATTTCGACAGCTTTTAAGAAGAAACTTAATCTTTCTAATATTTGTTTTGCATGTATCACATGCGAAAACGGCTTGTACATATATATATATATATATACATCCCTTTTTCTATATCTTAAAAGCTGTTTGTCTGACTGAGCACTAGTGACCTCCATTTTAAAGAAAAAAAAACAGTTTTTTAATAAATTGAAGGTATTTGCCGTTGTCACTTGGTGAAACATATTATATTTAAAATAAAAATGAATATTAAAACACAAAACTTGGAAATTTCACTTTTGATCCAATACGCATTTCGCCTTCTTAGGGCATCATCATCAGGGGTTTATACAGTTTAACAACATTAACAAGAGAATTTTGCTTATATATATATATATATATATATATATATATATATGTAATTTTGAACCAACTTACATTACGTTAAATTCAATTTGGTCATTTGCCTAATTTTTGTTACTCAATAATGCTTTCTTAATTTCTAACACTTCATATTTGTCTAATATTAATCTGCCATTTACACTTTCTAAAAATTTCAAATTTTCAATATCCATCGTATGGTTATTTTCAATCAAATGTGTCGTTAAACCTGAACTACGTTTTTTATATTTGTCATACTGTTCTTTTTGAGTTATCCTAAGCAATTTACCAATTTGTGAGCCAATTGCTTAGGACAAACAATATTAATCCGGCTTATTTCAACAAATATACAATTGGAAAAAAATATTGACAAATAATAAATTAACAGTAAACAATGATTTATCCAAAAAAACTGGAGTGTATTAAATAAAATGTTCAAATTGTGATACGATATACATAGGTAAATCAAAAAGAAGTATTGTTACTCGGTTCAAAGAACATAAACAGTATGTCAAATATAAAAAACATAGTTCAGGTTTAGCGACACATTTCATTGAAAATAACCATACGATAGATATTGAAAATTTGAAATTGTTAAAAAGTGTAGATGGCGGATTAGTATTAGACACATATGAAGTGTTAGAAATTAAGAAAGCATTATTGAGAAACAAAAATTTAGCAAACGACCAAATTGAATTTATTAACAACCCCGTCCCTAATCCTAATGTAATATAAGTTGGTTCAAAATTACATATATATATATAAGAAAAATTGTCTTGTTATCGTAGTTAAACTGTATAAACCCCTGATAATTCTCTAACAAGGCGAAATGCGTATTGGGTCAAAAATAAATTAAGTGAAATTTGTTTTTATTTTTATTTTAAAAAAACAGTATATAAAATTGAAGGAAAGAAGTAAGTTTTGACTATGTTGCGTATCAAATATTAAAAAACGTTTTTTTTTATCACAAACAGTAATTTTTGTCACGTAAGCGTAAGTAGAAAAATACAGTTAATAAATAAACTGTACCAAAAGCGTTTCATATTGTTAGTTAACCTTCTACTTGCATATTTTGAAAAATAATTATATATCAGGAAAGGTTTTCGAATTTCCTGAATATTACGTTAGTCCGGTAAGTGTGCCATTATGCCAGTCCATTATTTGAAATGACCGTAATTGAAATTAATTATAGACAATCCTGTTCTGTTCTGCTTTATACGTATGATTACCCGCAATTACCAGTTGAATAGAAAATTGCCGGAAAACTATACGTTTACTTCAAATTTAAGTCATCGATTTGCCGCTCCTCTATTTGGTTTGGTCGGGACTGTAATTTCTGACACGACCCATTATTTTCAGCCTACAAAGCCCTTTCGGCTGGCGCCTCGATTCCGGATCTCCCGCCGCATCTATGATAATAAATGCACAGAAAAATGACCGATGGCCCCATAATAACCGGCGGAAAGTTTGAAACTGTTAAAGGACCCGGTCATAATTTTAATAGGGCAATATACAATATATTATACGTGGTCTGTAATAAATTGTAAGAATGTTCCTGCACATTTTCTGACGATACCTTGTTATTAGTCCAATTCGCACCTTTTTTGCAATTTCCGGTCTGAAGGCACAAGGCGGTATTCACTCTTAGAAGTCTTCTTTTAAATAAATATTTACCTATCTGCACACCCATCTAGAATTTGTATTGCAAAATTAAATTTATTCGTGCATATCAAATTTCTCTTCCAAATTTGTAATAGCAGAATTAGGAATTGCCATAAAATATTAACACAGGAATTATTTATATATAGTTTTATTGATAGTAATAAAGATAAAACAATATTAATTAATTACTGTTTTCAAATCTTCAATTTATTTCAAAAGTCTTTTGCCGATATTTTTTATTATAAAATTTATGTATTAAAATGTTAAATTCTTCGATAAATATCGCTCTTTAATTTATAGTTTTGGATATATTTAAATATCTGTTTTGAGTTTTTTAATATTAAAGCAACATTAAATGCAAACCCTCAAGAAGATTCAAAAGGAAACTAAAACTAACAGTTATACGTGTTTGTTACTATATTTTTTAATTGTCGCTATTACTATGATAAGTTAGGAAAATTAAGAATACAATTATTCAGACTCAAAATGGTTGTCGTATTTTTTGTATAGTGGGTATTAATCAGATTAGAAGTATTAATATTCTTAGTTGCAAAAAAAATAACAGCATTTTTTTATGTAGATAATTTACATATAATCCTTATATATAGTCATAATAACTTTCGAAGACATAATTCTTCTAATTTACATAATATGCAAATTCTAGCTAAAGCATATTCATGCAATAATTGATTCCAATTTTAATATAGATGAATTTGTAAACATTTTTAATTCACAATATAACACTATAAAATTTACCTTTGAGATTGAAGAAAACAATTCATCACCTTTTTTTGATTTACTAATTTTCAAAGAAAATAGTCACTTAAGTTTTGACACCTTTAGAAAACCTACCCACACAGATAGATATATGCCAGTAGATTTTCATACATGTAAACAACACAAATTGGCAGCTTTTAATAGTTTAGCTCATAGGTTAGTCAATATCCCGTTAAACAAACAGAGATATAAAAAAGAATTTGACCATATTTTAATAGTAGCAGAAGACCACGGATTTAATAAAAATGATATAATAAAAATTATTATGAAACAGAACCTTAAAAAACAAATTAAAGAAACCACGACGTTAACATATCTTTCTGAAAATAAAATTAAGAGAAAATTTACATATCATCAAAACCTTACAAAGCTCGTCAAATATGTCTCTAAAGAATTGAATAATGAACCAGTTTTTTTCCAATAAAAGAAATAAATTAAGCAACCTCTTGGGAAACCCTAAAGACAAGGATGATTTTAAGAATAAATCTGGTAGATCAGCTGTAATAATTGTGATAAAGTTTATATCGGTTTAACAAAAAGAAATATAACGGGTATGAATAGAAGAATAAAGAATATTTTTCTCATTTAAAAAATAATAACCCTGAAAAGTCAGTCGTAGCCACACATTTTTTTAATAGTAATCATTTGTTTGATATAAATAATTTAGAATGATTAAAGCCTTGTAGTAATTACTTAGAACTTGTTACTAGCGAAGCTGTTTACATCAATAAATATAGGTAAAACCTAATGAATTTCGACACACACCACCTAAATAATCGCCTCATCTCTTTTGTGTCTAAGAATGTATAAATTAGATTAATTTTGTTTTCTTGTTATTACCCATTGTTCAATACACTGAAAATGACCACATTGTGGTTGAAATGTACAAATGTAGCATTTGTGAAGTTTAACGAAATTGTATTAGTTTTTCTTATTAGTGAACCTTCACAGCCACTCCTATAATAAAAAAAATATATCTTTGATATATTTTTTAAAGTTATGATTTATATTTATGCTATTTACTACTCGGTAATATATCTATCTAATGTAATATTTGATGATAGATAAAATTTAATTTTGTCTACAGCATGACACCTCATTTGTTAATGACCTGGATTTACCAATCTAAAATTTTAGATACAAGAAAGGTCACCTCATCGTCGATTACCCGATAATGCTGACAAATTGGACAAACAAAATCAATCCATTTCTAAAGCGGTCACGTACTTCTGTACATAGCCATGGGTACACCTATTACAATAGTCGGCTTTCTGGTAAATTTATTATTAAGCTACTTCAATTGTTGGTTTATTAGCTTCAAAGGTCTTTGTCAAGTCTTTTCCACAATAGTGAAGACCCCCACGGGGTCGTAAATACTCTTTTCGTTATTTGCTTTTATGAACCTATTTACGATGGGTTTATATTTGGCAGCAAACATCCCGGTATAGAACACTATAAACACACCATAAAATCATAAATCTCATTTAAACATTACCAATTAGAAATACCTGACTGACCGTATATAAATATAGGTACATACACTAAAAACAAATTCACATACATAGACAGAAATAGATATGCTAACCGTTTTCCTTATTTATCTTTTCAAGTAAATTTCAATATTTGCAGATATAATTATAGCTCTGATCCTACACAACTGATTTTAATGAAATTAAGAAAAGAGCATGCCTTAATCCAGCATCTTTCTTAGAAAATTCCAATTTTAAGATTTTAAACATTAAAGATCATAAAACTAATTTAAACGTAAAAAAACACGTAAAATGTTTCACATTAATTTATTTACGATAACTCGACAATTGTTTTGATCGAACTGCGATCATTTTCATTTAAAACTAATGTCAACATATTTTTTATATGCATCTACAATTTACATAGGATGATAGATAATGATAAATAGACTTTTAAACCTACCTCTTTCCAACGAACACAACCACAAAGAAATCAATACAATAAAACTAATAGCAAAGAACAATGGTTACAAACCCAATGTCATGGACAACTTAATCAACAATAAACTTAATACGAAAGTTTCAAAATTAATCTACAACGCTATCCCGACGGAATCTAATAATTCGGGTCAACAATTCTGTTGTATTAAATTTATCAATAACATTAGTTACAATTTTAGAAATAAGTTAAAAAAGTTTAACCTTACAGCTATAGAAACTAACAATTGTAATCTAAAAAACCTAATAGTAAAAAATAAACCAGCGGAATCAAAAAGCGGAGTTTATCAAACCTGTTGTAATGATTGTGAGGCAATTTACATTGGAAAAAGTGGAAGAGCGATTGAAGCCCGCTTAAAAGAACATAATTATAGTATCAGTAAAAAACTTAAAACAACAGGGTTCGCGAAATACTGTACTACTTTTAACCATTCCTTCAACTAAAATTTTACACTGCAACATAAACAATTATAGAAAATTGTCAATGCTTTAAAATACTGAAATAAAAAAATGCCTTGTTTAACAATTTAAATTTAGTCAATAGTCAAATAGAATTAGGCTCTACTACCTCACCACTTCTCTTATGTAAATTGTAGATGTACATAAATATGTTGATATTTGTTTTAAATTTTAGTATAATTACTCTTGAAAATGATCGCAGTTCGATCGAAACGATTGTCGAGTTATCGAAAATAAATTAATGTGAAACATTTTATGTATTTTTTTTATGTTTAAATTAGTTTTATGAATCATGTATCACAAACGTTGCACTATCGAATCTCATAATTAAAGATCATGCTTGAATACTTTTAAAAAATATATGTACTTAAGTTAATGCTATTAGTAAATATTCAGATCACAGTACCAATATTGACTAAAAATATGTCTGTAACGTAAATTGATTAAATAACATCAATATGGATTAATATAGTATTAATAAAAGTTATTAATAGTATTATAATGGGTTTTATTACTTGATTTCGTCCAGGGCCTCAAAGTAACGGAAAACAGATTATATTTAATCGTTGACTTGGTTGATAATGCTAAAATAATTTATATATATGCTATTTTATGTTTTCAAAGATAAGTGGCAGCTAGGTATAAGTAATTTATTGGCGTGACTTTAATTTAATTTATTAGTTGTAAATTTATCACAATATGTTCTTTTTCCTGTTCCCCTAGAAATGACAATTTTTTATCGGAATTATGGAAAGAATTTTTCACTTAATTTAACGTCTGTACTTAATAAATAAAAACAATAATAAATTGTTGTATGTACATTGTACATGCCTGTAATAAATGATTCGATCGAGTTTTGAATCACATCTTAACTACAAACAAGCATGTATATTACGTACATACACACACAGAGACATAACATATATGCACATAGGTATATAAAAAGTTTAATGCAAAATGTATAAACGTGGAATGTGACGATGTGCATCACATGAAAGGAAATTGATCGTTACATGTGTCGATTTATACGCTAATAAAAATATAAAACCGAAAGCTAAAAACGTAAACACATAAAATTATAAATAACGTTATTTTCTGAGATGTTTTAGTACTTTTTTATTATTATACAATGTACTCAACGACGTGTGAAAGATTATAATTTACAGCATATTTTTCCTTGAAGAAAACAGGTAAAGAATGCGTTAATAACTTTAATAACTAAACCATTTGCGAGAATGATTGCTCATAATAACATATTACGAAGGACTTTGGCTTGATATCGCCGTATTATAATCATTAAATTATAATTTTCATCAATTAATGTTTATGTTAATATGTATTATCAATTATATACATCAGAAAACGTATAATTAATTGCAAAAAATGTTTATTTATAAAATAATAAATAAATCGTAGTTTAGACAGCTTTGTAGATAGGAATGGAAGATATATTATGTTTAAATTTCATCACGAACAAGTATTTATTAACTGTTCAGTTCTTCAATAACAACAAGAAGATATAGATGCAAATAACTTCATAAATTATTTTATCTTCAGAGTCCGAAGATTGGTTGGATACACGGTTCTACTCCTTCCTGGCTTGAGCCAAAAACTATAACATTTAACATTACTAATTAATTGTGAACAGTAATTTAATCTAGGCCTTTTTACTTCTACTTCTCCCTCTCATATGTCTCTAAGTAGATTTTGAGTAAGCAATTTTGACAAGATAAGTTTTTGGATTTGTTCATCTTAATATTGTCATGTATTTTATATGAACATCTTGTTTTTGATATTGTCTTGCTTTTCAAGAGATATGAGATTGTCCTAATATTAATATTGTAAGCTAATCTATATATATTTCTCTAAAATTAACTATTGATATATTATATTCAAAAAAGAAGGAATTAAAATCCTTATTGGTCTAAAGTTTAAGGATTTTAATTCCTTCTTTTTTGAATATGTTATATTTTCGTCTAGGAGTCCATCAGCATCAACAGTGTAATTCAATGCCGGTAGATTAGCCCTCGGAGTAGTTGTTTCTATTGATTCCATATTTATATTTATATTTATTGATATATTATTTAATTGTGAACAATACTTAGTTTAATAAAACAGTCAATCCCAAATTAAAATTACACATTTCAGTGGGTGATCCCAAGATGTCCACAGCATCATGTAAATTACAGTGGCTCTGTAGCTAATAGGAATTCCTCCTAATTTACAGATAATTAACCTAACCTAACCTAATTATCGTACTCTCAGGAAATCTCCGGATATAAAGCAATATTATTAGGAATAACAATGACAGTTTCAAAAATAAATAATTAAATATATTTTGAAAAGTGACAATAGTTTTAAGAAATTAGAATGGAGTAGTGCCTCGCATTGTAATTAATTGTAATTAAACCCCTACCGGCACTGAATTACACTGTTGATTCGATGGATTCTTAGACGAAGATATAACATATTTAAAAGAGAAGGAATTAAAATCCTTATTCGTCTTAATTTTAAGATCAAAGATCTCATATTTTGAACGCGTCCTACCAAGTAGGCACAACGAACCGAAAGCCACATCCCACGACCGGTTTCGACCTATCGGATCTCATCACGTGGGGTATGTGTTTCTGTTGATTCCATATTTATATTTATAATATAGCCTGCCAGCGCCCACCTGATGAGACCGGATAGGTGGAAACCGGTCGCGGGATGTGGCTTTCAGTTCGTTGTGCCTACTTGGTAGGACGCATTCCAAATGTGAGATCTTTGATCTTAAAATTTAGACGAATTAGGATTTTAATTCTTTCTTTTTTGAATATGAATGATTAATAATTAATGCTGACATTATCATTAACAGTAGTAAGCCAGATTATCAATATTTATGACTTAATTTTGCGTACAAATCAAATATTTCTTTAATGATAATTATTGCAATTACTTATTTAAAATTTTAATTTTCGCTGGAATTGGACTGCTCGTTTCATTTAGAGGGGTCAGAAAAATGGCGTTGTTTTGAAGTCTATCAAATGTTATGTCAGGTGTCGTGTTCGGATTGTGTTTCGGCCGTCATAAATTGTGTTTGATTTTTAATTAACGTCCATTTGGTTGACGAACGTTTCTATTAAAGGTTCTGTACTTATTTCACGGTCGAAAATTTCGATTTCATGGCCCAGCCAACTAACGATACGAATATTCTCGTTCAATGTGTCCGAGGTGGCGTTGGTTGCAACGACGTTGTTCGTAGGGCGTCCACTTGTTGATGAAAAGGACGCCGCCGTCGCCGATGGCTTGATTAGAAACGGGGCCGAAGACCTGGTTTGCGGACCCGCCGTCTTTGATCTTGGAATATACCTCGTCACTCGGCATTGTTATTTATTAATTCGGTGGTAAGTTTGCTTTGTTGACGATGTCACGGACGTCCAAATGTGTTAGATCCGGTGTTCATGGATGCGAAACAAAAACGAACTCCATCCAGAACTAACCGACGACGTGTTTGCTGCAAAGTAATTGGTTTCATCAACTTTTTAATAAGGAATTTTGCTTTGCTTAAACTTCGTCTTGCTTCGAACTACGTTACGTCATAGATTTTGATGCCTAAAAGTGACAAGAAAAATCAGTTGGACAACATCATCAGCTTCTCACGTTGAATTTGGCTCTATTTTATTAATTTTACAAATCTATTAAGCTTCCATCTGGTATTTCAAATTAATGATTTCCATTGTTGAAACTCGATCAATATTAGTTATGTTATCAGTTATGGATAAATCGGGACTGAAGATTGAAATCCTTGAATCCTATATAAGTCAAAGTTTAGTCGATTTAGTCCATGATCCATTCTTTTTCTTCCTTCCTTACAATAAATAGGAGATCCAATATTTTTTCCTGCTTAGCTACTCGAAATACCATACATTAGAAACGCAGTTATCAAATGGTAAATATGTATATATGTATAGCTAAGATATGCAGACGACATTTTTGCTGTTTTTGATTTAAATTCTGGAAATCGTCAAGATTTCCTTGTTAAATTAAATTCACGTTTCCCTTCTATTAATTTCACTTGAAATGAAAAAAGATAGTAAACTGCCATTTTTAGATGCTTTGGTTATAAGAAATGGGACTTCTTTAGAAATTGATATCTATAGAAAACCCACTAATACCTCTAGATACATAACCAATGACTCTAGTCATTGTAGTCAACACAAAATGGCTACTTTTTTTTTTGTATATAGGTTACTTAGTTTTCTTTTAAATTAAGATAGGTATTACAAACAACTCTGTACTATTGGTACAATGGGTATAACCGTAACAGTATTGATGAATTAGTTAATAAGATTAAATTTAAGAACCTAATGTCTAGATCCTCAACTTTTGGATAAGACCTTAGAAAAACCAAGTTAGTATTACTATGCCATACGAACCAAGATTTACTCGAGGACTCGGAGCTATTTTTCATAAACTTGGTTATCAAATAACATACAGTTCTAATTTTAATACTCATCAAGCTCTTCTGGGTAACCCTAAAGACAAAATTCATTTTATAGAAAAGTCGAGGATATATGAAATTGATTGCAAAAATTGCAATAAGGAATATGTTGGTCAGACTAGACGCTCTCTTCTGGTCAGGTTTAAAGAGCATTTAGCTCACGCTAAATTTGGTAGAACTGAAAAATCTAGTGTTGCTTAACATATTCTTATCGAAAATCATACGATCAATATTGACAACCTTAAATTAGTTAAGGAAATTACACATAATTATTTACTAAATAGTTTTGAAAGCATGTTTATTTATTCCTGGCTCTCCGCTTTTTAGTTTAATTTAATTCTTTTGTTATTGTTTTTTATTGTAAGGTCCACTGAATATTGCTGCAGTTAGATTTAATCTTGTTCACTGGACCATATAAATAATTAGTATATATAATATTTATATTGCCCTTAGTTTTAAGTTCTTTTCAGTCCCTGAATAAGGTAACTTTGTTACCGTAATGTGCTTCGGTCATTTTGTATCGTGTTTTGGCGTTGGGGTTTGAGCTATCCAGTTTGTTCAATAAATGGGAGATCCAATATTTTTACCTGCTTAGCTACTCTAAATACGTTAGAAATACAGTTATCAAATGGTAAATGTGCCTTTCAAGAATATGTTAAGCCTTTTCCGTAATTGCAGTTGTGCATATTCCTGACAGTGGATATACATCTCTCTCTACGTCTACTATTTACAGTTAAACGTATACTTATTATGTTTACATGATGATTAAAATCAAGGAAATACATCATTTCCGTTTGTTGGCCCTTATTTACGTCTATCCTTGTCTCTGCATAATGATCGCTTGTAGACTGCTAGAGAATTCATATTATATAGTTGCACATTAATTCACCACTCGTCAAAAAATGTTGTCATTACAATGATAATTTACCTCTAACTCTAGCGTTTTTAATGCAACTGTTTGGAAAACAAAACAACAATAAAAAGTCAAAAAAACTTTTGATTATGTCGAATAGGAACAAGAAATTAATTGCTGGGAGTAAATTGTATGCGACCGAGATCAGTTGCAATTATTACGGATAACCTTTCTACAGATACATCATTAATCAGTCGCTCTAATTAGACTAACACGACCATTATATATTTTTATGTGACAGTTTGGCGGAAATAAAACAAGTTACGGGTTTGTAAGCGATAATCATTAGGTCAGACGAATGTCAGTCGCCATTAATATTGTTCTTTTGCCGTCTCTGACAGCCGACGGCACACCCTCCCCGCACATGGTCAATTTTGCTCTTCTTCGTTTCAGTTTGTTGTTATTATTAGCAAAACTAATTATTACGAGCAACCGACTAAAAGACCAGTGAACCCAACCAAACAAAAGGCCGAAGTTAGAAACCCATAATGCATATCCAAACATGGGTTTTAAATTACAAAATAGAACTGACAAGACAGGTAATTAAAAAAAGGAAATTGAAAAACCCATCTAATATATTAATACATGAATATTGCAAATTGTGGTACCTCTTTTAGTAGTATTTATTATGGTAAGCGGCAGAGGGGATCAAATTGTTATCATTCGATAAGTATTGTGTCACAAAAAATTAGACTAGAACAAGCAAGACCAACATTTCCCAAACATCAAAAATTCCAAACAAATAAGAATTTAAGCTAATTTACTGACCAAGAACTTACATTGTTCTTATTAATTTGGTTTACGTGACTACCATGTGTGTATGTAGTAGATGATGATGTACTGTCATAACAAGAAGAATTCTAAACTCAAATACACAATTGTACTGTGGTACTGTGCAAGGACATGGACATTGAGAAGCAACTTATATAAACAAATTATGTTTGCGAAGAATGCTTACAATATCATTAATAGATCATATAAGAAATGAAGAGCTTCTCCGAATAGCATAATTGGCAGATTGAGATCATAAATCGAAGTACCATATTTGGGACATATTATGAATTTTAGTGCCTTATCCTTCAGAGTAATGTCAAAAGAAGAAGGAAGGGGTAGGTAAAAGGAAACTGACCTGGTCGCGAAATATTAGGCAGTGAACTGGGATACAAAAAGAAGAAGAAGAAGAAGAAGAGTAAGAAGAAGTGGTATGTTATACAGCATACAAAGTTAGTTATGACTTACGTTCACTCTGCTTGACTATAGTTAAAACGACGTAATCTACAATTCTCGGGCGTAACTTATATTTGTCGTATATTCTACAAGACATGTTTTTTAAGTAAGTACCGTTTTGAAATTAATAAAAAACGTGCAAAGGTATCTTAATAATTTTATTTTTACATGAAAGCCAGAACCTTAATCTACTTTTCTACATGATTTCCTTCAATATTGAGGCACTTATCATAACATTTGACCAGTGACCATTTTTTGAATACCCTTCTCATAGAACTTTGCCACCTGACTTGTTAACCACTGCATCACAACTGTTTTGACTTCGTCATCGTCTTGAAGACGCTGACCGCCCAGATGTTTCTTCAAGTGAAGGAACAAATGGTAGTCACTGGGCGCCAGATCAGGGCTGTAAGGAGGATGATCTAGAGTTTCCCAGTAAGAAGATTTGATGAGATCTTTGGTCCGATTAGCCACTGCGGACGGGCATTGTCATGCACATTTGTGCGGCCATCTATAAATGCTCTCACCCACTTCCTTACCATTCCATCACTCATAATGTTTTGTGTTTTGTCCGTAAACTGCACAGATCTCACGATGGATATCAATCGGTTTTAGTCTTTTATCAGTAAGGAATCGTATAACAGCCCGGACTTCACAGTCGGCGGGACTCACGATTATCGGAGGCATCTGAAACACTCAGTAAACAAGGGCGAATCAAACTGTAATCGCGTCAGTGCGTAGGTGAGAAATGTAGGTACTCAGTGCGCATGCGTCGAAGGCTGACGGCAGCGCTCCGGTGGCAGAATTTCAAACTGGTACTTACTTAACAAACATGCCTCGTATGTTAGAAGCGAGTTCAATGTTGGATCCGCTCTTTTAGACGATGTGGATGATGCAAAGGCAATTACTCAATAATTTTATGGTACGTTATTATAGTCTAAAAGCAGTAGATATATTTATTTTAAGGGATTGTTTCAGCCGTACAAGTGAATGCACCAGAATTGGTATAGGTACATTGAAGGTTGAAGCGGTCGAATTTATATTGTATATTGTCGATGTTTATGTACGGCACTGTTTCGATTTCATAACTCGACAGTGCATGGAGATTTGAACGCGCGTTTTTAATTTATAAGGCACTATATCAAGTTCTATGGCCCCTTCCCAGACACCGAATGGGCCCGCGTGGCCATTTATCAAAACGGCTTTAATGGAAACATATATAACGCGCCACGGATACACATTCACGTGGATTAAATCGTAAATAATCCGAAAAAAATCGTAAGAAAATATTGCTGACGGCGGACAAATGTCCTTTACCCGATTTATGGACGCGCATCCAACCGTACAACTGATTTCATCTCCACAAATGTATTTACTTAGTTGAGAATTTATTTAAATTGAAATCGTTTTAATGTTACCGTTTTCGAATTCACTAAAGCAAACGATAAATCTAATGGAATCATTAAATTTTATAGACATTTATAAAAATAATATTTTCTTTGTTTCAGCATTCCCAAATCGATTCGCCCCAAAACCACTGGAAGGTTGTGGTAAGTAGATTTACATTTACAAGTAGGTACAAACTTTTACTAAGCAAGATAGACATAAGCACTGTCTGTTATATACGAGGGTAAATAAAAAATAAACGGTAATTTTACTATTTAACTTAGCACGTAATTCCGATCTATAGGATTTGATGCTCGAGTGTTGTTTGGTTTATGAGGAGGGGGAAACCGGCTTAGGTAGCAGCTGCGCTCGGTTCTGTCCGCAGTACAGTCATGACTGAGCACAAGATACCTTCGTCCGCTGCACAATCACAATGCGCATCATAATAAAGTTTTTAACCAAAAATTTTTAAAAAAAAGTAACCATAATCACCATCGTTTTGATGTGTTAAATGACAAAATTTTGTCGTCGTGGGTCATACATAGATATTTAGAATGTGGTAGTGACTGCGATTAAACGCTATTGATGGAATCGTTAAGTTAAGTTCGATTGCGATACGACACTATGCACCATCATTAACGGTACCGTTCAACTTTGGGCGAGTTGTACTAGTCTCTTAATAATTTAACAGTTTATCTATCTATGCGGTTTACACACGTCAAGAAATCGAATTAGGTAGAGTACAAAGAACACGCGTTTATGTTTATGGTAACAATAAAAAAACCGTCCAATGGTAGTTTTATTCGACTGTCACGCAACATTAGTCACGCCAGCGAAACAACATTTGTAGGTATATTAACACCTGTACGGTAAAATTAATGGCCGCAGCTCACTACCGCTAAAAACGTCTTTAATTATAATGCCCAACGAGGCAAGCTCTAATAGCGCTGAGGAATTTACATTTTAAGTTAATTATACCTAGCAACCACGGCAACAAATTAACACGGGTGCCTTATGAGGGCACCTCTTATTTATAACACCATAGAGACTTAAAATTGTCTTGATTTAATGTATGTCCTTATCAAGACCGAATTCTTACACGCTTAATCACGATTCTTCAAAAATGTCATGATAAAGTCACGGTGTTTACCAAAAATGCTGGAATCCAAGGCTTTTTTCTTCCTTGTACGATTTTTAACATTTCTATTTCTTACACAGGGTTATAAGAAAATACAAATAGATACACAGTTTTACCGAGCGGCATAGTCTAGTGCTCTAGATGATTGCTTAACATTCAGGAGGTCACCGGTTCGAATCCGGATCCGGCTGCTCTGGTCGAAGACAGTAATATTCCACAGATAACCATTCACTTTTCTTCTGTTTTTATTTCGTCCGTCTCGTCTTTCTCTTCCTAACCACACCACCCACCCATTCCCACGATTCCTGTAAGGGGGCTGAAGAGGGTTTTACACTCTACCCTCGGGCTTTTCACTACAGTGTAGGTCGGAGGGACTGCCCGCCCACCACAACGAGTAGCTGGTGGGAACGAAACCAAAAAAGTTTTTTTTTTAGTTACTCTAACTGTGCCAGGTACTCGATGCTGGTCCAATTCTTGGCCTTTCATAAGAGCCTGTAAGGGTTGGTTACGTATTATAATAAGAAGCGTATTTTAAAGTGTAGCTTCTTCCGGAATTCCACAAAAATAAAAGCAATAATCGAATTTGAAGCTCTATTCTGTTTCAGTTAAGGAATTTGTATATTGTATCTTTCCACTATATTTCATTTAGATTGATTTTTGCCTTCGCTAAACACACTGTTATGATACAGAACCTCAACAATTGAGGAACTCTAACAGAACCTACCCTAATTATATCCTTTTTGATTTAAATCATGTTGGTACGTATTCAACTACGAGGGATGTCTTTAGTTGATGAGGTATTGCTGTTTCGTGGATACAAAACATCTGAAAAGATTGTTTAACCTTTGCAGTTCTCTATGTATCTTCGAAACCTCAATATTTCTCATTCTTCAGTTTCTTTTTAATTAAGTTGGGATTTTTGGAACCTTCTGGCACACTCATAATGTAATGAAGTCCTACCACTATACCAGAACTGAGAACACTAAAACTAGACGTGCGTTTCGCTAACCAAGTTAGAATCATCAGGAGATGATTTAGAACTTTAGAACAACGTCGAGTTTTGAGTGTTCTCAGTTCTGGTATAATGGTAGGATTTCATTACATTCTAATCTTGTCGTTCGTGTTTCTGCTCAGACCTCATAGCTTCCTGATAGAAGTTAATCCTAAAGAGAATTGTTTTCATTTTCTGTTATTCGTTTCATGTTTCATCCAAATGTGGTTCTTTCCAATGAGTTTTAGAAAACGAAAAAATAAAATGTTTCTCCCTCGACAATAAGTCATAATGTAATGTAAAAATAAATAGGAACGTTCCCGTTTTTAGTGCGTTTTCGAATATCGGAAGCAGATTTTTCCTCGTCTATTTCTGGTCGTTTTTCTAAATCACTTTTCAGTTCTTCGGCGGTTCCAAGTGGGACCCGGTTCATTTCGTTCGCCATTTACTTATTCGGGGATGCATTATAGATGGTTTACAACGGCGACTGTCTGAAATATGGATACGCTTTATGCTGAACACTTCCCGAGAATTTATGACCGCAATATATTTATATGGAAGGCAATTTTGCCGGGGAGCTTTTCCCTAATACTCTGACGGGGCAATAGTTTGCGCCGATAATAGAAACATATTACCCTCTTACGACTTCAACGACTCGTTGCCATTATTGTAAGGCTGGTTTATGGTGTTAATGCGCTACTGTTACAGCTGCCCTGAGTTATGATGCTTTACCCCTAAAACGTTAGAAATTTCGACGCCCAACTGAAAACCAACTTTTTTCTACCACTTTTTTAAAATTACCACTAAGTATTGCATTACATATATGTACTATATACACAATGAATATCAAATTTCCTTTTTTATTAACAAATAGCACTTTATAACAATTTTCAAAAAGGCTAGTTTTAACCTTGATTTTAGTTATGGGAAGCCCAGCTACTTCCTTCTTGGTACGCCCATGTGAGTAGCGTTCCATTATCCTCTACCGCCAAGAGAATTCTATTGAACATAACCTATAACAAACATAAATATGAAATTAACAGAAACAAGTACTCCAAGGGCTAATACTAATACCGGCATTGAATTATACTGTTGATTCCGATAGACATAACATATCCAAAAAAGAAGGCATTAAAATATTTATTTGTCTAAATATTAAAGATCAAAGATCTCACATTTAGAA
Source organism: Agrilus biguttatus (assembly GCA_963921985.1). Lineage (NCBI taxonomy): Eukaryota > Metazoa > Arthropoda > Insecta > Coleoptera > Buprestidae > Agrilus > Agrilus biguttatus. The sequence goes on along the minus strand of OY998126.1, from coordinate 7,378,716 downwards.
AACCAAATTTTACAATCAGTTTCGACCTATTAGGTCTTATCAGGTAGGCACTGGCAAAAAGGCCTTTACAGGCTGTATGATCAATATAAATATGTAATCAACAGAGGGTATTAGCCTACGGAGTAGTTGTGTCAGTTCTTGATATAGATTTAAAGCGCTTGCGTGTGCGCAGTTGTATCATAAATTGAACGCAACTTTTTTAGTTGGTTATGTAAATCTCAAACGAATTCTGTAGTACTATATAACCGTTGTTGTTTTCACGTATTAGATAGTGACTTTAAAGGACAGGTAAAGTGTAAAAGTGTTGTGTTTGCCCATATTGTTTGCATCATTCAGTAAACCGCTTACTAATTTGTAAAGTTGATGATGGGACGATTAGCAGCTTCCAGTTAAACAGTTTATTTAAGTTAATTGTTACAATCTCGCATTCGGCTTGGAAACGGAACATTTCAGATCCTATATCTGACTAGACAGTCCATTTTCCGTCTTTTATGGTCGGGAATTAGCATACCGCTAACTATGTATGTAAATTAAACAGTCTGTTCATTTTGGCGCCGTACCTCATGTAATGTAAATGTTATACAGGGAGTACAAAAAGAAACATTTAAAAAACAGACCGTGAAATAGAACATCAAGCTTTTTGTGAGGTCGTAGACCACCAACAATTCGATATAAGAAGCGTATCTAGAGGCAACTTTTTAAATATCTCATAAAACTAGAGCGTGTTACTTATCTGGCTTGTTAAGACTATAATTCACTACACAATAGAGCTCAATCAGGCAAACGGAAGCAGGTTAACCACATGGAACGTTCCTGATAAGATCCGGGCTAAATAAATGAAAAGTATAAGGGCAACTTCATTTGTACTTTTTAATTTATTTCTCCCAAAGGACGCGTTATCGGTAGGAACGTCGTCGCTCCCGTTTCCCGTGTTAGTCAACCACACGTCACGATACTGTCGGTAATAGAACTTAAAACACTTATGGAAGCCACTGAGTGGAAATTTGTTCCAGCACGTTCTCTATACTTTGGGGGTCTATGGGAGGTTGCAGTGTTTTGGTCTTTCAGACCGGACCATTTTATGCAGCATACCCATTTTGGGCACTACATATGCCAGACAAACCTACCTGATTTATATCATCTTGTCTCTATTCCTATGCGTTCTACCAATCACACAAAATATCAATGATGTCTCATCTTGTAAACCAATTATTCTTGTCTAAATATTGCTAGTTTAATTACCCATCATTCCTTGAATTTACATACGTTCCTGTAGGTTCTTGTGTACCAATTAACCCCCTAATAAAGTGTCCCGTTAACAGTGCGCGACATTGAGGATTCCTTCAACTTGTTTCTTCGGAATAACTGGATATGTGGTATCCGTGCCGTTTGATCAACGTAGAACGGTCAACCACTAGTTTACCAGAAGTTCTTGGTCAAATACAAAAAAAGAAGCGATAACAGAGCATCATTCTTCATCGTGACATTGGAAGCTCTCACACATCGGCTGAAACAACCACCTATTTGACACTCCAAAATGTCGAATTGGTGAGTCATGCTCCTTACAGCCCCGATTTGTCACCAAACGACTTCTTCTTGTTCCCGCATATCAAGAATAAATTGCGTGGCCAACGTTTTTCGGAGCCTGAAGCATCAAGAAGAATACTTCGAATACTTCAATTTGGTCATTTTCGATAATAAATTACTGTCTTTTCATTATTAGGCTCACTATGCTCACTTCATTGATGCCTTCTTGGTGACATACGTAGGATGTGTAAGGACGAGATTTTGTAAACCATGAAAAGTGACGCAAACGAAAAAATCATTTGATGCATTGATTGTGTATATAAATGGTGTCTGGTTCATTTGATAACTTTTTTTGGTTACGTCAATGTAAAGCAACCAGTTTTTGAATTCCATTTTTGTTCTGGGTTCAATGGTAACGCAATACCACACCACGCCGGTCGTACAGAAGCCAGCCGTCGTCGTAGATTAATGGTGCGCGGTGTACCTTTTCGGGCAACTGAATATCTCCGACATAAATCAGCAGCAAATGTGAGTCGCTTAATCATTTGTTGTTCGCGTCATTTATTTTCCACCAGAGAACCTACACGTATACGCATTCATTGTACAAAACAGGACGTATTATAAAATAAACGTAGGCGCAAACTCTGTTCTGTTTTTGCGCGCGATATATAAATAAAATGGTCCCGTGACAGGACTACCACATTGTTCTTCTTCTTCTCGATAAAACCATTAAAATTATATTTATTCATTTTCCACGCTTATTCAATCATGATTAAAGACCACAATATTTGAAGGTATTGATAATTTAAATAAAAACAAATTATGTTAAATAGTAACAAGAATTATGTTCACTAAAATTTTTATTAAACTCGACAAATGTTTCGGGTTTTAACCCATTATCAAGAGTAGACAATACTGAATAAAAGTGGGGATGAAGTTTGACCTAATTGCAGCTGGTTATTTACAATATTTGAATTGTTGTTAATGGCTTTTTTGATTTCCAGGTTTTCAAGGAAAGTTAGTTTTTTGCTTTGTACAATATTGGTATGTAATATTTTTACGTTGTTTATCAATTTCGTGCTTAAACAAAGTTAAATGTTCGGAAATCCCAGTTTTTAAACTAAGTTTTTTAATATCATGTTTGTAGTACATGTTCTTTTAATCCAGTACATATTGACCTGCCTGATTGGCCTACATAAATAGCGTTACAATTATTATAACATAGTTGATAAATGCAACTTTTTTCCAGTGGTTCCCTTTTATTTTTATTATTAACTAAAAGATGTTTTAGACTAATGTTGTTATTTTCTACTGTTGTTAGGCCGAATTTTTGTAACTTGTTTATGCATTTATAACTGATGGATTTTACGAAATGTAAAGATACAAATTGTTTACTAAATTTAGAATTAACACTGAGTTCATTGTTATGTAAGAGTTTCTTGATTAAATAATAATTTAAAAAAATATACCAAAGATAAATTTTTTATTATAGGAGTGACTAATAAGAAAAAATAAAATTTCGTCAAACTTCACAAATACTTATTAAAACAGCTACATATGTACATTTTAACCACAATGTGGTCATCTTCAGTGTATTGAACATTGAGTAATAACAAGAAAACAAAATTAATCTAATTTATACATTCTTAGACACAAGAGAGATGAGGCGATTATTTAGGTGGTGTGTGTCGAAATTCATTAGGTTTTCCCTATATTTATTGAGGTAAACAGCTTCGCTAGTAACAAGTTCTAAGTAATTACTACAAGGCTTTAATCATTCTAAATTATTTATATCAAACAAATGATTACTATTAAAAAAAATGTGTGGCTACGACTGACTTTTCAGGGTTATTATTTTTTAAATGAGAAAAATGTTGTTTATTCTTCTACTCATACCCGTTATATTTCTTTTTGTTAAACCGATATAAACTTTATCACAATTATTACAGCTGATCTTATATATACCAGATTTATTCTTAAAATCATCCTTGTCTTTAGGGTTTCCCAAGAGGTTGCTTAATTTTTTCTATCATTATAAAAAACTGGTTCAATATTCAATTCTTTAGACATGTTTAACGAACTTTGTAAGATTTTGATGATATGTAAATTTGCTAATTGATAAAGGTAAGATAATCTATTAATAAAAGAATGAAAGATCGCTAGTTTGATTTACCAGGGATGGTTTGAATCAGGTGGTATAATCGTGTCGGTGTATGTAGGTTTTCTAAATATTTCATTGTCGGAGGTCGTTAGTTTTCAATACAAGATATTTAAACTTTCGATGTATTCCTTTTCAATGGTGAAGTTGATGTTATTATGTAACGAGTTTAAGAAAGATAAGAATGAGTCTAATTGTCTCGTTATTCATTTACAAATTATGTTATTGGTATTTACACATTATACAGGACTTTTCAATACCCTAAACCAGGTGGCAGTCTAGCAATGAAATGTCTAATTCTCAATCAAAATGACTTTTTTGATTTTGTTTTCCAATAAAATTGTTGAAGATTGAAAGGTACTTTACATATAGATATGCCTCTGTAAGAACGTAAAAAGTATTTTATTTGCTTTTAAGCAGTTGTTTGAGAAGAGTGGAAATTTGAAACATCTTTAATGATAATGAACTTGAACCGGCTGAGTTATTGTAACGTACGATGATAATTTATTTCTTACGAAGTCACTTATTTTATTTCGTATGTTTGTTGATGATTTTTTATCTCATTCAAGAATCTTGAGACGAGAAACAGAAACCCCACACACACGTGTGCTACTGGTTGAGCGCCATAAAATACAGTGGCTGTCAGGGGTAACAAATGTATTATTGCCCGTGTTAATGGTTACAATAAATAAAATAGGGACAATGGGCTCTTAATCCGTTGGATTTATTGCCCTTTGCTAGCACAATGTGCGATGAGAACAGATAAATCACTCACACTATTGCAGATTTCTATTACACAGTACAACTGTCTCCTTGAACCCCCCCTCTGTATTCCACCCATTATTATTATGCGAGAAATTTATTGAGTGCGACTAACGTTTCACACAAAAAAAAACATCGGCCACATGCTTCGGCATTTTTTTTTACTCGTTTTGACTTCGTATTTTACTGATCAGGATTTTAATCCTTTTTTGTTAGTATTTAAATATGAACGACCAGTATTTAAACCATATTTGAACCATGGGTACCTTCTGGTCAGTATTTATTTAGACTTAGTTCCATTGCTGGCCGTCCCATTGCTGCCCGCGTCCGTATTTGTTTGATAATAATAATAATTTAATAAGTAAATATTTTTGCATACAAATAAATAGCGAAGTTATGTAACATTTTGAGACATGTAGAAAGGCATATAGGTATTACACACAAGGCGAAAACCTAGGGCTCGTTTGAAAATATTTTATTTATTATTGTAATTAGGAGATGATATTTAACATTTGATTTAGAAAGATATGTTTCAAAGTTTGAACCTGATTTACGCGGGATAAATTGTTTTTTTGTAGGTAAATATATATTTTTACATAGTCTTACGTTGGAACTCTACTTTTCGACGTGAAGAGTGTAAAGTTGATCGAAAAAATTAGAACAACTTTTGAATATTCCGTAGCCTTCTAACACAATTTGTTGTTTACCCCAAGCACCTTCAACCAACTCAATTGAATCCATAATTTGTGACGTTAAAATTGTCGTCTTGTCAGAGACAAAATAATAATTTCTGGAAGCATCCTATTTATATATTAGGTAAACTAATAACAACAGAGGAATATGTCTCTCCCGCCGTGCTGTGAAACTATAACGGTTTCCTGTTCGAATATAATTAATTGAACCCTACCGGTGTGTATTATTTGGTACATTTATTAAATTACCTATATCGGTAAATTTGAGTAAATTATTTTATATATTACGAATATGCAATACGTTTATAAGAATTATTATATATGGATTATAATACCTAATTATGAATTCAAATTAATTATGAGGGTAATAAAGTTGACGGGCAGCAATGCCACAATTTCAGGTAAAATATTTTCGCGCGCAGCAATGGGACATCCCCAGTATTTATACCAAAGAGACTAGGGTTCTTTAGCACCGTTTTGAACCGAGGCAAGAATTAACGTATGTTTTTGTGAGAGCCAAGATCTAAACAGGATCCTTTGGTTTATTAAAAATGGCTGGCAATATTTAATCTGGTTAGTGAATTTATCTACAAGAATCATATACTAATATTTTTACTCTAAAAAATAAAACGCACTCATTTAAAAAGGAGTTAACCCTATGGAATAGGAATGTTTCTACTTTTGGAAGAATTTTGGCTGATGTTTATATCAACTATAAAGTCATACTTTATGAATTAATAAAAGATTGAAGAACATTGGTCTAACATAATTTAAAATTTAACCTAACCTGTGATTAATTCCATTCTGACCGTTTTGTATTTATACTGACCTTTCACTTTTAGTGCTATTATGTTAAACTTTTATTATTACACTGAAGGAATACACAAAGAGGAAACGTGCATTGTTTTTTAGTTTTATTACCCATATAAACGTCATATTGTGCTGCGGTTGGAGTCAAAAGGACATAAAAATATTTCATCCCCGAATGATAATCTCTCAATGGGAGGGAGTTGCAGTTTATCATCTCCCTCCAAGTTGGAACAGTAGCCGATTCCAAGACGATACTTTCCCCACGAAGCCGTCACCATAAATTGTTTAATGAATCGGGTAAAGGAGTCCGAGACGTCGCGGTTGCCGCCACCATGCCGTCTTAGAAAAAATATCCGCGCCAGAAGAATGCTTTTTAGGAAGGAACCTAAACAATTCCTAACGTCTTCGCTTTGATATACGACCGCTACTGGTCTTAAATTCGAAATGTCACCTCTTATAACTTATGCCAGGAGCGTAAACGGTACGACAATGAATTTAAGGGCTGTCCCGCCGCTATATGTCGACCAAAGAAAACCACTTTTGTTATTCGGCGACCGCGTCTTCGGTAAAAAAGCCTCTACGGGTGACTTCTCATAAATAATTTACTACTGGTAAAAACTGAACGTCGAACGGGTCGAAAGACCGCTTGTAATGTGCTTATTTCTTGTCTAAAAAATGTGTTGAATAATATTGAAGACAGGTAATAAAACTTGATACAGAGTCGTAGATTGCAAGTATTCTTTGAAAAAACATGATTGCGATTTCAAATCATCATTACAGCGTTTGCTCATTGAACAAGAACAAGTTTGTACGTGTTGCCAGCTCAAAAGATATATTTATATATACATATATATATATATATATATATATATATATATATATATATATATATAGGATGTATTATATAGATACAACGTTTTCTAACTCGATTTACATTGTAAATGGGGAGCTACTGTCTTCTTGGATTCTCTGAGATTGTACTCAAGAGATACTAATTCCTAGGGGATCCTTTTTCTTCCTTTTTAAGATCGTGACAACTTCGTGCAATTAATAAATGGAATATTGTTAACAAAATACCTCTTTCAATGAAATTTTTTATTAAAGCTATTTTTTGATAAGGTAAGTGCAGGTAATAAGGACCAGCAGTTTATAAGGCCCAAACCCAATAATGTATTTTTTAATTAAATGTAAGTACTAGTACCGTCATCTATTGACAAATTCTACACACAAAGAGACTTCCGAACTGCTCTTAAATCATTTTCTGAAGTCTTGACAACACCAAAGTCAAAGACAACAGCTACAGTAAGAAAAAAGCTCCCAACTATAAAGCCCAAGAAGTAACAAGGGACGTATTTCAACACAAGGACTCAAAAGCATGTGTCAGTGGATACACATCCAGAGAAAGAAATAATCCGTAAATCTCTGAACCAGAATCCACTGCATTCACTTCAAAAGAAAATGTGGACACCTCCGAAGAAAATTGGTTTTGTAAAACAGCTTCATAAGTGATATGCGCCAGTGTGCTATATGTCTCATCTGGGTTCATGAGGGTTGTGTTGGACTCACAGCAGAGGACAATAAAGTCTCACCATAAATAGATGGACCTTATTACCTGCACCACAGGAAACAAGGCCGATTTGCAAGGTTTTTAAAAAGTGAAGAATTTTTGTTTATGTATTTATATTTTAATTTTCCAAATGTCAGCTCAATGTTTATTGTTCATATATGTATATTTTTCAAATAAATAGTTTCCAAAAATATGCATTGGTTTTCTTTATACTTAGGTAGATCGTTAGGTGGGCCTTACTTACCTTACTGAATGGTCATCAAGTAATATCCGTTTTAGATAAATTGTTGACAAAAAACTTGGTAAGTACTTGTCTGATGAAAGATTAAGATCATTTTGGAAAATGATGTTTTCTCTTCTAAAGACATAAATAATTTCAGTACCTATGTTGTTTGTTTTGGCGTGAAGTCCAATCATTTTCATCTCCGTAATCCGGCAGCTCAGATAATCATCCTCTGTCGACACTTCTTCATCCAGCAATATTGTTGCAAAAAAGGGACGAGTAGACGTCAGAAGATGGGGAGAAAGAGACGGAAACCGATACGAGCAAGAACGCTCACTATTCGTGTAGAAAGGGCAACAACGAAACATGATACTTAATGTTCTCGGTGGGCCTTCAATTACCACGTCCGTCGTCGGCTGCTTTGTAGTCGTTTTTATTCGGCACGGAATCTAATATCGCAGTTGGCCGAGAGAACGCCGTCGTCATGGGTCGTCGTTGCCGTTGCGGCCACCGCATCACCGTCGCCGACGCCGCTGCTGTACCCGCCGTTATTCTGTTATTCCCCCCGGGGCTTCGGCCATTCTTCATGCTTTGATAGATGTGTCAAATGCGGGACAGGTATTGTTGATGCTTAGATAAATGACTGCCTGCCGAGGAAGCAAAACAATCTCCTTTGTTGGACCTGACATATTTCATCGGTGTTAATTTACTCTTCGGGACGTGGGCCCCCGCGGTCCCCCCGCACCTTCCACCCAGCCGGATTTTCGGCTCTTGTGACGTGATCAAAGTGACTGCTTCTGTAGCTCGAACGCATGTACAATATGTACGTGTCTAAGTCGGTTCTTTGACTGTAACCCGGAGAGACGATGAAGAGGATTACTTGCACAATATTACAAGCATTCTCCAGCTTAGACACCGCACCCAGAAGCGATTATTGTGAGGATAATGGGTTTTAGTGTTGTCTATTGTGTTTGTATGTATGTATGTGTGTGTGATTGCTTGTACCTATGTGTATACTTATGTATATATATATATATATATATAGGGAATATATAGATCTGTTGTTGGTGCAACAACAATAACCTGAAAAACTTTTTTCTATCTGATACACCTTTTAAAATGATTAATGTTATGCTCGTAGTTAATGTTGACAGTGAACGTGCAGAAAATTGTTTGGGTCACATACTAAATATACATCCGACCAAACGTTTCGAATTTTCTTCACAGTTACTGATCAAATGGAGACACTGTTAAATAATATATTTTTTCATTATCTTTTAAATTTTATTCTAATATTCTAAGCGTATAAACGCACCACTTTGCATCTCCTTGGTGGTACTGATTTGATTATTGATTTTCATTCGTTGGCAGTTGGCATAAACCGGGCTGGCAGCCAATGATGACTGCATTGCCTTAAACGAAGGCGACTCTCAGCAGAGTTTTCCCGATCAAATTTGTATTATGTTATATGGGTTTCTGAAGCAGTGTAATGGCAAGGTTTTGGTCAACAGCCGCGGCGAGGAAAATACAGTATTTTTCGAGGTGTTTTTGTTCGTTAGCAGTTTTTTTTATAGATCGGGTTATACACTTATATATTTGTGGTATAAATTAATATTTTTTGTCATATATGTGTTTATATTTAACCAATAGTTGCTCTCACACCTTTGGCAACATGTTTTTCTTGAAATAAAAATTAGTTAAGACATTTTGAGAATTGACAATTTTGACCCTCCCGAAAAATTGACGACGAGTCGCCACTCTATTTTTTTGGTAGTAGTGTCAAAACGCTTCTAAATTTTTAATCCAATTTGCGGAATCTTGGGATAACAATCAGTGTTTTGATTGTGATTTATTGTTAATACGACAGTGCCTAAAATTCTATTTAATTCTTTACATGTTCAATACAACAGACATTACCTTATATACATGCAAACTCATCATTCTTTCCTTCCTAATTCAGTATTTCCATCAAACTTGCCACCCACGTATTTTAATCTAAATTTCCTCTCCCTATTTCTTATGTGTAGTAGTCGTTAAAATGGAAGGTCTACCTTGAACCCTGCGGGAATATTCCCCCGACTTAACAACAACGCAGTGCGACGGTGAGTTAATGATGATCTGTCAAAGTTCGTCCAATTCATTTATCCGCCCGTTCATCCATCTGCCTGTCTATCGATCCATCCATCCAATACCCAATTTACCAAATGCGTACTGCAAGTATAGTAGCCGACTCGGTTAAATAGATGCGACGGTCTCTCGTTACATGTCCTTATTTGAGAGTATGCTCATCACCATCGTATCACAAGAGATCAATGCCAGATCCGATTTGACCTTGTTCTTTTCCTTTCTCTATCTCTGTCGGTATATCTGATACCTTATCAAGCAGCTTACGAATAATTATATCGAATAACAACCTCCAGACGCCTGTCAACGCCTGATCTATGTACGTTTGTTTTTGTAAAAGACTGAATCGACGAAATTGAACTCACAAACAGTATACCTGTATTGGTAACATGGTTTGTTTTGGTGACGATCAAGAAAGACCTTTCTGTTTCACACAAAAAAAATAACCTTTAGAAGAAGAGATTACCTGCTTGGTGGGTATCATTCTTGAGAACATAAATAAATGAAAATGGAAAGAAACAATGTATACTTCAATGTTCCATATGTCCATGATCCATTTGAAATTGTTTGTTCTTGTTATATTAACCTGGTTTCATTTTTATGGATCGCTCTTCGATTTGGCGTGTTGATGAGATCTAATAAGATCGAAATATCTATCCAATCTAACCTATTCGATAAATGATGAACCAAGAACTTTACATGGGTCTATCGCATTTTATATGACCCATATGGTCGATTCAATTGGACAAGTAGATAGGTACTTTAATAAAGTCTTTGTCTGACATATGAAATAGATCAGTTGGCAGCAGATATCAATAGATGGCAATATACTGTCATAACTGGATATTATAACAACTTTTAAACTCACTTATCATGAGGATCATGAATCTTGATAACATTCTAATCTTTACACAATAAGGCCATTGTATGCAAGTATATCTATTGGATTTGGTAAATCGTCACAGTGTTTTTTTTGTTTCATTGTCCAACTATTGTGTTATTTATTGGCGTTCATTTTTCACATCGTCTGACTGCGACGTTACACGTGGTTCTCTTTCCGCTGCATGAGTCGTGCGGTCTCTGACGACCAAAGAAGCACGGTCGGCAACTTCAAAGCGCTTGGCCGAACAGGACGTGCTCAAAAAGTGCTTTGGTAATAAATCGACTGAATCAACGCTACCATTCATAAGAATCGTTCGTCGGTATCGCATTAATTATGGCTACACTGTGTATTCTACACTATAGCTACTATTGCTACACGTCGTCGTATATAATCAGAAGCTTACGAAAGGAACGTCTGAATAAATAATGTGTATATTTATAAAAAACATATGGAAATCTGTGTTTGTCAGATATTTCGTTGTCTGGAAAATCGATCATTATTTATTTATTAATTCATCTATAAAACTGGAGATTGATTGAAGAAATCGTGACCCGAGAGAATTTTATTCTGGTCACCTCAACATCTCTTATGTTTGATTTGAATTGAAATTGCGATCCAGTTTTGAACAGAACACTGGTCGATGTGAAATGTTTGTATTGTTATTATTGTTTTGGAAACTTTTGGAAGCCATTGTAAGTAAAAGTAACATCCTTTCTTCTGGTGATATTAGGAATTATGCGCTTACAAAGTTTCTCTAATACGTCGCCCCTGGAAAGAACAATATAGGGAGTGGAACTTTTTCCTGTCCAGTGTCAGATGGCACGGGATGATGGATATCGGTCATTCGTCATCGTTACGATCTCGTTGTACCATGGCCGCTGCCGTTCAGCTGATATCGATTCGGAACAAACTCCTGACGTCGTCGACCGTTTTTATTGAAATGCCCCTATAATAAATCTCTTCTTAAACTTTCACTTAATCAACGCCATCTGCCGCGAAACGAACAATCGCTTTCGTCGACGCTGACGGGGATCTGAAAGTTATTAATAACCGTCTTTACGGATCGATGACTAACGAAAAACATGTTTGTCTTCGCCAAGACGTATGGATCAGTTCCACTGACTGGTCTTGCAATTCATCTTTAAAAATCAATTTTATTCTCATTTTTATATTGCCGTGGACTATAGGAACGTTTTTGTTCATCGTTGCCGATATCTTGGTGCTTAATAAAAGATCAAATGACGTGATTCGTATTTATAAAATCTTGAAAACATTGTGGGGCTGAAAACCTAAGAATGATGGAAACTAAAATGGAAAGAAACAATGTATACTTCAATGTTCCACATGTCCATGATCCATTTGAAATTGTTTGTTCTTGTTATATTAACCTGGTTTCATTTTTATTGATCGCTCTTCGATTTGGCGTGTTTATGAGATCTAATAAGATCGAAATATCTATCCATATCTAACCTATTCGATAAATGATTAACCAAGAATTTACACTGTTGTTGTTAATTTGAGTTACATGGGTCTATTACATTTTAAATAACCTGTATTGTCGATTCAATTGGACAAGTAGATAGGTACTTTAATAAAGTCTTTGTCTAACGTATAAAATAGATCAGTTGGCAGCAGATATCAATAGATGGCGATATACTGCCATAACTGGATATTATTGCAATTCATCTTTAAAAATCAATTTTATGCTCATTTTTGTATTGCCGTGGATCATAGGAACTGTTTTGTTCATCGTTACCGACGCCTTGGTGCTTGAAAACATTGCGAGGCTGAAAACCTAAGAATGATGGAAACCCATGGAAACGGTGTTGTTCTTTATTATCTATCTTTTCAACAAATTCTTGAGGATGCAAACATCAAATAGTTTCAAATAAAAGATTGTCCTGTCTATTCCCTTATCAAGGAGTGATAATCGCCACAGTTTAAGAGATTTGAATCGATAAGCTGCCATGTCCTGTAACCGTTGCGTGTTTTATGGTAATAAATTAGGCTGCAACAGTTGAGAATTAAATGCGGCTGTGCAGCTCAGTTAAAGATGGATCTGCGCGAGGATTGAATCAAGAGAAGGCGGAGCTCTAAGAGGCCGTCCCGATGACGTTTTAAGAAAACATGGCGTTAAGAATGGGTCTGCCACTCCAGCAACGAGATTGCCTGTTTGGGTTGTAACCACAGCTATACTTATACTTGGAAAGAATAAAGAGCTTGAATGTAACCGCTGCTTCCTCTGATGACCGATTTAAATTACCACAACTAATCACATCCACTAAATTGAAACACCAAAACTAACTTCAGATAAAATTGTAGATAGACAAAATCTATTATATAATGTAATTAAAGCTGTTTGTGGGGCAATCACTACTGGTTTTTGGTGAAATGAGGAATTTTATTTAACAATTCCTGATGATTGTTTCGGCTATTAAACCATTATCGAACGATACAGATATTTAGTACTGAATCTTACCTTATGTATTACAACTATTTATACCGGGTCTGGAAATTAGGCAATTCTTAGCAGTATTAGGGGTGAATTGTTGGTGTTTAGTTCTATGTGATTATTTACCAGATTGACTTTTTTATTGTTTCATAAAGATTTAACATTTTACTTTCAGGAATATTTATGTAGAACTTAATTTAATATAATTATATGGTAGATAGTATATACCTACCTTGGTATGATCTATATAACATAGATGCAGTAGGTAATAAAATTGAATTGTATTATATTTTTGAAGTTATGAATCATGTAAGTATGGGTCTTGACATTTGTTTAGATTTTTAAATAGTTTCAGACTTTTATTATTGTTACCTGTTTTTAGTAGGGTTGCATGGCAACAATAAGTGGTAAAACAGTTTAGATATTGTTATATTCGTAACGATTATTCTCTTAGAATATTCTTGGCGGTACCGTGGTTCGTCGGGATACCCTCGCTTTATCTGGCCAAACGGGCTATATAGACCCCCCATTGTCCTGCTGTTCCAGATAATCGAACTTATTGTTTTACCGCGTGTCGTATGATAGTGTACCGCCGAATAACATCGTCACAACGGAAGGGGAAAGATATCGCCCAGCTTTTTTTATTGAACTAAATTCACTTCTTTTTCAACTTTGATTTGATATACAACTATACATATTTATGCATCATTATTAATTTGTAATATATAGTTAAGTTATAAAGTTCACTGAAGGTTTATTATCACTACCTTCCAATAAAAAAAGAATACTCCACGTCTTGTCGTACTCAACCTGCAATAGCAAGGATCCTGAGTAAATGCCTGTGATTTCACAACATGGATAAAGAATATTTATAAAAATGACATTTTTATTACCTTCATATTGAAAAGAAAATACACACTGGAGGAAAATCCCCAATACAAAATCAAAAATTTATGTAGAGAATCAGTGTCCATAGATATTCGGACTTTGATAGGGATATTCCTACCTATCCCATATTGAGTAGGTACCTATAAATTAAAAATGCAACTAATTGTTACTTAAAGTTACATATGATGTTGTTTGACAGTTTTATGATTGAAAGGATTTCCTTCATTCACTGGGTTAGCAATATTTCTAGAAAAATACGGTTTCCGTTGCTTGTCTCGTGAAGGCATCATTTTTCGTTTGGAATGACATATTTCCAGCCATCGTAATCTCATGTGAAATCAGTGGCATGTCCTGTCCATAGTACGAAGCTTCATTCCTGCTCGATTCCATCAGGCTGAACAAGTAAACGTGTTTCAAACATTTCATCATTCTTTCCATGTTGACACAACATCTTTTATTGAAAATAATGTGCGCCATCAGGTGCTTTTCTCGCAGATAGACATTCGCTGTCGCCGTCAACCGTAACATTATGATCGCAGCAAGCGTGAGCACGTGATTCCCTCTGGCAAAACCGAACGAACGAACGAGTGTAGCAGTCATCAGGAAGGCGGTGGCGGCAACGCCAGATACGCTGGCAGAATCGGGGTGACAGCCGGCAACAACACAACCGCCACCACCGCTAGCGGGGGATGTTCCGGAGTGGTGGCATCAGAGTGGTAAACATTGACCCTTTTTCGCCGTACATGCTCTCTATTCCCGCGGGCGACATAATTTCCGTTATATAACAGCACGCCTGTTTTCCGGAATGATTAATGTCCTCAATTCCATTAGCAGCCCGTAGAGGTGACAACAGCGGCGTCAGTGACGGGGTTGGGTAGCGCTCATGACATTTTTCTCGTTTAGCTTTGAAGAACGAAATGAAAAGGTGACACATACGTCTGTAGATGCCACAAACTCGCTTAAGGAAACAATTCTCAAGAATTCAAGTCAATGTTATTCCATTATGAAATGATTCATACTATTTATTTAAATGATAAATTTCTATTTTACTTTCGGTATGTTGACGACATTATAACTTGTTTCACAGGTACAAATAGACAACTGGATAGTTTCATAAAATATATCAATAACTTACACCCAAAGATCAAATTTACTATAGAAAAAGAAATAAACAACAGTTTAAACTTTTTAGATTTAACACTTACAAAAACAGATAATAAATTAACTTTTTCAATTTATCATAAACCTTCCCATACTGATTCTACTATACATCAAAACTCATTCCATAGACCTCAACATAAAATAGCTAGTGCATAGACTTATAAGTGTTACCTCAAAGAATTAAACATCATAAAACAAATCGCGTATAATAATGGATATAACCCGAATTTAATAAACAATTTCATTTATAAAAAATATAAAAAACAAGCTCTCAATTTAGTTTATTCTGTTTTATCAATAAATAAAGATACAAAATATAACTGTATAACCTATTTAGGAACTTCAACTAGTAAAACAGTCTCACATTTACAAAAATGTGGTTTGAATATTGCTTACAAAACTAAATTTTCTATAGGTAAATTTATAAAAAATAATAAAGATAAAATTAAGAAAGAATACCAATCAGGAGTTTACAAGTTAACATGTGGGACTTGCTAAAAAGTTTATATTAGGCAAACTGGTAGAAACTTCAAAAAACGCTTGTAAGAACATAAAAATAGTTATATAAAAAACAATATTGATTCTACATACGCCAATCACGTCACAGAAGAAGGACACCTTTTTAATAATAATTATGACATATTACATTTACAAAATAAAGGTTTAAAATTAACTGCATTAGAAAATTTAGAAATTAATAAATACAAAAAATTAGATATTTTATTGAACGATCAGATAGAATGCAACAATTCCCCACTTTTAAACTTGTTCTGATAACAGTACTCTCTTCCAATAGCACTGTATATAAACAACCTCATTATTCTGTAACTTTAGTAATAACTACTCAATGTCTGAAGAAGCAATGTATGGCGAAACGATTCGTCACGTTTTTAAATAAAGTTTGTGAAAATCATAAAAAAGTGTTGTTTTAATATGATTATCGATTTTCATCAAGTTTTTTATTTATTTAAGCTTACACTTACCATATATTCTCCGTTAGTTTTTTGTTCTTGTTGTTACCAACATATATTGAGTTGCGTCCTTCGAGTATTCAATATTGTAGTCATGTATGAATATTAATTAATATATCTTCTTATTGATAGTGGAAGGATGCCTATGTTCACGAATAAATTTCATACGTTATTTTGTTGTAGTTGTTTTTTAAAGGATTTTACTACTGCCTCTATCATGTTTTTTGATTGTTTAGTAATGTTTCTAGACACCGTAACTCCTGAAAATTATTTTTTCTTATTGATCTACTGGGAACAATTTACATCGTCCTATTATAGTCATTGTAGTATCTACTCATCGAATGAGAGAAAGAATGAGTTTCGTAATAATATAAGTAAAAGTCGTGCTAGTTGGCCGTGTTCTTCGTAGCCGTCTCGTCCCCGATTATTAATGACCTTTCCTCGCATACACTTCCATCGAAAACAGAAAGTCATTACTGGATACGTATCAGCTTCATCGATCCGTTCAAGTCTTTATGATTAATGTGTCCGGCGATTCGGAGCCCTTTCGCTCCGTTACCGATAGTATCGATCGACAGCTAGAATATAACAAATCATTTCGTTGGTTTGCCACTACGTTGAGTTATTACCGTAGCCCACGGAAGCCAATGTTCCTCATATCTAACCTCTCAATCGCCAGTCCAGTCATCGTTGTCATCGTCTTTCGGATTACACACAGCAGCCAGCTCACTGTCCTCGAATTTTTATGTTCGAATTTCAATAGAACAAACCATTTATAAATGAAAAACAAAAGAACACCACAACCATTAATAACAACTCATACTCTTTCTAGGTAGGTACATGTTGTTAGGTAGGTAATTAAGTTGTTGTACAATCAAACAAAAACAATAAAAACACTTTGACCCAAAATGAAGATAAATGTTTGATTTATAGCGACTCAGTATCAAAAACAACGGATCGGACTAAAATAATAACTTTTATTAAGTAATTCAAAGACTGGACTGGTCAGGTCAAATAGAAAATAGAGACTGCTTTAATAGTAATAAACGCAAACATTCTCAGTCATCCCACATTCCCGTCTTTTGGTTCTTAATGGTTTTACAATGCAACTGTTAAGAGCCATAGTATTAAGGCCGACCAAAGATGCTACCCTTATACAGTATTGTCGGTGGGGAGGTAGCACCGAACTGAAGAATGTGTTAAGTGACGGCGGGGAAGCTAACATACGAGTAAATATCCACTTTTAAAATCCAACACTTCCTTAAAGCAGAAGAGTAGACTATTTTTTATCTTCATTAGGGGAAACAAAACTGCCAAAGAGGGATCACCGAATGATGAGAATAGGTGCTGATGTTTACGAAATAATTTTTGACTTCCCTTCGGTTAGTTTCTTTTACATTAATTATACGAATTTCATTTCATGATGTTCTATTCATTACTTTGTGAGTTATTGTGCTAAGAGTGACTTTATCTAGCTACTTTTGTTATTTTCAAAACAATGGATCAAAAACAATTTCGTGTTTAATTTTACACTGCTTCTTGATGGGAAAAAATACCGTTCGAGCGAAGCAATGACTTGAAAAGTGTTATGGAGACTCCACTCCATCGGAAACAACCGAAACAAAATAAAATGTTGATTTGCTCACTTCAAACGTAGTCGCAGAGACTGAGACACTGATGATACAGAACGTAGTGGACGTCCAAATGTGGCGGAACCAGGAACTCCAGAAAATAACAAAAAAAATCACAAAATCGTTATGAATAATCGAAAAGTGAAATTGCGTGAGTTAGCTGACATCAATCAAATCTAATGATATCAAAAGAACATGTAGGCTTTATATTTGACTATGAGAAAGCTCACTATTGACCAAAAACAAGAAAGTGTTGATGATTCTGAGCAGTGTTTAGTAATGTTTTCACTTCACTCCGGAATCAAAACGATCGTCATCTGGCACAGCAGTGGACAGCAACTGGTGAACCTCGTCCAAAGCGCCCGATAGTAGCAAACAACAATTGGCTAGAAAGATTATCTTGTATTTTGGTATTTTGGGATGTACGTGGTGTAATATTCTTCGACTATCTTAAGAAGGGAAATACCATCAACAGTGAATTGTAGTAATTATATAGATAGCGTTATTGGAGCGTTTGAAGGCAGCAGAATTGAAATTGTAAAGAAACGACCTCATATAGCAAAGAAAAAAAAATTGTTTCATCAAGACAACGCACCGTGTCATAAGTCAATCAAAACCATGGCAAAACTGGCAAAACATGAATTGAACTTCGAATTGCTCTCACATCCACCGTATTCACCAGATTTGGAGACTACTACCAGCGACTACTGGCTGTTGGCAGACCTCAAAAAAATACTCGCCGGCAAGAAATTTCGCTCGAATGAAGAGGTAATCGCTTCATCGCTGAAACTGAGGCCTATTTTGATGCAAAAGATAAGTTGTTCTACAAAAGTGGTATCGAAATGTTAGAGCGGCGCTGGAATAATTGCGTTGCTCTTGATGGAGATGGTAAATAAATTTTGAAAATTAAGTTCAGTATAAATTACAATTTTTAAAACTTTAGAACCACCGAGTAGCGTGGTCTAGTGCTACAGCTCGTTGCTTAGCATTCGGAAGATCACCGGATCGATTCCGGGTTTGGTTAGCTCTGGTCCAAGTTTTCTGTAGTTTCCTTGGATCATTTAGGCAAATGCTGGGGCAGTAATATTCCACAGTTAATTATTTAATAAAAAAGTTTGTGGTGTACAGGAATGAGTGTCTCTTTGATTTTATTCTATTTAATTTACCACAGTTTCATTTACTGTTTAATTTTGTTCTACTGTAATTTATAACCGAGCGATAATTGATGAATGCTTTTGCAACATTCCGATGACTTACTTCCTATTTCCTTGTGTGTCATTCCCGGTGATGATTCGACATTTGCAACGTTAGTCTTCTATATAACAGCAACAGCAACAGCAACAACACATCCGGTTTCAACCGACAGCGTTGCACTGGTAGCGTCTGCGGCGTATTTATTATTCCGCTATCGTTATGAAACGCTGTCACAGTATATTTTGCCAGTGGAAGCTTTATGATTGCAATAAATATCTAGATAAACGATCTTTTAAATTATAACCGTGATAGATATTTGCCCACTCAGCTGCAGGGAGGTGCCGCCGGGATAATTTATGTGGCCATTTATCTTAGCTCCACACCCTCTGCTAACTGCGAGCCAATTCTAGATGTGTGCCGTGATAGCAGAGTATAGAACGCGAGAGAGCTCTACGGCTGCTCTACGACAACGACGACGTGTACGCTCTGCTGTTCTACCATGGATCGGCTGTTGTTTCTGCCTGACTTGACCCCATTCGTTACCGTAATGTCTTCTTTCGACTTTTGCTCTCCCCACACCAACACTACTACCACCATTGCCACCGCCATCAAGTTATCCGCCACCTCAGGCACAAGTATGTATGATTAATGTCCTAGTACTCCTTGAAATATGTTCACTTTTGCTCACTTGTTATATTATATAGAAGCGCTCGTTGCTTTCTTATTTATTTATTTATTTATTTACCCTCTTCTTTATCGCGATCACTCTTTTAACGCCTTCCTGTTTATCTTCTTCTTCGTATAAAATTCCACCCTATAGTTTAATGTTTCTTTATATAATGTTTTAATGTCTTTTTTATGACCACAGTGCATTGCTATTAAGCATTCCTTATAAACATAAGTCGACTTGGTTGGGTCAACTTTTCGGGCCAACAAGTTGGGGTGTTTATCAATACATGCCAACTTACCTGTTACCCAATTGACCGTAACTTGATATTTTAAACAATTAACTAGAACAAACTGGATAGCTCAAACCCCAACGCCAAAACACGACACAAAATGTCCGAAGCACTTTTCGGTAACAAAGTTACCTTCTTTAGGAACTGAAGAGAACTAAAAACTAAGGGCAATATAAATTATATATATATATATATTAACTAATTATATGGTCTAGTGAACAAGATTCGGTCAAACTGCCGCAATATTCAGTGGACCTTATAAAAATAATAACAATAGAATTAAATTAAACTAAAAAGCGGAGAGCCCGAAATAGGACCCTTGTTTTTACAAATAAACATGCCTTCAAAACTATTTAGTAAGTAATTATGTTTAATTTAGTTCTATGATTTTTTCTATGATTAATTCTATGATTTTCAGTAAGAATATGTTGGATAGCACTAGATTATTCAATTCTACCAAATTTAGCGTGAGCTAAATGCTCTTTAAACCTGACCAGAAGAGAGTGTCTAGTCTGACTAACATATTTCTTATTGCAATCTTTGTTGTTTTTTTTAACAATTAAATGTATCGAAGTTCTTCATTAAAGTGTGTAAAAGTTGAGATCATAACGTCGCGTTTAAATGAATAGTATTATAAATATAAATATAAATATAAATATGGAATCAACACAAACAACTACTCCGAGGGCTAATACCCCTACCGGCATTGAATTACACTGTTGATTCCGATGTATTCTTAGACGAAGATATAACATATTCAAAAAAGAAGGAATAAAAATTCTTATTCAATACCGGTAGGGGTATTAGCCCTCGGAGTAGTTGTTTCTGTTGATTCCATAGTTATATTTATATTTATATGGGATATGGCTTTTGGTTCGCTGTGCCTACTTGGTAGGACGCGTTCCAAATGTAAGATCTTTGATCTTAACATTTAGACGAATAAGGATTTTAATTCCTTCTTTTTTGAATATAGAATTGTATTATCTAGCAGTGAACATAATATAGACAAAAAAGTGGTTACAAATGAAGAACGGATTTTTTTAATATCGCTGTTAGCGATATTCCCATAAATGACGACTTTTCTTGCAAAATTTGTAATAATAATTCAACGATACATTTCTTTTCAGTTAATTGTTCAGATGCTGATCTTAATCCTTGATCGTTAATAGTACGCATGCATGATATAAGTAAAAACAATTACGCCTTTAATAAATGTTTACTTATTTATTTCTATTAATGAATATTATGATCAGATCCTGATTAACTCATTTTGGGTAAATTTAGAAGTTATTCATTGGAAATAATGTTTGTATTAATTTATTTAAAATCACTTTTATGTTTCTGGGCGATCGCAAAATATGGTAAATATATAAACTATTCTCAGGTCGGGAAGTTGACCCGTCCACACTATATCGGCCAATAAGGTAAAAATAAGGCCTCTATAACACTTGCTAACGACCTACTTTTAACGCTTCTATGTGACATGCAACCTGTTTGTGCCACTTGCCTGTGACAGGCAGTCCATTTCTGACGCATGCCTGTCATGCAACTCGTTCTTTAACACTTATTTATAACATGTTTTTCTAGTTCCCGTTCTAACAAAAACACATAAAAACCAGTTTAAACCACTTGATGAATATTGTTCTATTGTATACTGTGATTTATAGAGATTTAGTATAGCACCCTTCATTGTAAGCTTATAACGTTATGGCATCTTGTGATTCATTGGTATTTTTTACCGATAACATAAAACTGTGGCTGACTATTTTGATATTTTATATGTTCTTAAAATTATCTGGTTTGGTAGTTTCTTTTAACAGCAATTTACGATAATAATAATAATATAGTTGTTAAAAAACACTTGGTAATTGTTTCACAAAAATTTATTGGATTTCTCTAACAATTGTTTCGGTTATTACACCATTTTCAAATTGATCAAATCAACTGAGTTGATAAGTTACTCTTTGAAAATGGTATAATAACCGAAACAATTGTTAGAGAAATCCAATAAATTTTTGTGAAACAATTACCAAGTGTTTTTTACTTTTTAACTATTAAAATGTTTCACCAAGAGATTAGCGAAAATTCAATTTCTACTATAATAATATAGTTGTCATTTCTAAATATCCTACAATTCGGTTTACGTTTGTTTTGAGGTGAAGTGTGCGGTAAATCAAACGAGATTCAAGATAATGATTACAGCTGCTACGATGTTGACTGTCGATAAAGCCCTGAGATCTTTTAAAGTTGGATAATCTTTTTACAACGTCCATAAAGCTCAACGGTTAATACCATTTCGACACTCTTTTTACGATAAAAGCGGCAACATCAAATTCTAGTAATAGGACCTTCCCAACATATTAAAAAGAACCGAATAAAATTTTATAGATAAATGATGATAGAATAGGAATGCGATTATTGACAATTTGTGTGGGAAAACGATTTACAGAAAACTCTAACGTAAAAATCAGGTTTATGACTAATAACAATTCAATCTAATACGATTTTAAGTCAAAATAATACAATGAAAGTAAAGGTTGAACATCTTCGCCTGAAGAAGCCATTGTTTTGGTGAAACAATTGTTGTGAACAATTAAAAATATTTTTGAAACTATCCTCTTGTTTTCATTATTTGAAATAACTATTTGTTTCTGCCTTTACTTTATTGAAAATAGGAATCATATTGAATCAAATAATTGAGTGAAACACACCTAATTTCCACTTAATACATTTATTAAACTCTTTACGATCGTTTCACCCTACAAGGGCATCTTCAGAAGAAGTATTGATACAAATCTGCTTACACTATTTCTTAAATACTATTACAATCCTGGTGGGGATGCATCTGCTATTTTATCTACAATTATTAAGCTATATACATTTTCGATTTCATTTAATAATGTTATGTTGCTATTTTTCATGTGTTTTTTTGATTTCTAAGGTTTCCAAAATGTCTAGTTTTTTACCTTTCTTCTCTTGATGAAAAATATTGAAATTTTCTTCTAAATTAAATTTATGTTTTTTGTTATTAACGTGGTTCATGAATGATGAATTTTCATTATAATTTGTCACATGTTCTTGAATTCTTTCTTTGAACGCTCTTCCGTTTGTCCTATGTATATTACATTACAACTATTGCAATTTATCTTATACACTCCATTTGAATTTAGTTTTTCGTTTTTGTGTTTGCTATTAATTAAATACGTGGATAGATTACTTGCAGTTTTGAATAATATTCGAAAATTATTGTTTTTAGTTTCTTTACTAAATTGGAGGTATTTCCTATATATAAAATAGATTTATAGTCATTGTCTTTTACTATCTTGTGTTTTACTATATACGCTCCTCGATGCTTTTTTTACTTTTTGTTTTTTATTTGTTAAGTCATCTATTAATTGTGTAGAGTATCCGTTGTTCACTGCTATATGTTTTATAGTATTTTTCTCAATATTAAAGTTTTCATTATTCAAAGGTACATTTAGTAGTGTATGAGTCATGCTATGAAATGCGGCTAATTTATGTTGATTGAGATGATTTGATTTTTTATTAATTAAACAATCTGACCACGTTGACTTTCGGAATAATGATATATCTATTTTTTTATCCTTTTTGGTTAAAGTTAAATCTAGGAAGTTAATTTTATCATTCTAAAGTGAATTTTATACGTTCATGTAACCTGTTAATGTAACTAACGCAATTATTGAATCGTAAAGAGTTTAATAAATGTATTAAGTGTGTTTCACTGAATTATTTGATTCTTTATTTGATTTTAATTTATTTCACATAAGTTAGTTACATTTATTTTATTACGTATGCAATGTTTATACGTGATCGAAATAATGGACATTTGTCAAAGGAATCGTTGCATTTTATGCAGTTCCTTTCTGCATTAAATAATCTTCATTCCATTTTTCATAATCTACTTCAGAGTTTGATTTTTGTGGCCTCTATTTTTTCTGATTTCATTTTTCTTCTGTTTCAGATTGCTAGCTTCCCATCTTCAAAGACTTCCCCATTACAGTTTTGTTTCCATTCTGCTATCATATGTCCTTTCATTCCTGATGTGAATTACAAAAAGAGAGACTTACCCCTATATATCACAAACAATCACTAATGCGGACACGTGTTTCGCCCACTTACAATGTGGGCATTTTCAACGCAAGTCTGGTTCTTAAGATTTAAAATTAGATTATTTATACTAAAACTAAAGTTCAGGTTAATGAAAATGGGTGGACCCTATCAATTTCACCAATCAAAAACCTGAACTTGAACTTTAGTTTTAGTATAAATAATCTAATTTTAAACCAGACTTGCGTTGAAAATGCCACATTGTAAGTGGGCGAAACACGTGTCCACATTAGTGATTCTTTGTGGTATATAGGGGTATGTCTCTCTTTTTGTAATTTATTACATACCACAATCTCAAACACTACTTTGTTTATTATCTCTTTTTTATTGCAATAATTCAATTTGAATTAGTTAATATAGACAATGACAATGACAAGCTTTTTTGTCGAAACTATAGTCAAAAGGATTTGTAAATAGAAAAGTGATAATAAACAAAGTAGTGTTTATTCATTTATCGTAAAGATGAATTATCACAGAGTAACGGCTGAATCAATCCAATTTTTACCACAAAATCCTTTATTATTCTCTTATTCCTCATGTGATTCATTACCTATAATAACAATACATTTACTATATCGTATTTACCATCCTACCATTTCGTCCATTCCTAAATCCAAAGTTTTCTATTGCATTTCAGTATTCCTCTTTTAAAATCTCTAACAAATTTTCTTTGTGCTGTTCTGCCCCCTCCCCCTTATCGCTGAGTAGCTCTTTTTTGTTTATGATTTGATATTATCGATTTCTAATTTGGAACGAATTAAATTAAATCCTTTCCATATCAGTTTTTCACGGAATAATTCCTATCGTTTTATTGTAGTTCTAACATAGGTACGTTTGTGTAGCTAAAGTCGAAATTTATCCTTATTTATTTATAGTTAGTAGGTAGTATTAATGTAACAAAGTCGTTGCGTTCCTATTTATTAATGTGGATAATCCTGAATAAAAGGTTCCGATCAATAACAGACCAGTTAACGAGAGTCAGTGACATAGAAAAATACCACAGTATATTGGAAAGCCCGTAAGCTACAATAAAATGTTTCTCGTTCGAAAATGATAAAGCGCCTAATTTACAGCTGACACGGCGATGGTAATTTACGACTTGGCTTCGAAAAATTCCGGTTCCAATAAAAATTTATAGTTTCGCGGCTCGCATTTTATGATCGACTGACGAGCAACAGGAAGATGCCGATAATCCGATCATATATTTCGATACTTCTGTTACTCCTCTCGTAAGCTCCTTCCTATTGATTTATGACTGTTTATGTTACGAGTGCTGCTGTTTTTCGATTTAGACACTGCACACATGTTTTGATCCATGTTAGTGTAGGTATCTAGTGTTTTAACATTGTTTTGCGCACCTATATCTTAAGCGTTACTTTCGTCAATAAATAACTTTGTCTGAATCGGTCAATTTCAATAGATTCAACAATAATACGACATTTAGCACATGTTTTTTGTATTTCTTGTTTCAAAATTAATCATTATAGAGGCTACTTTAGGTTTATATTCACTTTTCAAGGCGATTATTTAGTTGCTGTAAAATCTATCAGAAAATTAATTTCAAAAGATGTTTTTACTTCATCTTTTTCACTTTTTATTTACTTATCTGTTGAGTACATTATGAGACACAAATATAAAGATTATATAATAAAATACGTAACTAAGTTTTCCACTGTTTATTCAAAATCTTTACAATTGTTTCACCCAACATGGGCATCTTCAGAAGACATATGACTGACAAAACGAAGGACTCCCCATCGGAATGGTATTATCACAATTGTTGGCTGACATATTCATGCATAATTTGGAAAATACGGTTCATAATAGTCATTACAAGAACGAACTAAAATTATATAAACGTTATGTAGATGATACATTTGTATTATGGGAAGGCAATTACGAAGAACTTGACAATTTTGTAGAATATATTAACAGTTTACACAACAGAATTAAATTCACATTAGAAATAGAAAATAATAATAAACTGAACTTTTTAGATAGTCATATGCTTCTGAAGATGCCCATGTTGGGTGAAACAATTGTAAAGATTTTGAATAAACAGTGGAAAAGTTAGTTACGTATTTTATTATTTTATCAAGTTTAATTATGTTTTTCCATAAAGTAACGGCAGAAACAATCAATTTAATAAAGATTATAATAATTTTAACTTAAATGAATCCCCACATGCTTATACAGTGGCTTTTGGTACACTATGACTAGACATAAGGTACAAAATGTTTTTGGTGTCTTTTTTTCTTCTGATTTCTCTGGTAATATTTTCTTGATGTTCAATGTTATTTTGATAAAAACAGTTTGGTAGCTTTTTAATTATACAGTGTGTATTATAATAGTTATATAAGAGATGAATAGTTTCCAATATATAGATCAACTTGAAAGAATTATTACACCCTGATGCCTAAAAAACAGGCATGGATACCCGATAAAAATTAGCGTAAGGAGTTGCTACAGAAAAGGCAACATTAATCACATAATAAACACCAAGCTTCCCTGGTACGGAAATAACAGAGTTTATGACCTTGAACAAAGGGAAGATTCAGAAGTTACCTTCAAGGGGGGCGATGGTTAAAGGAGAGTATAAAAACATGTAAAGAAATCCTTTAATCTAAGCCGCAAATACCCCAATAAGCCCATAAACCAAAGGTAGCGAGTCATCGTTTTTATATATTTAATTGATATGTGGTAACACTATTACCACGGTGCGGGTGGCAACAATTGTTTTAGCACGTTGGTTAATTATCCCTGAGGTTTAAGAAGCTTAGGTTATAGGGTCATGGGGTTTAAATTTTTTATATTATGGGCTTATCAGGGTATTTACGGTTTAGGTTAAGGAGTTGAGGGGGTTTTGGGTTATTAAGTTTTTGAATTTTTAAATTTTAGGACCTGACTTAGAGAGCAGCGATCGCCTGCTCTTAGATCCACTTCTTAGTTCAACTGTTTAAAAAATGTTACAATATGCATTTGTCGTCTAGGTCTCGAATGGGACAATGGCACGTTTTAAAAAAGTAGTAGTTTGTCTCTCTCAGAAAAATACATTAACAAATGAGAACATTGTTTTCAAGCATTACATTATTCTAACTATTACCATTATTAAATGTGCTCATCGATTTAAAAAAGGTCGCATTAGATATACCACAGAAAACGTAAGAATATTATAATTTGCTGTAGTTGAAGGAAATGCATCAAGCGAAATGGAAGTCTTAGTAAACTTACGAGAACAGGGTCGTGAGTCAGTTCATATCTAAACTTTCCCATCGTGTTTTCAAACAGACGAATAAACCAGACTGACTGCTGGAAGAAAGAGAAAGAGAGAAAGAGAGAGAGAAGAGCGGAGCGTCGCGTTTACCGACGCCGGCGTCACCGGCGTCGTCAGTTGGCATCGCTTTTCCGCCGGGATGTGTTCAGCCGCGGCCGCAGACAGCTCGGCAAATCACCAACGACACTAATGTTGTACATGACATCCTGCATTACTGATTAAGCCCATGATAACAGATTTAATGAAAGCGGCTCGTATGTCAGTAAGGGCGTGGAGGGAAAGCGGATGGCACGCGCTATGCTAATTAGTTTATTATACGGAAAGACGGTGGCAACGACAGATCCATCCCGAAGGGGAAGAGGGAACGGCTGAAGGGGATAATGGGAGTGCCAGATTGAGTTGTCGTTGGATGCGACACGATCCGATGCGACACTATGAATAGATGGATGCTTTGCTTCTATCGTTGACGTCTAACTTACCCCCACGTTGCACGCGACGCTAGGCGACGCGACGCAACACAGTGTCTGTTACGTTTATCGGGCGTCAGAAGATACACGTCAGATTAATTCATAGCGATAGCGCTGATGTATGAAAGTTTCAAACGAACTTTGCACGTGATACGCCCCATCACAAGGGCCTTTAAAAATTGTTTGAGTTGACAGCGAAGAGGAGAGTGCTCATGAACTGAAACGTGGATGGAGGATGAATATTTCATTTTTATTAGAGACTCCAGGGAAATCAGGAGACTGAAGCTCTTCGTTTTTCTTTTTTTTCTTCCCTTTGTAAATAATACCGATCACAAAATTTAATTTATAGACTATTATAAATTGACCTTATTGTGATTAAAGTGCGACCTTTGAACATAAGCCGTGGTTGCTACATCCCCATTGTGGCCACTGTTGCCAGGGCCCCGCGATCGCTCGGGCCCTTAGTTCCTGCTAGATCGTCACTATATTAATAAAACAGCCTTTGCAATAGCCATAAGGACTCTATTATCTTGAAGTTTCCAGGGTCTCCAATAATATGTCCTTATTGGCAATATAGTAAATGTTGAAAGCAAGATGGTCTGTGTTTGGTGTTAAAAATCATCATCATCATCAATCGGAAGACTTAATGAACACGCACCTCCACTTCTTCCTGTCTTAAGCCAATCTTTGCATTTTTCTAAAGTTAGATCCTTAATTATTTACAAACAATAATCTAATCTAGGCTTTTATTTGTCTTTTTTATTCCCATTTCTACTTCTAATTTGTATCTAACTATCCTGTTGATTGTTGTAGTCGGAACATGTTGAAACTTATTCATAATGAATAAAATACAAATTGATGTAAGTTTCATGGAAACATTAATGTTTCGCTATAACAATAGCTTCTGCAGGTGAAGATAACGTAAATAAAGGAAAGATATCTTTAGCTATTTATACTTAAATTAATATTAGTTGGTGGTGGGGATCAGGTTGTTCAAATTTAGATTTAAAAGTGGAGAGTGATTTAGAATATTTTTTTTGTTTATTGTATTTGTTTATTTCTAATTGTTACAACATGTTTAATTTGACACCTTTATTTTATATATGTAGAATTTTGAAATCTTTCTTAAAACCATGTTCGGAAATAATTATATGTTCTGCATAGGTAGAGTCAGTCTTTTTGTTAATAAAACATTTATAGAGTGTTCTGCAATACGAGTGTCAGATGCTCTACCTGTCTGACCCACATAAATTTTATCACAATCTTTACAGGTTAATAGATCGACACCTGATTTGACACCTTTGAATGTTTTACATTTGTTATTAAGAATAAATCAAAATGAAGTCCTAGCCATGGGTAATCTACTCAGTCCGTTTTTATCAGAATTATTTATGAACCATATAGACTATTTAAAAATTGTTTATAGTATCATAGGTATGTCGACGACATACTTGTATGTTTCTTAGGTTCTGACAGACAACTTTCCAATTTCTTTAACTTTATTAACAAAATTCATGAAAAAATCAAATTCACATTAGAAATTGAAAAAGACACATCTATAATTTTTTTAGATTTAACAATAAAACATGGTAAACTCCAAATATGAATTCTCGATATATCATAAACTCACTCCTACCGACACCATAATCCATTCTAAATCGTTCCACCCCTTTTCCCAAAAATAGCAACCAACAATGGCTACCCTCTTAGTTTAGTAGACCAAATATTGAATAAATAATTAAAACGAGAAGCTATCAATTGTGTAATAAAAAAACAGACCCACCAAATTCAATTGTTTTACATATTTAGGTAACATCTCTAATAGAATAGGAAAATAGACGAAAAGCATAAACAATAGCTTTATTTCTTACAAAACCAATAATTTATTAGTTAAATTTATACTTACTAACAAATGTAAAACATTCAAAGGTGCCAAATCAAGTGTCTAGGTCAGACAGGTAGAAAATTTGACACTCGTATTGCAGAGCACTATAAATGTTTTATTAACAAAGAGACTGACTCTATCTACGCAGAACATGTAATTATCTCCGAACATGTTTTAACAAAGATTTCAAAATTCTACATATACAAAATAAAGGTGTCAAATTAAACATGTTGGAACAATTAGAAATAAACAATTACAATAAAAATTAAAAAACAAATCTAAATTTGAACAACCTGATCTCCACCACCAACTAATATTAGTTTAAGTATAAATAGCTACAGCTACCTTTGCTTTAGTTTGTATTATCTTCACCTGAATTAATGTTTGATACATATATATTAATTTTCTTGAAACTTACAACAATTTGTTTTTTATTCATTATCTAACTATCCTGTCATGTCTCAGAAGGTCTTCTACTACCAACCAATCTTTCCTCATTTCTAAAATTTTTTATTAGAAACAAAAAGTCAAAAAGGTTTTGATTATTTCTCGATATTTCATTGTTTAATGATGTAATTGGAAATTTGGAGAAAGCTGTATGTAATTCAAACTAAAATTACTGTTTTCGTAATTGTTAGAAAAATATTTAAACTTGAAAATCTTAAATTAAATTCTTCTTATTAATTATAATATTTCTGATATGGAGTGATTTCGCTGAATCTACAGAGTGAAGCCAGCGTGCTTTCAATCGCTAAGTTTCTAACCTTTTTGTTTAAGTTTCGTGCACGTCACCATTTTCGTCTTCCGACCCAAGGCAATCGATCACCTGTCTAGATTGTTGTTACTTATGTTTAAGTAGCTTCCAGCTGCCGTTTTAACCAGTCCTTAATGGTTTCTCACTGTTAATGTACCAACTACCAACACGTCTCTGTTGTCAAAAGGTCTTACGATTTTATCAAAACAATAGACGTTGACAATTATAAATGAACCTGATGGTCAAGTTAATAATCGCTCATTCTGTCAGTTTTATTTTGACCGATCGTACACGATTTTCTTCGTCTTCTTTTAATGGATACTATACAGTTTGGGTGGTATTTAGATCGTCATTTCAAATAAATTTAACAGAGATAATTTTCCAATCCTGTTTTTTATCCATATCTCAAATTAGACTTGGACTCATGGAATATAAGGTTGTCGAGGATTGTGTGTTGAGAATATTACAAACAATTTGAAAATCTGGAAAATCAGAGACTAAATGAAATTAATAAAAAACGTGCAAATATATCTTAATAATGTTATTTTTACATGAAAGCCTGCACCTTAATCCACTTTTCTACATAATTTCCTTCAATATTGAGGCACTTGTCATAACGTTTGACCAGTGACCAGTTTTTGAATACCCTTCTCATAGAAGTCTGCCGCCTGACTTGTTAACTCTTAACCACTGCATCACAACTGTTTTAATTTCGTATCGTCTTGAAGAAGCTGACCGCTCAGATGTTTCTTCAAGTGCAGGAACAAATGGTAGTCACTGGGCGCCAGATCAGGGCTGTACGGAGGATGATGTAGAGTTTCCCAGTGAAAAGATGTGATGAGTTCTTTGGTCTGATCAGCCATATGCGGACGGGCATTGTCATGCAGCAAAAATAAATTTCAAAACTGCTCTTACTTAAAAAACATTCCTCGTAGTTAAACAAATATAAACGTCACCAGTCTTTCCCTAAAATTCTCCATTCTTTTTGTGTTAATGTTTCACGTTTTCTTTCCATGTTTATATCTTTATGAGGTGTAGCTAGATACATGGAGAGTAATTTGAATTGTTTGATATAATTTATGGTTCAAGCAGGCTCTATGTCAAGGTTTATCTGCAGTTGGACTTCGTTTCTATCTCGATTATAAATATATACGATCATGTATATTGTCTGTGTATCTATATACCTATATGGCCAGTGTTCACAGTCGGGCTGTTTCTTACTATGGCCATCTAAAGCACCACACCTTATAATTACGACTTCCCGGCTAAATGAGTTCGCTGTCAGCTCGCACCTTCATTTGTCTTTGGAAAAGCCGTGGCAGGCGCGATCCTTATCGCTAACGATGGCTGTCGTGTCGACAGGCGTCTCGCTTCAAGCCGCGTCGACAACCGTTTCCCATCTCTCTCGGCCGTAATTGTTAAGGTTTCAGGTAGCAAGCGAACGGACAGCTAACATGAACTCTTGTCATTTTCAAGGCATTAAAGTACCGGGAAGTGGTCGCCTCCTTGGCGTAGACGTCCGTCGCCATGAACGATGCGGTCGGCGACAATCCACTACATACCGTTCCACGTTCTAGATATCCAGATAAACCGAAACGATATCAACAACTACTACTTAATACAAAGGTGTACGAAATTTAGGGACGTCGTAAACTTATGTGAAACATGAGCAAGTGTCCGTTTCAAGACACTAGGAAAAAATATTAGATATTTATCAGCTTTGCAGTTTGGAGTTATTCTTCAATAGTACCGAGCGGCGTGGTCTAGTGCTCAATCATTGCTTAGCATTCGGAAGGTCACCGTTCGAACCCGGGTCCGGCTGCTCTGTACAAGTTTTCTGTGGTTTCCTTGGATCATTTAGGCAAATTCTGGGGCAATAATATTCCACAGATAATCTTTCACTTTTCTTCTGTCTTCATTTCGTCCGTCTCATCTTTCTTTCCTTAACCACACCACCCACAAATTCCCACGATTCTTGCAAGGAAACTGAAGAAGACCTTACGCCCTACCCTCCGGCTTTGCACTACAGTGTGGCAATAAAACACAAAGGAGTTTTTTTTTTCTTCAATAAATATCAGTCTATAACATTCAAAAAGCGCAAAAGGAAACTTTGGCCGCTTCTTAAAATACGGCATTCAGAAAATAAGGAGAAAAAACTCATCACTCCAAACCGCAAAGCTGTATTTTAGACGGTTTAGATTCTAAGAATATTTTTCCGAAACTCTACAAAATGGATAACTTCTAAGTCAAATATCTCGCTTCCGACATAAATGACCAGTTTTTTTGGTCATTAAGGTATCCACGACCTCAACGATTATCGGGATATTACTAAATCACTAGCTAGACCATCCGTTTTGGAGCATATCTAATTCCAATAAATTTGGAACAGTCACAACCGAAAAAACTCCTCATAAACAAATATTGATGAAGACACAGTTTTCATTTTTAGTGTTATCATCATCATAGTGTATTGAAAACTATTATAATTTTTAATGTTAAAAAACAATGACTCACAACTCAGTTACAGCTAAGTAACTATTAAAGATTCCGTCGAAGAAAGGTACTTAAAACATTTCGGAAAGAATAATTTCATGGAGAATATCCTGAAAAAAAACATTTTGTGTTTCATTCCCAGCAGCTACTCGTGCTGGTGGGCGGACAGTCCCTCCGATCTACACTGTAGTGCAAAGCCGGAGGATAGGGCGTAAGGCCCCCTTCAGTCTCCTTACAGGAATCGTGGGAATGGGTGGGTGGTGTAGTTAGGAAAAGGCAGATGAGACGGACGAAATGAAGGAAGAAGAGAAGTGAAAGATTATATGTGGAATATTACTGCTCCAGAATTTGCCTAAGTGATCCAAGGAAACCACAGAAAACTTGGACCAGAGCAGCTGGACCCGGTTTCGAACCGGTGACCTCCCGAATACTAAGCAATGATGTGGAGCACTAAACCACGCCACTCGGTCTAATGAATTTTACAATCACAATAATTTCTATTTGTTTGGTTCTACAATTAGTTACTAATTCGGGACACAGTGTAAGTATTTTGTACGAATACGGGATATAAATAATGACAGTGTGCCAGAACGTAGTAAGTGGTTCCTATATCGGCTGTCAGCTTCATATGTAAATCGATTCCCGGGGATCTGTTGCTGGCTGATTGACCACAGGGACCATTAACTGTGACTCAACCTGCCACCAGTGATAAAAGACGCCGTCTGAGGTTGATGGTATCCCGCGGGTTTTGTGTTTCCAAACCAAAGAACCGAGACTCAAGAAGGCTACTTAATGATGAAAAGTTTTAATTTATATTCGTGTTCCTTCTAATTTTTCGTGGTCGCCTAATCACTATCATCGTAAATAACATCGGGGCGTTATATGGACTCGTAGGTAGTATTTACTGAAAACGAAAAAGTTTGAACGTTGGTTGCTAACATATACACTGGAGTTTTTCTCCTAGTTTAAGTGCATTTTGAGATATTATTCGTTGCTTACACATCACACAAGAGTCTTGGTTTAGAAAACGGCACAGTAGGAAACTTTGATCTACTATTTTAGTATTCCATTTTTATAATTAAACCAAAAATGGAATTATTATCCGGGTCTCTCAGTCTACT
Organism: Agrilus biguttatus; assembly: GCA_963921985.1. NCBI lineage: Eukaryota > Metazoa > Arthropoda > Insecta > Coleoptera > Buprestidae > Agrilus > Agrilus biguttatus. The sequence continues at coordinate 7,344,592 of OY998126.1, read as the reverse complement.
AAAATAACGTGAGGTTACTCATACAAAAAGAGATAACTGCCTTAGTAACCATCATGATACAATAAGGCAAGGTAATATATCGCTTATGACGTCGCTATGTGACCTATTCCGTGGCAGCAATTGCAACGAATTAAATATTTAAACCGTTATACTGTTAAACAGGTCTTCGAGCTATACACACTTTAAGAGTTTCTTTTTTTTTATATTCAAAAAAGAAGGAATTAAAATCCTTATTCGTCTAAATTTTAAAATCAAAGATCTCACATTTTGAACACGTCCTAACAAGTAGGCACAACGAACCGAAAGCCACATCCCACGACCGGTTTCGGTTTTATAAATATAAATATAAATATAAATATAAATATAAATATAAATATAAATATAAATATAAATATAAATATAAAAATAAATATAAATATACACGAAATATTGACAGTATACAAAACATTAATTAAAGAGTACCGATATTGACATATCATGTCTTTAATCGTTATAAAACCAATAAACATTACGCAGCCGCATTCAATGCAATTTTGTTATTTCAAACTCTAGATCATCCTCCGTACAGCCCTGATCTGGCGCCCAGTGACTACCATTTGTTCCTGCACATGAAGAAACATCTGGGCGGTCAGCGTCTTCAAGACAATGACGAAGTCAAAACAGTTGTGATGCAGTCGTTAACAGTTAACAAGTCAGACGGCAGAGTTCTATGAGAAGGGTATTCAAAAACTGGTCAAACGTTATGACAAGTGTATCAATATTGAAGAGAATTATGTAGAAAAGTAGATTAAAGTACAGGCTTTCATGATAAAATAAAATAATTAATATAAATATAAATATAAATATGGAATCAACAGAAATAACTACTCCGAGGGCTAATACCCCTACCGGCATTGAATTACACTGTTGATTCCGATGGACTCCTAGACGAAAATATAATATATTAAAAAAAGAAGGAATTAAAATCCTTATTCGTCTAAATTTTAAGATCAAAGATCTCACATTTTGAACGCGTCCTAACAATTTCTTCTTTTTTGAATATATTATATTTTCGTCTAGGAGTCCATCGGAATCAACAGTGTAATTCAATGGCGGTAGGGGTATTAGCCCTCGGAGTAGTTGTTTCTGTTGATTCCACATTTATATCTTTTTTTTATAGACATAAGGTGTGCTATGTACGGATGTGATGTGGACAACAAATCAATTGATTTCGATAATGATATAAGGTTTTTTACTTTTCCAAAAGACAAAAAATGCAGTGTGCGTGGTTGCGGTTATATCCAGATGCCCTAGAATTTAAATATAGGCTCAGGTCTTACATTCTGGGTCGTAATGAGGGTTCATATTCAGACTTTGAGAATGTTAGAAATGACGATACCACAAATATGAATACTGATGACATTAATTAATATGGAACTGTTTTTTCTTCAGTTAGAGTAAATGAAGATTGTGAAGCACCTTCAAATAATCTTGAAATAGAAATAAGTGATATGCCATAAAGATGGCCAAAATGATGCTTCTAGAGTGCTTTCTCAAGATCATACATGGACTTCTCATCTTAGTGAGGGAGGGTTATGCATGAACTCGAGGAATGCCAGCTCTTCTGTATTATGTTCCGAGATTTGTAAAAGGCTATTTTTTCGGTTTCGTACATATTTTAGAATAAAGGTACTCAATAAAGATTTACAGAATTCATCCATCTCTAAAAGAAAAAAAGAAAAGTTTCCAAAATTATTAACTAATTTTGAGTAAAAAATGCAATGTTTTATTATTTTTTTACTTTTCAAATCTCATATGAACTGTCTAAGGTTTAAATGATAAAACGGCTAATTTGCCTGTTGTGCAACATAATTGTCTTTAGTTTTTAGTAGATCTTTAATAATAGCTTTTTCTACTTTTTAAAACAGTTGTAATTTTCGCAATCTGCAGTCAAATTACAGTTAAATTTTCGCATTAACTCAAACAAATCTATATTCTTCGTATAAACTTTTTCAAATACCAAATGAATTAATTTAGCTTGTCGTTGGTGCATCATAGACGTTCTTTGGGATCTGTTGACGGTTGATCCGTGTAAGTACCGAAAATGCTGACTCGCCAACAGCTGTACTACATCCAACAGTACGGCAAGTCGCTAAAAGCTTGTAGGTGTGCTCAAAAGCAGTTCGTTGGTTATAAATTTTAGCGAACATGTTGTCAGGGTTGTACTTTGAGCAATAATTCTTCACAACATTTATTTCGCATAGTGATGGTACCTGGATTTCTAATTTCTTCTGAATTCCTATTTCATCGATGTTCAGTTTCTCGACATTTGTAATGGCCGTGCAAAAATCTTCGTTATGACAAACTCTCAAGTGCAGTTCCGCAAGCATCAAATCTAAAGTTTTCATGTGTAAAGCTTTCAAATTTTGCGAAGCAATTATGAAATCCATCAACAATTTGTTTCCTTTTCTTTGTCCCATCGGATTCGGTCTATCTTGAGATATGTCATCCGGATTAATCTTAAGAACTGTTGTGACGTTATGAAAGATGTCATCGAAGGATGTATCATTCCTCATTCCTTCCAAAGTTTGAATGACTGCATCGACGACCCTGATGGAATCTATTAAACTCGGTTCTCTGCCGGGTATTGACTGAAGGTGGACTGAGATCTTTAAAGGGGGGCTTAGCCCCCTGTAGCCCCCCGTTGCTATATGGGAAGCATTTCCATAAGTCATATATAATATCGCTAACCGAAGCTCACGTAGCTACGTCACTGCGCGCGTCGGACGATATTGAAACAGTTAGATGTCTTACCTGCTTTATTGTATCATGAGTTACCATTGCTCTTGCTTTCCATCTCAGAATTAGCAAAAGGTTATAAGCATTATTTATTGTTTATTCTCTGTTAGTGCTTGAGCATGGAAAGAACGATAAATAATAGACATGCAAAATAAGTAGATGCAAAACACATCGTTAATAGTAAATGTTACCGGAATGACAAACACACACACACACATGAGTAGTTATGAACCTGTATACCTCGGTGTAATAGTGAATGTTTCTCTGTCTCACTCCCTCTCTTTTCTTCGCCATCCATTTTATCTGCCAGCTCTAGGAAACGTTCCCCTAATTATTATATATTATCGCGTATCTGTCAGAATAAATCAGTTTTATGACTTCATCATTACTCGAAAGTTCAAAGTTATTTGTTGGTAATTTTCTCGCAGAATTATTGCCGACGCTTTTCTTCCGTGGCAATAAAAATCCCCCTTTACGATGTGGTCGTTAATTAGCGATCGCGACGCGACACGAAACGACGGACGTGACGGGCGAAAATTTAATTTAATAAAAAGTGCAAAAAAACGTACACAAATACACCAAGCTCTGTTTGTGTGTATATTATGTATGTGACCAAAACTAAATTGAAAATTAACAATCGAAAATTAAATTTAATGTCGAGACATAAAAATATCATACATTTATACGTAGGAAGCCTTACAAACACCAGTGGTGCCTGGTGCTTCGGTCACAGGATCAACGGTTCAGTTCCTATATTTTCCCCAGTACCCCATAAACTCGCCAGGTCGTCTATTTGGCGAGATCTCGGAGAAAAAATCACAAACCATATTGTGTAATGTTTTCTGTACTGTGTATTATTTTTGGTTTTGTATATATTGTACGATGCTGGCAAATGAGTAAATGTTAATTAATTATATTTGTTAAATTTCAACGTTCAAATAAAATAAAATGGTATTAATGGAATTTAAGCTCGGTTTTTTATGAACTTTTTTTATCTAATAATAATAGTAAAAAATACTTAAATGCGAATATTGTTTCAACAAGTTTTATTTAAACTAAAATGTGAGATCTTTGATCTTAAAATTTAGACGAATAAGGATTTTAATTCCTTCTGTTTTGAATATGTTATATTTTCGTCTAGGAGTCCATCGGAATCACGCCGGTAGGGGTATTAGCCCTCGGAGTAGTTGTTTCTGTTGATTCCATATTTATATTTATATTTATATTAATTATTTTATTTTATCATGAAAGCCTGTACTTTAATCTGCTTTTCTACATAATTCTCTTCAATATTGATACACTTGTCATAACGTTTGACCAGTTTTTGAATACCCTTCTCATAGAACTCTGCCGTCTGACTTGTTAACTGTTAACGACTGCATCACAACTGTTTTGACTTCGTCATTGTCTTGAAGACGCTGACCGCCCAGATGTTTCTTTATGTGCAGGAACAAATGGTAGTCACTGGGCGCCAGATCAGGGCTGTACGGAGGATGATCTAGAGTTTGAAATAACAAAATTGCATTGAATGCGGCTGCGTAATGTTTATTGGTTTTATAACGATTAAAGACATGATATGTCAATATCGGTACTCTTTAATTAATGTTTTGTATACTGTCAATATTTCGTGTTCGTCTATTAATTTCTTCTGACTTATGTAACAATTACTACTCACGAATAAAGAATAAAAGTTAAACGATTGAGGAGGCAGACACTGTCGTAATTTTCTCTACAAATAGCAGTTTCATTGACTCAAGAAGGAGTTGGTTTCGTTTTTGATTGCGGTTTTCTTTTTTTTTGTAACTGGAGCTCACGTAATAGGTCTGGATTTTGTTTAAAACATTAGTCATTTGAATTGTAATTAATGTCACAAATGATTTCCTAATTTTGACGGTAATATAGTGGTAGTTGAATTTGAACAAAAAAAAACAGTGTCGTTGGGGTCAAACCTTCTGTTGATGTCCAGTACCTTTGTGCAATTGTTTACGAGACGACTATGTCGAGCACGACATTTATTATGCATCGTGGTTGTTTTAAAGTCCGACCTCCGGTTCTTGTTGTTGCCATTAAACGGCAACGGGACATAAAACAGTGCATACTCGTTTTACGGTCTGCCGTAAATCATTCACAATGATGATAAATTTCGAGATAAAATGCAAATTATCGCGAACGTTTCGAGTACGTGTTTTGCGTTTGGCGTGGACAAATTGCTTCGCATTGTGCACCACGATCCCGCCCTTGTCCCGTCGAATCGGCACTTCCTAGTCGAAGTCGAGGAGAAAAGGCACCAGATGGGAACGAACGAATGCGGGAGAAGAGCACTTTCGTTCCTCCTTATTATCAGGCTCGCAACAGCTGTCTATTTTCGAATAGTAGAGGCTGATACGTGTTGAAACTCCATATTAATAAAATAAATAAAAGACACACTTTTTTCAGTTGTAAGGATACCAAACCAAAAGACAATTAGACCAGTTTTTCCATTTTATAAATAACATACATCCCAAAATCAAATTTACCGTCCAGCTAGAAGTCAATAATTCTATTAATTTCTTAGATCTTACAATTAACAAAATTAATAACAAGGACGAATTCTCAATGTACCACAATCCTACAGAAATGGATACGATAATACATTCAACTTCTTTTCACCTTTTCACTCAAAAATTATCCTATTTTCATTCCATGTTCTTCAGACTTTTAAACATTCCTCTTTCTAAAGTAAATTTTAATAAAGAACTCAATAAGATTTATTTTGTAGCAAAAAATAATGGATATCCAAAAAGTTTAATTACCAACTTGTTAAAAAACAAAATACAAAAACAGACATTAAATTCTATTTATCCTACAAAAAAAAATAAATAAAAACTTTAACTGTTTAACTTATATAGGAGACATCTCCATAAAATTAGGAAAAGAACTAAAGAAAATTAATGAAAATCAAGTATCATTTAAAACTATCAACTCTCTAGGAAATTTTATTAAAAATAATAAAGACAAATTAAATAGAGGATCGAAATCTGACGTCTATAAGTGTGGTGATTGCAATAAAGTGTACATCGGACAGACTGGAGGAACATTCAAACAACGAATAAACGAACACTTAAAAAGTTACGAACATCATAGAACGGACTCCAATTACGCAGAACAATTACTAAATAACAAACATAAATTTAACCCAGACTTTGATGTATTACATGTCATCAATAAAAGTAAAATGTTAAATTTGTTAGAATCGTTAGAAATAATCAACCATAACAAAGATAATATTTTATTAAATGATCAGTTAGAGATTAGTAACTCCCCACTGTTAAATTTAAAACTTCCCACCCCTTGAATATTTCTACCTACCCAACAACTAGTATATAAGCCGCTATTGTTAATAAATCTGTATAATTTCTTCATCCACCTGATGAAGCCACTGTGTGGCGAAACTATAGTCGTGGTATTTATCAAATAAACTTTGAAACTCAAAAAAGTGTGTCTTTTATTTATTTTATTAACAGCTGTCAAGACTTATCATTACGGTAACGTTTTGCACCCACCATTACTTCAGAAACTTCTCCATTCAACCAATTTAGTGGTTATAAAACTAACGTAATTGATAACATTCTGCATAAAAAAAACTAAACAAAAAACTAGGATGAACTTCTTCGCCAGTTTGCAAAGTAAAGAACCATTATTGTCGACCTTTTGTGCTACTAAGTATGTTAAGAATATTAGTTTTAAAGTCAAAAAATAGACTTAAAAAGCATAATTTAATCCCCATTGAAGTCAACAAAAATAATTTAGGTTCATTCATTGTCAACAATAAACAAAAAACGGAAAGACCATCAAAAATTGGGGTAAAAATGATTATTCGCACGGCACTTGGTATGATATTTTAAACAATTTAATAAAAATTCACAAAACCACTTGACTAATTTCACAACGATTTATTATCTTTAAAAAGTGGGGTTTATCAATTTAATTGTAAAAAATGTCATACATAGAAAAATTGGCAAGAGCTGTAAAAACTCGCATTAAGGAACACGCATATAGCATAAAAAACAAAACAGGCTTTGCCGATCATTGTTGCGATAAAAACCACACGCTAGATTTAGAGAATGTAAAAATCCTCCATAACGTTCACAAATATTGGGATCTTACACTATATGAGAATTTAGAAATTAAAAAAGCCCTTAGAAATAAATAAAAACATCTGGTTAACAATCAAAAAGAATTATGTTCTAATCACACCCCACTCTTACTTTCGGACCTGTAATCACACTATTGTTACATCACAGGTTAAGCTATCTATAGGTTCAGTACTAATGTATTACTCTTTGAGAATGGCCGGTTGGCTGAAACATATGTAAGAGGTATTTACAAATATAGTTGAAACATCTTAAACACTGTTGTTTTCCTTTTATTGAAACATGTTCCAACAAAATTGCACCGATCTAAGTTATTCAGTTCAGTGTTTTAATGTTGAAAGAATTAAAAACCTTTATTTAAAGGGTCACCAATGATACCCTTTAATATTATCATCGCATAAATTTTGATTGTTAGAGGAAATGGTGAGTCTCTTTCGTTTTTAGAAGCTCTTAATAGTAACACTGATGAACACAGGATTTGTGACATGACAATTTTTGTGTGTATTTTATGTATTTTGAGGCCCTAAAATCGAATCTAAAAACAATTTTTCTCTCAATCACCCACAGATATTCGGTAACATGTACTTTTAAGAATTACAATACGTAACATCTCATATTGCTGCATTTTTTAGCGTTTATGAGATGACGCACATATGTTATATCATGTTAAGACCTGTCTATTCCTGTTTATTAGATGCTAGCTCTATGTTTATAGAGCATATTGCGTTTATTAGTGGATTAATAGTGGCCGATTACATTGCATATTAAATTAGGGCTGATGAAGAATTTTGTGAAAGCTATGGATCGAAATGGAAGACGGTTTCTGCATTTAAAACAAACATTTCCGAGACTTAATGAGGCAAAAATTAAAGAAAGCATATTTGTCGATCTACAAATAAAAAAACGCATAAGGATGATGTTCTATAAAGATATTGTGACTGAACTAATTAATGCTTATAAAGGAATGGGATGTAACATGTCTCTAAAAATTCACTTTTTGGATTCTCATCTCGATTTTTTTTCCGGCAAATTTAGGTGCGGTAAGTGATGAACATGGTGAACGGTTCCACCAAGACATTTATGCCATGGAAAAATGGTATCAAGGCAAATGGAGTGTCAATTTGATTGCTGATTATTGCTGGACATTGTTAAGAGATACTTCAGGAGCAACATATCGCCGTAAAATATTGACAACAACATTCTGAGATTAATGTTTATTAGTACTTACACTTAGAAAACCGAAGCGAATGTTATTTCCGGCTTTTTGGGTACGTTTTAAACACCTTGTTTTGTCCGTGTCACACAAAATTATTTTAATTTTGTTCACCAGTGTAATTTATCATTTTATATCCATGGTAAACATTAAGGATAGTTTTATCATATAGCCGAAGTATTTAGTACCGAAAATGTAATCCTACAATTCTCCTGAAGCAGTCTATGATGCTTGCAACGTGAAGCAATAACTCATCAAAAATGAGAAAACTGCTGCAGGAATCTTTATTTATTATAAAATAAACACTTAAAAAATTAAAGATGATTCTACTTATAAGTTTCCCCCTGCTGGCAGACATTTTCATGTCCAACTTTGAAAATAACTTGTTTAATGATAAAAAAAAGTCCACATCGATAATATTCATTTCTGGTCTAGATATGTGGACGATATTTTTTGTATTTGGTTAGGGACAGAACGTCAATTACAGAAATTCCTTACACATCTTAACAGTATTAATAAAAGAATTAATTTCACTTTGGAACTGGGTAAAGAAGATGGCTTAAACTATCTAGATCTTAACATAAAAATTGTTAATAATAAATTAGAATTTAACATTTATAGAAAGCCAACAATCACGGACTAATTAATTCAAAGTCAAATCAATCACACCAAATCAAAATGGCAGCATTTAATAGTTACATTTATAAATTATTGAACTACCCGCTAAAGAGTGATAATTACAAACAAGAACTAAAAACAATTGAAATTATAGCTTCTAAGAACGGTTACAATCCCATTGTAGTTGATAATATGATTAGAAAAATGAAAAAGAGATTAATAAATAAAAAATTGTATTGGTCTCTAACTACGTTCCCACTTATAGTAATAAAATTTGTAAAACACTATTTCGGTTAACAAGTGTAACTTAGGTAAATTTTTAGTCAATAATAAACAAAAACAATCGTTTGTGAACAAAAGTGGCGTGTGTAAAATTAACTGTTTAAATTGCGATACATTTTACTTAGGCCAGTCGGGTAGAAAATTATCAATAAGACTAAAAGAACATGTTAGGGATATTAATGATAAGAAAAAATCTACAGGCTTTAGCACCCACTCTGTAGAAAACAACCATAATTTAGATATTGATAGTATTAGATTATTACATGCTGAAAAGAAAGGAAAAAGACTCAATTTATTAGATGAATTATAAATTAAGAAAGCTTTTAAACGAAACGATAACATCACAAACTTACAGTCAGATTTTCGAAATAACTTATTAATGGATACATATTTGGATTTCCCATTAATAAACACACAATAAAGGTTATACAATTACCGTGCTCTATTGTATATCGTATACCTGTATTTATTTTATTTTATTTGATAAATTTACATTTATAATACCTAGTTTATAACCCGTCAGATTCAGTATTTGTTTTGTACTCTTGAAAAAGGCTTCGCTAGCCGAAACGATCGTCGAGTTTTAATAAAAACCTTTGAAACATAAAAAGGCAGCTTTTTCATTGTGTTATATATTTTTGAAGAATGTGTTTCATAATTATCCGACCGAACAATCCTTACAAGCTACTTATAAGTGTTTGATATAAACACATCCAGTTTAGGATGGTAATGAAGGGTAATTGGAAAAGTCCAGTTAAAGTTGAAAAGTCAATCCTGCGAGTTGTTTATATCGTAGATTTTTATGTAGGTAGGTACCTATATACCTTCTGCTGTTTCCGAAGTTACTGTGGTAAATTCTCCGTAATTAGCAGAAGAGCTGAAGTAAGGTGTTTTTTAAAAAATCGTCCGTGAATCTTGCAAGTTTATTTATTGCAAACACTAATTACGACGACAAGTATCGACGTGTTCCGCTCTAAAACAAGATTCGTGAGGAGTTTGAGGTCGAGCGGTGGTTCGGTTTGGTTCGACTGCTACCAAGGTGGTGTGTGTAAGTAAATGTGTTCGGATCCAACGCTACCGACTGTCTTATGTATGTATAGCGCACTGTTTACCAGCCGATAACGCTCGTCCCTATTACGGAGTCAATTAAAGGAAGCCAGCGAGTCGCAAGTGTTGTAAATTAGATTCGCATTCGGAGATTACATCACGATACGAGCTCCAGCTCGTATATTCGCCACTTATCTCGTCCTCTAATAATTGCTTTATCGGGAGTTGAGAAGCACTGAACGCGCATTATTTATGGTATGTCCGTCGCCGTTTGCAGGATGTCAGACAGTTACCGTTACCATCGTTGGTGCCGTCGCTGCTGACGATACTGGATGCTGTTGCTCCACGGATGCCTAAATGAAACCGAGACTTGTCAGATTTACTCGCTTGTAAAAATTGAACGGTCTTTTTAACGAAATAACCACTCGAATTCACAGCGGTGATCTTGCATGAAGGTACTTGGACATGAGAAGATGAAGATTCAGCAGAGAATGCAAGGAATAGAAGATACATAGCGGAAGAAACTGATGAACACGTTTTACAGTCAAAATCTGTTATAACGACATCGAAGGATAGGACTATTCATATCGGTGGTGCTTTAATAAAGCTTCTTCAATCTTCGTATGCATCGCTTCTGTCAAATATTGTTTTAGTTTTGCCTCTCCCTTTCCAAATAGATGAAATTGTCGAGTGTGATATACCATATTACTTTGCCAACTCTTTGTTTGGAATTCCGCTCTTCAGGTTCGATATAATGCGTGATTTTTCTTCGATATTCATCTGTTTTCTTTTTTTTTTCTTTGCGACATGTTAAATGTATCACAAATAACTCAACAATATGTTTTGGTGCGTCTTCACTGTACAGATACATAAGTAATAAACTGACGGAAGAGATATGAGAATACTGCATGCGCGTGAATTTTGTTTCTAAGAATTACAGACTCGTTTTCGTTTACTTTTGCGATCTTAATATTCATAACTGAGCGGCGTTGTGCTCTAGATCATTGCTCAGCATTCGGGAGGACACCGGTTCGAATCGGGGTTCAGCTGCTCTGGTTCAAGTTTTCTGTGGTTTCCTTGGATCACTTAGGCACATGCTGGGGCAGTAATACTCCACAGATAACTGTTAGAATTTCCAAATAACAGATATCCTTTTATATATTTATTTATAAATTACAACGAATTAAAAATTGAAGTGAATTGAAGTCTATGTTCTTTGAGAGTTACAAAAACTACTAACTACAAAGAATATTCGGCATAACATATTCTTAAACCTACTAATAAAAGATTACCTGCTAGGCAAGGTCGGCCAGCCAATACGACCCTTTTACACTTGTACTTGCCGTTTAGTTGAACCAAGATACTGAACTATAAATCTAAATATAACATTAAAAGGTATACATATCTAGTAAACTTAACATTAACCTTTCACTTCTCTTTTGTCTTCATTTCGTCCGTCTCATCTTTCTCTCCTTAACCACACCATCCACCCATTCCCATGATTCTTGCAAGGAGGTTGAAGAGAGCCTTACGCCCTACCCTCCGGCTTTGCACTACAGTGTAGGTCGGAGGGACTGCCTGCCTACCAGCACGAGTATCTGGTGGGAATTAAACACAAAAAAACTGTAGGTACTAATCGTAAGGTATCGTATTTGAATCCCGATACTATCTATGTAACAAATTTTTGTGGGGAGGATGAGGGGCAGAGACCAGGAACTTATTGTAACTTTTTTCTCAATATCTTAGTTAGGCACAAGGAAATTTTGAAATTTTCGTGTTTTATGTAAAGGTGTCGTATCCACAATTATTAGTGTTTTTAAAACGATTTATTGCTAGTTTTTCTATAACTTTTACCATCGACAATTTCTTTGTTTCCAAAATTCAATTGGTGACATAGACATCCATAAATCCTATTTGCTACACGTTGTTACTTTCAAGCGAAAAAGGAACAGAAGTTCTTTTTTTTGTACATTATATTTTCTCGAGAATCTGTAAGCGTTAAAGATTTCTTCGTGAAAATTTCCATTTTTCGCCCTTTAGTGTAGTAATCAATAAGCGTTTCACGTGGCACAAGTGAGCCCATAAAATTTATCCCTGAAACGAAAATGTTTCGCAGTCAATTGAGAAAACCCGTTCAGGCGAACGTTTTCAACTGCCATTTTATTTCTCTGTCAATCATAAAAATAAATCACCACGATAACGTAATGGCCGTATATCCTAAGTATAAACGAGCTCAAAAGGCATAAGTTTATTAATAAGCGGAATCTTACGACGACACAAAGAAAACCAAGATGGCGTTAACTCATAATTCGTTAAAGTAATGAACTCCTTTTATAGTTGCACTTATCAAAGGCGGCTTTTTTTCCATCAATTTATCGGCTCAAGTGGAACTTGCTCCTATTGATGTAATTAAGCACATGCAATGTAGAACGACACGAAGGTCGTGACTATATTCGTTTCAACTTGCTAAATGCGAAAAATCTCATGTCTAAAAGTAAATTGTTGTTGTCGTTTTTAATGAATTATGGTTATCTTTTGTATCCCTCTACTTTTTTGTCTTGCAATAAAAAAAAACAGCCCTTAATAAAGTCCGACAACATTATCCACGCCGAATCAAACCACCCAAAACAACATAAAGAAACAACATTTAGAAGCATGCTACACCGACTAGAAACACACCTTTATCCGAGCAAGAATACAACACGGAGCTGAATATTATAGACAAACAACGGCTATAACAGAAAAACAATACAAAAAATCCACCAAAAAAACATCAACAAAAAAGAAAACAGAAGAAAAAGACATACATTCACATACTTCGGACCCCATATATACCGAATAACAAAATACTTCAAAAAATATGCCAAAATAGCATACAAAACAAACAATACAATAAAGAAGAAAATAAAAAACAAGATAGAAGAAGAAGATAAATACAACAAATCAGGAGTCTACCAACTCAAGTGTAATACCTGTGACAAAAACTACATACGACAAACTGGCAGAAAAATAGCCCAGAGATACAAAGAACACTTAAAATCATACAGAGAATGGAAAAACGACTCTAATTACGCAATACATTTGCACCAAAACCAACACAGCCCAGGACCCATAGAAGAAACACTACAAATGTTACACTAAAAAGCAAAAAACTCAACATCCTAGAAAATATGGAAATATACAAACAAAAAATAAACAACAACATAATCAACATACAAATAAACAATACTTCAGACACAATATTCACCCCACTCAAACTCACCACACGAAACAGTATAAATACGTCACAACAAACAACCACAAATCACACAGCTTGATAATGCCGAGAGGCGAAACGATCGTCGCTGACAATATTAACGAAATTCACAAAATGGAAAAACAAACCATCAACGAAACTTAATAAAGTCTGCAACAGACATTTTTCTCAACATTTTTTAACATATAAACCTGATAAAAAATGCATTGTAATAAATATAATATTGATCTGTAGTAATTTAAATCAAAAGCGATTCAGTATCTATTTTTATGTCAAAAACAATTCCATTAGTTTAAACAAAAACTTTTCATTTGGAAATAGAATGCATATGTAACTTTCAAATATTTGCTCTACATTCCAAACCAGACTACATACACTAAAATTTTATATTCTTTAAAAGCGGACGTTTTTTACAACCAATTATGAAATATTTCTAACTGAGGAACGTAATATGTAAAAACTGAAAGAATGACAACTATTACTATTATTATTATTTCATTTTACCATTGTTTTATTTTATTATTTCATTTGTACCGGGGACAAACACTAAATACCAAACTTTCTAGGGTGCACTTATTGTGAAACATTTTATAATAATAAAAATAAAACACAAGTAAAAATGTTTACACTAAATTTAATTGTAATACTCGACAATTTAAAGGGACAGAAAACTATGTTATAATTTTAGAAAATCAACGTTTATTGATACAATTATTCTCGTGAAGTCGAATGACCTTTGGCAAACTAAATTACTCGCCTTTCATAGTTTAAATAATAGATTAATACAATTACCCTTAATAGTAAATAATTACAATACAGAATTAAATGTTATAAAAAATATTGCAGGGTATAACGATACTTTGGTCGACAAATTAATTCTTGCAGAAAAACAAAAATTAGTTAGAAAATCATCATATCCTGCCGATTTTAGTATTAAATCTAATAAGAACTTTGTTTCTTTACATTTTGTAAAATCTGTTAGTAATATGTGTAAATACAATCTACAAAATTTAGGTTTAACTGTTTCTGAAAATAATAAGTTTATTTTAAGAACCATATTAGTTAATAATAAAAAGAAGACAACTCCTTTGGAAAAAGTGGTGTTTATCAATTAGCTTGTGAATCATGTGACGCAATTTATATTGGGCAAACTGGTAGAGGTTTTTCAACTAGGATAAAAGAACATTTAAATAGTATTAATAAAAGTAATTTGCATACTGGAATTTCAGAACATTGTACCTTGTAAATATATAATGTAGATGTCAAAAATACGAAAATTTTACACGCTAATATATCTAAAATTAAAAAATTATCTATGTTTGAAAATTTAGAGATAAAGAAAAACCTTCACAATAAAATACATATTGTTAATAATCAATTAGAGTTAGGACAGACAACATTTTCTCTCCTACTCAGCGAATTATAGATGTTCTTAAATATATACTGTTTGTTAGACTTATTCTTCAGTATTTATACTCTTGATAATGGGCAATGCCCGAAACAATTGTCGAGTTTTACGATTAAATTTAGTGTAAACGTTTTTACTTGTGTTTTATTTTTATTAATAAATAACAAAATTAATTTTGAAGAGTCTTGTTCGTCGTAGACATGAATCATTTCTCTGTTATTTGAGATATTTTTTTGCTGTGGTTTACATTAGTCCACGCCACTGGTTTACCGTATTAATTTACTGTATTATACGTAGACGAAATAAGCGTAAATACCGGAGCAATATTTTGTCTAGATTTATAATTCCTTCATAATAAATTGCTGGAAATATTGTGTACGCGTTACAATAGCTCATAAAGCAAAACCTTTCGCGAATTCAACCATCCCGCTTCATAAACACTCCGCCAAAGAATAAGCCGTTTGTTATCGCATCATCGTCTCTGTATGAAAATAGTAAAAGCGCTTACAGAATAGAGCCAAGAAGTCAGAAACATTACGTCGCTTTCTGTCTTACATAGAGTATGCAGGTAGGGCCGTAGCCACGGGGGTGGGGGGCTCCAGGGGGCTGAGCCAAACTTTGGAAGGTATGAGGAATGATACATCCTTCGATGACATCTTTCATAAAGTCACAACAGTTCTTAATATTAATTCGGATGAGATATCCGAAGAGACAATGAAAAGCAAACAAATTGTTGATGGATTTCATAATTGCTGATAAAATAGGTCAAAGATCTGAAACCGATGACGATCCTTCTCAAATTTTGAAAGCTTTACACATGGAAACTTTGGATTTGATGCTTGCGGAACTGCACTTGAGATTTTCTCATAACAAAGATCTTTGCACGGCCATTACAAATGTTGAGAAACTGAACATTGATGAAATAGGAATTCTGAAGAAATTAGAAATTCTGTACGAACTCTTTCAGAATGACATCGCAGTCGAAACAATTGTAAGAGACCGTATTATAATAAATTTGTAATTCGAAAATACCAGTGTGTTTTCTTTTTGTTTATTAATAAATATAATGAAATTGTGAATAATGTATTATATTTTTAAATCTGGCCCGTAAGCACACTAGATCAAATCAAAAACAAATAATTAGCTGGTAGTAATGTAAAAGTAAAAATATCTCTGAAATTACGAGGTTTAGGTATAGGATATTATTAACAAAAATTAAACATAATTAACGCACCATTACAAAAATTCAATAGTATACAGGGTGTTCCATTTGAAAAAAATGAGAAATCGCTCTTTGAAAATCTATAAATTGACTGCACCGTAAAAAACACTCTGTATAATAAAATTATTGTTTAATTACTTTTTATGGTTAGTACATCTGTTGGCTACATAACTACAAAATATTTCGTCTTAACTAATTGTAATACTCTCGCATTGAATTAATATGTCAAATTCTGTCGCAACCATTTTTTTTACATTTTCATTAATAACTCAACAATGCATCATCCAAAACCAAAAACCAAGGGATCTTTGAAAAGAGAATTTTAAGTAGATTATAGAAAATAAAAAATATACAGGGTGTTACATTTAAAAAAGTGTCCTGGAACGTGCTCCGATTTAGCGGATCACCCTGTATATGTCAAATATAAAAAAAATATGCGTTTTTTGATACTGCATCATTTTCATAAAAATAAATTTCTCTAATTTCATTTAATAAAGTCTATGTTGGACTTTGACGCACTAATGAGCAACCCTGTATATATATGACACTACCGTTCCTACCAATCACCATAGGTGGCGCGTTGATAAGCATCAGCTGGTAGAAATGATACTCCAAAGTGTGTTTTTAAGTTTCAAGTTTCAAACTGCGATTGATTCGCTTTCGAAAATCGTAAACAATGATCGTGAAAACTTCCTTATCGATAAAACAGCTTAATTTTATTAATTAAGTAAACTACTGTCATTGGTTTTTAAAAATGTTTTTGCGATTCATTTATTGAAAATATGCTTGATAAGTTTATGAGGGTAGATTATACGAAACAATTTAATCCAGACAATTAAACGAGTCGAAAGTGAAATGCAATAAATTAAAATAATCTGCAGGTGTTCATGACCGTTTACAGACAGATATAACTACAACAAATGACGTCAATGTTTAATTACAGTGATTTACAATAATTGTCTTTAACTTCGTCTGAACACTCCAAGTGGAAAGCGTTTTTATTTAATGTTAATTTAAATAATGTCAACGGAAGCATTAACTATACAGTACCTTATCTATTTATGCAATGACAACCTTAATGGCTCAAAATGTAATTTATTTATTTATGTAAATACAATAATTAAGCTGTACCTATTGTGCAAGTATAAATGGATTAAGAATTTTCGTACCGTAAATGAAATAAACGACTTTTTAATGTTGGGGTATTAATTTAGTCATACCTACAGTTAATTATTTTTATGAAGCATGTAGGCACATGTAATACGAGGTCTACTATATGTAAGTATTATAAATTTCTATCGGTCATTGATTTACCGAAACTACTAGACGTGGATTGCAATTTCGATCTTACTCGGTCTCATCAACACGTCATGAAAATTCTCGACAAATCATCGATTTCTTTTTTTTCATTCCCACCAGCTACTTGGGCTGATGGGCGGGCAGTCCCTCCGACCTACACTGTAGTACAAATCCGTACGGTAGGGCTTTAGGCTCCTTGCAGGAATCTTGGGAATGAGTGGGTGGTTTGGTTAGGGAGAGAAAGATGAGACGGACGATATGTAGACAGAAGAGATGAGAAAGATCATCTGTGAAATATAATGCCCCAGCATTTGCCTAATGATCCAAGGAAACATATAGAAAACTTTGACCAGAGTAGCCGGACCCGGGTTTGAGCCGGTGATCTCCCGAATGCTAAGCAATGATCTAGAGCACTAGACCACTCCGCTCGGTAAATCACCGACCACATCGAAAGAATTCTTTAAAATAATGCTGATATAAGTATCTCGTTATAAAAGAATATCGCCATCTACTAGTTTCTACTGCTAACTAGAATATTTAAGTATGGAAAACAAGGCCAATGACTTGATTTACGTGTCTGCCACGTACGTAAACTGCGTCCATTACGTCCATTTACCTACAGATGTTTTTTGAGACGATTTTTTCCCTGAAACATTAGGCCTTTGCTGTAACCTCCTTGTAGAGGGTGTATTTAAGGATTATGTATGAGAATTGAACCAATCCAAACTTAAGTTCTAACAATCTAGTCCTGATAAATATTCGTTAAAAAAAGTTAATAAAGTCGGAAAATTTAGTCAGAAAATTACAAAATATGTTCAGTGGATTCACCTACTCAGGTATTACGAAGACAGTTGTGGTTGGGGTTCGTTTGCATTACGTTAAATTAAACTGTACCATCTGGTGTGAAAATACTTTTAAATAAACAATATCAAGACAAGGTGGGTAAGTAACTGTTTTACCTGTAGATGTGTATGCAGTGCTGGCATTACCGTTGCACACGTTTCCGTTAACCTTAAGTTATCGTCTCGTTGTAGTTAATGCTCGCAAGTAAGAAAATTGTTGAGATAGTACCGACAGGCTGTAATTCTCGAGCAAATTGTGTTAGTCATTTGTGAATGCAGCAACGCATTACTTAGTTAGGTATAATATATGTATATGTACAAAGACGACATTATCTAGGAAGCTGGGAACTAAAAAGGAAGCGGCGCAAGTTCAGCAAAGTCGCCTGTCAGACATTTATTCGTATCCTCTAACTTTAAATTATTCAACTAATACATTCAAGACGTCTGATAAACAATATGTTAAATATAAACTTATATAATACAGTTCCAACTAGCACTGTTAAATAGAAACGATTCCTGAATATTCAGTAGGAAAGTATAAGGCAAACAACAATAATCACCAGAGAGGGTAGTAAAGAACACACAAAAAACTTCAACGGATATATTAAAAATACTCGACAATTGTTTCAGTATAATTGTACTCCTGAAAATGGCCTACTAGGCTGAAACAATTGTCGACTATTTTTAATATATCCGTTGAAGTTTTTTGTGTGTTCTTTACTACCCTCTCTGGTGTAAATCATGCTTTATCAACCGTGCACCGTCGAAAGTTTAAACTTTATTAAAAACAACAATAATCGTTAGATACTTTATTGTTGAGGCATCTACTTGTTGAAACTTCATTTTAATAGACTAATACAAATTAAAACACAGATTTAAGATGTTCTCTATAAGTCGAAGTACACTTTTTTGACTTAAAACTATTAAAATGTTCCTTAACTCTATCCAAGAAGGTTCTACCAGTCTGGCCTGTTTTGGCGGAGACTAAAACAAGGCATACATAGGCCAAAGTGGTAAAACCTTCTTGGATAAAGTCAAGGAATATTTCAATAGTTTTAAGTTAAAAAAATGTACTTCGACTTACGCAGAACATCCAATTAATTGTAATCACAACTTTAAGAATAAGTTTAAAATATTACATATAGAAAACAAAGGACCAAAATTAAATCTCCTGGAATCGTTGGAAATAAACCGATACTATAAAAGACATGTAATACCAAATGACCAGATAGAGACAAACAATTCACCTTTGTTAAATTTAAATTTCAAAAAAAAATTCCCCCCACTCATTAGTTCTGTACTGCGCACGTATATACAGGGTTATTCAAACAGACAGGTACATTAGACCTTTTAGAAAACTAAGCATGTTATAGATTTTAAAATTTGGGAGCAGGGGTTATCAAGGATGGTCTATTTAAGTAAAATAATTTTAACTGTCGGGCACTTCCGGTTATACCGGAAGTTTTTGTCAACTTTCTTATTAAGGGAATTTTATATTTCTTACGATGAAATCATATGAAATATAAAATTTTAAGGTGACTTTAATAACCAACTCGTATGCCTACGATGAATAGTTTCTGAGTTAATTTAATTTATTAGAAAAAAGATTGAACTGCAACCCAAACTATAAAAAAATCATAACTTCCATAAAAAATGACTTAGAATGTTGATATTTTTAGTTATAACCAAGTCATAAGGCTAATGTCATGTCAAAACTAAGCTTTATAATTTGTATAGGGCTTTCAGATAAAAATCCAAAGTTTGAAAACTTCAAACACGAATAACTTCATTTTTTTAAATGGCACCTAGCATATTTTATTTGGTAATTCCATTCCATTTTTATCCTCTTTCGATAGATTTGATGTTTTCTATTATTTATTAAAAACAAATCCAAAATTATTTAAAAATTTTCAAATAAAACAGTAGGAAATATCCAGATGGATGACAAAATAATCTCAGAATAAGATTATTGTAAATAGTGAAATAGAAGTTTTACTGACTCCCCACTACTTCTTGTTAATATTTAACTAGTTTTAGGCTTTAGTATGGTATTACTCCTTTGATAATGGTCGCGCTGACCGAAACTTGTTAGGAAGTTTTCAATAAAATTTGGTGAAAGTATCCTCAGTGTTTTTCATTTATTTTTCATTATTAAAAGCTTGTTTCGCAATAAGTGCACCCTTTGCAGCATTGATTGTATTAAAAGATATTTATCAAGAACATGACATAAGAATGAATAGAAAATTAAACCATGTACCCCTGAATCGTGGTAGATGGTTAGTCACTGATTAAGTATACTAATAATTTAAAACAAAAAACAACACAAAAAGTTTCATGAAATACATTGATCACTGTCATTTAATTTAATTAATTAATCAATCTTCAGCTTAAACTTAATCTTCACCTGAAGAAGCTGTAGTACAGCGAAACAATTGTAGTGATTCTGATCAATATATTTATTGAATTATTTTTTGCTGATTTTTTTTAAATTATAATTATGAATCAGTTTCAAAAAATTAAATCTTCCACAATCGAATATCGATTAAGCATATGTATATTATATACTTTCATGTCAAAATTTAATTTAAAATGTTTAAAAATCAGTCAGTTTCAAATTTTATTCGCGCATTTATGGTTCTGTACCATATTATATGGTACAATATAAACTAATAACTGTAATACGTAATTATTCTATTGTGAATACGTTAAAATTGGGGGTTTTTGTGTGTATAATTTTACTTATTATTATGAATATTATATTTCCTATAAAAAGCAATATTTGGTATCACTTTTCTGTGATAGATGGATACTTCACTGTTTCCTTGAATGTAGGCACCATCCATTAAGTAATTAAAATTAGGGTTTATTGTCTAATAAAAATAAAGCCTAGCAGTTGCCAGTATAAACAATTTTCAATGTTACATTTAACATGCTTACTTAATTTCGACTTAATAAACGTTAAAAAAAATGTGGAACACATACCATAAACCTTACAGTAGTAGTAAATTTTAATCAAAAAGTTTTAAACGGGATTTACTATTTTCCTCTATATTTACAACACGTTTGCAGATTATACAGGTAACTACCTGACAGACTACAAAGAAATTTATGATCTAGAGTATTAACAGAGCTGTGTAATTAATATTCATACATATTTGTATGACAATAAACTTATATTTGCATTTTCGCCTGATAAATAATGGAATATTTTTTATCACATAGATCGTGAAACGGGCATCGAAAAGATTCATTTTGATATTGTTCTATTAAATTTTGAATACTCATTTTGTAGTCATTCTAAAATTATTTCTTCTTTAAGCAATAAAAGTATTAAAAGAAGAAGAAAGATCACTTGATATGTTTCAATTAAATTTATTATGAATCTCTGCCAATTGTTTCGACCTATCCGGTCTTTGCAAACAGTAATTTAACAAACACTGAGGATAATTTATATTCTAATCCTTAAATAATGAATAATTAGTGATTAGTAATTGATGCTATTTTTCAATATATATTATGTATATGGTTATTCAAACTTAGTGGTACATTAGACGTTTTTTTATCCTCTTTCGATATATAGGGTGTACGTTTTCAACCTGACCCCTAGACTATCTTCCTACTGAATTGGAATATCGTTTTGAAATTTTGGTTGAATGAGTTTTCATAGAGGACTAAGCGATTGATCTAATTGCATAAAAAATATATAGGCTGCTATTTAAAAAAAAAGGTTTTTTTATTCTAGTTTATGATATTCAACGTTTTGACTCCATTTTTGATTTTTTTTTTCAAAGATTTTTGGACGAATTAATACCTTACTAAGACATTAAGAACATGTCGACAAATAATTAAATACCATCAATTACTTTTGAAGATAACCGCGATAAAAGTAAATGCGGCAAATGGAATAATTTTAAAAAAATGGAATAACTAAAAAACCGCTTAGAATAAAGATAGGATTGTATTATCAAATGTGCCCTTATTTCTTATGGGGAATCCAGAAATGTAAAAAAATAGGGGGGTTCCATTTAAAATAACAAAGTTGAAGTCAACTTCCGATATAACCGGAAGTGATAGAAATTCAAAAATATTTTAAAATGGTAGGCCCTCTGTGAAAACTCATTCAACCAAAATTTCAAAACGATATTCCAATTTAGTCCGAAGATAGTGTAGCGGTCAGGTTGAAAACATCCAAAATAATTTAAAAAAGTCAAATAAAACAATAGGTAACATCCCAATGTATTGAAGGAGGAAAAAAAAGCGAATCAAATGTCAAAATAAAATATGCTAGGTGCCATTTGAAAAAATGAAATTATTTATGTTTGAAGTTTTTAAACATTATTTTTTTCCGAACGCCCTGCGTAAATTATAAAACGCAATTTTGGCATGACATTAGCCTAAAGACTTGTCTATAACTAGTAAAAATTTCAACACTCTAAGGCATTTTTTATGGAAGTTATGATTTGTTCATTTGGGTTGCAGTAGCGATCTTTTTTCTATAAGTTGAATTATCTCAGATTGGTTATCAAAGTCACTCTAAAATATTATGCTTCATACGACTTCGTCGTTAAAAGCATACCATTGGGTTTTCACTAACAAGGTATACATCATCTTCCTATATAATCGAAAGTAGCAGACAGTTGAAATTATTTTCGATAAAAAATTTCTCAAAATTTTAACGCATTTAGTTTTCCGAGAACGTCTAATGTACCACTTAGTTTGAATACCCCGTATATTTTTATTGGGGTGAAATACCTCATTTCGTATGTTTATAAAAGATTGCCATATTTGCCAAATATATAAACCTTATCAACAATATTCATATCCTTTCTGTACAAATTAAATTTGTAAAATATAAATACGACCTTTCCTCTAATGTTAGCGGGAACACTACAAGATCTAATAAAGTAAATATTATCGGTCACTTCGGTGAAGTTCACCTCTACTCGTTCAGGTTAAACCCAAAATTTTATTGCTATAATAGGATTAACTATCATCAACCGAGTCGACACACTAGAATACTTAGCACCCCGCTGGCAAACGAATTGGATTACAAACTGCAGATTTATTGACGTAGCCAGTAATAATGCGGTTACTTCTAAATGATTTTCCGAGAAGTATTAACTTATCTCTATAACAATTATCCCGTACGTACCGAGAAAGGTAATTTACAAATGTCATTGGACTTATTTTGCTCTTCCATGTACTCTGCTGTAAGGTCCACATGTCGGTAATTATATATTCATTTATTATTGAAGTGGCCGTAAATTATAAATTAATCTTTTCTAATATCTAAAAGAAATATTTTAATAAACTCAATAGAAATTGCGGTAGGGTGGTTGTGAAAAAATATTATAATAACTTCAAAAACCGTTTGTTAAAAACGTATATTTTCACAAATATTTTGCTAGAATAACTCTAACGATCGTTTCGATTTTTCAGTCGTCAAAAAGTACAAGAATGAACTAAATGAAAGCCAATTAAATGTTATTTATACATACTACAAATAATATATCATATAACACATCTACCTTTACATACAAGAGGTAATATGACAAATAATACATATAAATATACCTATAAGAAATAATACCGTAATAGCTGATGTTATCTATAATGTTAAATGAGGCTCTAAATATAGGGTTGGTAATCAATCAATTAACTTTCTTGATTTAACAGTAACTCGAAATAATAATAAACTTTGTTTTAAAATATATCGGAAACCTACAACTACCGACACTATCATTCCCTTTAGTTCGAATCAGTCTAACAATATTAAAAAAGCCTTTTTCCACAGTGCTATACATAGGCTAATTAATACCCCCCTCAGTCATAACGATTTCATTTTAGAAGTTAATACTATTAAACAAATAGCACAAAACAATGGATATCACACTAAAATAGTAGATCACTTGATCAAACTTAAACTAAAACAAAAAACCCGACAAACTTTATACAATGTAAAAAACGTAAAAAACGAAAAACCTGAACACATTTTTCATTCACTACAATATGTACCCTTAACAAGTCAAAAAATTAAATCAAATTTGAAAAAACACGGTATTCAAGCAATTATTTCGAACAAAAAATCTCTAGGTAAGCTACTTGTTAATAATAAACAAAAAACAGATATCCTTGATAACAGCGGCATATATAAAAATTTTTGTAAACAATGTGATGCTTTTTATATTGGACAATGTGGTAGAGCTGTTAAAACACGTGTAAATGAGCACCTACATAGCATTGTGTCTAAGAAAAATTGTACAGGAATGTCAGAACATGCTTTAAATTATAATCATAATATAGATATAGATAATACAGCCATATTACATATCCAACATAAAAGCAAAAAATTAAGCCTTCTAGAAAACCAAGAAATAAGAAAAGCTATTTTAAATAAACAGAATATCGTAAATTTACAAACAGAACTCTATAACAACAATACACCCCTCCTGTTGTGTAATTTGGGTAAAACCCAAAACCAGGTATAAATTAGATAATACCCATTATAACTTTAGTATAATTTTGTTGTACTCTTGAAAATTACGATATTTCGTCGAAACAATATTGTCGAGTTGATAATAAATTTAGTGAAAATTAACCAAGTGTTTGTTTTATACCTTTTATTTAGGGTTGGTAAAACCTTCTATTTGGTCATTTAATACATTTTCGTTTGAATTCAGGGCTTTTTGAATTTCTAATCTTTCTAATAGATCTAATTTCTTGCTACTTTTTATTATGTGTAAGACTGATAAGCCTTCCTTATGAATGAAATGTCCGTTTATATTGCAATGTGTAGCTAATCCTGTGGAGTTTTTATTGTCAACGATGGATTTTACATGTTCTCTGTATCTGATTGCAAAATTACGGCCTGTTTTGCCAATATAAACTGGATTGCAATCTTCGCACTTATTTTTTCAGATGCCTGATTTTTTTAAATTTATCTTTAAATTTATCTACCTGTTTTATTTTATTGTTTACAAGAAGGTTTTTTAATTTATTTTTATTAGTACTCACTATATTAATGTCTAAGTTGTTACGTAATATATTACTTTGTTTTCCACTCAATTTGTTATGGTAATTTATTCCAAACCATCTAACATATCTGTTTTGTTTTTTTGGTAGTGGTATAAGTGTTGTAGTCCCATTTTATTAATTTTATTTAGTAATGTATCTATAATTCTTGTATTGTAACCATTATTATATGTTATTGTTTTTATTAAATTCAATTAATCATCAAAATTTTGTTTATTGAGAGGGTAATGTGCTAGTCTATGGATTAAACTATGAAATGCTGACATTTTTATCGCAAAGTTTTGATTTTGTATCAGTAAATGTGTTTTTTCTGTAGATATTGTACTCTAATTTGTTATTAATAATTTGCAAATCAAGATCTAAAAAATTTAGGTGGCCGTTATTTTCAATTTTTAACGTAAATTGTATTTCGTTATTTATTGTATTTAGAAGGAAAGGAATTGATGTGCCTGTCTATCAGTACCTACCCAAATACAAAAGATATCATCGACATATCTAAACCATGTCTGCATGTTATTTATAAGGGGGTTATTTAGCTTTAATAGATTGCTTTCGAAATTGTTCATAAAAATTTCTGCGGACAAAGGAGAGGTGATCCCATTGGAAGCCAATTAAGTTGTTTATATATTTTATTGTTGAAATTTTGTTCCAAATAGACTTTAAAGAGAATGGAGTTCCTTATTTTAGTAAGTATTAATAAGTTTATTTAAGATAATATTTAAATTGTCTTGGGTGCATGTTTTGTGAAACATGGTTATTAATATCAATAAAAATAAAACAACAATTTCAAATGTTTCACTTAATTTAATATGTACTCGACATATGTTTCGGGCTTAGCCCATTATCAAACCATCCTTTTCAAACCAAATTAATTCCATTCGTTAATCAATAGACCATTCAGTATACCTTTAAACCCAACAAATTACCATTCAGAACTCAATATCATTAAATTGCAACAACGGATATAATCCTGCATTAATAACTTGCAAAATATGTTAGTTAACAATAAAAAAGTAATAGACCCAATCCTAAAAAGTGGAGTGTATCAAATGTTTTGCAAAGATGGTAATGCCATTTATATTGGTCAAAATGGCAGAGCAATAAGAACACAAATAAAAGAACATGTGTATAGTGTGACTAAAAAACATAACAAAACTGGCATATCACTTCGTTCAATCACACTATAGATGTAGATAATGTTAAGATACTACATAATAATGTAAACAAAAGCAGGAAACTAGCCATGTTGGAAAATCTAGAAATTAAGAAGTCTTTAAATAAAAAATTAAATTTAGTCAACAATTAAATTGAGTTAGGGCAAACATCATCCCCTCTACTATTTAGCTGAATTTGTAACTGTTTTGATATATATAATAGGAATAATTACAGTATATATTAAATTAAGTGAAACATTTGTTGTTTTATTTTTATTGATAATTATTTAAGATGTTGTTTAATTCTAAGACCGGTATTGACGTAACTATACTTTTAACATCAAAGGATAGTAGTTTCGCGTTTTTTAGGATATTTAATGATTTGGTTTTGTTTATAAAGTCTAGGCTATTTTTAATTGCGTATTGTGGGTTGAAATTATCATAGTTGGTAAATTTTTTCCATAATTTGTAGGAGGGAGAGATACATTTATTTTGTTAACTTATTCCTTACTCCTGATTTTCCTTTTTTGATAAGTGGGTAGAAAAATGGGACAATTATTTATGTTAAAAACTGTTGTTCTAAATGTAACAACAAATTGTGTATTTACGAATTTCGTAACTTGGTGCCTTACGTATGCGTCTGTTATTAGTGGAAAAGTTTTGTTTGCAAATGCAATAAACTTTTCACATAAATCAAGGTTTGTTTCAAAACGAATATAAATCATTAAAATTTATTAACAGAGCCTTGTAAATACTTACGGTAAATAAGCATAGGTACGTATACATTTGAAATGTCTGTGAATAACTTTTTAAGAATAATTCAAATTCATTTCAAAATACCTTAATTTCTCAAATCCAAAAAAGCTAAATTGGCAACATTTGAAAATTTGGAGTTAAAATATTTCGAAATCTTGATGTGCTGGAGCCATTTTTATTCAGTAACAAAAGATACTCTATTGGTTATTTTCTCCTTTTGTTTCACGTTGTAATCCTCTCGAAAAAGCTGAAAATTTAAGTTTTCGAGTTTTGAGATTAGGATATCTTAAAATCCTGACGTTTTGATCAATTTTGTGTTTATATTTGGACTAAGCGTCGCAAATTACGACATGTATTTTTTTTAAACTTCTTATTGCGTTGTTTCATGGTAATAGAATTTTGTTAATAAGATTTATGTATTTAAATCGATGCTTTTCATGGTGCAATAACTGTGAAACATGTTTGATAATTAATTAAGGTATAATGAGTACAAAAACACGTTGGATAAAAATTTCACAAACTTTTATTAAATATTCTTAACGAAATCGTTTCGGCTGTTAAGCCATAATCATAAGATATAGTAATGGTACTAAATATTAGAATGTGCTCTATGGCTATTTATACTTTTTAAATTAGGAAATTGTGTGATGAGTAGGGGTGAGTTGTGATTGTTCATCTCTGTTTGATTGTTGACAATATTGACGTTGTTCTTTATACATTATTTGATTTCTAATGTTTCATATAAATATAGCATTTTACTTTTTGGAATGGAGTGAATTAATTTAATGGAGTCTATTGGAATTTTCATGTTTTTTAGAAGAGCAATGTTCAGATATGCCAGTACAATTGTTAGAGTTTTCTATTACATAAATATGATCTTTTAGTCTGATAGTGACAGATCTCCCCGTCTGACCTATCTAAACTGCATCGGAGATACTACAATTTATTTTATAAACTCCCCTTTTTTGTAACGGGTCAATTTTAGTTCTATTATTTACTAACAATTTTTGTAAGTTTAATTTGTTCACTTGTATACAATTTAGATCTAACTTTCATATTATATAACTAATCTTATTGCTAACATGTTTTATGTAATTGATTGTACAATATTTATTTGATATGTCTTTGATTAATGGTTTATATAGCATTTTTTGTATAATAAAGCGTTCTTTACGTTTTACCAAGCGATCAATAAAAGAGGGATTATATCCGTTATTTGGAGCTAAAGAATGTAGAAGACTTAATTCTGAATTAAAATTCTTCTGTGAAAGAGGTATGTTGAATAATCGATGGATTAAACTATTAAAAGCAGCTATTATATTAAATGATTGGCTAACAGCCGAAACGATTTCGTTATGAATATTTAATAAAAGTTTGTGAAATTTTTACCCAACGTGTTTTTGTACTCATTATACCTTAATTAATTTATATATTTGACATACCCTGATATTTTTAATACCCAAAACACTATTTTTAATCTTGGCATAGAAAATTGAACAATGGAATGATTGCAGTATGAATGTAAAAGTTGTGTTAAATTGTCTAATTTTTGATCCATACACAATGTTACAACTGTTTCCTATTTCGTCACTCCTTATATGCTAGAACCAAGGAGTCGACGGAAACGAAATGTCAATTTTTATATCTAATTAGATTGTTTTTTCACCAGTGATTTATTTCATGGTAGACAATGGAAGCAAAATATAATGGATGATGGATATATGGAAGGAATAAGCAATAAATAACGTCCCTATTGATTTGCGACCATTCATCATGGTCTACTGGCATCGCGGCCGTCAACAAAATAATTCATTTTGCTCCGCAGCCATAAGTCATTGGTAATGGGCTCACTATATGTCATTCTAAATGATTCAATTCCAAAATCAATTTGCAATTATTGTGCGGAACGAACTGGAAAGTAACAATTATTGTTTGCACTACGGGACTGTTATAGAAAATAAAAAATGACTCTGTTACTACTCCATTGGAATAATAAAAATTAAAAATATATCAATAAATCAAAATCATCAATAAAATACGATTAAATAATAATTGAAATTTAATTACGAAGAACGAAAAAACAAACGATCACTTCAACTGAAGAACAATACAGCATAAATAAATTCATGAGAACTTTTTATTTGACCATCATTAAACCATCATGTCCTTGAAGTAGGGTGAAGTTGGATGAAACGAAGTATGTATTGTGGCACCGAATAATATCATTAATTTGTATAGTTTTTTTAAAGAATTTTTAGTGGCCCTTACTTCGAATATAAATCAGAATTGTTTGAAAAAAAAGAACAATATCATGAATAAACAACTTTTTTGTTTTTTCTACGACAAACTTCAAAGAATTACAAAATAATGTTTGCTCCATAATTTTGCTAAACAATTATTTCTAGACTAATTATGGATTATAATTATAAATATGAAACATTGAACAGTTTTTTCTGAATTTTCAAAAACTAATTGAGAGTCGGAGAAACCAAAAATGACAACAAAATATAGTAAATATAAATATGGAATCAACAGAAACAACAACTCCGAGGGCTAATACCCCTACCGGTATTAAATTACACTGTTGTTTCCGAAAGATTCTTAGACGAAGATAACATATCCAAAAAAGTTATTGTTCAATTCGCAGAGTTTATGAGTTTAGTAGCCTAAGTTACTCCTTATTACATTAGCTATCTGACAGTGAAAGTCTCGTCAAAATGGTCCAGCCGTTTCAGAGATTAGATTGGTTATTTTAATATTACAAACAGATACTCCAATTTTATTTATTTGTATAGAAATAGCGTGTAAAGGCCTTCCTTCCCAATAGGTCGAAACCGGTTGTGGGATTTGGCTTTCGGTTCGTGGTGCCTGCTTGGTGGAACACGTTCCATGTGTAGGATCTTTGATCTTTAATAGTTAGACGAACAAGGATTTGAATGCTTTCTTATTTGTATATAAAAAATATAGACTATTTATGCTGGATGCAAGATATTTCACTTGAAAATCTCCGACAGAAGATAATATATTTTCTAAAGAAAACTCAATTCAAATGTTCTAGTTTTGATGAGTATTTTCGGTCAGAGTTTACATCGTGGTTCTTTTGGTGTTTTTTATTGTTCATGTTAGCGACAATTTTAAATTGCGAATTGGGACCAATTGGAAGGTCGGCAGTACCTAATTAAATGCTTGTCACTCTCTAAAACTCATCGTAAAGGGTTGACAATAAACTGCAGACAAAAGAGAGCACGGTGGTTACACTCACCCCATGACAGTCCGACACGCCACACGCGTTTGTTTCGATTCCCGCAGAGATGAGTGCGCCTTGTTGTTGTGACTGTCCGCACATATACATACATACATACATACTAACACACAAATGTAGTTATGTGTGTATATATGTGTATATTCGTTCGCAATGCTTTTGAGTCATGTCATGGAAATTAGCCCTTTCAACGGGAACGCCATTAATAATCTTCGATGGCTTATTGTTCGACCGTCAGTTTTCTATTATGTAGAGCGGAATCATCAATCTAAGTTGGCGGTGCGCAACCCCAGCCGCTCTTGACAAACGACGTTCTGGTCTCTCTTGACGGCTGCTGTCGCGGCTCTTTTAATAAATGATCAAGCGCGACGTTGCCACATCAATTCAACGCTCTGATGCCCTTCATGTGTTCATAAAAAGGCAGACACCACATTCAACTAAATTACTCCCGTACACCTATCAAGAAACTCCTCCAAAAAACATGCATCTTCAAGTAATTAATGCAGTCCTGATTTGCAAGTGCACCTTCTTGCTTGAATGTCTGCAGTCTTCCAAGATCTTTTTCATGTGGAAAAATTGTATCCGAAAACAAGTTTACCAAGTATAAACATGTTTCGTTCTTCCTTTTTCAAGATACAAGTGACAACACAAAACTGCTGAGTTCTTTCATCCTCTGTCTTTTTTTGATTTAATTCATTTTATGCTTCTTACTTCTGTAGTTCTGTCTTTGTTTTCCCCTTTTTTTTCTTGGTAATACCTTTCCATTTTTAACATGATATATATTATTTGTGGTTCCCTTTATCATTATTTTCCTGATATCTTCTGTTGATTTCAACATCTCTGTTATCTAATCTATTATTATTTCATTGTTCTACGTATTCAATATATTTGTCCTTTTCTGTTGGTGTCTTTGCTACTCATTAACATCTTTCCATGTTTTCTTCTTCATTGTCTTACATCATCTCATATATTTCCATTCTTCTACGTCAACATTCTTTCAGTATTACCCTGCATTCCCTCTTTTTCCTGTTGCAACTTCAATATTTGGATTCCAGCCTCTTTTCTGAATTCCAAATGGTTATTCCTCCCTCACAATATAAAATTTGGCGTGCTTCTTCTGGTCATCTGTTAATTTCTTATCAATCTTCGAAATCTCATATTTATTACATTACCTTGTTTTTTACTTTCACTTATGTCGTGAGTATAATCGTAGATCAACTCGAATATTTCACATGGTACAATTTTCCATATTTAAATTAGATTCAGTTCCTGGTTTTTCTCTTTGTTTTCTTCGGTCCATTGTATTATTATTATTATTAAAGTTGTTAGTCAAGATGAAGCGTCTGATTGTGTATTTCCTTGGTCCAAATTTGGCGTCGTCTAATTGAATTCGTAGAAGTGGCATTCGGTAGCAGTTGGACGTGGTCCGTGGGCATGTACTTCTTGTGATAGATAGCGAGCAAGTTATCAATTAGGAGCGCGAGTGTAGCGCCGCCAAACAATTCTCCCCTTAGCCGCTAATCTCATTAGGCGGCCATGTTATCGGCCTGGGTGCTACTGTCGCATGTTCCTGCTGGCAATCAGATTAATTAATACTTAATCTGCATTTATACATATGCATGGGACCCAATGCGAGATGGTGCCCACCACCGTCTGTCGACGAATGGAAACAACAATCTTTGATCGGCTTTTGGTCCATTCTACCTGCTTACTTGCTTTCTCGCTATGCTCTTCTCTTTCCGTTGTGATCCATCCAACGACTACAGATAATAGAACCGAGCCTTTGTTTCTACGACCATAGATTTAGGAGCTAATTAGTAAAGTTATATAGCTGAACACAATCTATAAATGAAAAAGAATCACGTCCGTACAAAATATTTGATTTTATACACATTTACATGTATATAAATTATATTTAATTTTAATAAGTGCAAACAGAAGAAAATTGGCCCAAAATAGCAGTGAAGTAGAGGTGTATGTTCAACCAGTCTTCTGATTGACGATTATGATGATGTAATGAAATTTGAGTAGAATTTTTATCAATTTTAATTTGTCATTCAATCAACATACCAGAAGTTGATATAGGCTTTCACGGCTGTCGTCTGAAGAAATTGAATTTCCGGATTCTAGCAGTGTCTCCTTTATGAAATCCTCACGGCGGACCATGATGACGTTAATGGTATTCGACGTTTCGTCTCCTATCACAAGGGACATCTTGTTCAGGACTGTTCGGTATTAGCGTTGGAAACCTTGCATCAACAACATCAAGTTCCTGAAGATATCACTTGTGATAGGAGACGAAACGTCGAACACTATTGACGTCACCATGGTCCGCCACGGGGATTCTACAAAGAAGACTTGGTTAGAATACGGAAATTCAGTTTCTTCTAACATACCAGAAGAGTTTTTGTTGGATAGCTGCCAAACAATTGACGGAAATTGACTTCTCCTTTCACTGAACTATCCGAGGACCTCTGAATGACCATAATCGCCAACATCTAAAAACTTGACATCAAATTCTTTTTTCACCTGTCCTGCTTCTGTAGAAGAATTTGGAATAAAGTGAGCATTATAAGAAACTTCTGCTATAAGCAGCACAATTCTTATATTTGCACAGTTTGTGAACGTCCTTTATAAATTTTGAATGTATTTTTCCTGTTGGTTTCGGAACAGAGTCATTAAAATTTCGATTGTTCATTGTTTGAGTTGCACTTCAGTGGGGATGCTTCTCATTTTTCACTGTCATCGTGAAAAGTGCATTATAACGCTCATCTCGTTAAAACGCATTAAAAATGCGTACGACCGTGAAAGTAATGACGGGAACACACAAGTGGACGGATCGGCAGATGCACTTCGTACAACATACGACCAATGGTGGAGTCGGCTACATATAAGAATGAAAAGGAGATCAAGTAGCCCAAGAGTTTTTGAATTTAAATTAAGCTCTTCAAGAACAAGCCACGCGGAAAACGAACGAAAACATAACTTGACGTGCTCTTTGAACCGCAAGAGCGAACGGGTAGTTGGATTTTTATGAGTTTTACTTCTATATACATAGACACAGATCTACAAAATAAACTTTTATTGTTAGGCAATATATGTCGTAGCCTTAAAGTATAATTGGACGTTTCATGAAAAAACTCCCAGATACTCAAATTAATAAAACTTAAACAGAAAATGTTTAACACCTGACCAGACTAGTCATAAACGGTCAGTTGTTCTAGAATGTTGCCATATACAGTGTCATTCAAACTGAGTGGTACATTAGATATTTTAGGGAAACTAAGCATGCTACAGATTTGAAAATTTCGGAGTAGGGATTATCAAGGATGATATATTTAACTAAAATAATTTCAACTGTCGGGCACTTCCGGTTATACCGGAAGTTGATGACAACTTTCTTATTTTAAATAGAATGGTATACATTTTACGATGAATTCATATGAAACATATAATTTTAAGGTGAGTTTGATAACTAACATGCCCATGATGAATAGTTTTTGAGATAATTTAATTATTGGAGAAAAGATTGCACCGCACCCCAAACTCTAAAAAAGTTACGGAACTTTGTCTCTTCGATGAAAACGCGACTTTGCAGAGATTCGATTAAAAAAATCATAACTCAAAACCAAACTTCTCTAGCATAAAGCCGTTTGGGCGCAAGATTAATAAAAGATGTAGGTAACTGCAAAAAAATTGGGAATAAGCTAACTGTCGCTTCTACAGAAGTGCAGCCCTCCAAACTTAGTAGGAATAAAAATCACGTGACTCGTTTGTTACAATGTCAAGGAATGAATGCGTGCTTTTTTCTTTAGTTTTGGACTTTACGATTATAAATTAGCCCATAAATATAATTTCAGTCAAAACCTTGACCCAAACCTATATTTCATACTTTGGACTTGATACCTCCAAGCTGGTGTCCCCGATCAGGCAGGTCGAATATCTCTTTGGGTCGTGGATTTTATTGAATCTGTTTTTCTGGACTAGTTTAGATACATTGGATGTTAGGTATTCATTATTAGAAAAAAAAAATCCAAAATTATTCCTTATTAATCCTTTCAGGTTTTTATTTACTGTAAGTACATGTACCATTCCTAGTTTCAATAAATAAATGAATAAGTAAATACCAGTAATGTGTAATTTTAATCTATTTTTTGTCTTTTTGATTTTTCAATTTTGAGAGTTCTGTTAAAATTAAAATAATTTTTAGTGTGAACACCGTCTCTGTCGAAGATGTCTATTTTTATAATTTTATCTATCATTATTATTGTTTGGATTCAATTTTATAGTGGAAATTCTTATAAAAACTTCACCTACATATTTCTTGGTAGATATGCATCATCTTTTGAAATAATCAAACATGATTGTCCATAAATCATTCTGTCATTTCCTAAATTGAGTTGAAAAACTACTCGATCATCTTGGTTTTCTCTGAAAAATTCAGTCGGTCTATATTGTAACAGGTGTACCAGTGGAATATTAGTAAACAAAATCATTCCGCATGGTAACTGAAAAGGAGAAGAAGAGGCCAATAAAAATTCGTAATCAAAAATATTTTAAAATCCATGTTCTGTCTTCAGGAGGATCATTCAAAAATAGATGCAAGAGTTTCTGTGAATGTCGCACAATGATTTGTGTGTCTGTGTATTTGAACTTTTAGTACATACATGCATACACACCTATACGGTTTACTTTCATATTTTAAACTTTATCTGACGTAAAATATCAACGGGTGCATATCGAGTTACACAATATTATATTTAGAATAGTTTCCTAATATCCGGATGACAAATTCTGAACAAATAACTTAATTTTTATCAGTTACACTCCAATACGACAATAACTAAATTGTGTAACTTAAATACTTAAGAAGTTATAAGTTAGATAAATAAATATGTATATAAATAATTTTATTTATTTAAGTATCTGTATCAAGATTTGTATTAGTAGGTAAAATACCGATCTGATGATTAGGAATAATGTCGTATAAATCACTGTTTTTATTTTGTAATTTTAATTAGTTAAATGAATAAATTAAAAAAAAATACGAATTGTAGAAGGTTTTAGTGATCCGTAAAATTTAGTTTTGCTTTCTGATTGAAATAAATAATGAGTTAACATTATGAAAATTATAGAAAATCCTGAGAACAGTCCGATTCTGAATTTCTCTAAAATTGTTGTTTTTTTTAAATATTATTCTTTACCTGCAGCTCATTTTCTTATTTTCAAAATAGCTGACTAAGAAATTGGATACAGATACCACAATTCATAGCTCCTCTAATCGCCCGCTATCGCATAAACTAGCTGCTTACAATTCCATGATCTACGGAATATAAATAAATAAAAATATAGGCGAAAAACATGGTTTTATTAAACATATTATCCAAAATTTAATTAATAAAAAAAGGTATAAAATAGTTTGTTATAGTATTTACCCTCTGGATAAAAATAAAAATAAAAACTATGTTTCTCTGACGTATTTTGGTAATGTATCCCTAAAAATACCTAAGGCACTTTCGCACCATAACATCACCGTAAGTTTTAGATCACCCATCTCTCTAAAAAACATTTTTTTCAACTCAAAAGACAAAATAAACAAGTACGAAAAGAATGGGGTTTATAAATTGTCATGTCCCGAATATGATGTCTTCTATATAGGTCAAACTGGCAGATAGCTTAAAATTCGTTTTAACGAACACTTTCAGTCTTTCAAACTACAAAAAACGGACTCTAATTTCGCTAACCACTGCATCAATATTAAACACCGCGATCTTGAAGGTTTGTATCTTACAAAAACAGGATTTAAATTAAATATGTTAGAAGCAATAGAAATTCATAAGTCAACAAAACAGTCAAAAAAATCATCTTAAACGAGCAAATGGATTTTTACCAAACACCTCTGTACAAAATTTTATAACATTATTTATAATACTACTAGTTACCCTAAGCCCATTTAGGTAAATAAACCCTTCAACAGGTACCTGTATCCATTCGTTAAGATTCGCTTGATAATGATACTCGTTGTATCGAAACTATTGTAGCGTAGATAGCAACTAAATAAAGTGATAAAACAAAGTAATTTGCGTTTGTTTTTAAGTGTTTATAGCTGACTGACATCAAATTTCGTAATACTCACATTTGTAGCTTGTTGGGCTTTGAATTTTGAAGGAATAATTTTTCTAGGAAAAAATATGCCAACTTTTATATTCACTTGTTTATTTGTGGAAAAAATGGTTTATTTCTTATTTCTTCTTCGCAAATAAGCAATTCTTTGATGTTTTAAAAATGCACAAGAACATTTTTTACATTCAATTGTTATTATTCTAATATTTGTTATTTTGAAAGTGAATTATAATTATTATGTTCAAATAGATGATAATGCGTGTGAAAATGTCGGAATCATATATCGAAGAACATGATTGATTATGCACCAAATGCAACCTCTAAAAGTACGCAGACATTTAATAAACATGCGGGCCGACAGCTTGATATATGTGATGTTAGATTAATTACCATATTACGTCAGAGAACTGGAAATCCATTTTCTGAGTTGACAGTTACATATGGTCCAGTAATGCAAGATCCTCTCGATGCTGCTACCGTTTTTCCAAGTTAAACAACGTCATCGTCTTCCAACGTACATATTACACTTATTATGGTATATACCAGACAAGTACAATCGCCAACATAAAAAATGCACAACATCATAGTAACATTATGATTAAGATTGGATGCTAATTATAATACTGCTGTAGAATTTTTAGATACATTGATTGACTCATGATAAAGACGTAGATACTAGTAGTTTGGAATCTATTCTCACCATTCATTCATTCATAATTCACTATGACGATTCATTTGGATGAGTTACACTGTAAGCAGTGAATTGATTCATGATATTCGTTTTTAAGAGTCGTTCAATAATAACCCACCTCTAGTAGTTTGAATTATTTTTTCTCTAAATGTTATCATTGTTATTTTCAAACTAATTAATTTAATTTCCGAATGCAGAATTTCAAAAACATGAACTATGCATTAATTGCTCCCTAACCAACAAAAGTATGCCCCGCGCTACTAACGTTATTGAAAATAGCGGGTGGATCAATTTTGTCTTTTGTACTGTCTCATGTAACAATGGATTACTGAGCGGCATGGTGTAGTGTTTTAGATCATTGCTTAGCATTCGGAAGGTCACCGGTTCAATTAAGACTGCTCTGGTCCAAGTTTACTGTGGTTTTCTCAGACCAGCTACACAAATATAAGGGCAGTAATATTCCACAATGGATATTTAAACTACAGTAGGAAGTTTGCTTAATGTTTTCTTCGTATTCAATTAATTTTCTAAAAAGTAAAGTAAGTAAAACTTTTGTGAAACTAAATGAACTAAGTACGAGGCATGTATTTAAGTAAGTACCGTTTTGAAATTAATAAAAATAATAAAACACGTGCAGATATCTTAATAATTTTACTTTTATATGAAAGCCTGCACCTTAATCTACTTTTCTACTAATTCCCTTCAATATTGAGGCACTTTTCATAACGTTTGAACAGTGACCAGTTTTTGAATATTCTCATAGAACTCTGCCGCCTGACTACCATCACCACCACTGCATCACAACTGTTTTGACTTCGTCATCGTTTTAAAGACGCTGACCGCCCAGATATTTCTTCAAGTGCAGGAACAAATTGTAGTCACTGGGCGCCAGATCAGGGCTGCACGGAGGATGATCTAGAGTTTCACAGTGAAAATATGTGATGAGGTCTTTGGTCCGATTAGCCACATGCGCACGGGCATTGTCATGCACATTTGTGCGGCCATCTTTAAATACTCTCACCAACTTCCTTACCATTCCATCACTCATAATTTTTTGTCCGTAAACTGCACATATCTCACGACGAATATCAATCGGTTTTAGTCCTTTAGCACTAAGGAATCGTATAACAGCCAGGACTCCGGACTTCACAGTCAGCGGGACTCACGATTATCGGAGGCATCTTAAACACTCAGTAAACAACGTAAACAAGGGCGAATCAGATTGTAATAGCGTCAGTGCATAGGTGAGAGATGTAGGTCCACAGAGCGCATGCGGGAAACGCTGACCGCAGAGCTGCAGCGGCAGAATTTCAAAACGGTACTTACTTAAAAAACATGCCTCATACCTACTTACATAGAATTTTACCTTTCCGTGTTATTTTCTTGAATTTTATTGTTTATCGTGATTTTGCTAGACGGTATTACTCAACTTTTATTATTTAGTGATAAAAGAAAAATGTCAGTAAACACTTTAAGTAAATGTAAAGTGATGATAAGAGTGGAAATAACCTCGTGGAAACACGTTTACTTATACTTTTGTTCCACAATAACTCGTCTGGTACTTAATAGTTAATAAAATCAACTGGTTCTTTTCAAGAACCACTTAGGTACTTCCACAGAATATGATGGATTGATGAATTGATTTTATCAGATTAAAAGTAACGTAGAAAAACTTGATTTTTCTATCAAGTAAAACTGAAGTATTTTGTTTGCGTACAGTAATAACGTTTTCAATATAAAAACTTAGCAATTTTATATCTACAATAATTTTATAGGTAATGTAATGATTCAGTTTTTTGTGTAGCTCTGTTTTTGGAAAGAATTAGCAGACATTTTTCTTGGAAAAACAACTTTCTATTATTTGTTTGCTCAAAAAATTTAACCTATATTTGCCAACACTATTCCATATAGATCTTCTTTCCTAATTTATCAGTATTTTTTGTTATGTTTTTTATGAATGATAATAATCTACGAAAAAAGTTATTCACTAGACATCATCAAACTAACTGAATAATAAGGTAACAACTGATCAGTCGAAAGTTCAATTGATTCGATAAAGAAGTAATTGGTTATTTGAAAAAGGCACATGTATGATCTTAAGTGCTACATGATTTAACAAAAGTATAGACAATACGTGAATAGTCTCTTGTATGTCTCATCACTGTTTTTCAAAGTGCGAAAGACGTCAGAGTGTGATGAAATAATTTTTTTTCACACTATGATGATTCTACATTGATGTTATCGTTATAAACGAACATTGAGTTATCTGCTTAAAGTTTTTTCAGACAATCTTCAGCTAAAACAGATCTTCAAAGTTAAAACTTCTCCATTGTGAAATCTTCCAAATTGGGGAGGACCCCCATGATTATTGAGTACGATATTAGAACTATTCATATTATTTATATTTCACAGCACACTCCTTGGGTTTATTTTATTGATATTCAGAACCGAGTGACGTGGTGTAGTAATTAGATTGTAGTTTAGCATGTGGGATTGTTTCCCAATCCGCTTGTTTTGAAATCGAGCGGCGTGGTCTAGTGCTCTAGATCATTGCTTAGCATTTGGGAGGTCAGCGGTTCGAACTCGGGTCCGGCTGCTCTGGTCCAAGTTTTCTGTGGTTTCCTTGGATCACTTAGGCAAATGTTGGGGCAGTAATATTCTAATCTTTCACTTCTATTCTATAAATATAAATATGGAATCAACAGAAACAACTATTCCGAGGGCTAATACCCCTACCGGCATTGAATTACACTGTTGATTCCGATGGATTCTTAGACGAAGATATAACATATTCAAAAAGAAGGAATTAAACCGCCTATTTGGTAGGATTCGTTCCAAATGTGAGATCTTTGATCTTAATATTTAGAAGAATAAGGATTTTAACTCCTTCTTTTTTAAATACTTCTATTCTGTCTTCATTTCGTCCGTCTCATCTTTCTCTCCCTAACCACACCACCCACCCATACCCACGATTCCTGCAAGGAGGCTGAAAAGGGCTTTACGCCCTACCCTCCGGCTTTGCACTACAGTGTAGGTCGGAGGGACTGCCCGCCCACCAGCACGAGTAGCTGGTGGGAATGAAACACCAAAAAGTTTTATGTTTTTGTTTTGGGTTCAACTTTAACTGTGGTTTCCTTGAATCGGGTAGGCAAATATTGGGACCATAATATTCCACACATAGGCTGCTACTGTCTTTACCTAATACGTCTCGTTCTTCTTTCTCTAACCATCACCACCATCCACCAATTCCCACAATTTCTGAAAGCAGCTGAAGAGGACTTTCCGTCCTGTTCAGCACACTGCGCCTTAATGTGGGGAGGGGGATGGACTAGTCTATCCGCCGTTATCCACTAGTTGATGGGAACGAAACATAATAAAGTTTTAGTGTTATTGAGATTTAGTGGCTTTATAGGTCCCAATGAATTTCCTTTATCAAACAGAATTAGAATTAATAGAATAACTTAGATTGGTGCAATCTTCTTGGAACATGTTTCAATAAAAGGAAAACAACAGTATTAAAGATGTTTCAACTATATTTGTAAATACCTCTTACATATGTTTCAGCCAACCGGCCATTCTCAAAGAGTAATACATTAGTACTGAACCTATATATAGCTTAACCTGTGATGTAACAATAGTGTGATTACAGGTCCGAAAGTAAGAGTGGGGTGTGATTAGAACATAATTCTTTTTGATTGTTAACCAGATGTTTTTATTTATTTCTAAGGGCTTTTTTAATTTCTAAATTCTCATATAGTGTAAGATCCCAATATTTGTGAACGTTATGGAGGATTTTTACATTCTCTAAATCTAGCGTGTGGTTTTTATCGCAACAATGATCGGCAAAACCTGTTGTTCTGATTTTATTTTTTATGCTATATGCGTGTTCCTTAATCCGAGTTTTTACGGCTCTTGCCGATTTTCCTATGTATAGAGCCTGACATTCCTTACAATTAACTTGATAGACCCCACTTTTTGATATGAAAACATATGTAAGAGGTATTTACAAATATAGTTGAAACATCTTTAACACTGTTGTTTTCGTTTTATAGAATTAGAGTTGTTCACAAGAAGGTTATAAAGAAGATAATTCCATTAAGGAGAATTTGAAGGGATATACGTTTCATCAAAGGAATAGTAAATGTCCATACACATTTTTTTTTCGTTAAATAACATATATTTACGTGTGTATTTGGTTGCAAAGTTGCCAGACGTATTAATCTTGTTCTGAGACAATATGTTAAAATCTTTTGGAATCGGTCGTTGATGCGGCCAGAAATATGTAGCAAATTCGAAATATAAAGAGATTTGTGAAGGAATTTGTATCTGGTTGTAGTCTGGGCCGTAAGAGAAGTGACAAGGGATTGGACGAAAGCCAAAGCGAGAAGCCGTGACGGCGCCGTTCGGTAATTGCCGTAATTCTTCACGGCACTTTTTAATTTAAGAAAAGGGCCCTCAAGATAACGTGCCTTTGATCTTCGCACTGCGGCTGCCACTCGGCTCGTAACTCTTACAAACTGCCGTCGTCGACGTGAAAAAGAACTTTGTCTCGCGTGGCGATCTATCAATGTCAAGAGAGTGGAAAGCGTGGTGGAAACGCGGGAAATTCTGACGATGAGACGTTCTCTATATGAACCGGGTAAAAGCGAGGACAATAGGCGACTTAGCCTCCTTATAACACAACGCTCTTTCATCCATCCTCTTATGGATTCATTCTCTCTAGGTACATAAATCTTCTTCTTTTATTAAATACGAGTATCATCCATATCTAGTGTTAAAGTAATATATCAATAAAATATTGAGCATTTGATAGTAATGCAAATCAATAGAAGTATTAAATGTGCGAAGTTTGTGTATAAAACACTTTAGATTCACAAATTTAACATTATTGAGGTCCCTTGGCAATGCAAGTTCCGGGGGCCATCTCCCTCTGGGTAGATAGATCTCAAGGTCTCTTTCTGCAACAGTTCTTTATACAATACAGTTAAATTTGTTTCAATTTTGAATTTTGAATAAATATAAATAGAAATATGGAATCAACAGAAACAACTACTCCGAGGGCTAATGCCCTAATTTATATTTATATTTATATTTATAATATAGCCTGTGAAGGCCTTTCTGCCTGATGAGACCCGATAGGTCGAAACCAGTCGTGGGATATGGCTTTCAGTTCGTTGTGCCTACTTGGTAGGACGCGTTCCAAATGTGAGATCTTTGTTCTTAATATTTAGACGAATAAGGATTTTAATTCCTTCTTTTTTGAACTTTCAATAAACCTGAAAAACACTTGTAATACAAATACACCATATTAAAACTATTACCGCTAGGTTACTTGGCGGTATCGAGCCCACAGGCAATTACATACATTGCCTATAGGTGTAATCTGGTACTGATCATACCCCAACAATTTTATGGCAATATAGAGATGAGATGTAACGCTTCAGTTCTATAACGGTTTTTGTCTTGGATCTTGATTATTTGCCAAGTCTGAGAGACGTTTATCCAACGTTTTACAAGATTCATTCATTGGTTGGCTTAGATCAGAGTTCCCCAAACTTTTTTGTGTCGTAGACCCTTTGCCATGTTTTTCCGTGTTGAGTAGACCCCCTACTTATCTGATATTGATTTCCTGTAAATTTCTAACTGTAGTGAAGTTTAGTGTTAAAAACTTAAAGTAAAAACACATGTTAATTTATACATTTATTAATTGAATTTAAATTAAAACTACTCAAAATAAAATTTTGTGTCTGTTATTTAAAATATACGTAACATTAAATAAACATAAAATAAACTATAAATAAAATAACATAAGCAATAAGTCAATATTTTTAGTGAGAAGGATGAACCTGATGCTTTAATAATAAATTATCAACATTTGGCGTCAATTTTGTAAGGGTTAATCTTAAATCTCCTCAGCTAATGATGTCCAGTCTGCTTCTTTTTTTCGTTAGGAGATTGGTAACACCGCTGAACCCCCTTTCCACTAAGTATGACGATGGAAAGGAAATTAAGAATTTCCTCGCTATATTCCATAATACGGGATAAGTAACGGGTATGTTGTTTTGCAGCCAGAATTGCTGATATCCGTTTTTAAACTGAACCTTAAGTTCTTCGTTTGTACTTAGTTCAGTCAGTTCCTCTTGTATTATGACATTCGTTTCTTCTATGTCACCATATGGATTAATTATAAGATAGTATGATGTAAGTAAATAGGTACTATCAGTGTATGTGTTGAGATCCACTATCGTGGACCCCCATTTTCATTTCATGGACTCCCAATTTTTTTTTCGCTGACGTAGACCCCTTGCAGGTTCTCATAGACCCCTAGGGGTCGATATAGACCACTTTGGGAATCACTGGCTTAGATCTTAGATCTCGGTACAACTGCAAGAATTCTACGACTTCGCCAAGTTCCCTGGTGATACCAAACCAAGAAATCGGCAAAACGTAGATAGCCTTTATGTCAATTTCGAATGCATCAGGAATCAGTTTTAAAATTTAAAAAAAAAATAGTCAGATACTCTATTTATATTCAGATTCTATTTTTTCATTCGAGGTCAATTGTGTCCAGATTACTTACATCCACGAATCTAAACTATTTCTCCCTTTTTTACAGAGATTGCGGTCACACTGTTTAACTCTTTATGGTTCCTTGTTTGCAGTGAAGAGGTAAGGTAAGGTAAGGTAATAGGGATTTAAAACTTACACATATTTTGGAGTTCCTTGTGTTGAAAAGGAATATTATAATAGTAGTGGGTGATATTTCGCTGGGCACTTGGTGGAACATATTTAAATAATAAAATGATTAAAATAAATCACACTTGGTAGGTTTCACAACATATGTTTTGTATGTTCAAGATTTTTGATATCTGGGAAACGGTGTTTACTATTGATGCAGTGGTTAGCGAAATTAGAGTCCGTTTTTGTAGTTTGAAAGACCGGAAGTGTTCGTTAAAACGGATTTTAAACTATTTGCCAGTTTGACCTATATAGAAGACATCACATTCAGGACATGTTAATTTATAAACCCCATTCTTTTCGTACTTGTTTATTTTGTTTTTTGAGTTGAAAAAAATGTTTTTTAGAGAGATGGGTGATCTAAAACTTACGGTGATGTTATGGTGCGAAAATGCCTTAGGTATTTTTAGGGATACATTATCAAAATACGTCAGAGAAATATAGTTTTTATTTTTATTTTTATCCGGAGGGTATATACTATAACAAACTATTTTATACCTTATTTGATTAATTAAATTTTGGATAATATTGGATTGATTCAGCCGTTACTTTGTGATAATTCATCTTAACGATAAATCAATAAACACTACTTTGTTTATTATCACTTTTTTATTTATAAATAATTCAAATTGAATGAATATAAACAGATTTGACAAAACAAATGATTACAAATTGAATGAATTTAAATAGA
Source organism: Agrilus biguttatus (assembly GCA_963921985.1). NCBI lineage: Eukaryota > Metazoa > Arthropoda > Insecta > Coleoptera > Buprestidae > Agrilus > Agrilus biguttatus. The sequence continues at coordinate 7,300,047 of OY998126.1, read as the reverse complement.
TGTACAGTAGTGTTTATATATATTTTTTGGAAATACCATTAATTATTAAATGTATTGAATAGTACTGAGTGGTACAAATCTACCTGGTCGTTTAACAGGTTATTTTCCGAAATTTTTGATGCTTTATATACTTCTAAGGATTCTAAAATATTAAGTTTAAAGCCTTTATTTAGATTATGAATAATTTTAAGATTTTCTATAGTAGGAACCTGATGGCCTGATTCTAAAATATGGTTTGCAAAATTAGAATTATCTTTTCCTAATCTAAATGATCTAAAATGTTCATTATAACGAGTTCTAAATGACCTTCAAGTTTTGCCTAAGTAAAAGGAATCACATTCTGTATATTCAAACAAATTATTATTTTTATTAAAACCATGTTTTTCGGCTATATTTTTATTTAATTATATTCGGTGTATCATGAAATTGTAAGCAGCTAGTTTATGCGATAGCGGGTGATTAGAGGAGGTTTTAATCATTTGAATATCATATTACCTTAAGGGACAGCCAGAGTACAAATATTAAAAGAAGGTTATTGTTTATTGAATATATCTAAATGAAAACAACTACACGAATGGAGCACAATAATATTTCTTAAGAAAATCATTTGGGGTCAATCAAGCTCAACACATACATTCTTTTTTCTTTTATCAAAACGCTATTACGATATAAGTAATGTCATGAAGCAAACCGGAGTATCCCAAGAAAAAAATATCAAACAGAGAGTTAAGTGAAACTATAAAAAATAGATGAGGCTTTACATATTGTAACTCCATTTTCAGAATAATAATTGTGGATATATTAAATAAATTTTGTAACTAATTTGATGGTGTTTTAATCATTCTATAAAAAATCTCACAGCATACATGGTGACATTTCGAAAAGCCCTTAAGGCTAATTAATTAATCGTATTTCTTGGGACATCCTATGTATTGATTGATAATCAGACGTTAGATCGAGAAACTATAAAAAAAATATCCAGAAAAGAAGGAATTAAAATCTTTATTCGTCTAAATATTTTAAGATCAAAGATATCAAATTTTGAACGCGTCCTACCAAGTAGGCACAACGAACTGAAAGCCATATCCCACGACCGGTTTCGACCTATCGGGTCTCATCAGGTGGGCGTTGGCAGAAATGCCTTTACATCGGAATCAACAGTGAGTGTAATTCAATGCCGGTAGGGGTATTAGCTCTCGGAGTAGTTGTTTCTGTTGATTCCATATTTATATTTATATTTATAAAAAAAAAACAAATCGCAATAAACAATGGATACTCTCCAAAATTAATAGAGGATTTAATTAATAAAAAGCAAAAATTAATGTGTTATCAATCTGCATATACAATAGTTATTAAAACACCTTATAACTACAAATAAATAGTATATTTAGGAAATACTTCAAACACAATAGCAAATAAAATAAAAAAGAATAATAAGTTTTCAATATCATTTAAAACAAATAATAATCTATCGAAGTATATAATTAACAATAAGGACAAAACAGAAAAAATTAATTCGTGTGGAGTATACAAGTTAAATTGCAACACTTGTAATGCGCTATACATTGGTCAGACAGGGGGATCGTTCAAAGAAAGAACTCAAGAACAAATTAAGAACTATAATAAAAAATCAACATTCATGAACCACATTGAAGACAACAAACATGAATTTAATTTAGAACAAAATTTCAAAATTTTACACAAACATAATAAAAATAATAAATTAGACATTTTAGAAACTTTAGAAATTAAAAAACAGATTAAAAATAATACAAGAATTCTTAATGAAATTGAAAATATCCACAATTCGATAATTTAAGACAAAATAGTAGAAATTTCTCCACACCCTTTAGAGTAAGACAGTATTAATACATATAAGGCAAAAATTGTAACATTCGACGTAAATACTTCTCCCGAAGATGTGTTTTATTAATTTAAAATTTCAGTATGTATTTAAATTTCCATAAAATGGAGGCTGATACAATTAATTATATAAAAAAAGTGTTTTGTGAGTGGGATAGAATTTCTGTGAATACGGCATACTAATAAATTGTCCAGAAGTTATTCACGCCGATTCTTAATATTCAGAAAGATCAATAAATCGTCACAATTTATCAATCAATACCATTGTGTGGGCATATACATAAACATTTATGCTCATAAACTGTGAAGCAATGTTCTCGCTATAATTATCTGTTTACAAGTAATATTAAGTGGTCTTAATCGGGGTAAACATGTTACGACTGTATGTTTGTATAATAATGGCCATTATATTATTATAGAGGATTTATAGTTATTTACTTGTACCATTTTTTATTTTTTTATTGGAAATTGACGTGACAACAAGATTTTTTTTTACCATTAATCTGTTGTTGAATTACTCCACATATCAGACAATAATATTAATAACAACGCTTTCTCGTCAGAGCAGCTATTATTAAAGTTAATACATCTGATTTATTAATGCTACTACTTCAATAATTCCAAGGCAATGGGAGCGGGAAAAACGCTAAACGTAATTATTTATTGAAGGAATAATTTATTCACGCCAATGTAGGTTTCTCGTATTTCAACTGAATAATAAGTAATATCATACGTTGCAATTTGTTACCCGAGATAAAAATGACCGTTATAACAGTTGCATACCATATTTACATGCAAATAGGGAAAACATTTTTTATTTTTTAGTTCTCAAAAGGTTTGCTATGTATGTGACTTTGGTACGACTAATATACAATGCTCATGAAAAGTCGTTAGGCATCTTGCGTCAGCGTGAGACGTTTCAAATTAAATCTATAACTAAATTGTATTCATTCTTCTTTTATATGAAATGCCAGGTCACAGTTACATTAGACATAATTAATTCAGTCCATAAAGTAATCATTGTTAATTGCACTAATTCACACGCGGGTATAATGAATACACTCCATAATTAATAAATAAAAATCTGAAATTCTCTGACGGTTAAAAGAAATTTCGACATGTGTTACAATTTTTAAGCTATTGCTATTGTTGAACTAATTAAAAATCACAAAGTTTCAAGAATTTTTTATTTTGTAGACACTACAATATTGTTTCGCCAAACATTGGCTTAATCCGGTAATGATTTGACAAACTTCAATCTGTACAAGATGTATATGTGTATGTACAAGTCTAACCTAAAAATATATAGGTTATAGAAAAATATTTAGTAAATGTGAATTTTTAAACTCTATTTGATCGTTTAATACTAGGTCTTTTCTATGATATCTGTTAATTTCTAGGTTCTCTAAATTGAACTTTTGTATATGTAACATTTTATATTTTAAATTGAAATTATGCTTTTGATTAATTAAGTGTTCTGCGTATGTAGAATCCATTTTTTTATTAGTAAAACTCTACAGATGTTCTTTAATGCGTGTTTTGAAAGACCTACCTATGTAAACTTGATCGAAGTTTGTCAAATCGTCATCTGACGAAGCCAATATTTCGTGAAACAAAATTGTACTGTCCACAAAATAAAATATTTTTGAAACTTGATTTTTAATAATTAAAGTACAACATTATTAATAATTCTTTTCAACAAGTACTATCATCCACTATCAACAAGTTTCTAGTTAATTATATGAACCCGCTTATAATGAACCACAGTTTTTATTATCAGTGTTTTTCGGGGTTATTGATACTAATTTAGTTTTAGTACATAAGTTTATTGAAATTAAAAATTAATAACTAAATATACTCTTGTGAAATGCACCCTTAATTGTAGAAAACTTTTTCTGTAGGTCCCTCATGATTATCACCTTCCACTACTTCCTACCTAAGCTAATCTTTGCATTTATCTGAAACTAGAACACCTTACCTCCGTAACTATATTTTCCTACAGTAATATAACATAACAGTCTATGTAGGTTTTCCTCTGCCGCTTGTTACTCCTATTACTGCTTTTAAAATGCCAGTAGTTGCTGGGAGCCAAATCTAGAAAATACGGTGGATGTGGAAGCGATTCGAAGTTCAATTCATGTAGTTTTGCCATTGTTTTGATGACAAATGACTTGTGACACGGTGCGTTGTCTTGATCAATTTTTTTTCTTTGTCGTATGCGGTCGTTTCAAACGCTCCAATAACGCTATAAAATTACTACAATTCACTGTTGATGGTATTTCGGAATAGGCCTGCAAATGACACCACCAAAAAAACGCTAAATAGAACTACAATCGGACATGCAATGTTCGTTGCTGTTGCTGAAGAATTTGTTGTGATTCACTCTTGGTCTAGTCAGCAAGCTGAGTCTATTTGGGCAATGGACGATAGCGCGCTGCGGTCAAGAATAAATTCAGGTAGTCAAATATTACAGGTCAATTGCGCGCGGTTTGCCAAGACTTTGTAGGGTCATCTGCGCGCTCGGTAATTTTATTTAATTTATATAACTCTGCTCTAATACTTTAACCTTTAAACCTATAGGTATTTGCATCTAATTATAAGAAGCCCAATAATATAATTGGTTATTTAACTACGTAATAGACCCCTCGTTTATACTCAACAAACGCTGATAAAGTACTTAACATGTTTCGTTAATTACCTGCATCTAATTCAAATCTCTTTTTATTTGAAAGAAAATTAAAGTATGTATTTATTTTTTCAACTTTGCGCGCAATTGACCCATCACTTTTAGGGTCACTTTTATCACAGCAGGGAGTAAACTGACCGCAGCGCGCAATGTACTTACACCCGTCTATTTTATACCGAGTTTTAAAGTTTGGACCGCGGAAGCCCGCTGTGTCAGCACTTTTGTTACATTACCAGTTGTGTAAAGAAAATACGACCGTCATTATGTAGATGAACTGTTTTTATTTATAAGAACCTTTCAGTAACCGGCAATTATTGTTTGTCTTACTGACGGTTAATTACAGTATTTATGCAGTCGGGTCTAATTTAGTTTTTACAAAAACCCGCATTTAGTCAATTTCACAAGCCTTGTATGCAAAGTTGTTTAACTGCTTAATAAAAATTTTACGAACTGGAAACTGATGGTAATGTTATACCTCATAAAAAATAAAATTAAAAAAAAACTGTTTAAAACGTAGAAGTTGCTAAGGTGGTATCCGATTTGGTCAGCTTGTTATGCATAAATTCTTATATATTTTTTGGATAATCTGGAAATCAATTAATATCAACTTATTTCATTTAATTTTCAATTTCTCCTTAATTGGGCTTTATATTTAATAAATAAACAATTTTTTGGTGTTAACATTTATGTTTACCCCCATATAAAAATGTTTTGAAGCATAAATGTTGATTAAGTGTTTCGTTAAACTCGTAACTTTTAAATTACTTAATTAACTGACATTTATGATTGTTTTTTTTTTTAATAAAAATAATAATACCAGATTTCGAAAGTCTCTATACTTATGTAGGTACATACACATTCGTTTTGTGATTTACGTTGGAAAATACGTTTTAATGCAGGCATGACACATAATTTATCATTTCCATTCTTTTGCTCCTGCTGCTTCTGTCGACGAGTTAAAGGTTACTCGAAGCACTGGCTTATCAATTTATAAATTCATGCCAGGAAGACCGGCCGCATAAATCAGAAATAATAAATTGCCCCTTTCACCCCGGCATATTCATTATAATAAATTGAACGGGCTTGGAGAGTGTGAGTTGATTAATGATCGACTTGAATTTTTTTCAAAAAAGTGTATGTATTTTCTCTCCTGCAGACCAAATAAAGGAGCTATTTTTTAACCACCCTTCTTTATATAAGTGAACGACAAAGTGGGAAAGTCAACAAATGAATAATAAAATAATATAGTGCTAAGCATCGATTTCCAATAATTAGCGTTAACATATTCAAAAAAGAAGGAATTAAAATCCTTATTCGTCTAAATATTAAGATCAGAGATCTCACACTTTGAACGCGTCCTACCAAGTAGGCACAACGAACCGAAAGCCATATCGCACGACCGGTTTCGACCTATCGGGTCTCATCAGGTGGGGTATTAACCCTCGGAGTAGTTGTTTCTGTTGATTCCATATTTATATTTATATTTATAATATAGCCTGTAAAGGCCTTTCTGCAGCGCCCACTTGATGAGACCCTATAGGTCGAAACAGATCGTGGGATATGGCTTTCAGTTCGTTATGCCTACTTGGTAGGACGCGTTCAAAGTGTGAGATCTTTGATCTTAATATTTAGACGAATAAGGATTTTAATTCCTTCTTTTTTGAATATGTTATATCTTCGTCTAAGAATCCATCGGAATCAACAGTGTAATTCAATAGCGGTAGGGGTATTAGCCCTCGGACTAGTTGTTTCTGTTGATTTCATATTTAAATTTCTAATTAACGTTAAATTTATAAACTAACAACATATCTTACTTTTTATTTCATTTGTAATCAATAATTTCCGTTCTAATTCAACATAGATATTTTATTATAATAGATGTAAATGAAAAGACTGGGTTTAATTTTCACAAAGTTTTTATTAGAATACTCTAACAATTGTTTCGATTTTTCAATCGATTTCGAAGAGATCATACACGAACTAAATTGAAGATATTCATTATTTATATCCTAAGTTAACTATACAGTACACATATATATATATATAAACATTAGTACATACACAAATACATTAAATTCCTTATTATCTAGTAAGTGGAAACGATGCTCTAAATATTGGACTGGAAAAACCCTCAATTTGGTCATTGGTAATATTTTTGTTATAATGCAAAGCTTTTTGAATTTCGAGTCTTTCTAAAAGGTCTATTTTTTACTATTATCTATCATATGTAAAATTGATAGATTATCTTTATTTATCAAATGTCCATTCTTGTTACAATGTTGTGACAATCCTGTGGAATTTTTGTTTTCTTTAATTTATTTGACCTGTTCTTTGTATCTAATGCCAATGTTACAACCGGTTTTTCCAATATAGATTGCATCACAATCATTACATTTTATTCTGTATACACCTGATTTTTTTAAATTGTGTTCTTGTTCTACTTTATTGTTAACGAAGATATTTTTTAAATTGGTTTTGTTTGAACTAACCAAGTTGATATTTAGATTTCTGTGTAATGTGTTATATAATTTATCACTGAGATTTCTATAATGGTTTATGCTATACCGCCTATCTTTTTTGTTGTTTTAGCGGTGAAATATTACTTTCAAAGTTGATTTTCTTTGTTTTTTGTTTAATAACGTGTCAACTAATTTAGGGTTGTAGCCATTATTGTAAGCTATGGTTTTTATCATTATTAATTCTTTACTAAAATTATTTTTACTAAGGGGGTAATTAACTAGTCTGTGGAATGTTGATAATTTAATTGGAGAATTTTGATTGGAGTCCTGTTGTATAATAGTATCCGTGAAGGTGCTTTTTCTGTAGATGTTATATTCAAGTTTATTGGTAATAATTTGTAGATCAAAATCTAGGAAATTTAAATGGCCATCTTTTTCCACTTCTAAGGTAAATTGGACGTTTTTATTTATTAAGTTATGTGAGGTTAAAAATTGTTCTAATTGTATACTAGTTCCTACCCAAATGCAAAATATGTCGTAGACTATCTAGTTGTTTATATATTTTATTATTAAAACTAAAATAATTTTGGTCTAGGCAACTTTTTATGGAACGCGAAAGTTCATCTTTTTGTATATCTGACAGTGAACTAGAAGGAATATGATTATCTAATATGTTATTTAATTCTAAAATTGGTATTGACGTAAACAAACTCAACACATCGAATGATATTAGTTTAGCATTATTTGGGATATTTAACAGTTTAGTTTTATGAATAAACTCTATACTATTTTTGACTGCAAATTGTTTAGCATTTGGGGTATCATTTTGGCTAAGTTTTTTTACATAGTTTATATGATGGTGAGTTGGGAAATTATCTTTATGGGTTTTAGGGAGACCGTAAAGAGTCGGTGATTTTGGGTTCATTGTGGTGGGAATAATGAAGAGCAGTTTTTTATTATTTTTTTTATTAAGGTTTGGAATTTAGCCGTTGAATCGTTTTTTAAAAGTATAAATTTTTCATTTAATAGTTCCGTTGTTCTGCGTATATTATCATCCTACCGCATCATCTATAAACCTTATTAAGATATTTTATTAATAATTAATGAAATATTTGAAGAATTTTTTAGTAGGGGTAAATTTTAAATACATTAATGCGATATTATTGAATTCATTTGTACCCACTACACATTACCTCATATTAATGAATATACAATAGATCTCTTAATCAAAAGATTGCTATTTCAGTTAGTGGTGCTTTTTTATCATAGTTTTTAAAGAAATGCCCCGCTTATAACGTCGAAATGATTTGTTCATGTTTGCTAGACATCTTTTCAAAATATTTCGTGTATACATGTACATTTCAAAACAATTTGTATGAAAACCTGTTATTCGTATGATTGCTGCGGGTTCTAATTGAAAACCATTAAACATAACAATCTAATTAAAACAAATGAGGTATAATGGAACCGTAAATTAAACATGCAAAACTAATTATAAATTTAGTCTTCTTGACATTTTAATATCGTAACGCAGTTAGTAACGGCAATTATTGTATTAATTACCGGGTTTTCTTTCTGTGTCATGGTAGGTATTAAATGGTTGCTTATTCTCTGAACATATTTTCAAAATAAATTAATTTCAATACGTTCAAACAACTTTTACTTTTAATAGTGAGCAACGATTTTATCCACGTGTAACTGAGCAGTTGGTATTCATGTAAGTGTACCAATATAAACAGCGGCGACTCGTAATGAAAGAAAGGGGGTGTGCTACAATATTTATTCACTCATTTCTTGAAAATTAGTTCCTAATAAAGCTAATTGTTTTTTATTAAATATAATCTTTAAAACATCTTCTGCTTATCAGAGCATTTAAAAAAATACGTTATGTTTGTCTATCATATATAATTTCGTTTCTATTATTGTAGGTTGAATTGTGAGTATTTAAAAACAGCAGTGAAAGATTTGTTCCAAAAATAAACATTCATGTTATCTACGCTCACCAACGACGATTTTGAAGACCTTAACTGTCTTGAATGCAGCACAATTCAGTTGTCCGTCTAAATTGGCTAGCAGATGTTTATGCGAAAGGAAGCGGGCATGAAGTATCGAATTTAATCTGGTAACTACGGTACGTTGAGCTGCATTGATTTCAGTTCCACTCTTGTCGCTCAGTTAAAGATACGGCGACGCGCCCAACCAAAGATCCAAATAGTTCATTCGGTCTACGACTCACATTTGCGTTAAAAAGCGATGTTGCACAAGCACATCAGCGTTGAATGTATACATTAAATAATTATATTGATAAATTTTAGTAATTGGGTCGGAAAAATACACAAATATGCAGTTTTTGGTGTTTATGCAGCTCCGCAGTGCCTCTACACTAGCCGCCCCTGTGATATTGAATACAGATAACAAATAAGGCGACTAAACAGACTTCGGAGTAATTGTTAATTGCTGAATTCTTTTGAAGCCTATAAACTATAAATACAATTGTCGTGGTCATTGGGACTAATTAATAGCATTTCAAACACTTGAAAGTTTAAACGTAACGGTATTAAATTAATACGCTGTCCATTACAATTTGTGACAGGTGTCATGGGGCATGAATAGCGCTCTGCGACCGACAACAAACTATAATGCAACACACAAGATTTATTACAAGTACTATATAATGTACATTAATGATATGCAAGTATTATTGATTAAAAAATAATTGATACCTTTTCTATTTCCTTAATTGTCGTTTATTATACTTTTAAACGGTAGCTGTACAGATATAGATGAACTATGAACAGATATGTATCAGTATAGAGTAGATGTGTGTCCATACTTAAATTTTAACGAGTTAGCTAATGTATTAAATATAACGTAGAAACATGATAAGTAAGGAGTAAAAATAAAATCGTTTCAAATTGTATTGTTATTTAACACACTTACGTAGATTTAGTCAATTATAACTGTTAGAAACAATAAAGATTTTCACTTTTGTGAGATAAACTAAATCATTCTGAGATAAAGTTCATACCTTTAATATCTTTTATCTAATTTCGATCTGTCTACAGATTTAAGAAACGTTTATGTTAAGTTGTTTAATATATTTTCAAACAAAAAAGACGTTTAAGGTATTGTAGCCATCGGATTTACTAGAAAATAAGGCTCCAAAAACCCAAATTCCTTACAATTTTATTTTTTCTGATTTTCAGCAACTATATTTTTTATCTTTAGCGACAAATACAGAAATTTATTGGTATCTCAACCTGACAAAGATAATCGAAGGTTATTTGTATCTATATAAAAAAGTTATTATAATAAAAATCAAATCGTGTATGTTTGGGGGTTTTCAGAAGTTCTCACTAATTCTCTATATCTACTCACTGTATTTATTATTGCCAGTTTGAAATCTGGATGACATAGAACCCAAACATCTTCAATTTTGATTCTATACACTCCAGTTACTCCTGAAAATTTCATAATTTATGCGATCACTATATAATAATGTTCTACGTATCTATAGTGCTAACGTGGTGGTGGAGCTATATCCTCTTACGATACAAAATTATGGAATTGCCTATTGACTGTTGAAACGTGTAATTAAAGAATGTATCTAGCTAATGCGTCCACATTCGATATCTGGTATGTTCTCCATTAATCGAAATTTTTAATTAAGAATTATAAATTTTTAACGTGTCGGGTTTAAATGTCAATATATGGTCATAGTGGTCACAGATAGGCTGTGGCAGGGGTTATAGCTAAACATACGCCTACGATACCCATTTACTTGAATTTATCCTTATTAAATTATCAGGTATTATAACACCTAAATATAAATATGGAATCAACAGCAACAACTACTCCGAGATTCTTAGACGAAGATAACAATTCAAAAAAGAAGGTATTAAAATCCTTTTTATCCTTATATTTATTGTATAGCTGGTAAAAGCCTTTCTGCCAGCGCCCACCTGATAAGACCCGATAGACCGAAACCGGTCGTGGGATATGGCTTTCGGTGCGCTGTGCCTACTGTGTAGGACGCGTTCCAAATGTGGGATCTATGATCCTTTGTAATTAGACGAAAAAGAATTTTAATACCTTCTTATACAAGTGAGAGTCTGCGTATGGGCCAATTATTGAACGACAAAATCAGTTTCGATTCAGCCTACTTGATTAACTTAGAACGATGTAATAACCTAAAATTCGCGGTCGTAGATTATATCGTATTTTTTATATCTTTCTCTTTAATGTGTGTTGTCATTACTTTTTCGATTGGCTCGTACAGATCACGTCGATTTCAACCATTAGGGTAGTTTTTTTGCCCTGATCTCTAGGGAACTGTACGATTTTGACATATGGTAAAATTTCGTGTTTTCCATTGATTTCGTAATCGGTGGTTAACGGCGGTCAAAGTTACTGCCGCACCGGATAATTGGATCTGGGCAGAAAGTCGCGCAAAAAGATCGAAACGAGCCGAGGAAGGTACGCCGCCCAAAGTCTCCTCCTGGTCGTCATTGCTGTCGTCAGTGCCGACATTGATTTATTGACGGCAGTCGACAGTGATGGAAGTCGCTGCGAATAAAGAATCAAAAGAGCCGCGCTACTGAAACAACCGCGGTTTCCTATGTCTCTGCTTCTTCGAAGGGCTAAGGTCATTTGCTCTGCAGAACGAAATTGATATCGATTATCGAGGAATCGGAGGACTCGCAGCAAATTTTGGGTTGAGATAAACTTAGAAATATACAGGGTCATTCAAACTAAGTGATACATTAGACGTTTTAGGGAAACTAAGCATGTTACAGATTTGAAAATTTGGGAGTAGGGGTTATCAAGGATGATATATTTAACTAAAATAATTTCAGCTGTCGGGCACTTCCGGTTATACCGGAAGTTGATGTCAACTTTCTTATTTCAAATGGAATGGTATATTTTTTACAATGAATTCATATGAAACATAAAATTCTAAAATGACTTTGATAACAAACTTACGATTAATAGTTTCTGAGAAAATTTAATTTATTGGAAAAAAGATTGCACCGCAACCCAAACTATAAAAAATCATAACTTCCATAAATAATGAAATGACTTAGAATGTTAAAATCTTTACTAGTTATAACCAAGTCATAAGGCTAACGTCATGCGTAAACTAAGCAATATAATTTGTACAGGTCGTTCAGAAAAAAATCCAAACTTTAAAAACTTCAAACACTAATAACTTCATATTTTCAAATGGCACTTGGAATATTTTATTTTTTCATTCGATTCCTCCTTTTATCCTCTTTGTATAAAAGGATCAAAAATGGTTAGTTATTCGTGTTTGAAGTTTTTAAACTTAAACGCCCTGTACAAATTATAAATCTTAGTTTTGGCATGACTTTAGTCCTATGACTTGGCTATTACTAGTAAATAACTAATTTCAACATTCTAAGTAATTTTCTATAGAAATTATGATTTGTTATAGTTTGGGTGGCGGAGCAATCTTTTTTCCAATAAATTAAATTATCTCAGAAACTATTTATCGTAGGCAAACAAGTTTGTTAACAAAGTTATCTTAGAATTTTATGTTTCATACGAATTGATCGTAAAAAGTATACCATTCCATTTAAAATAAGACAGTTGACATCAACTTCCGGTATAACCGGAAGTGCCCGACAGTTGAAATTACTTTAGTTAAATAGATCATCCTTGATAACCCCTACTCCCAAATTTTCAAATCTGTAACAGCCTTAGTTTTCCTAAAACGTCTAATGTACCACTCAGTTTGAATGACCCTGTATTTAAATGATTAGGAGTAAGAAGAAGGTCAACAATATTTTATTATTAATGCATGATATGAAGGTATGTTTCGGTTATGAAACATATTTTTTTAATAATTGGGTTCAGGTGCTACTGAAATTAAAACGAAAGAAGAGATCGTAAGACTGTATTATCTGTTACTCAATTTGCAAACCCTTACAAATATGTTTTTATTTATGCAGTTGTATTCTACAGTATCTTTAGCCTTCTTACCTACCCTTCTCTTATCTTTTGATATGAATTTAGAATCAGTTAGTTTTATGGCGTGATTATAAAATTACAAATGATAAATGGTAAATTAAGTAGCATGGGTGAGGAATTTAACTGTTCCCATTCGATGTAATTCGATAGCTTGACGTCGATCGATGATCGTATCGATCCAGTGCCACTGATCAAAATATTGAATGCAGCCAGCTACTGTTGTGGATCAAAGCATTCCATTGAGGGAATGTGGAGAAACGTGATGTGACTCTCAGATCGGAACCGAAGAAGATACTCGAAATGAGATATGGACCTGTAACCGATCCACTAACTTTTTGTCCACCAATCGATTTCAGATTGAGCTTAGATAATCTTTTTAGTTCTCCAGCAACTGTACCGTAAAACACATTTTTGATGCCATTGCAATAACTAATTCGATAGGATCAACAAGCCGCTTAATTTCATTTGTAAAAAAAGATACCGATACTAATATTAGTAACTACCTTTCTTATAATATTGGCATACAGTTATTTATAAAAGCAATTTGATTTTTTGTGGTAGTAATATTATTTAATAAATAATTCAGTTGACTACTACAACAATTTTATTGTAGACACTTGAATGTTATATTTGTTAATTCAAATATATAGTTTTAATTGAAAATTCCACGGAGGTGGGGGGGTCGTCTTGATGTCACAGCTTGTGAACAATTACGTATACACGAAATATGAAACTTGATTATTTAAAAAAAGTTTATATATGACCGACCCTCTTCATAAACGTAATTAGTAGATCATTCATTAATTTTTATTTGAAATATTTCACTGATGCGGCAGTTATTTGTCGAAATTCAAAATTAATTTAAAATTTAAATTTAACAAAACAAAAAGGTTTCAAATAAATTATTTATTGTATTTCCCCGATGTTATTTATAAATATTGCTGACAGAGTAGGGCTGAGTGGGTTTCCCATTGCCAAACCCTCGTTTTGTAAATAATATTCATTGACAAATTGTAGGGCATTCTGAGAAAGGCAAATTTCAAGTAAATTAAGTATTTCCGATGATAATACAGGGTTGGTATTGTTCTCATCTAATTTATTTTTAAATACGTCTATATTTGTAGACAAAAATGTATATTGGGCAGACAAGCAGACCTTTTTGTGATAGAATAGTGTATAAAAATTATTTTTTAAAAAAACAGAAAACCTCAACTTATTCAGAGCACTTAATTAATTTGACAAAAAAATTTAAATTCTTCATACTGATAATAAAAGCAGGAAACTTAATTTGTTAGAACAATTGGAAATAAATAGATATTTAAAAACGAACACTATATTGAATTACTAATTAGAGGGAAACATTTCCCCTCTCCTTAATTTAAATTTACCACCTAGGTTAGTATTTAAGTAACTGTAAGTTTGTAGAATGTATATACACCTGATGAAGCCACAGTGTGGTGAAACAATATTGTAGTGTACAATAAATAATTTCTTCGAAACTTTTTTGTTTTATTAAATTTAAATTTTAAATTAATTTTTATTTGCTTATACATACCGTAGTTTTTTGGCACAAATATCATAATACATTTTATTAAGTGTGGTATTTAAAAATATATCTGCAACACATTTTTTATTTTTTATTTTATTAGACAATCTGCCTACGCATGTTAATACTATTTAATGTTATAATTGGATAATTCAGTAGACCACGAACTCTTGTAAACAACACAGTAAATGGCAGACAGACAAAACACTGTTTCGCGTCTACAATAATAAATTCTTCATGTTAACTGCTGAAAGATTTTATTTGACAAAGCCCATTAGTATAGCAGTAAATTAGGAGTGGAATTTTATTAGCATTGTCCTCTGTAACACGCGGCAGGGGTTGTTGCTTACCTACAGGCCATTATATGAAGGGCAATGAAATGTGAGACAAGAATATAGGTACATTTAATGCAAACACAACAAATGGCATTGCCCAGCAGGAGGGTTCATAAAAGTAAGATATAAGAAATATAAGTGCAGATGCAATATTTAAACAACTTTTTCACTCAATTTTGTCTTTGTTTTTTTTTCTGAATTCGTATGAATTTTAAATTCTAAATTTACAGGCGTACTACCTTTTTTGTTATTTAGAAACTTTAAGAGTGATGAACTCCTGTATTTAATAATCTTTAAGAAATTTCAAAGAAGGTATTAAAAACCTTTCTCGTCTAATTACAAAGGATCACAGATCCCACATTTGGAACGCATCCTACTCAGTAGGCAATTAGACGAAAAAGGATTTTAATACCTTTTTTTAAATTGTTATCTTCGTCTAATAATCGTTCGGAATCAACAGTGTAATTCAATGCCGGTAGGGGTATTAGCCCTCGGAGTAGTTGTTTCTGTTAATTCCATATTTATATTTATTATATAGCTTGTAAAAGCCTTTCTGCCAGTGCCCACCTGATGAAACCGGTCGTGAGATATCGCTTTCGGTGCGCTGTGCCTACTGTGTAGGACGCGTTCCAAATGTGGTCCTTTGTAATTAGACGAAAAAGGATTTTAATACCTTCTTTTTTTACCAATAAGTTAAGTCTATAACTTCTTGTTTACAATGTTTTTAATATTTTACCGGAAAATATTGAAAAAATTATGGTTTCGTTAAAAAACTGATAGATGTACCATCTTATTTTGTTTTCCAAAATCAGCAGTTCCTAACATATTCTATTATTTTTTAATAACGCTGTGTAGCAAGTTCGTATCTTACCATTACCTGTTGATGTTTTCGTTCAATTTCAAATATTTTTGAAAATATTATAATTACATTCAAAAGTAAACGAATATTTATTTTGAACACCGTCAGCAATAATAAGTTATTGAAATATTGTGTACGTACTGTTATTCTATATGTATCTATATCAACACTTATTATATTTGTTTGGCAATTGTTGATATTAATATTTAGATAATGCGTTTCTTAATAATTGAGTAACTGGTTGAAATAATTGATACATAAAACAAAACAAAATCTTGTGTAAAGAAACCAAAAATCAATCTTTCAAGTAGTTTTTTCTAATAAGAACGTATTAACGGATAAAGAGCATTTAGTTCTTGGTTAAAAATCGCAATGCACATATGAAATAGCACACTTATTGCCAGTAATATGGTTAATTATGGAATTGTAACATTATTAAATAGTTTTTTTATGGTAATAGTAAATAAAGACTAGACGAAAATCAATAAAATCCTATAAATTATGTATTGAGTCAGAAACGAAAAATCAATTTAATGAATACATAGTGTTCTATTATTTTCCCATTTGCAACTTCCTTTTTTTCCATATTTTATTAGCTTTTGAGTTTCATCTACGTTCAAAAGTCACGACAATTACAATCAAGGAATTACTAAAAATAAAAGTATGTAACTATGTTATATATTGTAAAACTCTTATTGATAGAAGTGGCAACGACATTATAATAATAAAAAAATGTAAAATGTGTATACTGCTTTTTAATGGAAGAATTTTTATTGCTGCTTTGAAATTTCCGCATGACGAAATTATTGTGCAGCTGTTAGGTACTGTGACGGCATTTTCAAGAGAGAAAGCTTTATTAAAATTTGTTGTTTCCTCCTGCCTACTTGTCTTCAAACGTTCACGGCTTGTCAGCTAGATGCTAGACCATAAAAAAATACCTGCCGTTGTTTGAAGCATACAATAAGATCCTGACAGCTACATAATAAACATGTACCTTTTCATAAATGAGTTTATGATCGTTCTACCACAACAAGTCTGCCGCCTTCTAACACTCAAGAGGGTATTTTACGACCCAGGTGATTTCCGCCCAGATCTACTTTTATAGTGAAACATTACTCCCTATCTCCTCATCGATGGAATGGATGAAAAGTTGTCTACAGATGACGTATCAATGATGAAGATCATAGTTTAACATTCGGGAGGTCACCGGTTTGATTCAGGGTTTGCCCGCTCTGGTCCAAGTTTTCTGTGGTTTCCCAAGATCATTTAGCCTTTAATATTCCACAGATAATCCTTCACCTTGTTGGTGTTTTCATTTCGTCCGTCTCATCTGTCACTCCCTAATTACCGCACTTACGCATTTCCACGATCACAAAAAAGATGCAGAGGCCTTACGCCTTATCCTCTGGCTTTTCACTACACTGTAGGTCGTAGGGATTGCCTTCCCACCAGTATTAGAAGCTATGAAATGCAATGAAAAAAATTGAAAATGGTGGGGTGATTGATGCATTACAAATTTAAGATCAATTTTTAGTATAATAATAAGTATCACTTAACTATCAATGTTTTGAAAGGTTTGCCTGATATTCTGGAAAAGATAAAAGTACAGAAGAGTTTTTGCGATTTATGTGGGGAAATGACACATTCCCATAAACCCACAGCTCATCCATCTAAGATCTTTCGATGTTTAGCATTGTGCGATTGTCATTTTGCCTCATGTTTCCAGGCGCTACTGATTACACTCAGGTATCGCGTCGGCGAGAACAAAGTGTCCATAGGGCTGCTTGTCATCGTCACTAGCTCTCTGGGTGGTAGGACTCGACGGCATAAAATAGGAGAGAATTAACGCTTTGTCATACACAACGGTCGCAACCAACAAGGCCATAGTGGAGGGGCATTTAACGCATGCGCTCGTTTAGGAGAAGGTCAGAATTACGGCAAAGAGCGGACAGTTCGAGTCGAGTCGTTCAGTGGTTCACTTGTCCCAAAATATCGAAGGAGAGTCTTTTGTCGGTCGTATAAAAAAAAGAACGGTGTTTTTTTAGTTGCTTTTGTGTAGTTTGTACAGCGAATCAAGTGTACAAATGGTCGTGTTAGACGGAAGCAGCATGCTTTCTTCCGCCCCCGGCAATCAATACCTTCAACCGGATTATCTGTCTCCTTTGCCAACAACGGTTAGTACTACATAATTAATTATTCCAGTAGTAAAAGAAAGTTGAAACTTTCAATTCATTTTTTTTTTCATTCTCTTCAAATTTTTATTGCAGTTGGATGCAAAGAAAAGTCCATTGGCACTTTTAGCCCAAACATGCAGTCAAATTGGAGCTGATTCTCCATCCACGAAGCCTCTTCTTTCTGCATTAGAAAAGCCTAAGAAGACATCAAGTGAGGGAGCTAATCGTTCTCCGTCAGCGAATTCAAAAGATAAAAATGAAAAATCAGCTTCGAGAAATAGTCCTTCTGATACGAAATTAGCCTTCAAACCTTACGAAAGTACGGTTTTGTCAAAAAAGTGTGACGAAAAAAGGCCATCGTCCAAACCAAATGTTCAAACAAACATTGCAGACAATGGGGAAGGAAAGAAGTCTCGCAGTTCCACACCTAACAGAAAATCTATTTCTCCCTCAAATACATCCCAAGAAGATTCGTCTACACCTGTTTCTGAAATGGAAAGATCCAGCAGTAACGGTCCAAAGTCTTCTTCCCCGTCACAGCGAGGTGCGAGTCCCATCATCAGATCTGGTTTAGAAATATTGCAAGGACATCCAAAAGATATACCATTGGGTACGTTCAAACCAGGCAGTTTAGGATCAGGACTGGGTGGACATCTGAGTGCATTGTGTTGTCCTCCCGGTCTTGAACACACCAATCCAGCGTTCAGACCTCCGTTTCCTGGTGCACAATTCTCACATCATGCGGCAATGTTAGCCGCCGGATACGCTAGTGCCGCACAAGTTCCATATTTGAGTTATGCGCGCGTTAAGACTCCGTCGGGTGGCGAAGCTCTAGTGCCAGTGTGTAAAGATCCTTATTGTACTGGGTGTCAGTTTAGTTTACACAATCAGCAGTTGCTAATGAACGGTGCAACGGGACCATGTCCTAGTGGGTGCACACAGTGCGACCATCAGAAGTACAACTTAGCGATGGCAGCGATGTCATTAGTGCCTCCTGGTCCTGTTCCACCTACATCTTTGGCCTATCCCCAATTGGGAAGACCTTACGTTTGTAACTGGATAGCGGGTGATACCTATTGTGGAAAACGTTTTGGAACGTCCGACGAACTTCTTCAGCATTTGAGAACACACACCAGCGGATCTGATCCGACATCTGTTGCTTCTTCGACCGCATCTGCCCTCTTAAATCCACATTCATTATTTACTTCGGCAGCTCTTCACAGAGCTGGCTATCCGAATCCGCCCCTTAGTCCTTTGTCGGCCGCTAGGTACCATCCTTACGCAAAACCGAGTTTACCAACCACATTAGCTGCGTCGCCTTACAGCGCTTTCAATCCCACAACGTTAGGTCCATATTACTCACCGTATTCCGTGTATGGGCAGAGAATAGGGGCGGCAGTTCATCCATAATAGTAGCTCTTGTGTTCGTTCACCTGAAAATGGACGAAATTGTTCGTCCATTTGTTCTGCTGTGATAAATTTGTAAATATAATTAATTATATTCATACACTGATAGGTGCAATCCAAATCTTGTAAGTTGATTGACGACTTGGTCCCTGTAAGTTATTTTGTTATTTACCTATTACCTACATATTTGTCTTACAGATGGTCGTATTCTTTGAATTGTATTGTAATTATAAGATTTGTTGATTTTTTCAGTATGCTTTAAATAAAAATATAGTCCACAAAAAATTTTTTTTGTTTTATTTTTAATGTCATAACTGATGATATATATACATGATCAAATATTTGGTTTTACTTTTTATTTTCGAAATAGGGAAATATGTGGTAAAGTCTGCTATTCTTCTTCAAATATTTAGTGCCATTTCAAATGCAAACAAACCTTTATCAGATAGGCAAGTATATATTTATTTTTTGTTTGCTTATGATAACACGAAGATCAGTTCAATTGATGATGAATAAATAGTGTTTGTGATAACAAATTCCGTAGTCAATGCATAAATGTTTTCATTATTAGCTGAAGCAGTTCAGAAATTGTATATTGGCAGCATAAATTATACATTTCTTATTTAAACTAATACTTGATTCAAGAACCATTTAAAAATATGTTACTGTTCGTCATGTAATCGCTTACTTGCATTTCTTAACGAGTTTTGAACAAACTTTCTTAATTATGAAAATAAAAGCTACATAAGTGTATTTTTTATTTCAAGGTAAAACGCACTTGTTTGCAATAACTATTGTCATGTGAAACAAACTGCGTACAAGTTTTATTATGTGTTCTGTGAACTGAATAAACAATATATCAGACACTTCCATTAAATAAACAATTAATTAACACTTTAACCTTTACAAGTGCAAAAGAAAATCGAATGAAAAACAAGTAGTAAGTATGTTGATTGAATAGATTCAAGTGTTTTCGATTAAAAATTACAAAGGTAGACTTGTTTTGAAGTTAAACGTAAATGGCCTTTTATTAGATTTATATTTTTTTTAATGGGGCAATTATTTATAATAACTTGTTTTATTTACTTTCAAATTGCAGTGTTTATTTTTAATTACAAAAAAGAGTGTTCGAGTGTTCACTTTTTGCTTATATACAGTTATCATCTTCATCAGTGTTTAAAAGAGTAAGAATTTTTTGAAACAGATAAAATAATAATCGAAGTTAAATGAGGATTGAATAGTTTTTAAAGTGTTTTTGAACAATTAACAATGAAAAAGTTTTGACGTTTCTTTTTTACAATAATAATTATCAGGACTTAAGGAAATACTTTTTTTTGAGGAGAAAAATAATAAATAATAATCAAATAATTATTTTTAATTGAGCTTTATTTACAATGTTAATAATGTTAATAAATTGGCATGTTTTCTAGAAAACAACTGAGTACACAAAAATATAATTATAAATTATAGCAATTTTATAAACACATTGTTTACATTTCTATAAATTAACTAAATTACACAAGAATCGAACAGATAATTTTTGAATGATTTACGGGTTCTATGATTTAATGGAATGTCCTACATATATGTTTTATCAGGAGACTTTTACGATTTTTTTTTCTTTTTAATATCACATTCGATAACATGAATACGAAGTTTATCTTGTAGGTGTTGGGTAAATGGACGCATGTTATAAATATTTTTATTGAATTACAAGATGCTTACTGCCAGTATTTTAACAATTTATGACCATCATAAAACTCGTGTTAAGAGAGGTCGGTCATCACTCTCACATTTACTATATACTATTGGATTATAACTCATTGTCAGTCACACATAACATATGATGCCCTCTTTAATTCATGCACTTTTATAAAAATTTTGAGTTAGGTATCACAGTTATTTATTACGTAATTTACATGCTAATTTATTGTAATGGAATAACTTCCAAGAAAATAACCTGTGTATTTACATTACATTAATATAACTGAAATATGTTATCTCTCATTTCACATGTATTTGTTAGTTGTGAATTTTGATTATTTTTATTTTATTTAATTACATATAACAAAATTAATTGTAATTTAAATAATACATTTTGCTTGTAATACTCCAATGAGTTTTTTTAATACTTTCATTACAGTTTTAAACTTTCATTCAATTAATATAAATATGGAATTAACAGCAACAACTACTCTGAGGGCTAATACCCCTACCGGCATTGAATTACACTGTTGATTCCGAACGATTATTAGACGAAGATAACAATCCAAAAAAAGAATGTATTAAAATCCTTTTTCGTCTAATTATAAAGGATCACAGATCTGACATTTGGAACGCGTCCTACACAGTACCTTTTCTTTCGGATTGTTATCTTCGTCTAATAATCGTTCAGTATAATTCAATGCGGTATTTATATTTATAATATCGCTTGTAAAAGCCTTTCTGCCAGCGCCCACCTGACGAGACCCGATAGGTCAAAACCGGACGTGGGACATGGCTTTCGGTGCGCTGTGCCTACTGTGTAGGACGCGTTCCAAATGTGGGATCTGTGATCCTTTCTAATTAAACGAAAAAGGATTTTAATACCTTCGTTTTTTGGATTGATTTGCATTCAATGATTTAAAACGATAATTAGTTTAGAAATGTTTCACAAAGTACTTACAATGGAACTGGGCTGATGTGATAAAGACCTCCCAGGTATGTTGCATAATACCTTTTATGGACGCTTTATGGTTCTGCTAGAAAACAATGTAGAATGCATTTCGAACACAATCAAGAAAAATATTTAATGCTGAACTAGGTGCATCAAAATACGTATCTAGTTTATTTCCAAGATTCTAAATGCCATATTACACCTAATCTTTTTTGTATATAAGGAATTACTAAACCAGTATGTCATACACATAGGTCTGAAAGCAATTTTTTAAGCTTTTAGATTTAAGGGTTGAAATGTACAAAAGCTAATGTAGTAATAGTGCACTCCAAACAAAAAACCCAAAAAATGGGAATAACTCTTAAAAATGCTTACAGACCAAAATTTATGAGATTTATTCGGTACTTTATTTGTATACGAAAAGCATTAAAAGTACTGAGTTCATCTATGGAATGTTTTATCTTCGAGTCCATCCATATCGATGTCAACAGGATAAAAAGGAGTTAAAACAATTCTAGGCAATAGTATGTAGTAATAGAATACAGACCATTTTTGTTCTATCTAGTTACGTGTCTAAATATTAGTGAACATCAAAGGCCATTTATTTTTAAGGCAATTTCACTCAGTTTTTGTTAACGTTTAATGTGTTTTGGTCGCTTAAGCAATAATTGTTCGATGATATATCATACTATAAGATAACTGGATATTAAGACATCGGAATATTATGTAGTTGTAGACTTACCTTGATAAATTTATTTCAAAATTCACGTGGATATGCCTATTTCTTTGAACCGTCCCTAAGAGAGTGGTACTCCTGTTATCTACCTTCCTTTTAAACAGTACCTCTCGAAGTGATTGATTTAGATTTATAAAACTGTCAGATAAGATACGAACCGTGTCAATTGTAGTAATTTGTTTTGATTGTTGAAGATGTATCATGTGTAAAAATGTGATTAGGTGGTATAGGTACTACCAAAATAAACGGAACTCCAAATCACGTTACAAATGATAAATACATGTTTTTAAGGTGCTAAACACATGATTTGTACATATTTAGATATTTATGAGAGTACAAACAGTATTTTCAGAATGTTTGGTGTAATTGGAAATGCCAAATTTCCTGAAAATATATATAACAGCCAATTTTGGTCGATGTGGCATGGACTTTGAAGCGATTGTAGAAGACAAAACATTCTAGCAAGAGTTGGGTCTGGAAATTTATTTTCTTCATGAGCCTATATCTCGAAAATTAGATTCTAGGCCACTAGACCATGCCGCCGGTAGATCTAACACTAAGTCATTCCAAATACTACTATTTATAGATTATAGAACAATTTTCATTTTATACTTTTTCTTTTAGATACCTTTTTCCTAGTAGATAATCCTAAAACTCGTAAAACAAAAAATCATGAGAAAAATGCAAATTTGATTTTGATTAAATTAACTTGTGGTTTATTCTAATTTCAATTGAAACAGTTAAGTTTGTTTTTATCAGTTGTTTAGATTTCGAACTTCTTTGAAAATCAATTGCTACTTTTTAAGCCTAATCCATCATCGGTTTAAATTGAAAATACATCCAGATTAGAGCTGAACGAATGTTAAATCCTGTGATGGATTGTTTATTATTAAAACTAATCCGTTATTTTCGATCAGTCTCTTATTAATCAAATAACCGATTAACCTTCTATTTTCACATTCATTTTATTATAATCTAACTTAACTGTAACTAATCCACGTCAATGTGTCGATGGTTTTGAAGACTACCTTTTATTTTTTTTGCAGACAAAGAAGAAATTGTGGAATATTTACACATGTAGGTATTACTTGGAAAAAAGTATAAACTTTAAACTTCTTTATTGGTAATCCAAGGGAATAAAAAAACAGTCATAATTCATGTGAGCATTCACGTGAATGATGAGTAATGTATTGTTTTACTCATTATAAACCATGCTCACAAGAATTCCGACAGCAATAAATAACTACAGACAGCGTAGTAGACGCCATCTGTAGGGATTTACTATCAACTGTGTTGATACGTCAAAGTGGATTCACAGAGTAGCTATCCCTAGTTAAAAGGGACCTTATTAAATATTAATGAACTCATAAGTATTTGCAAGTTCAGATAGATGTCGTTTACAACGCTGTCTGCAGTTATTTATTAAACTATCTGTTGATGAGAACTGACAAGTATATATTATATACGCTCTTTAGCGCGAGTGCATACCCTTCACATCAGAGGTGGGCCACCGTCTTTCGCACGCCCTCTCCCCAACGTTCCCGTCCCTTCGCCTCTCCCAACTTTATCACTCCTCAATCCACTTCCCAATCCCAACCTCTCCACATCTACCCTGGGGATGTTAAAACCTTCTGGTTGATAATCCCCACTCGAGAAGGGTTTTTAGTCAGTAAGAATCTAACCCCCCTGAAGAGGGGTAGACTATGTAAGGTTTTCCCACCTCAAGTTAAATCTAAACAAAAAAAATATATTATATGTCATGTAGTTTAGTACATGGGAGTCCAAAAGTGTAATGGTATGATTGGTCTTGATCTTGCTTCTTTCAGTTGCTGGTTTCTTTATTAATTGAGAAAATCCAGTTTCATGTATT
The DNA here is from genome assembly GCA_963921985.1 of Agrilus biguttatus. Lineage (NCBI taxonomy): Eukaryota > Metazoa > Arthropoda > Insecta > Coleoptera > Buprestidae > Agrilus > Agrilus biguttatus. The sequence continues at coordinate 7,275,465 of OY998126.1, read as the reverse complement.
AATTGTATAAATATAGTACTGACTTCGATCCTGTTCTGTGATAGATGATGTTGGTCTGTCGCGAAATAGGGAGACCATGATTATAAACATTTACATGTTCTATTTTGCTCCCACAAATTCACGCGAGTTCCAACCTCTACACATTGTTAATTCTACTGGTAATTTTATATTGACAAACTGATTCCATCTGTTGCATTTAATGTGGTTGGTTATTTTTAACTTGGAGAAACGATGAGTACCTAGTTTTATTCCGAGTAGTTTCGTGGATATATCTATGTCTTTCAAAAAAATACTTCCGCGACTTGGCTTTTTATCTGCTACTCAATCTGTCAGCGGATCGGTTGAAATTTTCAGTAAACTCCGCGGAGGTAAAGGTTACTCTGTTCACTAAATATCTCGTCGTCGTAAAAATAACCTTTGTGGAAACTAAAAACAGGCGATTTATTCATTGCGTTAGTCGACAGACAAGTGAATAATTACACGTCAGTGTTGGTTTTGTTGAGAGATGGATAAGTATAATTACCACTAAACGTTATCGGTTTGTAATAAGTGGCTTTGTTATTTTGTTTTTCAATCTCATGTTATTTCCACATATAGAACGATTGATTTTAATTAACATAGACACTTATTAATCATGTAGTTAGAGGGATATTTCTATTTTTATCGGATGATAACGTTATGATAACAACGAAATAACTCCATTAAAACATTTTTAGATTTTTATAAAAATACTGACACTTTGTTTTATATAAATTATATAAACATTAGTGCTTTTTGGCCAACTCTAATAAAGAAGTTGGATGCTTCCTTTTCGAATGATAAATAATTACGTAAATAGCTTTTTACTTGATAAAGATTAGCCTGCCAAACTCAAATCTATAATTTTGACTTGACATTCAGATTTGAGTGAATGGTTAGATTTCAAACCCCATTTCCCTCAAATGGCGACACTGCTGCATCTATTTGTGTAGCTTTGATGCCAAGTTTTAAAAATCGAATTATGCTTTTAAGCTCCAGACTGGCGGCGGCCGTCAAATTGTCGTCTACGATTTTTCTCCATATAAAATCAAATGGGACTGGACACAAAAACAAAAATTTGCATTGTTTGACTCTTAAGCTATATCTAAAGGGAATTTTATAGGGTAACCTATAACATAGTTTTAAGCCAATAGAATCTAAAGACGAGGAGTCTGCAGATTGTGGAGCACCGTTGGTTTAGAGAGATACTTTATGTGTTCCAAACCAATGCAGTGGATCTGCATGTATCGCAGAGTTCCAAATATTTATGGTATTCCGTTTTCCCGATGTCAATCGAAATGGAATGATTAGAAATGAGGAGATATTAGTGGTATAAAAAGGAGTAAAGAGGATAGAAGAATATAAATATGCAATCATCAGAAACAATTATAAATATAAATATGGAATCAACAGAAACAACTACTCCGAGGGCTAATACCCCTACCGGCATTGAATTACACTGTTGATTCCGATGTATTCTTAGACGATGATATAACCTATTCAAAAAAAAGGAATTAAAATCCTTATTCGTCTAAATATTAAAATCAAAGATCTCACATTTGGAACGCGTCCCACCAAGTAGGCACAACGAACTGAAAGCCATATCCCACGACCGGTTTCGACCTGTCGGGTCTCATCAGGTGGGCGCTAGCAGAAAGGCCATTACAGGCTATATGATAAATATAAATATAAATATAAAAATGGTAAGACGTATTCCAAATGTGAGATCTTTAGACGAATAAAGATTTTAATTGCTACTTTTTTAAATATGTTATATTTTCGTCTAAGAATCCATCGGAATTAACAGTCTAATTCAATTCCGGTAGGGGTATTAGCCATCGGAGTAGTTGTTTCTGTTGATTCCATATTTATATTTATTTTTATAATATAGCCTGTAAAAGCCTTTCTGCCAGCGCCCACCTGATAGGTCGAAACCGGTCGTGGGATAAGGCTTTCGGTTTATTGTGCCTACTTGGTAGGATGCGTTCCAAATGTGAGATTTTTATCTTAATATTTAGACGAATAAGGATTTTAATTCCTTCTTTTTTGAATAAGAAACAATTACTTCGAGAGCTAATATCCCTACCGGAATTGAATTAGACTGTTGATTCTGAAAGATTCGTAGACAAAGATATATTAACGTATCCAAAAAAGAAGACTGGTATCTTTGATCCTTAATATTTATAGGAACAAGGATTTTAATACCTTCTTGTTTTGATAGAAGAATGCCTAGGTTGGATTACCGTTCGCAAATAGTTAGGGATGTAGATTGTTCTAGTTGATGAGTCTTTTATTATCCAGCTCATCAGTGTGTTTATTCTTGTGATATTTTTGTTCGTGTTTTCTTTCGAACGACCCTGCATGACGGACATGTGCGTTTCATTTGCAGTGCCTGGTTGTGTCAACAAAATTAGAAAGAGATTAGGAAGTTAAGCGTCCATCAAGCCGGACAATTAGCGGGGGCTGAGAAGCAGTAACGACCTATGTTGACGTGGTAGAGTGGCAAAAACTCATCTGTCAAACGGTTTGCGGTGTGGAGGATGTAAGGGGGTGCCGTTGCAGCACAGTTCGACGGCAAACAAGGCGAGTATAAGAAGACGACGGTATGATAAATGAGGCCGTGACAGGTTTGGGCCATCTATCATGTGCAGAAGATTGGGACGCCGGGAGGAGGCCATTCGCTGGCAATTCATCATCGCGCTTTCACACCCATATCCTGCCATCATGATTGAAAGCAAAACTCTGTTATATATTTCGAGATTATTTTTACTGTCGTGACGAGCCACTGAATTTTCGGGCTTTTTTACAAACTACTTTCCTCTCCTTAAAATATACCAACTCCTTCTTTCCATTCGATAAAACAGATTTGTCCTTAGGAGCATCCTTGTTGACCACCGGCTGAGAGGCAATGTTGGGTTACAGAAAAGACGGACTTGGAAAACAATAAATAGGTATTAGGTACCTATGTTACTTTTACATTTAACAAATGAAAAATTTTTCACAAATATTTTAACATTAAAAAGGCATTTTCTTGAGTATTACTATAGGTTAGTATTATTAAGAACGAATTGTTTTGGAAATTACTATAAATTTTAAGTTTGTCTAAAGGCATAGGTCCATAACCGACAGACATAGTAGGAATCGACTCCAAAGGACCATCTGAATCATTTTAGGGTGTATTGGTACTAATTATATATGTTGAACCTGTAGGTTTTGAATTAATCGAAAAAAAAACGAAAAATCAGAATATAATTTTATTGCCAATTTCGACACACAACATCGCCAACTACAATTAAATTAAACTACTATGTGATTATAAATTAATCAATAAAGAATCGTTTCTGTTGTTTTAATGGTATAAATATTATATTTATATATATATATCAAAATTTTATTTATATATCAATATATCTTATTGTTTTCCGAATTAATCCTACCCCTGGATAATGTTCCTTCTTTCCACTTTTTCAACTTGGTGAGGTAATTAAAAATATTAATTAAACAATTATTTCCAACGTTTCACTCTTTATTGAGAGCTTCCTAAGGTGCTACATGCATTAATAGGTGGTGTAGAAAAAATGGTTTTGATGCATGTAGGTCCTTAGGAAGCTCTCAATAAAGAACGAAACGTTTAAGAGGTTTGTTTAATTAATATTTTTAATTTCCAGACCAAGTTCGGATTTTACTATTTAACTTCAAATAATCCCGGAGAAATGTGGATGCAAGCCATAAAAATTATTTTAGGTAGTCCCAGCCATGTACTTGTCGCCCACCAGCACGAGTATCTGGTGGGAATGAAGCAAGAGTTTTTTTTTTGTAAACTTTAGTATTAAGTAAATACTCTTGATAATGGTAGTATCTACCGAAACAATTGTCGATTAGAGTAATAAATTGGTGTAAACGTTACTTTGTTTTATTTCTTAATAAGTTTTATATTATATCTGTAATATATTTCTTTTAAATTTTGCTGTATTTTGAGAAAAGAAGTCGTTCTATGATTCTATTTACTGAATTATAAAAATTAAGATAGAGGCTACCCTGTCCATTTCATTATAGTTACAGAAATAAGGTGGTATTACATTAACACAGGTCAATAAGTAGGTATCTACAACGTTTAGTGTCCTTACATTGTTATTCTAATCGTTTTGTTTTGTATTATTTACAACTTTTGTAATGTCCAAATATTGTATGTTGTAGTACTTATAAAAGCTCCAAATAAAGGAGACGAAACTTTTTAGGTTCTATGGTCAATTAAGTATTAACTTTTTATTTGCCCTATTCCTAAAGCTACCTTATTTCTTGCAAAACAATGTTTAAAGTAGATAAAATTATAAGTGATCTCTTATTTTTTTAGTTTTCAGGGAATTTTAAGTTCAAGACTCGAAAAGGCCTCTAACTAATGACAAAATTTTTATCTTTTTTTTACCTAATACATTAAAGAAACATTTATGGGTTTTATTATATATAGAGTTCTAAGGGTGCTTCTTACAATTCCACGACCCTTTTGTGTATCATGTTTTAAATGCAGCAGTTATTGATCCTCTCTCCAAATCAAATTAAAATTATTTTGTTGTAGGTATTTTGTAACAACCATTATTATGTTCAAAGAATTCACTATTCTATTATGAAATTACATAAATGTAGACATAATTATTTGACTCCCTTTTTCTCTCTTTTTTAAGGGAATCCAATAAGTCCAGTAGTTGGAAGAATCCTTCAAGGACCTCTAACCAGTGGCATAATCTTTATCAAACAAAAGAAGAACATGTGATCCTTATAGTACATTAAAGGAATAGGATATTACAGGATTTTTATTAGATCAGGGCCGTTAATTGTAATTATAAACATATATAAACATTCTCTTAAATATAGTTATTATATTGGTATGTTTATGTAAAAATTCAAGTTTCAATTAAAGTGGCTTGAATAGATTACAATCTAATTTTCTTTATTTGATGTTTATTTTATAAGATTTATATAAATGAAGTTTTGAAATTGGTTTGCTTATTATACAGCTCAAGAAACCATAAAACTTTATTTAACTACAATGTAATTTTGATGAGACACTCTGGTTGAAATAATTGTTAGAGAAATAGTTGATAGTATAACAATTACATAAATACTTATAAATAACTTTATAAATTAGTATTTTGTCCTTTTTCTAATTAATTCCTCTTAATAGATACTTTTTTTGTATGATAAACAATCAGAATCCATAATTATGTATGTGAAAAACAATGCAATTCTACCTGTATTAGAATTATTATTACAAAAATTATAAAAGAAATATTAACGTTTATAAAACAACATGTAGTTGATTAACTTTAGAAATAAAATAAGCAGTAGTTGTAACAGCTAAACTTAAAAATGTTTAGGTAAAAAATAAATATATGCCCTATTAACACCCAATTGGTATTTTTAATGAATTTGATGCATAAATCTATTTTTTTGTTCTTTATTTGCTATAATACATCATACAACTAACAGTAGTGGACTGAATGTGTTGTCCAAAAAGGACTTGGCCTGATTAAATGTATTATTTGTTTTATATACAAAATTGTTTGTGATAATAATAAATAACAATATATGAAATCCTGGAAAAATTTTAACCTATAAAAACCTATATTACAATTTGTAATATAATAGAAAGGAAAATTGACTACATATTATTAAAATATTTGGCATTTCAAACTATTTTCTTTAATTATTTTATTATTTACTTCATTTTACAGTTACTTTGTAATATAACTTCTTATTATGATTTTTGGTTATGGATTATTATTTTTTATTACTTATTATAGTCAGTAGAAATACCAAAAATAAATCACTATTTTTCAATAATTTGTCATTTAAATCTATTTTTTATCGGTATCATTAATTATAACGTATTCTAGTATTTTTTGCAACATAATTCTTTATTATGGTTTTATTATGGAAATTGATTTTGCATTGATTTTTATCTGTTTTTCCAATTACAAATCATCCAAAAGAGCATGTTGTTATTAAATGTACTGTTAAATTAATGCAGTATGATTAAAAAAAATGCTAGTTACATGATTTTTCTTTCTATTTTGTTTAAATAAGCTTGAGTTTTGCTTTTGTTTATAATAAGTACTTCTAATAATATGAATCTCATGGATTTTGTTATAGAAATAATATCAATCAATTGTGAACTGTCTTTCTAACTGTTATATGCAAATAGCTTCTGGGAATGTTGAATGTGTTGTTTTATTTATAATTAATATAGTTATTCTAAAACAAATGATATTTCTACAAAAATATGAAATTTAGAAGTATGAAGGTTCTAAATTATCAATAAGATGCTTAGAATGCACTGATGTTAAGAAACAGTAGATACTAAGATATGTTTTAATTCGTTTATTAGTTTATAGCAGTTATTTTTATATAAATTTGTATTGCAAATGAAATACCTCGGCTTGAAAAAATTTAAGTATAAATTGTGGAAATATCAATTTTTAAATCCCTGCTTTATGTTTATCTACATATTGGTTAACTCATACGAGGGTATAAAAAACTATTATTTAAAAATACAATAAATGAAGTTACATAATTTAAGTAATGCTATAAAGTTTATTATGTTAGTTAATGTTTAATAAGGAATCTATTTATATAGGGTTCTGTGAATGGGGAGTCATTTTAATTGTACAATTTTTTTAAAAATCCCTTTTTTGTATATTAATCTTTATCATATTACTTATTTTGCTTTTTGCAGGCATATTTATGAGAAATAAGTTATGTTTTATGTAAAATAACATTGTTTTTCAATTCAAATTTCTAAAAATTCACAGTTGGTAGGCCTGATATTTTTTCATTTTAAATGTTACATACTAGAAAATCCTTTTTAGTGTATGATCAGCGTTTGTTGTGGAAGGTGCACGCTGTCTATTCAGTAGTTATTGACGTTTCTATAATTTTATGGTTATTAACCTTAAAATTTAATTTCTTCACAAAATGTCCTATGTAGTAAAACAATGGAAAGTTTGTTCCTATATATATTTAATAATAAATAGGTACATGATTTATTTTTGGAGGTATGTACCTACTCTACTTATTTAATAATTCACATTTTAAGTGACTGTATTAATAGGGTTTTGTTCGTTTTAGGAATTAATTCTTGGTCTGCTAATAATCATAATTGCTGTGTCTGAAATGAAATACAAGATATTTATTTAATTGAAGAAGAATAATGCTTTGAACCAAATAATAAAAATGCATGTTCCATGTGTCATGAGTAGCACAATATCTACTTGCATGATATTTTATATAATTTGGAAATTATTTGTAGTAAGTTTTTATATTTTAACTATCATATAGTAGAAGTAAATTACAATAATAATTGATTGGCATGAATTAATAGTTATCTTCTAATGACTGAAATTTGTTTATCATCGAGGTAATATTTAGATTTTCCTCTACAATTATTTTAATTCACAATAATCAAAAATACAAAAAATGTTTATTACATTGCAGCATGATATCTACTATTTAGAAAGCAGTTTGTAGATATTATGTTTGATTCAGGCTCTATTTACTTCATATTTAATAAGGTGGTTATCGTATGAATGTAGATAAATTGGCTTTTTCTACATTTATGTATAAAATGGTATTTCTTTTTGAATGACATTCAAATGATTTTTTGCACATACATAATTTAAGTAAAAATACACGGTTTTTGTTAATTCACGATTTAATGACTGTGTAGGTTAAATTGGTATTTATTGCTATTAGGAAGTGCCTTCCAGCAGCTGCTGATATTTTAAACTGTGCTACAATTCATAACTATAAATTATTCATTTAAAGACAATGTTCTGCATTCGTGTTATTGATTGATTTGTACAGTTGGCAGATATATAGTTGATACCATAATCGTGATGGTTCCTTTGTGGTGCTTCATAATTAATTTAATTTATCAGAGATGTTTGATAAGTATTTAACGAAATTATTTACATTTATGCTGGCTTTCGGTTTTCATTGTGTAGATATCGAAATGATGTTTTTTGAATTTTATTAATTCATATTACAATCCAAAGAATAATAGTGCACAAGGTGTTCGTTAACAAAAGTAGATTGAAGTGAATATTCCAGAGACCGAACACTATGAAAGTATAATTTTCCATCAGTGAAGCATTTGTTAAGAATATTATCGTAAAAGTATTTAAATTTTTATTCCAAATGCCTTTATTTCAAACAATTTTAAGGGTGTAATAATGGAAACAAGGCACAATAGGAATTCAAAGCTGTTCATGTTAATAGTCCCTGTAATTAAATTTTATGCCCACATGCCCAACAACAAAATAAAACATTTTGTATATCTAATAAAAATTCTAGAAATAAGGGTAATTTTGTTAGCATGAAGCCTGGATAATCGATTCATTCCTCTTTTGTTTTGCTAATTAATTTTTGAAGTTATATTTCTTTTGGGGCATTGAGAGTAAAACTGCAACTGTCTACTGTAATCGAAAACATTGCCTAAATAAATATATAGCTATTATTATGGTTTAGTATAACTTTTACTGCGTGCACGATAATATAAATATGTTACACCTCTTTTCTTTTTTACCTATGTTTATAATTTTGTTTCATTAGAAACTTAGCTTTATTTAACGTTGCGCTTAGTATACTGTAGTAACCAGGGTCTGTCGTCCTCTATCGCCTATTTCAATAATTTCACACTTCCCTAAATTATTACCTACCACTCATTAATCCGTAATTGTTTAGTTATCTTAGACGCAAACTAACGATAAAAATACTAGATGATCGAGATGTCGCTCAAGAGGTCGGGGATTTCCCTATCTCAGCGTCGCGTTCTTTGTTGTGGTGTTGACAGTGTAGTGAAGTATCGCACGTGTTGGTTCTTTGTTTTTATTTATTTTTTGTGTTTTTCAAGTTGCATTCACAGATAATAAACTTGTATTTGCATGTATTTTTCAACGGGGTTCTAATATTTATTATGTTGTTTTTCACTGGTATAAAATTCTACACAAATGTCAATTTTTATTGTTCTTTCAATCCAGTTTATTCCAGTAAATTCATTAATAAAATTCATAATAAAGTTAGTATGTCACATATTTCTTGTCTTTTATTAAACAACCCCTCCAAATTACGTTGATAGCCAGTGTATCGAACTGACAACAGTTGATTTCCATAAACAACGTAGGTGAGTTATATGACGATTGAATAGACCTGGGTAAGATACACTACATATTTTGGTGCCGTGACCAGGATATACTGTTATGGACCAATTTATAAAATAATTATTCAGTTTTTATAATTTTAAGCAATTGTCATACAAATTTCGGTTTATCTTTTCAAGATTTCAAATATTCTTTCGTCTTGGATGTAAATAATAATTGCATTTATCAAAATTTTCTTTGGAATATTCATTGCCCAATTGTTATCAAAATTATTGTTTCGGACTTTCTCTGTTTGAACTATTTTAAATAATATTTGTTCACAAAAGGAAATATTCCTTATCATTATTATATAGGGTAGTGTTAAGTTAGTCAGTCATTCATTATTGTTAGTCATTTCTTCATACAGTATTAGTTTGATAGTCTAGTTTATTAATTAATATACATAGAAGTTAATATTTAATTGTACAAGTTGCATTAATAAAGTAAAAATGAAGAAGAGAAATAAAAAGTAATCAACCGACAAAACCCTGGTGAAACCCTACGTTAAGCAAATTAGGATTACGACACAACACTGTTAAACGAAAGCGTTGTGAAGGGTTGTGTTTGAATTTTCTCCTCAACATTTCTTTTTTTAATATGTGTGTTTTTGTGTACACATTTTTACACGCTATTTAGTTCTGGTACTGCTGTAATTGGTCGAAACTGCAAAGAAACGACCGCATATGACAATGAAAAAAAAATGTGTTTCATCAAGACAACGCACCGTGTCAGAAGTCATTTGTCATCAAAACAATGGTAAAACTACTTGAATTGAACTTCGAATTGCTCCCACATCCACTATATTCTCCAGAATTGGCTCCCAGCGACTACTGCCTGTTCGCGGACCTCAAAAAATGCTCGCCGGCAAGAAATTTCGCTAAAGCTGAAGCTGAAGCCTATATTGAGTCAAAAGATAAATTGAATGAAAATGACATAGAGGCAATTGCTGCCATCTAGTGGTTTTTAGCCGCTACAGAGGATGTCAAACTAGACAAGGCCTCATAGAGGTATTTAAACTTGTCCAGCTATATCAACAACGAAGCCTACACACGTGAATACACATAAAGCTTAATAATAACTATTATTATGCTCTTGGTCAGAAATTTATTGAAACTACCACGCTGATGAGGTAACAAGAGCGAAATCGTGATCCGTGTCTAGTAGTTTCGATAAATTTCTGACCAAGAGCATAATAATGGTTATTATAAGTTGAATGATTGTGTTGTTCTTGATGGAGATTACGTTGATGAATAAAGCCAATTTTGAACAAAAAAAACGTGTATTCTTTGATAGGCCCAGGATTTTTCAGCCCATGTGTTATATTGAAATGAGGAGGTATTGGAAAGAGTAGGAAAACTAGTTAGAGGCATATTAGAAGTAGAAATTGGAGTAAACAGGAGCAATGGAAGACAGAAGATTAGGTTACTGTTTGTAAATAGTTAAGGAACTTGGTTTTAATTTCAAGGAGATTCCAACATTTGCCCAGGATTTGGAGACGTGGAGGTACGTGTTCAACCAGTCTGTCTGGACTGACAAACCTATGGTTATGATAAGATGTGAAAAGGTTATATGTTCTTCACAAAGAGTTAGTGTTATTGTGAGCGAAGTGTTCAGAAACTGTAGAAAACTTTTTGTTCAAAAGTTACTGTTGTGCGTTTGAAGTGATTGTGTTTTAGTTGACTTGTTAACGTTAGTGAAGTTTTCTTTCTATGTGATTGAAAAGAAAAATACACGTTTTTCAACAGTTTAATTGAAAAGGTCCGTGCTTTTGGATGCGTCATGCACCATTTTGGCACTGTTTATCGGTTTCTGTAATAGTACGGTGTCAGAAACAGCCTGTTTACACCAATTAAACCGTGTCAGTGGTAAAATACAAATGCATTAGGCGTGCACTGCAACCGTAATGAATCTTGGCATTCTTCTCGCGCCTCTAGTGCCGCGGCGGCGTTGGCTGCTGTTTGTTTTTCCTCGTGGAGCAACCAGTATAGCATTCGTCGCGGCAATTTTTATATATCTCTCTTCGAGACAATTTCACGGAAAGACGCCTTGCGAGAAAGCGAGTAGCTACACCAGCTATTTGAGGATGTCGAGGTGATAGATTTAGACAGTAACAGGTGTTGCGCTACCGTCATTGCACCAGCCTCGTCGACCTAACTGATCTTGACTGTTTTATTACAGCGGTTCTAAATTTTCACTGAAAGGTCCAACAATGACCAAATGTTTCTTTAAAAGTTCTTTTTAGTTCCATTATGAATTTGTTAATACAAATTAGCACAAAGATTTAATGTTTAGATAGATTAGTGTTGTTTTCTGTTCTTCCTGTTTTGAAAGTGAACTGTGAAATGTTTTTAATCATGGAACTGTTGTGAATATTGAGTACATATTATTTAACGTTTTTTAGTGGTATAAAAAGTGAGCGTTATCATTTACTCCTACCTAATAACAGTTTCTGTCGATTCATTTACCTCTAGCTTATTGAGGATAGACGGCAGTTTATTTATGCTTCGAGAGATCAAAAGGACTGCGTTTTATTCTACGCTTGATTTATGTGTAGATCAAGACATACGGCCACACGGCCTCTTTTAAAATAATAACGTTTAGTGTGATTTTACAGCATGGTACAATCAGAAATATACCATCAGTTTAAGAAACATTGCTTGTCAAACGTACCAAACAAATTCGTCTGTTTATCCTTATTATTAAAAGAAGGAAGATAAAAACTTGTTGAAAAGTTGTTTCTAGACTAATTTGGAGTCTTAGAATTCAAAAGTGACAAAAATAGGTCGTTTATGTAGGAAGCGAGATATCTGACTTAACAGTTTTTTATCGTTATCAATTTTGCAGATGTTTGGGAAAATATTCATAAAATGTAAACTCTCTGGAGTGAGTCTTTACTAGATATCAGTCTAATATTGGTCAGTTCTTAAAATCCGGCATTCAGAAAATAAGGAAAGAATGTCGTATTTTAAGATACGACCAAGCATTCAAATTTAATTTTGATTTCTTTACAAAGGTACTACGTCGAAAATTAAATAGCAATCCAGATAAACCTTTCCAGGATAAACTTATGTTAAAAGTATTATCATTTACTTATACTTTGCAACGCACAACGCGAAAGGTTGGGACAGCCAGAGTCCTTCGATGAAAAATCCGTTAATCCTGCCCACTCGCGTTTATATATTTCTAATATAATTGTTAAGTTCAAATATAGAGTACAACCTGTTACTTAGTAGTGCAACTGCATACAGCACGCGGAAGTTTAGTTTACTGAAAGAATATACGGATAGTGCACGCTGGAAAAGTTCACTGGTGTTCCTTAAAAAGTTGTGCATATTCGAGGCGAAGGTAAGTGGTATTATTTTAAAACATTTTTAAATTTCAAATAGTGCATATGAAAGCTTATAAATCGTAACTTAAGTGGGTAGGAAATAAATGAGCTGTTTTACCTTTTTTGAGGTTATGAGAGTGTTGCTTGTTTTGAGTGGCAGGGCGGGAAATGGCGCTCGGCTGAGTGACATTACCCGATAATGGAGCGTGATTACCCTCTCACTGGAGTTTATTATTTTTAAGTGTAGTTTTAGGTTAAGCAATTGTATTCTGTTTGCAGATGCCAAAATCAAGAGAGCGCACAACGGCCAAAGCATCTTGGACAGCCGAGTCTATGAAGGCGGCTATTTTTTATCCTTAGACGGTTATATTTTGTGTTGCTAATTGCTAACTTTTAAACATCTATTTGTTGAATCAGTTTTAAGAAATAAAGGTTTATTTTGTCTATTTTATTTTTTATTTTAATGTTCTTTTTTCTGTTGAGCGTAATTGTCGCGGTCGAGCGGTATTAACCTTCTCTGTTGGGTAATGCCGCTACTGCATATAATAACTATAATAAAACCCGAATTTAAATAATATGCAAAATGTCAAACTCGGTTTAGAAGCCTAAAGCATCATACTATCATCACTAAAAAAAATATTTTGAGGCATAAAAAGTTTTTGATTTTTGTGCAACTTTCTTTATGTGAGCGCCATTTACCTATTCTCCTCTATATATGTTAATAGGTTATGTATTAGATATAAATCTCATGTCATTAGGATTATCTAATAAATAAAATGCTGTTTTATCTAAATGCATCATTTTTTTAATCATATTAAGATTTTGAAAACGCTAGGTTTTTATCAGAAAGATCTTACTAGTTTCATTTGCGTTACATGCATTACTTCATCCTGATCGGGCACGCGAAGAATACCTGACCAGGTCCTATTCATATTCAGACAAATTTTTCTAGTCGGGGAATTACGAGAACTTACTTCAAAAGGAGGCAATTTGAAATATAGACTGTTGAATGTTTTTGCCTGTCATTCCTTAATATCCAAAATTGCAGGAACATTGCATTAAGCTTTTCAGCGTATGGGAATTGTGTAATTCGTCGAGTTAATACGTATCGTTAGTATTTCACCTGAGTTTGTTCGTTGAGCGGGTCATATGGTGTCTGTTGACTGCGATGACAGATTACATGCAGTTACTTTTTATACAGTATTACAGCTTCTACTTGGTGAAGTGACGGCCAGGCAATTTACCAGAACAAATCGTGTGTACTGTTTGTAGCCTTCCGCGCGGCGCGGTGTAAATTGCTTCGTGTCGACCCGCCATCAAGCAAGTCTTGCGTAAATTGCCTGGCAGCAAGCTCATTGTGGCGTAGCCCCTGCTTTTACCGGTGCCGCTGCCTCCGCCGTTCACTGTTATCGCTGGTGTGCTTGCTCGGCTTCTCAAATCCTTTTTTACGACAGCGTCGCCGTAAAGGCGTCCGTAAACCTAACAATTTATTCCCGAGGCCCTCGTAAAAGTCGCCTTAAACTCTCCAGAAATTATTTATGAAAACCTTAGCCCGGCTGATTTACGATCGTTTTCCGCCCGGTTCCACGGGTGAAACGAACATGATGCGTCATCTGGTTAGTTTAGTGCAAGCAAGCAAGCAAGTTGGTTTTACTTCCTGCTTGTTATCTAGTAAATAGAGCCTACGGTGTTTACGTTATTCGTGTGTAGTAGTAGTAGTAGTAGTAGTACCAATAGCAATAATTCATCTTACAAGATTATCAGTTCATAAATAAGGCAAGGGTGGAAGAAATTACGATATATCAGCATGAGTGGGTTGATTATACAATGTATTTTAGTTTAGAAATAAATAATTGCTATTGAAACTGTTTTTCCTTAACATTTTTTGCTACATGCGCTTGGATTTGGTTCATTTACGTTGATTAGAAAAGTATTTATAAATTGGACTAAACCATAAAACAATTCCCTATTATTAACATACATACATGGAAGGAAGGAAATTGATACGTCACATTACTTTATCGAATAGCATTAATGAAACAAAATTGCATTAAACTCTTCCCAATAATGATGTATTATAATATAATATTCATTTCTAGCGGAGTTCCTTTGTTTCAGAGATTTTCATGAAGATCTGCCTACGACTGTTACGTAAGCCGACAAGGAGCGACGACCTTTCATAATCAGTTTGTATGCTGCTACATCGCAGTCAAAGTGAAAGCAGCTGCCTCATGCAATTTTCATTTAGTATTTAGTATATTTACCATTCTATGTTCTGTTTTTAATCATTTTGTTTTTATATATTTCATATATAATGAGACAGGACGTATCGAACGCTAAACGAAAACTATGTCGTTCACATCGATGAACGAGCCAATTCGTTTATTGTGGTGTCGGTATCTCCCTTTCTGACATGAATAAGGATATTATGTATTTATATTTCTGGCTTTTCTTCTTTTCTGAATGTTGAAAATGGGGCTAGAAAGACAAATATGGGATGTACCGAACGCTAAACGAAAACTATGTCGTTCACATCGATGAACGAGCCAATTCGTTTATTTTGGTGTCGGTATCTCCCTATCTGATATGAATAAGGATATTATGTATTTATATTTCTGGCTTTTCTTCTTTTCTGAATGCTGAAAATGGGGCTAGAAAAACAAATATGGGATGTACCGAACGCTAAACGAAAACTATGTCGTTCTCATCGATGAACGAGCCAATTCGTTTATTGTGGTGTCGGTATCTCCCTTTCTGATATGAATAAGGATATTATGTATTTATATTTCTGGCTTTTCTTCTTTTCTGAATGCTGAAAATGGGGCTAGAAAAACAAATATGGGATGTACCGAACGCTAAACGAAAACTATGTCGTTCTCATCGATGAACGAGCCAATTCGTTTATTGTGGTGTCGGTATCTCCCTTTCTGATATGAATAAGGATATTATGTATTTATATTTCTGGCTTTTCTTCTTTTCTGAATGCTGAAAATGGGGCTAGAAAAACAAATATGGGATGTACCGAACGCTAAACGAAAACTATGTCGTTCACATCGATGAACGAGCCAATTCGTTTATTTTGGTGTCGGTATCTCCCTATCTGATATGAATAAGGATATTATGTATTTATATTTCTGGCTTTTCTTCTTTTCTGAATGCTGAAAATGGGGCTAGAAAAACAAATATGGGATGTACCGAACGCTAAACGAAAACTATGTCGTTCACATCGATGAACGAGCCAATTCGTTTATTGTGGTGTCGGTATCTCTCTTTCTGACATGAATAAGGATATTATGTATTTATATTTCTGGCTTTTTTTCTTTTCTGAATGTTGAAAATGGGGCTAGAAAGACAAATATGGGATGTACCGAACGCTAAACGAAAACTATGTCGTTCACATCAATGAACGAGCCAATTCGTTTATTGTGGTGTCGGTATCTCTCTTTCTGACATGAATAAGGATATTATGTATTTATATTTCTGGCTTTTCTTCTTTTCTGAATGCTGAAAATGGGGCTAGAATGACAAATATGGGATGTACCGAACGCTAAACGAAAACTATGTCGTTCACATCGATGAACGAGCCAATTCGTTTATTGTGGTGTCGGTATCTCCCTTTCTGATATGAATAAGGATATTATGTATTTATATTTCTCGCTTTTCTTCTTTTCTGAATGCTGAAAATGGGGCTAGAAAAACAAATATGGGATGTACCGAACGCTAAACGAAAACTATGTCGTTCACATCGATGAACGAGCGAATTCGTTTATTTTGGTGTCGGTATCTCCCTATCTGATATGAATAAGGATATTATGTATTTATATTTCTGGCTTTTCTTCTTTTCTGAATGCTGAAAATGGGGCTAGAAAAACAAATATGGGATGTACCGAACGCTAAACGAAAACTATGTCGTTCTCATCGATGAACGAGCCAATTCGTTTATTGTGGTGTCGGTATCTCTCTTTCTGACATGAATAAGGATATTATGTATTTATATTTCTCGCTTTTCTTCTTTTCTGAATGCTGAAAATGGGGCTAGAAAAACAAATATGGGATGTACCGAACGCTAAACGAAAACTATGTCGTTCACATCGATGAACGAGCCAATTCGTTTATTGTGGTGTCGGTATCCCTCTTTCTGACATGAATAAGGATATTATGTATTTATATTTCTGGCTTTTTTTCTTTTCTGAATGTTGAAAATGGGGCTAGAAAGACAAATATGGGATGTACCGAACGCTAAACGAAAACTATGTCGTTCACATCAATGAACGAGCCAATTCGTTTATTGTGGTGTCGGTATCTCTCTTTCTGACATGAATAAGGATATTATGTATTTATATTTCTGGCTTTTCTTCTTTTCTGAATGCTGAAAATGGGGCTAGAATGACAAATATGGGATGTACCGAACGCTAAACGAAAACTATGTCGTTCACATCGATGAACGAGCCAATTCGTTTATTGTGGTGTCGGTATCTCCCTTTCTGATATGAATAAGGATATTATGTATTTATATTTCTCGCTTTTTTTCTTTTCTGAATGCTGAAAATGGGGCTAGAAAAACAAATATGAGATGTACCGAACGCTAAACGAAAACTATGTCGTTCACATCGATGAACGAGCGAATTCGTTTATTTTGGTGTCGGTATCTCCCTATCTGATATGAATAAGGATATTATGTATTTATATTTCTGGCTTTTCTTCTTTTCTGAATGCTGAAAATGGGGCTAGAAAAACAAATATGGGATGTACCGAACGCTAAACGAAAACTATGTCGTTCTCATCGATGAACGAGCCAATTCGTTTATTGTGGTGTCGGTATCTCCCTTTCTGATATGAATAAGGATATTATGTATTTATATTTCTGGCTTTTCTTCTTTTCTGAATGCTGAAAATGGGGCTAGAAAAACAAATATGGGATGTACCGAACGCTAAACGAAAACTATGTCGTTCACATCGATGAACGAGCCAATTCGTTTATTGTGGTGTCGGTATCTCCCTTTCTGATATGAATAAGGATATTATGTATTTATATTTCTCGCTTTTCTTCTTTTCTGAATGTTGAAAATGGGGCTAGAGAGACAAATATGGGATGTACCGAACGCTAAACGAAAACTATATCGTTCACATCGATGAACGAGCCAATTCGTTTATTGTGGTGTCGGTATCTCTCTTTCTGACGTGAATAAGGATATTATGTATTTATATTTCTGGCTTTTCTTCTTTTCTGAATGTTGAAAATGGGGCTAGAAAGACAAATATGGGATGTACCGAACGCTAAACGAAAACTATATCGTTCACATCGATGAACGAGCCAATTCGTTTATTGTGGTGTCGGTATCTCTCTTTCTGACGTGAATAAGGATATTATGTATTTATATTTCTGGCTTTTCTTCTTTTCTGAATGTTGAAAATGGGGCTAGAAAGACAAATATGGGATGTACCGAACGCTAAACGAAAACTATGTCGTTCACATCGATGAACGAGCCAATTCGTTTATTGTGGTGTCGGTATCTCTCTTTCTGACGTGAATAAGGATATTATGTATTTATATTTCTGGCTTTTCTTCTTTTCTGAATGTTGAAAATGGGGCTAGAAAGACAAATATGGGATGTACCGAACGCTAAACGAAAACTATGTCGTTCTCATCGATGAACGAGCCAATTCGTTTATTGTGGTGTCGGTATCTCCCTTTCTGATATGAATAAGGATATTATGTATTTATATTTCTGGCTTTTCTTCTTTTCTGAATGCTGAAAATGGGGCTAGAAAAACAAATATGGGATGTACCGAACGCTAAACGAAAACTATGTCGTTCACATCGATGAACGAGCCAATTCGTTTATTGTGGTGTCGGTATCTCCCTTTCTGATATGAATAAGGATATTATGTATTTATATTTCTCGCTTTTCTTCTTTTCTGAATGTTGAAAATGGGGCTAGAGAGACAAATATGGGATGTACCGAACGCTAAACGAAAACTATATCGTTCACATCGATGAACGAGCCAATTCGTTTATTGTGGTGTCGGTATCTCTCTTTCTGACGTGAATAAGGATATTATGTATTTATATTTCTGGCTTTTCTTCTTTTCTGAATGTTGAAAATGGGGCTAGAAAGACAAATATGGGATGTACCGAACGCTAAACGAAAACTATATCGTTCACATCGATGAACGAGCCAATTCGTTTATTGTGGTGTCGGTATCTCTCTTTCTGACGTGAATAAGGATATTATGTATTTATATTTCTGGCTTTTCTTCTTTTCTGAATGTTGAAAATGGGGCTAGAAAGACAAATATGGGATGTACCGAACGCTAAACGAAAACTATGTCGTTCACATCGATGAACGAGCCAATTCGTTTATTGTGGTGTCGGTATCTCTCTTTCTGACGTGAATAAGGATATTATGTATTTATATTTCTGGCTTTTCTTCTTTTCTGAATGTTGAAAATGGGGCTAGAAAGACAAATATGGGATGTACCGAACGCTAAACGAAAACTATATCGTTCACATCGATGAACGAGCCAATTCGTTTATTGTGGTGTCGGTATCTCTCTTTCTGACGTGAATAAGGATATTATGTATTTATATTTCTGGCTTTTCTTCTTTTCTGAATGTTGAAAATGGGGCTAGAAAGACAAATATGGGATGTACCGAACGCTAAACGAAAACTTATGTCGTTCACATCGATGAACGTGCCAATTCGTTTATTGTGGTGTCGGTATCTCTCTTTCTGACGTGAATAAGGATATTATGTATTTATATTTCTGGCTTTTCTTCTTTTCTGAATGCTGAAAATGGGGCTAGAAAAACAAATATGGGATGTACCGAACGCTAAACGAAAACTATGTCGTTCACATCGATGAACGAGCCAATTCGTTTATTGTGGTGTCGGTATCTCCCTTTCTGATATGAATAAGGTTATTATGTATTTATATTTCTGGCTTTTCTTCTTTTCTGAATGCTGAAAATGGGGCTAGAAAAACAAATATGGGATGTACCGAACGCTAAACGAAAACTATGTCGTTCACATCGATGAACGAGCCAATTCGTTTATTGTGGTGTCGGTATCTCCCTTTCTGATATGAATAAGGATATTATGTATTTATATTTCTGGCTTTTCTTCTTTTCTGAATGCTGAAAATGGGGCTAGAAAAACAAATATGGGATGTACCGAACGCTAAACGAAAACTATGTCGTTCACATCGATGAACGAGTCAATTCGTTTATTGTGGTGTCGGTATCTCCCTTTCTGACATGAATAAGGATATTATGTATTTATATTTCTGGCTTTTCTTCTTTTCTGAATGCTGAAAATGGGGCTAGAAAAACAAATATGGGATGTACCGAACGCTAAACGAAAACTATGTCGTTCACATCGATGAACGAGCCAATTCGTTTATTGTGGTGTCGGTATCTCTCTTTCTGACGTGAATAAGGATATTATGTATTTATATTTCTGGCTTTTCTTCTTTTCTGAATGTTGAAAATGGGGCTAGAAAGACAAATATGGGATGTACCGAACGCTAAACGAAAACTATATCGTTCACATCGATGAACGAGCCAATTCGTTTATTGTGGTGTCGGTATCTCTCTTTCTGACGTGAATTAGGATATTATGTATTTATATTTCTGGCTTTTCTTCTTTTCTGAATGTTGAAAATGGGGCTAGAAAGACAAATATGGGATGTACCGAACGCTAAACGAAAACTATATCGTTCACATCGATGAACGAGCCAATTCGTTTATTGTGGTGTCGGTATCTCTCTTTCTGACGTGAATAAGGATATTATGTATTTATATTTCTGGCTTTTCTTCTTTTCTGAATGTTGAAAATGGGGCTAGAAAGACAAATATGGGATGTACCGAACGCTAAACGAAAACTATATCGTTCACATCGATGAACGAGCCAATTCGTTTATTGTGGTGTCGGTATCTCTCTTTCTGACGTGAATAAGGATATTATGTATTTATATTTCTGGCTTTTCTTCTTTTCTGAATGTTGAAAATGGGGCTAGAAAGACAAATATGGGATGTACCGAACGCTAAACGAAAACTATATCGTTCACATCGATGAACGAGCCAATTCGTTTATTGTGATGTCGGTATCTCTCTTTCTGACGTGAATTAGGATATTATGTATTTATATTTCTGGCTTTTCTTCTTTTCTGAATGTTGAAAATGGGGCTAGAAAGACAAATATGGGATGTACCGAACGCTAAACGAAAACTATATCGTTCACATCGATGAACGAGCCAATTCGTTTATTGTGGTGTCGGTATCTCTCTTTCTGACGTGAATAAGGATATTATGTATTTATATTTCTGGCTTTTCTTCTTTTCTGAATGTTGAAAATGGGGCTAGAAAGACAAATATGGGATGTACCGAACGCTAAACGAAAACTATATCGTTCACATCGATGAACGAGCCAATTCGTTTATTGTGGTGTCGGTATCTCTCTTTCTGACGTGAATTAGGATATTATGTATTTATATTTCTGGCTTTTCTTCTTTTCTGAATGTTGAAAATGGGACTAGAAAGACAAATATGGGATGTACCGAACGCTAAACGAAAACTATGTCGTTCACATCGATATGTACTGTATTATTTACCGTATTTTGGCTTTGTTAGTTTTTTTTGGAGTGGATTTCTACCATTTTAATTTTTATTATATTTATATCATTGAATATTGGAGTGATGCATCTTCTAACTGGTTATTTACAACTTTCATTCTCCATTGATCGTCGGTAGAGTGGGTTTATTAAATGGAGAAATAGTCTGACTGCCATGTACTTCTAGTCGACATAAAACTAATTAGTGTAAATTACTCATTCTGCTATAAATTTTATTGCCTATACAAGGTACAGGCCTTATCGAAGCGGTCTTGTGACATGCGGCCATAAATAGAAACGCCTGGACTTTTTATTAATGTTTTAATTAATTAAGATAACATTCCTCGCTTGTTTATATCCCTATGAGCTTCCATGATCGGCGTTACGGCGACATTAAGTGCCGAACGTATGGCGAGAAAATAGAGGCAACGTTGCCACTTTTTCTCGAATTGAATCTAGTCATTACAATTTCCTTCTACTTTCATCACTTTTATACATTATTTCACCATGAATAAGTTATGAATGATTTATTGAGAGTGGTTTTGTGATCGTTAGGGTTTCTTTCATTTGATATAGACAGGTGTTTTTGTTCCTTATTAAAATTGTCTTAGATTTCTAAATAACTACGGTTTATTAATAGGATTTGTTTAATTTTATACTGATAATTGTAAATATTTTTTTTCTCGTTTTTATTTAATTTCGCGTCTCAAAAGAATTAGCGGAAAAGCGATGTTATTAACTGGCAACATTGCCACCTTTGCAAGTCGCGTTGTAATTCTACGACCAGCTTGAAGTATTTACGATATGGGGGCGCAATATTTCACGCAGTTTATTGGAAATGAGCACAGTTAAGAAGGAAAATGGTGTGCGGAATAAGCGATAAATTGAAGCAATATACCACTAAACCAGGCGCAACTCTTAACTTAGTTGTTTATAGGCATATAGATGAGAAGCTGTTGGTTCTTTTTTTTTTTGAAAGTGAACTGTTACGAGTTAATTAACCTTTGATCGAGCGTAGACTACGGATCGACAAAAAGCAGCTTGAGGAAGAAAGTGGTAATGCATTTGATATTAACTGTTTTCGCCACCTTATTATTATCGAGTGAAAACTTACTTCGGATCAATTATAAAAAGTATTTTTACATTTATGATTGGGAGGTAGAAAAAAAAATAAAGGCAGAATATTGATAAGTTCTTTAAAATAGTGCTGTGCTTGACAGAAGAACAGAATTGGTTTTCAAAGTGTGTGTGTGTGTGTGTGTATTTAGTTACATCGACTTTTTTCACATTTATTATTTTACTTTTCCTTTTGTGTGTCCATTGGAGAGCTCTGGTTCAAGACAGATGTTCGAGTTGTTTAAATTTTCTTTTTATAGTTCAAAAATGAATGTAATCTGGTTCTGTTGAACTCTTCGAGAGGGGTATCGTCCTATTTGCGGTCAGTTCATCGAGCGGTCAGTGGACTTTTCGGTCAAACCTTTCTTGGATGTAAAAATGAACGAAGGGTAAAATTTACCTGTAGATTTTGCGGTCAAAAAAGCGTTTCACGTGTATAATGTATACACCATTATTTTTGAAAACAAGTTGGTCAGGTTAGGTTAGGTTAGGTAGTGGTGTCCATAATAAAGAATATGAGTTTGTCACTCGTGTGCCTCAATTTGAAAATGTAGGAATTTTGTTGTACAAAAATCGCTTATCGGCTCAAGGAGTCCAAAAAGAACCATCATCTCAAGAAGAAATCGAGATGGAGAAAGTGACCGCTCAATCTAGAATTTCTACGTTTTACCGCAAATTACACTACCGTTCGATCCATACAACCCCTTCGAGGAATACTTTCTTGTGACGTTAGTAAAACCTTTTTTATTTGATTTTATTGTTTTCCTTGTCTGTTCGTCTGTTGTTGTTGCCTATATTTAGTCGAAACGGTGCGGTTATTGTAACACATTGTTTTGTAATATAAACGATGGTGCCTGTAGAGGAATAAAATTGTAGGACAACCTTATTTGTCGTTGCTTAACAGTGTTTCTGACGCAAAGCAGTCTCCGCATTTAATACCTCCATTATAAACGGACGTTACGTGGTGAATACATTACGATGCGCTGGAGGATATATTTATAATAAAAGGCAATAAATAACAAGGTATCGGAGCGGATAAAAGCGGCAAATGGACGGACAAACGGCCCGGCTGAGAACTTTATTGCTGCGCGAGAATGTTTTACATGAACAAGTTAATGGTGAACGGAAGTGACAGTGGGACGTTAAACTCTGAGCCGCTCTCATAGACCGGTTGACAGCTGCGATATATCTAATTTATCACAAGTCAGCTCTAGCTGGGCTTGTTGCCTTTGCTGAATCCTGCGAGTTTGCCTGCCTGCCTGCCTGGCATCGCATTCCGACGCGACGAGACGCGACACGACGTTGCTGCCATTCTTCGTCGCTGCATTCGCTTATTCCTGGGACGTGACAGTAGCCGACATGTAGATAGAACATGTTTCGTGAATGCTTGTCATTGCAGTTATATTTGCGTTCCGATAATGTCTACGGGAAAGTATGAGAGTATAAGAGTTTTGAGACTCATTGTCGACTAATTGTTATGTCACGAAGTTTGGATAAAGGTGTATGTACAACACCTCCTTTATCAAGGCCCTACAACCAAAATATGACGTCAGCCAATTCAGGCTGACATGAGACACCGATACTTAAACGATACGTTCACATGCAAGTAAAAATATCGCGGATCGGAATAGAAATGAAAAATATAACGTTTAAAATTATGTTTTAACCTCCAAATAATGTAAAAAAGACGCATGTATAACATTTTGTTAAGTTTAGATTGTTCTACGACAGTAATTTTAACTACTTTTAATGGATAAAGAAACACCACACCACCTTTGAGGTATCACTTCGTCGGTACGTTGACCTATTATGATGGGGGTATCGCCAGTAGCCCTACTCCCATATTTTATAAATAAATATAAACTAGAAATAAATTTAATAAATTATCTTAAATTGTCGAAGACAAATAAACGAGTAGTAATGACGTGTATACCAAAAGATGTAGCTTCCGGTAAAATGTAAGGAACTGCATTTTCTTTAAATTTTGGATTTTTCAAATCAACTGTTTAAATCTTACCTGTTTTCCAATCAACTTCTGAAATAGTGTAAACAATATCGGTTACCTGGAAGTGAAGATGGCAGACTACAAAATGCTTCGATATTATAAAATTTTCTCGGTGTATTGCACTTAACCACCTTTTACGAAGATCTTCAGCTTTGGAAAACTTGAAGATATGAATTAGTCTTATTTGTTTCATAATTGCTGCTGCAATTTGGTACACAACACTTGTTCACCATGCTCGATGTTATAATAATTATATAAACGATACACTGAAAATATTCCCAGTGTCTCAGTATGATCACTAAATATTGAAAAATTATATAATAATTTTAATTAGCACCAGCTTCGAGTTTGCTAATACTTTCCGTGTTGTAACCAAGGTTTAAGTAGCTCTGAAACAATTAAACGTTTTCGTTTCGATACCGTATCTTCCGCCGGCGCTGTCTCGCACTCTATCTAATGTAAAACACTCGGCCTTTTTATTGTGACGTCATACGTATTCTGATAATTTGCTGTGAGGCTTGATTAAAGGAGGTGTTGGTATGTATGACTTTGATGAGAAACCTAAATATGTTTGAACAGTTTATTACATAAGAGAACAGTTCAAAACTTGTATGGAAAATTAAATTTCCTCGATTGTAAAGTTGTGTTTGCTTGAGTTACTTACATCAGCGTCCATTGTGAATGTAACGAATGATTACAGGTTGTCAGTTAATAACTAATGACTAGTCTACGTTAATAATTTAAGCCGAAATTAATTGTATGTTCTCACGTTTGTCAAGTCACGTGTGTGTGTTTCGTGTGAATTTGTGTATATTATGTGTGTAACTACTAGTAATCGCATACTAGCCAACATACGACGACCTTCTAGTATCCGCGTCTGTTGTTTCAGGTTCCCTATAAGTGCCTAAGGGACAGGCAACAGAACGTTGTCTAAGTGAAGGCATTTGTACGTGTTCTTTTGCAAGCTGTTATTGAGAAGAAGAAAATTACACGTTAATGTCGAAAGTTGTTGTTTTGATGTCTGCAACGTATACAGACACACATAATCACACAACTGGCAGACGAGGAAGAAACTTAAATAGATGATCATTAGGGGTCGTTCGTGTACAGTTCGTGGTCGAGTGAAAGTTTTTGTCGTTTTCGTTTGGGCACTTAACGGGAATGAACGTTCAACATGACGTACCTTATGTCTCCAATTTTAGTAAATATTTAGGTAAAATCTCGGCTATTTATACAAAATATTGCCTTAAAAAATTAATAAATTTCTCAGAAACAACAATATAAATGTATCATACAAAACGAATAAAAACCTTAGCATACACATAAAGAATAATAAAGATAAAGTAGAGAAATTATCAAAACCAGGCATATATCAACTCAATTGCGGTTCTTGTTCAAAAATTTATATAGGTCAGACGGGAAGAAATGTTAGAATTCGTTTGAACGAACATTTTATATCATATAGAAACAAAAAAAACCGATTCTCACTATGCCAAACATGTGTTAGAAGATAACCATATATTTAATTTAGATCTAAAAATTTCATACATTAAAAATAAAAGCTTAAAAGTTACACTATTAGAATCTAAAGAAATTAACAAATATAAACATACAGACATATTACTTAATGACCGAGTAGATAACATATAAACCTCTCACCATTATTAAATATTTTCCTTCACTCTAATGAAGATGCACCACCCTATTTATAGACATCTACTTTTAGGTAGTTAAGTAGATTTTGTACTTCTGAAGAAGCCACAGTGTTGGCGAAACACGTATCAAGTTTATTTAATAAACTGTGGAAGTTATCAACTGTGTGTTTATTTCAACAAAATATTGCTTTCACGTTTCTCATTCTGACGAGATAAAAATAGTGTCTATATTAATATTATGGTACGAAGGGTACAATTCAATGGTTATTTTGAAATAAATAATTTCCTCGTGTTGGATGTATTTGTCTTTGTCTTGTACGTTATATGCAATTAAGTGAGAAAATATAGGGTTTTGATGAGTTCCTGTAACTCTAGTTTTCTCTTGACATTTTGATTATAGAAAGGGCAAAGGGCCTCTGACATTGAAATTAGCAAGTGCAGCCTTTCGAACGTGCCCTTTCATAAGTGAGTCGGTTGCGACATGAGAGAGGGAGCAACGACAGGATCATCAGGTTGCGCTGTCACTTCCACAATTGCTGCCGCTTGCATCGGCTCGGATCCAACTCGGTTCTTTCTACACCATCACCACAACTGCGCCGACACACGGAACGTCGGCGGTGACGACGTTTTGGGTCAGGCACCTTGACGGCCCCCGAGGGTCAGGTTGCTGAATACGTAATCACGGCCTGTCAGAGCACGAGGGCGGAACCCGTCATGTAGATTGAATTTTCTTTTCATCTTTACATAATGGACCGCCCAAAGGGACTAGTTATGGAGAGGCATGCACAACATTCATTGTCCTTATTCTGTATGGATTCTGTTCAGCTGACTGCTTACTTACATTATCTTTTCGTGGTGCAGTTTATTCATTTATTAAAATTTTCTTCTTTTCATATACAGTTTCCTCATTTGTTAGACTCTGAAGTGGATTAGATAACATCTTTTGGTCGTTTGGGGATGTTGAAAATGACAATAAAAATAATGTAAATAAAGTTTAATATGAACACTATGAACAATTATCGGGTTGTTGAAAAAGTTATTGCGGTTTTTAACCTTAAATTGTAAAAGACCATAACTTTTTTTACAACTAACTTTATGAATCGAAATAAGAACCGTTACAATCAACACACTTTTGCCAACGCGATACAAGTTTATTTATGCCGGTACTATAGAAATCTTGAGCTCTGGAAGCGATGAAATCGTTGAAGTCCGATTCGGCATTGTCTCGGCTGTTGAAGCATTGCTCGCGCAGGAAGTTGTCGAGATGCTTGAAAAAGTGATAGTCGGTGGGCGAGAGGTCCGGCGAGTATGGCGGATGAGGCAGAGTCTCGTATCCCAATTCGTTCAACTTCTGCAGAGTCGGTTGTGCGACATGCGGGCGAGCGTTGTCGTGGATGATGATGATCGTTGATGTCACGAGTTGTTTGGGTAGCTTTTCGGCCTAGTTTGAACTGGAACAAGAAAATCATACGGATTTGTCTCTTATCCATCTAATGTTTGAAGTTCTGAAAAAAGTGATTAAATAGTTTTAAAACAAAACCAGCACACCGAATAGATAGAGCGAAAAACGCACTTTAAAACGATATATAGCATGACTATATTTAATCAAAAATAACCCATAAAAGTAAACAATCTGAAAACCGCAATAACTTTTTCAACAACCTAATATATACACTGATGAAGAATGAAGAAGAACAAGTAGAAAAGAAGATCTAGTAATAAGGACTTGATGATTAAGTAAGTTTAGGTGCGTTGGCGGAGTTAGAGTGATTATGAGTGACTGATGTGTGTAACTGGCTATGACTGACTGTGATTGACTGTCTGATCAACTGATTCGTGTCTTTCCGCCTTTAATATCTTGTTCTCTCGGTTTTTATAAAGTCGTATGTTAGGGGAATGAAAGAAGTAAGGGAACTGTTTCTAAGGATGTTAGTTTGGCGTTATTCGAAGTAAGGATAGCAGGAATTTAGGGAAAGTGACCAGGACGAAGGTAATTGGCGTAAAAAAGTGAAATTTGGACCGGATGCAGAAAAGGGTCACTTTCTACTGGCGAGGGTAAAAGGGTGATAGCGTGACGATACGAATAACACTAACAACAGGAAAGGTTCGAAAAGGATTTGTAAAGGAGTTAAAAATAATATAATGAAATTGAATGAAGACACTATTAGGTTAAAAAAATACAAAGGAAAAGTGAAATTTGAAAAGTATGGAGATAGATAGACATTATATATGGTTATGAGGAAGAGTACAAAATAAATAGAAATGTGAAGGATTAGATATGCCAAATACAGAAATAGTATATTTTGATACAGAATATACAATGAAATATTTACAAAATTGACAAATTAAATTTACAGCCATGGAAGAGGCGAGTGTGGTAATAAAAGTGTGGCTGAAGAAAATGGATACGAACTCGACAGTAATTATTCTGGAAAGCTATAGTTTTAGGGTGTTAGGGTTAAAAGTGATACCACAGTGCAGACAATGTGAGGTTTTCATAAGTATTGGTTGCTTATTTGTAGGTCTACGTGTTTAATTTTTTTACTGTCACAGAATGATAAATGTGAGCGCAGTTTGTGTTGTTTACGTTTTGCAGTGTGGTATTAAGAATAATGGAAACGGTGTTAGTGCTCATAAAAATGATACAACAACGCTAAATTCCTGTAACTGAAATTTAATCTCGTCCTTATCTGCGACTAAAGGGTAACGATTAATTTACTGCACTATAACTCATGTTATGGAAGCGTGTTCAGACGTTTATAGTGCTCCAATATCAGTTGGCTTACTCAACTGTTCTTTCTCTGTAAATTAAAACAAGTTATTTGCTCGTTTCCCATAAAAGCCAAACGGAACATAAATCAAAGACATTTACAGCTGCACAGAGACATTTTTATCTAGAAACAAGGTTAGCTCATGTTATTTATTGTCCTGTTATTAGTGCTATTACCCTAAACATGTGTCGTAATTCTTCGCCGTCCAATAACAAGAAAGAATACACATCATCATCGTGGCGTTGATGTTAATAATGCGGCACTTTTAATGCCGTTCCGGGAAGGAAATTATAAGCAAATTATATGGCTTAAAACGGCATTTACGAACGTTAATTGTTGACTCCGCTTCTATAATAATCGTAATAAAAAGAGGTGAGTTTTGAACTGATCTGTCGGAAACTATTTTGTCGGCAACTTGTTATAACAATGGAAAGGTATCTTTCACGTACTGAGTTGGTATATTAAACAATTATAGAATGTGACGGGAAAGGCAATCTACTAAACGGATTATTGAACGTTAGAGTAATCGATTAATGCTATACTGAAAAATTGAAATTTTGTAAAAATCACCTCAGCAAGTACATAAGGTGATAAGGAAATTGAAAGTCTATGCTCATATACCTTATTTTTAAGATAATAGAGCAATAGAACCTGTACATACTCTGAACAATGGAAGTAACAGGGTGTCCTTGAGAAAAATAGAAGTACTTAGACAACATCCGTTATCACCAAAAATGACGAACATACTGCTGGCAGTTGCTTCGCGGTCAGGTACATATGTCAAAATGAGTAGGTAGAGAGAAAAAGTAGAAGTCAACGGAATAGAGGAAGTTACAGAAGAAATAAAAACTGTCCACGCTATCCAATGAAAATGTTTTTATATTAACTTTTTCTATTATACAGGAAACTTAGTAAGACTTAGCTAAAATAGAAAAATGACAATGTTGTAGCATATATCTCATAAATGAATGGGTCGCAAAGAAAAGAACGAATATTCAATTGACGAAGCTTTCAGATATTGTAACCCCATAACACTATTGTAGAAAAACACAGCCAAGTTACAAAATAAAATTTATTATTACCACTATGTACATTTCAACACACTGTGGCTTCCTGAGGTGGAAGAAGTAATATATCATGCTTAAAATTAATTACAAAATCACTTAAATACTATCCTAAGTGGTGGGGTAAAACTAAACTAGATTAAATGTTTAACAATGGAGAAGAGTTTAGATCTAACTGGTCGTTAGTAATTACACCTAAATTTTAATTTATTAATTTCAAGACTTTTTAATAAGTTTTCATTCAACGAGTGTGTATTTTCAATTAAATGGTTTGCATATGTCGAGTTTTCTTTTAAAAAGATTTTCATATGTTCTTTAATCCTTTCCTTAAAACTCCTCCCAGTTTGTTCTATGTAGGATTTATTACAACTCCCACAATTCAATTTATAAACTCCACACCTGGTGTCTTTCGTTTAAGATTCTTTGAGATATAAAAAAATAACCATGGAATCCCAGGATCATTATAAATACCAGTAGTTTCCTAACTAAACAGATAAAGAAGGGATAGAAATAGAAGAAATTGATTAAGTGGAAGAAGTAGAAGAAAGAACAATAGAAGTTGTTTAAGCTATTCATTAAAAATGTTTCTAGGATAGCAGCTCTTCCGGATATACCGGAAGTAAGTCCAATTTCGCAAGGCGCATCGGATCAAGGCTAATGCTAAATGTACTCACTGTAAATTGTCACATCACGTATAACGACACATAATGCAAGCGATTTAGTGAGCATGGCATTTGGCAAATTAAAACAAATGGTTCTGGGTGTCGCGAACTCTGCCGCTAACGTCGCAGGAGAAAATGGCAAGGGAACAGTCAGATGCATCCCTTCACACATCAATATCAATATCGTACAGTCGTCTACTATACGCCTTTGTCATATGCAACTAAGCATTCTTTGTTTACCGTGACATGTTGAGCGGTTAACCGGTCCTTCGTGAATTCTCCGCACTACCAACAATGAGATCCAGCGAGAGACGACGGAACTGTATGCACACACATATAGCGCTGTGTAAAATACATACTAGTTAGTAGGAGTTTCGTTTCTGAATTCATCGTTGATGTAGGTAGGTTGTACGTTGGGCTTTTCGAAGATTGAATTGTTTCGTCCTTTACTTGATGAAAATACATAATTAAAGAATAAAAACACTTGTATATGATTTTCACATATTATTTATTTGGCAACATGTTTCACCTAAACATAGGCTTCTTCAGGCAATACTTCATTCAATAGAGGTAATATTAGGTTAAAATAAATTCAGTAGAGGGAGTTGTTACATTCTACTTGGTCATTTAAAATTTTATCTTGTTTTTTGTATCTGTTTATTTCTAGGTTTTCTAATAACGTTACTTTTTATCCTTTATTATTTATGTGTAAAATCTTAAAGTTATCGTTAAAACTATGTAATTCTATAGTTTCATGGTTCGCATATGTAGAATGTTTTATTTTTTACATAACTATTTTTGTGTTCCGTTATACGTTTTTTAAAGTTTCTACCTGTTTGACCAATGTAGACTTTAGGGAAATACCCACAAGTTAGCTTATAAACTCCTGGCCTATTGTGTATTCTGTCTTTGTTGTTTTTCGAAGATGGTTATTCACGATTAGCAGTATGTTTCATGTGTTTATTTTTTAACCCCACTTTTTAATTATTAATATTTATTAAACTGAACTCTATGTTTGAAAGTTGTACCAAGAAAAAAATCGATGGAAGAGTAATGATTATAAAATTACGTTGGTTAAGAGGTAAATTGTAATGTATATTGGATTTTTAAATTTTTCATTATGTTTTACTGCAGTCTCTCCTCAGTGATATCCAACATATTACATTCAAAAGTGTAGGCTGATATAATTTTTAAAGAGGATTTCAAGGTTGAGTTTGCATAATCTGCTTCACATAAATATCCTCTGTCTACGCCTTCGCGTTACAGCGTAATTTATCTGGGATCGTAATTCGCAAACTGCCATAAATATCAATTCAGAGCGCATTCGGACTAAATTAGATGGCCGATTATGACATCTGCAAATGCTCCATCCTCTCTGAATCACTTAATAATGCCGTTCGGCGTGAGCAAACAGCGGCTCCGCTTCCACCGTCGCCTCTCCGATCCATGCGGATACTTTGTGCGACCGGCGAGTCGCTCTGACCCCATCCATCACTTCGTAATTTAGGATTTCGAGATAATTTGAGATTGCCGATTTGCTAATTGAAGCCTGTGACTTGTTAACGATTCTTCTCTTTCTCAATCTCATTTTTGATCAAATTGAGAGTAAACGTAGTAAAACACAAAGTTTTAGTTACAAAAAATTTTTATTTATTGTAATCCACAATAATTATTTCGCGACACTGTGGCTTCTTCAGGTGGAAGAAAACTAAATTAAAATTAAATACAGACCGACTTATATAGGTACTAAAATTAACGAAGAGGAAGGGATGAAAATTAAACAGTTGAATGTTGAAGATTTAAGTTAAGTAAGAGAGATTTGTTTAAGTCTAAATGGTCGTTTAAAATAAGGCCTTTTTTGTTTAATTTGTTTATTTCTAAACTTTCTAATAAATTTAGTTCTTTTCCTTTGTTTTCAAAATGTAAAATTTTAAATTCTTCATTAAAACTGTGGTTATTTGTTATTAAATGTTCGGCGTAAGTTGATGTTGAGTGTTTTTTATCATAACTATATTTGTACTCTTTTATTCTCTCAAGGAAGGATCTATCTGTTTGGCCTATATAAGCCTTATCACAATCGCCGCATTTAAGCAAATAAACACCCGATCTTAATTATTTTTTATTAAAATCTTTATTATTTTTTATGAATTTTCCTAAGGTATTGTTTGTTTTAAATGTTAAACTGTTATAAATAGTGTTTTTGTTGTTTTTATGAATCGGGTATATGGAATTTAAAGTTTGTTTTTTTATTTTTTGGTTTAATATATTTGTGATAAACGAAAAGCTATATCCGTTATTGTATCCAATCTGGTAAATTCTATTTAGTTCTAAATTATGGTTTTCTACTGGCATAGGAATGTTAAGAAGTCTATGGTAACTAGAATGAAAAAATGCTGATTTGTGTGATAGTGGATGACATGAATTTGAATGGATAATAGTATCGATGTGTGTTTCTTTGTGATAGATTGAAAATATATGTTTATTGTGACAATTTCTAATAGTTAGATCCATAAAGTTAATGCTACTGTTTCCATAGTAAATTTAATTTTAGGGTGTAAACTGTTTATATAATTGAATAATTGTGATAACTGTCTATCTGTACCTGTATAACATATTAAAATGTCATCGACGTACCTATACCAGTAGAAACATTCTTTGAACTATATACTTTTACTTATAATCTTTTCCAAATTATTCATGAATATTTCGGCAAGTAAAAGACTTAGTGGATTACCAATTGCAAGTCCCTCCTGCTATTATTGTGGATTACAATGTGGTGTTGCGGGTGATTATTTAATACTATATTTATTTAAATAAAACTTGATGATGGTTGATTGATGGTGTTTAATTTACAGACGGTTAGTAGTGAAAATGATGAAAGAAGAGAAATGAATTTAATATTGAGTGGTAAAAAATGAGCAAATGGTTGTGACGAGTATTATCTGTAGCGGTCGGTGAAGAAGTGTTGATTTGAAAATATAGAAAGTTAGTCTTCAACGGTAAATGTTATTTATTGAAAGCATGCCGAGGGTAGCGAAACAAGAAGCGGTAGTTTTATTAGGGATCGGCAACGGTACTTTTTATGATTGACCGTTGCAAGCGATCGGTGACAAGGGACAGGAATTTTGGATTGTGTATGAAAGATAGACAAGAAAAGAAAGCTGTTTCTCAGAATTAAAAAAGGCAAGACAGTAGAAAACATGTTTGAGAAAAGGCATGCTCAAGGGTGTTAGTAATTTTATACAAAATATTTACAGAAGACAATTTATACAACGTTAAGAATTTTTATGTACAAAAATGTTTTTACAATAGTGGGACATAAGTCCCCACAGTACCCCCCTGCTAGTGGTTTTGTTATGCAAAACCTGCTTGCAGCCTGTCGGGGAAGTGAACTCTTCTTCCTGACCTAGTTTTAACAACCAGATGTTGAGGTTGGTCAGTTGCTCTGTTGTTTACTGTCGCCTCGGGGTTGAACTGATAGGGCTCTTCAGGTACCGATGGGGTGCTTTCTACGAGATCAGTCATCACGTACGCGGGTTTTAAACGGTCTATCGAAACTGTCACTTCGCGTCCGTTAATGTTTACTGTGAACGTTTTGTCCGACCTACGCACTACACTATAGGGTCCGTCGTAGGGTTGTTGCAAGATGTTCTTGGGGCTGTCGTGACGAACAAATACTTGACTTGTTGTAGCCAAGTCCTTGAAAACAAAAATCTTCTTTTGACCATGACGAAGGGTCTGCGTCGGTGCCAAATTTCTTTGGTGGTTTCGCAATTCTTTTGCAAATTCTGGAAGACTTTCGTTATTGGGATCTGCAATTGTGGGGTCGAGGAACTCTCCTGGCAGGCGAAGTGGTTGACCATACAACATTTCCGCGGATGTGGCTTGAAGGTCATTTTTCCAGGCTGAGCGAATACCCAACAGGACTGTTGGTAGTATTTCTGTCCACCGAATGTGTTGATGGCACATAATTGACGCTTTCAGCTGGCGATGGAACCTTTCAACCATACCATTTGAAGATGGATGGTATGCTGTAGTTCGCAGATGAGTCGTACCTAGCAAACGATTTAAGTGTTTGAAAAGGTTCGACTCAAACTGTCTACCTTGGTCGGTGGTTATTCGTTTGGGAACGCCGAATCGGGAAATCCAGGTGCTGTAGAATGTTCGCGCCACCGTGGGCGCTTCCTGGTTTTCCATGGGTGTGACTTCTGGCCAGCGGGAAAAGCGGTCTACCATGGTAAGGCAGTAACGCATTCCTTCAGACGACGGCATGATGATAATATCCATATGGACATGTTCGAATCGTGATGAAGGAAGCTTGAAGTTGCCTATGGGAGCTGACACATGGCGGGAAATCTTAGAACGTTGGCATTCTAAGCAGTTGCGGGACCATTTCCTGCAGTCGCTCTTAATGGAGGGCCAGACAAATCGTTGTGTCACGAGCTTGACTGTAGCGTTGCTACCAGGATGTGACAAACGATGAACTACATCGAACGCTCGCTTACGAAGGTTCTTCGTAATAAATGGGCGGGCATTTGCAGTGGAAAAGTCGCAGAAGATAGCCATTGGGATATTTGGCAGTTTAACCAGCTTCAATTGCAACCCTGAAGACTTGTTCAGGTATTGCTGAAGTTCATCATCCTGTTGCTGGGCTGTGGCTAGCGCATTGTAATCAAGAAGAGGTGCTGTAGTCTCTTCGATCCGCGATAATGCATCTGCTACGACATTGTCTTCATCAGAAATGTGTTTGATGTCGGTTGAAAATTGACTAATGAAGTCCAAGTAGCGAAATTGACGTGGAGAGCATTGCTGACTTTTCTTCAAGAAGGCGTAGGTGATGGGTTTATGATCAGTAAATATTGTAAACGATCGACCTTCAACCATATGCCTGAAGTGTTTTACTGCTTGGTAAATAGCCAGCAGTTCTCGGTCGTATGCTGCGTACTTGGCTTCGGTTGGACTTAACTTCTTCGAAAAGAAGTCCAGGGGCTGCCATTGATTGTTCACCATCTGTTTGGGGGCGGCTCCAATGGCGAAGTCTGAAGCATCTGTGAAAATGGCGAGGGGTGCATCAGATCGGGGATGGACAAGCAACGTCGCTTGGGCTAGACTTTCCTTGCTCGATTGGAAAGCTTGGATGGCTTCTGGAGTCCAGTTTACGGGCATTTTCCCTTTTGCGTTTCCCTGAAGAAGGTCGTTTAGAGGAGCTTGGATTTCTGCAGCCTTAGGAAGGAATCGCCTGAAGAAATTCAGCATTCCCAAGAACTGTCGCAACTTCTTCACGGTATCTGGACGAGGATAAGATCGGATGACCTCTACTTTCTCTGGGAGCGGAGAAGTACCAGCGCCTGACACTAGGTATCCGAGAAACTTAACTTTTGGCTGACCTAAAACACATTTTAAAGGGTTAATGACGACGCCGTACTTCTTGAGTCGTTGGAAAACGGTCTCGAGGTGGTGAATGTGTTCTTCTGGCGACGCTGACGCTACTAAAATGTCGTCAATGTAAACGTAGCAGAAGTCAAGACCTTGAAGTACTTCGTCCATAAACCTTTGGAATGTTTGGGCTGCATTCCGTAAACCAAAAGTCATAAAAGGGAATTCGAAGAGGCCAAATGGAGTTGTTATGGCGGTCTTCGGAATATCTTCCTCCGCCACGGGAATTTGATTGAACGCGCGCACCAGATCTAGCGTAGAAAATATGGTTTTCCCTTGCAGATGCTGCGCGAAATCTTGAATGTGGCGGACTGGATACCTATCGGGAAGTGTCCGGGCGTTGAGAGCACGGTAATCGCCGCAGGGTCTCCATTCATCACCCTGCTTCGGTACTAAATGGAGCGGCGATGACCACGGACTTTGGGATGGTCGGGCGATGCCCAACTGCAGCAGCGCTTCGAATTCTTTCTTAGCCGCGGTGAGACGATCTGGGGCGAGTCGTCGAGGCCTTTGTGCACATGGTGGACCTGGGGTGGTAACGATATGATGTCGTGTTGCATGGTTCACTGACGTTGGTGCTCCTTCGGGACGTGTGATTTCTGGGACCCTTTGTAGCAAACTGTGGAAGGGTGTTGACCCGGAAATCGTTTTGATACTGCAGATTTCTCCTACAACCACTTCACCATGGGAAGTGAGATGCGTGGAGAGATCTAACAGTTTTTGGTTTTTCATATCAACCAGAAGTCCAAAATGTGCCAAAAAGTCGGCACCGATGATAGGGTTGGTAACGTCAGCTACTACAAACCTCCAGGTAAAATTCCGCCGCAGTCCAAGGTTAAGTGCCAGTGTCGTAGTCCCGTAAGTTGTAATTATTGTGCCATTCGCCGCGGAAAGTTCATATGTGGACTTAGCGCGCGGTTGAGGCAAGTGAGAGTACGGAAAAACGCACAGATCGGCACCAGTATCGACGAGGAACTTTGTATTTGTTGTTCGCTCAATGATGAAAAGACGGCGGGATGATGTAGGGCCAGTATCGTCTGCCGTCATCAACGAGGGGCCTGGTCGTTTCCCGGTGAATCGGAAAAGAACTGGCACGGTTTCACGCACTTTCGCGCCTTCGCACCAAATTGGGAATGGTACCAGCACACATTAGTGTCGCGATGGGCACTTCGCGAACGCGAGCGCGGACGCGAACGCGAGCGCGGACGCGAACGCGACCGGGAACGAGAATACCCATGATTGAGCGGCCGCGACACTTGGTTCACCTCGAATGTCGCGATTTTTTGAATCAATGCCGCTATTGTTTTTTCTAGGCTTTCGACCTTTGAGTCTAACGGCGATGGCACACTAACGCATTTGCTGCACGATGTTTCCGAAATATTGTACATCGGGCCGTAGGCTTCCGCTACCGAATCTGCTATCTCTGCCCTTTTGTTCAAAGACAGATCTTTATGGGCCGCAAGTGACGCTTGTAAATATTTTGGCAGACGACCGAGCCAGAGTGTTTGTAGAATTTCCTCTGGGAAACCGTCCCCTGCCAGATTTCGGAGGTGGCGCAGAAACTGTGTAGGCTTTCTATCGCCTAGGGGTTCATTTTCGAGCAATCGTCGCGTATTTTGCTCTCTGGATGAGCCCATTCTTTTAATTAACTCCGATTTGAGGAGTTCATATGTCCGTTCGCCCTTTGGTTTAATTAACACATCGCGCACTTCAACCGCATACTTTTGATCTAAGGCACCAAGAGTGTGGTTGTATTTGGTGCTGTCCTGGGTGATCCCGGCACCTTCGAAGCTGCCTTCCAGCATGACGAACCATAATTCGGGATCTTCTGGCATAAATGGTGGGACTTTTACAGCAACACGATCGACCGACATTGTCTCTTCGTTGTTGCACATAACCGGATAACTCACTTAAAGTACTTGTCTTTACACACTAAAAAAAAGTCACTAAACTATTACACTAAGTCTGTAAAATTTTGGGCACTTAACAAAAACGACGTAAAATGTTCTATAGGTAACGCGTGGGACAAGTGGCTGTCCAAAATCACTCCACGAACACTCACGTTTTAATTCGGGGTCACCAATTTGTGGTGTTGCGGGTGATTATTTAATACTATATTTATTTAAATAAAACTTGATGATGGTTGATTGATGGTGTTTAATTTACAGACGGTTAGTAGTGAAAATGATGAAAGAAGAGAAATGAATTTAATATTGAGTGGTAAAAAATGAGCAAATGGTTGTGACGAGTATTATCTGTAGCGGTCGGTGAAGAAGTGTTGATTTGAAAATATAGAAAGTTAGTCTTCAACGGTAAATGTTATTTATTGAAAGCATGCCGAGGGTAGCGAAACAAGAAGCGGTAGTTTTATTAGGGATCGGCAACGGTACTTTTTATGATTGACCGTTGCAAGCGATCGGTGACAAGGGACAGGAATTTTGGATTGTGTATGAAAGATAGACAAGAAAAGAAAGCTGTTTCTCAGAATTAAAAAAGGCAAGACAGTAGAAAACATGTTTGAGAAAAGGCATGCTCAAGGGTGTTAGTAATTTTATACAAAATATTTACAGAAGACAATTTATACAACGTTAAGAATTTTTATGTACAAAAATGTTTTTACAATAGTGGGACATAAGTCCCCACAACAATAAATAAAAAAAATTGTAACTAAAACTTTGTGTTTACAAAGTATAGAAGCCTCATCGATTCAAATTGAGAGTAACGCTTACGTTGTTGATTATTGCTGTTTTTATTTTCAAAATGATCTTCTCTAAGAGCCGACCTGTTTGTCTGTCAAGGGAAACATGAATAATAATTTGCACCGACGAGCTGACGTTGGTTGGTTATTACAAAACGAATGGATTCATATAAGAACTGACAGGTTATCAATCTGGTCGGTCGGTCCGTGGCGACTTAATGTTTCTCAAATTAACTTTATGAGCTGTTAAATAAACTGGTTAGCTCGCTGGGTTGCCGAGGTATATGGCCTATTACCTTAATTGATGTGATAGGTGTCTGTTTTCGTTATTTAGCATTCATTATTTCCCGTAAACGATTGCCCAAGTCGCGATTGATGCCGTCGACGTTGATAAATTAATTTTGTTACCGGTTTGACCGTCGCGTTGTGGGATATGAATTGTACATTGAAACTTACCGATCTTATCTGCTTATATTTTGAAGTGTGCTTATTTTTAAAGTATCAACCTGTGTTACGATTAGTGAAATGATGTGGGTTGACGGTGTAAAGTGCACCTGACTCTAAAGTACAACACTCCTTCTGTGAGATGGAAGGTACCTTATTATTATCATTTATTTTTCACATTTCTATGAAGGACGATATTTTGCTTTTTAAATGAGGATTAACATACATACGATTAATAAGATTAAGAAATAAAACACTTGGTACACGTTTTGTTTCACAGTTTTTATTTAGAATACTGTAACAATTGTTTCGGCTGCTAAGCCATTATCAAAGAGAATAATTTTACAAAAGTAACAATGATCTTACATACCTATGTAGGGGTTAGATGAACAAATTTAAGAGTGGGGAGGTCCAAAATTCAGTTTGGTCGTTTAGTACGTTATCTTGATGTTTGCAAGCTTTTTTAATTTCTAAAATTTCATACAGATCTAGCAATTTACAATTTTTTGTATTAATAAAATGATCGTTTGTAATGCAGTGTTCGGCTAATCCAGTGCATTTTTTATTTTGGATGATAGATTTTTTATGTTCTTCTAAACGGGTTTTTAGAGAACGACCTGTTTGTCCAATATGGAAGACGGAGCAATGTAGACAGTTCAACTGGTAAACATCACTTTATTCAAGAGTGTTTTGTTTTGTGTATCTAGTTCATTGTTAACTATGAAAGAACCTAGATTATTTTGGTTTACACATATTGGGATGATGTTAGTTTTCTTTATGTTATTACAAATTGATGACTAAACATACATATTTTGTTATTTGTCCTTGTCTACTTTCTTTTTATTTGTTTATTATTATTGTTATTTTTAATAAATATGGCCTCATCGAAATTTTTTTATTTCCAAGATTTCTAGAAGAGCTGTCTACTTTTGTTAATATTAGTATGTAAAACTAATCTCACTTTAAAATAAATAAACCTTGATGTTAATTTCCACAAAGTATATTAAAAACATTTTACAGTCGTTTCGCGTTACTAACGCTTCATCAGAAGTATAACATTAAACTAATACAGAAGGAACTTATATATCTATTTGCTGACGTTAGGGAGGGGTTGGTTTGACGAAAAGGTTTAATAGAGGCGAATTGTTTATATCTATCTGGTCGTTTAATAATAATTTTGTATTTTTTTGCTTGTTAATTTCTATTGTTTCTAAAAGAGAAAGTTTGTAGCTTTTATTTTATAAGTGTAGGATTTCATAGTTATCATTGAATACATGTTCTTCGTCTATCAGGTGTTTTGCATAATTTGAATCAGTTTTTTTAGGATTGAAAGATTTTTTATGTTCGCCAATTCTTTTATTGAAAGTACGTTCTGTCTGCCCTATATATAATTTATTACATGAATTACAATTTAATTTGTAGACACCTGACTGATTTCCTTTGTCTGATTTATCTTTATTATTTTTAATATGTTTACCTAAGGGGTTTGTTGTAAAATATGCTATTTCTAAATTGTTGTTATGGAATAACTTATCTAATTTTTTACAAGAGTGGCGTGGAGTGGAGAGGTATCGTTTTATATATTTTGTTATTACATTTGACTGGAGGGTAAACCTTATTTATAAATTGTTTAAATATTAGTTTATTTAATAGACTATCTATAATGTTAGCTTTATAATTATTTCGTACCGCTATATGTTTTATAATGTTTAATTCTTTGTTAAAATCTGAACTATCCATTGGTATATTAATTAATCTATGTAACATACTATAAAAGGCAGACATTTTATGTTGTATAGGATGGCAAGAGTGATTATTGATGGTAGTATCTGTGTATGTGGATTTATGAAAGATTGAAAATTTATGCGAGTTATTAATACGGCTGATAGTAAGATCTAAAAAGTTGATTTGTTTATCTATTTCTGTTGCTATGGTAAAGTTAATATTAGGGTGAACATTATTTATTTGGTTTAAGAAATATTGCAGTTGTCTGTCTGTGCCTGTAAAGCATACCAAGATATCGTCAACATATCGATACCAATATAAACATAAAATTAGGAATTTATCTAATATCCTATCTGTGCCTTTCCATATGTTCCAAAGTGTTCAGTTTATTACCACCTTAAATGCTTTTAGGGTTTTTTAAAGGTTTTGTGTTCGTCAAGGAAAAATCTTGACCGGTTCTCATATTGCTTGAGTTACATATTCTGTTTAACTCATTTATCTGTTCCCGGTTCTGCACTTGGTTCGCTAACAAGCATGTATTAAGTTTTGTGCGCGAACAACATTTCAACTACTGGGCATGACCTTGTCTAGCAATTTGTTTCTTGTTAAATGCTGCTTTGATTGACGTTTGCGCTTGTTAGCAGTAAATAATTGCTTTTAAATTTATCTCGGCTGTTTATCTAATGCTAAAAGGTATAACAACTTACATCTTATCTGCAATGAATTCCATAGGAGCTGTTGTGTTTTTAATTGTTTCCTGGGAAATTTGCTATCGGAACGTACCTTGTCAAAATGATTAATTAATGACAGAAAAAACAAAAGCCATGTAGAGAAAAAGTGGGAGAGCGAGACGACATGTCACATCGTTTCGGAGAAGTTTACTCCTTTAAAAATTCAAACCTATATCGAGAAAACCATTTAGTCACATCTATAAATGGAGGGAGATATTATTGCTGTAAATTGGTTATTATATTCGGTTCTTTCTTTCATTTAAAATGGTGCGATTCTCCTCAGCGAAACGACATCGAAAAAAGGACCAGAACGCGTAAGCTTGTTTTTATCAGTATTTCTTATCTAAACAGTCGCAGGCGGCGCAGAATTGGTCTGATTAAAGAGGCTGTTCACGTCCTAGACGCCTTGCCGTTTGAGTTTGCGATCACGTCCGGCCACGATTCTATTGTATGTAAAAAGACCGGGTGGTGAGTGTCTTCAAGGTGAGGTGAGGGCTCGTCTTCGACTCTGCGGCGCTACGTGGTCGCAGAGAGACTATTGGTGAAGACCATGAATACCATTACTGTGTGGTGTTCCAAGCGGTGCTATGGCCTCCCAGCGAGCTGACCGCAGTAATTATTCAATCGGAGTTAATATTTAACGCCGCAGCAGGCGTCTTTGACGACAGCGAATCTGCCCATTACATACGTAAAGCCGATGGGTGTGTGTGTGGTTTATTTTGAATGATCGCTTTACGTTACATGCTATAAAAAAGGGTGATTATAACCAACTTTAATTATAACCAAAATGGTGGAACATTGAATTGTCAATTTAGTTTTCTTCTTATTCGATAGAGTATTCATTCCCGGATGGCTTCGTTGGATCACA
This sequence comes from Agrilus biguttatus, assembly GCA_963921985.1. NCBI lineage: Eukaryota > Metazoa > Arthropoda > Insecta > Coleoptera > Buprestidae > Agrilus > Agrilus biguttatus. The sequence goes on along the minus strand of OY998126.1, from coordinate 7,233,137 downwards.
TCTTCTGTTGGTTTAAACCAGTGATTCTCAACCACTGTGCCGCGGCACTTTTGTGTGCCGCCAAATTTCAAAAGTGTGCCGCCAAATTTTGCAAATATATAATAATGTTAATATTATTAAATTATATCATGTTGGCCACATTTTATACAGATCGAGATTACGAAGAGCAATCTTTGGTGTCGGCGACATTGGAGTGACGTTGCTTCTCTGTGGATGTGAAAGACTAGGAGTAATAGAGAATAGTAGAGTTTTTAACTATGGTCAGTCAGTAAAGAAAAGTTACTTTGAAATTACGAGTTTTATTGTGCCTACAAATTAGTTTTTCTCACAATCATTTAAAAAGAAAAATATTTTAGAAAAGTTTGAGTCAGTCCCTAAAGACAGTTATAAAACTATTAAATTAATTGTTGTTGATCATTTGACAACATTAGAGGAGAGAATTGTTCATTATTTCCCAAAATTAGATATTAAGAAATCTGATTGGGTTCGTAATCCATTTCTCATAACGGATACTTCTGTATTTGGCTTAACTTTGAATGAAGAGGAAGAACTCATTTTGCTTTCCAATAATCGAGATTTAAATTTAAAACATTCAGAAGAATCAATTAATTCATTTTGGATTAACATCAGATGCGATTATCCAATGATAGCCAAAAAAGCTTTAAACATATTATTACAATTTTCCACATCTTATTTGTGTGAATTCGGATTTTCAGCATTAGCCAACATTAAAACTAAAAAAAGATCAAGATTGTTAAATGTAGAAGACGATATGAGAGTAGCATTGTCATTTTTACGACCAAATATAAATGAAATTATCAAAAAACATCAAGCTCAAATTTCGCATTAAAAATATTTTTATTATTAGCTTGTAATTAATCCCTTAATAAACGTTTAGTTATTATTGTAGTATATATTAGTTTATTTCGTATATTTAAAATTTTTGTCCTAAACTATTTATGCAGTGCGCTGTAGTAAGTAAATAATTTTTATCTTTTTCTTTGTGTGCCGCCAAATTTTGAAATCGTTAAATATGTGCCGCAACAAAAAAAAGGTTGAGAATCACTGGTTTAAACTATTGCTTCGGCCTCTACTTTATGGAAAAACATGTTTAACACTAAATAAAAAAAGAAAAAACTCAATTTGATTTTCCACTGTTTATTTTCAATCTTGACAATTGTTTCGCCCTACAAGGGGAATCTTCAAAAAACAGCTGATCACATTCGGTAACTTATCTACATTTATACTTTTTAGTCTTAGGGTTAATTGGAGGGAGTACATTCTACCATTTTATTTAATATTGTGGATCCGTAAACGTTTTCTATTTCAATAAATGAATAAGCACTACTTTGTTTATTATCACTTTTTATTTAAAAATCCTTTTGACTATAGTTTCGACAAAAAAGTTGTCATTGTCAAACGAATAATTCAAATTGAATGAATATAAACAGATGTACAGTAGTGTTGAAATACATTTTTTAGAAATACCATTAATTATTAAATGTATTAAATAGTATTGAGTGGTACAAATCTATCTGGTCATTTAACAAATTATTTTCCGAAATTTTTGATGCTTTATATATTTCTAATGATTCTAAAATATTAAGTTTAAAGCCTTTATTTAGATTATGAATAATTTTAAGATTTTCTATAGTAGGAAACTGATGACCTGTTTCTAAAATATGGTTTGCAAAATTGGAATTATCTTTTCCTAATCTAAATGATCTAAAGTGTTCATTATAGCGAGTTTTAAATGACCTTCCAGCTTGGCCTAAGTAAAAGGAATCACATTCTGTACATTCTAGCTTATAAACTCCAGTTTTTTCAAAATTTTCAGTTTTATCTTTTGAATTAAAAAAGTATGTGTTTTGAATATGAGTTTGTCTTAAAACTAACAGTTAGATTGTTTGCAGACAGAACATTAGCAATTTTTATTGATATATTACCAAAGTACGTTAAAGATATGTATTTGCATTCTTTGTTTTTTGTGCATGGGTATATAGACTGGCATGCTATTTTAAATTGTTTTTTACGTATTAAATTTTGAATTGTTCTTGGATCAAAACCATTATTTTTTGCAATCGTTAGAATTATGCTTAGTGCATGTTTTAATTTTTCGTTTGAAAGGGGGACTGAAAAAGCTCTGTGTATCATAGATTTATATGCTGAAAGTTTGACAATGACAAGCTTTTTTGTGGAAACTATAGTCAAAAGGATTTGTAAATAAAAAAGTGATAATAAACAAAGTAGTGTTTATTCATTTATCGTAAAGATGAATTATCACAGAATAACGGCTGAATCAATCCAGTTTTCTATTTCATCTAATGTTAATTCCCGGTTTTGGTTTAACTGTTTTTTGATTTCAAAAGATTCTAATATGTCTGATTTTTGCCTATATTTGAGCAAAGCAAAATTTTGAAATTATCATTTGTATTGAATTCATGATGTTTATTATTTACATGGTTGATAAAGGCTGATTTTTTTGCATAATTTTTTATATGTTCGTTTAGTCTTTCTTTGAGTGTCCTCCCTGTCTGTCCAATAAGTCTAAAAAGTGTAAATGTAGATAATTCACCGAATGTAATCAGTTGTCTTCTGAAGATGCCTTGTAGGGCGAAACAATTGTCAAGATTGAAAATAAACAGTGGAAAAATCAAATTGAGTTTTTTATTTAGTATTCTGTTGGTTTGTTTGCATTAAACATTCAAGGGAGACCTTTGAAAGGTAAAACAATATCCAATGCTATTTCATAATTGTTAAAAAAAATAAATAAATCGGACAGCAACTGCTTTTTATACAATTTGTTCAAACTCAACTGTCGTCTATACAAAAGAGACCTTCCTTGTGTTGTACAAGCTGAAAATTTTAGAACGATTATTTCCTGTCGCCACCCACGTAGTGTTAGCGAAGGCACCCGCCAGGAAACCACGTCCCTGTCGTTGCTGCACTCGCCGGTCCGTTCGGCGTGTTCGTAGAACCGCCTCCGCACTCTCCCTAACGTAATTATATTCGCGACCGCGAGATGGCAGCCATTGTGTGCCGATAACGGAAGACTTAGTGTTATTACATGCCCTCTGTGTAAGTAAAACTGCTCGACGTTAAAAAGTCAACCGAGCCAAGATTTACGAGCTTCGATATTTGATCTCGCCTCGTGCTGTTGTGGTGGTTACGTGGTACACCCGAGTATCAGGTACTACTGCGGATAAATTATTTATTGTTATACGATGACGGGATGAGATAAATCATTTGACGATTAGCAGGATTTTCTACTAGTAGTTCCATTTATAACATACGTACGTAGTAACTAGACATGGGCATCATAGCTTGACCACACTGAAAGTCCGGCTAGATGTAATCATATATTCGGATGAAATAAACATTTTATCAATTGAAATGAGCTGTAAATTTTTAAGTTTAAGCTACAAAATATTTTATTAAATGCCATAATGACCATTTCGCCACACTGTGACTTCTTCAGGTGAATGAAATTTACTGAACTTATTTTTTTTTTGTTTTCGGGGAAAAGGGGAAGGAAATCCGGCCGTCCTTACGACTGGGTAGTGTCGGATTCCCGAGGAAGATGTCCTCGGACCTACCTCCTAAAACCCCTCTACCTCAGGCCGTTATAGGACCTTTCAATTCAGGTCCTCTCAGCCGGAACTTAAAAAATAAATACAACATACTTATATGTTAAATTTGAGGCTGAATAATGGGAGGGGTAGGTAATACAAGTTAAAACTATCTAATAGGAACTTATTATACATATATATTCTATTGACATTTATTTGATCATTCATAATTAGGCATAAACTATTTAATTTATTGATTTCAAGGTTCTCAAGCAAATTTAACTTTTAACCTTTTATTCTATATGTAATATTTGAAAATCGTCTTCATAACTATGTGATTATAAACGTAAATGTTCTGCGTAAGTTGAATTAGTGGACTCTTTTTGTTTTCTCGTATCCTCGCTTTAAAAGATCTTCCTATTTGGCCTATGTAGGCTTTATTGCATGTACCTCATTTATGCTTATAAACGTCCGATTTTTAATTTTTGTTGGAGATGTCTCTATTGTTTTTTATTAAGTTTTTTTATTTTTTGTTTTAAAAGAGATTACCGAATCTGCAAATTTTGAGATATGTTTACCTATATTAACATAAATATTTCCCAAGTAAGTTAGAGAATTATTGGATTGATTCAGCCGTTACTCTGTGATAATTCATCTTAATGATAAATGAATAAACACTACTTTGTTTATTATCACTTTTTATTTACAAATCCTTTTGACTATAGTTTCGACAAAAGGATTGGTAAATAAAAAGTGATAATAAACAAAGTAGTGTTTATTCATTTATCGTTTAGAGAATTATAATTATTATTGTTTTTAATTCTATTGTAAGGATATGCCAAGCGTAAAGTCATTTTGTTTAGATAGATTTTTAACCAGAGAAATTTTAAAACCGTTATTTAAGCAATTATAAAAATTCTATTAGGCTCTTTGTTATAATTAATTAAAGACATGGGTACAGTTAATAGTCTGTGGAGACTACAGTTAAAAAAGTATAACTAGTGTGACATTGGGTGATAAGATTTAGCATGTATTGGTCATTGTGGCATTTAATGAAATATTTTGGAACTTAAACTTCATGTTAATTTCATTGCGATTATTATGGGGTTACAAGAATTATCAGCTTCTTCAATTCAGTTATTTTTTGTATATTGATATTTTTACATTTTTCGAGGAAGGCACTTATTAAACTAATACGTTATTTATCTCGTTGTATTGTTAATAGTAACGGTGTAAACGACCGTTTGTATGATAGATAAGTAGGGTGGAGTAGGGTTCAAGCCAAGTTTCTTACGACCCCTTGACATGTTAGTCTCATCATCAGGATCGGTCGATTCAAGCTACGTTTGACTTATATTAACGAGCACGATTGTGTCATATAACGCACATCTGACAGATATTAACTTATGGGGCGTCATAAATCATCGCATTGTTTAGGAATTCTGCACTCAACTTTTTTATAATTAGTTGCCGTGACAGTGAGAAATGCCTTTTTTGTTGGCGGCGCTATACAGCGAACGGGAAGGAATAATGAAAATAATGGACTTGTATCTGTCAACATTCGCGATATAGCACGAAAATCGGGTGCCGTATGCGCATAACTCTCATACAAAATGTTACACGTGCAACAAAAGGAGGAGCGAGCAGGGTGGCTAATAAATGAGTTCCATCCGCTTGACACGCACGTCGATACTCGTGTTATTGTCATTTGATCCCAAGAGGTGGGGAATATGTGTCATGACAATGATTTACTGGAACAGATCGTTTCGGTGAACTAGGATATCGTATGACTTTTATTATACTGACAGTCCTTTGTGTCCGATATGTATTCCGTAATGACTACCCCAGGGGTTTTTAGAATATCACTTCCTTTGGTATCTTTGTCCTCTTCATACAATAAATACATCACCTGTTCAAAATCTTTGTCTCGATTAATAAATAGTTGAATGTACGTTAAGCTAACGAGTTGTTATTCAGAATCGTACTGACGTGAGCGATAGGTCATAAACTCTTTGGATTGTCACTTACATTGTGGTTAACAGCGTTTTACCATTAGATTTATCCCAGTTAATCTTGTTCGTTGGTGTGCTTAGATGTCCGACGTTTTCTCTCTGTCGTTCTTCAGTCCTTTATACTAACGGACCTTACCGATCGGATCTACGTCCTTTTTGGATCCTTTGGCTTGCGTGAGCACCCAGGGTGATGGTAATACCGGTACTAGATAAACAAGAAACTCAACGAAAGAATACGAGAGAAAGAGAAGACAACAAGCGACAATTCTATATAACCGTATAAACTTTAAAGAAGTTGCTTCTGCAGTCGACGTTATCGTGCCGCCTTGGTGCTCCTTTATCTCTTCACGAATAAATCTTCCTCCGCCTGCCCATTTGTTCCTTACGATGTTTAGTAGCTTGATAAGGGGTATAAATGTCTGAGAAGACTGGTTTTGGAGCTTAAATGATACAAGTCGACATTGCTGGGATACATGCACTAAAAAAAAAATGGAAAAGAAAGTAGATGTACCAACGTTGCACTAACTATCCTTTGAGTTCGAGATTTTTTCAGGAATCTGCCAAATTTGCTTGCATATATATTTTGTTTAATTCATTGCAATTCAATGTATTTTTTCTCTAGATGAAATCCATTGCTGTAGGAGAATACTCCTTGTTTTGAGTTGTCCTGGACTACAACTTAATGTAGGCCAGGTGATTATTTTATAGTTGTTTAGATGTAGATGGTAGATTGCTGTTGGAATTATACTCTGCGGTTCTTTTTATACATTACATTATTATTATTCAATATAGTTCCCTTCCCCTGTCTTTAGTCTCAAAATAGGCTGTAGTTTCATCCGCGCGAAATTTCCGTCCAGCGAGCATCGTCTTGAGGTCTGAGAACAGAAAAAAGTCGCTGGGGGCCAGATCTGGAGAGTACGGTGGATGCGGAAGCAATTCAAAGCCCAATTTATGGAATTTTGCCATCGATTTCATTGATTTGTGGCACGGTGAATTGCCTTGATGAAACAGCACTTTCTTTTTCTTCAAATGAGGCCGCTTATCCGCGATTTCGTCTTTTAAACGCTCCAATAACGGTACGTAATAGTCGCTGTTTATAGTTTTCCCCTTTTTAAGATAATCAATGAATATTATACCATGACCATGAGCATCCTAGAATACTGATGCCTGATGCCATAACCTTGCCAGCCGACTTTGCGTCTTTCCACGCTTTGGAGTCGGTTCATCACGTGCAGTCCACTCGACTCAACTGACTGTCGATTGAACTCCGGTGTGAAATGATGAAGCTATGTTTCATCTATCGTCACATATCGACGCAAAAATTCGGATTGATTACGATTGAACAGGTTCCAGCTCCAAACACTGCTTATAATCATCGATCCGTTGTTGGTTTTAGTCGATTGTGAGCTCGCGCGGCTCCCACTTTGTACAGAGCTTTCGCATATCCAAATATTCATTCATATGCACGATATGACCAACACGTTCCTTTGAGGTCGGGTCTCAGCTATCTCAATCAACTTCACTTTACGGTTATAAAAAAATATTTTGTAGACTTTTTTGATGTTTTCGTAGGTAACAGCCTCTTTGGGGTGTCCACTGCGTGCATCGTCTTCGGTGCTCATTTCGCCTCGTTTAAATTTAGCAAACCATTTTTCTACGGTTGATTTTTCTGGTGCAAAATCCGAATAATGTTTATCAAACCAAGCCTTGGTTTCAACAGTATTTTTTTTCGCCAAAAAGCCAAAAAGCAATGCTTTATTAACACACGAAATTCTTTTTTATCAATTTTTTTTCAAAGTAACAAAAGCTCTTTCACTAAAAATGCTATAACTCAGGTACTAATAGTGCAACAGCTGTCAAATTTATATACGTGTCTTTTGAAGGTTAGGGCTAACTAAAAATCATATGGATTTGGTACTGGTAGCTCCATTTATGGGTCAGCCTACGAACTTTTCAGCCCGCCTGTTATATTTACAATATATACAGTTAATTGATGATAGTTATAAAGATCCTTTCCCGAGAGAGTATGGCTTTTTGTTGTTTAGTTGATGATGTTTATAGATAGATATTTCGAACTTAACTTGAATATTGAATACTTAATTTGAACTGCTTGAATCGATTAATTGAACTCTTTGACTGAACTTCTTGAACTCTTGTACTTGAACTCACTTTTCTTTGATTAGAAGGATAATTTATGTACTAGTTGGTAACGAAGACAGGGTTGGGAGGGGGTATGGTTTAGATAAAAGAGAAGAGTGATGAATGGTCAAAAGTGACTGAGGTGGAGATTTAGAAAATTGTTGGTGTGTGTACAAGGATTGTAAAAGTGACCGGAATTCGGAATAAATTGACGCACGTTAGGACATACGGATAGCAGTTTAATAAAGTTTACTGCAAAATTTATGGAAGGTTTACAGGGGTGCAATTAGAAAGGTGCTCGAGGGATGACTGGAATTGAAAAGGAGCGGAAAATAAGCAGACGTAGCAGCTGACCAAAAGTAAAGTTTTGACTTTGACAAAAAAAAGCGTGGGAACAAGATAAATAATTATTTTATATAACAAGAAAACTAGATAGTCGTCGAAAGACGCAACACACTCCTTTTGGCTGCTTTTGGATGCTGTGTCGTTACAGATCGAGAACTAAATGGCCGAATTGATAAATTTTCCCCTCACGTAAATCGCGTATCCGAAAATACAATCAAGTGCATCAACATCGGGGCGTGTTCAGACGTTCGGAGCCCAAATGCAAGAAGAAAAATTCCGTTACATCTCATGCATATTTGCAAGGAGCAGAGGCGTCGCTGTCCTCTTCATGCATGGATTCCAAGACGACGAGATACCAAAGCGCATTGTCCTCATGTCAGTCGTAAGTCAATCAACGTTTGCAGCCATGGCAATCCTACTGTCGACAACAACGGACAGTCACAGACAATGAAGAGTGACGGGCATCCGACCAGACGTACTTTTATGCGTCTCTGCATGTACGTATGTATGCATGCATCGAATGCACGTGTGTGCGTCCACTTTATTATACGTGATTATTAAATGCATTCTTTCTTTGCTAAATAATTCGCATATAATATGTTTGTATGAACATGTGCTGGTAATCACTGATTAGAAATTATTGGGTTGGGTCTAAAAGTGGATGCATTTCTTAGAAATATTCATTATTTATACGCCATCGTTGCGGCAGTCCTGCATTTTATTAACAATATATTATATTGGATCCGCTATGTTGACGACATATTTTGCATATGGACAGGTAAAAAGCGACAATGGAATCAGTTTTTAACTTATTTAAACAAAATAAATAATAAAATTCAGTTCACAATAGAACAAGGGGATAATCTTGGTCTCAACTTTTTAGACATATATGTTACCCTTATGGACAATAAGATACATAAAAAACCAACTTATACCGACACAATTATAAATGCCAAATCTAATCAGTGCCAACAAGTTAAATTAGCTGCCTTTCGCTCTTATTTATATAGGCTTATAATTTAAGAGAAAAAACACTAGGTTTCAAAAATTTATTTAATATTCTACAACAATGGTTTCGCCATACAATGGCTTCTTCGGGCGGAAGAATGATACTAAGATAAGTGACGTCTTGGGCTTATATAGTGGATATAAGAGTAGGGGAACATTAAAATTTGAAATTAAGGTTTAGTAGAGGAGAATTGTTGAATAATTATATTTAATTTAGTGTATTTATTATTATCCATTAGGTTTAGTTTAACACCTTTGTTCAAAGTGCTTAGTATATTGAATTGTTCGTCAAATTGATGATTTTCGGTTATTAGATGTTTAGCATAGGTAGAGGCAGTCTTTTTCAGGTTGTAACTTCTTAGGTGTTCGTTAATCCGTTGTTTAAAGGATCTTCCCGTTTGTCCTACGTATACTTTTTTACAATCTCCACATTCTAATAGGTACCCTCCTGATTTGGATGTTTTATTAGTTTTATCTTTGTTGTTTTTGATAAAATTTGAAATACTATTATTTGTTTTGAAGGAAGCGGAGATATTTGATTGTTTTATAATTAATGTATGTTTGAAGGCTTTCACGGCTGGAAAATCCTCATCATATGTTTTATAATTGATATAGCTATTATAGCAACTTTTGTGCAACACCTTTAAAAACTTTATTAAAGGGTTTGAGTAACAAAAACAATGGGATTGTTTCACTAAACTATTTATTATACTCAGCAATATTGTTTCAACCCTTGCGGGTCATTATCAAGAGTTGAATTGTTATTCTACAGTAACAGTAACAGTAGCAATTCAACATAAAAAACCAACTTATACCGACACAATTATAAATGCCAAATCTAATCAGTGCCAACAAGTTAAATTAGCTGCCTTTCGCTCTTATTTATATAGACTTATAAACTTCCCGCTTAATAAAAACAATTACAACACAGAATTAGAAACGATTAAATGTATAGCAAAAAACAACGGTTACAACCCTTCAATAATAGACAAGATATTAAATAAAATGAAGAGAAATCTTATTCCTAAACAATTATATGCAAGAATCAACAAATTAAATTGTAATTATAATTTCATTATCTTTTGCGGCAAAACAGTCAGAAAATGTGTAACCATCTTAACAAATTAAGAATAAAAACCATTACCGTAAATAAATGTAACTTAGGAAATCTGCTAACTAATAATAAACAAAAAACTAATGTATTAAACAAAAGTGGCGTTTATAAAATAAACTGTAAAGATTGCGATGCATTCTATTTAGGACAAACGGGTAGAAATCTAGAATTACGAACAAAAGAACATGTAAAAAGTATTAAAGACCAACGAAAATGTACAGGTATAAACACCCATTGTATTGAAACAAAACATGAATTAGACACAGATAACGTAAAATTGTTGCATGCAGATAATAAAGGAAAAAGGTTGACATATTTAGAGCAATTAGAAATTAAGAAAGGAATACAAGAAAATGTAAACATAATCAATGATTAATTAGACTTCAAACAAACAATTGTAATAGACCAATACCTTGGTTTAACACTAATTATCACTCACACTAACATACATTAACCTAGTATATATAAGGAGCAATTTTACTTTTGAATTTCCCCTAGTTTCACTTTTTTAGCACGAGTGCCCACCCTTCACATCAGAGGTGGGCCACCGACTCTTCGACCCCCCCTCCATTGCTCCAGGCCCCTTCCCCCCACAACTCTGCCCTCTCCTCAATCTACTTCCCTATCCGCATCTACCCTGGGGATGTTAAAACCTTCGGGTTGTTAATCCCCACTCGAGGTGGGTTTTTAGTCAGTAAGAATCTGACACTACCACCCTTCAGGGGGTGCCTATGTAAGGTTTTCCCACCTCGAGTTAAATCTAAACAAAAAAAAAGACTTTTAAATTTTAGTATTGTTAGCATTACTCTTGAAAATGGTCTTATAAACCAAAACAATTGTAAAGTGTTTCAATAAATTCCTTTGAAACATTTAAAATCAAACCTTCGTTTAATTTACTTATTTTATATTTATTTATATTCATAAGATGTACAATCATACGATGTTAACCCATTTGCACATTTCAGTTGATTAGTAATTTAAATTAATTAACATCATCTGGTTCCTTCTGTCTTACCATCAGAAAAATACCGATAGGGATGATTTAGATGAAATCGCGCTCGACGAAGCATATCGTAAGTAAAACCTAGTAGGGACTATGTATGTGTATCGACTTTAAGCAATTATTTACGATGACGATGTGATTTGAAAGTAGCTATTCGCCGGTTATGAGTTACGATGCTACCGTCCTATTTATCTTCTGAACCGTTATAGTAAAAAAATGTTGATTTATCGATCGTAGATAAAATCTACATAACTACCTCGCATTTAAGCGCCTAATTAGGAGTCACAGTAGTCGTCTTAATAATTCTGATTTATTTGTTCCCGTGAACCAGTTCAAGTTTGTTTGAGTAATCGATTACCTTTTTTCATTTGCCGAAAGATTAATTTTGTAGTCAAATTTGATCTTCGGCCTTCCCGACATCTCAGCATGCTTTAAATAATTAATGGTGATTATTTCTCTTTTTAAGCAGATACTCCTATTCAGTTTTTACTAAAATGTTTGTCTTTATATTAGTGTAGATACGGTTTTAGTATTAAATATTTGATAGTAGTAGGCGTTACATGTTGAAACTGCATTATAATTTAAGAGAAAAAACACTAGGTTTCAAAAATTTATTTAATATTCTACAACAATTGTTTCGCCATACAATGGGTTCTTCGGGTGGAAGAATGATACTAAGATAAGTGACATCTTGGGCTTATATAGTGGATATAAGAGTAGGGGAACTTTAAAATTTGAAATTAAGGTTTAGTAGAGGAGAATTGTTAGTTTCTATTTGATTATTAATAATTATATTTAATTTGGTGTATTTATTATTATCCATTAGGTTTAGTTTAACACCTTTGTTCAAAGTGCTTAGTATATTGAATTGTTCGTCAAATTGATGATTTTCGGTTATTAGATGTTTAGCATAGGTAGAGGCAGTCTTTTTCAGGTTGTAACTTCTTAGATGTTCGTTAATCCGTTGTTTAAAGGATCTTCCCGTTTGTCCTACGTATACTTTTTTACAATCTCCACATTCTAATAGGTACCCTCCTGATTTGGATGTTTTATTAGTTTTATCTTTGTTGTTTTTGATAAAATTTGAAATACTATTATTTGTTTTGAAGGAAGCGGAGATATTTGATTGTTTTATAATTAATGTATGTTTGAAGGCTTTCACGGCCGGAAAATCCTCATCATATGTTTTATAATTGATATAGCTATTATCGCAACTTTTGTGCAACACCATTAAAAACTTTATTAAAGGGTTTGAGTAACAAAAACAATGGGATTGTTTCACTAAAATATTTATTGTACTCAGCAATATTGTTTCAACCCTTGCGGGTCATTATCAAGAGTTGAATTGTTATTCTACAGTAACAGTAACAGTAACAGTAGCAATTCAACTCTTGATAATGACCCGCAAGGGTTGAAACAATACTGCTGAGTACAATAAATATTTTAGTGAAAAAATCCCATTGTTTTTTTGTTACTCAAACCCTTTAATAAATTTTTTAATTTTTTTAATTATTAATTTTTTTAATTATTAATTTTTTGTGAAATTTGACTAAAATAAGTAAGCGAAGAAAAGTTTTTAATTTCTTGTGACTTATTCATTGGACAAATTAAACTAATGGTATTTGGTATTACTGTATTTGGGCATCTATTCAGCAGTCAAGGGAGACCGTGTCTAACTTGTTGGGAATTACATTTTGCATAGACCAAGGTGTTACGCCACTACTTACTTATGATTTTTTTCACAAACATAAAAGACCACAATGAGTTATAGTCGCCCATAGACCAACCAACCAACCAACCAACCAACCAACCATGTTATGTTTGTTGTGAGGTCTTGCATTCACAAATAATGTAATATGTTATATAGGCAAGCGGGTAGCGCTAAACAATTCCTTTTCATTAACGTTAATTGAATGCTTGTCCACGAAAATAACGAGATTTGAGTTGAATGTAAACGAGCCCATTTCAAGGAAAGGAAACCGAGCAGGTGCGTTGTTGAATTGGTTTTACAGACGCATTTGTATTTAAAAGTAAAATTAAACAAAGAACAATGCTTCAGTCACCTAAACAAGATTTATGAGAAATAACGATCGTTCGTGATAGAAATAAAGCTTTTCAAATTTTAACACCAAAAAGGCTGATTGATAAATATCGAGGCATTTTTACAAGTAACAGACGGGCTGAAAAGTTCGTAGGCTAGCATAGAAAAAAATATTCTTTTTGATAGAATTTGATTTTATTATTCAATATAGTTCCCTTCGAGGGCGATGCAACGATTATACCGGTCATACAATTTTTCGATACCATTTTGATAATATGATAATGCTTTAGCCTCAAAATAAGCTTCAGCTTCGGCGATTACCTCTTCATCCGCGCGAAATTTCTGTCCAGTGAGCATCCTCTTGAGGTATGAGAACAGAAAAAAGTCACTGGGGGCCAGATCTGAAGAGTATGGTGGATGCGGAAACAATTCGAAGCCCAATTCATGGAATTTTGCCATCGATTTAATTGATTTGTGACACGGTGCATTGTCTTGATGAAACAGCACTTTCTTTTTCTTCTAATGAGGCCGCTTTTCCGCGATATCGCCTTTTCAACGCTCCAATGACGCTACGCAATAGTCGCTGTTTATGGTTTTCCTCTTTTTAAGATAGTCAATGTTCATGGTATAATATTACTATGAGCATTGTAGAATGCTGATGCCATAACATTGCCTGCTGACTTTTGCTTCTTTCCACGCTTTGGAGTCGGTTCATCACGTGCAGTCCACTCGACTCGACTGACTGTCGATTGGACTCCAGTGTGAAATGATGGAGCCATGTTTCATCCATCGTCGCGTATCGACGCAAAAATTAGGATTTATTACGATTAAACAGCTCCAAACACTGCTTAGAATCATCGATCCGTTGTTGCTTTTGGTCGATTGTTGATTGTGAGCTCGCGCGGCACCCACTTTGTTCAGAGCTTTCGCATATCCAGATTTACGACATGACCAACACGTTCCTTTGATATCTTTAAGGTCGGGTCTCAGCTATCTCAATCAACTTCACTTTACGGTTATCAAAAATTATTTTGTGGACTTTTTTGATGCTTTCGTCGGTAACAGCCTCTTTGGGGCGTCCACTGCGTGCATCGTCCTCGGTGCTCATTTCGCCTCGTTTAAATGTAGCACACCGCTTTTCTACGGTTGATTTTCCTGGTGCAAAGTCCGAATAATGTTTATCAGGCCAGTATTTGTTTTTCGCCAAAAAGCAATCCTTTATTAGTACACAAAATTCCTTTTTATCAATTTCTTCAAAGTAACAAAAGTTCTTTCACTAAAAATGCTATAACTCAGATTATAGACTAATAGTGCAACAGCTGTCAAATTTATACACGTGTCTTTTGACGGTTAGGGCTAACTAAAAATCATATGGATTTGATACTGGTAGCGCCATCTATGGGTCAGCCTACGAACTTTTCAACCCACCTGTTATACTTGAAAATGTGGATGTTGGAAAACCGACACATATAGCACATAAATAAATGTGTGTGTTTTAAAGTACGAATGTCTGCAGAACATTTGAAAACATTTTTTAATGTAAAAAATGTTATTTTCGACTTAGTTCGACTGGTAATTGTATGAGATGAAAGAAGTAACTAAATTATTCTCGTATTCTTTCACCCTCCTTACGCTTTTGCCATGGCATCGGGTATAAATTTTCCTTTAATCTACCCCTTAACTTTTTACGCTGTAATCTTCATCTTAAAGACCACCGAGGCGCGGGAGTTTATCTCCTGCGGTATAAATCTCGGCAAACGTCTCGACTTCCTTTGCCATGTACTGGGGTTTGTTTTGATATACAACCATGTTCTTACACTTGCTACGTAACGACTAAGAATTACATTCGGAGAACAACCTCCACGTTGCTGACACTTTTACTCATATCCCCAGATTGTATTGAACAAAGGAATTGCCATTCGTCAAACAATATGTACGACATATGAGAGAAAGATTCAATGAAAATGTATTTTTTTAAAGGATTTAGGGATGTGCCAAGAAAATTGATGATATAACAGGCGGCCTGAAAAGTTCGTAGAATAGCATAGAAAAAATTATTTTTTTTTTGATAGAATTTGATTTTATTAGTCAATATTGTTCCCTTCGAGGGAAATACAACGATTATAGCGGTCATACAATTTTTCGATACCATCTTTATAATACGATTTGTCTTTAGCCTCAAAATAGGCGTCAGTTTCGGCGATTACGATTACCTTTTCATCGGCGCGAAATTTCTGTCCAGCGAGCAGCGAGCATCCTTTTGAGGTCTGAGAACAGAAAAAAGTCGCTGGGGGCTAGATCTGGAGAGTACGGTGGATGCGGAAGCAATTCGAAGCCCAATTCATGGAATTGCATTGTCTTGATGAAACAGCACTTTCTTTTTCTTTAAATGAGGCCGCTTTTCCGCGATTTCGTCTATTAAACGTTCCAATAACGCTACATAATAGTCGCTGTTTATGGTTTTCCCCTTTTTAAGATAGTCAATGAATATTATACCATGAACCATGAGCATCCCAGAATATTGATGCCATAACCTTGCCTTGCTAGCCGACTTTTGCGTCTTTCCACGCTTTGAAGTCGGTTCATCACGTGCAGTCCACTCGGTTGACTGTCGACGCAAACGCAAAAATTCGGATTTATTATGATTGAACAACTCCAAACACTGCTTAGAATCATCGATCCGTTGTTGTTTTTGGTCAATTGTCGATTGTGAGCTCGCCCGGCACCCACATTATACAGAGCTTTCGCATATCCAGATTCACGACATGACCAACACGTTCCTTTGATATCTTTAAGGTCGGGTCTCAGCTATCTCAATCAACTTCACTTTACGGTTATCAAAAATTATTTTGTGGACTTTTTTGATGTTTTCGTCGGTAACAGCCTCTTCGGCGCTCATTTCGCCTCATTTAAATTTAGCAAACCACTTTTCTACGGTTGATTTCCCTGGTGTAAAGTCCGGATAATGTTTATCAAGCCAAGCTTTGGTTTCAACAGTATTTTTTTTCGCCAAAAATCAATGCTTTATTAACACACGAAATTCCTTTTTATCCATTTTTTCAAAGTAATAAAAGTTCTTTCACTAGAAATGCTATACCTCAGATACTAATAGTGCAACTGCTGTCAAATTTATACACGGTTCTTTTGAAGGTTAGGACTAACTAGAAATCATATGGATTTGGTACTAGTAGTACTATGGGTCAGCCTACGAACTTTTCAGCCCTCCTGTTATATAGTAACTAACTGGCTGTATGTGCTTCAGAGAACGTAATGGTGCTACAATTTATGTATGTTTAAAGTGTAAACATTTTTCCGGGAAATATTACAATTTGCTCCTAATTGAAGTATATTAAGAAGAAGAATTAGGCCCAGTGTTTGAGAAAGGGTCTCTTCCGGGATTGAAAGTTTTCATTTAAAAGTTTTGAAGCATTATTTCGGATAAGATATGGGAGTAGTATCTGGTGGGAAGAGAGTTATAGTATTCGTTTCGCTGTAACGTATGACACAATTTATCACCCCGAGGCGGCAAATTTATTTCTTGAGGGTTTCACGTTCTCGTTGGGTGGAAGAGAGGAATGGGAAGACGGATAAGAAGGACGAGATGAAACCGCCAGGCAGCGGGGCATCCGTCTTTTTGGCACGAACTTTTACAAGCGTACTATTTTACGTTTTCAGGACGAGCCATAAATAACGAGAGCCCTTTTATTATTATTTCCTCTGCATAAGGTAATAAACAACTACGGCAATAGGTTCCTTAAATGAAGACGTTCTTTGGTTTATATTTATGGCCTGTTTATACTCCGTAACAGCTGGATACAGGCGTGGGACGGCGGCCGCTGAAATTTTAATTAAGATGATTAAATGCCCCCTCGCGATGCGCTTTCATTTTTATTTGTAGCCCTCAACGGGCGACTGCTTGTCCTCCAACTTGTGTTGTTGGGAAATTGCACGTCTTGCGATAAACACGTATATTGGCAGGGACTGTCAATGATCACTAAACCTCTTTCATTACCGAAAGTGGAAAATATAACTTTAGAAGGAAAACACATTTTTAATTTTCACTGGTTTATTGTTTACTTAACAATTGTTTCGCTAATACTTTAGCTTCATCAGAAGTAGACTTATACTTAATTAACAAACGAAAATATGTCTAATTTATACCTAAGTTAGGGTTCGAACTACCACTGGGGAGGGGAAATAGGTTTAATAACGGTGAATTGTTTAGATCTAACTGATCATTTAAAAGCAAATCTGTTTTTTTGAATTTATTTATTTCCATAGTTTCAAGTAAAGTTAGTTTGTAATTATTTGATTCTTTATGCAAATTAGTGTATTCATAATTGAATTGATGATTTTCTAACAACAAATGTTTCGCGTAATTAGAATCGATTTTTTTATATTTAAATGACCTATAGTGCTCACTTATTCTTTTTTTAAATTTTCTTTTAGTTTTACCTATATAAATTTTGTTACAGTTTCCACAATTTAATTTATAGATTCCTGATTGGCAATCTTTATCATTTTTATCTTTATTGTTTTTTAAAATATTTGATATCGAATTATTGGTTTTGAAAGCTACATTAATATTGTTTTTGATTAAAATCTTTTTAATAACTTCTGAAGGATGTCCTATATATGTTATTAAAGCATATTTTTTCATTTCGTTATTAATTTTTGGAAAAACTGATTGTATTGCCTGTTTAAATTTGATTTTTGTTAAAATTTTATCTATAATACTGATATTGTAATTATTGTTGTGTGCGATTTGCTTTATAATGTTCAGTTCTTTATTATAATTGTCAATGTTCATAGGTACTTTTATGTCCCGTTGGCTGTACTGGATTTTCCTTTCTTCTATCAACCACTTCTTTAGTCCTAGTTCTATTCCTCGTTTCGCAGGGTAGCTTTTGTTGTTTGTTTTGTAGTTCATATACTTCGGCACCACTTTGAATTTTGAACATTGGTTGAAAAACCATATGTTTTGAGTATTCATTTTCGTTCGTAGATTAAGTTTAAAATACCAAGTACTTATGAAGCTTGTCGAAGCTTCTTTAATATAATTAATCATATCTTGGTTTACTTGATGAAAATTAATTAACACTTTAGAAGGAAAACACATTTTTTAATTTTCACTGGTTTATTGTTTACTTAACAATTGTTTCGCTAATACTTTAGCTTCATCAGAAGTAGACTTATACTTATTAACAAACGAAAATATGTCTAATTTATACCTAAGTTAGGGTTCGAACTACCACTGGGGAGGGGAAATAGGTTTAATAACGGTGAATTGTTTAGATCTAACTGATCATTTAAAAGCAAATCTGTTTTTTTGAATTTATTTATTTCCATAGTTTCAAGTAAAGTTAGTTTGTAATTATTTGATTCTTTATGCAAATTAGTGTATTCATAATTGAATTGATGATTTTCTAACAACAAATGTTTCGCGTAATTAGAATCGATTTTTTTATATTTAAATGACCTATAGTGCTCACTTATTCTTTTTTTAAAAATTTCTTTTAGTTTTACCTATATAAATTTTGTTACAGGTTCCACAATTTAATTTATCGATTCCTGATTGGCAATCTTTATCATTTTTATCTTTATTGTTTTTTAAAATATTTTATATCGAATTATTGGTTTTGAAAGCTACATTAATATTGTTTTTGATTAAAATCTTTTTAATAACTTCTGAAGGATGTCCTATATATGTTATTAAAGCATATTTTTTCATTTCGTTATTAATTTTTGGAAAAACTGATTGTATTGCCTGTTTAGATTTTTGTTAAAATTTTATCTATAACCCTGATATTGTAATTATTGTTGTGTGCGATTTGCTTTATAATGTTCAGTTCTTTATTATAATTGTCAATGTTCATAGGTACTTTTATTAATCTATATAACATGCTATGGAATGCGGCATGTTTGTGTTGGTAGGGGTGTGTTGACAAATTTCAAATAACTGTATCCGTATATGTTGGTTTGTGAAATATCCCCAGTGGTAGTTCGAACCCTAACTTAGGTATAAATTAGACATATTTTCGTTTGTTAATTAAGTATAAGTCTACTTCTGATGAAGCTAAAGTATTAGCGAAACAATTGTTAAGTAAACAATAAACCAGTGAAAATTAAAAATGTGTTTTCCTTCTAAAGTGTTAATTAATTTTCATCAAGTAAGCCAAGATATGATTAATTATGGAAAATATAAGTTTGTTTAATGCGATCTCTTTGAGAAAAAAGTTTTTCCTATTCAATTCATCGTCTAGGAACTTGTAGGATTTTTATTAAATAACAGAAACATAATTGTAACTATTAAACAATAAATGCTTTTATAGAATATACCTGCGCATGAAATTGACAATGTAACTTTTTTGGTATTGAAGTGTTAGTGGTATCTAATAGTGGCTATTCGGTGAAGAATGATAATGACAGATTTGAAAAATGAAACGCTCACAAATGTTATAAACAGACTTAAAACTAAATTATAGGAAAGTCTGAAAGGTGTGCCACGGTGGCGAATTTCTATGATGTTTTTCATATATAAATATATATTTACAGTTTGTCACAAACCGGAAGGTGACTATATAGAAACAATGTTTCCGAAACAGAGATGGAGAATACTGTGATTATTCTATCATAGCTTTTAACATTCAAATTCTTTCGTAATCAAATGTTACAATTGTAAACTGACACGTTAGGTGTTTTTTATCACTTCAAACGCTCTAATTAGTTTCTGGCTCTGATCTCGTTTGATCTGGTCTAATAGTTTAATTTATTCGCATTTCAGAGGCATCCTCTGTAAATAGCGCTTTCCACACATGATAAATTTAGTCTGTCGTCGAGTTTAAAGCAGTAGTTTGTTAGCGATGATAATTAATTTTGTAAGAATACTGCAGTAGAACGTAGTTTCACAAGTATCGTCCAAGACTGTTTTTAAAAATGTACGGTGTAAAGTTAACAAGTACATCAAAGATGATCAAAGGTTTCCTTACGGATGCCAAATTGTTTGACATTAATAATTAATCGAGATGAAAAGTTTGTTCGACGGATAAAAATAATGTTGTTAAGCGGAATTGAAAACTTAGGTACTTCCAGAAATACGAACCGTTTCAAATAATTTTTTTTTTTTAATAATATTTCCGTCTCCTTGCTATTTTGGCCATAATTCTACAGCCATTTGTTTGATTCGAGATGTTTTTCGCCTTAAAAATTTTGTTTCCTTCTGTTTTAGCTTGGCAACCTTTCGAGTTCAAAATTATTCAATTCGTTTTAAAGGCAAATTTTTAACGAACGAACATTTTGCAACTTACAATGACAAATTGTTTCTGGAGATTAATGAATGCCACGTTCTTGTTACGAAACCATTTCCCGCTTATTCTCCGGCTTTAGTTGTCAGCCAACATAGCGTATCTTTCAGTGGTAGTAAGACGCCCAAAGATGACTAAAAAGCAAGAAATATTCTTTCACGTTTTCGATGTTAGTCATAGTATTAACAGGACGAAAGGGTTGGAAAAGAGAGGCGAATTAGACTTTGATGTTGATGATGTGAAAATATAATTATTAGGAACAAGAGGTTTGGAGAGGCAACAAGGACAAAGATACATATTGTCTCTTTCTACAGCGTATGATCCATAAATGGTTTGAAGCTTAAAATTAGTAGAATCTCAAGTGTTGTTTATTTCACTGATGCGGCAGTTATTTGTCGAAACTGAAACATAATTTAAAATTTAAATTTAATAAAACAAAAAGGTTTCGAAGGAATTATTTATTGTACACCACAATATTGTTCAAAATCGATAACTCTACAGGTTCTTCTTTAAAAAATTGTAAAGACAAAACTAATAAAGTTAAAAAATCACGTGTTTACTTACTAGCATGTAAAGATTGTGATAAAGTGTGTAGTATAAATATTCAATTCGAGGGTACCAAAAACCCGCCTTTTAAGTTATTATAATAAGCACTAAATGCTGGAATGCAAAAACATCTGCCGCTGCTACACTAATAGTTAACAAGTAACTTTCACAAATTGTAATTGTACTTTATTGGGGTTGGGAATTTTGAATTCTATTTTTACAGAATCCCAAACAATATATTTACGCCAATTTGTTAGAGGGTACGACTCAGTTGACTTAGTAGAGACGATTTTTTCAATTCTATTTGGTCATTATATTAAACATTTGTGTTTTATATTTACTAATTTCCATGGTATCTAAACGGTTCAATTTATAACTAACTGTTCCTTTCCGTTTGAAATGTTTCTTTTTAATTGTAGATAACGGAGCAATGGAAATTAATAAATAACATTATAAACAATTATTAAAATTGAACAATTCCCCTCTACTTCATCTACTTTTTTTTTTTTTTTTGTTTTCGCGGGAGGAGAGGAAATCTTCAAAAGACACCCAGCGCCCAATTGCCTGCGACTGGGTAGTGTCGGATTTCTACCGACTAAAACCTCTCCCCCCTGGCCGTTTTAGGAACTTACCGTTCCTCTTCAGCCGTTCATCTACTGCCAAACTGGGACCCATCCCCTAACAAACTGATCTAAACATATCTTTACAAAAAATCGTTAAAAAATCAGGTGTTTACTTACTATCATGTAAAGATTGTGATAAAGTGTATTTGGGCAGACCTTTTTATGATTGAATTAAAGAACATAAAGAATTATTAAAAAAAAACAAAAAACCTCAGCTTATTCAGAGCACTTAATTAATCTAGAGCATAACTTTGATGAAAATTTAAAAATTCTTCATACCGATAATAAAAGCAGAAGTCTTAATTTGTTAGAATAATTGGAAATAAATAGATATCTAAAAACGAACACTATATTGAATGACTAATTAGAGGGAAACATTTCCCCTCTTCTTAATCTAAATTTACCGCCTAAGTTAGTATTTAAGTAACTGTAAGTTTGTAGAATGTAAATACACCTGATGAAGCCACAGTGTGGTGAAACAATATTGTAGTGTACAATAAATAATTTCTTCTTCGAAACCTTTTCGTTTTATTAAATTGTTGTATATTGACGAATAACGAAGCATAATTTTAAATGTATAACAATTTTTTACTCTTTGAATATGTGTACCACAGCTAAAGCTGTGCATGTTTCAACTGGCTGGCAGTAATAAAATTGATATTTTGCGTTTGCTCATTGTAGTGGAACAAGAACAAACGTTTACGATGACGGTGTGTGTGGTTGTGGTTCTATGTTGTCGAGTCAATTCGAGTTTCTCTCTTCTCTATGCGCTGGTTGCGGTTCTTTCTAATGCATCGAGTGTCCGTGCGGTGCTGTCATGACGATGATACGAGTGGGACCACCCGACCACCGTTCGTGTCGGAGATGGTAGCCCACGCGGCGAACAGCAGGGCCGGCGGGCCCGCTGCTGAGCGACCGAAGAGGCCCCCCGACGGCGAAGCTCCCGACAACAACCAAGATAAACGGGCATCCGTGGGTGGCTGCTTCGGGCTCGTCGTCGCTGTACTCGTACTTCGTGTGCTGTTAGTTTTCTTATTTTTACCGATTAAACACACGATCTGTGTCCCATACATCAGCCCCGGAGAGTTGCGACGTCTTCATAAAATACGAAGCCACTCTTTTGGTGTCGACCGGCAAAGTCAAGAGGTCGCTGATACGATAAAATAATAACAATGGACGTTAGTAGAAAAGGATAGTATACCGAAGGAACTTTATAGTTCGATGGGAATACTAAACTAAAAGAGGAAATTTTCAAAGCAATTAAAATAGGAGTAAGTAAGTACCGTTTTGAAAATTAATATCTTGTCATAAAGTTTGACCAGTGACCAGTTTTTAAATACCCTTCTCATAGAACTCTGCCGCCTAACTTGTTAACTGTTAACCACTGCATCACAACTGTTTTGACTTCGTCATCGTCTTGATGACGCTAACCGTCCAGATGTTTCTCCAAGTATAGGAACAAATGGTAGTCACTGGGCGCCAGATCAGGGCTGTACGGAGGATGATCTAGAGTTTCCCAGTGAAAAGATGTGATGAGATCTTTGGTCCGATTAGCCACATGCGGGCGGGCATTGTCATGCACATTTTTAATGCTCTCACTCACTTCCTTACCATTCCATCACTCATAATCTATTGTCCGTAAACTTCACAGATCTCACGATGAATATCAATCGGTTTTAGTCCTTTAGCACTGAGGAATCGTATAACAGCCGGACTCCGGACTTCACAGTCGGCGGGACTCACGATTATAGGAGGCATCTTAAACACTCAGTAAACAACGTAAACAAGGGCGAATCAGCCTGTAATGGCGTCAGTGCGTAGGTGAGAGATGTAGCTACTCAGTGCGCACTCGCGGAACGCTGACTCCAGCAATGAGGCGGCGGCAGAATTTCAAAACGGTACTTACTTAAAAAACATGTCTCGTTGATCAAAATCATACAAATTATTGTCTTCTGTTTCCGTTGTTTCACTATTCTTACGATGGTAGTAAAATTGGGTGGTATCTAGTACCTAGTCGGAAACGACCGACGGTAATATACACAAAATTGTTACTGAAGATTTTACTGTGTTTACTATACCCTTTATGTCTTTCTTGGAAATGAACGGTCTAGTTGAAATAAAAAAAAAAAAACGCGTTCGTTGTGTAATTTCGAGTGGTTTCTTCGAAATTTATGTGCAATAAGTCGAGCCGGCTAATTTAGCAGTGCGTCAGTGTTTTGTTCGACATTTTTCAGTGTCCGCCAAGCCTTTGGTGTAGATTAATTAAATCGGGCGGACGAAAAACAGCTGGATGTCCGTCGTTTGTATGCGCACTCAAAGAAATGGACGGCATTCCTTTGATGTTGATCCAGGGACGGAGGAGAAGGTAAAGAGAAGCATTAATATGCCTTTCGGACAAACAAGGCTGACGCCACACCATGTTAGATCATTGGATGAATCCTGATACTTTTAAAACTCATCTACAAAACACATGTATTCAAAATAGTGAGATTTAAATATTCCTGTAATTTATAACAGTGGCGTAGCCAGAGATGTAGTAATATAAAAGTAACAATTATGTTAAAATTCCATGTACTAACACTTACTATAATTAATTTCTCCCTTCTCATCCTTTACCAATTGGTTATAAATTAGATCTAACCTTTTTTTTGTTAGTGCCTCTGTCCTTGAATTTACAGTGCTGCCCTCTGTGGTCTATGGCCGTTAATTAGACGAAAATGTGTGTTCGCAACCAAGTGTACTTTTGTTGTTTTCGTACCGAGTCGTGACAGTGACGAAGCTTCGCACAATGCGCAGCGTAAAACAGCTGTCTCATTTGCATATCCTCGAAAGAATCTTTCGAAAACGGCTCGAGCCTTTTAATTTACACATCATTAATTACAGGTCTCGACATATTATACGAGCCTGCTTCATAAATGTCAGTACACTCCTATACAACTAATAAAAGGTGTACAGTATTTGAAAGAAGCCATAATTTACACCCTTCAGTTGATTTGTATTACACCGTTCACTATCGGTTAATAGTAGACTCCGGTGTGCTTAGTTATTGTTACTTTTTCAATATTGACCCGTTGTTGTTGTTTTACGTTTTAGGCGAGTACAATAACTAATTGAGTGTAAAACAGTTTTTTTTTATCTTCATTGGATTATTTCATTGCTGAGATGGTAATAAATATGGAGAACTAACCGAAGGTATGTACGAGGCATGTTTTATCAAGTAAGTACCGTTTTGAAATTCTGCCGCGCATGCGCACTAAGTACCTATATCACTCACCTACGCACTGACGCCATTACAATCTGATTAACCCTTGTTCACATTGTTTACTGAGTGTTTAAGATGCCTCCGATAATCATGAGTGTGACTGTGGATTGGGAAGTCCAGGCTGTTATACGATTCCTTAGTGCTAAAGGACTAAAACCGATTTATATTCATTGTGAGATCTGTGCAGGTTACGGACAAAACATTATTAGTGATGGAATGGTAAGGAAGTGGGTGAGAGCATTTAAAGATGGCCGCATAAATGTACATGATAAACAACGAAGTGGGCGTCCTTCGGTCGTTAATGATGATTTGGACCAAAGATCTCATTACATCTTTTCACTGGGAAACTCTAGATCATCCTCCGTACAGCCCTGATCTGGCACCCAGTGACTATCAGTGGTTAACAAGCCAGGCGGCAGAGTTTTATGAGAAGGGTATTCCAAAAGTGGTCAAACGTTATGACAAGTGCCTCAATATTGAAAGAAATTATGTAGAAAAGTAGATTAAGGTACAGACTTTCATGTAAAAATAAAATTATTGAGATATTTTTGCACGTTTTTTATTAATTCCTTACTTAAAAAAACATGCCTGGTATTATAAGTTTTGTGAATGAACAATTCAAGATTTCCTAAAAAGAAATTAATTTCCTCTACTGGATTGTTCTTTTCAAAGTATTTTTCGTAGCCACCCGAGCGGTGTAGTATGAGTAATGGTAAATCACTTCCTCTCGTGGTAAAAGATGGCCGTCGTGGCTGAAAGCGTGAACTCAGCCATTAAATGACTATTTATAGTGGCCAATAAACCGGTGCAGTTGACAGGGAATTATGTCTGTAACCAGTCATAAAAGTAACCACTAAATCTGCCATTCTTTATAACTGTGGTCCATTGAAACCCGCGTCTCCAAATTAAATGGGATAAATCTTCGAAGAACGTTAAAAGGGAATGGAACCTTTTAACGCTGCCAAGTATGATGAAGAAATATTGTCGGTTGACTTTATAGTTCTGCAAACGTTATCTGACATAAAACAAATTGGTTTCACACTTTGGTTTTAAGGATTGGAAAGGGTTTATTTGTTAATAACTGTACCCACGACTATGGTTCGTCCATAAAGTCTGCGAAATATATAATATGTTTAGAAGTAAAGATGAAAACATTTAATTGATTATGTACTATACATTGAAGATGCAATTAATATTATTAAAGACAAGACAACTGCAGGGATAGATATACAGGGGCAAGATATTAGCATGATTAGATTTGCGGATGACATACCTGTATCAGCATCTAGTAGAGAGCAGTTGGAGACAGCTTTCAATAAAAGGAAAGCAGTATTGACAGTAGAGCATGGAATGAAAATAAATAATCATGCACTCTGTAAACTTAAGGGTACTGGAAATAATTGAGGACTTAGCATACGGAGAGTTCCAAGGAGATTGTCAGTCTCCTATATCGACTAGACCATAATTGTGCCTCAAATTAATTTGACACAGTAATTTCTGTAGATTGTAAGTAAATAAAAAACTGGATAACTGAATTTACTATTGGATTTAATGAAACACTAAAACTTGAATTACAACAACGAAATACAAAAGGGGAATATTGATAATATTTGAAATAATGTAAATATGTTAAAAAATATATAAATAAAGTAATTGTAACAAACCAGGTGCGGTGGTAGTACATGAAACGTCCTGACAAACCTAATTAAAGGGTTGCAGGTATTAAATCTTTGATTAATACACAAATGATTTGCTTGTAATGTCTATTAACACTATTTACAAAATGTATATTTGGTATCAATCAGGTGCGGGAAGAAGTAGAAAGAATAGCGAGAAGAATCACAATCGGTGCGGTGTTACAATGTATGATTGTGAGGGTGAGCGTACACGTGGTTTATTTGGCGGCGATTTACTTAACACTGACTTAACTTAAGGGAGAAAAGAGGCGGAAGAAATAGAAAAGTAAAGACGCAGTAATAACAGATAGAGATAGCTGTGTACGCAGCTGTAGGTCATAAATTGCAGGGGGTGAATACAAGGTACAAAGACAGATAATTGTGGTGAAGAGTATTAGAGAATGAGGAAGGAAAGATGCAGTAGTAAATTATACAATATTTTACAACAATAATAAAACAAAAATATTGATTTGTAAGGCAGATGAACGCAGGGTTAGAGCTAACATAAAAATTGAAGACGAACAATTAGAAGAAGAAGTCTCTGATTTTCGAT
The DNA here is from genome assembly GCA_963921985.1 of Agrilus biguttatus. NCBI lineage: Eukaryota > Metazoa > Arthropoda > Insecta > Coleoptera > Buprestidae > Agrilus > Agrilus biguttatus. Next base: position 7,205,942 of record OY998126.1, on the reverse strand, counting down.
GTGCAGGAAGCAAGATATGTCAGGATAGAAAAAATCGGTGGAGACATAAAACAAACGGTAGCGCAGGGTTGAGTTGCTTTTAATTGATTAATTTAGGAACTCGAAAAAGATTATTAAATGTGTATGTGCCCTATGGAAGACAATAATAATAAGAAGAGGTAGATTGGTAGGACACTTTTTGAGTCATATTAGAGGCAGAAATGAGAGTAAAAGGAGGCGGAGGAAGACCTAAATTAGATAACTGTTCGCAATTTGCTTTGTGAAAAAAAATGGTGCGTGCGTGTCCAACCCATGACTGATGACTCGAAAAAGTTTAATTTATGTCCAATTTACATCACTATGATATTAAGACTTTAGCAATTTTATTTCCATGTGTTTACATGTATTCGTATTGGAATAATTACAAAAGTTCAATTTATCCCGAAGTCAATTTTACACTGGTGCACTCCCTATGAACGTTAATACCATGCATTTCTCTCGTATTTTATTGACATGTGTCTAAATGTGGAACTACGACATTCGCTTCAACCATTTCAGTCATGTTAACGGCTTGTTGTACATTGACTGCGTATGTAGCATAAACATCATTTCATTTTGGTGATTAAAAAGAAGGTGTGAATAAGATGTTTTTTTTTTGTATTCAACGCCCGTACTGACATTTACCCGATGTCGATAAGTTTATGGTCGCGAAAGACGTACATACACATGTGCGTGGCACGAACGTCTTGTTGAGTGCTTCTTTAAATTGGTTATTTTCACAACAGCCCTCACAGAAAATCTTTCACTACTTGAGATTAAAAATGTCAAAGCTGTGCATTCACCAATTCGACAAGTATTAAGTCGCAACTGTTGACAGATGAACAGATGGGGTAAATTCTTGATAATGTTTAATCATATATGAGAGGTTTTTTATTTTTACAGGATTTGCATACGGACCGCTTTCACATTAAATATACGAGGTGTGATAGGCAATTTCTTGGACGTATAAGAATTACATTTAAACAAACAATATGTAGAGGTTTTACAAAAAATTTAATAAGATTTCTCTTACAGTGTTTCGGCTTCTAAGGCCATTATCAAAGAGTTATAAATAGAAACTAAACTAAAAATAAAAATGCGTCAATATATATACTACAAATATGAGTGTGGGAGATTACAATTTCTGACAACGCGCTAAAAATATAGGGCTCTTATGCCCTTCACACTGCTCATTCGTAACAATTTTATTTTGAAAAAATGCCTTTTGAATCTCTAATTTTTCTAAAAAGTTTACTCTTTTACTTTTATTTACACCATGTAAAATTTTTAAATTATCTTCACTAAAATTATGGTTATTATCAAGACAATGTTGCGCGAAGCCAGTATTACATTTTCTATCTATAATCGATTTTTTGTGTTCTTTAAGCCTAGTTTTAAATGATCTACCAGTCTGTCCTATATAGACAGCCTGGCAGTCCGTACAATGGATCTCATAGACACCTGATTTACAACGTTTATCAAAATTTGAAATTTTATTGTTGACTAACATATTACCTAAATTTGTTTTATTGGAACAGATACTAACAACACCTAATTTATTTAATCTGTTACAAATGGTAGTGCTGATATTTTGATAATGGTTAATAAAAGCCCACTTTTTACGTTCTCTAACAACGTTTTTTCCCTGGTATATGAGATTAAAAGTATGATTTTTAAGTTTTTTTATGAATGATCTTATCTATAATATCTCGGTCATAACCATTATTGGCAGCTAAAGTTTTTAGTATGTGAACTTCTTTTTTATAATTTTCATCACTTAATGGGAAACAAATTAGTCTGTGGATTAAACTATTAAAAGATGACATTTTAATGTTGTGATTTTGGTTTGAACAAGCTGGAATCGTTACATCAAAATAAGTATTTTTTCGGTAAATTTTAAAATCTAATCTGTTATTGTTATGTGTTATAGATGTCTAAAAAATTTAAATTATTGTTTAATTCTAATTCAAGAGTAAACTCTATTTTCTTGTTGATAGGATTTAAATGTGATAAGAAATTTTGTAATTGTCTCCTAGTACCTATCCAAATACAAAATATGTCGTCAACATAACGAATCCATTTAAATATATTATTAGTTAGGGAAGTTTGTGAATTAAATAATGATTTTTCATAATAATCCATGTAAATTTCTGCTAATAACGGTGATAAAGGTGACCCCATAGGGAGACCATCATTCTGTTTATAGAATTTGTCGTTAAACGAAAAGCAAATATCAATTAATGACATCCAAAGTAGGTTATCTATTAAATAATTTAGAAGAATATTTCTTAACTCATCAGTAGGAATAGATGTAAATAAACTTTTAATATCAAAAGAAACCAATAAACAGTTATTAGGGATATCTAAATCCTTTAATATTTTAATAAAATCGTAAGAATTTTTTATAGAAAATTGGGGTTGAAAATTTATATGTGGCAATTCTTTACTAAGTTTTCTGCATAATTTATAAGCAGGGGCGTTAATATATGAAACAACTGGTCTCAAAGGTATATTTTCTTTATGGGTTTTTGGCAAACCATACATAATAGGGGGCTGCGGATTCATATTAATTAACTGGTATTTTGTATTTGGATCAAACAAACTATTACAAACTTCTAGAACACTTTTTAATTATTTTTGGCAACTATTAGTAGGATCTGATTTTGTGCCGGAAAAATCATTGTTTTCTAATAAGGTAGCCATTTTATTAATATATTCTGTTTTATTCATTATGACTATTGTATTAGACTTATCAGCCTTGCTAAGAATTAAATCGTTATCTGTAATTTTACATTTATGTGGCGGTGTCGCTAGGATGAAGTAGTGAAATAAGGCAGATGTTCTGATTTTCGTTTTTTTTTTTTTAATTAAAAACAGATGATATCCGAGAGAATAGAAAATTTTAAATAAATATATGTTCTTGTCAAACTTTTCTCACATGATTTGTAATGTTAATTATGAAAATATGTAAATATATTTTGATGCTTATATTATAATTCTTTATAGCGGTTAATAACAAATAACATATTAATTAATTAGGAAGTATGGCTGAGATTTCTTGTTCGTGTTTGGTTATGTATGTATTCTTTCTGCTTGTTCGGTAATATGGAAGGAGAATTATGAACAACTGTCGAAGAGGATAAAATTAAAACTAAAAAAAAAAAGAAAGAAATAGGAATTGTGGCCACCGGCTGCCACGTCCACACCAATTAATATTAAATATTGTAATTTTAGCCATTAATTATAGAAGCGGCGGTAACAATCATTAGAGAGTATTGGAGATCACGCAGGCCTGTAAATTCTAAACAGCGACATCAAAACAGGGACATAAAAGTAAATTGCAAAATAAAAACAAATTATATCCATAATTACCGTTGATTTATGGCTCCTGAACCGAGTGTAAATACAAACATTAATTATAATAAAATATAGACACTTAATATTTTACGAGCGTATTTTAGGACGCGGCGATAACAATTTTATTTCATTATTCATGAGCTGAAACTGTATATACATTTGAAAGCTGATTATATAAATGTTAATGAACGCGTTATAAACGTCAACGGTGTGTAACAAAAATGTACCTGCATCTGGTTAAACTGTTTGGTTAAATTATTGTAATGGAAATTATATACTTATACCGGAATATAAAACGCGCTTCATTATTATTCACGCCTTTATTTTTATTTATCAAAAATTTCCGCCGTGGCACTCTGCGCCATGTGTTAATGAAGTTAATTCGCTAAAGGCCGATCCAATATATATATATATATATATATTACTTTTTTGCCTACCTTACGTTACGGAACATCTTATGGTACAGTACCTTTCGAATAATATAACATAACACATGGGCTGAAAAGTCCGGGGCCTTTTTTTGCCAAAATTGGCTTTATTCATTAACGTTATCTCCATCTAGAGCAACACAATCATTCCAGCGCCGCTTTAACATTTCAATACCACTATTGTAGAACAATTTATTTTTTTCCTCAAAATAGACCTCAGCCTCAGGCGATAACCTCTTCATTTGAGCGAAATTTCTTGCCGGCGAGCATTTGTTTTGAGGTCTGTGAACAACCAGTAGTCGCTGGGAGCCAAATCTGGAGAATACAGTGGATGTGGGAGCAATTCCAAGTTCAATTCATGTTTTGCCAGTTTTGCAATGGTTTTGATTGACTTGTGACACGGTGCGTTGTCTTGATGAAACAATTTTTTTTTGCCATATGCAGTGGTTTCTTCAAACGCTCCAATAACACTATATAATTCACTCTTCACTGTTGATGGTATTACCCTTCTCAAGATAGTCGATTTCCAGGCGATTGTTGTGATTTTGGATGCTTTGGATGAGGTTCACCTGTTGCTGTCCACTCAGAAAACGATCATTTTGATTCCGCAGTGAAGTGATGTATCCATGTTTCATCCATTGTCACATATCGACACAAAAGTTCCGGTTTGTTACATTTAAACATGGCCAAACACTGCTCATAATCATTAACACGTTCTTGTTTTTGAGCAGAGGTTTCTCATAGTCATAGTCAAATGTTCATGCAATATAAAGCCAATACGTTCTTTTGATATCTTTACGATGTCAGCTAACTCACGCAATTTCACTTTTCGATCATTCAAAACGCTTTTGTGACCTTTTTAAATGTTTTCTGGTGTTTTCTGGTGCCTGATTTGGACGTCCACTGCGTTCATCAAAAAGCAGTGTAAAATTAAAACACGAAATTGTTTTTGATTCGTTGTTTTGAAAATAACAAACGTACTGTCACTCTCTAGCGTCAACACAATAACTAACAAACTAATGATAGCTGTCTTTCGAAGGTTAGTACTAACTGAAAAATAGGTGAATGCAATAAAACTAGCGCCATCTATGTTTTAGGTCTGAGACTTTTTAACCCATGTGTTATGTCCTTCCCCTCTGTTGGCAGGTGATGGAAGAAAATTACCATAAAAAACACATACAGTGAATTCAAAGAAAGAAGTTCATTTAATAATACGGTGGGAATATTTTTTATGAACTATTACAGATACATATAATGATTATTACGTCTGACCGCACTGACTATCCTTCGCGAACTGTCTTGGGAACTTTCTGCTTTACATTATACCTGACTACCATAAAACTACCCTATTTTAGACTCAACAGAATACTAGGAAGTATATATAAACTTATAATACTTAATATATCACAACGCTACTAAAAAATGACATCAAATATTCAATGGGCAATTTTCGCAGAATTAAGGCACTATCTACGACTAATTTTTTAGAGACGGACCTATAAAAAGTTACGTACGTTTAAAAGTATGGTTTTTAGCTCCTCATTAAACTAAAACATTAATGCTTGCTTCGTAGGTCACCAACAGCACTTTTAAGTCGGTGTTATTTATTATTTAAAACGCAGAGGGGTTTATAATAACCGAAATCCCATATCTGAACAAACCAACCATTTTTGATACGACATTGTCCCTAAAATATTTTTGAATCGACTAAAGTTCATGCTTTTACAATTAAGATAATTTCCTTTTTCTTTATTTTTCCAACGTAGACTCAATAGATGATTACTCGAAATTTTCGTTTAACTGCGAATTTTTAGTTCATCGTAACTTTAATCCTTAATAAGTTTTAATCCCCATTCTCCTTTCGATTGAAAAAATCTATATAATCTCTGTTGGTTCATGAACGGTGTGCAAATGTGGTTACGGAACGTTTCGGATTCCGCTTCGGAGTAGAGCTGTTGGAAAAGAGCGTGGAATTTATATTGGCCTCTAAGAACGCAGGGGTTGCGGGTAGTGGCGTTGGCGTCGTCGCCGTAAGCGAATGTGCGCGGATCGTAAAACTGCAGTAAAATATACGAGGCAATAAAGTGTTCTCGCGGTGGTGTAATAATTGTTCTTAATGAATATTTATCGACCCTGGGGCATGCGGTGCGTTATGGAAAGCGTTGGGGTTTCTCCGAGGATAGCTCTCGCCCAGCCTGCCGCACCACTTGGTTGGATATTTATTCTGTTACTGTACGACGATATTGATATTATTTTAGGGGCTGGTGAAAAAATCGGTAAATTGTTACGACAGAAGAATTGCAACTGTCTGAGTTACTCTACCAATGCATGTAAATACAATTGTTACAGAAATTAAGGAGCGTTTTGTTGAATAAAGTACGGCAGCATGACAAGTTAACATTAATCGTAGAAAATTCAACGGTAAATTAAATTGTTTAAAATATCTACACTTAATGTATATATATATATATATAATAGACAGAGGGGGGGGGGGGTTCGTTCTACTTCAAAAACAAGTAATCAGTTTACAAGAGAGTACCAAGGTGGAACAGACCGAAAGCAAAATAAAATAAAACAACCACAAATGAAGTGAGGCAAACTTATTTATTAATAATTAAGTAGATAAACATGTCGAAGAGAAATAAATAAAAAAAAACGTGTGTATCGTTATAACGTCCCACTATCAAGCCACGACCTTTTTGCCCTCGCGTCTCAATCATTAAACTAGCTAAAAGAGAAGAAAATGGATTAATTAACCGGACGCCGCCAGTAGGTACACATGACCCTGGGCTGCGGGATTCATGGCTAAAGTTGAGATTTTAGAGTACAATCTGGGCCTCACATAACAATAAAATAAATGCCAAAATAAACACACAAATAAATGTGACGAATAAATATCAAAATCAAATACAACAAAAAAAATATCAAAATCAAAATACACACACATTTGTGAATACACCCAGATAATACTCTACACGGAAGAAAATGTTAGTGTCGTATCGGGGTCGATGTATTAGTGACGCCTAAATAAATCATTACCTACGATACACATGAGAATAACCACCGTCCCAGAACCGTTTGCATAAACATTGTTAATCTAAATTAGACTAGCCTGTTAGAATGTAATACTACGACAAGGAATGACTAAAATAAATCAAGCTACAACAAATAATAATAATAACAGTTTCTTATTTTGAGATTTATTAATATTAAAAAAATATATAACTAGGTACGATCCCTTCAATATTATGTGCAAGTGGGATTCTACCAAAAGTGTTGTAGGGGAAGAATTGGATACACGGTAATAGATAGAATATGTAAATAGGACGTTTAGTTTATCCTACTGCTATTGTTCTAATTATTCTGTTCTCTACCAGTTTTGATGGAGTACTGTGTACTAGTGGTGGGCAATGATTGAACGACTCGCATGAATCGATTCACTGCTTAGGGTGTGGCTCGTTCAAATGAATCGTCGTGGTGGAATTGTGGAGAACACAGCACTCAGCGCAGCACACAAACTCACCCAATCATCGTCGTTTAATGAACGAATCGTTAGAATCGATTCCATTTATGAAATTGTTTCGTTTGAATCGATTCACCAGAAAGAACCCTATTTCCCACTCCTATTAAGGTAGTAAGAGAAATCATTTGACATAGTATATTATATTAAGCTACCATCTGGTTTAGTATACCAAAATCTAGTATACCAACAACGTCTTTCTTAAAGATGGTAGAGTTACCAAGATGGGGTTGCTATTATTATGAGCAGTTAACATTATTGAAATCGAGCACATCAAGAAATTGTTCATTTGCAAAGTCTTTTCGACAAAAATTTGATGGATGGAGACAGTTTCTATCCATGCAGTTTTATTGTTGTCACAATGCCGATTACTTTACATGAGTCGTAAATTGTGAGCAAGCTGCCGGTAGGTTGGCGAGGTCTTCACGATGTTCATAATGATGGATGACATAATTACATTCTGCCGGTAAAATGAATTAGAGCGAATGTGTTTTACATTTTATTGCGGTGACCTCTGGCGGCATGGCACGGATTAACAGTTAACCAGAGTGGCAGCGTCGGGGTTGGCGGCGGCGGCGACGGCTGCGTTACGACGACGGCTACGACTACGAAATGATTTATGTTACGCCGCTTGCATTATTAAGCAGCCAAACTGTCGCGGTAACGAATGCGCCATTTAACAAATTGTGACTGTATCGCGCCGGTGACAAACGATCAGGTTGCCCGACCTTTCGCCCGAACGAGGAAACTGCATGTTTGCTTGTTGTCGCGGACGTGACATTACTGCAACTACAGGAACAAGGCAAACAAGACGGAATAAACTATAAAACAATCGCTTTCTCCGGTTGTATTATAGTTCTGATGAAAAGAGAACATGGTGTTGGATAAGAGAGAAACGAATCATTTAGTGGAACTGGGAACAAATCCTTCGACGAGAATTCACTGGGCATCAAATATGGATCTTTATAAATCGATACTTTCAAGCAAAAAGCTCCAATCGGTAATCCGTAAAAAAATACCAGTCTAACACAAACTGCTTTCAAATACTTTTCTAAGGATAATTTAAATTATGCGAATCATTTGATTAATAATTAGCATAATTTTAACGAAGATTTCGAAACTGTATAACTTTGAAAATGAGTAATGTAAACTGTCATTATCAGAAATTTTAACAATAAATAAATTAAAAAATAGTAATTGATTAATTCATAAACATGTAGATGTAGGTAATTCTCAGTTACTAAACATCTTCCCTGTCCATACGTCATCCCCTCAAATAGTATTTAAGGACAATAATATGTTTTAGCTCTCATCGAGCAACCAGGTCTAGTGTTTTAGATCATTGCTTATCATTCGGGAAGTCAATTAGGCAAATACTGCAGCAGTAATTTTTCACAGATAATCTAATCCTTAACTTTTCTTGTGTCTTTATTTCGTCCGTCTCTTCTTTCTCTCTCTAACCACACCATCCACCCATTCCCACGATTCCTGAAAGGAGACTGAAGAGGGCCTTGCGCCCTACCTTTCGGCTTTGCACTACAATGTAGGTCGTACGTATACTCATTTGTTTTTGTTTTTCTCGAATCAGATGCAAAGGTTGATAGAATTATCCGTAAACAAATGAAAAATGGTTAGAACAATAATATAGCATTTCAGGGAATAGTTTCTCGGAAAATTTAAATTTGGTACGAACTCGTGTTTATTTTATTTTGCATTATATTCATTTCTTTTGTTAAACGTAAATATCTTCAAAATTACATTCACTTTTATTATCTTATTGTTATATTCATTCTCCAAATTGCGGTTTTAGTTCAAATAACTATTTATTGTATTTATTTCCTTTAAGCGTGAATTGGCATTCAATATTTTTAAAATCATTTTATTTTATTGTCATATTGTTATGTTCATCGTCAAACTTTCATTGTATTGTCAGGTTTAAGGTATTAGTAAAATTACCAAATTAACCAGGGTGTTTACCTGAAGGAGTGCAATGACTTGTGGGGTTGTTGCTATGGTCGTTTTGCCATACTGTGCCCTCTGGCTAGCAACAGCTTTTGTCAACCCCCACTTCATTATAGTTTATTTAAGCCGAAAACCAGAGATTAATTATCAGATTCTTAAGAGCATTCTTAAAGCCATTCAAAAGAGATTCATTATATCATTGAAATTTCATACATACAATTATTCAATAGTCAAACAAGTAAAAGAGCTTACTTTCCCCGATATGTGTTAAGTTAGTTACCTTGTTATAAATATAAATAGTGTAAGTGTTGTTATTAAATATTTAAAACCAATCTTCATCATTTCCTTCGTCAACAAGTTAATTAGATTACTCGCAATTCATTTTGACGTGTAACTGTGGGAATTCAGAAAGACATCTTTCAATAAAAAATATTTTCTCACACATCAAAACAAATAGTAAACATGAGCTAATAACTCGCTTTTTATACAGCCCTGTTACTTAAAATTTTCTCTTCCAGGATTAGTTGATATAACTCGACTATTAAGTTAAATCTTCTATTACTATTAAGCTAGAGCTTCCTCTTAAATCTCCAAGAAAAGTCTGTGAAAAAATATCGAATGAGGCAATTGATGACTTTTTAATTAAATAAATAAACTGACCATGAACAAACTGACAATAAACGAAAACATTTGTTTTTTTTTGAGTGACTTGATTATTTTGTTTTTTCAAGGAATAATTTTTATATGTGCATTCCATAACATAGTATAATCAAAATATGATTACGTGTCTCTAAATTGTTATTGAAATGAATTTTGTAATGACTACCATAAAATTTATTTAATGAATCTTAATCCTTTGATTTATAATTGGTCATATTTGCTGCAATTGTAAAACTGATTCACATTAATTATATTATCTCAAATGATGTGATTTTCGTTCGTATGATATTTACGTGTCGCTATTATCCAATGTGTAATAAATATTGCTAGCGGTAAATTGTGCAATAATTTTTATTAGACAAAATTACTAGATCCTATTTATATGACCTCATATTTTTACAACGTGTATACTTGTAAATAGTCGTATCGGGTATTAATTTTATGTGCTTGTAAACTGGAATTAAATGTACCGACAATGGTTGTATTACATTTATTATGATTTATTTAAACGATATCTAACCAATGAAGTATCAGACCTGTAGATTTTATGGTTCAAAGTAAATGTACTGTAACGAATAACATTCAGCAGAACACATCGTGCTGTGAAAAAAATGAAATAAATGCCTTCTTCATTATTGTAGAATTAATGTATTTATAATTATTAGAGGTACCCGAATTTAAAGTTTTTGAAGAATTTTGATGGATATTTGTATTGTCAAAGAGACACGCAAATTGTATTTGTTAACGATAAATGAAAAAACACTACTTTGTTTATTATCACTTTATTTATTTACAAATCCTTGTAACTATAGTTTCGACAAATTGCTTGTCATTATCAAACAAGTGATTCAAAATAAATGAATACAAACAGATGTACAGTGGTGTTAATAATTAATGGTATTTCCAATATATATATATATTGGAAATTCCATTAATTATTAAATGTACTGAATAATACTGAGTGGTACAAATCTACCTGGTCGTTTAACAAATTATTTTCCGAAATTTTTGATGCTTTTTATATTTCTAATGATTCTAAAATATTAAGTTTAAAGCCTTTATTTAGATTATGAATAATTTTACGATTTTCTATAGTAGGAAACTGATGACCTGTTTCTAAAATATGGTTTGCAAAATTGGAATTATCTTTTCCTAATCTAAATGATCTACAGTGTTCATTATAGCGAGTTTTAAATGACCTTCCAGCTTGGCCTAAGTAAAAGGAATCACATTCTGTACATTCTAGCTTATAAACTACAGTTTTTTCAAAATTTTCAGTTTTATCTTTTGAATTAAAAAAGTATGTGTTTTAAATATGAGTTTGTCTTAATACTAACAGTTAGATTGTTTGCAGATAGAACATTAGCGATTTTTATTGATATATTACCAAAGTACGTTAAAGATATGTATTTGCATTCTTTGTTTTTTATGCATGGGTATATAGACTGGCATGCTATTTTAAATTGTTTTGTACGGGTTAAATTTTGAATTGTTCTTGGATCAAAACCATTATTTTTTGCAATTTTTATAATGATGTTTAGCTCATGTTTTAATGTTTCGTTTGAAAGGGGGACTGAAAAAGCTCTGTGTATCATAGAATTATATGCTACAAGTTTGTGTGAAAGAGGGTGATTTGAATTATTATGAATTGTCAAGAAAATTGATTTTGTTGTTCTGTTCAATTTCTAGCGTAAATTTTATATTGGGGTGAATGTATTAATAAAATTTAAAATGGAGTGCAATTGTAGGTGTGTTCCTGAAAAACACGCTATACCATCGTCCACATACCTATACCAAAATTTTGTGTTTATTCGCTAATGTTGATTGCATAATTTTATTTTCTTTAGTTTTTGCAAAAGTATATTGGCTATTAGAAGTAGGCATTCTGTGATTAGGATATTCGGAAACATTTGTGACATTGAATGAAACAAGCAGACTATTGTGGGGAATTTTGAAGTTTTTCAATTTGTCTGTTAGTTCAACTGCATTGTATTTATTAACTTTATTTAATATTATTAATTTAAACAAACAGTGTTCAGACGTTATTTGTATGACCTGACTATGATTTCCAACTGATTGAATTAATCTACAAAAGTTACATCCCTCCCGGTTTACCACTTAGCCAATAACTTATCGTAACGGAAAACACTAATTGTCCAATTGCAAGAAACATAAAATTAGTCTAAAAGGTACGTCCATTCTTATGTAATGTCTTATGTTGTAGCTAAGACCGCTCTAATAATTTAGAAATAATGTTTGCTCCTGTCATCTTCGATTTGTCATTAAAACAGAATCTTGCAGTGACAAACTGTGACTGATTGAACCAAATAAATAATAATAATAAAGCCACCCTCAGACAAGCACATGCCAACGCACTGACCCACAATGAAAAGAAAGCCTTAAAATTAAAATAAAAAAATCAAATTTTAGTTGAGAATGATGGAAAAGGGAATGCTCAGTTATTAGAGCCTATACTGGCAGGGTTAGTTTTACAAGGGGAAGTGATAGGAAGCGATAATGTATATTGAGCCGCGATACTGATAACATGAGATCCATTTTGCTTCAATGTTTAGTTTTAATAAACGTAGTTGATCTTATCTTTATTTCATATCTTTCCAATATCCTGCACTATAGGTGTTCAGTTTATCCACAAAGCTTCAGTGTTAATTGAAGAATCTGTACCTTGGTGTATTATAGGTAATGTATAGTCCAAACGGTACCAATCGCGCCCCTGATAGACAAGACAGTTCAAGGAAGATATAACATTAACATAACATGACATGAGACCACCTCATTTATAAAGATCAAACGGTACCGCTGATGTGTTGTAGGACGGCGCCGTTTCTACGACACCGCTCACCCCCTCTGCCCATATCGTGGCTGATGCAAACCAACTGACAACCGGGCTAAACATAACCGCCATATGCAACTTGTGTGTATGTTATGAAGCAATCTGATCGTTTATAGCCGCCAGCTTAACGCCGTCATCTTTAATAGCGAGCGTCTAATATCTGTCGGATGAGTTTTTACCGTCGCGGCGGGTTGTTTACCCGTTTAACTGTCTAAATAAATAGGGGCTTCTATTAAATTTGAACGTGAAGAGCTACATCATGGACGCACGAATTTTGACGAATCCTGGTTTGGTAAACTGCCGCTCTACACTGATTATTTAAAGACGACAAAGAACAAAACAGTGGAAGGCGTGTATTAGACAGATTTACTACTGAAAATGTGCTAAAATTGATTCGGTATCCATCAAGTACTTATTATTAAAGGGTGTTGGTACTTGGTACGTATTTTCGTCCCAGCATTTGGCACAGAACCAATTAGGACATTGGTAATTGTAGGTTTTAAAGATGTTTCGTACTTTTTTGGCTCCAATGCTAACATTGAACTAAGAACTAGTGCAGTTCCTAACGTTTTGCTAGCACGAGTGGCGAGCATCTTCAGGAAGGAAGCAATTCCAACCAAAGACGGCCTTTAGACCCGAATAAGGATTACACTAGTTCATCAACTGGACGCGAAAGCCTTAATCAATTTGTCATTGAACTAAGAATTGGAACAAATTACATACGATAAATGCTGATGGACACAGGATTCCTCCGACCTATACTGTAGTACGATGTGTTGTGTGTGTTAGCGTGGCAAAACTCACGACTCTCGAGGACTGACTACTAACGATAGTATTTACAGGTGGTGTACACTAAAGGATGACAACACGATTTACGATATTAAGACACGGGCGACTTTCCTACTCCACAACTACTTCCCCTATTGACTCCTGACTAAACTGTTTATGATATCTAACCATAGAGACTAATACCCATGTTGACATTAACGTACACAACATAATGCTTGAAGGTAGACTCTGTTTAGCCTCCTTTTAGGAATTGTGGGAAGGAGTGGGTGGTGGTTACGGAGAAAAAAAATTAAGACAGAATAGAAGTGCCCCAGCACATGTCTAAATGATCAAAGCAAACAACAGAGAAACTTAGCCCAAGGCAGGCGGACCGGACTCGACCCAGTTTCGAACCAGTGTTCTCCCAAGTGCCAAACTGTGATCCAGATCTCCTGCTAACGTCGCTCGGTAGAATATTAGAGAATATTTTCACAGAAACTTTTTAGTGATCGGATAACTGGTGCAATCTAATAGTAAGTTCTGAGAATTCCTGGTCGCACCTGCTGGTGAAAATTTGAACAGACAAAGATTCTAGCTCTACGAATATTGTACTACGCAGAGCTGGATTTACTCCTAATTTTATTCCTCAAAAGATTGATCTTGGGGTGAGGAGTTGATAAAAAAAAAACATTAAAGTTCTCCAAGAATTTTTCGTTTCAACAAGGCATTTTTGAGTTGATTGTAAACTATTCTATATAACACACGGGCTGAAAAGTCCCGGGCCTAACAAAGAAAATATGTTTTTTTGTATTGCAAAATTGGCTTTATTCATCAACGTAAAATCCATCAAGAGCAACACAATCATTCCAGCGCCGCTCTAACATTTCAATACTATTTTTGTCGAACAATTTATCTTTTGCTACAAAAAAGTCCTCAGCTTTAGCGACAACCTCTTCATTTATTGAGAAGCATGCGGTGTATGTGGAAGCAATTCGAAGTTTAATTCATGGAATTTTGCAATTGTTTTGAAAACAAATGACTTTTGACAGTGTGCGTTGTGTTGATGATTTTTTTTTTCTTTGCCATTTGCAGTGGTGTCTTTGCAATTTCAATTTTGCGGCCTTAAAATGCTCCAATAACGTTGTATAATATTCAGTATGTTCACTGTTGATGGTATTTCCCTTTTCAAGATATTCGATGAATATTACACCACCGCACATTCCAAAATACCGAGGCCATAACCTTTCCAGCCGATTTTTGAGCTTTCGATAGCTTTTTGCTTTGGATGAAGTTCACCAGTTGCTGTCCACTCATATGACGATCGTTTTGATTCGAGAGTGAAGTGATGGATCCATGTTTCATTCATTGTCACATATAGATGCAATAACACTGATCAGAATCATCAAGACGTTCTTGTTTATGGTCAACAGTTAGCAATGAGCAAACGCGGCACCCACTTTGAAGAGAGCTTTAGCTTTCTCATGGTTAAATGCTCATGCAATATATGTTAAAGCCAACACGTTCTTTTGATACAAAATCTTTACGATGTCAGCTAACTCACGCAATTTCACTTTTTGATTATTCAAAACGATTTGGTGAATTTTTTTAAATGTTTTCTGCGTTCTTCATCATCAGTGTATCAGTGTCTCTACGACCACGTTTGAAGTCAACAAACAAAAGTTTTATTTTGTTTCGGTTGTTTCCGATGAAGCGGAGAAGCAGTGTAAAATTAAAACAGGTGAATGCAACAAAACTAGAGCCATCTATGTGTTATGCCCGGGACTTTTCAGCCCATGCTTATGCTAAGAATAAAGCAACTATCTATCTCTGCATTTAATAGAAGTATAGTTGAGATTAATGTTCATATTTCAGTGATTTATTGTACGGTTGCGATCATGTTAACGTGACCTGATCTCGATGGAAGATCTAACGTTCTATATGCTTCGCAGACCTGCTCCGCTTTTCCCTTTGGCCGTTATCTTCCTCTACCGACACGAGACGACGACGAAAGATGTATTCTTGAGGGAGATGCGTGAAAACACATACAGCGTTTGCCGGTGATTGATGCCACTTTATTACCGTTTGTCGGAATTAGAAACGTATATGTTTTCCGCGAAGCCTTTGATGTGTAACTGACAGCAATATTTTAACGAGACGGGATCGATAAACAGGTTTAAGGCGATGTTTTCGGTTTATAAACGAGCACCAGAATGAAATGTTTTCCATGTAATCAAGGTACACATTGTGATTCCTTTTATCTCTATTAATAACGCACCAGCTTATGGAGTATATCAATCTGTCGGTCAATTAAAAAAGTTTTGAAGTTTTATTGGCATCCTGATTTTGTCTTGCACAATGAATTATATTAAAAATGATCCGCGGTCAACAATCAGCATTAATGATTATCTATTTTATTTATTTATTGACCAGGTGCATGTAAATTACATATATTATATCGCTGTAGGTGCAGTAAACACTTGTGCGCGATCCTGGTACATAAAACAGAACTTATATACTAATAATAACAAAATATAATATACATTATTTCATTAGATTTATGTTTCTAAGCGATTTTTCAGCTTCTAATATTAGTAATAATATACAGTACACAGAGATTTAGAGTAGAAAATTCATATATTTAGATTCTTGAACAATTTTTTTAATTTTATTTTTATGGTCTGTGAATTATTCAAGTCCTTCATTATGTTAGGTAACTTATTGAAGTATACTGAGACGATAAACAAATGTCTTTTTCTGACAATCCAGTTTTGCAGCTGGAAGTTCAATTGCTTTATATCTTGTACAACTATTAGACTTTTTAAATCAGTTTAGTTGTAAAACATTTAATAAATAAGTTGCTTTAATACTAAGTGGAGATGTTGTTTTTTCAGCTCTGGATACTCCCTAAAGATTCTAGTGCCTCATCATACCCAGAACCCCAGGGAATGATACCATATGTAGCTAAGCTATGAAAAAATCTATAATATAGTGTTAATAATCTTCTCTCATCCAGAATGTTTCTCAGTTCAAAGAAAACATAAATTAGGTATCTCGATTTCTTAGTTAGATTTTTAATGTGCACCTTCCGGTCCATTTGTTGATCTACCACAATTCCTAAATATTTGGTTGTAGGTACTCTTGTTAATTGATGTCCATTTATAATTATATTCAATTGCGCTGCATCACGTAATTTGTCATTATATTTAGGGACAATTGATTTTCACATAGCCAATTTGTAACTATTTTAAGTAGATCATTTATTTTGGAGCATATCTCAAACCCGTTTTTCCCTTCACACATAATTGTAGTATCGTCAGCAAAAGATACTATATTATCAAAAGGTAGTAATTTCAACAAATCATTAATATAGACTAGAAATAAGAGGGGACCTAGAATGGTACCCCGAGGAACCCCAATATTTATTTTGCAAGTATCACTCAGAATTGAATTACATTTCAGTCGTTGAGATCTATCATCTAAATAATTTTCTAATAATTTTAGAGCATTACCTCTTATTCCATATCTATTAGTTTGTCCAGTAGAATACTGTGATTCACAGTGTCGAAAGCTTTGGTCAGATCCAAGATGGTTGACATGACTGGTTTACTTTTATCTAGGTTTGGATAAATGAAATCAGTAGCTTTCGCAAGAGCTTGGCTGCAGTTAAATCCCTGTTGAAATCCAAATTGAGTTTTTGCTATGATTTTATATTTATATAAAATCTTTGATATCCCTTGATGTATAATTTTTTCAAAGAGTTTTATTAAATTTGGTATTAGGGCTATATGTCGATAATTAGTGGCTTGTTTGACATCACCAGATTTAAAAAGTGGTATTACTTCTGCTACTTTAAAGTGATTAGGACAAATTCCGGTCTCTATGCATCTATTGAAGATATTTACTAACTGTTTTAGTATATACGATACTGTATACGTTTACTTAGTTGAAATTCATAGTACACGAAGAATAAATACACAATTATAAAATTTTAACAAAAGTTTATTGTAACTTGACAATTGTTTCGCCAAACTTTGGCTTCTTCGGAAGTTATACAAGACTTAAACTTATAATTATTACAGGTCTATTTATATACTATTGTTGGGGGTGGGGGCATGGAAACATATTCAATAATGGGGAATTACAACTCTGTTTGTTCATTAATTAATACATCCTGATTTTTAAATTTATTAATTCCTAACATTTCTGAAAAAGACAATTTATAAGTATTGGTTTCTAGATGTAATGCTGTAAATTGATCATTGAATTCATGATTGTTGTTGAGCAAATGGTTGGCGCAATTAGAGCCTGTTTTTTTGGTACAGTATGATCTTTTATGTCCTGCTATCCTAATTTTAAAGTTTCTAGATGTTTTTCCTATGTAGAACATATTACAATTTTTACAATCTAATTTATATATACCTGATTTTTCTACTCTATTTGTTTTTTCTTTATTATTTTTAATGAATTTACCTAAGTTATTATTTGTCCTAAATGCTAGTTTACAATTAATTTTGTTGATTATAGAAGAGACATATTTTGATGGTTTACCTAGATACGTTATAATATTATATAATTTCAATTGAATTGTCTGTTGGATAATTATGAAACATCGTTTAAATTAAATGAAAATATATATAAACAAAATGCTTTTAGATGTTTCAAATATGTTTATTAACACACTCTACATATGTTTCGACTTCCGAAGTCTTTCTCAAGAGTAATAGATATTTACTAAATTTAAACTGTAACTTAATGTTATTTATACTAGAGTCAAAAAGTATTTATGGTTGGTATTGCAAGTAATAAGATGTACAGGTACAAGTATATTAGAGGTAGTTGTACAAAGGTATAATTATTTAGGGAAAAGCCCTTGTCGGGTTGTAATTCTTCAGAAATTGGTCAATCACCGGTGTGTCTTTGAACTCGGATTTATCATTTGTTATGTTACCATTATTTCTAAAGGCTTTTTTAATTTCGAACTGCTCTAAAATATTTAGACGTTGACCTTTATTTTCTATATGTAATAGATTGAAGTTATCTCTGTCGATTTTATGGCTATTTTCTAGGCAATGTAGGCTTATGCCTGTAGATACCCTTTTGTCTTTTATATCTTTTTCGTGTTCTTTTAAACGTATGTTGAAATTACGACCTGTTTGACCAATGTAAAAAGAATTACAATCCTTACAGTTCAGCTTATATATACCACTTTTTTGTAATTTATCGGTTTTTTGTTTGTTGTTTGTTAAAATGCTTTTTAAATTAGTTTTATTGATCAAAATTGTTTTTATTCCTGATTTTTTTAATTCAGTACAAATTTTGTTGTTATTATTACTAGTATAATTGATTAATTTGAATTGTTTGTCTTCTTGTTTACACTTATAAAATTTGCTCAAAATTAGTTTTTTCTTTTTGTTTCTAATCAATTCATCAATTAATTTAGTTTTAGTTTTTCCCTAAATAACTATACCTTTGTACAACTACCTCTAATATACTTGTACCTGTACATCTTATTACTTGCAATACCAACCATAAATACTTTTTGACTCTTGTATAAATAACATTAAGTTACAGTTTAAATTTAGTAAATATCTATTACTCTTGAGAAAGACTTCGGAAGTCGAAACATATGTAGAGTGTGTTAATAAACATATTTGAAACATCTAAAAGCATTTTGTTTATATATATTTTCATTTAATATTATATATTTGTTTTTTTTTTTACCTTGGGGTAGATTACATTTACAGCTTCTTTGTATTTCAGTTTCTTCAAGAGACAATCTATTAAGGTAACATTATAATGATTATTAATCGCTATTTGTTTAATAATATCTAGTTCTTTTTTATAATCTAATTCTGACAATGGAACATTGATTAGTCTGTATATCATGCAGTAGAAAGAAGCTAGTTTGTGTTGGAATGGATGGCAAGGTTTATTATTTATTACTGTGTCGTTACATGTAGGTTTACGAAATATTGCAAATGTGTGTTTATTGTTTTCTTTAGTTATAGTTAAGTCTAGAAAATTGTTTTGGCTATTGGATTCTATTTCCATCGTGAATTTAATATTTGGGTGTAAGTTGTTCAGAAGTTTTAACATATTATTTAATTGTCTATTTGTTCCAATAGAACTAAGTATCACATCGTCAACATATCTAAACTAGTATAAAGTAACGACATTATCTCATTTGTAATAACCGGGTTCATAATATTGGATTCTAAGATTTCGTTAATTATTGTTATGACTTCATTAGGTGGAACAGAAGGAAATAAATTTGTGACATCAAATGAAACGAATTTGCTATTGTATGTCAATTGAATATTTTTTCAACTAAATCTGAAGAATTTTTGATAGTAAAATCATTATGAAACTTGATACAACTATACTGTTTATTTACAAAAAAAAAACATATATACAAAAGGATAATTTAAAAAAAAAACACAAATTCAATATATACAAAATGCCAGACACACTCACACACACTCTACAATCATTCTCTACACAAAGTATATATATACACAAAGAAATATATATACAAAAATGGTGTCGGACGATCGCAACGGGTTAGCTATTTGGCTAGAGCTTCCTCTTCCTTGCCGCTGGTGGGTGGAATATCGGAGATAGCCAGATAGTGAAAAAAAAGATAAAAATAGGATCAACGGGTACTGGGAGGATCTCACTCTTCCTTGCCGTGGGTCGGTGGAATGTCAGAGATCGGCGACGACGAGGATGGTGGTTAGGGAAGAAGGAAATAAATTTGTGACATCAAATGAAACGAATTTGCTATTGTATGTCAATTGAATATTTTTTCAACTAAATCTGAAGAATTTTTGATAGTAAAATCATTATGAAACTTAAGGTATTTGTTTAGAATTGAAATTAATTGCTTGGACAATGCATATGAAGGTGCTGTTACAAATGAGACTACCGGTCTAATTGGAGAATTATCTTTGTGTAGTTTTATAATAGAATACAATTTGGGTGATTGTGGATTACTGTTTAATACTTTTTTAATATCATATGTTGATTGAAAGAAGAGTTTGCAACTAGTCATAACGTTTTTTAGCTGTTTTTGGTATTTTTAATTTTGGTGTATTTTGTACTATTTATGTTCATTATCTTTGGTTTATAGGTATTTGTAAATTTCCAGGTATTAGTATTGTCTCCACCACAAAAGTAATAATCATAAGTGTGATAGGCAACGAAAAGGAAGTCTCCAAAATCAACAAGACACAGAATTGCTTTGGTAGGCATCCGAAATTTTTGCTCGTTTCTGGATTGCTGATTATATGCGGCACTGTTCGGATTCGTTTTATTTACTGAAGATGTGCATATAAAATCATTTTTTTGTCTTGAATCTCAACGTTCCATTTTATCCTTTGTATATCGATTACATTTATGTTTCCGAGCACGTATATCGAAGGCAAGTAGTGGTAGTAGTCATAATTATGTATTTCGATCCATTGTAACGATAGCAAAATTACGCCAAGTCATTTATGGAATAGTTTAAATCATTCATGGGCGGCAGCGTCTCTCTTCACAAAAGGCCGACGGAATGCCTGCCGAACGAAACGGAATAAGAAAAAAGTACATGAGGATTTTAAGCACCTGCGTCATCGTAATCGTATATTGCAAGACCAACTCGAAGGTCGACGTTGACTGACTAAGATGAACGACGTTGTCATTTCTGATTTGGCCATCAATAACGTGTGACGGACAGACAGACAGGCCGAGAGCCGCATCGCGTTTCGCTACAGCTTCGGCTTCTTCTGTTTATGCCGTGTCAGTAAAACATCCGTGTGGCGGGCTTTTAAGCAATTAAGATTAATTGGCGCATTCTAAGTATATACTCCTTTCTTTGCCACGGGTAATATTTGGGAGAGCCAAGTCATCTTTCAAATTACTTTTCCTTACAATTACGCCGCAAATGTATATCTGCCTTAAGGAATAACTGTTGTTGTCCTGCAGTTAGAATTCCTAATATGACTCTGGAAAGTCATTAATATTCGAATATTAGACCGGTGAGAAATTTGATTAAAGACGGCGTCTCCTAACTACTTCACAGTTTCTCAAAACTACTTAGGTGCTTCTTCACATCGTAAATCGTTTAATTCTCAATCAATTTCGCCTTTTCTCGAAAAAGGAGGAAATGGCAATAATTATCAAGAAGAGAGGACCAAAACACGCAGCGGCGGTCATTAACTACAACCGTTCCTGTCATCTGTCATTCTTGCGCCACTTATCCCTCTCCGTGTCGAAGTCCGTCTCCTTCCAGAATGGAGACAAGAAAAACAAATCATGTCTTCCTCCTCATTATCGCAACCATTAGTGACATTCTTTCGAGAGTGATTGTCAATGCGGCAGCGGATGGTGCTTGTCAGCTTGGGGGCGGACATTCGATGAAGTAGGGGCGTTGGACTCTCCACACAATAAGTGAACTAGTCCTTAATAATTAAAACATCAACGTGCTCGCTACAATTATATAGAATTTCTGAGGATTTCGTAAACAAATTATGTTTTATTTGTTTAAAACATTGTTGATTACGGTTCGTACAAGTGTAAGTAGCAGTTGATTATTCATACTCACCCCATTTTTCTTGCTTGCGTGCAAAATCAATCGTTGTGACTCCTGTCTAAAACGTTTTGTCGCGATCCGTGTATAGACTTAGTCCTAGGGTGGAAAGGACGTCCAAACGGGCGACCTCCTGGCACCTCGGCGACTTGGGAATGACAAATGGAGCAAGATCAGGCGATCTTGCCTCCTGCGTTCGCTTGTAATCATTCTTTTGCGAATGTAAGGCATTGCGACGACGACGACGGTGACGCCAAGACGGTGTGGTGGTGTGCAAGCGTCGTCGTAGAACCCAAGAACCTGATGAATAAATAAAGCCATCTAGACCGCCATTTATCATAGCGGTATCACGTGCAACGTAATAAATTCTGACGCTACACACAGTCGATAAGGGAACCAACTGCGTGTGTTATTGGAGTTGTAAGCTTGAAATTTGTAATGGAATGCTAATATGTAGTATTGCGGTTATCACTTTCGCATACAAAACACGCAAGAGCTTGCAGCTGAGTTTTATAGCTTGTATGTCGTGCACGGGACTTTGAAATCGTTCCTGTAATTATACGACCTGTTTGACAAAAGTAAACTCGTAGTCTTTCGTCATTATCATGAGGTCGTCAGTTTGAAGACTGGTTGGTTGAAGACGCACCTCCACTTCCTACCCTGAGCCAATCTGGGAATTTCCCAAAAATTAGAATAACCCACATCCTTAACTATTTGTGACTAGTAATCCAGGTATCTCTCTGCCGCTCCTTACACCTGTTTATACTTCTAATATGTTTCTAATTAGCTCTTCATGTTTTAGAAGATATCCTACCATCCTATTTTTCCTTTTCGTCG
Source organism: Agrilus biguttatus (assembly GCA_963921985.1). Taxonomy (NCBI): domain Eukaryota; kingdom Metazoa; phylum Arthropoda; class Insecta; order Coleoptera; family Buprestidae; genus Agrilus; species Agrilus biguttatus. Next base: position 7,182,972 of record OY998126.1, on the reverse strand, counting down.
TCAAACTGGGAGATTAAGTCCTCAAAGTTCTACATGGTTTTGTGTGCGGATTGATGGGAATACGGGATATGGTCACACCCAATAGCAATACCGCTCGCACACGACAATTTCCCGAACTCGACGGATCCTTGGACATGCTCTTCTTCTTCATGGCTCCGCTGACTTAATACATGAGTTGAAAATAAAAAACAGAAAGCTTCACTAATAATTTAATCGATACCCGATAAATTTGTTTCGGCCGATTCGGCCATTAACGAGAATATACAGTGATTACTAAAGTCTAAACTAGTCCTATTGCATTATATACATTACAATTTGTAAAAGAGTAGGGGTGAAGTGTAAGTAAATAATTCTGTTTGATTGTTAACCAAATTCGCTTTATTTTCCAAGGCATTTTTAATCTCATAAGTTCTCCAAAAGTGACAATTTTCTAGATTTTGGAACATTTGTATATAGAATTTTCAAATTATTTACATTAAATGAATGTCTAATGTTAATGCAATGATCCGCCATACCGCTCGAATTGCTTTTTTTATTTTTGATAGCAGAAAAATGTTCAGAAATTCGTTTCGAATTTGCTCTACCTGACGTTTTATTTTCAATTTTTGAATTAATCATGCGGTTTCACAAAAATTGCACCAAAAATAGCTTAAGTTTTATTAATACATGAGCTAAAAAGTCCCGGGCCTAACAAAGAAAATTGACTTTATTCATCAATGTAATCTCCATCAAGTGCAACACAATCATTACAGCGCCGCTCTAACATTTCAATACCACTTTTACAACAATTTATCTTTTGATAAATAAAAGGAAAGAAAAGAGTACTGCTTTTAAATGTTTCAAAATTTTTAATGAGGATCACTCTACAATAGTTTCGAGTTGTTAGTCCTTTATCAAGAGTAATGTATTACAACCCGAAACAACTGTAAAGTGATTCTCATTAAAAATTTTGAAACATTTAAAACCAATATTCTTTTCTTTCCTTTTATTAATTCAAAATGTTTCATAAAACCATAACACAAAAATCGATATCGTTTATTTACCTTTAGCCTCAAAATAGGCCTCAGCACCAGCGATAACCTCTTCATTCGAGCGAAATTTCTTGCCGGCGAGCATTTTTTTGAGGCCTGCGAACAGCCAGTAGTCGCTGGTAGTAGTCTCCAAATCTGGACAATACGGTGGATGTAGGAACATTCAATTTCAATGCATGTAGTCATGTAGTTGTGCCATTGTTTTGATTGACTTGTGACACGATGCGTTGTCTTGATGAAACACAATTCGTTTCTTTGCCATATGCGGTCGTTTCTATACAATTCCAATTTTGCAGCCTTCAAACACTCCAATAACGCTATATAATATTGTTGATACCACTGTTGATGGTATTTCTCTTTTTAAGAAAGCCAGATAGTCGATGAATATTACACATAACCTTTCCAGTCGATTGTTGTGCTTTCGGGCGCTTTGAAATCTAGTACTAACTGAAAAAGAGGCGAATGCAATAAAAGTAGCGGCATCTATGTGTTAGGCTCAGGACTTTTCAGTCCATGTGTTACTTAATCATCCCGATAATCATTTACCCTGGCTCTTTCTAGGACCCCATCTAGTGATTATTTGCATTTTTTTATTTCTCGTTCATTGTGGTTCCAAGCAACACAAATTTCGCTGAATGTATTACAATTTTTGAATAAATGAAAAAAAAAGAAATATAATCTTCTAAATTATAAGCACAATATCAGAATTGTAAACCGTCGTGGTATTGATAACAAAAAGCTCTTAAAGCATATAGATAGAAATACAGTTTGTGAGCATATTTTAATTTTTGCCGGCAATGGCATGAAAAGTGTTGTTCAGTTCTGCTCTAATTTTGGTATATGCGGTGGTACTTGCTTTAAACTAGTATGTTGCCTTTTACGTCATCCGTCCAATTTACTCGATTATTAACAGAGCATACACAGTTGACTGCTTGGCCTGTATCACACGCGATGTACCGTTAATGTAAACGTCATTTTTTAACGCCGAATCGATCAGTAAGGGAAGGCATCGTGAAGAAAAGAATTTAGCGTGAGCACTAATGCGGCAACTATTAATGGACGTTCATCAATCACATTATCCACGGCAGCACAGCACATGAAAATTAAAAAGGATTATTTATTGCTTTTAATTTAACTTTTAAAACGTTCTGAAGTTTATTATTCCCGATCGGGCACCTACAGACTCGCATAATTGATAATCCTCTTTAATGACGTTTTTATTGTGAATAAATGAGCTGTAATAAATAATGGAACGCGGCATTGGCGGCAGTAGTCATTATTGTTGTTCTGTTGTAATGTTCCGTCTCTTTTTAGCTTTAGGCCAAAATCATTTACGATCGGACGAAATGAGAATGAATGACAGAGAGAGATAGAGGAATCGCTTGGCCTCTTTCATGGCACACATAATATGTATACCTATGCCTTTATGTATTATACTTATATGTATAAACCAACCGGTCTGTCTTCCTTTTGGCTTTGGAGTCATCTTTCAGCATACTAATTACACATTACCTGTCGTATTATTAATCGTTAACATGTTAGTTGCGATTTATCTTAATTATATTATCGAGGAAGGCTGTAAACTTCATTTGACGATCATCAATCCAATCCCAATGGCTTCGTAATAACGTCTAATTTTTTGAATTGGAAAGTGCAAACCGATAAGGGGTCACGGTTCCCTAGCATTATATTTTTGGTAATAATTTATAAAACGATGAAGACAAAAGAAACCTACAAAATTTGTGGTCAGCATGATCTTTTAAGATTTCCTTAAAGGAAAAATTTTATGAGTTCAGTATGTTCAAAGGTGATGATACAACTTAAAAGATTACATTTAGTTTTAGAGATTCCCATGGTAGGCAAATAACAGAGTATTTAATGTAGGATATGTATTTTAGTCAGGATGACAGATTAAGTTGTAAAAAGTTATGGTAATAGAGAATTCGAAACATATGTCGCATGAATTGACAAAATACACGGTACCTACACCTAATGTTATGTTGTGCCCTAATCCTAATGTGCTTAACGTAGGGTTTCACCAGGGTTTTGTCGATTGATTACTTTTTATATCTCTTCTTCACTTTTACTTGATTAATACAACTTGTACAATTAAATATTAACTTTAATGTATATTAATTAATCAACTAGACTATCGAACTAATGCTGAATGAAGAAATGATTAACAATGATGACTGACTAACAATAATGACTGATAATTACTCGTACCTCTAACTTAACACTACCCTATATAATAATATGATAAAACTACGTAAGAGACTAATGTTTGGAACATGATCGACCCTAAGAATATTTCCATTTGTGAACAAATATTACTTAAAATAGTTCAAATAGAGAACGTCCGAAACAATAATTTTGATAACAATTGGGCAATGAACATTCCAAACAAAATTTTGATAAATGCAATTATTATTACATCCAAGACAAATAATATTTGAAATCTTGAAAAGATAAACCGAAATTTGAATGACAATTGTTTTAAATTATAAAAACTGGATAATTATTTTATGAATTGGTCCATAACATTTGTAATAAGTCTAAAGTATACAAACGTGCGGGTGGATTCTGACAATGTTAATATAGTGTTTGTACCATTACTGTGGAAGAAATTACCCTTAAGGTAGAAATTGTACCGAGTCAGGTTAGGTTAGGTTAGGTTTCTGTGGATTCCTTGGACCATTTAGGCAAATGCTGGAGCAGTAATATTCCACAGATAATCTTTCACTTCTCTTCTATCTTCATTTCGTCTGTCATCTTTCTCTCCCTTAATCACACCATCTACCCATTCCCATGATTCCTGAACTTCCCGCCCACCAGCACGAGTAGCTGGTGGGAATGAAACACAAAAAAGTTTTTTTTTACCGAGTTAGGTAAAAGTATGATAATCGATCGTCTGTTTGATTCATGAGGTGAGGTAAGAAAAGAATCTTCGATATTTTACATGCAAGCGTATGAGATTTACACCATTGTTTTGCATTTTACGTGGGATTAGTAATTATTATGTAAATTATGCTTTCAGTAAGTTACTCAATAATTATGAGGAATTTATTTTCCCGTGAATATTATTGTAATTTACAGCGTCAAGTTACCGCTTTCGCGCCATATCCCAACCTCTATCTCTCCCACTTTGCGTTAAGTAATTGCCGTGATTCATAAGTTATCATTAATTTTACGAATACGAATGCTCATTTGTTTTACCTTTAAAGTAACAGTTATTAATAACCGGTAAGTGTTTATGCAACTAGAATTATGTAAACGTTTGCCGAGTCAATTTGTTATTTATTTCTCGGCATCGCTTCAAGCCCACAAGTATTCGACATTATACAAAAGTAGATAAATTTATGAGAAGTGAAAGTTCCGCATCTGTTTTCGAAAATTTATTAACTAACGAAATACATTTCGACCGGTCAAATATAATCAATACGGAATCTCATTTCTACATATGGCTATATTTCATTTTTGGAATTCGATATCTGCATTTATAATTAATGACTGTTAATTTATGCTATCCATACGGTGGCTCGATTGGATTGTATACAGTGTATTTATAATACGTATCTACTTATTTAAAAGCAACTGATGGATTAATGGAAAAAAAGGCTTAATATAGTACAAATGTTTCAGCCCAATTAGTTGGTTGAAATTTATGTGTTTTAATTAATAATTGGTATAATAACCTTTACGCTGTCGGTGCATGTAAGATAAATAACGTATTTTATATACACAGATAACCACCACCTAATAGGCCAACTAACATAACTAGAAACTATTAAAATAATCAAGAACCAGTAGCTCTTAGCATTAATGTCATTATCGAAAAACTAAGAAATTTTGTATCGTTTGGGATTGCTTCATCAGTTCCATAAAACTTTATTTTATTTTCATGTAGCCTTATTTTTTTTATTTATTGCTAGAAATATAATACATATATAAATGTAATATGACGTACCGCTGCAGAGGTGAGAAATACCTGTTCGCAGCATCCAGCATAAGAAACTAAAACTAAACTAAACCTAACTAAAACTAAGACTTAAATGCAAAACATACAAAATACAATCCAAATGAAAAAAGAAGAACCCAAACAGAAAATTAAATTAATTCAATAGTATTCACTAATAATAAATTAATAAATTGATAAATTGTTCTATAACTTAAAGATATTTGCTTTTAATCACACTTTTGCTACAATTTAAGACTTTAGCTCTTTTGGAAGTTTATTGTAATTGGAGACAGCTTCTAAAAAACTACTTTTTTATATACAGTTTTTACATGCTTTAGCACTATTATACTTTTGTTTCTGGTGATATAATACTTTCCGATATACTATAACTAAGCCTTAACGTTTTATAATAACTCAGAGATTCCAGGGCGAACAATTGATACACCTCCAATACACCACGTCTAGAATACCCATTTTTCTCTATAATTTTCTAAATTTTATTGTGTTGATTCTGTAATAGCCCTAGTATTTTGTTATATGTGAAACATTGCATAATATATCATTATAAGCGTATCCGTATTCATATATAGTATTTGGCAAGTTTATAGAAAACATAGACCAAGTACTTTGTTTTGTTTATAATATTGTAGATGTGCGCATCCCATTTCATATTGACGCCGAATATTACACCTAGATACTTATGATTCACCATCCTTCTTACATTTCTGTCTCGAATTTTTATTGATAATTGACTAGAAACACTATTCCTATAGCTGCCAAAGGTCATATAGACAGTTTTGTCTATATTCAAAGACAATTGTCAATCTTATTAAGGTACTCGTTTGTTACATCTTCGGCTTGTTTCCAGCTATCGCATCCAATCATTACGGCAGTATCATCTGCGTACGATATTATTGATCCACCAGGAGTAATACCTAGCCATGCCATTTATGTAAATCAGAAATAGTGAGGGTCCAAGTATTGTACCCTGAGGTACACCCATTTTTATTTCGCAAAAAGTCACCATAAACATCATTGATCCGAACCCTTTGGAATCATTTACTCAAGTAGCTTTTCATAAGTAAATTTGCATGTCTTCTTATTCCAACTTTGTTTAGTTTGTCAAGTAGAATTACATGGTCGACAGTATCAAATGCTTTTGCCAGAACAAGAGAAGCAATAATAGTAGCGTTATTATTATTCAAGTTTCCATAAATAAAATTAGTGACAGTCATCTGATCTAAGATATTTAATTTCTTTTCTTCTTGCAACTACAGAACATCGTCATAACGAAAGTGTGAGAGAAATAATGTTTGACAATCCATCTGGCTGTTTTTTATTTTACAATCTGGTTGCAATTGTGAATAATTTTTTGGCGTTCCAAATAATAAAACGATTTAATTAAACATTAATTATTCTATCGGGTGTCCGTTGTACTTTTTTACACGAATAAATGCAGCTTACAACCTTTCTCCACCCGATCTTAAAGAAAATATCTACCACCCTTCCTAATAAAGCGTATTCATTTATCATGGTTCCTGACGGTGGACAATTTATTTTTATATTTTATCGTCTTGGTCGATGTGACAATCGAGAGCCATAACAATAAACTTGGCTAACTTTATTTCTGCTTCAGACATAAATAATTTATCAGCTAATAGTCGCTAACAACGGCATAATGTTAATAAGTTGGCGTCGTCGTATAAGAAAGTAATAAAGTGGACGTGTTACTGCGGATATTTAGCAACACTAATGTACGTGTCTGACATGTATAATAATTGAATGTACACTGATGTTGTTGTGTATGTTTGAGTCGGTTCGTAGAGGCAATCAACTCACAGTGTCCGCCATTGATGCGACAGACAGTGGCGTACGTAGACGTGACATAGATCGTGGACGTTGCGCAAATGCAGCGACGATTATACGATATTTATGTTAATTCGAAAGCGCAGTCTCAATCTCAATTCTAGAGATTTATAAACCTTCGTGCGACAATTGTCGGGTGTTTATCTTCACAAAATCGTTTCATGTAGACGGCGACACGGAAGTAGACTGTGCGTAAACTAGGTTTCATTTACTAAGTAAATTAAATTAAATAAACGGCCAAGAAAAGAAGGACCAAATTAATTAGTAGTGTATTTAAAAAGTTGTGCATGCTATCTGAAGAGGGTTTAGTATTTAGACTTGATGGTCGTGACTCTAAATTGGTTCCGTGGATGGAGGTACAGGCATGTCAACCACAGCAGGCTGGTGAAACGTCAACAAATAACACCGGCCGTGAATGCCTCAGAATTTTCATATACATGATATATTTTAACTAACAGTTAATTTGAAATACGAGGGTGGATCAAATATTAACGAGCCTTTTTAAATTGCGCGCCAGGTAGTTGTTCAGGGCGCATCCAGGCGTTAGGAACTTGAAGTGAAGATATTAGGTGGCACGTTTTGCTGCGTTCGCTTGATTAATATTTATCGCAATGAGTGAGAAAGAGGTGCATAGCGGCGTTGCGCAACGAATTATTATTCGTATTAAGTTTCTTACATGTGAAAACGTGAAACCAGCTGAAATTTTGCGCAGATTGCAAGCACAATTCGAAAATGAAACGCTTTCGTGGCCACGTGTAAGAGTTTGGTGACAAAAATTAACGATGGGCGTAATCGTGTCAAAAATGTAAATCATCCTCGTCGTCCGCGCACCAGCATTTCGCTGGTTAATATTGCACGCGTTAGAAACTTTATTGAAGGGGACCACCAAGCCACGCCACTGTGCTTCAGATATCTGGTGAACTCGGCATCAGCAATGGGAGTGTCCACATAATCATAACGAAAAATTTTGGATTTCGAAAAATTTCAACTCGTTTCTCACTCGATTTAGAGAGGAAGGTGATTTTTTTGCACAAAATTGTAACCTGCGCACGCACACTATTACAGTCCAACATCAAGTGCAGTGCGGTGAAGCCGAAAACACGTCCGTCTGCAGTAAAAGTTTTAGCTACGGTTTTGTGGGACTAGAGAGGGGTGCTGTTGGTCGATTTTTTTGTACGAGCGAAGAACCATTAATGCAGTCTACTACTGACTTCTCAGTCAGGTAAAACTTGTTAATCTCCGAAAAAGGAGACGATTTACTCTTTCACAATAACGCTAGGCCTCATATCGCAGTTTTAACGCAGGCCCAAATCGGTGAAATACACAGAACTCGCCCAGACATACCCCTTGTGATTTCTACATGTTTGGGACCCTCAAATAATCACTAGGGAGCGAGCTGTTAGAGATGGAAAATGTATTGACGTAGAAGGGGGATTTGTCGAAAAATAGAGAAATTTGTGTTTTTGTGAAACTTTTCAAAATAAATGTTAAATGAACAAAGGCTCGTTTATATTTGATCTATCCTCGTAGTTGACGAACGTTGTGACTGATACTCAAGTTTTTATCAAAACGTTGATCTGGAAGAGAAATGGAGAAGAATTAGAAGAAAGGGGATCTTAAATAGAGTGGATTTTCTGCTGATACGGTTTCTGTCGTTTGTCCTAAATGTTTCATTATGGTTTCGGAGTATGGTCAGATTAGAGTCAAGGCACGTCGTCCTTTCGGTCGGTTGGCGCAGTTTATGCGTACCTTCACGACGACGCATGTTATATCTTGCCGCTGGAGCAGATAGTTATCGACATTGCTGGACATGAATATGCCAGTTACAACACATAAAGCTAAGGATATGCTACACGTGAAGGTTTTTTATCGCCATAACCACATTACGCGCATAAATTTCAAAGTATTTGAATTTAAATTCGGCTCATTATCCTCGGCTACTTTGGCGAATGACAAGTAGGTGCCGTAAAATATGTATTATTCGTTTTAACATACACGCATACAAATATAGAGGTCTTGTCTGTCTGCATTTGTACGAATGAAAATGACCATTTTATACTAATTCAAAGTGATCGGTTAGAATTCCTTGTAGCGGCCAGCAGCGGTCGCGATCGGTTAGATTTAAAATCGGTTATTAAAGTTGGCTCACTAAATTGCTCAATTTACTTAATTAATTCGAATTTATTATCCACTTTTCAATAAATTAAATTAGCTATGAATTAAACAACAACTTCAACGGAATTATTTTATAGATCAGAAAAAGTTTCTTAATAGTATCAATTTGCCTTTTATCTCTTAATTAGGTTCTAATTTATAAACGAAAAGTTAATGAGATAACGGTCTGTTCGAATTAAATTACGCAACGGATAAATTAATAGTAAATAAAATTAATGTGTTGCATACATATCTTTTTGAATGATTCTGCTGATTTTGCATCGTCGTCTGTCGCCGCTTGCGTCCATATCAGCGTCAGCCCGATGTTGGTTGGTTGTGCCACACAGAGCGTCGCGTCTTTTGAAATCTATTTCTATCCGAAAATAAACGTCAATGGTGATTTGTAATGGGCCCTGCGTCTGTCACATCGCATATTTTCCCTGTTTAGGCGGCGGCAACCGTATGGCAGGCGCAAAAGGAGTAATGCGCCGTTCTCGCAAGCGGAACACAACTTGTACAAAGGCTGCGTTTATAGAATGTGACACGGCGGATTAATTTCGTTTCTGTTCAATGCAGATAAATCACCATGAGACGCGAAACAGAGCGACGTCGACGGAACGGTTTTGACAGCAAACTTCTATTACGAAACGTCGGCCTACAAGTGAAAATGTCAACAGTACATTTCCAAAAGAAAATGACAGCTTTTTAATCATTTCGTTCTCTAGTAATGAGGAATTGCAAAATGTTCCAATTTGCTGTGCTGAATCTAAAAGGTCTTTTGCAATATCAAGAGCAGCCCTTCAGATATATTCTATTTGGGTCGACAGCTTTGATTTACGAGGGTGGTTTGATAAGTACGTGACTTATTGAATTTCCCGCTCAGTAACTGTAATGGCAACACTGTTTCCGTTAAATGCCATCTATCGGTAGTCTACTGTAAAATTTTGAGGAAGCTGCGACAGCCATTGAAACCAGATAACCTCGTTAATTTCTACAATAATGGAAAAAAGTGAATTTCGTGTGCTGATTAAGCATTACTTTGACCTAATAATCTGAAGCTGTAGGAATTTCAACCGAGTGAGTGCATCACATTTCGCATGTCGATGAGTGCCGCGATTGCTCACGATGGACCATAAACACCACCGTGTGACAAGTTCAAAGAAGTGTTTGGAGATGTACAACCGCAATCCAAACGAGTTTTTTCGCCGTTTCATTACCGTAGATGAGACATGGATCATCCATCTCACCATACCAGAAGAAGGCTAACAGTTGTCCGGGATTCACGCGATGTAATTTATATTGAACAATCAACGGAAAATATTATTCTGAGCTGCTGGACAGATTTGACACTTTTGAAGCAGAAACGACCGCATTTAGACAAGAAAAAGGTTTTGTTCCATCACAACAATTCACGGGTGCATATGTGTAGTCATCATGGCAAAATTTCATCAATTGGGCTACAAACTTCTACGCCATCTACCTTATTCTCCGGATTTAGCCCCTTGTAAATATTTCTCGTTTTCAATCCTGTCGGAAACAAGAAATACACTGCATGGTGAAAGCTAATCATAATAATGTTTACTTTAACCCCTCCCGATTTTTTCTATATTAATTATTGTCGTGCCGAAAATAATACTCTGCAAAGTATAATATAAGAAATATTGACAACCCTTATACCCATTATGAAATAAATAAATAAATAAATGTCTTTGTACTAACTGCATAATTGCTAATTTTTATTAGGTATCCATAATATCGAATAATGTATGAATCACACCGACTAAAATTACCAGAACTTCAGCTTTGAATACATTGGGGGTTAAGTAATACACTTGACATTATCAGGAGGGGTATCTAAAATGCTTAACCTTTAATCAGTGTGACATGTCCGGTCAATACGATTTAAAAACAACATCAGATTAAGATTATTATTTCAACCGTTTCAATGTTGTTATGACTGTCTTTTCGAATTCTACAAAAAATTAACCTCAGTGTTTATATTTAACATCTTCAATTCAATTATGGACCAAGGACGTATATAATATGCATCAGATGGTTGCTAAAGTTGCTTGTCGACGTTTGCTGGTGTTCTACAGTTGCGTCTCTTGTTTCGGTATTTCACGCCTAGTCGCAAAATCATTGGGAATGGCATGGGAGTGACGTTTCTGACATGTCAGTTGTTTAATCCATCCGTTCGAATCAAAATAAATCGGCGATGCGCGCGGGCCTTAAAGGTGCACATGCTTCAACGCAAAGGAACATCGTAACCATTTTGACATGCAACGAAAGCAAAAGTGACGTTCTGAAACCAGTGAACAGCGTTTTAGCGGAGCAAATCGACGTGATTGCTGGCGCACGAAATTACCTGCTAACATTCTTTGAAGTTGTCGTCTTTGCCGTCGTCTCTGTCCCCGACATTTCCTACCACTCGCTGACGTTTCTGGTTATGAGTATTATATTATGACACAACGAAATCATGTAGCCTCGTGACACATCACTGTTACCTTAATCATAAAACTTATTCAAATAAATTTTTACAGACTACAGTTCTCGAATTATCCCTGTATATTTATTTTCTTTTGTTTCGCCTTTTTACTAAAAACAGAACTGAACATAAAAAGTAAAACATAATAACATGCATCTCCACAATCCTATTTATATCCTGAAGAAATCGTTTATCTTTCATTGAAAAATTCTGGGTCTTTCTATATTTTCAACCATTTATCTTTTCTTCAATGAAATATGAATTTAAATCGAAATTCTAATGACAAAGAAAGCATTTGTATATTGGGTACCTCCATGTGAAGGCTATCCAAGGAAAATCCTGTTAAAAGAGACGATAAAGTTTTCATCTGGTGTTATTTATTAATCTTCCTGGTATGCCATCTTTGATTTCTGATCCTTTGCCTTCGACACCGATGTGAAATTCCTACCAGGGGTCCATTTATTTTTCGCAGTTTGCCGCGGTAACTGATGATCCTTTCCAACCTCGCGTATCCTAAGAAGCTTCGTTCATTTTTCAATGCGTCCATATAAGGTCCTTTACTACAGACGGACATTCGTTTCCCAGACGAAGACAGCCATAAAGCGAGTTTCCCTTCTTTGCTGCACCTACAAGGAAGGATATATAGCCCCTCGTAGTCGTAGTCAGGAGAGAAAACGCTGGCTCGACGATCCGCATCCGAGGAGAAAGAAAGCGAGCGAGATCGAACGAGTATGAACGTTGTGAAAATGAGAGAGACGTCGATACTGCCATTACGTCGTGGCACTTCATCATCTTTATGAGTGTAAAGTGCAGAACGAATGGCCGCGTCTTGCAGATAGCCAGAACGGATGTCGTACATTCGAGAAAATAAGCTTATTTTATCTCCTTCATAAAGTGTAATTTATGGCGAATCCCGACGGCGATGAAGTCGACCGTCTAGAGAGAGAGAACAGTGGAAGCCGCTGCCAAGAAATATCGTCGACAGAACACAGGACCGCATTCATTCGGAATTGTACAATGTTACATAAATATTATCGTGCAGCGTATTCATTACAATCAGCTATTAATCTTCCAAATATAAAAGGCGTACCTACTCCATCTTATAAGAACTCATTGTTTGAAAATAATGGCAACCATCGTACAGTCATAGATCACCACGAAATTAAATCAGCTGATTTTGGTGGGCAAGACTGTCCCACTGATCTACACTGATCTTCAATGTGGTGAATAGAGTGGAAGAGCCTTTTTTTTACTCGTACTGGTCAGTCCCTCAGACCTACACCGTAGTGTAAAGTCGGAAGGTAGGGCGTAAGGCCCTCTTCAGCCTCCTTGCAGGAATCGTGGGAATGGGTGGGTGGTGCGGTTGGGGAAAGATGATGTGACGGCCGAAATGAAGACAGAAGAGAAGTGACAGATTATCTGTGGAATATTAATGCCCAAATGACCTAGACTGGAAAAGCGTAATGTATGAGGATGGATCAAATACAAACGAGCCTTTTTTCATAAAATATTTATTTTGAAATGTTTCACAAAAACACAAGTTTGTTTGTTTAGACATTTTTCCCAACGCATTGATAGTTTTTTCATCCCGTTTTCATAAAAAGAAGTAGGGCGGGTGTCTATCCAGTTGCGTATAAACACCTCCACCTGTTTATCGGTCTGAAATCGCTCGCCTCCTAGTGATCCTTTGAGGGGCCCAAACATGTGGGCTATACGGACGGAGTGTGTTCCAGCTGAGTCCTGTGTATTTTACTGATTTGGGCCTGCTATATGAGGCCTAGCGTTATTGTGCAAGAGTAACACGTCATGAATGGGGTGCGTCCTCCTTTTTCGGAGAAACAAGTTTTAGCTTTAGTTTTAGTCAGTAGTGCTGACAATAGTAGGTTGCATTAATAGTTCTTCGCTCGTGCAAAATAACGACTAACAGCACTCCACTCCAGTCCCAAAAAACCGTGAATAATGGTGTACCCACGTCTCATCGCAGCTTACAGTTTTCTGCAAAAAAAAATCACGTTCCTCTCTAAATCGACTGAGAAGCGCCTGAGAGATGCGAACTCGAGCAGCTTTTTGATCTTCACTCAGCAACTTTGGAACCCAACGAGCTGAAATTTTTCGAAATCTTAAGTTTTTCGTCATGATTTAAAAAGGCTCGTTTATATTTGATCCACCCTCGTATCTTTATAGGTCTAAAATTGTGTGGACGATTGACTGTGTGTGGTGTTAAAACAACATTTAAATTACTGCAAGTGTTGGGAAATGTGTAACAAGTTTAAAGGAAGCAAAAGAATTTACCTTCTTAAAGTAACCCGGACCTGTGATTTCGTTAGACATCTTATCGACCTAATCGGCGTTCATGTTCGACGCTAAAAGCCCGTTTTCCCTTATCACGGATTCTTACTACGTCCTTATCGACTTCGTCGTCTGATCATCGGGCCAAAACTGTCGTGCAAATTGTTCCGTATGTGCGGATAGTGCCGGCGGACAGGAAGTGTAATGGACATCGGGAATAACGTTTGTGAAGCGTATATAATAAAACGGAGAAAAAATGGGACCGACGTCGACACGACACGTCCGCTTTACTTTCATAGAAATCACGATGTACGACTTTATCGGTGGGCGAAGGGTGATCTTGGTCCGATTTCCTCACAGATAACTTCATATAAATGTCACATTGTCTTTCAAGAGCTAAGCGCTAAATTGATATAAGCGGTACGGCGGCGAGGGCTGCTGAAGCAGAATGTATGGTCTGAGCTGTGATAAGGGAATTCTGAAAATTCTGAAATTTGGAATTGTGGATTTCTTCTGTGCTCAGATAATAAAAGAATCAATGAATTACTAAATTTCCTAAATGTTCAGTAATTAAAACAAAAAAAATGAAGTCTAACTTATTTGTTTTTTATTTATACATATACTAAAATCAGTTGATAGTAAAAGATTCTTCACTATCATGAAATCTTTTATAGGGTCAGTTCCTGATCCCAATTCTTCTTAATCCCTAGTCGAAGTTCATTTTACATCCTCTTGTTTTATTACTGTTATCCAGGAAGTCCCGAGTCGGGTTAAATAATAAGTGGAAGTGTTAGTGTGTATCCATGTTTGTGAGTGTTGTAGTTTCATTCTATAATTAGTATAAGTGTTAGAGTTTATCTGTAATTGTGAGTGGTATAGTTTCAATTGTTAATTAGTATAACTATGTAATTATGAGTATACATTTATGTATGTATGTGATGTATGTGGTGTTGTTTAATTAATGTAATGTAAGTCACATGGCAATCTTCTTCAGATGTAACTTACAACTATATTATACGGATAAAGTGATTTCTATTTATACCTAATTGGAGAAGTTCTTAAGTATTACAATAATAATTTGAGGAAACTAGGTAGTTATATTATAAGTAAAATAATAATTGAAAATACAGAGAGTAGGTGAGGGCTTCAGCTTTTGCTACTCCATGATAATCACAGTTTAAAACAAAAATACAGGTTTTTTGGTTGCAAAAAATTTTTTTGTCTCCACAATAATTTTTTACGTAAAAATTCTTCCATCTGAAGAAGGCACTGTGTGCTGAAATAATTATTGTTGAGGCAATAAAAAATTGTTTTGCAACCAAAAAACCTGTATTTTTGTTTTAAACTGCGAAGATTAAAACAATACCATACTACAGACAAGTTACCTATAAAATACAATAAAATAAACAAAAATTAGAGAAAATGTTTTTCATTTTTATTAACACCATAATTGAAATGTACAGAGCCAAATTATAATAAAATAAGAACAATACATATTAAAGACAACCTATATTTGAAATATACCAAAAATTACAGTAAACATAAATTTGATGAAAATTTTGAATTATTACATGCATGGAATAAAGGGAGGAAGTTAAATCTATTGGAAACATTAGAGATAAATAAACTTAAAGGCAGCAACACATTATTAAATGACCAACTTGATTTAGGTAATTCCCCCTTATTAAATTTATTCTTGCTGTTATTGTATTTCGTTTAAATATAGGTTGTCTTTAATATGTATTGTTCTTATTTTATTATAATTTGGTTCTGTACATTTCAATTATG
This sequence comes from Agrilus biguttatus, assembly GCA_963921985.1. Taxonomy (NCBI): domain Eukaryota; kingdom Metazoa; phylum Arthropoda; class Insecta; order Coleoptera; family Buprestidae; genus Agrilus; species Agrilus biguttatus. The sequence goes on along the minus strand of OY998126.1, from coordinate 7,167,401 downwards.
GCGTTACTAAAAATGGAAAACATTTTTTTCAATTTTTGTTTATTTTATTGTATTTTGTAGGTATATTGTAATTATGGTGTCTGTAATATGGTACTGTTTTAATCTTCTAGTAACTTTCTGTATTTTCAATTATTATTTTACTTTTAATGTAACTACCTGGTTTCCTCAAATTATTATTGTAATACTTAAGAACTCCTCCAATTAGGTGTAATTAGAAGCCATTTTACCCGTATAACATAGTTGTAAGTTACATCTGAAGAAGGTATTATACCGAAACAGCTGTTATGTTTAATAACATACTAGAAATTTAAAAAAACCTTTTGTGTTTTTATTTTTTACATAATGATGGATTTCTACCAGATAAAGACCGAAACAATATTGAACATGCAATATCAGTTTAAATTCGTTATGCCAGCTTTTCACAGTGGTCATGGATGGGGCTTCATCGCCAAAAGTCGAAGTAAGTTGATGGATTCACTCCTCTTTTGATAATCAACGTCGAATGTCGTAAAAAAATATCGTACAAAAATGTTCACGATTTTATTCCATTTTTTCGCTATGACAAAATTTTCAAGTCAGTGTAAACAACACGAGTTGTGCTCAAATGACAAAACGTTTTGAAGAAGGTTATGGTTAAAAATGTGAAACATTCAATTAGAAACGTCAGATGGCGCCTGTAAACACTTGCCAAGTATTGCCAAGGCTCAAAATATAAATAGCAACCCTGGTACTAAGAAGAAGAAAAAGATTGGCTATTGCTTTATGACTGTTGCCCATTAAGTGATTATTGTTATTCTGTATCATAAAAATTGCATTGTGGAATAAACCATCCGACATGCAGATGTTTCCTGCAAACCACTCATATGTATCACGTTCGAATTATAAATCTCCTCACGACAGCCACCGCAACATCGGCGCGCCTTCAACAAAAGCTGCAAGCGATAGGAGAGACGTTTTGAATAAACGCTGAAGCATCCCGGATCGCTTATATAATAATGCCGATTCAATTCGAAAGGAGAGTTACAGACGGGGGCAAACCCTACGTGTGGCGTAGACGGCAATTCGATTCGTCATCGGAGCAATCAAATCCACGGTAGGGGGTCGACAGCCGAATCACCACGGACCGATTAATAACACTTTATCATTTTGGAACGATAGTACAACGGGCGACGCGCGGTAAGCAAAGCTCAGGCGGAGAAGATGCAGGCGGCCGTCAAGCCGTCTCTCTCGGTGGCAAGTTTTGTTTGTTAAATTGTCTGCGGTCGTGGATGGATCTCTAATAAATGGGACTCCATCCCGCAACACAAAACTGATTGATGTTCCTCAGATAAGGCGGCCTATTCGTTCTCTTATTATTGTTGATTCATTCTCCAACAATTGCTGGGACTATTCTCGATTGCATGTCACTAATGAGGATCCACACAGATACCCACTTACTTGATAATAATAATTGCGGATGTTGGTTGTAATGTTTGTTTTTTCTTTTTGGACACATGACGTACGTGTATACTGTTTCCATAAATTCGGACATTTGGTCCCGTAAATTTCCATTTTGGTCTTTGTATTTTTCCGAGTTGCGTCGCGTTGGTCGCATCTCGCCGCTAGCTGTCGTCCCGACGCCCGTCGACGTGATTCGGTTGGAGCGTAGTGTAATGAGCGAGTGCATGGAGCGACGGGCACCATACATCAACGTCAGTCCGAATATAGATATAAAAGAGCGATGAATGAACAGCTCTGTTGAATGCAGATAAACTTTCCTATTACACACATGTCGGGTAATTTATTATGCTGTGTGACAGGCACCGAGGCGAGACACGGTGGCGAAACGGCATTGCTGATGCCGCTCGCTGTTGCTACTGCCAGTGTTTCACCAAATGGAATAATGATACACGTTCTGATGATATTTCACCACTGGTACTTGTTTACCTACAAACGGAATTGAGAATCATGCCACTTTTGTACTATACACTGTGGATCTAAAAATAAAATTCATTCGCATGTTTTTGTGGCAAAAACAAAACAAGGGATTACCTTACCTGATGGAACTTAGGTTTACTGAATCGAAATTTGACCTCAGATTGCTCCGTTAAGTGAATGTGAGAAAATTGCTGTGTTTGGTGGGTATTAGCAAAGTTGAGCTTCGTTTTCAGTTAATTTTGCCGATAATAACTAATCAAACATTAAAAAGTATGATTTATCGCCTTTAATATCAATGTTTGAACGTCGAAACAGAAATTTTGACATTTAACAGTATATCTTAAGGAAAAAGAAATTATTTTACCTAAATAATGTATGAGTAGCCGTTATAGGTGTATAAGTGCTTTGAATTGAAAATTTTACCTTAAAAAATACACAAAAGTAGGAATTGAGTGCTATTTGTTTTTTTGGTAGATACTCGAAGAAATAACAATGAAATTGCTTATATGTAAGATTTATTAAATGATTAGTGATAGGTACTAATTTACAAATGTCCTTACCTTACCTTACTTTCTACCTCACCTACCATAAAATTGTGACTAACAAAATACTGCGAATGTTACGAACTAAACTTATTTCTTTAAAACTTAACACAATATTTTATATCCATAACAAATATTTATTCAACGTTGTTACTAAAAAATAACAGCTTTTGTAACATTTATATGGACTAATTTAAAAAGAATTTATAATACCCAAACTTCCCTATTAAATAATGTCTTTAAGTGGATCAGATATGTCAACGACTATTCTTTCTGTATTTGGATAGGTACTAGAAGACAAAGACAAAATTTTCTATTATATTTAAATTCCATCAATAGAAAAATATAATTTACAGTTGATATAGTTAAACTTAGATTTGTCAATAACACGTAAGAATGGCATTTTAAAATTGAACATTTACAGGAAAAACACCTTTTCAGACGTAATTATCCCAGCCTATATTCAAATCAAAATTATAATATTACAATGTCAACTTTTAATAGCTTGTTTTATAGACATTTCTCTTCCACTAAGTAATAAAAATTATAAAAAAAAATACAGTTACTAAAAGTCATCGCATCTAACAACGGCTATAACCCTAACATAGTAGATAAAATTTTGGTTAAGAAACTCAAAACTTATACACTTAATAATATATATTATGGAAAAAGTTTTGATAGAGAACCCATAAACTGGACTTTTATAAATCATTATAAAAATATAAGAATAACAATTTGCAAAAGGTTAAATAAGTTAGGCATCAATAGTATATGTTCTAATAAAACAAATTTAAGCAAAATTCTAATTAATAATAAAATATCAACAACAGACAAACTTCAAAAATCAGGTGTCTATGAGATTCAATGTTTAGACTGCGATGGTATATATGTAAGACAGACAGGTAGATCCTTTAAAATTAGATTTAAGGAGCATAAAAAGTCTATTATTGATAAAAAATGTAATACTGGTTTTGCCCAACATTGTTTTGTAAATAATCATAACTTTAGTGAATATAATTTTAATATTTTGCATTGTATAAATAAAATTAAAAGATTAAAGCTGTTAGAGAAATTAGAAATTCAAAATGTTTTTTTTTTTTATATAATAAAAATATTATAAATGAACAATGTGAAGAACATAAAAGTCCTATATTTTTAGCCCGGTTTCAATAAAATGATTTGTTTTTACCCCCACTTACTTAAATATGTATATATATAGTGACATTTCTTTAGATTAAGTTATTTTCCACTCAACTCTTTGATAATAGCCTGATAAGTTGAAACAATGTAAGAGAAGTCTTATTAAAAATTTTGTAATACCTTACAACAGTGTTTGTTTGATTTCCACCATTATTAACATTAAAGTTAATGAACCCAATCTTGAAAAAGACGTTTTACTCTAGATCAGTGACTTTGAAAGCAATAGTTGTTGTATTTGTTTTGTGGTTTATTTGCGTACATCTCCACCCAATTTACATTGGTGAAATGTACAATAGAAGATGTGATGCAGTTCTGTTTATTTTAGCAAGCTACTGCAGAGAATCTATTAACACTGTGGATAAGAGTTAGTGGCCGGAATTTGACCGACAAAGATTCTGCAATTAGACGTGCCAACAAGGAGTTGGCCGCTGGTTTTATTGCAATTAGCGTAGAGACATTGCTACAATCGCTTGCTATGTTTTCAACTTTTACAGCTCCTTGGCCAAAACTGCAACAGAACATTTATTGTCTTGCTCATAAAGTAACTATTTTAATTATTTAATTAATACAAAGGATCCCGTTCATTAATAGTGTCTAGAAAATAGTTCTACATGTTTTAAAAGAATTGGTGAGAGAATTGTAGTTGTAGCATCTCTACGGAGATATAAATCCTGCAGAGTATATTCTAGTGGACCTAGCGGTATGGTCTAGTGGTTTAGATAATTACTTATCATTCGGGAAGGCCTCAGTTCCAATCCGGGTCCGGTTGCTCTTGTCTAAGTTTTCTGTGGTTTTCTTGGATCATTTAGGCAAATGTTGGAGCAGTAATATTCCACAGATAATCTTTCATTTCTCTACAATCTTCATTTCATCCATCTCTACTTTATCTCCCTAACCACACCAACCACCCATCCCTACGATTTCTGAAGAGGGCCTTACGCCCTACCCTTCGGCTTTGCACTACAGTGTAGATAGGAGGGATTGCCCGCCCACCAGCACGAGTAGCTGGTGGGAATGAAATACCCAAATGTTGTAGTTTTTATATTCTAGTGGTTCTCTGTAGGATTTAGCAATAAATTATAAGAGTTCTCATTGTTAATTTAAATCTTCTATAGGATGGCTATATATTCCAAAGATTATTACCATTATTGTTATTTTTGTGGTTATATAAATATTATTATGGTTTTCGTAGTTAAAAGCCGGTTTTCACTAATGTCTGCTTTTTAAATAACTAAATATTTGTTATTCTTTTCTTAATATAACCGATCCTCAGCAGTTTCTCTCTAGTGCTAATTGGACGGGGTCATTAGTGGTAAAGTGTTAAAAATTCGTGGCTCCCAAAATACGCAGCTGAAGTAGCCTTTGTTGGTTGGTCGAGATGTAAATTGGCATTTGAAAAGGTACGGACGACCCTTTTACATGTCGCTCTTTTTTAATTCGTTGAAAGGATCGAGGATTTGTTTTTTCCGTTAGTGGCTATTATTGTTCATCTGAGACATTTCCGTTTCATGAACGTTCGCGTGGGATCAGAATATAAGAGGTCCATACTCGTAAAATAATAGGCCACTTTTTGAAAGGGTTTTGTACTTTTGTACAATGGAAATTCAAAGTTTGACTGTGAAATGGGAAATTTTGATTACCATAGGACAGTAAGTATAATTCGGGCGAATTGACTATTGTACAATTATGATGCAATATATGTTGGACAATCAGGTAGAGTGATCGAAACCTGACTAGAAGAACATCTCTATGCAATAGAAGAAGGAAAAGAGTCCACAGGCATATCTGAACGTTGCATAGATTCAAATCATAGTATTTTAGAACAATCGATCAAATTATTGCACATTATCCCTAAAAAGTAAAAGATTAAACTCATTCGATACCTTAGAAACTAAAATTTGCCAGAAAGATCATCCAAATATAGTTAACAATCAATACTAACAACTCACCCCTACTACTACTTCACTACCCCTACCTTTAGACTAAGAACACTATAAATACTTGTAAACTTCTCAGTTTTATTTTCCGAGCGGCGTGGTCTAGTGCTTTAGATCATTTTTTAGCATTTTCACTTCTCTTCTGTCTTCATTTCGTCCGTCTCATCTTTCTCTCCCTAACCACACCACCCACCCATTCCCACGATTCCTGCAAGGAGGCTGAAGAGGGCCTTACGACCTACTCTCCGGCTTTGCACGACAGTGTAGATCGGAGGGACTGAACGCCCACCAGCACGAGTAACTGGTAGGAATGAAAAACAAAATTTTTTTTTTTTCAGTTTTATTTAATACAAAAAATTATGTACCTTTTGTAATGGCGTAACAGTCGAAACGGTCGTCAAAAGACTTCAATAAACTTTGTGAAACCTATTCAGTGAGTATTTCATTCATATTAATTAACCCAAATATTATTAAAATGTTTCACACACAGTAAATGCACAATGAACATCATTAATTACATTATTTTATATATTATATACATGTCTGCACTCTTAATTAAAAATATGTTTTGGCGTTTATTTATTGTAATGTAGGATGTGTGTGATTCAAAATGTTCCTTGATCCCTTCTTAGAATGGCCTTCGTGTATATCCAACGTAAATTTTGTTGCAATATCCACAATTTCAGGGTGTGTCTCCACTCCGACTTTTGTGTTACGTTAGGCCTTAGACAAAATCAAATTGGTACAATATGGATATGGGTACTTCACGTCCTCATCGTTTGAAGATGGTATTTTTCACTTTTAATTTCCTGTGGGACGAAACATTTGAATATTTGAATTCGTTCCTAATAAAGATGTGAGAATGCATCAATCATTTGTAGGAGGCGACATATCGTGTATAGGTACGTGGGCTGTTGTTGTGGTATCATCATCCTGTCCATTTTTCCATTAATATTTTTTTAATGGCACGGTATACATAACATATACGCTCATACATACATACACACATGTGTGACGTGAACGTGTGTGTTTTCTGTCCAAACTTTAATTGGAAGCGTTTCCAGTTGTTACTTGTCAGCTACCGACGGCTTCTGTTACGAGTTCGTTACGAAATCGGTCCATGGGAGTGGCACCTCTAATTTATTCCCAGACAACAAATTCGTTATCTGGTCGCTGTCAGATCATTGTTGTCGTTGGGCTACTGTGCAAGAAGACCGCGATAAGCTGTCTCCATTTGTTAAGGTCGAAATTAAGATACGAACTCCTTATTACTATTATTATTATCTCTTTTTTTTTTCTTTCGTTCCTTCCTTCCAAACGAGAACAGGTCCAAAGAATGCGCGTCGGCGGCTTTTCTCTCCTCTTACAAAACGGTTGTTTAAAAAGCAAGCTACCGACCAAAACTCACTCCATCATGTATAGCTTTAATTGATGGAATAATATCTTCTTATACAATTGTGCTTCAATCTAATTCTGCTTTCAACGTCTAGCTAATTGCTGGTAAACGTTCACTATAACGGATACCTGTCATTTGAAGACATCGGACAATTTACTATCACAGAAAGAAGTCTTTTTTATTTGATAGTGGAAGCTAATACATGTCGAAACTTACTACACATGTCGAAAATTCGAACAAAAACACTTAGTTTCAAAAACTTTTTATTTTGTAGACACTACAATATTGTTTCACCAAACATTGACTTCAATATTTACACGCTATATATAGATATGTACAACTAAATATGGAAGGTAAAGGGTAAATTAAGTATTGTTGAAGATATTTAACACAGGGGAATTTTTACGTTCAATTTGGTCGTTTAAAGTTAAGCCCTCTTTATAACTTTTATTAATTTCCAACGATTCTAACAGAGTTAATTTTATACTTTTGTTTTGTATATGTAAAATTTTGTAATCTGGATTGAAATTATGATTTTCATTGATTAAATATTCCGCATATAGGAGTCTATTTTTTTATTGGTAAAGCTAGATCAATGTTCTTTAATTCTACTTTTGAAAGAGCTACCAGTCTGACCGATGTACACTTTATTACAGTCTGTACAATTTAAGCAATAAACTCTTGAATTTATTTCTTTAGGAGTTTTACATTTGTGATTTAGTATTAATTTTGTCCTATAGTAACATATATATTCTATTTAGTTCTATGCTATAATTAAAAGAATTCAGTATATATTATATATAGCTTTGTAATGGACTCGAAGAAAATAAAAGTCTTTAAACTTATATTATTTACTGCACTTAAATTAAACTAAATTACAATCTTTTACCGAACATAGTTTCGACCGTGTAAATTGGAGATGGACTGACTAGTTACTGTAGACGAAATTTGATCTTAAATATAATTACAAATATACATACACTCAAATAAAATATTGATCAAAGAATTTGAAAATGTTCCCAGGGAAACTATTTATTTGTTCCAGAATAATAATTGGAGTAATTATTGATTATTGATAATTGGGATTCTTGTAACTGCAGCGGATGTAACTATTTGATCATCGCTGTGCATATGTTTACCAATAAACAACAAATAAAGCGGTAGTTACAATGATTATTTTGAAGGTACACTACAGTTTAGTGAAACAATATTGTAGTGTCTACAAAATAAAAGTTTTGGAATTAAGTGTTTTTAATAGAATTTAAACTTAGGACGGTGCATGGATGATGAAGCATGTTTAATAATTTAATTAAATCAAAACACAAACGAACTTCAACAGGTATATTTCAATAATCCTCAACAATTGTTTCGGATAAATAGCCATATTTTATTATATTGAGTATAATTTATTACTCTAGATAATGGCTATTTAGCCGAAACAATTGTTGAGGATTATTGAAATATACTTGCTGAATTTCGTTTGTGTTTTGATTGAATTAAATTAAGTATTTTTGTTCAAATTTTAGAGAAGAGAATTATTTTAATGATAAAAACTATAATCGAAATGAGTTTTATGTTCTTACCTAATATCAATCAACATAAATTTATACCTAGTGTTATGTTGCAAATCTGGTTCTTAAGAATTCTTTTGGGATACAACAAAGTCTCTTCTTTCACTTAACGAATTAAATAGTGTTTTAACCCGTGAAACCAAAAATTAAGCACTTAGTCAAATCTTTATTACAGAAACAAAGTTTCACTTAATAATGAAGATAATTGTCACTTAAATGGGAGTAACGGCGAGAAATTATAGAACATAGATTACTGCTTAAAACTGTATTCTAATAATAACTATATATTTTTGGACGTGGGCCCTTTTTTATAGGTTTTAACAAAAATGAAAGAGATTGGCGTAGTGCCTATCATTAAGATTCCTGTCTGATTGTGAGTATATTGCCTAATCGTGTCTGAACTAAATTATTTATTTAATGGAATTTTCTAATATAACACTATGTTCTCGTAACAGCGGTGATGATAATGCTTAGTCATGTTTCTAAAAGGAGTAATGGAAAGTATTAAGTAAGTGACCTGCCCCATTCGACCCCACAATAGTGTGAGACCTCTTAGGAATGATTAGTTGGCAAACACACTTCATTTGACGGGGTCCATCTTGCTTGAAAAGAAGCAAAACATAGATCTTCTCGTGAACATCGGTCGTGTTTGTTTTGTGCTTCTTCAAGAGAGCACTTTGCTTCACTGTCTGTCGCCAGGTAATATGATGCGACTTAAAATCACCGCTTTTCACTTCGTCTGTCAGGAAACACTGGAGTATGAGGTGAAGGACAGGACCGGACCGGCTTTGACAACTCGATATTCAGTTCTAAATGTTTGTTGATTTTGTTCGTGATTTTTATTCCGACATAATTTAATTAATAAATTTTAAATATCCTACGATAATTAGTAGATTTAAAACAGAATGTGCAAGAAATAAAAGTAGCTGCTTAGTTAGAATGAAAAATATTTTTGTGTGGAAGTTCGGTTCTGTCGATGATGACAGGGTCGAATCAGTGAAGCGGACGTTATCCCGGTTGGTAGCTGTCAACTTCGGACGTCTGAAGAGGGTCCCCTGCTATCCTCGGTACGAACCGCCTGTCACACGGTAGCCTTATAATAACCGTGATCCGACGTCGGTCAGATTACAACAATCTGCTTCTGTTCTTCGGCTTTCTAGCGGATTGACGGATACCGTCTGCTGCCTGTTTGCTTTCGGCTTCGGGGACCTTATTGTATGTACCATTGCGTCTTGAAGGAATTTCAAAACAAATGTACCTTCACGCATCTACGTACACACATTTATTTTACAAATATACTAAATGCTTTTTTTATTCAGTATAAAACTTCTTTTTCAAAAGATATCTATTATTCTAAACAATTAACAAAAATAACGCAAAATATTGTCGCGTATTTGCTGAGAAACTGTCACCAATATCGCATAAATAATATAACTGTCACTATCAAACTATTTGTTTTTCACTAATTCTCAAACAACACTACAATTAACAATTTATACTTTGTCGCTTACTATTTCATTTACTCTCTTTTCACATTTCGCCATCTGTCACCTGGTTATTAGAACTCTCCTGCCGATTTATAATCACTTCATTTGTTCTGGAAGATTGTAGAATTATGTTTCTCGAAGTTTATAGCAGTTCGTTTGTTCTGGGATCTTATAAAATGACCTTTCTCGAAATTTATTGTATTTTATTTGCTATGGAAGCTTCTAAAATGACGGTACTCGAAGTTTGTAGTAGTTCATTTGTTCTGGAAGATTCTGGAATTACGTTTATCGAAGTTTATAGTAGTTCGTTTGTTCTGGCAGCTTACAGAATGACCTTTCTCGAAGTTTATTGTATTTTATTTGTTGTGGAAACTTCTAGAATGACGGTACTCGAAGTTTAAAGTAGTTCATTTGTTCTGGAAGATTCTAGAATTACGTTTCTCGAAGTTTATAGCAGTTCGTTTGTTCTGGGAGCTTATAAAATGACCTTTCTCGAAGTTTATTGTATTTTATTTGCTATGGAATCTTCTAAAATGACGGTACTCGAAGTTTGTAGTAGTTCATTTGTTCTGGAAGATTCTGGAATTACGTTTATCGAAGTTTATAGCAGTTCGTTTGTTCTGGGAGCTTATAAAATGACCTTTCTCGAAGTTTATTGTATTTTATTTGCTATGGAATCTTCTAAAATGACGGTACTCGAAGTTTGTAGTAGTTCATTTGTTCTGGAAGATTCTGGAATTACGTTTATCGAAGTTTATAGTAGTTCGTTTGTTCTGGGAGCTTATAGAATGACCTTTCTCGAAGTTTATTGTATTTTATTTGTTGTGGAAACTTCTAGAATGACGGTACTCGAAGTTTAAAGTAGTTCATTTGTTCTGGAAGATTCTAGAATTACGTTTATCGAAGTTTATAGTAGTTCGTTTGTTCTGGGAGCTTATAAAATGACCTTTCTCGAAGTTTATTGTATTTTATTTGTTGTGGAAACTTCTAGAATGACGGTACTTGAAGTTTAAAGTAGTTCATTTGTTCTGGAAGATTCTAGAATTACGTTTCTCGAAGTTTATAGCAGTTCGTTTGTTCTGGGAGCTTATAAAATGACCTTTCTCGAAGTTTATTGTATTTTATTTGCTATGGAATCTTCTAAAATGACGGTACTCGAAGTTTGTAGTAGTTCATTTGTTCTGGAAGATTCTGGAATTACGTTTATCGAAGTTTATAGTAGTTCGTTTGTTCTGGGAGCTTATAGAATGACCTTTCTCGAAGTTTATTGTATTTTACTTGTTGTGGAAACTTCTAGAATGACGGTACTCGAAGTTTAAAGTAGTTCATTTGTTCTGGAAGATTCTAGAATTACGTTTATCGAAGTTTACAACAGTTCGTTTGTTCTGGGAGCTTATAGAATGACCTCTTTCTAAGTTTATTGTATTTTATTTGCTGTGGAAACTTCTAAAATGACGGTACTCGAAGTTTGTAGTAGTTTATTTGTTCTGGAAGATTCTAGAATTACGTTTCTCGAAGTTTACAACAGTTCGTTTGTTCTGGGAGCTTATAGAATGACCTTTCTCGAAGTTTATTGTATTTTATTTGCTGTGGAAGCTTCTAAAATGACGGTACTCGAAGTTTGTACTAGTTTATTTGTTCTGGAAGATTCTAGAATTACGTTTCTCGAAGTTTACAACAGTTCGTTTGTTCTGGGAGCTTATAGAATGATGTTTCTCGAAGTTTACTGTACTTTATTTGTTGTGGAAGCTTCTAGAATTACGTTTCTCGAACTTTATAGTAATTCACAATACTTTTATTTCACTTTAGATTCTTCCTCTGTTAACACTAATTTACTAGAATGAAAGCATTAAATAGAATCTAAACCTGTGGTAAGATAATGCCTCCTAAAATTTAGAATGTTAACAATTATTTTTCTTCTCAATTTTTAAGTTTTTAGATGTGCGTGAAAGTTAATAATAATCCATTCGGTCGTTTAGATTTAACTTGGAGGATTAGCGCTATCACTGGAATAATTAATTGCAGGCTTGCATTATTGATGGTTTGAAATGAAATCGAGATAAGTCTGACAGGTAAATAACAGATATTGAAGGGTCGACCTAAATATTAAAGCTGATCGTGTAAGTAATTATCCCATTAATCAATCATTCTTGGCATTCTTGTGCTCGGGGCGATCTCGATGAGAATTTTTGCTAGGAATGCAAGCTAACATTCCTAGCAAATTTCAAAAACGTTTAACTACTACGACGTACCCACTTATTTATATATACTTTGTTATTCCTATAATAATTTATAAGAATAGCATCGATATAAATTTTTTCGTGTTATCAGTATCACATCTGCAATTTCTTTGATTGATTGGTAGCAAAGAAGATGAAAATTTTCAAAGGTTTGTTCTTACACTATCGTCATTGTTTACGTACAATTTTGCGAAAACGTATATGTATTTACAATATCATACTTTTTATAGAGGAATTTAAGGGTGTCAACTTTCATTGATAGTACGATCTATTTTAAATACTTATTAAGAATTTAAACACAAAATAAATGCCTTTAGATGCTACAATAAGTTTTATTAGAAACACTCTACATATGTTTCGACATTTGAGGTCTTTATCAAGAGTAACTTCATTACTAAAGGTAATGTACAATGGTTTTACAATTATAGGTACAGGTAGTTTAAGTACAATGCAGGTATTTGGAAAAACCATCTATTAGATTGTACTTCTCAGATATTCGTCAATTATTGGGCTGTTTTTGAATTCGGATTTATCGTTAGTGATATTATGATTATTTTTGAAAACTTTTAATTTCAAATTGTTCAAGAATGTTAAGTCGTCGGCCTTTATTTTCAGTGTGGAGAATATTGAATCTATTTATGTCAATTTTATGATTATTTTCTAAGCAATGTAAACTTATAAATATAAATCATAATTACTTTGCCATTAAACATCGGTACTGATGCACGTGTATGCACTATAGGCTGCTATTTTGTAAACTTACCAACATAACATAACTGATTGGTGTATGAACCGAAAAAAATGCAAATTCAATATTTAATGTTACTTATTTTGTTTGCAAATTAAGTAGATGCAGCTGGTTAGAATTAACGATTACTCTGTAAACCAATGAATGAGAACTGGGTGTTTCATTATTTACTTTATTGACAGTTATTGTGAGAGTGGAATTGAAACCAGTGAAAGACTGTCTGTGATGGGAAACCATCGAACTAGTTGGTTGGTTGGACCAAGGCAGGCAAGAACGAGGAATCGAACCGATGACTTCCTAATTAATTGCTAAGTTATGATATAATAACCGCTCGATGTGGTTGGTTTTTCAATTAAATAATTTATAGACGTATCTAGTTACATTTGATGACTGATTTCCTTAAATATGGACTTTCTAATCTAACAAACATGAATTTATTACCTTCACCTATAGCGAATTACCAGTTGATATTGGAACTTCTAAATGAATGTCAATCTTTATCTGAGACCATATCTTGTTAAAGGAAACAGAAAAAGAAAAGAAATGTTTAAACAAAACTGTTTATTTCTCGACAATTGTTTCGACCTCTAAAAGGTCATTTTTAAAGGATAGGTATATGGAAAAAATATTAAATAAGAAAACTCAATTAATTTTTATGTAAGCTTCTTGTTATATATTTTGTTATATTATATCCTTGACAGCAGTTCATAAGGAAGTGTTATATTCTAGTGTGTTCTAACAAAAAGTTAATAAATATCACTCTATCAGAAATCGATACATTTTGTTGATACATAAATTCTCCGCTTATACTAAACAAGTAAGAGAATATAATTTTTGTATTTCATATTACATATGACTAAAACCAACAATTTTCAAGAGTACAATAGTAATAAAATAAATAAATAAACAGTTTTGTTGAAACATTTCTCTTATTTTTCTGTTTCCTTTATTAAAAATGTTTCATCGAGAATACACCAGTGATAGTTTAAATACCATATCTTGTGTTTTCTATATTCCAAGTTTTATTTAAGTTAGACGCTAGGTTATACCAAGTGTTTCTTTCTAATATTGTGGAGATCTCATTGTAAGTGTATTCTATTGTAATTCAATCAATCCACGTTTTGTTATTCCTCCTTTTATTGTATGTTTCATATTCATGCGTATTATAGCTGAGTATGTTATGGATTAGTATGAAGTTCGAGCATCCCCTTGAGATTGTTGTATCCTTTGTTGTTATGGCACCGTCGGCCGCATACTTCCGCTATTTATAAGTGGCCTGGTTAAGAGATTATCGTACGTGTTGACGTCTAAACGCTTTTCAAAGCTGACGACTTGACAATGGTCTTTTAAATATCACAACTGTTATTTAAGTAGCAACCATATAACCCTCGCGTTATCCTTTGTAAGGATATGAAAAGGCCAATTTTTCTAACCAACTGGAGCTCCCATGTGAACGGGTGTTACCGTTTTTAATAAGAAGGGTAAACATTTTGTTTCCCAAAATTCAGGTGGTTTACATACAGGGTCATTCAAACTGAGTGGTATATTAGATGTTTTAGAAAATTAGTTATACTGGAAGTTGATATCAACTTTCATATTTTAAATGGAATGGCATAATTTTTTACGATGAATTCGTATGAAACATAAAATTTTAAGGTGACATTGATAGCAAACTTGTATACCTATGATGAATAGTTTCTGAGATAAAAGATTGCACTGCAAACCAAACTATAAAAAAAAAGTAACATCCATAAAAAATGACTTAGAATGTTAATATTTTTACTAGTTATAGCCAAGTCATAACGCTACGTCATGTCAAAACTAAGCTTAATATTTTGTACAGGGCGTTCAGAAAAAAATCAAAATTATTCAAAATTTTCCAATTGCTATTTGAAAAAATGAAGTTTTTAAACTTTCTGAACGCCCTGTACAAATTATAAAGCTTAGTTTTGGCATGACGTTAGCGTTATGACTTGGCTATAACTAGTAAAAATTTTAACTTTCTAAGTCATTTTTTAAAAAAGTTACGATTTTTTTATAGTTTGGGTTGCAGTGCAATCTTCTTTCAAATAAATTGAATTATCTCAGTAACTAGTTATAGTAGGCATACAAGTTGGTTGATTATCAAAGTCACCTTAAAATTTTATCTTTCATACGAATTCATCGTAAAAATATACCATTCCATTTAAAATATGAAATTTGATATCAACTTCCGGAAAAACCGGAAATGCCCGACAGTTGAAATGATTTTAGTCAAATAGATCATCCTTGATAACCCCTAATCCCAAATTTTCAAATTTATAATATGCTTAGTTTCCCTAAAACGTCTAATGTACCACTCAGTTTGAATGACCCTGTATATTTTATTATCGTGTTTCGTTAAGGATAGTTTTCTTTATATGCAGTATATATTCAACATGAGTCAGAGTCCGCAAAGTTTCCGTTTCATGCACACATAAAGTTTTTCTTTTTCTATCCCTGTTTACTGTTCATATTGTTTCATACATAAATGGTCATTTTCTGGGTTTATATACAGCATCAGCAAAACAACCACCATTTGCAGGTGGGTAACGATATAAAATAAACATTTTTTTGAAATTTATCGACTTAAAATAGGGAGTTATATTCTAGATTGAATTTGTAAGTAAATCAAATTCCATTTGATGAATGTGCTAGTCATTGGATTAGTGTTAAGTGTTTGTATTTACTCGATACGAAATCTTCGAGGAATAAATAGAAGCTTAACGATTATACAAGTAATCAAAAATTGTCATCGACAAATTTCTTACGGATAAAAGTATTATATTCTGATTTCTGCAGAATTATAACTTAAATTCTTCCGATTGAGAGGGAGAAAGAAGCTATGTATAAATGTAAGTTGCAATAAATTTTGATATTTAATTGTAAATACTAATTGAAATATTGGAAAATATTAATGAGGTAAAGAACATGGAACAAAATATAATTACTTCAATTAATTACCTAGTATATAACGGAGATTAAGCGGTTGTTTACTTCTTGGTGAAACATTTTAATAAAAAGAAAATTGAAAGAGAGAAGCAAAGACTTGGTCTTGTTTCTCAAATTATTTATTTACTTAACGGTACCGTTTCGGTAGTTACGATATTATCAAAACATAGGAGTACAGTTAATACTAAATCTACGAGGGTAATTCCAATATAAACGGTAATTTTGTAAAATAAATTTATTGACTAATTGTACAGACAAGCTCCTCAACATTTAACATTTTTCAATGTAGTCACCTCCGTTCTCTGCACACCTCTCTCTCTTGCCACCGATTTGGAAGCTTGAATATTCTTTATTGATAAAAAGTTTGAGGAGGAGTTGTCATTGTCAGCCAAAGTTTTGATCCAAGTGTTTCTTTCAAGGGCGCGAACAAATAATAATCACAGGGTTACAAGTCAGGGCTATAAGGAGAATTATAGAGGCTCGAGGGTTTCCCAGCCCATTTCTTTCAATTTATTCTTTGTCAAAACTGCGGTGTGTGGCCTGGCGTTGTCATGAAGGAGGATGACGTCTCGAATGGGCATACCGGCAAACCCCGTCGGTTGCTTCGACTGTAACATAACTAAATAACTGAATAGTAAGCCGCATAAACGCACTCACTGTTCGTTGATCGTGAAGAAAATCAATGAGTAAAACTCCCACAAATTCCCTTGAGTCAAAGAAAACAGTCGCTAGCACTTTTCCGGCTGAGAGACAGGTTTTAGTTTTGGCTTTGACAGGGCATAGGGCAGCCTTCATCCTTTCTTCGTCACTCCTTACCATCCTTCACCATTTTTGATTCGGGAGTGTAGTGGTGGACCCACGTCTCATCACGATACGAATTGAATCGATCTTGTCGAAATCGATTCAAAAGTCTTTCACTGATCTGATCTCCAACCTGACCTGTTAATTCGTTTATTTTCGATCAACAACCTTGGAACCCAGCAAGCACTAATTTTTCTAAAGCCAAGTTCATCGGTGATTCCTGATCACTCCCATAGCTGATACCCACTTCTGATGAAATTTGTTCAATAGTCAATAGTTAACCGGCGATTACCTTCAACAAGCTCTCGAACAGCGTGGATGTTGTCATTTGTGAGACTTGTTGTTGTTCTTGGGCGTCGATCATGACTTTCATTTTTGACACGTTCTTGTCCATCCCTGAATTCTCTGTTCTCTGACCCACGTACACGAATACACTCGATTCTGAGACAGTATAGCATGTAGCATCCCTAAACTGTGCCTTCAAACGAGCAAAAATTTTCCGATGGTTTAAAAACTTAATGATGATGCAATCAAAACGGAGCGCAGCTGCTACCTAAGCCGGTTTCCCCCTTCTCATAAACCAAACAACACTCGACCATCGAATCCTCTAAATCGGAATTACATGCTAAGCAAATGGTAAAATTACCGTTTATATTTGATATACCCTCGTATTTTGTAGTTATAGTTTTTGTGCTTAAATAGTAGTCTTAGAAGGTAGATTTTAAGAGGTGGGACAGAGTGAAAATAATGTGGTCATTAGTAACTATGTGTTTTTTGTTTATAGCTTTGGAAATTTCTAACATTTCTAATAGGTCTAATTTTTTATTAATGTTATTCAATAGTTTTAGATTATCTGTATCTAAATGATGGTTGTTTGAAATGCAATGATCATAGAATCCTGTACAATCATCTTTTTGCAAAATTGACCTCTCGTGTTCTTTTAGCTAAACTTTAGTGCTCTACCAGTCTGACCTATGTAAATGGCCTCACAATTTTTACAATTGAATTAATTATAGTATTAATTGTACTCCTATAATTTGATAATGGCGTAATTGCCGAAACAGCATCGTTAGATGAATAAATAATTTGTGAAACAAACCCATGTGTTTTATTTTCTATTTCAATTTTCTTCTTACTTGGTATATCGTATAATTTAATTTGTGTGGTTCTAATACTTTATCCGTTATATGAATCTGTTTTTCAGAGATTTGTTTGGCATTAGCTTATCAATATCCCGATTCGAGATAAACTATGCTCATATTTACTAAAAATATTACAAGGATTTGATTTTACTATAGTAAATGGTATGATCGATGCGTGTTTGGCAAACACGTCTTTCCGTATCTTCGGAGACCCATCAAATTTCAACCAAAGTTGATTAATTGGCGTGGTATGTTGTCAACTGCGTTTTAACGTCGATAAGGCAACTAGATAGCAAAAAAATATTCACTTATACAAAGAATCACCTACTAACTTTAATTTAACAATATATTGAGGCCTTAAATTTTAACTTCTCTTATACAGAATACCTACTTACTAACTATTAGATAAATTATGTCTTAAAGTAATTGTCTACAAAAATAAAGTACGTTATTGGCAATGATATATTAAAATTGTTTACTTTACGTGTGTTTCGCCACTTTGTGTTTTTTTAGAAGTTAATAAAATTTAGTTATATAATTATATGTTTAGATTAAAAATTTAAATTAAAAAAACAAAGAGGTTTTGAAGAAATTATTTATTGTACACTACAATATTGTTTCACCATCCTGTGGCTTCATCAGGTGTATATACATTCTACAAACTTACAGTTACTTAAATACTAACTTAGGTGGTAAATTTAGATTAAGGAGAGGGGAGATGTTTCCCTCTCTCACTGAGGTTTTAGACTTGTCCAGTTGAATCAACAACGCAACCTACATACGTGAATTCACGTAAAGCTTATCAAAAACAATTATTATGTTTTTGGTCAGAAATTTATCGAGACCACCAGACACGTAGGCTGCGTTGTTGATTCAACTGGACAAGTCTAAATACCTCAGTGAGGCCTTGTCCAGTTTAATATCTTCTGTTAGCAGCTAAAATCCACTAGATGGCAACAATTGCCTCTACGTTATTATTAAAAATATGTATATTCATTACATTTATGTAATTTTCGTAACTTCTGAAGAATCCATAAAGTGGCGAAGTGTACGAGTGTATATGTCAGCGTAATCTAAATTATGTCTTTATAATGTGATTTTGTCAACGCGACTCTCCCATTTCTCACTGATGTAGATAATAATAAGCCACCATTCCGACCATCGTCAGTGTCACGAGCAACGCGGACAAATATTTGTTCGTACGGTCCGAACACATCACGCAAACTAAACAACTCTACGCAATCAATCATTTAGTCAATAAATACAAGTTTCACGTCACTGTTAAATTAATATGTTTATCTATCCATTAACTGAGGGAAAGCTGCAGTCTATCGTGCATCGGTTACTGATGGCTGCCATGGTTGACACTTTGATGCACCTGCTCTTTTGCAATACGACCTAAAATGTGTTTTAGTTTGTGGGTTTGGAATTGCTTTGAAGCTTTTAAAATTTTCACCCATTGCAAAATAGTAATAATCTTCTAAATGTAATACAGGTAAACTTGGAAGACCAGAGATATTGAGTTGTCACAATAAATAAAACATAATTTTAACTTTCCACAATATGGTATTTTTATAACCAACAATTCTTATGGCTTCTTCAGAAGTAAACTTAAAACCAATAATTCTAACGAAATACCACCCCTAAGACATAACTGTCAGTAGTAAGTACTCAATCTGTCTGAAACATATGTTACGAAGGGAATCGATGAAGCTGTTAATTCTTGTAACTCCATATTAAAATTAAACACAAAACAGTTGGTTACAAAACTTTTTATTGTTATCCACAATAATATTATTTCACCACACAGTGGTTTCCTCGGGTAGAAATATAATAACTTAAAACTAAATACTAAATGAAACAGGAGGGGGTGGAGGTAGGTGAACAAATTATGGGAACTAGAGGTTGAGTAGAGGAGAATTATTTATATCAGTTTGATCATTTAATAATAAGCCTAATTTATTTAATTTATTAATCTCCATACATTCCAACAAATTTAATTTTATGCCCTTTCCTTTCGACATGTAATAATTTAAAATTGTCATCAAAGTTATGGGAATATTCTAAAATATGGTTAGTGTATGTAGAGTGTCTTTTTATTTTCGAATGCTTTCTTATGTTCAAGAATCCTATACTTGAAACATCTACCCATCTGACCTACATATGATAAATTGCAACTTCCACAACTTAATTGGTAAACTTTAGAATTAGAAAAAAACCAAAGTATTAATTTTCTAGACCTAACCATAAAGAATATAAACAATAAACATATATCATAAAAAATCACATACCGATACCATTATTCATTCCAATTCTTGTCATCCTATATCACATAAGTTAGCTTTTTTCCATTCGACCCTTCATAGATTAATCACTGTACCAATGAAAATTGATGATTATAACACGGAATTAAATAGGGTTTTAGTAATTGCAGCCAACAATGGAAATCATGCGTCATTAGTTACCAATTTACTTAACAAAAATTAAACAGAATAACTTTAAATTCCTCGTGTTAAATATAAACCTCATTTAAACTATAACACACTCACTTATTTAGGTTCCTTTTCTATATTTATAAATTTTCTAGTTCGACGATATTCTTTAAAACTAATAACACGTTAGGCAGTATAATAAAAAACAATAAAGATGTTACAGCGAAAGAACTTAAATCAGGCGTTTTCCAATTAAATTGTGGGAGTTGCAATTTATCATATGTAGGTCAGACGGGTAAATGTTTCAAGGAAAGGATTCTTGAACATAAGAAATTATTCGAAAATAAAAAGACACTCTACATACACTAACCATATTTTAGAATATTCCCATAACTTTGATGACAATTTTAAATTATTACATGTCGAAAGGAAAGGGCATAAAATTAAATTTGTTGGAATGTATGGAGATTAATAAATTAAATAAATTAGGCTTATTATTAAATGATCAAACTGATATAAGTAATTCTCCTCTACTCAATCTCTAGTTCCCATAATTTGTTCACCTACCTCCACCCCTCCTGTTTCATTTAGTATTTAAGGATTTTGTATTTAGTTTTAAGTTATTATATTTCCACCTGAGGAAGCCACTGTGTGGTGAAATAATATTATTGTGGATAACAATAAAAAGTTTTGTAACCAACTGTTTTGTGTTTAATTTCAATATGTTACAAAATGGAAAAGTTGTGAAATTTTTAAAGTGTTTACTTATTCGTACCAGAGATATTTTCTTACGTAATTAGCTATGCTTATTCTGAATCTGGTCTCAAAAATGTCACAGCATGTCGGGTTTTTAGGATGTCCTGACCTCAAAGTCCGAATGTTTTGATCCTTTTGTGAGCATTACTAACTGGTATAAAGGCTCAAAACAATTAAGGGAGTAACTATTTCCGAGCTATCTTTTGTCACTTTTGATATACATCGAATTAAAAATTCGAATGATCTAATTTGGTTTTGAGACTTAAGATTTTCTGCAGCTTCAAGGAGCTACAACTGAGTTCGCCTTTAAAAATTAATTGAAAATGATTACGTTCGTTTTGTTTTCTATTTCCAACCCACCATAACAGTGAGCTATTTTTCGATGACACGACCATGGGACTGAAAAAAAATTGAAAATAATCTAATCATATTCGATGCATCAATGCGTCATAGAGACGACATTAATTGTAGTCTCAAAACTTTAGCACTTTGCAGTTCCAGGAAATCTAAGACTCAAAACCAAACAAGCAAAATTAGGTGATTGAGTTGGCCTTTACTTGATGAAGGTTGATCTTCATGATGAATTATTAAAACAATAAAACACATTCAAAAAAGAAGGAATTAAAATCCTTATTCGTCTAAATTTAAAGATCAAAGATCTCACATTTTCAACGCGTCCTAACAAGTAGGCACAACGAACCGAAAGTCACATACCACGACCGGTTTCGATTTATCGGGTCTCATCAGGTTATATTTTCGTCTAGGAGTCCATCGGAATCAACAGTGTAATTCAATGCCGGTAAGGGTATTAGCCCCCGGAGTAGTTGTTTCTGTTGATTTCATATTTATATTTATAATATAACCTGTAAAGGCCTTTCTGCCAGCGTCCACCTGATGAGACCCGATAGGTCGAAATCGATCGTGGGATGTGGCTTTCGGTTCGTTGTACCTACTTGTTAGGACGCGTTCAAAATGTGAGATCTTTGATCTTAAAATTTAGACGAATAAGGATTTTAATTCCTTCTTTTTTCAATATATTATATTTTCGTCTAAGAGTCCATCGGAATCAACAGTGTAATTCAATGCCGGTAAGGGTATTAGCCCCCGGAGTAGTTGTTTCTGTTGATTTCATATTTATATTTATAATATAACCTGTAAAGGCCTTTCTGCCAGCGTCCACCTGATGAGACCCGATAGGTCGAAATCGATCGTGGGATGTGGCTTTCGGTTCGTTGTACCTACTTGTTAGGACGCGTTCAAAATGTGAGATCTTTGATCTTAAAATTTAGACGAATAAGGATTTTAATTCCTTCTTTTTTGAATATATTATATTTTCGTCTAGGAGTCCATCGGAGTCAACAGTGTAATTCAATGCCGGTGGGGGTATTAGTCATCGGAGTAGTTGTTTCTGTTGATTCCATATTTATGTTTACAATAAAACACGTTTAAACTTTTACGAAACTTTATTAAACTTGCTTAATAATACAGTTTCACCTCACAGAGGCATCTTGAGAGGCTGCAGTGTGTTTTTTAATAACTCAACAAGCAAAATTAGCATTATCATAATTTTTAAATTAAGAGGCTTGTTTCTAATTCAGTGACAAAAGGTACATCGCAAAAAGCTGTTCTATTGGTTGTTTTGTCCTTTTGGTTCTTGAAGTAATCCTCGTGAAGGAATGAAAAAGTGTTTGAAATTTGTTAGGAAATTTTTGTATCCAGACGTGCTAAAGTAATTCTGAGGCTATATTTGGACTTGGCGTCATAAATAACTGAGTTTTTGTGATTTTCATTTTCAATTACTGAATTATATCCAGATATTTTAATAAAAATAGCACAGTTTTTGTTTGTGTCTTTTTGTAACACAATGTTATCGAATAACAAAAATCTGAGATGTTTGATCGAATATGTTTTACTAAGTTGTCATCTATTTTATTGATTGAAACGTAAAGCCTTCCTGTTATTGCTATTTAATCTGATTCCAACATGAAATTATTAGAACATGTTTTTAATTTCTAAGTTTTGTGATAGCATTTGATTTGTTATTGTTATGTCAATCTTCTGTACCTAACGTGTGATTAGCTGTGGAACAAGGTACTTGATGAATAACTTTAAGTCATTTTATCTCTATATTTTTTTCAAGCTTATCAGTTTTTATTATTTCTGAGACTGATTTTTCATGTATTTGAATAGAAGATATGTTCGATTAATTGAGATTTTAGACAATTAGGCATTTAGCAAAATATGCTAAAACCCCAGTATAATTTTGGTGTCGAATTAAAGAAGAAACTGATAACCTGCTATCTAAAAATATTTTCTTACTATTGATTGCTTCATAGTTAAAATTCTCCCTCCAGTACCAAATGGAATTGGAAGATATCTTTTTTTAAAGTCCATCGAATCGAGATGCATCCTTATTTGTCTTGATAATGATATATTTCCATCAATAGATTGTAATGATATTTCACTTGAAGAATTTAAAGTTTCCAGAGGATTTGGTCCTTTCAAACACTTAGAGGACCTTTCTAATAATTTGAGATTATACATTTTTATTGATCTGATAATTTCAATTGTTAACTTTGCTGATCCAGTTATTTATTTTTAACTCCTACTGTGAAACCTTCCTTCGTTTTGTCATTAGATAGTAGATAGTTCCATTTTGAGCATTGGAGGTATTCATTAAAAGAATCCGGGTGTAATGTTGTACCTCATTAAATGAAATCATTTCTTCAAATTGTTTAAATAATCTAATTCACCATAGAAAGGGATTTATATACATATATAGAAACCGGAATTATTAAGCCCAAAATGCTACATATTGCAAATGATACGAAGCCCGAATCATTTTTAGGAAGCCCAAGTTGGGCTAAACGATATATACATATATAAAAAATATCAAAAGTATAAACTTAACTAAGCCTGGAGTCGGCTGTGGATAAATTAAGGTAAATTGACTGGTGCACTTCAGTGGAAGCGTGATCTATCACTGGGGAGTAGGGTGGTGGTGTGTCTGGATCTTGACAGTAGTGAGAACGTTTCATAGATTATTGAACGGAGCGTATAATAAAACCATATTTCGTTTCCATCATCAGATGGTTGGACGAACCAATAACTTGACCATAGATAAATATAGTCTAGCGGGAGATTTGGGGCTTTGTTATTGTGTAGAAAGCTCTGCCATGGGTAACTATCTCTGTCTGGTAATTTTACGAAAACTAAAAGGGCCTCTTAAGCCTTTTATGTATCTAAAGATATACACGTTGAATGCAACTCTCAGCAGAACTGAGCGGCGTGGTCTAGTGCTGTAGATCATTGCTTAGCATTTGGGAGGTCACCGGTTCGAACTCGGGTCCGGCTGCTCTGGTTCAAGTTTTCTGTGGTTTCCTTGGATCATTTAGGCAAATGCTGGGGCAGTAATGTTCCACCGATAATCTTTCACTTCTCTTCTGTCTTCATTTCGTCCGTCTCATCTTTCTCTCCCTAACCACACCACCCACCCATTCCCACGATTCCTGAAAGGAGGCTGAAGAGGGCCTTACGCCCTACCCTTCGGCTTTGCACTGCAGTGTAGGTCGGAGTGACTGCCCGCCCACCAACACGAGTAGCTGGTGGGAATGAAACACAAAAAAGTTTTTTTTTTAAGTTTCGCCTAATAATCGTTCGGTTGATTCCATATTTATATCTATCTTTCTTCACTTGTTGGGCAAGTCTGTCCGCTACTTCGTTACCGCTATTAGCGTAGAGACATTGCTACAATCGCTTGCGATTGTTTTCAACTTTTACAGCTACTTGGCCAAAACTGCAACAGAACATTTATTGTATTGCTCATAAAGTAACTATTTTAATTATTTAATTAATACAAAGGATCCCGTTCATTAATAGTGTCTACAAAATAGTTCTACATGTTTTAAAAGAATTGGTGAGAGAATTGTAGTTGTAGCATCTCTACGGAGATATAAATCCTGCAGAGTATATTCTAGTGGACCTAGCGGTATGGTCTAGTGGTTTAGATAATTACTTATCATTCGGGAGGGCCTCAGTTCCAATCCGGGTCCGGTTGCTCTTGTCTAAGTTTTCTGTGGTTTTCTTGGATCATTTAGGAAAATGTTGGAGCACTAATATTCTACAGATAATCTTTCATTTCTCTACAATCTTCATTTCGTCCATCTCTACTTTATCTCCCTAACCACACCACCCACCCATTCCCACGATTGCTGAAAGGAGGCTGAAGAGTGCCTTACGCCCTACCCTTCGCCTTTGCACCACAGTGTAGGTCGGAGGGACTGCCCGCCCACCAGCACGAGTAGTTGGTGGGAATGAAAAACAAAAAAGTTTTTAAGTTTTCTCAATAGAGTTAGCTCCGTTCACCTGTATGTACACCTGTTATTTTTCACATATAATAGGAAGTCCCCGGTATGTCATTCGGCGAATACGGAGCCCTTCTTTTTCTTTTTCCGTTTCAAGAATTAGACACAAATATATAAGCGATGCCAGATACTCAATACAAATTTGTGGAGTTTTTTAATAAATAATAACTAAACACAGTGTTTTTCATCTACTTGTGGCGATATTTAATTTACGTGTGTTTTTAGTCATTTTATGTTTGCCGCAGCGAACAATTTTAAAGTCTATCAATATTACAATTTATTTTAGGTGTGTTAAGATGTAATGTAATTCAAAGTTTATTGTATAGTGTATCATATTGTTACCATATAAATATTCTTTTCTTACAATTCTATTTCTATACTTGCTTTTTACCTGCTCTGTATCTATTCTTCGCTTAACGACAATTTAATTGCTTCAGTACTTTCCTATAAGCCCTCTTAACAATTCAACACTGTATACTAACAGCATGCCGTCTATAATTCATACTTTTCCTAATAACAGTTTTACAATGGGATTCTTCGGTACTTTTGGTTTTCAGTATTGTATCTTATCGACCTTTTCAAATTCATCCCTACTATGACTAATAAACTTCTAGCTCCCCTCTTATCTATCATTCTACAATATTATTATATTTTAAAAACAACAAACATTTCTCATTCGATCTTCCTGGTAACAACTTAAATTCTTTAGTTCATCCAATTTTATATTCGTTGTTACTCCTAGTCTACATTTAATATTATTAGTCAGTTATATATTTATTTTTGGTTCAGTGCTATTTTATCTTCTTCGTCACCTATAACATATAAACTCAACGAGTCTAAATACTCATCTTATTTTATAATATACGTATAATAAATAGCAATGATTTTATTGATAAAGAATTGCTGTCCTAAAAATAACTTTGTCTTTCTTAGAGAAATCGAGCATTAGCTATACAAAAATAATTTTTGTTGATCAAAGGAATCGACCGTATAAAGTACTAACGGACCTACAATACATTTGTATGTATTTACATTATGAATTAATTAGACAGATAGATTGCTGGTTAGAACGAACATGATACATATACACACATATGTTAATATATATATATATATTCTGAATCCGCAAATGACGGAACAGATACCAGCTCAGTGTCTATTGCTGGCGATAACGTCAATCAAATTACCTACTTCGATTTCAAATATAACAGTCATGTGAAGTGGATGTTAAATACATAATTAATTTGCCAGCGACAAGGAAACGGACCGACGCGACGAGCAGGTCCGCATTAACATAAACACCGTGTTCGCATAATAATAATGTGAGTCGCATGGTCTACTTTCGCGCGGGTCTCTCCAATAAATGACACATTAGATGTCCGAGATAATGGCTGTCCAAACCTACGAGTCGTGTCACTTGTCACTGTCCTCTATGTTGACTGACGGACATCGCATCTGATAACAACCGAAACAAATATGATTCCAATAATATGAACACGTTCCTATTACTAAATTTGAACCTCCTTGCGTAATAGCACTGCGAGTCGACTGCTATTTGTTGAAGTGGCGATAATTTAATGCTTGCTCTAACAAATTTCGTAATGGCTTTTGAAGTGTGCATGTATTATTTAACTTTCAAGAAGTGTCTGTCGTATTAATTACGCTGCAACAAAGTTGTTTTAAAGATGTTTATCATACTTAACATTACATTAAATGCAAAGTTGAAATTGTTTATGTATGGAATAAATTGGGGTTAAGATTGTTAGTAGTTATGCTTGTGCCACCCAGAGGTCCCTCGATCGTTCTGGCGCGTAGTCATGAACGGATACTTGTGGAACACGCCCTGTATATAATAAAAGAATTTTCTGTTTCCCGTATGTGCTAAACGAGCACTGGCCATGATTAGGAACTCGCTTAGGTGTTGTCATCGAACAATGGCGAAATACATATGTTGTGAGCGAGAGCCCGAGGTAAAAATTAATAGCCAGCAGC
Organism: Agrilus biguttatus; assembly: GCA_963921985.1. Lineage (NCBI taxonomy): Eukaryota > Metazoa > Arthropoda > Insecta > Coleoptera > Buprestidae > Agrilus > Agrilus biguttatus. The sequence continues at coordinate 7,139,906 of OY998126.1, read as the reverse complement.
CTTTGACCGTAGCGATAACGGAGTCGTAAATTAAACGTCTATGACACATAATAAGTTTTTTGTTTTGTTTTGTTTTCGGGGAAGAGGGGAAATCTTCAAAAGACACCCAGCCGTCCGTACGACTGGGTAGTGTCAAATTCTCGAGGAAGATGTCCTCGGACCTACCGACTAAAACCCATCTACCTTATATATCAAGATGCAATATAAAAGGAAATACGAAAAAATTGGAGAACCATTTGGATGAGCCTAGGAAAACACTACAAGGTTTCATGATAATATATACAGGGTTTTTCAAGTTGATGGGCTATTAAAAGTATATGAATTAGTAGAATGAATTCAATTCTGAAACTTGAGCTTGGGCTCAGTTGGTGATTGTTTATGCCGCTTCTTTTAAAAATATTTTCATGTTCGATTTACAACCAGTTATACAGGAAGAGGTGTTAACTTCTTTTAAATGGAAATGGAATGACATACTTTTTTTACATTTTCCAATAGAAAATCTGAATTGATGCATATTTTATAGAAGGCACTACCCCGAAAATATTGATGGATTTTGAGTTATTTAATTTTTGTCAAAATTGTTGACATTTGCACGTTAACATTTGAAAAACCGTAATTCAATTAATCTTTGATATTTTGCTTTATAACTCGTAACAATTATTTATAACTATTCACATTATCGAAAAAAAAAATGTGGTTTTTAACTAATTTGTACAGGGTTTTTAAATTTTGTGGTCAAAGGGACATAAGTCAATTTTTTTAAATGTAATGACCCATTTCTGACTGTATATTCGAATTCCTGATTGAATTTGGCGTCAATTGATATGGGACTATCGTATACCTTTGTGTATACTTTTTGAGAAAATTTACAATTTGCGAAGATGTTGCTTTTTTGCACTGGAAGAGTCATTTAAGATCTGCACTATGGAGTGTTTATGGCTAGTACAGTCACGGATTCAAACCCGGTTGCGGCAGCTCTGGTCCAAGTTTTCTGTTGTTTCCTTGGATCATTTAGGCAAATGCTGGGGCAGTAGCAATATTCCACAGATAATCCTTCACTTCTCTTCTGTTTTCATTTCATCCGTCTCGTCTTTCCCTAACCACACCACCCACCCATTCTCATGATTTGAAGAGGGCCTTACGCCCTACCCTCCGGCTTTGCACTACAGTGTAGGTCGGAGGGACAGCACGAGTAGCTGCCTGTGATTTTACAAGTTGTAATATAAATAAGTGTATATAATTATTTTAGTGTTAAATAAATATGTCACAAGAAAAATCTTTACACGTAGTTAATCTGGGAAGAATGTAATACAACCCAGAAAGTATTGATATTTGAAAACCCTTTAGATTTTGTCAATTTCCGTTACAAGAAAGAGACATTCACTAACATTGCAGCCATCAACAATTGGATATAGTTTCAATTGTATTAGATGTGACGATTTGTTGTGGTCGAAATGAAAAACCTCAACTTTTTTTCGATCCGTTAGAATCGTTTCCAGGGGCGGTAACGTCTACAACATAAATTTCGAGCAGTTCGTTTGTTCTCCTGGCCCTTCGTTTCTCTATCAAGATATTGCGTTCAGTAAAGCTGCATATGGTGCCATATCCCATAAAAATGTTCATCGGACGCAGTTTGGTCACTCGAATAGAGTCTAATGCGCCCATTTGCTACACACCGCTGAGCTGTAATAAAATAATGAAGAAAAGTGATAGATTAACTTCGTCGTTTGATTCTTAGTGTTTTTCTGGTTGAAGTTGATAATAATCGTATTAATACGTTTGCGTTTCTATAATCGTATTGTTTGGTGTACACAAATCACAAAATATAATATATGTGTAAAGCAAATGTATTCCTTTAACTTAGATTTAAACGCCGCGCCAATTCAGGTTTATTCATTAGCCCATAGGGGGAGACAGCGTAGGAAAAATAGTAGTAGTTAACACGAGTGCGACGTGTCAGTAAAGAATAAGCACAAAGTGCAACAGATAGAGTAATCATAATAAATCCAAAGATTGTAAACTTATCCAAAATTGTAAAAGGGAACGACAGTGATAATAATAAACCTTAAATGTCGTTTCTTTGTTTTTCAGGTATATCTAAGTTGTTTTTGTAAAATTTTAAGTGTTAAAAAAAATAATGAAATACTTTGTTTTTCAGAGCAACACATGTGTTTATTATAGTTCCCAGATTATCAAAATAATAACATTATATATGTTTAGAAGAAACAAACAAATGTTTGGAAAAAGTCTTTTCATCCCCTTAATATTAAAACAATGACAATAATAGTTTTCAAAAATTGGATTGATTCAGCCGTTGCTCTGTGATAATTCATCTTAACGATAAATGAATAAACACTACTTTGTTTATTATCACTTTTTAATTTACAAATCCTTTTGACTATAGTTTCGACAAAAAAGCTTGTCATTGTCAAACGAATAATTCAAATTGAATGAATATAAACAGATTTGTCAAAACAAATGATTACAAATTGAATGAATGTAAACAGATGTACCGTAGTGTTGATATATATATTTTTTGGAAATACCATTAATTATTAAATGTATTGAATAATATTAAGTGGTACAAATCTACCTGGTCGTTTAACAGGTTATTTTCGGAAATTTTTGATGCTTTATATACTTCTAAGGATTCTAAAATGTTAAGTTTAAAGCCTTTATTTAGATTATGAATACTTTTAAGATTTTCTGTTGTAGGAAACTGATGGCCTGTTTCTAAAATATGGTTTGCAAAATTGGAACTATCGTTTCTTAATCTAAATGATCGAATGTGTTCGTTATAACGAGTTCTAAATGACCTTCCAGTTTGGCCTAAGTAAAAGGAATCACATTCTGTACATTCTAGCTTATAGACTCCAATTTTTTCAAATTTGTCAGTTTTATCTTTTGAATTAAAAAGTATGTGTTTTAAATATGTGTTTGTCTTAAAACTAACTGTTAGGTTGTTTGAAGATAGAACAGCGATTTTTATTGAAATATTACCAAAGTACGTCGATGATATGTATTTGCATTCTTAAAAAAGTGATAATAAACAAAGTAGTGTTTATTCATTTATAATAGTTTTCATTTGAAATTGGTTATTATAATTTTTTTTATTCATTATGGACTTTCACCAGGTAAAGTCCGATTCGTTAAATCATCTAAAATATTTGCTCTGGACGTTTAATATTCTTATTCTTGTTATCTGTTTAAAAAAGGTGTTGTTTCTTTATTATTAATATATGATACATCTACTGGATCTCATTACAAATACGAGAAGACTTCAGCGGAGATGCTCTCAGCCAGAGTCTCGATAATTACGTTGATGAACTCGATTTCTCATCGGTCGCAAGAAGAAAGAGTAACCGACCACGTTAGTCCCTCGATTCTTAAGACACGTTTTCCGCCGCATGAGACCGACGTATGATAGGCAATCAGAGAGCCGTTGTGGCCGGCCGTATCGGCCAATTACGTCTTCTTTATTTATAGCGTTGTCCCACTTAATAAACGGATGTGCCTCAGAAGCTGATTATATCGCGACGGTATTATTTATCACCCCGGCTGCCCGTTTACATTTCTGTATAAGTGAACATTTAAACAACTGTTCGACATATTTCTCGCTTTAATTAAGCAATAAATCTGGCCGCGCGACTGCGGACGGCCGCCATTTATAACCGCCACCGGAATGAATGGCTCCACCTGATAATTTAATCACCGATGTAATGCATATACATACTGCCGACTGACATAGCCGCCACCACCACCCGCCCTGGTCAACAACATTATTTGTTATTTAATAATAAACTCTATACGACTACATCGGTTGATATTGTTCACTTTACCCCCAGACAGCTAGATCTGTAGAACTGATAACTAAAACTTTTCATTGCTGAAGGGGTAGAGATAAAAACAAATGATAATGATAGCCCATAATCGAGTCACTTTTAACAAATAGAAATCACTTCTGCGTTCACGATCGATTATCTTATTAATATGAATAACATTGTTAAAAGTGTATATATATATATATATATAATAATAATAATATAATATAATATATATATATATATATATATATATATATATATATATATATATATATATATATATATATATATAATATAATATATATATATATATAATAATGGATTTTCTACTACAATCGTGTAGACAATATTTTAAAAAATAAATTAAAGAAAAATATCTTAAGATACAAAAAGAGGTACAGAATTATTCTAGTTTTACATATTTTGGTAAACTTACAGAAGAAATTTCAAAAAAACTTAAGAAACTTAACATCCAAACCGCCTTTAAATCTAATAATACTTTGGGAAACTTACTTAAAAATAACAAGGATACTAGTGATAAGATATCAGGTTCAGGGGTTTATTTGCTTAACTGTGGGAGTTGCCAGAAAGTTTATATTGGTCAGACAGGAAGGAAGTTTTGCGAAAGGATAAAAGAACATGAAGATGCCTTTCCTAAAAGTAGAAATACTTCCACTTAGGCCAACCACCTATTCGAAGAAAAACATCAACCCAATTTTGAATTGAAGATTTTACACAAACAAAATAAAGGTTATAAATTAAATCTTCTCGAATCTTTCGAAATTAATAAATATAACCATTCTAAACTTATTCTTAATGACCAGTTAGACATCAACAATTCTCCCCTATTAAATATTTCGCCCCCCACTCTTTGATTGTATAATTGTATATATTACTGTAATTTTCTTATTTTTGTACATTTCATCACCTGATGAAGCCTTTGTAAGGTGAAACGATTCGTCGTGATATATTAAAAGTTTTTTGTTAAACTCTTAAACACTTGTGTTTTATTTCGAATTTTTTTTTTAAAGTGTATGTTTGAAGCACATCTCTGTAAGGGTGGGAAAGAAAAAGTTAGAAGTGTTCGAGATGTGGTGTTGTAAGCAGACGATGAAGATACCATTGTTCTATTTTAAATGCAACAGTTCAATAAAAAACACTGAGGTTCTTGACTACTTTATTAAGTATCCAAAAAGAAGGCATTAAAATCCTTGGTTCGTTTAAATATTAAGAATCAAAGATGCCATATTTGGAACGTGTCCTACTGAGTAGACACTCTGAACCGAAAGTCAAATCCCACAACCGGTTTCGACCTTTTAGTGTATGCGTGTTCAATATTAGTAATAATTAGACTTTATAAAACAAACATTTATTTACACTGGACAAGAAGAAATAAGTGGATGAAATGAATGTTGGATCAGAACTGTCAGTATTTTGAGTTTTAAATAATTTAGGAAATTTATGAAGGCGGAGCTAAGGGTTGCTAAATAAAAGTAGGAGACTGTTAGTAACAAAGCATACTTTTGAAAAGAGAGATGGAATTTCTAGCTTGAAGACGTTGAACCCAAAGCCCGAAGAAACCGACTATTAGAAAGTAATTAGGACAGGTATAGAATCACAGGCGTTTGGAATTAATAAATGGAATAAAAATATTTCAAGAGATTATAGGAAAGTACAGATGTAATAAAGTAATTTGTAAGGAGAAGAATAGATGCCGAAGTAATATTGTTAGTTGTAAAAAGAAGAATAGCTGTAGATGTTTAAGTAAGAATAAAAGACATTTTATACATATTTGCATAAAGAAGTTGTATACAGGGTGTTTTTATTTTATTGATGTTGGTCGCTACGTACCTATTGAGTCTCATCAGGTGGGCACTGGCAAAATATACGAATCTTTCGGAATCAATAGTGTAATTCAATGCCGGTAGAGGTATTAGCCCTCGGGGTAGTTGATTCTGTTGTATCCATATTTACTTTAATAAATAAATAATAATATAGCTCGTTCAGAAGGTAGTGCTTTTCCTGTGGAGCATCATTGAATCTTATTTAAATTGACCCTTCTAACACTACAAGTAGATTTAGATTAAGTTACTGTTCGCAGAAAGTTGCAGACGATGATGTAAAAAACGTTTTACAAATTAATTACATCACTTATTTCGGCACACAAAATCTTCTGTTTCCTGTTTTTGAATGTTCTTACTTTTCTGCTTTCTTTTATTCCACGTATAGCCATTTAATATTCATATCTTCCACTCTTGGTTGACAGCCTCCCTTTTTGAGGAATTTGATTCTCATTTTTGCATTTGTTATCCATTTATTATCCATTTTATTAATCTTTCTCCACATTACAATCGTATGGATCGCTCTTTCACATTTTTAAAACCTAATTATACTCTCAACCCCTCATTTATAGCTATTATCTATCTTTCTAAGTAATTTACACAATTACAAGTATAGAATTACTCTTGATGATGGTCCCTTTAGACCGAAACGATATCGTCGAGTTAGCAAATAATTTGGTGAAACTATCCATCTTGTGTTTTTCTTCTAAGTGAATTTACATCATGTTTAACAGTTTTTTTTGTGTTTCATTCCCACCAGCTACTCGTGCTCCCTCCGACCTACACTGTAGCGCAATGCCGGAGGGTAGGGCGTAAGGCCCTCTTCAGCCTCCTAGCAGGAATCGTAGCAATGGGTGGGTGGTGTGATTAGGGAGAGAAAAATGAAACGGACGAAATGAAGACAGAATTAGTGCATGAATGAAAGTCTTAATTGTATTAAGTAATTTTCTGCAATAATTACTTCTACCACAACTTTTGAATTATTTGCATATTGTAGAAATGATCGTTCAATTCTCAAAAAAGGAGAATATTATGAGTACCTATGTACGTTCCTCTCAGGATACCGACGGAGAATCTTGTGATACTGTTGGCGATTCCTTAAAGCGCCAGAAAAAAAAAGAAGGAATTCCGAACGGCCTGTTTTTCGCTAATTAAGCTCAGAAGATGATCTTTACTAATGTTTCAATTAAAATAACGAGCTTGTCTTTGAGCAACGGCGGGTGGCGCGTCGTTATCAGTTTAATGTTGCCTTAATGAAACCCGCTTGTATAAAAGCTGCAGTCCATCTCCATTAGCGGGAGCTCAGAAAACGCTGCAATTTCCTAATTAAAACTAATGAACTCGGAGCTCCTGAAAAACTGCGTTAATTACTCTTCGGTTTGGAGTTATTGCCGTTAAATGAGCGACTCTCTTTAACACTTCGTCTTTCTGGGTGCGCGCGTTGACGACGTCGCGACGCTACTTGACCCCTTCCTCTGCCATCGCGGGACGGCAGAGGCGAAGTTTGAATTTTAACGCTTTCGATAAACGTTGAACCTCTCCCAAGGCACGGATTTATTGAATTTTATCGATATCGCCAACGAATTTATTCGTAAGTCGGTTTCTCTTCATCTTCTAAAAATCCTTCGGAATTTCCACTTGATATTTTGTCGAGAGAGGCGAAGAAATCGAATTGTAGTCTCCTAACTTCTTCAAATTCATATAAGGTGATGGTGGTGTGCAATGTTAGAAAACATATCTGGCGAGATGCTTTTGTGCTGAGTAAATAATATTCACAAAGAACGAAATAAATAAAGATATACAGGGTGGGCCAATGGTGCGTGGATGGAAGATTGTGTCTTTATTATTGATTTTACGAAAATATGATTTGAATAAATGTTTCAGCAAATGAATTCGTTCATATTTTAAAATTATTTTCGATCATACAGGGTGTTACGTTTCGCCTGGGTGCTACCTTACTTCAGTTTTTTAAATGGAACACTCTATATATTATTGCATTTTTGAATTTTTCGTTGAAAATAAAGGTCACTTTGATTGAAAATTGTTATAAACGCAAAACGTTCAATTGTCAAACATCTGCGTAGGTATCGTTTGTTTTTCATGGCGTAATACGATTGAGATATGAAAAACGGCCAGAAATTAAAAAAAATCCAGTTATTTCAGAAACTATTAAAGATAGACCCTAACATGTATTAATAAAATCGAAAGGGAATTGAATTGTAGGTTTGATAACGTGAATAAAAATATACCATTCCATTAAAAAAAAATTAAATTATTGATGTTTTAAATTTAAAAAATTAAAAACTGTCTGTTTCATTTTCGAAAAGACTAAATAAGTTAAATTTAGTATGAGACGATAAGTAATTCCTTGTTTAACAGTATGGTGAACCCTGGATCCTTCTATGTTGTTTCGTTTCGGAGATATGATGGTTTTCTAAGATACTACAAACATTTTTTTCTTCTTTAATGCTAAATAACTCCGAAACGATGCAACTTCGACACAATATTTGGTCATCAAAGTGACCTTTATTTTCAACGAAAAATTCAAAAATGCAATAATATATAGGGCGTTCCATTTGAAAAAATGAAGTAAGGTGTAGAGGACCGAAACAAATATTTTGGTACATAAGTAAAACATCTGTATGGCAGCCGTGTAGGCCCATCGAGCGTGCAGGCGTATTATTTATGATCCCCAATTGTCTCTGAAATAACCATCTACCGGGGGTAGTTTTCTGACCAGCAGCCCCGGAGAAAAACGGACATTCGGTTAGTAAAAATAAAAAAAAGTAAAAAAAAAACAAACACAGGACGAGCTGTTTGTTTTAATGTATATAACCCTCCGTTTCCTAAATAAGGTAGCACAAGATAAGTTGTTGTAAGTCTAAAAAGTCTAGAAATAGATTTAGAAAATAAAGATGAGTATTTTCAAAATAAATATAAAAAGAAATTAAACCGTTACATGTTCATAGCCGAAACATGTCAGAGTCTTCTTTCAAATAAAGTTTTTTATTAGCTTTGTAATGATATACAATTATTCCAAAGACTAAAAAGCTGTTCGGTGAGTTGCGAGCCTGTTTGTTGTGGTAAATTTTTGGGTTCGTCGACGATATAACTTCTTGTAGTTCACTTTCGTGATTTTAGTTTATAGTGACATGTCACGCTACGCCACTGTTTTCTCCGGGATTCTTATATAGAGAACGGATCCATTTGGATGTCCACGACGTCTCCCCGAAGCTCCATATCCCGTGACAAATGGGTGGCACACATTGCACTAGATGGAACGCAATATGTCCGTTCGAGAAAGGCAATAACCATTAGGTTTCGAGAAAACTGCCCCATTTCGAATGACACGGTCGGCGAATATAAGGAAATTTATTTCGGAAAATATATCGGATTAGCGGGGCGCGAGATCCGGTAATACGGGGAGGTCGGCAATAACGATCGGCGTACCGATCGTCCGGAAAAATTAAGCGTTCCGCCCTTTCAATTTCCAGCCTTTCTATAACTTCCAATAGTCCGAATCAGTTAGAGATCATGCGGACTTTATTTAATATCGACCAAATGCCTTCTTTCGAGTTAAACACAAAATAAGTAAATATAAATATGGAATCAACAGAAACAACTACTCCGAGGGCTAATACCTCTACCGGCATTGAATTACACTGTTGATTCCGAATGATTCTTAGACGATGATATAACATATTCAAAAAAAGGAATTAAGGTTCGTTGTGCCTACTTGGTAGGACGCGTTCAAAATGTGAGATCTTTGATCTTAATATTTGGATGAATAAGGATTTTAATTCCTTCTTTTTTTTTGGAATATGTTATATTTTCGTCTAGAACTCCATCGGAATCAACAGTGTAATTCAATGCCGGTAGGGGTATTAGCCCTTGGAGTAGTTGTTTCTGTTGATTCCATATTTATATTTATAATATAGCCTGTAAAGGCCTTTCTGCCAGCGCCCACCTGATAAGACCCGATAGGTCGAAACCGGTCGTGGGATTTCGGTTCGTTGTGCCTACTTGGTAGAACGCGTTCAAAATGTGAGATCTTTGATCTTAAAATTTAGACGAGAAAGGATTTTAATTCCTTCTTTTTTTTTAATATGTTATATTCTCGTCTAGAAGTCCATCGAAATCAACAGTGTAATTCAATGCCGGTAGGGGTATTACCCCTCGGAGTAGTTGTTTCTGTTGATTCCATACTTTTATTTATTTAGCCTGTAAAGGCCTTTTTGCCAGCGCCCACCTGATGAGACCCGATAGGTCGAAACCGGTCGTGGGATGTGGCTTTCGGTTCGTTGTGCCTACTTGGTAGGACGCGTTCAAAATGTGAGATCTTTGATCTTAAAATTTAGACGAATAAGGATTTTAATTCCTTCTTTTTTTTTGAATATGTTATATTTTCGTCTAGAAGTCCATCGGAATCAACAGTGTAATTCAATGCCGGTGGGGTATTAGCCCTCGGAGTAGTTGTTTCTGTTGATTCCATACTTTTACTTATATTTATAATATAGCCTTTCTGCCAGCGCCCACCTGATGAGACCCGATAGATCGAAACCAGTCGTGGGATGTGGCTTTCGGTTCGTTGTGCCTACATGGTAGGACGCGTTCAAAATGTGAGATCTTTGATCTTAAAATTTAGACGAATAAGGATTTTAATTCCTTCTTTTTTGAATACAAAATAAGTATATAATTATCAGTCATTGACAATTACACAGGGTTCAGGAAACTAACTAGGACCAGATATTATTTACGACGTAGTTTCCGAATTGCCTCGTCATAAATGGCTGGCCTTTTTCTGTTTTCGTTGACCTGTTGTGTTTACAAAGCCAATACTTCCTTCCATCGTTTCTTCGCATTTGTGAGTTCAGCTGGATAATGCACATAATTTGGCGGAATTTTGTGAGATTTGTGATGCCCATCAAAAAATCAATTTTACAAATTGCGTTGAAGACCGTCGGTGCAAACAACGCAACAATTGCAACATGGAAGCAGTGTTTTCCTTGGAAATTTCGTTTTATAGTAGACGAAACGGGAAGAGGTACCGTCAACACATTCTCATTTATGGAATCCTCTTTTCCCGAAGATGTTAAAAGGCAGTAAAGTGTATCCCCGCGCGGACGTGGCAGTAACCATTACGGGAGTAATTCCGAGAATCGGGCAAATATAAAAGACATGAGCGAACGAGTTCGAGTTTAACTCGATTTTTCCCGGCTCGGCGTCGTAATTCTGGATTAAATTGGAAAAGTTGTATGAATCGGAGCTGGAAGTTGTTTAGTGCACTCGACAGGAGCGGGTCAGTGCGCGGTTGTGAACATGAGAGGTAATCGCCTCGGATAAAGGAGCATGACAGCTTTCATCTGAAGATAAAGTTCCTCGACGTGTCGGAAGAAACGTTAAAGAGATAATAGAGTGACAACGAATTTCAGATTTCTTTAAAAATATCACACTTTTATTGGAAATCCACATCCGTCAAACTTCTAATTTTATAACGTTATTTCTACGTAATAAAACTTATTTTACCTTTTATGATGCGAATGACATCTCAATTAAATTCTGAGGTTTAACCTTAAATTTTATTTGTTTTCGTTTTATATTTGGGGATTGTTTTGGTGCTCAATTTATTAAAAACAGAACGCTAGAGTTTTGTCTTAGGTTTGTTTATTAACAGGTCATTGTTGAAGTTAGCTAAATTAAATAATATTTTGATCGTTTTCGTAGAATTTAATTTTTCGTTTTTTCTGTTTGCTTGTGTATTTCGTAACCATATTTCTCACAAAATAACACTTGCAGAGCAGTAGAAATATAGACAATAAACAATTTAAACAAATTATGACTTACGTAGGATTTCGGCTAGAGACTTGGAGTTGGACGTAGAGTTCGAATATTTTCAGTACTAAATTTTGTAAGTTTTTTTACAAGAGAATAATACCCTAGGTTATAAATCTTTGACGTAAAAACATTAAAAGGGTGGAAAAATAACATTAAGTAAATGAATAGTTTGCTTACAAAAGTACGAGTATTTAGAGAAAGTGAAAGGAAAGCATTTTTTTGACGGCTGCTGCATAACTACTAAAATATACCATAGCTACTGGCGTTAACCATTTAGATAATGATTTCGGTTAATTCCTATTGTACATTATTTTGTTATACAGAGTATTTAATTTTTTTTTATTGCTAAAACTAAGATTAAATACTAATATATATATATTACAAAAATGAAATAAGAAGGCAGTTTTACAGTTGGAAGATAACTTACAGACTGACTTACATGTATATTTTTAGAACCTACCCCAGCTACCTGCTAAGGGTTGTTCACCCATATCTGGCAATACCAATGGTCCATGAAGACCAGTGTAATGTACCGACCTGAATCTCAATAATATATAGATATATAATATATAGATATATAATATATAGATATATAATATATAGATATATATAACTGCCTTCTTATTTCATTTTTGTAATATATATATATTAGTATTTAATCTTAGTATATATATATATATATATTATTGAGATTCAGGTCGGTACATTACACTGGTCTTCATGGACCATTGGTATTGCCAGATATGGGTGAACAACCCTTAGCAGGTAGCTGGGGTAGGTTCTAAAAATATACATGTAAGTCAGTCTGTAAGTTATCTTCCAACTGTAAAACTGCCTTCTTATTTCATTTTTGTAATATATATATATATTAGTATTTAATCTTAGTATATATATATATATATATATTATTGAGATTCAGGTCGGTACATTACACTGGTCTTCATGGACCATTGGTATTGCCAGATATGGGTGAACAACCCTTAGCAGGTAGCTGGGGTAGGTTCTAAAAATATACATGTAAGTCAGTCTGTAAGTTATCTTCCAACTGTAAAACTGCCTTCTTATTTCAATTTTGTTTGTCATGTAATCTTTTATTTTTAATACACGGTTTTATGGAATATCTGCTATTAATTATTTGAATCTCCAAATAAATATTTAACAGTCATTTTGGTTTTTGAAGAGAGGTGATTAATATACAATAATTATCTGAACGAAACATTGCGTTTCCTCAGTGTCATCGTTCTGACCATAATTCAAAATAACTGACCGCTGCTTTTCAATCTGTCAGACCTCGTTTCAAAGCTGAATACACTTGTGATATCAGTGCATACACAGTCCACAAAGGATAAGAAGAAAAAGAAGAAGAATGAGAAGTCAGTTCATCCGTCCTATCCAGCAATGAATAATGTGTGGATGTCGTGGCTGGTGCAGGCAAATCAATCTTGTACACGTCAGCCCCGTGCCCCCAGGGTGACTAAGGGACGCGGGAACGGGGGATCGGAAGCAACGGACGCGCCTCCTTGTCATGGAAATGCCAATCCTCCACTTGATTTACATGCTATTGTTGTCCAGACTAGCCCTGGCGGGGCATTAACATAATCTTATATTTAGATTTGAAGCGTGGAGGGTAAATTGAGTGAACTGTCCCTTGTCTATTTACATACATGACGATTGGTAAAGTAGTACTGCTGCAAAATTGTTTGCATGCAACGAATGCCATTTTATCAGTATCTTTCATCAACATTGGACCACTGTACCTTGTAATCCTAACGGATAAACAGAATAGTTGCGTGTTTCGTTCCTACCAGGTATATTAAAAAGCAAAGCCGGAGGATAGGGCGGAAGACCCTCTTCAGCCTCTTTTTAAGAATTGTGGAAATAGGCGAGTGGTACTTGGAAAGAGATATATGAAAAGTGAATGATTGTCTTTGATGTGTCAGCATATTCCTCGATGATCCACGGAAACCACAGTATCCTAAAGAACATTGGTATACATAAGTTTAGATGTTAAGTGACACCTGTAGGGGTAAATGTAGTATGCGTATCTTTTTAAGAATTGTGGAAATGGGCGAGTGGTGGTTGGAGAGAGACAGACGAAAAGTGAATGATTGTCTTTGATGTGTCAGCTTATTCCTCGATGATCCACGGAAACCACAGTATCCTAATAAACATTGGTATACATAAGTTTAGATGTTAAGTGACACCTGTAGGTGTAAATGTAGTATGCGTATCTTTTTAAGAATTGTGGAAATGGGCGAGTGGTGGTTGGAGAGAGACAGACGAAAAGTGAATGATTGTCTTTGAAGTGTCAGCGTATTCCTCGATGATCCAAGGAAACCACAGTATCCTACTTAATTTTAGATGTTAAGTGACATCGGTAGGTGTTAACGAGGTATGCGTATCTTTTTAGGAATTGTGGAAATGGGCGAGTGGTGGTTGGAGAGAGACAGACGAAAAGTGAATAATTGTCTTTGAAGTGTCAGCGTATTCCTCGATGATCCAAGGAAACCACAGTATCCTACTTAATTTTAGATGTTAAGTGACATCGGTAGGTGTTAACGAGGTATGCGTATCTTTTTAGGAATTGTGGAAATGGGCGAGTGGTGGTTGGAGAGAGACAGACGAAAAGTGAATAATTGTCTTTGAAGTGTCAGCGTATTCCTCGATGATCCAAGGAAACCACAGTATCCTACTTAATTTTAGATGTTAAGTGACACCTTTAGGTGAAAATGTAGTATGTGCATCTAGTTGGTTAAATGCTCTAGATCACCGTTTTATGAAAAGAGGGTTGATGGACCAGGTTTAGCAGAAGAAGAAGGTGTGTGTGTCCAGATCCAACAAATTAATAAAGATTAATTAAATAAAAATCATAAAACGATTTGTTAATTCACCGTCAATTGAAATTCCTAACAATTCTGTTAAAATTACAATGTTCTGTCGGTGTATGTTAGAATTTCCCATTTTATTCGCTTATTTACTTGCAGAATTTGTCTTTGATTTAGTTTTATAAAATTTAATAATGAAATATTTCGTTAAAATATTTATGATCAACGATCATTAAAATTGTGACCCAAGATTCTTAGACTTGGAATTTGTACATTTGGGAATTTATATTGAGAAATACTTGGTTTGCCTATCAATCTCTATATATCTTTAATGATTGAGGTTTCATTCAAATAAATGTTACACCCTTTCGGTATTTCCATCCTCTCGATAAGAGGTTATGTAATCCCAATCAATGGATCAGAATTGACAAAACTTCTCGAACAATACGACTGTAAATAAAGTACTAAAATATAGTGGTGAGAATATTTGTGTGAGGGAAAACTTTACGAATTAATGATAGCTGCCATGATCGCCTAATGGACGGAGGATACTCATTAGTTAAATCGAATCGTAAAAGGCATTATCTACTATACGTTTGTGTGTACACCTACCAAACCTCATATAATTTCCCAGTCGGAAACTTTTTTCTATAATCATGGGGCAAGTAAAATAAATAACAACTATTTATACGCCTCGAACGAAAAATGCTACATCTGTAATTTTTTGTCGCCAGGGAACTAACTGCGTAATTCTGAATGCCTTAATGCTGCTTCTACACGCTAAAACGTAATTACGAACTTGGGTAGTTTTTCAACTGTGGCGATAATATGCAGACGTCTATATTTCGATTAATCTCTGGCTTGTATCGAATCGTTGGTAAATATAATTTTTGTAATCAAAGATCGTCATGCGATGTAATTTATTCTCGTCGTCATGCTTTCGAAATATGAATCGATTTCCCAAGTTGGTATGATAAATGAGATGCGTGACTTGACAGTGGTCGGTGTGCTAACACGTTAATCTTTCAATATAAATAATTAAAAGTATTCTGTTATACCCGTTCCAAATGATTATTGCACCTAATAAAAAATTATTCTCTAAATTGGTTTGAATTAAATCACGAATGCACTCAGCCATTGCATGCAACTTGTAGATCGTAAGATATTGCTTCAGTATATATGTTTGTGGTTCTTGTGCTAGTTCGTCTTGACAAATGGAACTTCTGGTTGCACTGCAGCTTTGATAATAAGTGAAGTAGAGTGTGGGGTGACATGGAGAGACCGTAGATAAAGCGGAAGATAGATCCCCGGGGTCATGGGGTGGCGGCCGTAGTAGACAGTTTTCCCTTAGCCCCGTGGCAGAAACGATTATTCACTTGCTCGCTTCTAGTGAACTGGAAAAGAACGAGCTGTTGAGAGTACACTTGGAATTTAAACGAATGCCAGTAGCGTAGTATGCTGAGAAGGAAAAGGTTATCAAAAATTATAGTAATAATATAACACATGGGCTGTAAAGTCCCGGACTTAACACATAGATGGCGCTAGTTTTATTGTATTCATCCCTTTTTCAGTTAGTACTAATCTTCAAAAAAACAGCTGTTAAAGTTTTCTGGTATTGTATTCATTAGTTTGTGAGTTATTGTGCTATGAGTGACTTTATCTAGCTAATTTTGTTATTTTAAAAACAATGGATCAAAAACAAATTCGTGTTTTAATTTTATACTGCTTCTTGGTGGAAAAAAATACCGTTCAAGCGAAGTAATGAGTAATGACTTGAAAAGTGTTATGGAGACTCCGCTCCATCGGAAACAACCGAAAGAAAATTAAACGTTGGTGATGATGCAGAACGCAGTAGACGTCCAAATGAGGAAATAACACCAGACAACATAATAAATCCACAAAATCGTTTTGAATGATCGAATAGTGAAATTGCGTGAGTTAGCTGACATCTTAAAGAAACCAAAGAACGTATTGGTTTTGCATGAATACTGCTTGAGCATTTGACTATGAGAAAGCTAAAAGTCTAAAGTGGGTACCGCGTTTGCTTACGGTTCACCAAAAACAAGAACGTGTTGATGATTCTGAGCAGTGTTTGGCTATGTTTAAAAGTAAACGTAACGTAAACTGTAATTTTTGCGCCGATATGTGACGATGGATGAAATGGATCCATCACTTCACACCGGTATCAAAACGATCGTCATCTGAGCAACTGGTGAACTTCGTCCAAAGCGCAAAAGCTCGTCAAAGCACAACGATCAGTTGGAACAGTTATGGCCTCGGTATTTTGGGATGTGCGTGGTGTAATATTCATCGACTATCTTGCTATCTTGAGAAGGGAAATACCATCAACAGTGAATATTATATAGCGTTATTGGAGCGTTTGTAGGCCGAAATTGCAAAGAAAAAAAACATTTGTTTCATCAAGATAACGCACCGTGTCACGAGTCATTTGTTATCAAAACAGTGGTAAAACTGGCTTAACTACACGAACTGAACTTCGAATTGCTTCCACATCCACCGTATTCTCCAGGTTTGGCTCCCAGCGACTACTGACTGGTCGCTGTTCGCAGACCTCAAAAAAATGCTCGCCATCAAGAAATTTCGCTCGAATGAAGAGGTTATCGCTGGTGCTGAGGCCTATTTTGAGGCAAAAGATAAATTGTTCTGCAAAAGTGGTCACGAAATGTTAGAACGGCGCTGGAATGATTGTGTTGCTCTTGATGGAGATTACGTTGATGAATAAAGCCAATTTTATACAAAAAAAACGAGTTTTCTTTATTAGGCCCGGGACTTTTCAGCCCATGTGTTATATGGTCGGTGGATTAGGAAATAAAAGTCACGTTTCTGGCGTAAGTTGCGACACCTAAAATTACATTAACACGTCCAACCTTTGAACAATTTTCAACTCAAAATCACAACTATGTTTATTTGGCTTTTCAGATTAGGATATCTTCAAATTTTAATGTGCTACAAGTTGGAACCATATGGGAGTTCATTGTCGACAAACAAATCGATTGATTATATGATTATACTCGTTTCTATTTTTTCTTTTCGAATATCCATTCTAAGTAGTTTCGAAAGAACTCCCTCTTCAAGAGAACTACTGTGGTGGATTAAAAACAAGAAATAATAATAAGTATGCCTATTTTCGGTGTATTTTCCAACAACAAACTCGAATCTAGTCTTAGAATTTCCTTAACACAGTAAAATTTGGGGATATCCTAATCTGCAAATCAAGCAAGTCAAATCAGCATTGCTGGTATTTTCAGGTTATGATAGATCAGAAGTTTGATGTGTTGGGGCTGTTCTAAAGCCAAATTCTTTTACTCCACATAGTGGTGCTGGATATTGCATTCTTTGGATTTTAAAGTTGGGGTGTATTGAAATTTTTGTTTGTATTTTAAACCTTTGATTTTGGAGAACCTGTTGTATGCTTTTTGTAAAATTTCACTTAATATTATTATTGGTAATAGAAATATTAGAGAATGAATGATATATTATATAGTAGAGTTTCTTGGATACATTTGGGACAATATTTTGAAAGTCTTCCAGATAATAAATGTGTATTCGTTTGCTTTGGATACAGTTAGTTGGAAAAATGATTAATGTATGTTCTGGTCCCTAATATCTACGACGAGCCTCTTCTATAAATAATAATTGATCCATAATGTTGTAATTGATGTCCCCGAGAAAATAAATGGTGTGTTGGCCGATAAGTTTAAATAATTTCTCAGTTTGTGTCTCGATCTGTCTGGATTGTGTTGGCAAGGAAGGAGCGACGGACGTTGTATCATATGAAAGGCACGGTTCGTTCTGTCTTTGATTTATCGTTGTTCGCATCAAAGAATGGGACGCGGAAACGTAGCCTTTTCTGTTTTCGTTCGGACTGCAAGTCGTACAAATGGTCGAAGACGTGTACTTACAAGGCTTTTATGATGTTTCTTTCTAAAATATGGCCCGTCAAATCGGGCAACAGCGGGTTCGTTGAACAATAATCCAGTGAAAAGGTGATTAATGACGGATTTTATTACTACAAATGTGATACGGTAGCAGCCGGGCTACACCGTCTGTTATGTTCCTCTTTAAGGACAGTATTTTACTTTTTTGTTGTAATAATAACTTATTACTTATACCCTTTAATGACCGTTCTACCAGAAAATGGTGTAGGGTTCAATCTTTTTTTATTCTTTACTCTTGATAAACATCTTCCAGCTTTTTTCATCTTGGGTTAATATTTTATTTTTTTTTATTTAGCGCTTAGCACACAATCCTTATGCTTATTATACTGCAAAGATGTCCAAACCATCCTGGTTATTTTTCTTCTAAAACAGATTTTGCATTTGGCTTTTTTTGTAACTCCTTAAATCATCTGAGGTATTTGGTTTCTGCTGTATTTACTTTCCTAACTTTTGTGTTTCATTCCCACCAGCTACTCGTGCTGGTGGGCAGGCAGTCCCTCGGACCTACACTGTAGTGCAAAGCAGGAGGGTAGGTCGTAAGGCCCTCTTCAGTTTCTACCTTAGGAATCGTAGCTATGGGTGGGTGGTGTGGTTAGGGAGAGAAAGATGAGACGGACGAAATGAATATCGAAGAGAAGTGAAAGATTATCTGTGGAATATTACTGCCCCAGCATTTGCCTGAATGATCCAGGAAACCACAGAAAATTTGAATCAGAGCAGCCGGACCCGGGTCCGGTTGCTCAAGCTGTTTGTTACTTCTAGTCAGTCAACAATTTTGATAACGTCCTTCCTATATGTTTTGATTCGCTATGAATCGTCCTGGACTGCAACTTGATGAAGTCCAGGTACCTATTTGTGTTGAATGTTTTGATTGAAGTAAGTCGTTTGAATGAAAGTATTTAAGCAGGATTTATATATATAAATTTACACTTTTTAAAACGAAAAATACTAATAGCAACTACCGGGAAGCGTTGCGTCACGATTGAGTTGTCGTTTGAATATTATTAATTGATTAGACTTGTTGTTGTTGATATAAGTTGAATATAGCTGATAGATAGATAGTTTGTGAATTGATATTGCTTGTTATTAGAAAATGGTTGTTTATAGATTTTAGAATAATTTGGAAAGGGATGAAGGTGTGGTTAAATTTGATGAGAACAATGGATGATGGGTGTTACAAGTGAGCAAGGTGGGATTTGAAACTTGTTATAGCGTATAGGTTTATGGTTATAAATGTGGCAGTAAATTGATACAAATTGACAGTTGTTAGGATTAGGGGGTTGACAGTTACAGCTAGAAAAATTATTGGAATTTATTGGCGATTTATGGTAGTGCAATTAGGAAAGGATTTTAAACTAAATTGACAAAGGAAAGGAACTGGTAATAAATGAACAAAATTAGAAAGTGAAACCAGTTGGTGGTCCAAGGGACGCAACACAATATTACGTTGTCTTAACTTGTTATTATTTTGTAAGCTGCTAGTACGTTTATCATTTTACTCCTAGTCCATCCAAAGACGTTTATTGATGATTTACTATCCATGAATCACATCCTTACAGCAAAGTTGATTTGTTCACGCTGCTCTTCTCTTTTGCCTTAGGATCAGTTGTACTAATGATTTCGTTCTTATTGAAGAATGGCCTTTCTTTTTTCCTTATAACGTATTGGAATTCATTGACTTTTCAAATTCCTTAATGTCAACTTCATGAGCACTTCATTTACAATTAAATTTTATGTTTCATAATTTTTAACTAAAATTGCTACAGTTGATCATTCGCCAAAATGCTAAAATGAGAATAAACGTTAAAAATTTATGGTGCTGAGTTATTTCCAATATTTTTGAATATAGTTGTAATTGTTTATATTACTCATGTATTACATAGATATCTATAAGTTCACAAAATGTGGTTATAAATAATTTTCTATTATTTATTCATCAAAGGTGAGATGAAAAGCAACGTATATGCAGAGGTGTCTGTTGTTATTGGATTTCTGGTCTTCTCGGTCCAATCAGTTCGGTGTTCTACATGAGACCGGCTAATTACGATAACGAGTGCGTAGCGAGATTGTAACCATTAACGACACTTTTTATTGCACGTAATGAAGGGCCCCGATCTCGCTATCGGCATATAATTACGACGATTGCATGTTATTAACTGTGGTTTCCATAAAAACTCTGATTATAAACCGCGCCATGGACGCGCCCAACTGCCGTATAGATGGCGGGACGAACCGAGGAATCGTGATGCATACAGGCTAAAACTCGGACGGTCTGGCGTTGGGCGGCATTCAAGAATTACCCGAATGACAGTCATAATTTCACGTGTGAGTCTGTCCCGGGTTATTTTCGCTTGATTGATGGCTTCTAGACGACTGACAAGTGCTTATTACCAAGTCGACGGCTAATGCGAAAACAGTGACGTGCGGCGCCTCGATACCACTAACTACTTAGTAGACTAAAAATTATATGGAAAACAATGGTTATTTATCTTCATACACAAGCACGTATCATTTAGTAACGATATTGTTGCATCTAATTATATTTATAATAAGGTACAGGTTCTCATTAGAACTCAAGAATTTTCTGGATGCCATCAAGTAGTCTGTTGCTGACATTTCATCTGGATCACATTGAATATCTTCAGGGCTTTTGTAGTATACTAGGATAATGTAAAATAAAAATAATAGTTAGTATTTCTTATTTTTATTAAATAGTACTGTAGTAATGCCCGTAACTGTGGCCAGGAGGAATGGGTCACCTAGGTACCGGCGCCTCATTTCCGCTAGCGCTAGGCATTGGAAGATGGCAGCGACGTTCCATGTCCCTCCGTACAGAATCTACGGTTAAGGTTAGCTCCTGACCAGTTATAATTTGAGTGTCTGTTTTTTTGTTATTGTCCTTTGGTGTTCTACATTAATCTCGGTGTGCTTTTTAGGACCCATATTTCAACCTCAAAGTTGATTACCGGTTGTGGTCCTATAAGACTTTCCTTCTTCATATCCAAAGAAGAAGGTTTTAAAATACTTTTTCGTCTATATATTAAGGATCACAGATCTCATATTTGGAAAGGATCGAAAGGATTTTAATACCTTCTTTTTTTGGATATGTTATCTTCGTCTAATACCGAGCGGCGTGGTCTAGTGCTCTAGATCATTGCTTAGCATTCAGGAGGTCACCGACTCGAACCCGGGTCCGGCTGCTCTGGTCCAAGTTTTCTGTAGTTTCCTTGGATCATTTAGGCAAATGCTGGGACAGTAACATTCCACAGATAATCTATCACTTCTCTTCTGTCTTCATTTCGTCCGTCTCATCTTTCTCTTACTAACCACACCACCCACCCATTCTCATGATTTGAAGAGGGCCTTACGCCCTACCCTTCGCCTTTGCACCACAGTGTAGGTCGGAGTGACTGCCCGCCCACCAACACGAGTAGCTGGTGGGAATGAAACACAAAAAAGTTTTTTTTTTAAGTTTCGTCTAATAATCGCTCGGTTGATTCCATATTTATATCTATCTTTCTTCACTTGTTGGGCAAGTCTGTCCGCTACTTCTTTACCGTTTGAGTCAATATGGTCAGCAAGCCAAGGTCGTAAGATATCTTATACCGATGAGTATTGTGTAGTAAAGAAGTTATATTATATAACTTGTTAGTAAAGTTTTACATCGATTATAATTTTGTGGCTTACTTCAGTTTCTTTTCAAATTAACAATTAACGTCGTTTGTTGCGGATTCTTTGGCAATATGGAGTTGCGAACAGTGTATAAGGGTTAAAGCGTCGTCCTATGTTATATACATTCAGGACACGCCGGCGACTTCATCAAACGCCAGGCTTAGCCAGATAACAAGCTGTTAATCCGGAACTCTGGGAATGCAATTCACACCCGGATTTACGGCAACTTCTGCTCCGACGCCGACCCCGATGTCTCTCGAAAATCTGCTTAACGGCGTACCGTGAAAGCGTTTAGCAGTAAATAAAATCCACGGCCCCATTTGCCCGGAACACGATAGGAAAGGGATAATAGATAGAGCGACCGACAGGATAGCCTGTGGCGTATCGTATCATAGGGACTCGTTTCCCACCTTACCTACCCATCGACCGCAATAGAATATCTTTGTCTGGCTTAGCGGACGCCAACGTTCCACTGCTACTGTCTCCTCTTTCTCATTCTCAACTGGTGATTTTAACATCGAGCGTGAATCATGATTTAATGGGTTCAGCACTCGCCCCGAATACTAATGGAAATTGCGCTTTAGAATGATCTTTTCAGCGATAGAAGTGGTTTCGGTAATGGGACGATTTCGTTATATCAAATCGTTTGTAACTACTCTACTTGTAACCAAAGAAAACGATTTAATCGATACTTTCCGTTGTAAAAAGGAACTTGGCAGAGAAAAAGCGGATTTTTTTATTAAACATACGAACCTCGAAATGGGTGCAAAATATCAAATACAACATCTTATGTTTATTGAGATAAAGTTAAACAAACTGCTTTTAGATGTTTCAATTATGTTTATTAACACACTCTACATAAGTTTCGGGCTGTGAAGTCTTTTTCAAGAATAATAACGCTTATTTACTGAATACAGATTGTAGTTTGATGATATTAATAGGTAATGCATTTGACATAGTTGGAGGCGCAGATACATAAAAGGTAAAGTACAGGTATTTAGGGAAAATCCTCAATTAGATTGCAGCTCTTTAAATATTCGTCAATCACAGGTGTGTCTTTGAACTCGGATTTGTCATTTTTTATATTACAATTATTTCTAAAAGCTTTTTTAATTTCAAACTGCTCTAGAATATTCAAACGTTGACCTTTGTTTTTTACATTTAGAACGTCTATGTTGTCTTTGTCAATTTTATGATAGTTTTCCAAGCAGTGAAGTCTTATGCCTGTGGTTGATTTTCTGTTTTTTATATCTTTTTCATGTTAATTTATTCGTATACTAAAATTGCGACCTATGTAAAACGAGTTACAATCTTTACAGTTTAACTTATATATGCCAATTTTTTGAAAAAGATATAAAAAACAGAAAATCAACCACACACATAAACTTTCACTGCTTGGAAAATTATCATATTCTTCGCCTGAAGCTATTGTATAGCGAAACATATGTAGCAAAGTGTTTAATAAAAGTTCTTGAAACAGTTTTCTGTTATTTTTTCATTATGAATATGTTTCAACAAGTGACGAATTCAACAATCAACAGATCATCAAACTACAATCTATATTCACCGAGCGGAGTGGTCTAGTACTCTAGATCATTGCTTAGCATTCGGGAGGTCACCGGTTCGATCCCGGGACTGGCTACTCTGGTCCAAGTTTTCTGTGGTTTCCTTGGATCACTTAGGCAAATACTGGGGCAGTAATATTCCACAGATAACCTTTCACTTCTCTTCTGTCTTCATTTCGTCCATCTCATGTTTCTCTCCCTAACCACACCACCCACCCATTCCCACGATTCCTGAAAGGAAGCTGAAGAGGGCCTTACGCCCTACCCTCCGGCTTTGCACTACAGTGTAGGTCGGAGGGACTGCCCGCCTACCAGACCGAGTAGCTGGTGGGAATGAAACACAAAAACAAGGATCTATATTCAGTAAATATACAATATTACTATTTAAAAAGACTTCACAGGTCGAAACATATGTAGAGTGTGTTAATAAACATAATTGAAACATCTAAAAGCAGTTTGTTTAACTTTATCTCAATAATTTTAAACGATGTTTCCCAAATTTCCTACCGCGGACTCCATTGAAATTGTCTAATGTTTAACATTAATTAATTTGTAAAAAAAAATAAAGAACATTTAGTTCTCTGTTAAAAATTTATCGATATTACCAGATTTGTGTCGATAAATTACTGATCAAACCGAAGCTGTCTGTAAAATCATATAAATTTTTGACCAAGAAGTAAATGTTCTTTATCAATTCGGTTGGCGTGTCCATCACGTAATATAAGCTGGGTGGTGAATTTAATTGTCATGTAGCTACCTTCGTAAGACCTTGCCATACATGAAGGTGAAACTTTGAATTAGAAACGTCAAATGGCGCCTGTAAACACTTAGTATTGTCACGGATCAAAAAATTAATTGCAACCCTCGTATAAAGGAATATGCTTTATACCTCGTGGACACTACTGTTTTTCTTTTTATCACATAATAAGCAGGAAAAGTTGAGTTCTACGTAGTTTGTTTTGTCTTTGTTAAACATAATGTATGCAATAAATATATGTTTATATGGAGGGGTAGAGTTCCAGCAGTCTGTTATTATAATGCAAACAAAGGCTAAAATAAAATGCTGTCAAGTGCGTGGTTCTTGTACGTAGAAAAGAAGCTTATAAATCAGAGGAGGTCATAATTTATATTGTTGAGTGGAATACAATGGTCATACAAGCGAGATATTTTCACGCGATGTCTTGGCGGCGGTGAAGATAATAATGCCACACGGCGGAAATGCTGTCATCGTTTCTTTTCGTTGCAGTCTTGCAAAAGAACGTTTCTGTTTGTGAACTTGTGAATCTTAACAGCGGGGAAGTTTCTCTCGGAAATTGCACGACGTCTCTATAAAAAAATGGTTGCATATTTAAAAAACAATTATTGTGACGCGTCTTCCAGCTGAAATAATTATGATGCTTTCCAATTATATTTTAACCAATAACTAATTATCAATACAGCACATGAGGACACAGGTATTATGGAAATTTGATGGAGTCTATCCGTTTTATTGCAAAAGTGGTGTTTAAAAGAAAAAAATAATATTAAGCTAACACATGGGCTGAAAAGTCCTGAGCCAAAACAAACAAGACACATTTTTTGTTTTGTTCAAAATTGGCTTTATTCATTAACGTAATCTCCATCAAGAGCAACACAATCATTCCAGCGACGCAACATTTCAATACCACTTTTGTAGAAAAATTTATCTTTTGCCTCAAAATAGACCTCAGCTTCAGCGATAGAGGTTATATTTATTCGATAGAAATTTCTTGCCTGTGAGCATTTTTTTGAGGTCTGCGAACATCCAGTAGTCGCTGGGAGTCAAATCTGGAGAATACGGTGGATGCAATTCGAAGTTCGATAGTTAATGGTTGCGCCATTGTTTTGATGACAAATGGCTTGTGAGACGGTCTTGCCTCGCGTTGTCTTGATGACACAAAATTTTTTTCTTTGCCATATGCGGTCGTTTCTTTGCAATCTCGTCCTTAAAACGCTCCAATAACGAATGATACAAAAATTAAATTGCTTTTTTATGTTTCAAAGTGTTTAGTAAAACCTCTACAATTGTTTCGGCATATGATATCTTTTTCACAATCTTGAAGAGGGCATAATATGCCGAAACAATTGTAGAGGTTTTAATAAACACTTTGAAACATAAAAAAACAATTTATAATTTTTGTACCATTCATTATTCTACTATGTTTCATAATAACCCAACTGCAGTTTCTTTACAATTTGCTCCAATAACGCTATATAATTACTACAATTCACTGTTGATGGTATTTCGGTATTTCCCTTCTCAATATAGCACATCCCAAAATACCGAGGCCATAACCATAACCTCTCTAGCCGATTGTGGTTCTTTCGGGTGCTTTGAACGAGGTTCACCAGTTGCTGTCCATTCAGCGTACGATCGTTTTGATTCCGGACTAAAATGACGCAAAAAATCCGGTTTGTTACGTTTAAACATGGCCAAACACTGCTCAGAATCATCAACACGTTCTTGTTTATGGTCAACAGTGAGCAAACGCGGTACCCACATTGAGCCAAACGCTCATGAAATATAACATAAAGCCAATACGTTCTTTTGATATGATATTTACGATGTCAGGTAACTCACGCAATTTCACTTTTCGATCATTCAAAACGATTTTGTGTATATTTTTGATAGTGGTGGTTTTCTGCTGTTACCGCCACATTTGGATGTCCACTGCGTTCTTCATCATCAGTGTCTCTGTGTTACGACCACGTTTAAAGTCAGCAAACTAACGTATTATTTTGTTTCGGTTGCTTCCGATGGAACGGAAATGGAGTCTCCATAACACTTTTCAACCTCTTGAACGGTATTTTTCCCATCAAAAAGCAGTGTAAAATTAAAACACAAAATTGTTTTTGATCCATTGTTTTCACTCTCTAACGTCAGCACAATAACTCACAGGTCGACGGTTACTACTAACTAAAAAACAGGTAAATGCAATAAGACTAGCGCCATCTATGTGTTAGGCCCGGGACTTTTCAGCCCATGTATTGCCAAACAGAGAGTGCTTCGTACAGGCAAGTAGCTGGGCATCTTTATCATCATACTTAATGGTGTTGGACAAGGGCTTTATGAAGGTATCTACTTGCTCAATTGAATATTGGTCCATTTTGTATACGTGATAGCGAAAACGACCCAGTGACAGAAACCGGTGGCTAGCTCAAATCTCAGCATTCGGGTTCCCTTGCCTTGGTCCAAGTTTGTCTGTGCCCTTCTTCCATCGTATATGCATCGATCGCCCATTTTTGCTGCTATCTTCATCTTTCTGGTCCTAACCACCATCAATCATCCATTCCCACGACTTCTATAAGAGATTGAAGAGGGCTTTCGGCCCTGACTACCCTACCACTTTATACTACAGTGTGGCTAGTTCTTAGACGATCTTTAAACTTACTTTAACCAAGGTAATGACTGTAGAGGCTTCTTACAGGTACGCCACTATTAAACTATTTTTCATACAACCTTTAATAGGAATAGAGGGGAAAATTAATCAGTCTAATCATCCTTATATGGTCGAAAAGTAATTTATAATTTTAGCTATACTAATATAATAAGAGCTGCAAGCCACCATCTTAAACAACGATAAATAATGGTGGCCGTATATCATAATTTAGCCTTCCATGTATTCGGTTTAACTGGAAGCGAGAACAGTCACTAGTTGGTAATGTTTGTTATTTATTTGTATGTATATTCCTGTACATACTTCTAGGCAGAGATCCAACGAAGGGGCATTATAACTAACGGCAGCAGCAACAACAACAACGGCGAAACGAACATAAGAAAACCAGTAGGAGATCTGACTGCAATATTGCTTGCGAGTCAGTCCTTCTCCCTGATTACGTGGATGCTCGTGCATTTGTTATGCACGGTTGATGGTCTCCGGCAGATGGTTTTAACTAAATGTTTATATGCATGTATATTATCCACTGACTGGCATAATCTTTCCTCGTTGTTTTTATTGCGCGATTATTGGACTGAAATGCTAACTCGAGACTGATTAACGAGCACCGAGAGGTCGAACAGGTGTTGCACGTACAACTTCGACTTCAACATTCAGGCAATAATTGTATGCGATCGTTCATTTTTGTGATAAAGAGCAAAAGGCGAGTCTTCATTGGATTTCTCATAAATGTGACACGAATTGACGAGCACCGAGAGGTCGAACAGGTGTTGCACGTACAACTTCGACTTCAACTTTCAGGCAATAATTGTATGCGATCGTTCATTTTTGTGATAAAGAGCAAAAGGCGAGTCTTCATTGGATTTCTCATAAAAGTGACACGAATTGACGAGCACCGAGAGGTCGAACAGGTGTTGCACGTACAACTTCGACTTCAACTTTCAGGCAATAATTGTATGCGATCGTTCATTTTTGTGATAAAGAGCAAAAGGCGAGTCTTCATTGGATTTCTCATAAATGTGACACGAATTGACGAGCACCGAGAGGTCGAACAGGTGTTGCACGTACAACTTCGTCTTCAACTTTCAGGCAATAATTGTATGCGATCGTTCATTTTTGTGATAAAGAGCAAAAGGCGAGTCTTCATTGGATTTCTCATAAATGTGACACGAATTGACGAGCACCGAGAGGTCGAACAGGTGTTGCACGTACAACTTCGACTTCAACTTTCAGGCAATAATTGTATGCGATCGTTCATTTTTGTGATAAAGAGCAAAAGGCGAGTCTTCATTGGATTTCTCATAAATGTGACACGAATTGACGAGCACCGAGAGGTCGAACAGGTGTTGCACGTACAACTTCGACTTCAACTTTCAGGCAATAATTGTATGCGATCGTTCATTTTTGTGATAAAGAGCAAAAGGCGAGTCTTCATTGGATTTCTCATAAAAGTGACACGAATTGACGAGCACCGAGAGGTCGAACAGGTGTTGCACGTACAACTTCGACTTCAACTTTCAGGCAATAATTGTATGCGATCGTTCATTTTTGTGATAAAGAGCAAAAGGCGAGTCTTCATTGGATTTCTCATAAATGTGACACGAATTGACGAGCACCGAGAGGTCGAACAGGTGTTGCACGTACAACTTCGTCTTCAACTTTCAGGCAATAATTGTATGCGATCGTTCATTTTTGTGATAAAGAGCAAAAGGCGAGTCTTCATTGGATTTCTCATAAATGTGACACGAATTGACGAGCACCGAGAGGTCGAACAGGTGTTGCACGTACAACTTCGACTTCAACTTTCAGGCAATAATTGTATGCGATCGTTCATTTTTGTGATAAAGAGCAAAAGGCGAGTCTTCATTGGATTTCTCATAAAAGTGACACGAATTGACGAGCACCGAGAGGTCGAACAGGTGTTGCACGTACAACTTCGACTTCAACTTTCAGGCAATAATTGTATGCGATCGTTCATTTTTGTGATAAAGAGCAAAAGGCGAGTCTTCATTGGATTTCTCATAAATGTGACACGAATTGACGAGCACCGAGAGGTCGAACAGGTGTTGCACGTACAACTTCGTCTTCAACTTTCAGGCAATAATTGTATGCGATCGTTCATTTTTGTGATAAAGAGCAAAAGGCGAGTCTTCATTGGATTTCTCATAAAAGTGACACGAATTGACTCATACACTGTACCTATCGGCTTTTCGTACGTGAATCAGACTGTTGAGAATATTGAAGTGAGCTCTTCCGGGTTCTGCCGTGGTCGAAGAACGAAAGAACTCACTTCAATAAACAACGGCCGTGAAAGCCGGCATTTAACTGTTTAGAATATTATTAAGCGTTAATCTTTTAGAGCTAGTTCAGAAGACGGTATCTGCGCTTATGCAAACCGTAGGGATTAACAGCGCAGATATTATTTAGTTGACGTCTTCTCATTCGTTCAGAAAATACGGGGGTAAATCAAATATAAACGGCAATTTTGTAAAATAAATTGTCATCCGTACTCTATACACATTTGCCACCGATTTGGAAGCTTGAATATTCCTTCTTCATAAAAGTTTGAGGGCGAGTTGTCGATTGTCAGCCAATTGCGCACATACTCCATACTCCTCTACTTCAATTCTTTTGTCTCCAAGTGATTCTTTCAAGAGCGCGAACAAAAAATAATCACAGAGCGATAAGTCAGGGCTACAAGGAGGATGCTCGAGGGTTTCCCAGCCCATTTCTTCCAATTTATTCCTTGTTAAAAGTGCGGTGTGTGGCCTGGCGTTGTCATGAAAGAGGATAATCTCTCGAATGTGCATACCCCGTCGTTTGCTTCGATATGCGAGTTTTGTCGATTTTCGACTGTAACAACTCAGACTAGTAAACTGCATTCACTGTTCGTTGATCGTGAAGAAAATCAATGAGTAAACCTCCCTTTGAGTCAAAGAAAACAATCGCAAGCACTTTTTCGGCTGAGAGACGGGTTTGGGCTTTGACAGAGACAGGGTAGCCTTCATCCTTTATTCGCCTCTTGTTACTCGCCATTTTTGATTCGGGTGTGTAGTGGTGGACCCACGTCTCATCACAAGTTGAAATCGATTCAGAAGTTTTTCACTGATCTCCGATCTGATGTTTATTCGTTTATTTTAGGTCAACGACCTTGGAACCCAGCGAGCACTAATTTTTCGAAAGCTTTTCTTTCATCAGTGATGACGGACTGAACACTCCAACAATCCCACAGCTGATACCCAAATACCCACTTCTGATGAGATTTGTTCAATAGTTAACCGACTGATGGTATCACCTTCAACAAGCTCTCAAACAGCACGGATGTTATATGTGTTTGTCATTTGTGAGACTTGCTCTTGGGCGTCGGTCATGACTTTCATTTTCGACACGTTCTCGCCCATTCCTGAATTCTCTGTTATTTATGTATACACTCGATTTTGAGACATTGTAGCATCCCCAAACTGTGCCTTCAAACGAGTGAAAATTTTCGATGGTTTAACGTCTTCATTGGTTAAAAACTTAATGATGATGCGTTGTGCAACAGACGAAGGTACCTTTCGCTCACTCATGGCTGTACTGCGGACAAAACCAAACGCAGCTGCTATCTAAGCCGATTTCCCCCTCCTCATAAACCAAACAACACTCGAGCATCGAATCCTCTAGATCGGAATTACGTGCTAATCTAAATAGTAAAATTACCGTTTATATTTGATTTGCCCTCGTAGTTTTAATGAACTTCGTCCATCCGCCACTCGACCACCGGAAAGTTGCTTAATAAATATATTCTCAAATATTTTAATAATTTGGATTCTAACCTTTTTAAGGTACAATGTAAGGTTAAATATAGATCGTGTAATTTTGGATGCATCGACACCGCCCGTTTCTTTTTTTTAAACTTCCATAATTTAAAATGAGGTTGTATAAGTATCCCGGATATCTACACTCTAACCCGATATATTTTTCTGCAGTTGAACCTGGAACTGTTAAGAAGTTCCTGCTTCTTAAGGATGCCCTCTAAAAAAGCGAAAGATTATGTCGTACAACAAATATAAATGTCTAACGATTTGTTTTTAGCTTCTCCCATATGGATTCCATCTTTGCTTTAAGACAAAAATCTCTTGACACAAATGTAAATTCTACTTAATACCCTCATTCGCTCTTAATGTGGTTCCTAAATTATAGTCACAAAACTGTTTTCACAACAACCATCGTGTCATATATATTTAAATATACATGTGTGGATATCTTTGTTGGTGTTTTGTGTTTCTATTTATGCCATCATTTATATAGGATTAAAGCTGTTCCTGGATATCCTTCGCTGTTGTTCTCCATCGGGATTAATCTTTTCGATGTCGGGACTTGTGACCAATTGAATTAATGATGGGGGCGTGTTTCAGACGATGGGATTGTCTCTATCTTGTTTGTGAAATCGTACGTTTTCACGGAAATGTCTACCCCTTCAACTGTTACTTGTTGTTTATTATCAATTTGAGGATGCACAATTAGAAATTGCTTCTTTCCTGAAGTGTGTCTGGGAGGAATCATCCAATTAGATTAATTGGTAAGCGAAAATCTCCGATGCCGGATTCAGACTCTTTCAATTTCAAATAACCTTTCAAAAGTATTAAACGAGTGTGTCGTCCTTTTTTCTCTTAATTACAACCATTTGTCATCAGATTTAAAGAGGATGACGAGCAAATCTGCTTATTGTTGTTCTGCATGAATTTTAATGTTTTAATTATTTCAAAATTTAATGTGTGCAAAATTTAACATTGTAACGTTTTCTTAACAAAGTGCTTGTTGTTTCTAACGGTGCCGAAAAGGGAGAGAAATTTGTCTGGTAATCTCCATCCGGCCCACGTTTACTTGTTGGATTAAAACAGCAAATAATTAACGCTATGCATTTGTCATTTAATATTAATGGAGTCGATGCGGTGCCAAGTTGCAAAATTTATTATACCAAAAACTGTCTTTTGCATCGTAGTCATTAAAACTGTTGCCAAGCTGTTAAGGAAATGAGATAGGTAAAGACGGTCCTATATCCTTGAACGGAAGCTGTTAAAGTAACATCGTCTTTCTCGAATTGCCCTTTTTATCACTTATATTGGCTGATGATAATGAACTAGATAAGGACACTTCTATATCTTTGAACAGAAACTGTTAAAGTGACATTATTTTTCACGAATTGTCCTTTTTATCACTTATATTGGTTGATGATGATGAACTAGGTAAGGATGCTTCTATATCATTAAACAGGAGCTGTTAAAGTGACATTATCTTTCACGAATTGTCCTTTTTATCACTTATATTGGTTGACGATGATGAACTAGGTAAGGACGCTTCTATATCATTGAACAGGAGCTGTTAAAGTGACGTTATCTTTCACGAATTGTCCGTTTTATCATTTATATTGGCTGATAATGTTAATTTTCCAAGAATGACTTATGGTAGTTATAAATAACTGAATAAAACTACCTTATTTGAGAATCAACGAACTTCGGGACGAAAATATTTAGAATAACAAATTTGAGAGTGTAATTTCTATTAATGAATCTCTTAGAGATTACTATAATACTTTACAATCGAGGAATTTAAATAGGTTACAAACGCCCCGTACGTTATGTATCGGAGAAGTCTGGTAGCGTGCTCATGTTCTGCCGCATGTCAGTGGTAGGTTAACAGTGGCCACCGTAGACCACCGATAGCAGCCCCATTTGCATTAAACATTTCCAATTCTTCAAACGGGCACATTCGAAATTGAAATATATGCATGTTGTATACGTGCGCGGTGCCGTTAGAACGAACGAACGAATGCGATAATTTATCACGGCAGTTAAATTGACTCGTAATTTATGTTTTGTAAAAGTTACTATACTGCTAATCTAATCGAAAACTCGATGCAAGCATTTCTAGCGCACGCCTGAATAAATCATTCCCAATATGTACATATTCTTATGCATACACGTACATAGGTATGTATGCGTGTATTGAGAATACCTGGTGTACATGTTGCTGCATTAGCATACGTGTGTAGTATAACGTATTGTCAAGGCGAAATATAGGTAGTCACTTTGTCGATGTAATTGTAGCAGTGGTCTTTGTTGTTTTTCTAGAGGGAAAAAATCGTGTTTAAGTTGACGTGTCACACGACTTTCGAAAGACTTTATGACTGCAATTTCTTAAACCTTGAATGTGTAATTTATATCCGAGCAATATACAAGAGATGAAAATTATATTTTCGTGATTAGTTACATTTAGGCAAATGTTCGGGGGTATATAGTAATGTTCCATAGATAATCTTATACCACCACCACTAACCTATTGCTAGGAATCCTAATGGGAGGCAGATGAGGACTTTCCACCCAACCCTCCGGCTTTGC
Organism: Agrilus biguttatus; assembly: GCA_963921985.1. NCBI lineage: Eukaryota > Metazoa > Arthropoda > Insecta > Coleoptera > Buprestidae > Agrilus > Agrilus biguttatus. The sequence goes on along the minus strand of OY998126.1, from coordinate 7,106,589 downwards.
ACTACAGTGTAGGTCGGAGGGACTGCCCGCCCACCAGCACGAGTAGCTGGTGGAAATGATAAACGCAAAATGAAAGAGTAGCATATATTTCAGTAAGCCTTTGTCTCTTTTCTTCCAATTGATGTTGTCTATTTTGCTTAACTGTTTTGTAGGGTGAAATTAAAATAGTCAGGAAAATTAAATTAAATTTAATTTAAAAGTGAATAAAAATATACCAAATAAAACATGAACTAAGTCATTGTTAAATAATTATAAAAAAAATAACTAACAATACTAAATTAGGAATTTATGGCCTGACTGGTCCGAGATGACTTATTTGAAATAAATAAACAAAAACAATGTGTGAAAAACCAATTAAACCAAAATTACAATCATAACAACATAAATATAAATAATAATTCATGAATTTGCAACTCAATCATATCCAGATCACAGGTATTAAGGGTCAACTCGCATAGTGTTCAATTAAATTGCAATATTAATTTATGATAAATAAAGTAAATAAATTATAAATACTATAATAGTAAAATTGGTCATCCACTGAATCAACTCATCTATTATTTGAAAAACTGACACTTTAGAAAATTAAAGTACAGATGAACATTATCACAGAATTACTAAATATCGATATTGACAACTTACGAAAGACTGATTTATAAGGGATAGTTTTCCCGAGAGCAGAGCCCGTAGTCATTAAAGGGCTGCATATTCATAAGGAATATCTTAATAATTTTATTTTTACATGAAAGCCTTTACCTTAATCTACTTTTCTACATAATTTCCTTCAGTATTGAGGCACGTGTCATAACGTTTGACCAGTGACCAGTTTTTAAATACCCTTCTCATAGAACTCTGCCGCCTGACTTGTTAACTGTTAACCACTGTGTGCACAAACAAATGGGACTCACTGGGCGCCAGATCAGGCCTGTACAGGGGATGATCTAGAGTTTCCCAGTGAAAAGATGTGATGAGATCTTTGGTCCGATTAGCAACATCTTTAAATGCTCTCACCCACTTCCTTACCATTCCATCACTCAGTGTTTTGTACGTAAACTGCACAGATCTCAGATCTCACGATGAAATTTAATCGGTTTACACAGTCCACAGTGTAACACTCATAATTATCGGAGGCATCTTAAACACTCAGTAAACAACGTAAACAAGGGCGAATCAGACTGTAATGGCGTCAGTGCGTAGGTGAGAGATATAAGTACTCAGTGCGCATGCGCGGAACTCTGACCGCAGCACGTCGGCGGCAGAATTTTAAAACGGTACTTCCTTAAAAAACATGCCTCGTATTTCAACATAGCCACCCATACAATTGATTCTTTTTGTTTATCTGGCCTGCGTTTTATTCACTGGGCATCTTTGATATATGTTCACGGTTTGTTAACATGGAAAATACTTTTCCTTTTTTACTCTCTTCGGTTTTATGCATGAAATCATCATAATAATGTACGAGTTTGGGCGCTGTTTTTAATGACTATTCAACGTTAATTCGAGCCTCTAGGGGCCCGTTTCCGGTGAAAAGTCCAGTGATAATTTACCGCCCGAGAAAGATATTAATTAAAACGTAACGACTATCAGGTTAATAACAAGTCGTTTCTGATGCAGCCGCCCGTGTTCGTACAACATTCATACGTTGTATTTATATATTCTTGTTAGGCTAATTAACGGATTTAATTATCGTAAATTGTGAGCTGTCAGCTGTGTTATTAATTACGTAGGATTATTTACGCACCCAGCGTTACCACTGTAATATGCTTCTGCGGTCGTGGCCATCCGTGTAACAAACGCAAATACATATTTATTGTTATCGCGACCGCTGTCAACCGCTGCCACTGCAATTGTTTGCATTAGTTACCTACAATGTCGTCGCTTTGTTACGCTTCGTCGATCCAGTTAAGTAGTCGCAATCTCGTTACTATACACGGTTGATATAGTTGCATACAAACTCCGCAACGAACGTCCGGCTCAGTGAACTACAAGGGATGGTACAGTCATCGAATGTGGAATGCTGCTCGATGATAATGCTTACCTAATCGATCGTAAACAGAAAATTTGAAAACTACAGCAACTCAAGAGGTCACCGAGTATTATCTTTCGCTATGCTTGGCGGTTGGTTGTAGAAAAAGAGGTGAAAGAAACAGTAGTCCGATACAGAAAATGACAAATAAAAGACAGTATATTTAGAAACACACTAAAACACCAGACAAAAACAAAAAACAGATTACAACAAGCACAAGAAAACCACGCCACAAGCATAAATACAATTTGAAGATTGAGGATGACATGTAATGTACACCAAAGGAAACATAAAGACTTACTAATTGATATTAACTTTTGGGTCTTTCATTCAGTCCCTCCGACCTACATTGTAGTGCAAAGCCGGTGGATAGGGCGTAAGGCCCTCTTCAGCCTCCTTGCAGGAGTCGTGAGAATGGGTGAATGGTATGGTTAGGAAGAGAAAGATGAGATGGACGAAATGAAGACATAAGAGAATTGAAATGAAAGACTATCTGTGGAACATTACTGTCCCAGCATTTGTCTAAGTGATCCAAGGAAACCACAGAAAACTTGGACCAGAGCAGCCGAATCCGGGTTTGAACCGGTGATCTCCCGAATGCTAAGCAATTATATAGAGCTCTAGACCACGCCGCTCGGTGTCGACAACAGGGTGCCTGCAAAATTTTATATATGGCAACTGCGAACCTACCCTGTTTATTGGTGGCTATCAGACTGAATGTAACTATGCATGGATATCTCCAAAATGTTGTAATTGAATTTATAACGCTTAACAGACACCGTAATATAATATACTTAGATAACTTTAGTTAAGGCACGTTCTTCTTAATATTTTAATAATTATACATAGTAAAATATTAAGCACACGATTGGATACTTTCCCTTTTCTATCCCACATATCATTTGTTTCATCCGTTCTACATTTCCACATTACACTCTTATATCTACTCTACAATTGGTCGCGTACAGTAGCAGTGACATACTCTTGATTGTATATGTTTTGCAAACCCAGAAAAGGAGCATTTATCGTATCAACATTAAGGTACAACTCCAAAGTGTGAACCATCCCAGATGCTTAATTAGTTTGTTCGAATGTGGTCAATAAGAACTTACGAAGGCTTACTCCCAAACCGCAAAGCTGCATTTTAGACGGTTTTCATTTTATGTTTATTTTTCCGACCCCCTGCAAAACGGATAACGATAACAATATTTAGTGTTTTGATAAATTTATATGAATAACTAATAGAAATAAAACACTAATGAAACATAACAGTTTATGTACACGTAACAAAGTAAACCACACGAAGAAGAAAACACAAAAGTTGAAAACACGTAATTAAAATAAAAGCAAAAAATAGCAAGGTAAACCTACAGTAGCGATATCGCAGGAAGGTCGAGAACAGTAGAATACAGTACACTAACTTTTATAGAATAATTTTGAGAATTTATACATAGGGTTGTTAGTAGAAAGAGGGGCTGTTCTATAGAGGGAGAAATAGTGATAGTAAGAGTGGTACAAGTCTACAGACGGTAAACACCTGGAAATAAACAATGGAAAAGTTTGGTTGAAGTAATTGAAGGTAAAACCAGCTATTAGTACAGGGTGCATGCAGGTAAAGGTGAAGATAGATTTCTACGAAGAGGCTACGTGACTGAACAATAGTATTTGGTTTAAAAGGAAACAAAGGCATGCACAAGATAAGAAGTGAAAGTATTTACATTGAAATAGAAATGAAATTTAGAATATTTAAAATTTACAAAAATAATATTTACACATTTTACAACATTACAAGAAAATAATTTACTGTTCCGCTACAAATATCTCGTTTCTGACATAAACGATCTGTATCTGTTGGTCATTTTTAGTTTCTACAGCACCAAATCAATCCAAAAACAATTCATATCAAAAGAACTATGACTTATTGGCTTACAATTACTTTGTTTTGTATATGAAATGATCTTTATTGCATTGCAGTTGATGCGACCACCCTCCTGTTTTCTTTTACCGTCTCTGTGTCATTTTTCATCGGTTCAAACTTGCGATATTACATCTGAAAAACGACTCCTCTGTTTATCGTTACGGAAACGTTAGAAGCGTTACAGGAGGTATGCAAATTGGCTCGGATGGGGCACTTTGCGTTGAAGCGAGTGTTTCTGATCTCGAGTGGCAGATCAAAGTGGTCTGGTATTAAACTTGCATCCGATGGATTGTTCCCCCTGAGGATGTGCTTTGACCTCGCACTTGGATCCTTCATCCGGAAAGTAATTGCCCTTTCATCGCCCGGCGGTTCTGGCCAAGGAACATCCCGCGAGCTATTGTCTAAGTCAAAAACGAGACGATGCTAGTTTCCGCCGCGCGGAACGTCAGACTAATGCTCTTCCCGTTCAATTTAATTTGAAATAAAATTACATTCGGATGCCTCTTACTCTGCTGAATATTAAATTCTCCCTCTCATGAAACAAAAAAGTAAACAACTATGGAAGCTGACGTTCCAATGAAATATAAGGTTCAGTACTCTTATTGGGTTTGCATATGAGTAAAATTTGAAGTTTATAAGCGAATTTATTTCGGAAGATTTAAAGCCTACTTTAATTTACATATATCTATACATACACAGATGATGTGTGGCAGAAAAACGCATATTTGTTTTAATTATTTGTCTAAATCTTTTTATCTCAATGAATGGTTTCAATTTTGTTTCTTGTGCATGACTTTGTTTCTTTTCTACCTAAGTTCTATTGTTCTATCGATCAACTCTGTCTAAAATTTCATCATCAACTTGTAGTGCAACCTACCCAGATCTATTCGATCGTCATATAACTCACCTACGTTGTTTATGGATATCAGCTGTTGTCGGTTCGATGCACTGGCTATTAACGTAATTTGGAAGGGTTGTTTATAGTTGTTAAATGAAAGACAACAAATATGTGACATCCTAACTTTATTATGAATGAAATGATAAAATAGCAGGGAAATCCCAGTAATGTTAAAATTTAAACAAAACAAATACTAATGCCAGATTCAGCCTAGGGCTAGCTCGGGGAAAGAGTATGGCAGAGAAACCCACGATCTTAGCCCTACAAATCAGAGATGTGTATCATCCGAAAGTATGAAATGTATATAAATTAAAAATATTACTATGTGAAAATCTACCCTGTACGATCCATATACACAGACACATGTAAATAATCATTTAAAACTGAAGAATGTTGGTATTAGTTAGTAAACAATGTAAAAAATAAAATAAAATAAAGGTAGTGAGGTCCCATACGGGAGGCAACCCAGCTATAAGTTGAGATTTTAGAGCACAATCTGGGCCTTACATAAAAATAAATTGCAGTAAAAAAATACCAAAATAAACACACAAATAAATATGTAAATAAATGCGACGAATAAATATCAAAACAAAATATACACACATTTGTGAACACTCCCAGATCAATACTCTACACGGGAGAAAATGTTAGTAAATTAAACAAAGCTCGAAACATTCTGAACGCAAAATCATATAAATTGGGAACCAAGAAAAATCACAAAAAAATTGTTACACATCACCGTTTTGTTCAAATTAATAAAATAAAAGTTCAAATTAAAAATATATGGGCTAATTGAATAACACAAGCCTCAACAACCTATAACACCAGTATGTTTATATGTAAAAGCTCCCAATAAAAAACTAACTAACAAACTCTGTACAATCATTCAATAATATATTCAAACTGATTCCCCATTTACCACTAAATCATTTGCAAACAAAGTTACAAAAATAAAATTACACAGAAATGATATACTAGTATCATTTGATGTTACCAACATGTTTGGGTCAGTCCCCGCAGGGGAGAATAACAGGGTTTTACCACATATAATACAAGAAATTTTAGATTTGCTTGCTGTTTGTTTAAATCAAAACTACATTAAATTTAATAATAAGATATACAAACAAAAGGGGGCGAATAGCTAATGGAAATGAAAGACACAAATTTTTTTCTAACAGTCTAGTTTAGTCCAACATACACGTTTTCTGTTAGTAGGTCCTATTTATTTAAATTCAACTGTTTGTGTTTGTTTTTATACATAAACTTTGTTAATTGAAAATATGAATGTTTTATAATTATTTTTATTAATGTCAGGTTTAATGACTGCTCTTATCCTGACCTATGTACTCTAAGCGCATTTTTGCTTTATATAATTTCAGTTAAGATGTTTATATTAAGACATTTTTTATTTTGATTTTATTTGATACTGGAGCGCCAGTATGTTCTACCATCCTGGGAATTTATTTTTATCTAGGAGCATTATCATATAAAAATTAGTATAGTAAAAATTAAATTAATCATCTGTGTGCCTCAGTTTAATATTCCCTTTTTGTTTTTTCGAAAGATTGAATGTAAAATACTTAATCACTTTCTTATTTTCATTTTGTATCCAAAGCGCAACAAATCTGTGCATTGTGATAGTGAAATATTTCAGATTGTTTTAGTTAGTATGCATATTCGAAAAATATTTCAGGTTTAATTCCAACACGTTTCCGCTGTCTGTCTGCTCTTTCTCGCAGGTTTCGCTGTCATGTTTCGTTCGTCGGTTGCCAGCAATGCGATAGGATAATGTGAGCCGTTAGTGTTTTGACTGACAAGCGAACTCCGCTTGCTAATTAAGATATAACGCGCCAAAGAAAATAATTGACAGCGGTCAGCTACTCATGGCGCTATTCGAAAACTTCGTAACCCCATGACTTTGTGCGGTAGAGACCATGACAACAGGAAGTCGGCTTCTATTTGTTTCTGGGTTAATTAGAAAGATTTACCGAGAATCGTAAACAGATGGGAACGGCACGAAGAATGGAAATGAGAGTATCAGTGCAAGTGCAATTTTCTTTTTAATGAAGTTGATTGGTATCAGACATTGTAGTGGCCCCTTTTGTCTTTTATATATTTATATGTATGCATACCTATGAGTGACGTGTGTCTAGGTGTGTATGGGGTGATACACGATTAGTCGCGGCCGTATGGGGTGATCGCGCGTAAGTCGTGCGTACTGGCGATCAGATGATGGGAAGACAGACGGGGAGATGTGTTCCCGAGTAGATAACAGGTGTGTCGAACCAGAAGCGGATCGCTGATCCCTGTAAGCTGTTCCGATTAAGCAACATAAAAAGGAAACCTTTTCTGTTGTCATCAAGAAAGAGTTGGTAACTCTTAGAGGAGCTAACTGATCATTCTTGTTTTTTTTTTGTTTAAATTTAACTCAAGGTGGGAAAACCTTACATATGCACCCCCTGAAGGGGGCTGGTGTTAGTTTCTTACTGAAAACCCATATCGAGTGGGGATTATTAACCAGGAGGTTTAATATCCCCAGGGTAGATGTGGAGAGGTTGGTATAGGGAACTGGATTGAGGAGAGGGCAGAGTTGTGGGGGGAGGGACGGGAGCGTTGGGGCAGGGCGTTAGAAAGACGGTAGTCAACCTCTGATATGAAGGGTGGGCACTCGCGTTAAAAAAGTGAAACTAGGACTGATTGAATAAGTGCGGCTCAGGGTAGAAGGTGATGAGGCCTACTAAAGCGATCATTTGGTTTTGGGGCGTAGTTGCAGAGTGTCGAGATGGTGGGATTTGGGTGACCTGACACGGAGGCCCGAAAGTTTGTCGCGTATGTATTTGCAGCGTCTGAGGGAGAAGATAAACCAGTTTCTTTCAGAATTTGGACGAACCAGGGGTAGTTTAATGCGGAATCGAGAATCCGCATGTAGGTGCCTTGAAGAAGTTGTTGGCGGTGGGGAGGGGCGCAGCCCCAGATAGGAATAGCGTAGGACCATATGCTTCCCGATGATTGCGTTAAACACACGGAATTTAGTTTGTTGGGAGATGGAGTTATTTCGGAAGAAAGGCCTGAGTGCGATGTATGCCCCATAGCCTTGTTTAGGGTGGCCTCCAGTTTAGGGTTCTGTCGAAGACAACGCCTATGGAGGGGGACGAAGTTAGTCCATTTCACGGGACGGTTGTTGACGATTATGGCGGGAGGTTTCCGGGTTCTGTGTGAGAAGAAAATTGCTTCCGATTTGGTCTCATTGATGGAGAGTTTCCATCTCCGATACCAGATTAGGAGCAGGGATAGGAAATTGTTGGTTCTCGCGGAACTGTGGAGAATGGTTTTGGCGGAGTTTAAGAGGGCAATGTCGTTTGCAGCCAAAATAGAAGGGTTGGGGGGCATGTCAGCACAGAACAGATTGAAGAGTATGGGAGATAATTTGTAGCCTTGCGGGACACCAGGTGTGACGAATTTGCTATCGGACAAAGTGGTGGCGACGGGGACGCGAAGGCTTCTGTCGGTGAGAAAGGATCATTGTTGGGGTGACTCAGTATCATTTTATACCCGATTACCGGACGGGTTATCGTCATCGTACTATCCTGTTAACGACTTTTTGGTCAGGTCAGTTACTTCACACCAGACTTTGCAGGCACGTCAGAACACTATATTGTTTTGTTCCCTTTTTGTGTGTATCGTTGTTTTTCTATTTTAAATTCAATTTGATTTCATAATCATTAAATTTTATTCTTCGAGGCCCGAGTATTATTTTGACTCGGAACTCACTCCCTTGGCTCATCAACTTTAACACAGAGTTCCTTGAGTCAATAGAATATTAAAAAACAAACAAACTGGAAGTTTCACTAAATTTTATTAATCGACTCGACAAAATTTGTTTCGGCCGATACGGCTATGACAAAAGTATACAAAGGTTACTGTATTTAGTGAAACTTCCAGTTTGTTTGTTTTTGAATGTATAATATCATGCAGTTTCACAAAAGTTGTACCAAAAATAGTTTAAGTTTTATTAAGTTGTTTGGTGATGATTTCCTTTTTTGTTTTCTTTTTTTTAAATATTTTATCCTGTAGGGTTAGAAGGATGTCCTTGTCAATTTCGTTGTGTTGATTTTTCTGGTTCATTCGTTTTACCATTTCCCTTTCCCCACACGTCGCGTCCGTCGCCTGTGTGCAGGATTATAATCGAAGGAAATTGGTTTCAGTGGTTGACCACTGGTTGCCTATTAAGCCGTCCGTCTTTACGTCACCGGTGAATGGGCCTTTACGTCTCGGCAGGTAATTGACCATTGTGTTGTGCCAATGTGGCCTCAGGAAGCGTACAATGAGAGCGTCATTACAGGCCCTTTCAGCAGCCGTCACGACAGCGTCAAACCATTCAGCAACGCCATCTAGTTTCGCCTACCCGTTGCTGCTTTCTCTCCCGCCTTCCCACCCTCTTCGGGCTCCGTCCCCGCCGCAACTTCCTTCAACCCTCCTCTGTTCGTACCGTCTTACCGTTTACACTCCCTCTCGCACTCTGACGTTCTTCTGCGCCCGGCCCTGACACTTTGACAGAATAATTAAGGGTTGTACAATAAGACGGACGAGTTTACACGCGAAGCTATCAACCAACGTACAGAAAAGAAATTGAACGACGTAAGCTGTCTTTGATCAGAGTTCTTTTGTGGCTTATATTTTTATCATCAAATTAGAGGGGAATCTATGGCAGCGCCGTGGATCCTTTGCTATTAAAAATTTCAAATAACATTTTTAGTAAAAACACATCCGTCTCGTGAGTTATTTTTTCAACTAATAAGTATATGCTGCTTATACAGGGTCATTCAAACAGAGTGGTACATTAAACGTTTTAGGGAAACTAAGCATATTACAGACTTGAAAGTTTGGGAGTAGGGGTTATCAAGGATGATCTATTTAACTGAAATAATTTCAACTATCGGGCACTTCTGGTTATACCGGAAGTTAATGACAACTTTCTTATTTTAAATATAATGGTATATTTTTTACGATGAATTCGTATGAAACATAAAAATTTTAAGGTGACTTTGATAACCAACTTGTACGTCTATGATGAATAGTTTCTGAGATAATTTAATTTATTGGACAAAAGATTGCACCGCAACCCAAACTATAAAAAATCATAACTTCCATAAAAAATGACTTGTTGAAATGTTTACTAGTTATAGTCAAGTCATAAGGCTAACGTGTCATGCCAAAACTAAGCTTTATAATTTGTACAGCGCGTTCAGAAAAAAATCCGAAGTTTAAAAATTTCAAACACGAATAACTTCATTGTTTCAAATGGCACCTACCATATTTTATTTTGTCATTCAATTTCATTTTTTATCCTCTTTCGATCCATCTGGATATTTCCTACTGTTTTATTTGAAAATTCTTGAATAATTTTGGATTTTTTTTTAACAAAGAACGAAAAACATCCAAGGTATCGAAAGAGAATAAAATATGGAATCGAATGACAAAATAAAATATGCTAGGTGCCATTTGAAAAAATGAAGTTATTCGTATTTGAAGTTTTTAAACTTTGGATTTTTTTCTGAACGCCCTGTACAAATTATAAAGCTCCGTTTTTGCATGACGTTAACCTTATGACTTGACTATAACTAGTAAAAATTTCAACATTCTAAGTCATTTAATTTTTTATGGAAGTTATGATTTTCAATAGTTTGAGTTGCGAAGCAATCTTTTTTCCAATAAATTGAATTATCTCAGAAACTATTAATCATAGACGTACAAGTTGGTTATTAAAGTTACCTTAAAATTTTTATGTTTCATAGGAATTCATCATAAAAAATATACCATTATATTTAAAATAAGAAAGTTGTCGTTAACTTCCGGTATAACCAGAAGTGCCCGACAGTTGAAATTATTTTAACTAAGTAGATCATTCTTGATAATCCCTACTCCTAAATTTTCAAATCTGTAACATGCTTAGTTTCCCTAAAACGTGTAATGTACCACTCAGTTTGAATGACCCTGTATATATCTAAATGTAAGAAAAATGAAGGAGTGAAGTGGTTTTTTCGTTTTTAAGTCCCACACCCTTTTTCATTCTGAACAACAACAACATTGATTGAAAGAACAATGATGGACATAAGTGACACAACAGATCACGGCACGTTGTCATCGTCGATTGAATCGAAACTGTGAAGTCGATTGTTTCCGAATGGAATTATAGGCGTTATCGTATAGTACGAGGTTTACTCATGTTATTTGATTTATATTTAATAGGTACTGTGCATGCAACATTTGAAAAACAAAATCCTGCAGCATCAGAAGGATAATTGGAAAATAATTACGATGAGTTTCATAATTATAGTATTAAATATTGTACATGATATTGACATGAATTTATGTAGCTTTAAAAACTATCAACGACAATAATTGCGATGCGAATCTCGAAAAAACAATGAGAACTGGATGGACGGAGGAGCTTGGCAACGTCGATGGAAGCATTAATCTTCATGAACTGTTGTCATAATTCCCCCTCGAATAATAAAAACGTTCATTTATCAAATGTAATTGTATAAATTATTTATAACACGTCAAGAGCTGCAAACAATTTCCTGTTCATGTGCCATAAATCATTTCCCATTTGCATTCGCTAATAGAAAATTGCCAGTTTTTGTCGGGCGCGACGTAATGTGACCCTGGACATTCAATTGCTCTAATGCATGTGTACATAAACCGAAATAAACAAACAAACCTACTCGCTAAACCATGAATGTTTATCCACGAATAGTAGAATTTAGTTATGCTTCACATGTTTCATTATTCTTATTTCACTGTACGGTCTGTTGCCAAACTTATGAACCAGAGAATATTTGTGCAACATGTCCTGAAGCTTTTTAGCTAATCTTCAACCATATTTCACTATTAGAGTGCAAATCCTTCACTGTTTAGTCGTTTTCTTAGGTTTTCACCGTTTTTCCGATATAAATCTATATTCCACAGATAATCTTTCACTTCTCATCTGGCTTCAACCATCATCTACTTACTCTGGAGGCTCAAAAGAACCTTACGGCCTACCCTCCAGCTTTGCACTACAGTGTAGGTCGGAGAGACTTCCCGCCCATCAGAACGAGTAGCTGGTGCAAATGAAACACCCAAAAGTTAAAACTTAAGTTTTAGTTTATATTGTAAATGTCTATTATGAACAGATTAATTTCAATAAAACAATTTAATGAAGTCAACTTTCTGCGATAGACGCTATTCGCAGTTGTTTCTATTAAAGAATAGTAAATTGATAAGGAATTTGTTCCAATTTATTCTTTGAGTATGTATGTCACAAAGGTAACCGAACTTTGTGCCGGTTTCTTTGACGCTGAGTGTACATTTCAACTATGTGTAATGAATGCCTGTTAACCGCGTTAAACATTGGCAGGAAACCAAAGCGTTGCTTTTGCATGTCATGTCATGTGTCTGATGTAATTGTTAAAGTGCCGGGAGTGTAATGAAAGCAACGTTGAGTCACACACGTAACAATTGTCTGAAAACTAGTTGCCTTTAATTGTCTATTTTTGACCAATGACGGTCATTAATGGAAAAAAAATAACCATTTGGCTGTTCTTTGTTGTTTCTTCTTTATTACTTCTCTTTATCCAGTAATTTACGTACTATGAACAGTTTTATTAAATAAGTCTCTATTAAAAATATTTCATAGAAAACTTCTCGAACAGTTTCCACATTCTGTAATTTAATTTTAATCAAAAATAACAAAAAATCCTTGTTCAAAAAAGAAGGAATTAAAATCCTTATTCGTCTAAATTTTAGTATCAAAAATCTCACATTTTGAATGCGTCCTAACAAGTAGGCACAACGAACCGAAAGCCACATCCCACGACCGGTTTCGACCTATCGGGTCTTATCAGGAATCAACAGAAACAACTACTCCGAGAGCTAATACCCCTACCGGCGTTGAATTACACTGTTGATTCCGATGGACTCCTAGACGAAAATATGACATATTCAAAAAAGAAGCAATTAAAATCCTTATTCGTCTAAATTTTAAGATCAAAGATCTCACATTTTCGTCTAGGAGTCCATCGGAATCAATAGTGTAATTCAACGCCGTTAGGGGTATTAGCCCTCGGAGTAGTTGTTTCTGTTGATTCCATATTTATATTTATATTTAAAAAATCTTTGGTTAGTTTTCACAAATTTTTGTTGATTCTCAACAATTGTTTCGGCCAAAGGCCATTATCAAGAGTACAGGACATACACTAGTATATAGTATATCCGAGGTGGTCCACTGACACATTTCACCTTCTCCCCAAGCTCCCTCTCCCCCACAATCAATCCACTCTCCGTTCCCAACTATCCCAGGGATGCATAACCTACGGATTGACCTCTCTTATCGAGGAGGGGTTCTAGTCGATAGGCGCTTCGAGTGAATCCGACACAATCTCCCCCCCCCCTTCGGAGGGTGTCTTTTGAAGATTTCCCCTCCTCGAGGCTCACTCGCCGCTGAACTTCCTACAAGAAAACTTCGACCACGTCACTGAAGATGTTTTCCACAGCAAAAGATGAAACATCTGACACTTCAAACCAAATTAGGTCACGGCGACTCAGCCCGGAAGACGTTCTAATAATTAACACTGGCCGTGAAAGCCTTCATTCTGCAATTTAAATGCCTTTATTTGTAGATAACAGTCTAGCTGTAATCGTTATTTACAATTGCATTTCTATTCTATGATGTCGACTATTTATTATTAATTAATGTGTTTCGTTATGTAATACAAAACTGGTTATGTAATTTAATTTTTTCCCAGATGATGATTTATTTCAATGACAATTGTATCTTTAGATGCTACAGTTTAAGATGTTTTTTTTTAGATTGGATTAGAACAGATTTTGACAAAAAATATTGTTACTTGCATCAAAATTTTGCATTTTCTCGTTGGTGTCCGTTACCATAAATTTTGTTACTGGCTTTAGTTTGCCAAGTAAGGAACCGTTTCTGGACCGCGACTAATACGGTTTCGCTATATTTTTACTTAACCTTTCGAAAACGAAAATAGAAACAGAATTAATGACAATGGGATAAATTACGGTACATATGTCCAACTTGACATGTTTATGGGTAATTCTTGAACACTTGCCACTGCAGGCATATGTACCATTTTCTCCATGCACTTTGACATCGGAATTTTATGACTCGACTCATTTGGCTAGACGTAATACGTCGTAACCAAATGAGTTAGTTTTAGCTTTTCGCATTTTCACTGTTACTAAGTTGTAAAGCTAATGTTTTCCTTTTTCAAAGATGTTAATTACTTAGAAACTTTTGCTTGTTTCTTTCCCACCAGCTTCCAATGTCCTTTTTGGAGGCGTAGGATAGGATGAGGTGAGACGGACGAAATGAAGACAGAAAAGAAGTGAAAAGTTATCTGTGGAAAATGACTGCTCCAGCATTCGTATAATTAGTTCAAAGAAACCATATAAAAGTTTGGACCAGGACAGACAGTCCCAGAATTGAATTGGTGTCCTTCCGAATGCAATGCTACGATCTAGACTGCTAGACCACGCCTTTCGATAATACAATAACTGTTCAAAACGGATATATTTAGGCTTATAAATTTAGGAAGCAATTAGGATTTGAATCTCCGTTCTTAAATGACAAGATCCACGTACAAGAGACAAACAGAATTGGTGATAAGTAAATGCGTAGGAAACTCCAGAAACTCTCACCTAACCCTCTACCAACTAAAAGGATTACCTCTGCTATTTAAGCCGTTATTATATAAATCCTACTTAACTTACTCTTGTGTTAATAAAGCAGTGAATTTGGGTATAGTTTTATATAAGTGAGTAGATCCAAAACGAAAAAGAAAAACAAAATTAGGTGGGTTGTTAGAGGGTTACGAATCAATGAGACATGTAAATGAAATGTAATGAACAATATCAACATCTCAAATAAGTCTACAGTTTGTGTCTATTGTAATATACCCTGAGGATACTTTTAGCAGTCTTCAGCGAAATGTTGGGAAAAAACACTAACCGAGGGATCATCAAGGAAGGAGAATTCTAAGATCGTTTTTATAAATTATAATTTATTTCGGAAATTGTGCTCATTGAGAAAGGATGTGTGACTACCCATTACTAATGTATGGATTGCGGATGAAACCATTAAATGATGACATTTTTGCTGCTGAGGCATATGGTATGATTTGCAAATGTATTATTTATTCCATAAATATTGCGTTCCAAATAACGTTGCTGATTTTTAGACTTAAATTCAAAACCCTTTTAGATCCAAGTCTAAAAAACAGCAACAATTAACATTGCTGATTTTTAGACATAACTCAAATAGTTTAGGATTCCATCTTCTAATTCTACGGTGAACTGTATTTTTTTGTTTATTGAGTTTAGTAATATTAATAATTGTTGGAGTTATGTTTCAGTACCTAACCTAATTTAACCTAGTCTCACAAAGAACTGAAAGATAATTCCAACAATTATTAATATTACTAAACTCAATAAACAAAAAAAAATACAGTTCATTTTAGAATTGGATGAAAATTAAACAAGTCTAAAAATCAGCAATGTTAATTGGAACGTAATATTTATAGGATAAATAGATCTGCAGATACTGTCGTATAACTTCTGACAACAAATAGTTTTTTGTACGTATATATTGACACAATTTAATATACTAAAGTATATCCTTGTCGGGGATGCAACAGGACACGATCTGGGAAAGACAAATGAAAATATTAATTAGTCTGCATTTAGGTAAATAGCAGTTTGAATTGTTTGCTTACAAGCATTGCAGTAAATGAAGTTACTTATTGATTTTCTTGTGCTATTATCTCTAGTTTATCAGATAGACTGTATTTGATATCCCTAATGTTTCTTTCGAAATAACGTACAGAGTGTTAAAAAAATAGGCATTAAATGAAATAAAGTTGAAAGATGTGTAACAATACCTGAAGTATGCCTGAAATTAAAATTTCGCAGTCAAATTGTCAATATTTCATTGAACACAATAGACATAAATTTACCATCTTTCATAAACCAACGCATACTAACATTATCATTAATAATCACTCATGTCACCCTTTTCAACATAAAATGTCTGTTTTATACAGCTTGCAATATAGATTAATCAATGTACCTTTAGACAAGTCAGATTTTAATAATGAATTAAATAGAATAAATGATTTAGCTGCTCGTAACAACTATGATAGTAGAATTATAGATAGTTTATTAAGCAAATTACTTTTCAAACAATTTATAAAAAATTCCTATCCCCCAAACAAAGATAAAATTAATAGTTATAAAACTATACCCTTTTTGGGCAGTTCTTCAAACCAAGTAGGAAAATTATTTGGAAACCTTAATTTAAATACAGCTTTCTATACGACTAATACTTTAAGTAAGCATATTAAAAATAACAAAGATAAAACGGAATAGGGTAATAGATCGGGTGTTTATAGACTAAAATGCGACTGTTGTGATAAATTCTACATAGGTCAGACGGGTCGTACTTTTAAAAAACGAATCAGCTAACATAAAAAATCTTTTGAAACAAACCACTTTAACTCAAATTATTCTAAACACCTGATCGATACAAAACATTCTTTTAATGCAGACTATGATGTCCTGCATGTTGTAAATAAAAGTTATAGGTTGTCTCTTTTAGAATCAATGGAAATTAACAAAATCACTTTTACTGGTGTAATTTTGATGAAACATTTTCAATAACAACTTGAAATAAAAAGAGTATTTGGAAGTTTCAACTAGTTTAGTAAATCAATCTCTGACAGCCGTTTCGACCTAACCGGTCATTATCGAAGAGTACATTAACAAATACTGAAGATATTATTACATACTAAACCTTATATATTAGATAATTGGTGACGTCATATAATTAAAGGGAATACCAAGTATACATTACAGATCTGATAACAATAAGGGTGTGGGATTTGTACACAATTCTGTTTGATTATTTACAAGAAATTTATTATTATGTATTGCTTTCTTGATTTCAAGATTTTCTAATAATGTTAGTAAATAGTTTTTACTTTCAGCATGGATAATTTTAACGTTATTTAAATCTAAATTATGGCTATAATCTATACAATGTTCCGAAAACTCTGCTGTATACTTTTTATTTTTTATGCTATAGACATGTTCATTAATACGGTTTTTTATAGCTCTGCTACCCTTTCCGATGTAGATGGCATCACAATTTTTACAATGTAGTTGGTAGACTCCACTTTTATTAGTATGTATTTCCTTTTGTTTATTGTTTACGAGATAAGAGCCTGTGGTAGCTTTATTGACTTCAATTGGGCATAAATTTAATTTATGAAATCTTTTTTTAAATTTTGAACTAATGTTTCTTACAAAATTAAGAGCACAAAAAGTAAAGTAGCTTTTCCCTGGTTTGTTTGTAAACCGGAAGTAAGTATCGATCTTGCTTGGGTTCTTAATTTTTTGTTTAAAATATTATCAATGACACTTGTTTTATAACCATCAGCTGTGGCTATTTGTTTAATGTTACTTAATTCATTATTGAAATTATCTGAAGTCATTGGAACATTAACTAAACGGTGGATAAAGCTATGGAAAGCTGATAACCTAATTTTTAAAGACTGGTTAGCTGAAAAATGCACAGTATTAATAGTCGTTGTTGGTTTTCTAAAAATTTTGAATTGTATTTTTTGATCCAAGCGAAAAACAGTTAAGTCCAGATAATTTAAAGTACCATTAATCTCTTTTTACATGGTGAATTTAATGTCTTTATTTAGTGAATTCATAAATTCAAGAAAGTTATCTAATTGTCAGGAAGTGCCGGTCCAAGCACAAAAAATATCGTCTACATACCGACAATAAAAATTTACGTATTTCAGTAAATTATTATTCTTGTTGTGTTTGAACAATATTTCTTCGAAATGTGCCATGAAAATTTCAGATAATATCGGAGATAAGGGTGAACCTATGGGGGGCCATCTTTTTGAAGATAAAAAACATTGTCGACCCTAAAATAACTTTGATGAATGCAAAGGTTTAAAATATTTTCTAATTCAATTTTTTCCAGATTGGAAAGCTAAGACGTGGAGTTTTTGTCCTTTATAATATACTTTAATGAGATAGAAGTGAAGAGATTACTGACATCAAAAGAAACAAACGTAGTGTTATGTGAAATATGAATATCTTTAATTTTATTAACAAACTCTAATGAATTTTTGACACTATAACATGATTTATAATCTAAACTGTTATTTATAATATTATTTGCAAGCTTGCAATGTTTATAGCAAGGCGCGTTTTATGTAAGATACCACAGGTGTTAGTGGACAATCTTTTTTATGGATTTTTGGTAGACCATAAAATGAAGGACTAGTTGGGTTCATTATTTTGTACATAAATCCTTGATTTTGTTGTATAATATGTGGACATGATTTTAGCAAAGTTGACTTCTTTTTGAAATTTTGGAGTAGGATCTGTTTTTGATATTTCATAAGATGAATTGCTTAGTAGTTCTTTTAGTTTGTTCAAATACAAATTAACAAATACAAAAATACAGGACAACTATTAAATGAACAAATTGAATTAAATAACTCACCACTTCTCAATTTATTTGTTAAATTACCTCCTCCCTAGCCTTAGTTATATATCTGTACATATATAAGTCCGATCTGTATTAGTTTAAGTTTATTATACTTCTGAAGAAGCCTAAGTTAGGCGAAACATATGTCAAGTGTTTTAATATATTGTGGAAATTAAACTTTGTGTTTCATTAATTTTTTTTAACACAATTTTCGTAATGCGTGATTCTTCGTTTCGGATTGTAAAGAAGTTTACTGATGAATGACAGACAGCTGACGCAACACCATTGAAGAATTTGTTTCGCTTTAAACTTATTCGTGAAATTTGAGTAAGGGAGATAAATTTGGGAGCTTTTAGATCTAAATCATTTGTGAAAAATGAGACGCAACCAGAGCTGATTAATATCGCTTGCGCGTAAATATTCTCCTGGCGGCGGAGCGAACGGGCGACAGAACGACAAAAAAAAATAAAAATTAACGACGGCAGCTGTTCAAAGTTAACGTCAGGCCAAAACATCATCGCGATATCAACAAATTACCGCCCACCGCGAGACAGCAACGTCCTTTCTTTACGAGAGTCGTCCATTTGTCAGCGGCGGATGTTGACAATCGCTACCGCCTCGCCTTCTTATTTTCCATTTTTCTTCCCGTGGAGCAGTGACAAATGATCGGCTCACAATTGGAACAGCTCATAAATAGCGATAATATTACTTTATGGAAACATCGCGTCAGCTAACGTATTTTTCTCATCACATGACGAGGCAAGGCACTTGAATATCGTTTTCAATCAAGCGAGATACATGTAAACGCAGACACGTAAGCACACCTTTTATATTCATGCTTACAATAGCACTTTAATTACATGCACATTCACGGACAGACAGACACATAATGTATAATATAGGTCCGGATCAAGTATAAAATTTAATAGACACAAAAATAAATTAGTTTATTTTATGCTTCCTCTGTTAAAAATCGCCAAAAAATACGAGGGTGTATCAAATATAAACGGGATTGGTTTTGTAAAAAATTCAAAGTATATTTCGGTTACTATACTACTATTAATACACATCGGATTGAGAGCTTTTTTTGTTAGAATTTCCAAATAATACAGTTGCTTCTATATATTTTTTTATAAAATACAATGAATTAAAAATTAAAATGAATGGAAATCTGTGTTCCTTGAGAGTTACAAAACAACTAAACTGAAAAGAATATTCGGCATATTCTTAAACCTAATAATAAAATATTACCTGCTAGGCAAGGTCGGCCAGTCACACTATCTTGTAGTTGCCGTTTATTTGAACCAAGAAAAATACTAAACTATAAATCTAAATACAAAATTAAACCGTATACTTATCTAGTAAACTTAACATTTTTATACCATCGTAAAGACTCTTCGAACGTTCTTGTAACCATTGGAGTATAAACGTTTTCACTGCGTCGTTCTCATGGAAACGTTGGCCTCCAAGCGCTTCTTTCAGGGGCTCAAAAATATGGAAGTCACAAGAAGACAAATCGAGACTATATGGGGGATGTTTCTGCGTTTCCTAGCCTAACGTATCCAATTTTTGCCTTGCGGCATTGGCTGTATGAGATCCGGCGTTGTCATTCAAAATAATGACACTTCTGACCGATTGCTTCTTCCTTTTCCTTCGAAATGACAATTTCGCGACATCCAGCAGATCACAATAATTTTGCACATTAATCGTGCGTCGATCATGGAGAAAGTCAACTTGAAAAGCACCTTGCCGGTCAAATACACTGTTGACATTACCTTCCCGACGGACAAGCGCGTCTTTGCAGTCATTCGTCCCCTCTCGCCGATTTTTCTCCACTCCATACTCGCCTGTTTCGGCGAGTTTCGTTTATAATTAGGTCTGGCTCTACCTGTAAGGTACGAAGCTACAATGTGGTAAGATGCATGGTTGATGATGATTGTGCTCCTTATTCCAGTCATTGAAACAAAGTCTGTTGGGGAACGACAAGCTTTAATTAAAGAAGATTTGACTAATCTTTTTGCAGCTTCATATCCAACTGCAGGTCTATGAGTTCCAGCTGGTAGAGAGGTAAATCTAAGAGATGCATCTAATCTTTTTGCAGCTTCATATCCAACTGCAGGTCTATGAGTTCCAGCTGGTAGAGAGGTAAATCTAAGAGATGCATCTAATCTTTTTGCAGCTTCATATCCAACTGCAGGTCTATGAGTTCCAGCTGGTAGAGAGGTAAATCTAAGAGATGCATCTAATCTCTTTGCAGCTTCATATCCAACTGCAGGTCTATGAGTTCCAGCTGGTAGAGAGGTAAATCTAAGCCATTTTATGTAGAGGGGTTACATCTGCATCTCTCACTGTTCTTAAGTTAGATATTTCCCAATGTCCAATTGTATGAACAGCTGATACAATTGCTTGATCTGATCCTGCACCTTATGTCACAACAACATTTATGACCCTGCGCAGTACCTTGACCAGTGTGGTAGTTTGTTGCCCAGAAGTTTGCTTTTGTTGCTATTATGAGAGTTAAAGCACGTCTGAGAGATTCGGCGGTAAAGAAATTCTCACTTGGAGGAACTGTAATATTAGCACTTGGAGTCATCACAGGTAACCAATCACCATCAACTTGGTCACCCGAATACCGACACATTCCGCCATCAACACAAGCAATTGCACCTGCAATGTAGATACCCTTCGCTTCATCACTAACAGCTGCAAATCTTCCATGCACTAGCATAACCAAATGCAATCCTGACATTGGAGTTAACAAGGATAGGGAGCTTGTCAACATCAGAGAGGGTAGGATCAACACCAAGTTTTTTGCAATTGGAGCTGGAATAAAAACGTGGAACGCTTCACGATTTTGCGTGTATCTTTGCGCAGGGCCTTGCTAATCTTCTCTGTATCGTTCCAGTTTTAGTATATGTACCGCTGTTAAAAATGCTTCATCCTCTTGCTGGAATCGAAATCTCCAATCGATGTTACTTGTGATCCTCCGATAACAGTCGGGGAACCCATCTAACCCATCAGCTTTGCGCATTTTTAGGTCATTTCTGACGATCCCGTAAACACTCCCGTAACTGATGGTCAATTCATCAACAATTTCCCAGAGAGTTATGCGTTGGTTTCCCTCAATGAGTTTTCGGACCGCCTCATTATTGACTTCGCTCATACTTGTCCTCGGGCGGCGAGCATGACTCTCGTTCTAGACCTTTTACGACCTTCAGAAAATTCTTTGTGCCATGCAAACACTCGAGTTCTTGACAAGGTGTTGTCCCCAAACTGTGCCTTTAATGGCCGCAAAATTTTGATTGGATTCACCCTCTCCTTGGCAAAAAATGTAATAATAATCCGTTGCTTTTCGGAGACATGCACTTCTACCTCTCTCACTATTTCTTTTCGAACTAAAGCGACTAAGGTACAGTAATGGGTAATTATTTAGCTCTATTCGCACATTATGTAGTACGTTCTTATTTTTATATTTGTTGATTTCAATTCTTTATGAGTAGATTGATCTTTTAAATATGCGTAATTTTAAATTCCAGATTAAAAAAATGTTTTTCTGTAATCAAATGTGAAGTGTAGTTAGAGTCATCTTTTAAATGTTTGAATGATTTGCCATGTTCTTCAATTCTTTTTTGAATTGATCTCCCCGTTTGCCCTATGTAAAATTGTTTACTAGTTTGCATTCCAATTTATATATTACCGACTTAAATTCCTTTATAATCTCATCCTTATTGTTCTTCATATGGTTAGTGGTTAAGTGTTGTTAGTTTTAAATGCTACTTGGTGGATCATTCTCAATCTGTTAGGTAGCCGGTGGGTATTTGTATGTTTTCCGGAATATTTTCGTGAATAATTTATCGATTATTTAATAGACACGGACTTGCTGTTGGTAATTAATTGTTATCGATGTTATTTTTAATGAGCGTCGTGTAGTTACGGACGGACGGACGTTCAGTACACGTAGTCCGGTCCTGTTCTTGTACCCACGTACAAACGTCTTTACATTAAGGAGTTGTCGGGTGTGTTCGCGAAGACAAATGGGCCGCAGTGTATAATGCGTCGGGATACATAGCGTATACTTAATAAAATGGCGTGTGTGAGTGTCGGTGAATAATAATGTAATTTGTTGCTGCCAACGGTGACCTCACAGCTGGAAGACAGGCACATGATCATTAACTTTGCAAGGAGATGATTTCTCTTATTTTTGGATGGATAGCACGCCTACGTCACGTCGCAACGTCTCGCAACCTACGTCCTCTACCGATACACAAGTGAACTAACGAGTAACAGGCCCCACCCCATTTAATTAAAAATGTGTACTTATCTATTGTGGTAAATGTCTCATATCCGCACCTAATAATAATTATGAATTAGTTGTTAAATATAAATTCAACCTTATTTTCTTATTAACCTTTAGAACTACCGATGTTAAATATATACCTAGTCTTACCTCACTCGTTAAATTGACGGATTTTTGATTATGGCTTTCATTGCAACTTTTGATTTAGTTTAAGTAAATAAAGGAATACAAGTTAGCAATTATAATAATTCATTAATTATTTATGAAAAAACAAACAAAAACAGTTTCTATTTGAATTTAAATTATAGCAAATTTGACATGTACGAAATAATTATGAGACACATTTTTTACATGTATATGTTATCTTACATGAACACTTGCTACAAACATATTTGTTGCATGCATTGCAAGTATAAATCGATCTGTTTTTGTTGCACAATCGAATTTGGCAAGATTTGCGTTCATAAGGACATTTTTTAAGTTTTCTGGAGTACAATCCATTGCTAGTTTCCTAAATACATTTACCAGTTGGAGCGTTCAGTTCTAAACTAACGGCGTTATAACGGCTTCCGAACACTTTGGATCATTCAATACAAATGTCTGGAAGCGATGTAATGAATATAAATATCTATTTATGTCCATCATTGCATAGATGATACATAAATTATTATAAACTTTGAAACCGCTAAAGCCGTCATTTTGACGATTCTTGGTGTATTAAAGTCGGTGAGGGGAAGTTGAATCGTAATAATTAACTGTTCTTATATATTAATAAAAGTTGTAATAAAATTCTAGAACAATTACATAAATTATATCAATTTTTAAGCATGAAATTTGAAAACCGTCAAAATGACGGTCTTGGTAGTTCTAGTGTTAAACTATTAAAAGAAGATATTTTTATGTTAATGGATTGGTTAGTGTTAGCTGGGATTATCGCACCTGTGGTGGTAGGTTTTCCATAAATATTGAAATTAAGGGTGTTTTTATTTTTATTTTTGTATTCAGTAAGATCCAAGAAATTAATACTGTTGTTTACTTCAATTTCCATTGTAAACTGTATATTTGAGCAAATTGAATTTAGTAATTTTAAAAATTGATTAAATTTTTCTTTTTTACCTGACCAAACAACGATTACGTCATCGACATACCTATCCCAAAATGAGATATTTTTAATGAAATGGGACTTGTTATTGAAGTCAGGTAGAGCGAAAAAAAAAACAAACTAAAAGGACATCTGTATGCAATAGAAATAGGCAAAAAATCCACAGGCGTATCTAAACATTGCATAAATGCAAATCATAGTGTTTTAGAATAGTCGATCAAATTATTGTACAATATCTCCAAAAGCAAAAGATTTAACTTATTCGAAACCTTAGAAATAAAAAATGCCAAGAAGATCATCTTAATATAGTTAACAATCAAATAGAACTCAATACCAACAACTCATCCCTACTACTAGTTCACTACCCCAACCTTTAGACTTTGTTTTTTGTTTTCGGGAAGAAGGGGAATCTTCAAAAGACACCCAGCCGTCCGTACGACTGGGTTTTTTCGGATTCCCGAAGATATAAACTTTGTGAAACCTATCCAGTGAGTTTTTATATTCATTAATCCAAAGATTATTAAGATGTTTCACACACAGTGAATGCACCATGAACAGTATCAATTACATTAAAAATATGTTGTTGAAAATTGCTATATCTTCAATTTGAAGTGAAAGTACGAAAGTGAACTATATTCTTGTTATAACATAGGTTAAATTGGAAAAGAAAATTGATCTCATGACGAAAAGTCGGTTATTTGAAACGTGACGTGGAACGGAAGGGCGGGTTGTGTGTGTATACATCTCTGCCATGTATTGTAATCAGCGGTTAACGTTACAATGGCTCATAAATATTGTGGACGAGATGTGTCTGTAAAGATCGCCTGGGAAATCATAATTAACGGCGTTATTTTAGGTGATTTATC
The DNA here is from genome assembly GCA_963921985.1 of Agrilus biguttatus. NCBI lineage: Eukaryota > Metazoa > Arthropoda > Insecta > Coleoptera > Buprestidae > Agrilus > Agrilus biguttatus. Next base: position 7,081,906 of record OY998126.1, on the reverse strand, counting down.
ATACGGTGCTCCGGTACCTGCACGTCTAGGGCATCATGATTGATTGGAGGTAGACATGAAATAAAATCTACAACGCGGCAACACTGATTCGACAGCTCGTTTGGGGGGTGGATATGATATACGAGGTGCGGAAATTAAATAACGAAATACATCACGTACCATGTCAGACACAAAAATAACGGTTCAGATACTTTTGTTTATGTTTTATGTAATATTTCGTTGACATCAAACTTTTCTCATAAGTCAATTAATGTTCAATAATTCAAATTGTTTCTGCGGTAGGTTCACATTGTGAAACATTTTGAACAATGTAATGGACTCTTCTCTCTAGAAAATAAAAGTATTTAAACGTCCTTAAATTATTTATTGCCCTTACTTAAACTTAATTAGAACCTTTTACCGAACATAGTTTCAACCGTGTAAATTGGAGACGAAATTTGATCTTAAATATAATTACAAAAAAACATACACTGAAATAGAATATTGATAAGAGAATCTGATAATGTTCCCAGGGAAACTATTTATTTGTTCCGGAATAATAATTAGAGTAATTATTGATTTTTAATAATTGATATTCTTGTATCTGCAGCGGATCTAACTATTTCATCATCGCTGTACATATGTTTACTAATAAACAACAGATAAAGTGGTAATACAATGCAGTCTTAAAATTAAAGGTAACAAATTACTTATTAATACAATAAATTACAAAATAGAATTAATATAAAGATCTAGTAAATTACACGAGTATATAACAACTAAAGAAAAAGTAAATTACACATGCATATATTATTTTGAAGGTACATTACAATAATATTAAATTGTTTAAAATTAAACCAGAAACATTTTCACAAAATTTATTAACAATCTCTGATACGTGTTGCAACGCTTCTGTTTACTGTTAAAGAAAGACAAGTAAAATATTAAGAAGGGTCGTTTTGCTTGACCGACCTCGTCTTCTATGGATATCCCCAGCTGGTAGTATTAGGTTTAAGAATCATCTAGTTAAGTTAGTTAGGAAAATAATGGTTCAGTTACTTTTGTTTATGTTTTATGTAATATTTCATTGACATCAAACTTTTCTCATAAGTCCTACTTGTTTAATAACAATTAATGTTATTTTTAATAATTCGAATATATAGTATATAGTAACTCTCAACTTTGATTTATTCATTTCAATGTCACTCTTTGTTTTTTTTTAATTATAAATAAATAAATCAACGCAAGCCTTTGTGTTATGAATATTGAAAAACTAACACCGACAAGCAAAACAGAAGACAAAGATTTTCAGAAAACGGTATTTCTGGGTGACATATGTTTCTTTGCCTTGGGTTTACCACTTAATCTTTCTCTTCCTACCCAAACTATCCACTAATTCTCACGATTCCTGGAAAGAGACTGACGAGAGCCTGACGCTAAAGAAAAATGTTGAACGTTTTATATCGAATTTAAACAATTAATAATAAATATCCAAAAAATGAAGGTATTAAAATCCTTTTTTTGGTTATCTTATGTTGGTCAAAGAATCTTTCGGAATCAACAGTGTAATTCAATGGCGGTAGGGGTATTAGCCTTCGGAGTAGTTGTTTCTGTTGATTCCATATTTATATTTATTGTATAGCTGTAAAAGCTTTTCTGCCAACGTCTACCTGATGAGACCCGAGAGCTCGAAACCGGTCGTGGGATATGGCTTTCGGTGCGCTGTGCCTACTGTGTAGGACGCGTTCCAAATGTGGGATTTGTGATCCTTTATAACTAGACGAAAAAGTATTTTAATGCCTTCTTTTTTTGGATATCTTATCTTCGTCTAAGAATCTTTCGGAATCAACAGTGCAATTCAATGCCGGTAGGGGTATTAGCCCTCGGAGTACTTGTTTCTGTTGATTCCATATTAATATTTATTGTATAGCTGTAAAAGCTATTCTGCCAACGCCCACCTGATGAGACCCGAGAGCTCGAAACTGGTCGTGGATATGGCTTTCGGTGCGCTGTGCCTACTTTGTAGGACGCGTTCCTAATGTGGGATTTGTGATCCTTAAAATTTAGGCGAAAAAGGATTTTAATGCCTCCTTTTTTGAATATGTTATATCTTCGTCTAAAAATCTTTCGGAATCAACAGTGTAATTCAACGCCGGTAGGGGTATTAGCCCTTGTTGTAGGTGTTTCTGTTGATTCCATATTTATATTAATTAATAATCAAATGTATTTGTATTATTGAAAAGGTCGTGTCGGTTTTTAATGTGGAAAAAGTTCCGATCAGTTTTAAGCATTATCCGCTATACGTGTAGTCCATTGAACGGGTAAGGTAAAAGCTGTGAGTCATGTTTTGTTACATGTACTTTCACTCATGTCGGTATTAACTAAGGTTGCAAGTAAAAAGAATTTATTTATGGATCGCTTTAGAATCATATCGCGAACGCTTAAGCTGTTTACGGCAAGGAGTGTGGTGCTAACACCGTGCCGCTTGGTGTTTTTAGAACATGATGTATAGAAACTGTCGGTCCGTTTGAAGGATAAATGAAATGGAGGAAACAGTAACATTAATTCCACAGACTGTATCGCCTCTGCCGCTCTTTACATCGTCTTGCCAAGAGGACGAAAGCGCTGTCATTTTTCACGTTACGCCTCTAATTTATTACGTATATTGCGTAGATTTATATTAGTTCTGACTTCTGAAGGTTTTCGGAAAGAATTTATCAACTACTACTACCACGTTCATCGTTTTGAGTTACGATAGTGTGACGTGTTCAGTCATGAAAACACAATTAAACGAACGAAAACAACGAAATTTATTAACAACTAAAATTAAATTAACTACAGTTCTGATTAACACAAGTCTACACAATTTTTTACACTGGTAAATCTATTTCTCCCGTCGCCGTATTCTTCGCCACTACTTATACTCGCGTTCCACTGCCGCCACTCTATGACTACCGCCTGTCTATCGCTCCTGCCACTTGTCAATGCACGATGTAAACAAACTGACTCGGTCCGCCCAGTGTACTCGCTTATATCGTTTCCACCATTCCCTCTGGAACGTTTTACAACCTTCTCGTGTTACTATTGTCTTTTTATTGATCGTTGCTAGAATATTCCAGACGTATCTAGGAAGGCCGAGAATATCCATCATCTTTTCCAGGAAGGTGTTGTTAATTAGGACTGACCCAACACAAACCGCAAGTACAGTTCGTGACAATAGCAATAGGTGGGTGCTTTTTTATCATTTCTGACAATCCTAATAAAATTCTTCGATTTTGTTTAAGTGTCATCTTTACCTCTGGACAGGAGCATAAGATAATAGAACTTTAGAAATTGATTGCTTGCTCGGCACTTGATGAAACATTTTAATAATTAGATGAATAATGAAAACACTTGGTATTGATGTTTCATAAATTTATTTAAAACCTTAACAAATATTTCGACAATAACGTCGTTTAAAAAATGGATCAGTAACAGAATTTTGTTTCATCAAGACAACGCACTGTATCACAAGTCATTTGTCATCAAAACAATAGCAAATCTACATGACTACATGAATTAAACTTCGAATTGCTCCCACATCCACCGTATTCTCCAGATTTGGCTCCCAGCGACTACTTCGCAGACCCAAACCAAAAAATGCTCGCCGGCAAGAAATTTCGCTCGAATGAGGTTATCGCTGAAGATGAGGTCTATTTTGAGGCAAACGATAAATTGTTCTACAAAAGTGGTATTGAAAGGTTGGGACGTTGGAATGTTTGTGTTGCTCTTGATGGAGATTATGTTGATGAATAAAGCCAATTTTGAACAAAATAATATGTTTTATTTGTTAGGCCTGGGACTCTTTAGCCCATGTGTTAAATAAGTAGAATTCTCGAAGATTTCCGAGTCTTAATCGTAGTTGTCTGGCACTAGGCGTGTCACATGTAATTATAATTTGCAATTACTGTTATTACTTGCACCGCTGCGAGAAAAATTACGAGTAATTTATGAGAATTAATAGAATAGATATTTTAATTAGTATTTTCAAAGCAGTTACGAAACCAATTATCCCATTAAAGAGGCTACGCTACTTTACGTTTCTTGTTTCTTTCTTTCTTTTTTTTTTCTTTTTTCACTGCACACCGAGCGCAGTGTTCGCGGTTACCTAATTGTGCCTCTAATAAGGGTTTTGCTCGGTCTTGCTGAATCACATTACTGCAATTAATTTATTCCGTGTAATTGTTCACTTGACCGTTGTTGTCACACTTGTTTTATTCTAGAAAATTATACATCATTGTCTGTAGAGAAACTATTCCAAAATTAAAAATTCATTCTGTATTTCGTATACCTTTACTGCCATGTATGTAAATATATTCAAAATTCATTTTTGTAAATATTCTTTTGTATTCTATTTCTTTGTGTCTCTGTGCTTGTGTAAATATTTCATAATATTCTATTCTAAATCTTTTGAATTTCAACTATATCATTAACTTTTATTACTGCACTTTTCTATAATCCCTGGTAACATTTCAACTTGACGTCTGTCCTTCGCTGTACTCCCTAATTGCAATTTTACGATGGGTTTCTTCGGTGATTTGGGTCGTTTCTCTATTTCGTCATATTTCTTAAAATTTCTCGTCTCAAAACTTTTCTTTTTGTGTTTCATTCCCATCAGCTACTCGGAGGGTAGGACATAAGGAAATGGGTGGATGGTGTGGTTAGGGAGAGAAAGATGAGACGGACGAAATGAAGACAGAAGAGAATTCTGTCTGTTTGATGTAATGTTAGAAAATCGCCTCGAAGGTAGCAAAGCAAGATAAGAACTGCTAACTCAGAGGGAAAAAAAGAATGAAATCGAAATTGTGAGGTAAGAGAGAGGGTAGTAGATAAGGGTACGGTAATAATAGAGAAGTACAAAAGCGGCGTGTTCTAGTGTTTTAGATCATTGCTTAGCATTCGGGAGGTCACCGGTTTAAACCCGGGTCCGGCTGCTCTGTCCAAGTTTTCTGTGGTTTGTTTGTATCATTTAGGTAAATGCTGGGGCAGTAATATTCCACAGATAATCTTTCACTTTCCTTCTGTCTTCATTTCGTCCGTCTCATCTTTCTCTCCATAATCACACCACCCACCCATTCCCACGATTCCTAAAAGGAGGCTATGCACTGCAGTGTAGGTCGGAGGGACTGCCTGCCCACCAACACGAGTAGCTGGTGGGAATGAAACACAAAAAAGTTTCGTCTAATAATCGTTCGGTTGATTCCATATTTATATCTTTCTTCACTTGTTGGGCAAGTCTGTTACCGTTTGAGTCAATATGGTCAGCAAGCCAAGGTCGTAAGATATCTTATACCGATGAGTATTGTGTAGTAAAGAAGTTATATTATATAACTTGTTAGTAAAGTTTTACATCGATTATAATTTTGTGGCTTACTTCAGTTTCTTTTCAAATTAACAATTAACGTCGTTTGTTGCGGATTCTTTGGCAATATGGAATATCGCCACAAGTAGAAGAAAAACACTGTGTTTAGTTGCACTAAATATTTATTAAAAAACTCCACAAATTTGTATTGAGTATCTGGCATCGTTTATATATTTGTGTCTAATTCTTGAAACGGAAAAAGAAAAGGAAGGGCTCCGTATTCGCCGAATAACATACCGGGGACTTCCTATTATATGTGAAAAATAACAGGTATACATACAGGTGAGCGGAGCGGACTCTACTGAGAAAACTTAAAAACTTTTTTGTGTTTCATTCCCACCAGCTACTCGTGCTGGTGGGCGGGCAGTCCCTCCGACCTACACTGTAGTACAAAGCCGGAGGATAGGGCGTAAGGCCCTCTTCAGCCCCCTTGCAGGAATCGTGGGAATGGGTGGATGGTGTGGTTAGGGATAGAAAGATGAGACGGACGAAATGAAGATAGAAGAGAAGTGAAAGATTATCTGTGGAATATTACTGCCCCAGCATTTGCCTAAATGATCCAAACAAACCACAGAAAACTTGGACCAGAGCAGCCGAACCCGGGTTTAAACCGGTGACCTCCCGAAAGCTAAGCAATGATCTAAAACACTAGAAGACGCTGCTTTTGTACTTCTCTATTATTACCCTACCCTTATCTACTACCCTCTCTCTTACCTCACAATTTCGATTTCATTCTTTTTCCCCCTCTGTGTAAGCAGTTCTTATCTTGCTTCGCTACCTTCGAGGCGATTTTCTAACATTACATCTCCATTATTTCATAATCTTCATTTCCTTTTACGTTGTTATTTGTTGTTGCTGTTATTTAGTGTTTAATTTCTGTTATCCACGAAAACTCTCACATTACATCTGATTGTCGCATTCCATGATTTGTCAATTTCGTAATTGTGAAGTGAAGTACATACAAGAAGTATTTGGAATTTACAAATGCAAGTTGTTTATCCGATATCTATACAGTTGTATTTGAGTTATTGATTTCGTTTATTTGTCGATTGTATTGGTCCATGACGATTAAATTGGAAAGTATGGCAACGCTGAGCCACTTTAAGACAATAAGGCAGTAATCGTTCGATCGAGATAGTCATCTTGACGTAGGTAAAATATTATTGCGAGTCAGTTCTTTTAGCTGCTGCTGGCACGCACGCCTTTCTCTCTACGATTAGCATAATTATGCGCTTACAGTTTTAATTAAGATATCACTTGCTTATGGGAAAGTGTCATGCGAACGAATAACGTCTGACATGGAACGGGCAAAGAACGATAGCGACTCGACGTCTTGACAGAGAAAAATGACGAAACGTTTTAATCTGCGAAGTATTCGATTCTGGCGTGTATTCGAATGCATTCGATTCTAAACGAAGTATTCGAATACTAAAAATAATCGAAAGCGGTAATATCAAGTAATCTCGAGTTCGTCAAGCGAGATAGGAGAGAAGAATCGTAGTTCGTCGTAACGCTAAATCGGAATAAATTGATACAATTCGGGTTGGTTAACTGCGATCGTGATGACAATGCATATGTAACATTCTTGGATTTTATATTTCCACCCATTTTTCTTATTTTAACGTGCATTATGTATAACAGTCAAGATAACAAAATTTATGTAGGTAATCATTGTCACAAAAAATACCTAAAACGACATCGTACGATATCGTCATAAACAAAATTGTTAAAATTTACCATAAACACATTATTATCTTTCGATATAGCTTGTTTCAATAGTCGACAAAGAATAGGTAATCCTTCAAAAACTATACAAGCTGTTTTATAAATGCCCTAGGCTGCAAATATGTCAAAATAAATTAATTGTAAGTTTTTAGATATATATGTATACAATATGTTCTCTATGTAGAACCACCGTGTTATGGTGAACTTTGGATATAATACACATTCCTCGGCTGGTGGGAGTGTATACAAATGTACAACCCTTAAGTGTGGGATGTCTAACAGTAAAATTTAAATTAACCCCATTCGCATTCCTTAATTGCAGCTTTCAACTTTTAACCAATATTTCACTTTTTAATTGTAAGCACTAGTTACAATTACCTGTAAGGTTTTGCTCTATAAGTTAATATTTTTATATTGACTTCACGTCCGCACCAATTACTTCTTGCATTAATCATTTAGTTGGTCATACTTGCATTACGACCTGTGACCTAAGTACAAACTAGGAAGTCACAGTTTTTGTTCAAAATTATTTTGGTTTTACGCCCCTTTCTTTTCCTTTTGTGAAACAACTTATTTTTCCACCTCATAGGTTGCAATTTGCAATTAAATTTTGTCATAAAACAGTAATCAGTCATCACAGAACCCAATGACCCCCAACCTCTGGTCTCGACCCTAAAACCTAAATGATTCATATCTTTGTATTCGAATGCAAGGTATTCGATTCTTTGTATTCTAATACTCATTCGATTCTCAAAAGTACTTGAATACAAGGTATTCGATTCTGAAAATCATTCGATTCTCCCAACACTAGTTGGAATCAACAGAAACAACTACTCCGAGGGCTAATAGCCCTACCGGCATTGAATTACACTGTTCATTCCGAACGATTCGTAGACGAAAATAACAATCCAAAAAAAGAAGGTAATAAAATTCTTTTTCGTCTAATTATAAAGGATGACAGATCCCACATTTGGAACGCGTCCTACACAGTAGGCACAGCACACCGAAGGCCATATCCCACGACCGGTTTCGACTTATCGGGTCTCATCAGGTGGGCGCTGGCAGAAAGGCTTTTTTACAAGCTATATAAGAAATATAAATATAGAATTAACAGAAACAACTACTCCGAGGGCTAATACCCCTACCAGAATTGAATTACACTGTTGATTCCGGACGATTCTTAGACGAAGATAACAATCCAAAGAAAGAAGGTAATAAATTTTTTTTTTCGTCTAATTATAACGGATGACAGATCCCACATTTGGAACGCGTCCTACACAGTAGGCACAGCACACCGAAGGCCATATCCCACGACCGGTTTCGACTTATCGGGTCTCATCAGGTGGGCGCTGGCAGAAAGGCTTTTTTACAAGCTATATAAGAAATATAAATATGGAATTAACAGAAACAACTACTCCGAGGGCTAATACCCCTACCAGAATTGAATTACACTGTTGATTCCGGACGATTCTTAGACGAAAATAACAATCCAAAAAAAGAAGGTAATAAATTTTTTTTTCGTCTAATTATAAAGGATGACAGATCCCACATTTGGAACGCGTCCTACACAGTAGGCACAGCACACCGAAGGCCATATCCCACGACCGGTTTCGACTTATCGGGTCTCATCAGGTGGGCGCTGGCAGAAAGGCTTTTTTACAAGCTATATAAGAAATATAAATATGGAATTAACAGAAACAACTACTCCGAGGGCTAATACCCCTACCAGAATTGAATTACACTGTTGATTCCGGACGATTCTTAGACGAAAATAACAATCCAAAAAAAGAAGGTAATAAATTTTTTTTTCGTCTAATTATAAAGGATGACAGATCCCACATTTGGAACGCGTCCTACACAGTAGGCACAGCACACCGAAGGCCATATCCCACGACCGGTTTCGACTTATCGGGTCTCATCAGGTGGGCGCTGGCAGAAAGGCTTTTTTACAAGCTATATAAGAAATATAAATATGGAATTAACAGAAACAACTACTCCGAGGGCTAATACCCCTACCAGAATTGAATTACACTGTTGATTCCGGACGATTCTTAGACGAAAATAACAATCCAAAAAAAGAAGGTAATAAATTTTTTTTTCGTCTAATTATAAAGGATGACAGATCCCACATTTGGAACGCGTCCTACACAGTAGGCACAACACACCGAAGGCCATATCCCACGACCGGTTTCGACTTATCGGGTCTCATCAGGTGGGCGCTGGCAGAAAGGCTTTTTTACAAGCTATATAAGAAATATAAATATGGAATTAACAGAAACAACTACTCCGAGGGCTAATACCCCTACCAGAATTGAATTACACTGTTGATTCCGGACGATTCTTAGACGAAGATAACAATCCAAAAAAAGAAGGTAATAAATTTTTTTTTCGTCTAATTATAAAAGATCACAGATCCCACATTTGGAACGCGTCCTATACAGTAGGCACAGCGCACCGAAGGCCATATGCCACGATTGGTTCTCATCGGGTGGGCGCTGTCAGAAAGGCTTTTAAAAGTATATAATAAATATAAATATGGAATCAACAGAAACAACTACTCCGAGGTTAATACCCCTACCGAAATTGAATTACACTGTTGATTCCGAACAATTCTTAGACGAAGATAACAATTCAAAAACAGAAGGTAATCTTCGTCAACAGTGTAATTCAATTCTGGTAGAGGTATTAACCCTCCGAGTAGTTGTTTCTGTTAATTCCATATTTATATTTCTTATATAGCTCGTAAAAAACCTTTCTGCCAGCGCCCACCTGATGAGACCCGATAGGTCGAAACCGGTCGTGGGATATGGCCTTCGGTGTGCTGTGCCTACTGTGTAGGACGCGCTCCAAATGTAGGATCTGTGATCTTTTATAATTAGACGAAAAAGGATTTTATTACTTTTTTTTTGGGTAAGTTTTGTAACCTACATTTGTGGTTGTGAATTTACAATTATTGGTGTATATGTATAAATCGTTACCTGTGTGTACATACCCATTATGAGGTAAATCCGAATGTAAGATTAACGACAAACCGTCGACCGCTAACGTGCGCCGAAGAGAAGAAGAAGAAAAGCTCGACAGGTTCGGTGGAAATAAACGAGCGTCGTCACTGGTAAGCCGCCGTGGCGCGTCGCAACGCTTCGAGGAGCTTCCGTCCGGAACTTTTTCCGATTTGTAATATTGCCGGAGTCCTGATTTATCGACGGCACCTCAGGGAACCGAGGGATAAATGGAACGGATGAAGCGCTAACATTAATCCACCGAGCTGGTGCTCGAAATTTTTCCGCAGAACCATTCGTTTCCACTTGACAGCCAAAGACGGTAATCTGCTAAAAGAGGAAGTGGAATGACAGTCGGATCTCGATTGCAATGCTCTCACCTACTATACGTATATTCCTTCTTTCTTTTCTTCATACGTCCTTATCCGGCTACCTCTTTTTCTCAAATCCTGCAAGTCATCCGGATGCTGTCCCGAAAACGTCACTCATGTTACACGTACTCCTTCTACATAGGAACTGACAGCTTCATGCCGGAGCGGCTCAATCGGAATCACAGCTTTCAAAATAACGACGAGGAAAAATGAAGTGGGATTTGAAAGTGAAAGAAGCTAGCTAACACCAACACTGTTCTAGTCTTTTTTCTCTGTCAAACATACTTCACTGTAGTATTTCATTACACCTGTGCATCGCCAATTAAGTTCTGGCGGCAAGCAGTGATTTAACAGGCGGGCTAAAAAGTTCGTAGACTGACCCATAGATAGCGCTACTAGTATCAAATCCATATGATTTGTAGTTAGCCCTAACCTTCAAAAGACGCGTGTATAATTTTGACAGCTGTTGCACTATTAGTATCTGAGTTATAACATTTTTAATGAAGGAACTTTTGTTACTTTGAAAAAATGAATAAAGCATTGCTTTTTGGCGAAAAAAAAACTGTTGAAACCAAGGCTTGGCTTGATAAACATTATTTGGACTTTGCACCAGGAAAATCAACCGTAGTGAAGTGGTTTGCTAAATTTAAACGAGGCGAAATGAGCACTGAGGACGATGCACGCAGCGCAGTGGACGCCCCAAAGAGACTTGACGAAAAAGTCCACACAATAATTTTCGATAACCGTAAAGTGAAGTTGATTGAGACAGCTGAGACCCGACCCTAAAGGTATCAAAGAAACGTGTTGGTCATATCGTAAATGAATATTTGGATATGCGAAAGCTCTGTACAAAGTGGGTCTTACAATCGACCAAAAACAATAACGGATCGATAATTCTGAGCAGTGTTTGGAACTGTTCAATCGTAATAAAACATGGCTGCATCATTTCACACCGGAGTCCAATCGACAATCAGCAGTCAGCCGAGTGGACTGCACATGATGAAAAGAATCCAAAGCTTGGAAAGACGGAAAAGTCGGCTGGTAAGGTTATGGCATCAGGTATCAGTACTCTGGGATGCTCATGGTATAATATTCATTGACTATCGGCTATCTTAAAAAGGGGAAAACCATAAACAGCGACTATTACGTAGTGTTATTGGAGCGTTTAAAAGACGAAATCGCGGAAAACTGGCCTCATTTGAAGAAAAAGAAAATGCTGTTTCATCAAGACAGTGGACCGTGTCACAAATCAATAAAATCGATGGCAAAATTCCATGAATTGGGCTTCGAATTGCTTCCGCATCCACCGTACTCTCCAGATCTAGCCCCCAGCGACTTTTTTCTTTTCTCAGACCTCAAGAGCATGATGCTCGCTGGACAGAAATTTCGCGCCGATGAAGAGGTAATCGTAATCGCCGAAACTGAAGCCTATTTTGATGCTAAAGACAAATCGTATTATAAAGATGGTATTGAAAAATTGTATGACCGCTATAATCGTTAATCGTTGTATCGCCCTTGAAGTATATTGAATAACAAAATCAAATTCTATCAAAAAAAAATTTTTTTTCTATGCTAGTCTACGAACTTTTCAGCTCGCCTGTTACAAAACATAATTGTGTAAGTAATCTAGTTTATAATATCTATTGAAAAAGTATTCATTTTGCAGTGTTTACAACATAACAGCCGTCCAATGTTTAAATGTATGAAGTTTTTGAAATTAACCGTTAGTTTGTGGCGCTAGTTAGTTTGAGTTCGTGTTTTCCCCTCGTCTAGAAAATAGAGGAAAGCCATTCCGTTTAGACGGCAATGCGCAACGACTTCCTTCCATTCGTTCATTCCGCTTGCCCTGTCGCCTGCCTGTTCGCCTTTATGAACGTCTTCAGGAAAAAGCCCCGCACCACTCGAGCTGTTTGCATTTCCGTAGACGTTGACAAACGATCGCGAGAGATGGCGCTGCATTCGTCTTACAAAGTGCGAACAAGATACCAACTACCGCCGTAAAAGAGCCGTTATAAATTACATCGGCTCTCGTTGCTTATTTGCCCGTACTCTCTCTCTCTCTCTCTCTCTACTAATACACGGAACTGAATGCAGCTCATTGTTATTTATCACCATTATTATTATTCTTTTTCTAAAACGGTTATTGTCATTGTGAAGACGCATGTGAATGTTAAGCGTTTGAAATATTAATTAAAATTGAAACAAGTGAGTATAGTATGAAGGAATAGTTAGGTAAGGACGGGAAAAGCCCAGTCTTTTAAAGCTACTCAATATTATCATTGGTTTAATGAAAGAATGCAATTAAAGTATCTTTAGAATGGAATCAATTGAAGGTTATATTGTGACTCGAAAACTACCCTTATTTGGCAGTGTTTGCATATGAATCCGTGTCGTCATTGCCGAATCCTTTTCTTTGCGACCGACGTCGTCTGTCCCATAAAGGGAAATAAATGAAGTCATTAGGAAGGGGCCGTGTCCTTGTATTTTTGCCCGCATTTGTTGGCTCTTGTCGCCTGCTTTATCACTGTCGTCGGGGTGAGCGTGACGCGATTTGTCAAGGGCCTTCGGCTCGTTTAGAGTTCCTGGGGACTTGCCGGGGCCTCGCACTCGTTCAAACACACACACACACACACAGAAATACCGGCGTCTCCGTGTACACATACACACGCCGGAAGACTGATGGACCCGCTGATTATACGACTGAGTTTGATGAATGGAAGGGAGGCATTTCTCTCGCCACGAACGCACGAACCTTCGCAAGAAAAAGAGCAAACATCGGGAAAACCGCAAACAACGGACACCTTCGAAACACCCGCCGTCCATCACGTCCAAATGTTGATGGATAACCGCTTCCCCATTCGTTAGCGTCCAACTGTAAACACGTTGTTAAGGGAAATAAAATCTTTTTGACGTCTCAAACGAGATTAATTAATCGGTAACTCCCAACTAAAGGGAACAAACACTTTTTGTAACATGTAATATATAAATGTTGTACCAGCGCTGTTTCCTCCTAAAGAAAAAATGTAAAATGATTCTTCTGCTCTCTCGATGAAGACTATAAGTTCAAAATCGACACCAAATGGCACTGCTAAGATGACAGTTATGATGGAAAAATGTCAAATGATCATTAAACGTACTGTTTAGTTTAGTTTAGTGAATTCTGATCTGAATGGTACACAACCATTTGTTTGCCAGAAGTGCTTGGTCAAATACGAAAAAAAAAGCCACAATGAAGGATCATTATTAATCATGACAATGCAGGCTCACACGTCGGCTGAAACAACCACCTATTTGACTATTTGATTGGCCAAAACGTCGAATTGATGGGTAATGCACCGTACAGCCCTGATTTGTCACCGAATGACTTCTTTCTTATTCCCGCAATCAATAGACTGCGTTGCCAACGATTTTCGGCGCCTGAAGCTGTCTTTTCATTGTTAGGCTAAAACTATAAATAGTAGCCCTCATATATTAAGGATTATTAATATAAATATAAATATGTATTCAACAGAAACAACTACTCCGAGGACTAATACCCCTACCGGCATTAAATTAGTGTTGATTCCGATGGACTCCTAGACGAAAATATAACATATTCAAAAAAGAAGGAATTAAAATCCTTATTCGTAAGATCTCACATTTTGAACGCGTCCTACTAAGTAGGCACAACGAACCGAAAGCCATTTCCCACGACCGTTCCAAATGTGAGATCTTTGATCTTAATATTTAGACGAATAAGAATTTTAATTCTTTATTTTTTGAATATGTTAAGGATTATTTTTATCACATCTCACTTCATTTAATTGACGGTGACTTCAATTCTTTGGAAATGAAATGTTATGCTTAAAGTTAATTAATTATGTTTCAAAAATTTGTTGGAATTAGATGAAGCTATATTCAACACATAGTATTGCGACATCGTAATTCTATATGAATGAATCAATCCCCCCCCCTGTCATTCTTTTACCTTCCTTCGTACGCCAGAGCCAGATAACAGAAATTTATTTCGGTGTGGTATGGTATTAGACAAATCCTCTACCACGTTCGAGGGGGGTTCAGACAAGATTATTCGACAATTTCTGTTATTGCCCAAATTGGCTTATGCTATGCGGTGTGTCCACGGCAACAACTACATAGGATTCCAATAACTTATGCCGCACGTCCGTGGCTGGGAGTGATTTATCGATGCGCCTCCAGGGACTATTCCAGGTCTTCCGTAGTTAATTAGAAATAGCTTTGTTCGAAGATTAATGAAGTGGTCTCCGAGTAGCAGATAAATTTAATCAAATATCGCCCGGCTGCGTTTAACCACTACGATGTATCACCTGACATTCTCAGATAGGGACGGATTCATTTTCACTCACTTATTCACTACCTACATTCCGATTGTCGAAATTAATTTAACGAAAGATAAACTTCTTTCTATGGTAAACATCAACAGGCAATAATTTATCAGTTTGAAGAATGTCACGATTATGATGTTTCGACTATTACATCCATGCAATACAGACTAAAGCGTTATCCTTTGCTTCTACCTTCAACCTTACCCTTTTCTACAGTCGTTTAAATAACTTCTCCCAAAATAGTACAAAAATGCACCTGTCGATGTGGTTTACCAGTTAGATCAGATTCTAGGTCCGTCTGCCTTTAACAAGCTTTTCTGTGGTTTGTTTGAACCGTCAAGGCAAATGTTTATGGCTTCGAGGGTGGAGATTTAAATCCTAATTCCTTTTTACATTTATTGGCCTAAATATATTTGTTTTCAATAATTACATAACTAGTTGTATTTGTTTATTGGGTTGATGAAATAAGATTATTTCACCGGTGCACAGATGTGCCACTTCTTTTTATTCCTATGGGGGAATCGATGCAATAAACGGACTTTATGTTTTAAAACTTTATTACACCTAAACTATTTACAACTATATACATACTAATTTTATTGTACGCCGTGATTGCTACTTATTTTTACGAAAATTCTAAATGACTATAGATTATGATTATATGAAACTATATGTTATTAAATACTATATGTTTAGAGAGATCTTGATGTGATTGGTGCTATATGTTAATGTACTAAAATGATCTCTGCAAAAAAAAAATGTTTGATGTCTGAATGGTTTGAATCTGATAAGATTGAATGATGAATTGATTCTGCAATTGAATGAAAAAATACTTATTTTAACATGAATTTAAAACCGCCCCCCAGAGGAGGGGGTGGTTCCGATGCACCGACACTTGAAACAACAAAAAAAAGGAAGGGAAACGTAAACATACAAAAATACAACATTGCAAACTATGTGTCCATGCATCATCTACATCCTGGAAATGGACCGATGGGTCAAAAATTACCCCCAATAAATCTATCGACTAACTTAACCCTAAAAGAACATTTGGAAACAAAGAAAATATAACACAGTAGGGCTAAACGGCAATACCAAGAAGGGAAAAAATATGACACATACAAAAACCATAAATTGCAAAAGAAAGGAACAGACAGCAAATGCACATGACAATACAAAAATTACAAAAATCCGAGAAGTAAAAATGCATAACCAATAAGGCTAATATATTACAAAGACAAAAAATAAAGAGATGAATATATGAGAACAACCACCATTAGTAGTTTTTAGGAATAAAACACCCAAAAGTTTAGTTTTTGGACCTATCTATTTCTAAAGGAGATTAAAATTCCTCCTTGCCCATCACTTTTCACCATAGTGCAGATTAGTGAGATAACCCGTTAGACAGCATCGGCTGGTGGGAATGAACTAATAAATAAAGCTTCATCGGAACAAATACGATTTTAATTGATATTTACACATGTCCGTCATTTAAATTATTCTGTTTTAAGTACCTATGTAATTAAGTTGGCAAGTTACAGTTATCGTGCTATTTCCTTCGTTTTTTATTTACCATCGGTAGATAAAAATGATAGTGAAACAAACTTCCTCCCATACGTCACACTTAAACTTGTCAATTTTCCATTTTTAGATAAATACGTATGTTGTTAGTACGTTCTTAGAATAGACACGGCCGGTAAGTAAGTTACGAGTAATTACACCCTGTCATAGGCATATTACAAATGCCCATCATACTGGGTCGAGTACCGTAAATATTATGTTTATCGGCCCGGTGCACCGTGGGCCGCCACTGCGGCGGCTTATCGATCCAAGCAGCGGCGGCACGGCCGCAACTTACCAACGGGACCGTACTACAGAAAATATATGTGTGTCTAGTTACTTGTATGTTTGTATTAGTAAATGATCACACGACATGCAAGCGATTATATTTGTGTGCATTCCCGTCGTGGGCGACTGGGTAACGTAAGAAACTAATTGACACCCACGGCGTTAATTGATACTTATAAGAGAACAACAGTTGTGATTCCCGGTAAGAGAGAAAGAGAGGGATCGTTATGCGTAGGCTATTATTTAACTGTCTTGACGTTCAGACTGTTCCAATGCAGGGGTGTAATTCGCCTGTCAGTGGGAAATTGAAGGTCCCTCGCGGTAGAACGACGTCCGAGGTTACGTCTGGTAGGGGTACCATGATGTCGTCATTAACATTAACCGGGGCGATTACCAACCGGTAGGTTGTTGCTTGCAGTGAAAGCTGACATAAATGAGCGCGGCTCTTATTCGTTTCGAATATAATAATGAAGTTGTTGAGGCATAATTTTTCTGAATGTAAAGTTTTTTCCATTATTGACGATACGCATCATTAAATCGCACATTTAACATGACCCTTTGACCTTTGAACTTTGTATATGTACAATTCGACTATAAACAATATAATTGTATAAATAAATTATGTTTTTATATAAATCACCTCATATGGTTTAAATTTGTTATGTAATGTATTAATTTTAATGACAACTTTTTTGAAATTAATCGAAGAAACCTTAATAATCGTCAATAAACAATAGACAATAATCTTTGATGTTTATGTGAATTTTAATACAATATGTTGAAGTAAAAGTTTAAATTTTGCTTCCGAATCAAAACTATCAGGGTGTTTAGTCTCCAAATTATCGTTTAAATATATCATAAATTTGTCACCGTTCATGTTAGTTGTCGCATGCGAATTCTAATGCTGTCGAGAACGTTGAAAATAACAGATAAAATAGAACCACCGAACGAACAGCAGTCTCGACAGCAAAACATAATCGTAGTATTAATATTTCATTTCTTGAAGTTTTATACGTAAATCTAACTTTTGCTTTTGTAAAATAATTGGTGATGGTGAAAGTGAAGATTTCTAGTTAATATAAAATAAATATAGTTAAACAGAACAAATCTCGTTTTCCTCAATATCTGAGGTGGTCCTTCGAAGCAAGATTTAACACGAACACGTTATCACGCTTCTTCACGGTATTTTTGGGTTTTTTTGATTTAAAAAAAAAAAATGAAAAACTAAATTCCGGTGAACTATTACCACTCCTAATTCTCGAAAAACTATTTATAAGATTTAAGATATCACTCATTAGATTCTCTTTGTTTTACGCCGCGTAGCGTGTTCAATTTTACTCCGTAAAACTATAGTACCTAATGCGCCATCTATCAAAATATGTTTGCATAATTTTCTTTCGCTTAGAAAATGAATGGAACAAGTTTTCGTGAACTTTTCTCTCTGTACGTTTTCCAATATTAAAGCGTTCTGCTCCATTCACCGCTGTTTGAAGTAGAAATGTGACGCGCGGACTGTAGATGGCGAATACGTCTCTCTTTTGAACATATAACTTTTAAATATAAATAAAAAATATAAATATGGAATCAACAGAAACAACTACTCCGAGGGCTAATACCCACCCCTACCGGCATTGAATTACACTGTTGGTTCCAAACGATTATTAGACAAAGATAACAATCCAAAAAAAGAAGGTAACAAAATCCTTTTTTCGTCTAATTAGAAAGGATCACAGATCCCACATTTCGAACGCGTCCTACACAGTAGGCACAGCGCACCGAAAGCCATATTCCACGACTTTTTGGATATAACTTTTAGTTGTCTAGAGCAGTGATTCTCAACCACTGTGCCGCGGCACTTTTGTGTGCCGCCAAATTTCAAAAGTGTGCCGCCAAATTTTGCAAATATATAATAATGTTAATATTATTAAATTATATCATGTTGGCAACATTTTATACAGATCGAGATTACGAAGAGCAATCTTTGGTGTCGGCGACATTGGAGTGACGTTGGTACTCTGTGGATGTGAAAGACTAGGAGTAATAGAGAATAGTAGAGTTTTTAACTATGGTCAGTCAGTAAAGAAAAGTTACTTTGAAATTACGAGTTTTATTGTGCCTACAAATTAGTTTTTCTCACAATCATTTAAAAAGAAAAATATTTTTAACATGAATATATATTTAAATCCACAAAAAAATAAATTATATACTCCATACAGAAGTAAGATGGTTGTCCAGAGGAAAAGTTATATCTCGTGTGCTGAAATTAAAAGACGAACTGAAAATATTTTTTGAATAAAATAAAAATTATGAATTTGTTCATTTGTTGGAAAATAAAATATGGTGTACTAAACTGGCTTACTTATCAGACATTTTTGTTATTTTTAACAACATCAATTCAAGTATGCAAGGGCCTAATGAAAATATTTTAAACGCAACCGATAAGCTGGTGGGATTCAAAAAACAAATAACTTTATGGAAAAATAAAGCTCAGGAAGGCAATTTAGAAAAGTTTAAGTCAGTCCCTAAAGACAGTTATAAAACTATTAAATTAATTGTTGTTGATCATTTGACAACATTAGAGGAGAGAATTATTCATTATTTCCCAAAATTAGATATTAAGAAATTTGATTGGGTTCGTAATCCATTTCTCATAACGGATACTTCTGTATTTGACTTAACTTTGAATGAAGAGGAAGAACTCATTTTGCTTTCCAATAATCGAGATTTAATTTTAAAACATTCAGAAGAATCAATTAATTCATTTTGGATTAACATCAGATGCGATTATCCAATGATAGCCAAAAAAGCTTTAAACATATTATTACAATTTTCCACATCTTATTTGTGTGAATTCGGATTTTCAGCATTAGCCAACATTAAAACTAAAAAAAGATCAAGATTGTTAAATGTAGAAGACGATATGAGAGTAGCATTGTCATTTTTACGACCAAATATAAATGAAATTATCAAAAAACATCAAGTTCAAATTTTGCATTAAAAATATTTTTATTATTAGCTTGTAATTAATCCCTTAATAAACGTTTAGTTATTATTGTAGTATATATTAGTTTATTTCGTATATTTAAAATTTTTGTCATAAACTATTTATGCAGTGTGTTGTAGTAAGTAAATAATTTTTATCTTTTTCATTGTGTGCCGCCAAATTTTGAAATCGTTAAATATGTGCCGCAACAAAAAAAAAGTTGAGAATCACTGGTCTAGAGGGAGATAGTGACACTGCCCGAGCGCTAAATTGTCACAAAATATAAACGTATTTTAACTACAACAGGAAGATTGTATTAGATACTTTATCAGAAGTTTTTGGTAAATGTTTAATGTAATTATACGACTTTTCTATTAAAAGTCGATTAGCTTTTTATTCCAAAAGTTTTGGTAAAAACATAAAAATAATTATGTAATCGTTTTCGATGTACCTACGACAACCAAACTGAAAAAGTAGTTTATCAGCATTTTATTTTAGTGAATAACTTTTTCGCTTTTATACGAAAGATATGTATGATATGTATATGTATATATAACAATGATACGTATTTTTATTTAATCGGAAAACACGTGTATTGCTTTTAAAAGGAAAATGTACATATTATATCTCCTCTGATAACAGCAAATAAATGTGGATCACCGTAAAACACTATGATTTATTAAGCTTGTTTGCGTTTTTACAACAACTCTATAGTTACACCAGGTGTTTCATTATCATTTATTGTATTGGATCATGGTGCTTGAATGGGCAATATTAATTGCATAACATCTATTATCCAAACGCTTTTAGCGACACCTAAAACTAAGGAATGCATATATGTTATGATGATCAAATTGTGTAAAAATCTCTCGAATAAACTTTTAAGAATAATAGCGGAACTAGTTTTTATGTTTATTTAAGGAATTAGCTGAGATTTTGTAACAATCCATTTAAAACGATTTACGACATTTTCTAAAACCTGCAGGTAGAGACTCAGGTGCCTTCAAGTCTTGGCATTTAAACAAATAAACATTTATTTTAAAATAATTTGTATTAGTTTCTATTTTACGTAGAATTTATGCTTTTATCATTTACTTGTTGAACCCGTTTAAGTTTGAACGAATACACGACAAAACGTACCAGCGACAAAACGTACCACTTCTACCTGGCAAGGGTTCTGCTAATTGCTTAATGATATATGCTTGATCGCAATTTAGGTTTAATTTATATATTACATTTGTATTGTCTGTTTTTGGTATTAGTGAAAAAATATTTGGAAATTGTTTTAGAGGTTTTATCAGCTATTAGTATGTTATGTGGTTTAAGTACTTTTAATATTTTATTATTTATTTCGGGCATGTAAGGTAATGACATGTATTTATTTTTATTCTTATTTTGGTTTGTGTTAGTTAGATCATTACAATTTTTTTAGTTTATGTTAGATGAGTTATAAATTTGGTGAAATTTCGTTGAATTTTTTTGGATAGTTATTTTCATTTAATGTGTTTTTACTATTTTTAAATTTTCTGGTCTCTATTTCGGATGTGAGAAGATTATAGCTCTGTCTGTAAGTGCAGTTACTACACTTTTTTATATTTATTTGATGCATGTGCATTGTAGTTTAAATATCTACCTGACCATACATTTGTGGTAATATTTCCTTGTTCATTGTGTTTTATTGTAAAATCCAGAAAATTTATTCTGTTGTTGTTTTCTTTTTCTATTGTAAAGTTTATATTTTATTATGCAAACTATTAAATTTATTTAAAGTATATATAATTTTATTTTCTGGTATGCACATTAAACAGTCATCAACAAAGCGTTTATAGAACAATGGTTTGTAGTTTAATTTTTTGATAATTGATTGTTCTACATGTTCCATTACTACTTTAGTTTTGGTTTGATGATGTGTTGAATAAACCGAAACCTTACAAATGAATTAACAACATTGTTTTAATTAATGACCGGCACCCTGGAAAATAAATTATAAATACGTCATAACGTTTGCGATTTGTATTTAAAAATTCCAATTAAACCACAACATCCCATACCTTAGCTACACATTTTAATTAATTAATTAATTTATTTATTTATTTTTCAACGGACTTACGTCCTTTACACAAATGGTATTACATAAAAGTGTATTGCATAGTAATTAACAGTGATTATTTGTAGAAAACAGTAACATACTATTATATAAATCGTTACTGTTAGAAACAAATATCTAATAATACATAAATGTATGAGATCTTAACATAACTTTAAAACTTGATAGGTTTGTAAGACTTATATCTAAAGGTGGACAATTCCACTTACTACGTAGTCTATGTGTTGCCCTATTATGAACTAAAGTTGATCTGCTGATTGATTCCATGAGTAAACATGGGTTTCGGACCTTATAAGATAAACGTCGATCAGCAAATATTTCGGACAGAGTCCATTTAATGATTTCATAGAAAATACCATATCATGATAATTAAACAAAGATGTAATAGAAGGCAGACATAATTTCTAGCAATTGCAGAGTAGTCATGATCATGGGAGTTCCAGCAACGTATTGCACTCGCCTAATTAACTTATGCTGAATAGTTTCAAGGCTAGATTTGTGTACCTCGTAGTAGGGAGCCCAAATTGTTGAACAATATAGTAAAATAGGTAATGCGAGAGAACGATATAAGTAAATTAGGGAAGACTTATTTTTAAAATCTTTGGTAATTCTAATGATAAATCCAAGCATGCTGTTTCTCGGGATGCTGAATGATTTAGCTGAGGAATGAAAATCATCTTGCTATCAAAATAGATACCTAAATCAAGAATCTTATCATTCCGAGTTAGGGGAAGGTTATTGCATTTGTAACTAAGCAATTTCAAGTCTCTTTTCCTACCAAAAGTCATCACAGAGCACTTTTTAACATTTAATTTAATTCTATTAGACTGAGACCATAGTAAAATATTCTCCAAGTCCCTTTGCAAATCAGCAAAAAATTTTCACACCATCTGCGTAGAAAAGGAAACTAGAGAATCTAATGACATTGGATAAGTCATTGACTAATACCAAGAATAAAATTGGACCAAGAATAGAGCCTTGAGGAACTCCGGAAGATGCCAAGTAGGGACGTGATTTACTATTTTTGAGTTTCACGAAGACTTCTTAATAATTAGTTCATTCCATAATTTTGTATCATGAGAGGATACAGCTCCACTAAATTACCTTACAGCTCTACCTACCCGCTAGCGTAGATACGTAGAAGGATTATTGCATAGTGATGATTCAAAGTGGTTTACGCACGTTAATATTTTCATATACTTGTAATAAATTCATATTTATTTTATGGTTTATTTAAAATAAATGTTTGTGTATGTTGGTTGTTGTTTCCAACTGTTATTATGATAGACACATTTGCATAATAAGCGTTATATGTTTAAGTCATGAGAGACGGTGCATATGGAACATTGTTAAACTTCTCGTCAACGTTAACGAGCGTGTTGTTTGTTTTTGCAAATATACTAAGAATTTAAATGTATTTGTTGATAGGAGTTGAATATAGTTGAATAATTGACGTGTAGGTTTTGTCTCGATGCTTAATAAGAAAATGAGTAAATCGTTATAACAATAACACTTTAAATACGAGGGTATATCAAATATAAGCGGTAATTTTGTAAAATAAACTTATTGATTAATGGTACACACAAACTGGACATTTAACATTTTTCAATGTAGTCACCTCCGTGCTCTACACACCTTTCCACCGATTTGGAAACGTGAATATTGAACATTGCCAGTTGCGCACAGAGAAATACGTGCCTCTACTTCTTCATTGCTTTCAAATATTTTGCCTTCAAGTGATTCTTTCAAGGGCGCGAATAAAAAATAATCGCAGGGTGACAAGTCAGGGCTATAAGGAGGATTATAAAAGCTCGAGAGGTTCCCAGCCCATTTCTTCCAATTTATTCCTTGTCAAAACTGCAAAACTGCGGTGTGTGGCCTGGCGTTGTCATGAAGGAGGATGACGTCTGGAATTGGCATGAGCGAGCCCCGTCGTTTGCTTCGATACACATTTTTGTGGACTGTAACAACTCGACTACATGAATAGAAAGCCGCATTCACTGTTCGTTGATCGTGAAGAAAATCAATGAGTAAAACTCCTCTTGAGTCAAAGAAAACAGTCACAAGCACTTTTCCGGTTGAGAGACGGGTTTTGGCTTTAACAGGGACAGGGCAGCCTTCATCCTTTCTTCACCACTCCTTACTCGCCATTTTTGATTCGGGAGTATAGTGGTGAACACATGTCTCATCACAAGTGGCGATACGCCATACGCCTCAGAAAGCCTCCCCTGCTTGTCGAAATGGATTCAAAAGTCTTTCACTGATCTCCGACCTGACCTGTTTTTGATTTTCGGTTAACAACCTTGGAACCCAGCGAGCTTTAATTTTTTTAAAGGCAAGTGCATCAGTGATGATGGATTGAACACTCGAACACTTCCATAGCTTATACCAACTTCTGATAGGATTTGTTGAATAGTTAACCGGCGATCAGGCGATCATCTTCAACAAGCTTTCGAACAGTGCAGATGTTATCATTTGTGAGACTTGTTATTGGGCGTCGATCATGACTTTAATTTTCGATACATTCTCGCCCATCCCTGAATTCTCTTACCCACATATACAGTATACACTCGATTCTGAGATAGTGCAGCATCCCCAAACTGTACTTTCAAACGAGTAAAAATTTCCGATGGTTTAACGCCTTCATTGGTTAAAAACTTTATGATGGGCGCAACAGACGAAGGTACCTTACGCTCAGTTATGGCTGTACTGCCGACAGAACCGAGCGCAACTATTACCTAAGCCGGTTTCCCCCTCCTCATAAACCAAACCGCACTCGAGCATCGAATCCTCTAGATCGGAATTTCGTGCTAAGCTAAATAGTAAAATTACCGTTTATATTTGATTTACCCTCGTAGTTTTAATGAACTTCGAGAAATTCGAAATTCATAAGCAGCGAGTGGCTCTCTCATTTGGAAATAATTATATTCTAGTATTTCTTTGCTGAGGATGCATTTACGAGGTTGTTTACAATAAACTGGGTAAATACGTAACATATACCAGTTATGCAATTTCTTCCAAATATATTATTGTAATCGATAAGACTGATTGATAAGGAATGTCGATTTCAAATTCGCAAATAATCTAATCACTTACGATAAAAATTAATTAATCGATTATAATAAAAAGATAGCACACCATTAAAGAACTTATGAACATATTCCAATTTTTTCTTTGAATAATAATAATAATGAATGAATTTTAAAAATTGATTCTCTGTTTTCCCGAACCTTCCTTAAAGCGCGCATAGGGTACTCATATTGAATAAAACGAATGATAACGATGATGTAGACATCCGAACTCAAAGAAAATTCAAAAGCTTCAATTTCTTAGCATTAATTTTATGAAGCGTGAAATCAAAGACACATAGGGTTAAAAAGTATTTTAATTTCTCTATTACTATTTTGTGACAGTAGTATACAACTATGCTATTTAAAAAGTTTGTCAACTTTTGAATATTGTCATATCTTTTTGCATCGTTGTATTGTATTCCATCACCAATACGTTGATTTCATTCTATTTTTCAATTTTTTGTCGTTTCGCATTTGTGTATTACTCTTCTAATTGTTCCTTCTAAAAGGTCGTAACCATTATATACGAGGGCGTATCAAATATAAACGGGATTGGTTTTATAAAAAACTCAAACTGTATTTAATTGAACTTTGATACGTATACTATTTTTTTACATAGTCTTCCGACCCAGAAATATATTTTCCCCATCGGATTGAAAGCTTTTTTATGCCATCATCGTAGAAACCCTTCGGACGTCCTTGTAACCGTTGGAGCACAAATGCTTTCACTGCGTCGTTCTCGTGGAAACGTTGGCCTCCAAGCGCTTCTTTCAGGGGTCTAAAAAGATGGAAGTCACTAGAGGACAAGTCAGGGCTATAATGGCGGATGCTCCAGCATTTCCCAGCCTAACCAATCCAATTTTTGCCTTGTGGCATCGGCCGTATGTAGTATAGTATATGTAGATAATAATGCCGTTGAAATAATTGTGTTCTCCAAAGGATTATCTGGATTCCTATTTAGTGTTTATAAGATAATCAAAATTACATAAGAATGCTTGGCTGGATCTTGAAACACAGCATTCACAAAATGGGTAACGGTTTTTTGAGTCTTTTTTGTTTGTTTATTTTCTGAATACTGTATTTTAAGAACTGGCCAATGTATCCTAATACGCTTTTTAGGAGTTATACAATGATATCTACTGAAGTTCTACTTCAAATCGCAAAGCTGTATTTTAGATTATATGAAAAAATTTCCGAACTTCTGCAACATAGATAACGAAAAAAACTGTTAACAGTAATTAACTTTGTTTAAAATGTGAAAGACATTTATCTTTTGCAACACCACTTGAACTGGATTGTCATTTTCATGATAAAATTGATTACATACCTACATATAATTTATATGCCTGAAAATTTATGATATTTTACGTGATTGTTGGCATGACAAGAAAAACGTGAGACTCAACCTGCACGTAATATAATATAAATATAAAATATTTCGTTTGTTTTTATTTCGATATGACGATCTTTTATGCGAAACAATTGTTTTTCTTTTTTATAGCTAAAATTTTGATACTTTCATGCAAATAATTGACTTTTTTAATTGTATATTAAAAAATCAATTCCTTGTAAATGAGAGTTATATTAGGTACAAAATATTTCAATATATCACGATGTTCTGTGCTTTGATTCTAATATTTTGGTAACAAAATTTCCGTATTCATTGATTATCCCAATTAAAGGTATTTGATTTGATACATTGATCTTTTAAATTTCAAATTGCTTTATATGAATCATTTGAATTGCCCATCTAGTTAAAATTTATTTTTAAATATCCAATTGAACAATATGTTCTTGGATAACATTCCTTCAAGACCGTGAGATGTGATCGTGATCTCGAATTTGTGGATTCTCATTGTCACGTCATAGAATGTGTTAAGATAATACCGACGAACCTAAGATAATAAGACCGAAGACTGGTTGGAAACGCACTTCGATTATTACCTACCCTGAGCCAATCTTTGCTTTTCCTTAAAATTGGAAGATCCTACTTACCTAATTGACACATGGGCTGAAGAGTCCCGGGCCTAACAACGAAACAATGTTTTTTTCTTTGTTCAAATTTAGCTTTATTCATCAACATAATCTCCATCAAGAGCAACACAATCATTTCAGCTCTAACATTTCAAAACGACTTTTGTAGAACAATTTATCTTTTGCCACAAAATAGGCCTCAGTTTCAGCCGTTAACCTCTTTATTCGAGCGAAATTTGCCGGCAAGCATTTTTTGCTCTGGGTCTGCGAATAGCCAGTAGTCTATGGGAACCAAATCTGGAGAATACGGTGGATGTGGGAGCAATTCGAAATTCAATTCATGTAGTTTTGCCATTGTTTGGATTCACTTGTGACACGGTCTTGTCTCGCGTTGTTTTGATGAAACAAATTTTTTTCTTTGCCATCATATTTCGGTATTTCCCTTCTTAAGATAGTTGATAAACATTACACCACGCACATTCCAAAATACCGAGGCCATAACCTTTCCAGTCGATTGTTGTATATTACTTTCGGGCGCTTTGGACGAGGTTCACGAGTTCAGATGACGATCGTTTCGATTCCGGAGTGAAGTGATGGATTCATGTTTCATCCATCGTCACATATCGACGCAAAAATTCCGGTTTGTTACGTTTAAACATGGCCAAGCACAGCTCAAAATCATCTACGAATCAACGAACTCACGCAATTTCACTTTTCAATCATTTAAAACGATTTTGTGGATCTTTTTTATGTTTTCTGGTGTTACATCCACTGCGTTCTACATCATGAGTGTCTCTGTCTCTACGACTACGTTTGAAGTCAGCAAACCAACGTCTTATTTTGTTTCGGTTTTATCCGATGGACCGGAGTCTCCATAACACTTTTCAAGCCATTGCTTCGATTGAACGGTATTTTTCCCATCATGAAGCAGTGTAAAATTAAAACACGATACTTTAACGGCTGTCTTTTGAAGGTTAGTACTAACTGAAAAAGAGGTGAATGCAATGAAACTAGCGCCATCTATGTATTAGGCCCGGGACTTTTCAGCCCATATGTTAAATGTTTATAAACAGTAATTTAATGTAGGCCTTCGTCTGCTTCACTTTAAATATTTTTTTTCTTCTAATATGTGTCTAACTAGCCCTTCATAGCTCAGAAGTTGTCTGCCATCCTATCTTTCCTTTTAACTCGCATGGGTAAAAGCGAAATTTGCCAGTAATTGTAGTATTATTAAGGTAAATTTACGGTTTCGAAACTTTAAATTAAATATCACCCTTAAAACTGAAATTGGGTCAAGCTTTGAAGATTAAAAAGTATAAACACCGCGTTTTCTATGTCATTTATAGTTATTAAAATAAAAAAGGTTTCAGGTGTTTAGTATTGTCTATTAATCGAACATTTTTAAACACTAATCCCAGGTGCTTATAAATGAACAGTTGTTTTTCGGTTTTTATTATTCTTTTATCTGTTGATGATGTCTTGATAAAATGAAGTGGTTTTCAGGTGCATTGTACTTGCTAGCATAAATTTATAAAAGCTATCAAATCAAGTTCAAACGATTACACTATCGCGGAACATTCAGTTTCTTTTGTTAAACTGACAGACAATTTTCATTGTCTTAAAAAAGAATCAACAAATACCGCCATAGCAGGTTTAATCTTCTCAAAAATCACTGTAAAAAGTAACTTGAAAATTCAATGAAATCAATGTTAAAAACAAAAATTACGTCATGTAATTGAAATTTTCTATAATGTACTTAAATTTATGTGTGATAAATTTGCAGTATTATGCATCTTTATGTTGCTTTTTAATGGAAAAGGGAATTGGATTTTAATGTACATTTTTTAGTATGCTAATAGAACACAGAAGATAATTCAAGCCTGAACGTCAAAACACGACAGACACCAAATGTGCGAAGTACATCTCAGTAATGAAGTTACCATCTTCAGGGACTGAAAAACAATTGCACCATTAATTTGTAGCCATTCCACCCACTTCTTTAATGAACATATACGATTATGCGTAACATCTTTCTGATAACAAGTTGATACGCGAAATTCCTGTCGGGTACACGTGAACTTGTTTATGTTTTTAACAAGTGTGGCTGCACTTGGTTTAATAGTAGACAACAAATAAAACAATCAGATTAACTAAATCAATAGTGCATTAATAATAAACGAGTAAGAAAGCAGCGGGACGCTATCGGGTGGGGTATAAAACTAGGAATCTGACTTTGGCATGTCATACATCGAGTTTAACAACTGTCGAAAATTTATATCTATTTTTTGACGTGTTCATATGCAGGTATATATATATATATATCTAATCTTGCTGTCTCGAAATAGTGAATGATTTATCAAAAGTCCATGTGATCCATTCTGAGATAAAGTCAATTTTCAGATCAATATATTAACGAAAAGAGAAGGAAAGCGGTTTTTTTAATAAGCGGTTGTCTTGAACGTGCCTCGCTTAACAACAATGGGTGCCAAACAAAAAAATGGCAAAGGAAAAGTTTTTTATGATCCCATGTCAGTAAACTGGACTGAAAAGTATAGTGACAAAATTGACGCTGTTTGGGTTAAATTACCTGATTTCCTTAGAGGCACCTTAGCCGCTATTGCGGTGTTTATTTTGGGAGTTTCCATAAATGGTGAGTAAAGATAAAACCTATTCCATTGAAATATTCTTCTAATTTTTCGTAACAATTGTGTAGTTTCCGTTTTTTTTCTTCTAAAAATTATAACTGGATTTAATTTTATAAAATTATCCTATGAGAAATAATTTTGTTGGTGACTGAACTATGAAACATTATGAAATAAACAAAATATAATAAAAAACGCATTTAAATGTTTCAAATGTATATTAGAATAACTCTACATACGTTTCGGTGGATATCACCTTTATCAAGAGTATATTAGATAATACCAAAATTTAATACATGTTCAGGTCTTATATATCTACGGAGGGTTGTTAATGTGGGTAATACTCAAATACAGGTCTAATACAGGAGTGCCTTTAATATTTAGCTGTATATAAATTATTATTGAAGTCTAAACAATGTCTGCTAATGCCTGTGGATCTTTTTAAGTTTTCTATACTTTTTACATGTTCTTTTGATCTAGTCTCTAAATTCCTGCCCGTCTGCCCTATATAGAAAGTATCGCAATCTTTAAAATTTATTTTGTAAACTCCACTCTTTTTGTACATGCAGTTTTTTGGTTTGTTATTAACTAATATTTTCCCAATGTTACATTTATTAACATACACAGTGCTTAAATCTAGTTTATTAAGATTATTACATAT
Source organism: Agrilus biguttatus (assembly GCA_963921985.1). NCBI lineage: Eukaryota > Metazoa > Arthropoda > Insecta > Coleoptera > Buprestidae > Agrilus > Agrilus biguttatus. The sequence continues at coordinate 7,051,802 of OY998126.1, read as the reverse complement.
GTATATATACATATTTTCTTACCAACCTTAGTTAGTTAAATTGTAAAGGTTGCGATGCTTTCTAAATAGGGCAGACGGGCAGGAATTTAGAGAGTAGAGCAAAAGAACTTGTAAGTGGTATAGAAAACTTAAAAAGATCCACAGGTATTAGCGCACATTGTTTATACTTCAATCATAATTTATATAAGCTAGATTTTAAAAACACTCCTGTATTAGACCTGTATTTGTGTATTTCCCATATTAACAACCCTCCGTAGATATACAAGACCTGAACATGTTTTAAATTTTAGTATTATCTTATATACTCTTGCTAAAGGTGTTATCCATCGAAACGTATGTAGAGTTTTTCTAATATACATTTGAAACATTTAAAAGCGTTTTTGTTATATTTTGTATAAATTATCTTAACAACTGAATGTGTTTTGCAAAGTTTCAAACAAGGCCTTTGCTATTAACATTCATCTATTCCCAAGTGTTACTAACACAATCAAAACAACGTCAAAGAAAACAATTGAATGAGACTGTTGTCTAGAACTGAGTTGTCTTGTTCCAGGAGAATGGATAAACATCACGGTTCATCTTAGCAAACAATTAGGTTACTTTAAGGCACAAAATTTTTATCTAACCGACTTTAAATACTTTTGGTTAAGTAGCGTTGCTGTATCATATTCAATGTATATTCTCATAGGAGGCTTCTTACATGTAAGTGATATATTTATATATAAATAATATCAGATAGTTTGAAATAATTAAATACGGTAGGAAATTTCGTTTTTATTATTTCTTTAATTGTAGGCTATTGTTGTTAATGAATAAATGAGCAATAATTATTTTTTGCATTCGTTTTATCAGATCATAAAAGGATTACAGATTATTGTTACTTTAGTAAAATTGCTATGACCTAATAATAAATTCGTTAAATTGTAATTGATTAACATTATCAAAGTTCACAACCGGTAGAAAGGATTACATATTTCTGTTTAGCGAGATAATTTTTCTAGTGGTACTTCTACGTGTGGCAACGTGATACCCCTGAAAAATGGAAGTGCCAACCGCACAAATTTATGTCACCAGAATTGGAAAAACATGAAATTCTAATGGGGTCCTTTACGCTTTTTGTCAACTGCACAGTTTCCAGTTTAATTGCTTGCTACGTCGCAAATGGCGGATGGAGTATGACATATTACAATGTAAATGACTACCCCCTCTGGTGGTTTGTCCTTCAGATACCGGTCATTTTTATTTATCAGGTAAATTATATCTGTATTGTCTCTATAGAAGGAAGAATTATTAATAAAACTGTCCGGCACAAGTTCCTCGTGCGTATTTAAATTCACCACAAAAACAAGAGTTAAGATTTTCACAAATTTATTAAAATATGTAACAATTGTTTCGCCAAACATTGACTTCCTCAGACTTGAGTACATCCTACTAAAGTTACAATATAACAAAGGTGTTTATGTATTGTTGGGGGTGCTTAGTTCAGAACAAGTTTAGTAGTGGGGAATTATTACATAATGTTTTTGTATTTGTTAATTTCTAAATTTTGTAACAAGGTTAGTTTGTATCCCTCATTTTCTAAATGTAGTATCTCAAAACTTCTTCTTCGTTTATATGATTTGCGTAGGTAGAATTTGTGTTGTTTTTGATGTAGCTGTTTTTGTGTTCTACCAGACGTTTCTTAAAACTCCTACCCGTCTGTCCAACATAAACTCTTTGGCAATATCCACAAGTTAACTTATAAACCTCAGATTGGTGTTTCTTATTTAATTTATATTTATTATTTTTAATGAGTTTGCCTAAAGAAAAATTCGTTTAATAACTAATATTCAGTCCACTTTTTTGTAAATATTTGACTAATTTATTAGTTAGGGATCCTAAATATGTTATGGAATTAAATTTATATTCGTTGTTTAATAAAATTGAAGGATAAATTAGCTTTAACACTATTTTTTGTTGTTTTTTATAAATTAAATTTTCTATTAACTTAGAGTTATAAACATTATTGTATGCTATCTGCTTCATGATGTTTAATTCATTAAAGTAATTGTTTTTGAACACAGACTCCTAAGTGTTTCTATGTCCAAAAATAACAGTGAATATAAATACAATTCCATAACATATTTATGTCTAACTAGTCAAATATTTACAAAAAAGTGGACTGAATATATTGCTTATAAAACGATTTTTACACTAGGCAAACTCATTAAAAATAATAAAGATAAATTAAATAAGAAACACCAATCTGAGGTTTATAAGTTAACTTATGGATCTTGCCAAAGAGTGTATGTTGGACAGACGAGTTGGAGTTTCAAGAAACGTCTGGTAGAACACAAAAACAGCTACATCAAAAACAACTTAAATTCCATCTATTCAAATCATATAAATGAAGAAGGACGCATTTTTAATAAGAGTTTTTACATACCGCATTTCGAAAATGAGGGATATAAATTAACCCAGTTAGAAAATTTAAAAATAAACGAATACAAAAAATTAGATAATTTACTAAATAATCAAACAGAATGTAATAATTCCCCATTACTAAACTTGTTCTGAACTAAGCACCCCCAACAATACATAAACACCTTTGCTATATTGTAACTTTACTAGGAAGTACTCAAGTCCGAGGAAGCCAATTTTTGGCAAAACAATTGTTACTTGTTTTAATAAATTTGTGAAAATCTCAACTCTTGTTTTTATGGTGATAACGGATTTTCATCAAGTAAAGGTCGAGTCTATTCAAGTATTTAAATTCGTTATTACTACAAAGGCGGAAAACTGTTGATTCGAATTACAAAATAAACATCTCGACTCCAAAATAAATTTATTCAAGTTGTAATTCATTCCCGGAATCGTTCGGTTAATATTGAAAGATGAAATAGGGGAAACTTATTTTGTTTGTTGTCAGCTAATTAAAACTGTTTGGATAATACTCAGTTATTATTTAAACACGATGGGTGCTTATGTTTAACTATTTTGATCTTTTGATGAAAAAGTTTTAGAACTTGATGTTAATTATTATTATTTCTTGGATGAAATCGTTTTCGTATTTTGGTTTAGCAAGTTCCATTTTAAAAAGGTATTTTTTTATTTCGTAACATATTTCTTTTGTGTAACTGTTCGTCAAACAGAAATATTGCCGTTCCATTCTTATTCGTTCCGCATGTTTCCAACATCTTTTGCGGAAGAATTATTCGGAAAAACGGGACATATTCCCGACAGTTTTCAAAGCGGCCGAGAAACTTTTTATATTAACTGCGCCTACAACGTTTGTAACGCGACGGTGGCATTTTTTCCGATAAGGGGGTGCCGAGAGGTGAACCTGGATGCCCTCTAATGGCATCTTAGTCGGTCTGAAGTGAGTGTTAAAAATTCTCCGACCGGTAAATCACTGTCAAGAGGGTCGCATTTAACTTTCGTGCCCGTTTTGCAACGAACAACGCCGAATTTGCCTAGAAGCATATATTAAACCTTTTCATGTTCTTTTGTCATTAGAGTTCCTTCTGCCCTACACTCCGAAAATCATAAATCACCCCGTTTAAAACTGGTACGTCCCGTTACCTTGATCACAGAGGAGGGCGCGGACCGTGTCCGTTGTGAAACTTTCTCGAACACAATAAGGAAATGTTACAACTTTTGCATACAGTAAACCCTTTTTATATATTTAAGTAAGTTAGGGTGTTTCTAGACTTTCACTACCATATCAAATTTCGTGGTACGTACAAAAAAAAAAAACAAGTCGTTCAAATTTTTACTTCTGAATTCCTGTTTTCAGAACATTCTATTTTTTTATATCTCTGTTATTTTTCATGCTATCACAGTGTTTTAAGATTAATTTTATGAAGAATTAATAAATGATAACAAAAGTGCCGCTGGTAGCTTCAACTATTATCTAGAAAAAGGATCTTTCTTTCAAATTTTTAGTTCTGAATTCCAGAACTTTGTATTTCCTTTAAACCTTAGACCTATAGTCTTTATTCGGGTCTAAAGATCGTCGTTGGTTGATTGGAGAATTCGTTTCTGTCGGAATGCCGGTATGATGTTGGTGTCCTGGCAGTGACATGGAAACGCCAAAGTGGCGAATAAGTATGCCTTTTGTTTCCTTATTTTGTCCAGTTGTTGATACTGTTTACACGTCTCCTCCTCCTAGAGGCGTTTTACAAATTGGTTAAGGCTTTAACATCCAATTGATGAACTAGTGTAGTACTTACTCGGGTCCTAAGACCGTCGTTGTTTAGAATTGCTCTTCTCTGAAGTCTGTTTGTAATTGACATTATTGATGGAAATATGGAAATTGATTTTTGGATTTTGTTAGGACAAAAAAATTATTTTGAAGTGAACATTAAAAAATAATAATATTAAAATCCTTCTCCTGGATAAATAACAGGCGGGCTGAAAAGTTCGTAGGCTGACCCGTAGATGGCGCTACTAGTATCAAATCTATATGATTTTTAGTTAGCCCTAACCTTCAAAAGACGCGTGTATAAATTTGACAGCTGTTGCACTATTACTATCTGAGTTATAACATTTGTAGCGAAAGAACTTTTGTTACTTTGAAAAAATGGATAGAAAGCAATTTCGTGTGTTAATTAAGCTTTGCTTTTTTGCATTGAATTGCGAAAAAAATACTGTTGATAAACATTATTCGGATTTCGGACTTTGCACCAGGAAAATCAACCGTAGATTTAAACGAGGCGAAATGAGCACTGAGGACGATGCACGCAGCGGACGCCCCAAAGAAGCTGTTACCGACGAAAACATCAAAAAAGTCCACAAAATAATTTTTGATAACCTTAAAGTGAAGTTGATTGAGATGGCTGAGACCCGACCCTAAAGATATCAAAGGAACGTGTTGATCATGGTCATATCGTGATTGAATATTTGGATATGCGAAAGCTCTGTACAAAGTGGGTGCCGCGCGAGCCGCGAGCTCACAATCGACCAAAAACAATAACGGATCGATGATTAAAAGCAGTGTTTGGAGCTGTTCAATCGTAACAAATCCGAATTTTTGCGTTTGCGTCGATATGTGATGATGGATGAAACATGGCTCCATCATTTAACACCGGAGTCCAATCGACAATCAGTAGCACGTGATGAACCGACTCCAAAACGTGGAATGACGCAAAAGTCGGCTGGCAAGGTTATTGCATCAGTATTCTGGGATACTTATGGTATAATATTCATTGACTATCTTAAAAACGGGAAAACCATAAACAGCGACTATTATGTAGCCTTATTGGAGCGTTTAAAAGACGAAATTGTGGAAAAGCGGACTCATTTGAGGAAAAAGAAAGTGCTGTTTCATCAAGACAATGCACCATGTCACAAATCAATGAAATCGAATTGCTTCCGCATCCACCGTACTCTCCAGATCTGGCCCCCAGCGACTTTTTTCTGTTCTCAGACCTCAAGAGGATGCTTACTCGTAATCGCCGAAACTGAAGCCTATTTTGAGGCTAAAGTATTATAAAAATAGTATGGAAAAACTGAATGACCGCTATATACGTTGTATCGCCCTCGAAGGGAATTAACAATATTGATAATAAAATCAAATTCTATAAAAAAAATTTTTTTTTATATGCTAGCCTACGAACTTTGCAGCCCGCCAATTTTGGAACTTACATTTACCATTTGGTGCTAGGTAAGTGTTATAGATATAAGAAGGGATGAAAAGAGAACTTCTTGATGCATTCTAGCTTTATTTTTTTTTAAAGAATCCACTTTTTCTTCGTCGCCGCTGACAGAATAATAAAAGAAACAAAAAGTTGTACCTTTAGGTGATGGCATTAGATTCTGTGACAGATTTACTCGTGAAGATCGATTAAATCTCCTTGTAAACAGTCCTTTCTTTCGTTAGATTCGCATCATAAATCACAAGGGTAGGTAACATTATGTAGGTAAAGGTTCTTTTGCAGTAGTCCCTACAAGTGCGATGCGTCGGGACGCTTCGGACGGCAATAGGGAAAACGTAGTAGATAGTTGTCGTGCCGTGGCGTCGTGGAGATAAATGAAAACCCAACCTCCCTCCTTGTCACCGGAATACGACACTCGTGATTTATTCATCGCCTCCGACGACCAGCAATCGCTTAAATGGCGAAAATTCATTGCGGGAGAGTAGTAGGGTATTTAAATCATTGCCCCGATTGCCGAATATACACAAATTAATTTGTCTTCGGAATTCCTCACTTCCTATCAAGAATGGGAAACATCGAAATGTAAAACGAAACAGTAAAATACGAAAAACAAAAATACGAGGATGGATCAAGTACACATGAGCCTTTGTTTATAAAAAAATTATATTGAAAAGTTTCACAAATATCTCTATTTTGCGACATATCCTCCTTGTTCGTCTATACATTTTTCCCAACGCATTGGCAGTTTTTTCATCCCGTTTCCATAAAAAGAAGCAGAGCGGGTGTTTATCCAGTTGCGCACAAACGCCTCCACCTGTTCATCGGTCTGAAATCGCTCTGCTCCCAGTGATTCCTTGAGGGGCACAAACATGTAGAAATCACAAGGGGATAGGTCTGGACAATATGGAGGGTGTTCCAGCTGAGTCCAATGCATTTCACCGGTTTGGGCTTGAGTTAAAGCTGAGGTATGAGGCCTAGCGTTATCAGGGGTACGTCCCCCTTTTTCGGCGATAAGAAAGTTTTACCTGACTGAGAAGGTTACAGTAGTAGGCTGCATTAATGGTTCATCGCTCGTGTAAAAAATCAGCACCAGCACCAACAGCACCCCTTTGCCAGTCCCAAAAAACCGTGGCTACAATTTTTCCTGCAGACTGACGTGTTTTCGACTTTGATTCGTCTTTGCGTCTCCACTCCATGCTTGCTCGTTTTGATGTTGGAATATAATGGTGTACCCACGTCTCATCGCAGGTTACAATTTTGTGCAAAAAAATCACGTTCCTCTCTAAATCGAGTGAAAAGAGCCTAAGAGATGCGAATTGGAGCAGCTTTTTGATCTTATTCAGCAACTTTGGAATCCTAAGTTTTTCGTTATGATTGTTTGGATACTCCCATAGCTGTAACGCGTGTAATTTTAACTGGCGAAATGCTGGTGCGCGGACGATGAGGATGATTTACATTTTCGAGACGATTACGCCCATCGTTAAATTCTTTGCACCGAAATTTTTCACGTGACCACGAAAGCGTTTTATTTCCGAATTGTGCTTGTAATTTGAGCAAAATTTCAGCTGGTTTCACGTTTTCACGTGTAAGACATTTTATACGAATAATAATTCATTGCGCAACGCTGCTATGCACCTCTTTCTCACTAATTGTGTTAGCTATTAACCAAGCGAACGCAACAATACGACGCGTCGTTTCCGTGCCACCTAATATCCTCACTTCAAGTTCCTAACGCCCGGATGCGCCTTAAACAACTATCCGGCGCGCAATTTAAAAAGGCTCGTTTATATTTGATCCATACTCGTAGCTAGGTAAAAAGAATTGCCGATATAAATCATAGATATGAAGCAGAGAGTCTTAGAAGGAAATATATAAAGTAATACGTAAAAAAGCAACTACACAACAAATGGATAGTTAAAACCAACAGCTCTTTCATGTTTAATGCATATATGCCGGAAATCAAAATATTTAATGTCTGGAATAATAAAGTCTTGGTCATTATTCTGTCGGTCGTGGGTCTCGATTTCGAACCCATTAATTCTCATCATCACACCATGGATCGTTCCGACAGCGTACCGTCTAATCTAAGCCGTTACTGGAAAAAAACCTTTTTCGTGTTATATTCTCACCAACTACTAAAATTCCTTCTGGGTAGTATTTCCGACATACATTGTCGTATAAAGCCGAAGGGTAAGGTGGAAGTCTCTCTTCAACCACCTTTTAAATTGTGGTAATGGGTGGATAATGATTGAGGAGAGACAGATGAGACAAACAAAATGAGGACAGATAAGACGTGAAAAATAATTACTGCAGTGCCATTTACCTAGATTTAATGTCTGCTTGAGTATTTCAATTTCCTATTAAAATTGGTTGTCATCTTAAGCTCGAAGGTGTTCTTGTTGGAATAGGGCATGTGCATATCCGGATCTCGCTACCAAAAGCATTTTCCCCGAAAAGGCGATTTAATTTGCGTTCCCTCGACGAGAAAGCATGTAATTTTCGCTTGTAACTCACAAAGATGCAGTTTTCGAGCTGGCGACTGAATGGTTGTAGCCGTAGGCAACGTATCCAAGCCATAGTCAAGAATAAATACGTCCCCCATCCCTTATGTTATACATAGACATACCGTATATTATTTATCCTGGCAATGGTAATTAGCAAGTCTCTGATAACTTCCTGAAGAAGTTTTCCGAGGTCGGTACTGATAAAACTAATAAATTCCGAACTTATAATCGCTAACGGTGCCGCTTAGTGGTAGATAGAGGAGCTTTTAGTAATCCTTCCGAAACATCCGTCCTCATTAGGTGTTTTCGTTAAGAGGATTACGACATTGCAACGATCTTATATGTCCCTATTCCCGGCCCAACCGCAACAGTAACAAAGTTTAACCCGCGCGCAGCTCCAGTTAAAGTATTATTAATAAGAAAATATATTCTTTTTAGGGTGGAAATGCTTTTATGTTGTATACTGTCGGAGAACAGGTGCATTAAATGTAATTTGTTGCGAGTATCGCGAAACTGCTCCCAGAGCGATTATACTTTCCGTTTCTCTTGGAAAAACGACGCAAGATTTGTCTTCCGTTATTAATAATTTCTTTGCTGAATGCGCCACAAGATTTATCTTCTAGTTTGTTTAATAATTAATTTACTGGAATCTTCTCGTAATTGGCAAGTGTGCTAACAAGTAGAAGAAACTGTTTGTATTAATTAAGCAGTTCCACGAATGGAAATAATCCAAATGTTAAATTGTTAAAATTGAAAAAGATCAGAAGTGGAGTACTTTTTTCCCCAAATCTCAGCAATCTGGAAAAAGTTTTTAATTTTACAACTTGTAATCTTTACACAAAAATGTTTATTTGAAACGACAATTGTTTCGCAACACAGTATCTTTCTCAAGTTTCGTTAAGTTATACACTAAAAGTTTTAAAAATTTGGTATTTAATTAATATTGTTATAACTGTAATGGTATTAGCGGTAGGATAATTGTAAAACATTGAATAATATTTCAAGGAAACACAATACGTTTGTTTTACACATTATTATACATACTTTAACACTTGTTTCGACCTATTCGGTCATATTGATAGAGTTAATACAAAAACTAATCTTAATATAAATTTGTACATCTATTTATATTCAGGTAAAATTATACACCCCTCTCTCAGTTCTTAGAAACGTCACTAATTGCATTAAATATCGAACTATTAAGGCCTTCTGCAATTTCATTTGTTATATTTAAGTTTCTATATATTCCTTTTTGTATTTCTATTTTTTCTAAAAGATTATGTTTGAGACCCTGTTTTCTAAATGTAAGACCGAGAAGTCATCTTTACTAATCGATTTGTTCAAAGTAATGCAGTGATGTGATAAACCCATGGAGGCTGTTTTTATCAATTATTGATTTATAATGTTCTTTCATTCGAATTTCAAAATTACGACCTGTTTGTCCAATGTATAATGCATCACAATTTGAAAAATTAATTTTATACAGCCCAGATTTTTTATTTCTGTCTATTTTGTCTATTTTATTATTGACTAAGATTGTTTTCAAGTTATTTTTATTGCTACTTACTGTATCAATTTCTAGTTTCTTTAATTTAAAGCAAATATGAGGAATAATATTTTTGTAAAATATTATTGGGTGCCATTTTTCGGTTTTTCGTAACTTACATATGACAATCTGATTGAGTATATGTTTCTTCAACTTTTTATTAAGTATTTCATCGATTAATCTAGGGTTATATCCATTATTTTGGGCTATTGCTTTTATGAGTTTTAATTCTTTGTCATAATTATTTTTGTTTAAAGGAAGGTTTATGAGTCTATGAATTAGACTGCGAAAAGTTAATAGTTTTATATTGTAGTTTTGATTTGAATCAAACGGAATAATTGCGTCAGAGAATGTATCTATTCTGTAATTTTATAAAAAAAAAACAATAAAGATAAATTTGAAAATTCTCAAAAATTAAGGATTTATAAATAGTAAATTGGGCAGACAGATAGAGCCTTTACAATTAGATTCAAGGAACACATAATTGTTCAAATTCCACCCCACCTCTTAGTTTTAACATTCAACTCAACGAAACTTGAGAAAATTACTGTGTAGCGAAACAATTGTCGTTTCAAATAAACGTTTTCGTGGAATGTTTACAACTTGTATTTTGTTTAAACAGTTTAAATTATGAACATTCAGCAAGCAACTCTATTTAATTCTATTGTACGTTTGAAATATAATAATTTTTGACATTTTTTTTTAATAAATAGGATTACAGTATCTACTTGTTGCACCGCATGTATCACCTACCGTTCCTGTACAAGCATTTTCACAAGCTCCATCACAAATATAAGCAGCCAACGGCATTTTCCGTCACAGCAATCCACCCCATTGAGTCTATTCATTTGCAACTCAATTACTCACTGCCCTTATTTGTCATACCCTGCCACTGGGGTAAGTAAGGAAGAGGTCACACTTCGCTAAACAAATATTTGCTTAATTTTGGTTTAATTTCATTCAATCGTTTTGTATTGTTTGTAGCTGCCTTTTATGTCGTTTGCCTTTACGTCTATTACAACGGAATAATTAACCACTCTGGTATAGACTTCAAAGCACCATGGTGGCAACCATGGCAACCTGATACTATGTTCCACGATAACCACCATCAATATTTTCACGTTAACTACGGTTTTAATTGTGAAATTTGGGACAAGGTATGTAACGTAAAAAAAAGAAATAATTGGTACAAATCAGTTTTTCGTCCTTTGTCTATTTTCCTTCTTGTTTATGTATGTACACACGCGATTTGTAGATACACGGGACATACAGACGTAAAGACATGATCTATAACGAAGATACATACTTCGGTGGTAAGCCTGTTTGCGAAGCAACCGAGGAAGAACTGAAGAACGAATTAGAGGAAAGAATGTCTGAAAATCCGGCTGCGTACAGGGGTGAAAATTATCTTCTCACGAAAGAAGAATTGGAGAAGAATTTAAAAAACAAAAGTGAATGACAACTAAATACGTAACGATTATGTTTAAGTACTTTTTTAATTCGTGCGTGTTGTATCGGTAACATGACATTTATTTATTTTTAAATTGATAATTTTGTGAGAGCCCGCTGTGAAAACATTAATAAAAGTAATTTACAAAGGAAAAGTTTCTTTGATACAAGATTATTGCTAATACATGACCGAAAGACTTTATGGAAGTCCTAAATCTGCAAGGCAAATATTTTAGCGTAAATACAGAAAAAATATTACTAATTTTAATATAATTAATTTTATCTTGGTTCAGTTGATGAAAATTAACAGTCAACGTTGAAAACATACACATTTTTATTTTCACTAATTTATTATTCAAGTATTTGTTTACTTCTGTGTACTTAAGTGTAATAATAAATTAGTGAAAATTACTACTTTACATTTACTAATTTTAAATTTTGGAAACTTTTATACTATATAATGTACCATTTTTATGTAGTCAAATTCGAATTGAGACTTTTTAATTATAAAAATAATATTTGATGTTGCTCAGTTTTTAGGTGTTAGTTATTACGCCATAGATTTGTTGGATAATTTTTATCGATTTGTAATAAGTAGAAGCAGGTGTTTATCTAAAAATGCTTATCATTTTAATTTGTTGTCGCAATTTAATATGTTTAATGGTTATCTCAACGGAAACTTCGGTAAAATATGTATATTTTATTGAACAATCATGTACAGTTTTAAAATAGATTCTTGAGAACTTACACACAAGATTTTTATCACCATTTAAAAATCCAAGTGGGAATCTAAATTATTACAACACAGTTTTACAGGCAGTATATACATAAAATAATTATTACTATAGGTAGATATTTAAAACCACGAAAAAAATTAAACTATTTTCAGTTTACAATGAAAATTTTTATTACTACTCACTTCCTTTGAAATAAAAATAAATATATTGTAATGCAATGAGATAGAATTGTCGGCAGCATAACGGTACCACTAAAATTTATTGGAACAGTTCCCTTAAAAAGTATAATCGGATTAGATGACAGAGAAGAAAGGAAACTGGTCATTCTTCTACGTTTAGATTAATGTAAATATTCGAACGAACCACGTATTTATTTGTGGAATATATTTTTTCTTATTTTTTATATTATGTTCTGTGAGTAGTTAAAAATTCAAAAATTTAAATTACTTTGGAAACAGTTTCTGTTGTTTAAATATTAACGATGAAAATCCAAACGAGTAAAAATCCAAATAATATGTTAGAAGAATATGTCGCCGATGTGTTCGATATTACTGTCAACTGATGTTCCACAGCTTTGGCTGACGTAGGTCGATTCTGCTGTAGGTGATCTGCGAAAGAAGATGAGTTTTACTCAAATATTAACGACTTGTTAGGGTTCCGTAGCCAACTAGGATTGTATGTCCGTCCGCTCGTCTGTCTGTATGTTACAGCCCTCCCATACTCTTATTTATATATTTATAACTCAAAAATAGAAACGATGGGATTTTTAGAGAGACTATCTTTTTATATTTTCAACAATGAACTACTTTAAGATTTGTTTTTGTAAAGGTTAATTTCGGTATATTAATGTGAATTAATTTTTACCAATTGCAGAATACTTTAAATTAATGACAAAAGTAAGTAGTTAATATATGTGATTGAGTATAACAATGATTGGTTGAAATTCATTATCATGCGAAAGTAAGAAACTTCCAAATTTCAACAGTTTACAATTGTTTCGCCAAAATGTGCCTTCATCAGAAGTTTTATGGCGACTTATACCTAAAGTAAATTACAAATTCTTTAAATACTATTTGTGACGGCGGGGGTGAGCAAAGAGGATTGACTTAAATTTATCTGTTCATTAATTAGTAGATTGCTATTTTTAATTTGTTGATTTCTAATACAATAAAAAGTTGAAATTAAGGAAGAAGGAATTTGTAATTTTAGTTTGCCATAAAACTTCTAATGAAACCAATTTTTAGCGAAACAATTGTAATGTGTAAATCTGCGCCACAGACATTTAGCAGTTCAACCCCGGTTAGTTCCGTAACTCGTCGTCATACCGCTCAGGAGGGCGCCACGTTGAAACTCGTGGTACGACTCATCAACGCTACCCCACCACGGTAGGTTACATTCTCTCGGTACTACCACCCCTGGCACAGTACCGCGCTCATCTAGGCAGAGGTGAATAAAAGGAACTTCCCGCTCTCGGACTAACTTGGGCCATTATAGTAGGTAGAGGGATTTTAGTCAGTAGGTCTGAGGACATTAGGTCGAAACCGGTTGTGGGATATGGCTTTCGGTTCACTGTGTCTACTTAGGACGCGTTCCAAATAGTGAGATTTTTGATATTAATATTTAGACGAATAAGGATTTTAATTCCTTCGTTTGTAGTGATAAGTGCAATCTTAGGACCTAGTGCAAAATAGTAAATTCAAAGCGTTGAGAGGATTCAGGATGCTTTCTATTGGCATTACTTATTTGTGTATGGTCAACTTAGGCTGTTCATTTTCTGTGTACTCCTGAATGTTTATTTGTTTAAGTGATTTTTAGATTAAGCTTGTTGTTACAACTACTGTTTTTATTTTCCCAAAGTAATTAGTTAATACATTAATTTCAACGACTTTTTGACTTTGTAAGTACGTTCGTTGTTATTGCTGCTGTATCGGGGTTGGATTCCCAGTGAGGGCACGACAGCAGCAACAATTTTTTCTCATTAATTTCAGCTATTCTGCAGTTAATAAAAATTAATTCACATTCATGTATTCTATACCTTCCCCACCCCCACCCCCATTGAATGAAAAGTGTCACAAAATTTCTTTTCATGTATCCCATTGGACGAAGTGTTTCAATAGTTACGTCGGAATTGGTCAACGGCTATGGAAACCCTACGGCGTTTATTTTAATTTATTTTGTATTTGTAATCAAACTCGACAGAAATTCACTTCTTAATTTAGTTAGTCTTGAATACTTTAGCACTGGAGTAGTATCCTGTGACTAACAACGTTGCTTATTTAAGACGTGCATAAAGTTGTTTGTTTGAACTTAAAAATTTGTCTTGAGAAATTTAGATGCATAATGAAACTTGTAAGGCATTCAACACACCTGTTCCTGGGAGTACCGCCTGTCCCGGTGTCTCCTTTGAATTAGTGAGAATACCGTCGTCAAGGAATCCGTTGTCTACTGAATTACCTTAATCAGAAAATGTTTCTTACCATTAGTGAAGGTATTATTTGGAATATTTGAGATTTAGATGATAATAAATAATTAGATGGGACATATAAAGAACAGGATCACAAACATCTACATAAATTTACTTTAGTTCCGGTATTAAACACGTTTTTCTGACGTTTTTAAGCTAGTAAGGAACCGTTTTTTTGCCCGTAAAAGTAATTAACGAACGAGATAATAACGACTTTGTAAGGTTTTAAAGGACCTTACCGCCATCTCTAATATTATTTCTTCTAGAAGACAAAACTTCTGTTGCCTTGGTGACCGAAGATGGCGGCGACGTTGAAGGAACACCTGAAACAGTGAAACGAATAATAAATTTGATTTAATCAGTACCACCACACAAGGAAGGCATCAACGTTTTCACGGAAATTCTGACATATAAATATATATTCAAAATGTCAAATCGGAACATTTTACGTATTGTGTTATGTGTATATGATTGTAAAAGGATCGTCTTATATAAATTAATGAGAGAAGATATAAAATTTAGCGAGAAAACGATAAAAAGATTATTTCAAAATTGGGAAGATTGGTTTACACTTACATAATCAATAGTCAGTTAGTTGTGTTGAAAAAGTTAAAATTCTGGATATTTTTAATTTCTTTTAATCTCTAGTTACGGCACTTTATCTTATGATAATTGTAGTATTTCACACAAGGCCGTTACTGACATATCTACTTGTGAAACTGAATCGACAACTCAGCTTATACAGGGGTTGCTGTTTATATTTTGAGTCTAATTATGAAAAGATGATCGAAAATAGCTTTATTGAAGTATTTGAAGTATTCTCCATGATGATCAATAAATACACTTTTGCATGCGCCCGAACCAATTTTCGTAACACTTTTTCCACTCCGATTGAGGTACCTCCAAAACATGGCTTTTGAATGCGTCAACGACTACTTCAGGCACTGAAAAATGTTGGCAATTTACTCTTGATACTCGGGAATAATAAGAAGTCATTTGGTGACAAATCAGGACTGTACGGAGCATGACCCAAATAAGTGGTTGTTTCAGCCGATGTGTGAGAGCTTCCATTCTCATGACGAAGAACGATCCTTCGTTGCCACTTATTTTTTCGTATTTGACTCAGACCAGAATTCATTATTCTACGTAGCTCTAACGGCACGGTTGCCACATGTCCAGTTATTCGAAAGAAACAGGCGATCATTTTGCTTCACGCAAAAATCACTTTCGTTGGATTTGGTTCGTCTTGGAAGACCCGTAAGGTGAATTGCTGTTTTGTTTCGGGCTCATATGCACAGATTCAAGATTCATCATCTGTGTAGATGTTATACACAACATTTGATGCACCACGATGGTATTTATTGAGCATTTTTGAGTACCAATGGACACGAGCATCTTCATATTATGCGGGATGCAACGCGAACAAATCTTCACCACTAAATTTTCATGCAATATTATATTGATGCTCGTCATATTAATGCCCAAGGATGACTCAATCTCACGATAAGTCACGTAACGATCTTGCAATATCATTTCTCGCACAGCATCAATGTTTTGTGGCAGAACAACCAACAACAACTGATTTTGGGCGACCCTCACGACACTCGTCTTTGAACGAACTGTGGTCACGATTAAATTCGTTATACCAGCGTTTCACAGTAGCCAGGGATAGGGTTTCGTTACCAAAAGTAGAAGTAACTTCATCGATGCACTCCAGCCTTGACAATCCACGTCGAAAGTCGTAAAAGAATTATTGCACGAAAATGTTTAAAAGTTAATTCCATTTTTTGCTGAGACAAACGTTTCATGTCACTGTTAAACAACACAAGTTGTGCTCAAATTACAAAACGTTTTGAAGAAGGTTATGGTTAAAAAGGTCAAACATTCAATTAGAAACGGCAGATGACGCCTGTAAACACTTGCCAACAGGGACGTGATTATAACTAGACTGCGCCTTGCATTTATAAAGTAATACCATTTGGGAAGGCAACACATTTTGCGAATTATGGGACAGAAACGCGAGAATTATTAGGAACACTCGTAACATCACTCAGAATGTTTGAGGCAGTTGAAGTGTTAAGTGTAGTTATTTCAAATAAATGTTGTGCGACGCTATTTTTCTTGTACATAGGGTTTTGTGAACACTTTTATGAAGTATTTTTTGTTAAAGTAATATAAAACTAGTTTAATATTAGAACAATATGTTTACATATTGTTGTGCATACGGTTGTCGTGAAAAGAGTTCTTAAGATTCTTCCATTTCATTTTATGTGTAAGTACAATTTAAACATAACACATTGATACATTTGTAATATCTTTGAAGGTTCCACAAGGACCCTTAATTAAAGAAAAAAAGGTTAAACGCAATAAGGCGTGAATGTTTTACACCGTCACAATATTCAGTTTTGTGTTGTTTGCACCAAAATTTTGATGAAAATGACTTTTTAATATTAATATCCGTGGGAAAAAGAAAATTAAAGCAAAATGCTGTACCTAGCGCTTTTGATTTTCCTCAGCATTTAATTAAAAAAGTAGTACCTCGACGCAACAAACGAAATATTTTGTTACAGGAGCAAAAGTAAGCAAGTAATTGAATGAGTAATATTAAGATAAAGAGTTAATTTAATTTTGTTCTAAAATAGTACCATAAATACGGATTGCCGTCAATCCCGTCGAATTCAAAAGTACATCCTGAAAGGTAAATTCTGATTTTGCTAAAAATCTGTAATGCGTTCAATTACGTATTAATTTAGTTTTAACCGTTATTATTATCGCTTAGGTTTTAATGTATTTTGAAATTTTTAGTTAACTCTAGACAACACTCAAGTTTAATGTAGATATTTTTATTAATTAATACTTATAGTTTTGTATGTTAGATATATTCAAAAATTTCTAGTAAAGGTTTAAGTTTATTTTTGTTGCTTGTTATATTTTGTGTATTATTAGTCATAGTTCAGATTTACTTAGATATTTAATTCATAAACATAAGTTTTAGGTTCTCACATATATATCTTGACTTAATGTTTGTTCAATCTTAACGTTTTTCTTGTCTATCCATCACCCTAAATTCATATGTGTACTGTCGCCTGCTTATTATACCTAACCATGTCATATCTTTCTCTAACTTACATCTTCTCATACTTCTTTTCTTCTCATGATTAATATACTATTTTTCTAACTTCCCAACGGAGTACACATAATGAACGACTTCACATACCTTGGATTATTTTACTAACAAAAACTTACGAAACATATTTTATCAAATTCAATATTGCCAACTATTATTTAAACCATAAAATCAGACTTTGCAAAATACATATGCAAATAGTAGTACCGTTAATATACATCATTTTAGTCACAGTCATCACATCTTTCTAATCAACTTCATACACCAATCCTCCACACAACGAGAAATCTACTTGCGTTACTAATTAACTTTATTTTCACTTATAGCACATATAGTATTGTAAACAACAGTATTATCATTTTTTTAAAGAAGTTTAATTATGTTTTAAATATATTTGGTTTGTATGTTAAATGCTATTGTAAATGATTTTCAATCTTTAAAGTCCGTAAATTTCCGTTTAGCGCATGGAAAACTTAAATATGTCCCCGAATGTGTATTGTTGGTTGCATACCCAAAGTACATCATTTTTTAGTACAAAGAATATTTCTTACGCTCGGTCCATATAATAGTCACGTCTCTGCTTGCCAAGGCTCAAAATACGTGATGGGCACACAAACCAAATTAATAAAAACAATGTAAGTTCTTAGTCAGTAATTTGTCTAAACTACCAAACTTGTATCCCTATTTCCATTTTATTAAATCTCATCAGCACGCCATATGCAGTCTTGACAAATCACCGACCAAATTGAAAGACTTTATATTGTTTAATATTGTTGTATATATTTTTATAAATGGACTGTATTTATGGTAGATTGATAACATTTCAGGATTTTTTGGATATAAGAAATAAGTTGTATTTACACTGCAGTTAATATAAATAAAATGAAATAAATTTATTAAATAATACAACGAGAACAAAAGAAAAACGTGGAAAATAGCGAGGGCAGAGGTTATCGTTCTAACTCGCAAGACAAAGACTAACTTACAACTACAGTCGTTTTACAGGAAGTGGTTGGAGTGCTCACGCATGCTCATTACATTATAATATGAAAAAACTTAAACATATTTGAATTTTGAACACTATCTTGCTTCATCCGATAAGAGACCAGTTTTTTGTAGTTGTCTAGATCGACTTATTTACAATATGGTTTAAGGAGAAAGTAAAGGTTGCACGAGCAAATTTTAAATGAATATCGTTATCATAGATAAATATTTTTAAAATGTTTTAAAAGAACTACACCAACCACTGTTATCTAAATCTCGAAATTAAAAGTTTATAAGATAAATTTTGAACATATATAACATTTAGTTATGACAATATATCGCCATCTACTAATATCTACCGATAACTAAAGCATTTCATATGTTAGACAACATAACATGATAAACCCTTATCAGAATTTAAGTCCATTACATAAACAATTGAATGTGCCAAAACAATAAATGACGAATATACATATAAATATGGAATCAACAGAAACAACTACTCCGAGGGCTAATACCCCTACCGCCATTGAATTACACTGTTGATTCCGATGGATTCTTAGACGAAAATATAACATATTCAAAAAAGAAGGAATTAAGATCCTTATTCGTTTAAATTTTAAGATCAAAGATCTCACATTTTGAACGCGTCCTAACAAGTAGACACAACAAACCGAAAGCCACATCCCACGACCTGTTTCGACCTATCGGGTCTCATCAGGTGGGCGCTGGCAGAGAGGCCTTTACACAATATATTATAAATATAAATATAGATATGTAATCAACAGAAACGACTACTTCGAGGGTTAATACCCCTACCGGTATTGAATTACACTGTTGATTCCGGTGGACTCCTAGACGAAAATAAAACATATTCAAAAAAGAAGGAATTAAAATCCTTATTCGTCTAAATTTTAAGATCATCGTGGGATGTGGCTTTCAGTTCGTTGTGCCTACTTATTAGGACGCGTTCAAAATGTGAAATCTTTGATCTTAAAATTTAGATGAATAAGGATTTTAATTCCTTCTTTTTTGAATATAAATGATGAAGTTTATTATTAACTGGATTTTTGACGTAATCGTTAACAACTTTTGAAGATGAACACTAAAGCGTTTTGGAGGTAATTATTTAATTCTTCTGTATTGATTATATAGTGAAAACATTCAGAAAACCTTTTCAACTTTTTACTTCACATCTCCAAAAACTTCATCGAAATGTTACTTTCTTTTTCTTTTTCGATTAGAAACATCCATTTGCGATAATTGATTTTATTGTAGTCTATAAAATACCTTCGCCCTCAAAAAATTGGTCTATTATATCAGTAATATAAAACCATTTATCTACGAAAAAAAAAACTCGTTCTTTCAGCAGTTACTGCTTCTGGTGAAACTGTACATGTGTATCGATTAATAAATAAATGCTTTTGGTTGTATGAAATAATTAATCAATAATACGTTTATATTTGCGATACAAAAATGTCAAGATGGTTTTAAAGTATTAGATGTTTACAAAACTTAAATCATGAAAGGTCCTACTTTTTTGTAACTGGATTATTTAATTAAAATTTGAGGAAATTAAACTAATATTACTAAAAAATTTATTGAAAGTAGAAATAATTCAACATAGAGTAATAAAAAAGCAGTTGTATAACGGGCGGATGGCTTTTTTGAGAATGATTGGTCAGAGAGGAAAACTAACATTTCCTAATCTATTTAACTGTATTGCCAGTGTAGCATGAATTTACTTATATTTCGGAGACAGAACAACTAATAATTTAAAAAAATCCTACGTACAATGTTAACCACTAAAGGTCATGAACAGAATTTTTCGGCAAAGTTTATCCTATAAATTGCTGTTCACAATTTACGTGCCGCAAAATTCATCAATTTTTAATGCACCCTTTCCCCACGTAACATTAATGTAACGCCAACTAGGACACTTCCTCCCCATAATTTTCGTTGCGTAATTTATGGATCGCCCCTAAGTTTAATTACGAAACATTAAAATTTTGATATTTACCTACTTCGAAATTTGTTCGATTTTTTAATTAAAATTTTTTACAACCTGTTTTTTACCCACCACAGTGGCCTCTCTCCGTTAATACGCCCGGCCACATTTAAAACGTACGAATATCAAATATATTATTTCCCCGACTTTAAAAGATGTTACAACGCCATAAAGATAAGGTTGTGCAGTTAATCGTATTGGAAGCATTACCTTTCTTGGGGCGCTTGCATTCGGAAACCGGGTCCCGATAAAGGAGAATTTATTGGATTTAACACGTTAAAGGGGTTTTATTCGAGTGTATGGCTAGTGCTTACAAAATCTCTTTCTCTATGAAGCCGTGGTATGTTTAATGTAAATCGAGAAAATCGAATGAAAAATGGAAAACTAGCTCGAAACGAAAATAACAGAGATATACATTTATCTACCACATAACAGGCGGGCTGAAAGTTCGTAGGCTGACCCATAGATGTCGCTACTAGTATCAAATCCATATTATTTTTAGTTAGTCCTAACCTTCAAAAGACGCGTGTATAAATTTGACAGCTGTTGAACTATTAGTATTTGAGTTATAGCATTTTTAGTGAAAGAATTTTTGTTACTTTGAAAAACTGGATAAAAAGGAATTTCGTGTGTTAATAAAGCAATAAAGCATTGCTTTTTGGCGAAAAACAATACTGTTGAAACCAAGGCTTGCCTTGATAAACATTATTCGGACTTTGCACCAGGAAAATCAACCGTAAAAGAGTGGTTTGCTAAATTTAAACGAGGCGAAATGAGCACCGAGGACGATGTACGCAGTGGACGCCTCAAAGAGGCTGTTACCTACGAAAACATCAAAACAGTCCACAAAATAATTTTTGATAACCGTAAAGTGAAGTTGATTGAGATAGTTGAGACCCGATCCTAAAGATATCAAAGGAATGTGTTGGTCATATCGTGAATGAATATTTGGATATGTGAGACCCCTGTGAAGTGGGTGCCGCGCGAGCTCACAATCGACCAAAAACAACAACGGATCGAACAGATGATTCTAAGCTGTTCAATCGTAATAAATCCGAATTTTTGTGACGATGGATGAAACATGGGTCCATCATTTCAACCGGAGTCTAATAGAGTCAGCCGAGTGGACTACACGTGATGAACCGACTCCAAAACGTGGAAAGACGCAAAAGTTGGATGGCAAGGTTATGGCATTAGGCATCAGTATTCTGGAATGCTCATGGTATAGTATATAATATTCATTGACTATCTTAAAAAGGGGAAAACCGTAAACATCAGCTATTACGTAGCGTTATTGGAGCGTTTAAAAGACGAAATCACGGAAAACTGGCCTCGTTTGAAGAAAAAGAAAATGCTGTTTCATCAATACAATGCACCGTGTCACAAATCAATAAAATCGATGGCAAAATTCCATGAATTGGGCTTCGAATTGTTTCCGCATCCATCGTACTCTCCAGATCTGGCCCCCAGCGACTTTTTTCTGTTCTCAGACCTCAAGAGGATGCTCGCTGGACAGAAATTTCACGCCGATAAAGAGGTAATCGCCGAAACTGAAGCCTATTTTGAGGCTAAAGACAAATCGTATTATAAAAATGGTATGGAAAAATTCTATGACCGCTATAATCGTTGGATTGCCGTCGAAGGGAATAATAAAATCAAATTCTATAAAAAAAAAACAAATTTTCTATGCTAGCCTACGAACTTTTCAGCCCGTCTGTTAGTATAAGGGCATGTAACGTATCTATTCCAAATCTAAAAACATCTAACAAATTTATCTGTTTATTAAGGTAGTAGCCTTGCGTGTACGAAACGAAATGAAAAGTTAGTGAAACGAGTATGAAAATCTTTTTGTAAACCCTCGTTTCTTTTATAAGCAGGTACTTTTTATGAGTATTCTTACGGAAAATCTTATCAATTCTTTTATTAACCAACGTTGTTTCATTCGGAAGGTTATTATATTTTTTATTTTTGGATTCTCTGAATTGTCTTCCTTGACCTTATTTTCATTTTGTTCCATCTAATCGTCCACCGAAGCGATGTTATAATAAACAAGCTGTTTTATATTTTTGTTGCATACTGAATTTACAAAGAGAAAGCGTCTCCATCTCATTAAAATTTTATCTGCACATAAAACTGGTAATTAAAATTTTACGACTTTGCTATTTCTGATGGAAATTGCTAAAAAACAACGATCCGGAAATGTTTCATTTTGGAACAACAAAATAATTGGCGTCATCTGGATTCAAAGTTTCTAGAATTCTCGATATTGAACAATAATATACTTAACACAATGAGTTAGAGTTAGAAAAAAAAAATGGATAGGGTTCAGGTGGAAATAACAGAATTTACAGGCCAAGAAATTAGAAGTTGTTTGTAAGCGAGTAAATCAAATATAAACAGTAGGTTTGTAAAATAAATTTATTGATTAATGGTACACACAAACTAAACATTTAACAATCGGATTGATTCGGCCGTTACTTTGTGATAATTCATCTTAACGATTAATGAAAAGACACTACTTTGTTTATTATCACTTTATTTATTCAAAAATCTTTTTGACTATAGTTTCGACAAATAGCTTGTCATTGTCAAACAAGTGATTCAAATTGAACGAATACAAACAGATGTACAGTGGTGTTTATATATATTTTGGAAATTCCATTAATTATTAAATGTACTGAATAATACTGAGTGGTACAAATATACCTGGTCGTTTAACAAGTTATTTTCGGAAAATTTTGATGCTTTGTATACTTCTAAGGATTCTAAAATATTAAGTTTAGGCCTTTATTTACATAACAATAATTTTAAGATTTTCTATAGTAGGAAACTGATGGCCTGTTTCTAAAAAATGGTTTGCAAAATTGAAATTATCTTTTATTAATCTAAATGATCGAAAGTGTTCGTTATAACGAGTTCTAAATGACCTTCCAGTTTGGCCTAAGTAAAAGGAATCACATTCTATACATTCTAGCTTATAGACTCCAGTTTTTTCAAATTTGTCAATTTTATCTTTTGAATTAAAAAGTATGTTTCAAAAATGTGTTTGTCTTAAAGCTAACTGAAAGACGGGTTTTGGCTTTGACTGGGCAGAGGGCAAGCCTTCATCCTTTTTTCGCCACTCTTTATTCGTCATTTTTGATTCGAGAATATAGTGGTGGACCCACGTCTCATCACAAGTGACGATACGCCTCAAAAAACCTCCCCTTGTTTTTGATTTTCGGTCAACAACCTTGGAACCTAGTGAGCAGTAATTTTTCTAAAAGCAAGTTCGTCAATAGTGGCTAATACCCACATGCCCACTTTTGATGAGATTTGTTCAATAGTTAACCGGCTGATGGTGATAACCTTCAACAAGCTTTCGAACAGCACGGATGGTGTCATTTGTTAGACTTGTTCTTGGGCATCGATCATGACTTTCATTTTCGACACGTTCTCGTCCACCTCTGAATTCTCTGACCCACGACCCACGTATACACCCAATTCTGAAATTGTGTAGCATCCCCAAACTGTTCCTTCAAACGAGTGAAAATTTTCGATTTTATAGGTTTTGGTTAAAAACTCTATGATAATGCGGATAGTGATTGTGCAACAGGCGAAAGTACCTTGCGCTCAGTCATGGCTGTACTGCGGACAGAACCGAGCGCAGCTGCTACCTAAGCCGGTTTCCCCCTCCTCATAAAACATACATCACTCGAGCATCGAGTCCTCTAGATCGGAATTACGTGCTAAGCTAAATAGTAAAATTACCGTTTATATTTGATTTACCCTCGTATAACCTAGTTAGACACATATACTAGATCGAAAAAAATGGAATTAGTATATATGGAACATGATGGAATGCTTTGGAAAGACCAATGTGAGTTTGGAAGAAATAAGGGAACACCATTTTAGACTTTCAAATAAGAATGGAAATAATGATAGAAAAGGAGAAAGCATGGACTAATTTGTAGATCTCGAAAGACACATTGACAATGTTAAAAGATGTATAAAATACTTAAAAATATAGAAATAAAGTACGGGTATAGAAGAGTGCATGGTGTATAGTTTGTATACAGCAACAGGCTGTTATATAATTTCAGCAGTAACATATAGAAGAAAATATTACGAAAATAGACAGTGGTGCACATTATTACCGTAATTTTCTCGGAGATTCGATTAATGTATATAATAACCGCACATTTTTCGGGATAGATTAAACGGTGCACATTACCTCCCGTCCAAGTCAGGTACTCTGTTAATGACAAACAATATCTCCCATCCAAAATTTATTACCTGCTAATAATGAATTTGAAATCACATTAACTCCCGTCTAAATAATTATACGACTAAATAAAACGCAAAAATTTATGCATTTTGTAAATATTCAGGTTGTTTTTTTATAAACAGATATTAAAATACTTATTAGAAAGACATTTTACAAAATCGAACCTATTTAGTTTATTTTCAGTGTATTCTTTAATTATAAATATAAATATAGAATCAACAGAAACAACTACTCCGAGGGCTAATACCCCTACCGGCATTGAATTACACTGTTGATTCCCATGGATTCTTAGACGAAGATATGACATATTAAAAAAAAAGAAGGCATTAAAATACTTTTCCTTCTAAATTTCAAGGATCACAGATCCCAAATTTCGAACGCCTCCTACACAGTAGGCACAGCGTACGGAAAGCCATATGCCACGACCGGTTTCGACTTATCGGGTCTCATCAGGTGGGCGCTGGCAGAAATGCCTTTACAGGCTATATGATAAATATAAATATAGAAACAACTACTCCGAGGGCTAATACCCCTACCGGCATTGAATTACACTGTTGATTCCGATGGATTCTTAGACGAAGATTCTTTAATTTTCCCTGAAATAAATTTAAACGACCTTTCAACTTCTTTCCTCACAGTTCTTCTTTTTCTTTGTTCTTGAATACTGTTGATTTTCATGTATGTCTCCATTTGCGTATCTTTTGAAGCCTTCAAAAATGTAACAATATTTAGATTAAGCGGTTCCGACGATCGCGTTAAACTTCGCGTGAAAAGATTCGCATGTGTTTGTTGTGTGTGCTAAAGATGCTGTGTATTACTCGTGGATCGTTCGGTAGTTCTGTTGCAAATTCTGTAGCGATTACATCCCCAACTTCTTCCGGCAATAGAAAGGTTAGGGAACGTTTTAAAGTGGTGGTGTATAGGTCCATAAATGTACTTTTTTGGAGTAATAAACTAATTAAGCGAAGGTATTGTTAGTTTGCTCGGACGGGAGTTAATGCAGGGGATTAAGTACCACATGTGGCGAAAAAGTTGCATCAATTATTTGGACTGGAGTTGATGTGCGTCCAGATTAATATGCTTAGATTTGCGGATGATATATTAAATTGGTATCCTGCAAAATGAAGTTACAGACAGTCTTACATAAAATTGAACCGATATTGACAGAAGAGTGTGGAATTAAAAGAAAACAAAATAAATTAAAAATATTAGTACGTATTGGAGATGAAAGTAAGATGACAGCTACTACAAAAATTGAAGACTGGAAAAAGTTGCCGATTTTACATATTTAGAAAGTTATTTTGGAAAAAGTGATAAAGGCATAACAAACACGAACATTTAGTTCGGAAATTCGAATACAGAGGGAAAACAGTAAGAGACATCCGAGATGTGGTGTTATGATGAAAATACCGCACATATAAAGGTTAGAAATGAGGAAGTATTGCAAAAAGTAACATAACAGAGGGCTCTATGGAAGTCAAAAGGAGTAAAGAAGGACAAATAGAACAATTAATTTCGTAATTAGTTCAAAAGGTAATTTTTCTCACCAAATTAGACCCAAACGGATATTTTAATTGATTAATTTTTTGTTCTCATGTAAAATACTAACGAACCATCCTATAAGGGCCATTAGTCATAAACTGTTCCTGTATTAATATTCTTGCATGTTTTCAATGTAATTACGTTTCATTACATAATCTTGATTGTACCTCCAATTACAACATACTTAGTTATGTGTAATGTGACCCGTTCTTGTTAACTAACTACAAATTATACAGAAATCTAACTTGTGCCAAGTGAGTAAAAGTTTTGTCGATTATCCAACTATCGTTAATAGTACTAGGTAGTTAGCAACAGCGAATAATCCGATAACAAATGCGGTTGCTTTATTAAATTGTAGATAATGTTCGAGTAAGTAGTAATACGTATCGTTACGAAGATTATTGTTAGTACTTAAACGTATCTGTCCGAAATCATATTATTTCACCTCGATCGCATCGAAATTTACTTCTGATAAGGTTTCTTTTGTGGTTATTTCACTGATGGGAGAGCACTTAGGAAATTACTGATTAAATTCGATGCAAGAAATTCACTTGTACATCAATCATTCAAATAGCTCTCTGTTGAGATTATGGGGTCCAGATTAAGAAACGGTTTAATGTTAATTTAATGAATTTCATGAGATTTTACTTGTTGTTTTCAGACACTTAGACATATTGAGGAAACTAAATTGAATTGTCGTTTTTGTTAACATTATGCAAAAATTTCGTACTCTCTTTGAAGCGGTCAGGATAATGAGGCATACATACTAATTATATTTAACTAGTATAACTTGTCCAAACTTGAAAATATATTATACAAGCCAATCAGGGGAACTTCTATCACCATAACCTAACCTAATCTAAGCCCTTGATGCATGGCATTTCGGACACACCAATCAGGGAAACTATTCCCTATCACAATCTTCCTTCCATAACATAAAATGTAGAATAATATTTAAAAACACAATCCCAAAATATATTATTACAGAAGGTAATGAATGTAAAGTTTTTCAAATTAGGAGTTACGAGGGTAATTCAAATATAAACGGTAATTTTACTACTATTTGCTACGTTAAGCACGTAATTCCAATGTAGAGGATTCGATGCTCGAGTGTTGTTTGGTTTATGAGAAGGGGAAAACCGGCTTAGGTAGTAGCTGGGCTCGGATCTGTCCGCAGTACAGCCATGACTGAGCGCAAGTTACCTTCGTCTATTGCACAATTCCAATGCGCATCATCATAAAGTTTTTAACCAATGAAGACGTTAAACCATAGGAAATTTGAAGGCACAGTTTGGGAATGCTACCCTGCTACACTGTCTCAGAATCGAGTGTATACGTCGGTCAGAGAATAGAGAATTCAGGGATGGGCGAGAACGTGACCAAAAATCAGAAAATAAAAAACAGGTCAGATCGGAGATCAGTGAAAGGCTTCTGAATCAATTTCGACAAGAAGGGGAAGCTTTCTGTGGCGTATCGTCACTTGTGATGAGACATGCGTTTACCACTACTCTCCCGAATCAAAAATGGCGAGTAAGGAGTGGCGAAGAAAGGATGAAGGCTTCCCTATCAAAGCCAAAACCAAAACCCGTCCCTCAGCCAGAAAAGTGCTAGCGACTGTTTTCTTTGACTCAAGGATTTGTTTGAGTTTTATTCATTGATTTTCTTTACGATTAACTAACAGTAAATAGTAAGCGGCTTACTATTCTGAGTTGTTACAGTCGATAAAATCGCGTATCGAAGCAAACGACGAGGTATGCGGTATGCCCATTCGAGACGTCATCCTCCTTCATGACAACGCCATGCCCCACATCGCAGTTTTGACAAGTAATAAATTGGAAGAAATGATCTGGGAAACCCCCGAGAATCATTATATCATCATTGTAGCCTTTATTCATCATTAAATCACCCTGTGATTAGTTTTTGTTCACTTGGAGGCAAAAGGCAAATGAAGAAGTAGAGGAGTATGTGCGCAATTGACTGACAACTCAAACTTTTCATGAAGATGGAATATTCAAGCTTCCAAATCGATGGCAAAAGTGTGTAGAGCACGGAGGTGACTACATTGAAAAAATTTTAATGTTTAGTTTGTGTGTACCATTAATCAATAAATTTATTTTACAAAATTACCGTTTATATTTGATTTACCCTCGTGTAATTGAATTTTAGGTGGTTTAAGCATTACAGATTTAATGGAACAATTTTACATGTCGAAAAGTAAAAGCCACGGTGATGGTGCAAACTCTTTCTTTTGATGCATGTTTATGACTTCCCAGCTCGAATTATATCTATAGTTTTGTTCCGTTATTTTTCAAGTACTTCATCATATGCGGCTTCATACATTGGACGCTCTGTATATATTAGGCTCAATTGTTGTCTCGTTCAAACCATGTTACACACACATTTTCACTGATCTCGGGACAGTGCTTCTTTTCATTTTATCCTAATTGGTTTTTATACAAACGAAACAATGTTATTTTCGCTTGTTCGGTAATCGACTTCGTTTGAATTGTGTGCCAGTATAACTGCCCTCTCTCTCTCTCTCTCTCTCTCTTTTATCCTCCTCTCACTTTACGATAAACAAAATCAATCAAGCAAATTCATCCTTGTAGACCGTGTTCTAAATCCTTTCTATCAATTCGCGTGTGTTAACAATATCCTCGGAGGACTTCATCCTATTTGTTTTTTCGTTCTCGATCCTCTTGGGATATACTTCAGCGTTTTATTGATACGAGCGGCAACACTTTATCGTCTCTAGCAACTACTCCACTGTTTCTAGTTTATTTACTCGGCGTTGTTTTCAGGATTATGATAATGGTTGTTTTTGGGCGCCCCTCTTGTCCAATTGGCCAATATCCGTAAATATCCTATCGCCGAGCAAAAATTACTTATCGGCATTTCCTGATGACGTCTTGCTATTTTATCGAAAACGTAACCTTATGACCTGCTACTCGTAAAGAATAAATCACTTAGCTTGATACAGAGGAGTTGTTTGGTAGTAAAGAGAATTTCAAATGAGCTTGTTGTTTTGACTTTTGTTTCCACAGCAAATTTTCCTTTACAGAGTCCCTTTGTATCTTACTTAGAGTTGCAATGTCTGCATTAATGAAACAAAAACGTCAGTTCATACGTATCAAAGAAATGTTTTGAAACTATTGAAATCGTTTTCAGTAGAATTTTCGAAGGTTTAACGATGACGAAGTATGTGCAGCCAAAATTCGATATCGGCCGGAAAATAAATCCGCTGACAACGGAAACGGATGCCTTTCCTACCAGATGGAAAAGGCGTCAGCTTCCTTTACCGCCCATTGTTCCTTGCTTCAAGGACCGTTGCAATAGAATTACGCCGAGTGAAAATATTAAAGTGCAGTACCACATACAAACCCAGCCCATAAATTAAATGCTTTTGAACAACATTTAAATGCATAGTTTAAATATATCTGACAATAGTTAATTTAAACATATTGAACAGTTAGTCGTTCCTTATGTGAATAAAAAATATTAAAATAGATCATCAAGTGTGTAGATACCTTGAAATTTATAAAGTAATTGAAATGTTTTGTGAATCTGATTCATTTTTAAATTTTCGATAACTCTTTTATTCTTTTAATATCTTTTTTTAGAATTTCTGTAAACATTAATCAACTTCATTCTTTGTTCCAATAATTTCTTTCAGGTCAGCCTGTTTTGTAAATATTATGTACGACCTAGTCATTATCAAACAAGTGATTCAAATTGAATGATTACAAACAGATGTACAGTGGTGTTTATATATATTTTGGAAATTCCATTAATTATTCAAAGTACTGAATAATATTGAGTGGTACAAATCTACCTGGTCGTTTAACAGGTTATTTTCCGAATTTTTTGATGCTTTGTATACTTCTAAGGATTCTAAAATATTAAGTTTAAAGCCTTTACTTACATTATGAATAATTTAAATATTTTCTATAGTAGGAAACTGATGGCCTGTTTCTAAAAAATGGTTTGCAAAATTGGAATTATTTTTTCTTAATCTAAATGATCGAAAGTGTTCGTTATAACGAGTTCTAAATGACCTTCCAGTTTGACCTAAGTAAAAGGAATCACATTCTTTACATTCTAGCTTATAGACTCCAGTTTTTAAAATTTGTCAGTTTTATCTTTTGAATTAAAAAGTATGTGTTTTAAAATTGTCTTTGTCTTGAAACTAACTGTTAGACTGTTTGCAGATAGAATATTAGCGACTTTTATTGAAATATTACCAAAGGACGTCAAAGATATGTATTTGCATTCTTTGTTTTTCGTGTATGGGTATTTTAAATTGTCTTTTACGGTTTAAATTTTTAATTGTTCTTGGATCAATACCATTATCTTTTGCAATTATTAGAATGATGTTTAGCTCATGTTTTAATTTTTCGTTTGAAAGGGAGACTGAAAAAGCTCTGTGTATCATAGAATTATATGCTGTAAGTTTGTGTGAAAGAGGGTGATTTTAATTATTATGAATTGTTATATCTGTGAATGATGATTTTCTGTAAATATCAAAATTTATTTTATTATCCTATGACCTAGTGGTTGCTAATAATTTGAGATTAATTATATTACGTTGTTATGGAATTTAACACTCTCCAATACCTCGATTTCCCATTTACAAAGTCATTATTTTCAAACATCAATTTTGCTTTATAGCAAACAGTAACTTATTCTACACACACATTATTTGTTGTAATTCAATGTGATGGGATATGCGGTATGCTCTGTTTTCCAATATAGCAGTTCATTAAAGCAGAGACCAAATCATGTCGCATATATGGGTATGTTGTGTCTGTTGAAACTGTACTATATGTCGATGTACTAAACAAGTTGTAAGAGATATTCACTTCATTAAATCACTACGTTTATGCTTTGATGATATTTGAACCGTGTGCCCTTGTCTCACGATGATATTGTATTATTTAACAAGGTGCATCTGTGTCCTCATCTTATAATGAATTTCTAAATTAATGACCAATTTGTCATGCATGAACCAGAGTTAAAAATTTATTTGCCAAGTCATGTGTTAAGGTACTCCAAACATATACTAAGTGGTCTAATCGTAGGAAAATAAAAAATTGAAAAGTTATCAGAGGATTCCATTGTAATACACAAAAAGTCAATTAGTATAAATACAGAACTTGAGAATTCCCTGATTAATTCAAGTCTAGAAGTGCTTTGTGAATGTATGTTTTTAAAACACAATACCTACTTACACCACGTCAGATTTGCGTAAATCTAAACGTCGTAACTCGAGTCGCTTATTTTCAGTTCCTTACTCACAGCATAAAATAACAATGAAGGAATTAATTTCTCAAGGGGTTTAGAAAATGATGCTATATTTTTATTAGACTCGAAACAAGGTATGATCAACCAAAGATAGCGTTAAAGGGATTTAAAAATGAAGCCATAATTTTATTGGTTTTCTCATAATTTCTATTAAAATTCCAAAATACGTGGGGCAACGAAATCAACCGTGATGTAACTCGAAATAAGGTATGACCAACCACAGGCAGCAATAAAGGTTTCTAATAAAATTAAGTTATAATTTTATTGGTCCTTTCATAATTTCTTTTAAAATACTAAACATACATGTAGGAAGGAAATCAGCCGTGACGTAACTCGAAACAAGGTATAAGCAACCAAAGGTAGCGTTAAAGGGATTTAAAAAATGGAGCCATAATTTTAATGGTTTTTTCATAATTTCTATTAAAATTCCAAATATACGTGTGGTAACGAAATCAGCCGTGACGTAAACTTAAACAAGGTATGACCATTATATACTTATAGAAACCACATAATGAAGGATTCAATTGTGATGTATCTTGAAATACTAAAATATAATCTCTATTAAAATTTGTTTTTTTCTTTTTAATAGAGAATGGTAGATGTATGTGATATTATTTGCAGGAAACATCTGTAAGCTGCCTTTTTGTTCGTGACGTTTTCCGACTGCTACAAAGCGGGATGATTTTGACAACAAGAAAAACATGTACCTAACAAATAGCATGTATGACAAATTATTGAGCGTAGAGGTTTACGCTCTGAGACATGAAAGCTAGCTGATTTCAAATGAAACGCGCGCGCTATCCTTTATGGAAAAGTCCGTTTTGGAACTGACAGAGGAACGTACACGTACGCTGCATTTTTCGTATTTGTACAACAGCGTTTGGATTTCGAGAAGAGCTCGACATTTCCCTTTCAAATATTCAACACGGATTTCCATCTAAATGAATTAGGCCACCAACCAACGTACCTTTGAAAATAATTTATCACATAAAGAAACTGGGGTTACTATCAGAGCAAAGTCGTTTTATCGTGAATATTCAACGAGTAAAGGCGCATGCAATTTTTAACATTTTAAGATTGAATAAGGTATTTGCGGAACATTTTTCAGGTCTGATTGAAACAGTGAATATATGTACCAGTAAAAAGTAGCAGAAAATAATGGAAAAATTAAACTTTAAACCAAACAATCTTGGAAATTTTACTTAAGACTTTATTAAAAAACTCGATACGTATTTCGCCTTGTAAAGGCATCTTCTGGAAAACCCAACACCTTTCATAAAAGCGGTGTATTTACATTGGCAAAACAAAAAGAGATATTCTAACCAGATACAACGAACACGTAAATTATGTAAAGTTCAATAAACATGCTTCAGGTTTAGCCACTCATCTAATTGAAAATAACCATAGCATAAATAAAAGCAATATAAAATTATTATATCATTTAAAAGGAGGTCCAATACTAGATAGATATGAAATTATAGAAATAGAAAAAGTTAAAAAGGAAAATAAAAATATATCGCCATCCACAAACTAGATTTTGGCAACAATCCCCTATTGGACACCAACATTGTTCAACCCCCACCCTCTCAGGATGTACTATAAATTAATTTATTTGCTATTTGTTACTTAGTAAATTTTTGTTACTCCTGCAGATGCCCTTATAAGGCGAAATACGTAACGAGTTTTTTAATAAAGTTTTAAGTGAAATTCCTCAGTTTGTTCGATTTAAATTTTAATTTTTAATTTTGAATCGTGTCACCAAGTGATAACGGCAGATACCCTAAAGTTAATGGAAAAGCGTTATTTTTTTAAACGCTTCGTGCTTTTTTTGAACATTCAGAAGTTAGTTATATTACAAGAGAAACTCTTCTAAAGTGTCCTCCAATTTGAAATTCAATACCAACGTTGTCTTGTGTATTTGCAGTATACAATACAGAGAATACTGTCGCATAGTCAATATATCTGTCACTGTCAAACTAATTTATTTCTACTAATTACGAGGGTGGTTTGATAAGTTCGTGACTTTTTGAATTTCACGTGCAGTGATAGTAATGGCAACACTGTTTCCGTTAAGTGCCATCTATCGGTAGGTTACTATAAAATTTTGAGGAAACCAAGGAGAGGTTTGATAAATACTACGGTCGATCTCAGTGGTTAAAATTTAGTTTACTGAGTTTCGCTGTAGCCGCACCAGTACAACTGATGCTAAACGTTCAGGTCGCCCAAAAGAAGTCGTTACACTAGAAATCTTTGACAAAATCCAAAGAATGATATTAGATGATCGAATGTTGAAAGTGCGTTAGGTATGAATTGGCTGAGACTATAGTTCTATAGACATCTCAATTGAGCGAGTGCATCACATTTAGCTTGAATAATTGGACATGAAAAAGCTGTCGGCACAATGGATACCGCGATTTCTCACGATCAGCCATACTCCATCGTGTTTGGAGATGTACAACAGCAACATTTTTTTTTGGCCATTTCGTTACCGTAGATGATACATCGATCCACCACGCCACACCAGTGACCAGAGACCAAGCAGCAATTGAAACAGTGGGTTTCTAAGAAGGCTAAAATGGGTCTATCGGTCTATCGGCTAACAAGTCGTAACTACAGATATCTGGGATTCACGCTATGCACGGTGTAACTCATATTAGTTACCTTAAAAAAGGTAAAACGATCAACGGCAAATATTATTCAGAGCTGCTGCTGTTGGACAGATTTGACACTGTCTTGAAGCAAAAACGAGCGCATTAAGCCAATTTAAAAGGTGTTGTACTATCACGAGTATGCACCCGTACGTATGTAGTCACCACTGAAAAATTTCATCAATTGGGCTGTGAACTGCTACGCCATCCACCTTATTCTCCGGATTTAGCCCCCTCCGACTATTTCCCGTTTCTAAGCCTGAAGAAATGACCAGGCGGTAAAGGATTTGAGTGGAATGAAGAGGTCTTCGTAGAGGCAAACGCTCATTTTGAGAGCTTTGAGAAATCTTATTATTTAGAAGGAACAAAAAAATTAGAAAGACGATAGATTAAATGTATCGAGCTAAAAGGAGATTATATAAAAATATAAAAGGATTTCTTTCTGAAAAATTAATGTTTTCCTTTGAAAGTCACGGACTTACCAAACCACCCTCGTAATTTTCAAACAACACCACAATTATAACTCGATTAGTTGATAAAGCAAATTTATGCAACTAATTATAGAAACTACGGTTTGGAGACCTTTACACATTGTAATGTCCCACATCGAGCACGTTTTGACTGATATTTTTTAAATTATTAATTGGATAAACTCATTTTTCACACCTTGTTTCACAAAGGCGGTGTTAATAAAAATCAAACAGGTAAAGCTTTTCAATGTACCAGTTGAAATCCCCATACCGTGGCCGTACATTCAGTCGACGCGAGCGACGGACCAGGAAGCTGCCGAAGATTATAAGAGATTACGTATTTTATTTTGTCTCAATTCGCTCCCGCCTCGTAATCCTGTGTCTAAGCACGCTGTCTGGTTTTTGCTATTGCACCCAAGAATAAATGCTGACAAAAGAATGAAAATTTTAAATAACACGGGAAACTCGAATCTACTTATTACATAATGTTTATAGGCACACCCTGTGTTTTGTTGATGGGTGGGAGGATCAGGATTAAAACAGAAACAAAAACTGTTTTGATTTCTATGGTGCTGTTGGTAAATTGCGGGTAGCAAAAATGGCACCGAACACTTATTTGTTTTTGTAGCTCAATAAACACTTCGGACGCAACAGTAAAAAAAATATATTTACAATCTTAACACTAAATAAATACAAAACTATATAAGATTATTAAAATACAAAATGATGAAGTTGCTTAAATAAAATAAAATGTTAATGATTCAACTGCTGGAATGTGAAATGCCTCTTTTTGGATGAAATATGCATACTTAAGCGGGCGAAAATAGTACAGAGGGTGCAAATCTCCATAGCAACAGGGTCATTACTCTATTTCAGATAAATGTACAAATATCTTTTGGCAAAACCCACTTACCTGAATGATAGTGAACTTACCGATTTTAGAAAATATTGCGATAGAAAAATTTTAGTATAACTGCAAAACTACTTACATTCTACGAAAAAGAATTAGTCTAAACTTATATTATAGAAATAGAAAAGTTTAAAATAATTATAATCTAATGAAAATATATAAGTCTTAACAAAAACGGACATAGAAAATTCACACACCGAACGGAAAAACGACCGGAATAAGTTATGGCTTTTCAAATTTCAAAGGGTCTCTTATTTATTTCATGGTACCGTTAATAGCGTTAGGAGTCCGTAAAGAGAAATTTTGTTCGTAGTTTACTTAATAAAAATTCAGCCCAGCAGATTGTTTGATAACTTTTCTATCTAGGTATATTCGAGAATTGTAAGTTACATCGCTTCCAGTATGGTTATGTAGGGTGAGTTTGCCCATTGTAATATGATCAGTACGGAAGATGCTAAAAAACTTCTCAAGTCAAATATAAATATGGAATCAACAGAAACAACTACTCCGAGGTCTAATACCCCTACCGGCATTGAATTACACTGTTGATTCCCAAAGATTCTTAGATTCTGTCAGCTCTCATCTGATGAGATCCAATAAGTTGAGACCGGTTGTGGGATTTGGCTTTCGGTTCGTAATATCTGCTTAGTGGGACGCGTTTCAAATGTAGGATATTTGATCCTTAAAATTTAGACGAACAAAGATTGTAATACTTTATTTTTGGATTCTAAGTCAAGTAACTCGCTTCCGACATAATTGACCTATATGTTTGTTTTTGTCATTTTTGGTTTCTACGACCCGAAACTAATATAGAATCATCTTTTCAGCAAAATCTTTCAATCAACCATCATATCAAAGATATTTCAGTCTAGATAATCCTTTAGAGGGCAAAATTCAAACTTATTTTAAAGGCTTTATCATCTAAATCAGGGACGGGCAGCTCAGCGGTTCCCGGAAATGTTTCAGAATCACCGAGAGCCGAGTTTAAATATGCTTGCCTACTACTACCACCATTCATTCTATTAATTCTGTTTGGTCGAGGAGTGGGGCAGAGTTACAACTTCTCCTTCGCCTTTCAATTGTTTCCTCTTCGACTTTCGGGAGCTCTCGGCTCGGCTCGCAGGAGCCGCTGGCTCTTAGGAGCCGAGCTGCTCG
Organism: Agrilus biguttatus; assembly: GCA_963921985.1. Classification (NCBI taxonomy): domain Eukaryota; kingdom Metazoa; phylum Arthropoda; class Insecta; order Coleoptera; family Buprestidae; genus Agrilus; species Agrilus biguttatus. Next base: position 7,015,054 of record OY998126.1, on the reverse strand, counting down.
GCCCTGATCTAAATATATGAGGCATGTTTTTAGGTAAATACAGTTTTAAAATTCTGCCGCCGCAGCACTGGAGTTAGCGTTCCGCGCATGCGCACTGAGTACCTACTCCTCTCACCTACGCACTGACGCCATTACAGTCTGATTCGCCCTTGTTTACGTTGTTTACTGAGTGTTTAAGATGCCTCCGATAATCGTGATTCCTTAGTGCTAAAGGACTAAAACCGATTGATATTCATCGTGGGCTCTATGCAGTTTACGGACACAACATTATGAGTGATGAAATGTTAAGTAATCTGCGCCGTACAATCCAGAAGAAAAGACGTGGCAAGTTGAGCAAGGGCATCGTTTTGCCGCATGACAATGCCCATCCGCATGTGACTAATCGGACCAAAGATCTTGTCACATCTTTTCACTGGGAAACTCTAGATCATCCTCCATACAGCCCTTATCTGGCGCTCAGTGACTACCATTTGTTCCTGCACTTGAAGAAACATTTGGGCGGTCAGCGTCTTCAAGACGATGACGAAGTCAAAAAAGTTGTGATGCAGTGGTTAACAGTTAACAAGTCAGCCGGCAGAGGTCTATGGGAAGGATATCACTGGTCAAACGTTTTGAGAAGTGCCTCAATATTGAAGGAAATTATGTGGAAAAGTAGATTAAGGTACATGCTTTCATGTAAAAGTGAAATTATTAAGATATCTTTGCACGTTTTTTATTAATTTTAAAGCGGTACTTAAAAAACATACCTCGTATATTTTGCAATGTAAAAGATTGGTACATCCAGAGTCCTTCGATTAATTAAAATCCTTGTATAATATATTATATTATTAGATATAAATCTCGTTTTATTAGAACTAAGTAATAAATAGAACACTTATATTATATAAACGCATTCCACATTAATAAATCGTGACTGATTTCTCGGTATTCATTTGCGGTTACACGCCTTACTTCATCCTGATCGGGCACGCAAGACATGCCTGAAAAGATCCTGATCATATCCATACAAATTTTTCTAGTTTGGGTGGAATATGTGCTATATTACAACTTTGAATAATTTGATTAATACGAAGCAATCTCTAACTATACATTTTATTTGCTTTCTATGGAATGGTACATTATTTCTCTTTATCACTTGACTGGTATCCTGTTTATCCATGGGTTGTAAAAATGCATTATTTTATATCTAAAAATGAATACAATGTGGGGTTATTTCTATTTGGCGTAGCGACCGCGACCAACTAAACTAAAATTGATTCGAATGAAGGAGAAGGGCACGAAGTTATTAACAAGAGCGGAAAGGCTTACGGTCAAATTGGCAAAAGAATAAAATTGTACTCACGATAAAGTTTTATGGTGCCATCTGTTTCGCCCAAGGAATTCTTCGAGATGCACTTGTAAGATCCGAAATCGGTTGCGCTCACCGCTCGAATTGTCAATTTCATGTGCACTTTGTATGCATTGTCGTCCATGTGCGGCTCGTATTTTGCTCCTACGGAATAAAAAGTGAAAAGATTGGATAACAGGCAATTTTACACACTAATAGTTACTTCAAACAATAAACCTAGCAAATAAACTAACAAGAAAGTACTTGAGCTTGGAGAAACCTCTTAATAAACAAAAATGTTTCTAACAAAATTGAATCAAACACATGGCTATATTTTAGAAGGAAAACACATTTTTTAATTTTCACTGGTTTATTGTTTACTTAACAATTGTTTCGCTAATACTTTAGCTTCATCAGAAGTAGACTTATACTTAATTAACAAACGAAAATATGTCTAATTTATACCTAAGTTAGGGTTCGAACTACCACTGGGGGGCGGGGGGGGGGGAAATAGGTTTAATAACGGTGAATTGTTTAGATCTAACTGATCATTTAAAAGCAAATCTGTTTTTTTGAATTTATTTATTTCCATAGTTTCAAGTAAAGTTAGTTTGTAATTATTTGATTCTTTATGCAAATTAGTGTATTCATAATTGAATTGATGATTTTCTAACAACAAATGTTTCGCGTAATTAGAATCGATTTTTTTATATTTAAATGACCTATAGTGCTCACTTATTCTTTTTTTAAAATTTCTTTTAGTTTTACCTATATAAATTTTGTTACAGGTTCCACAATTTAGTTTATAGATTCCTGATTGGCAATCTTTATCATTTTTATCTTTATTGTTTTTTAAAATATTTGATATCGAATTATTGGTTTTGAAAGCTACATTAATATTGTTTTTGATTAAAATCTTTTTAATAACTTGTGAAGGATGTCCTATATATGTTATTAAAGCATATTTTTTCATTTCGTTATTAATTTTTGGAAAAACTGATTGTATTGCCTGTTTAAATTTGATTTTTGTTAAAATTTTATCTATAATACTGATATTGTAATTATTGTTGTGTGCGATTTGCTTTATAATCTTCAGTTCTTTATTATAATTGTCAATGTTCATAGGTACTTTTATGTCCCGTTGGCTGTACTGGATTTTCCTTTCTTCTATCAACCACTTCTTTAGTCCTAGTTCTATTCCTCGTTTCGCAGGGTAGCTTTTGTTGTTTGTTTTGTAGTTCATATACTTCGGCACCACTTTGAATTTTGAACATTGGTTGAAAAACCATATGTTTTGAGTATTCATTTTCGTTCGTAGATTAAGTTTAAAATACCCAGTACTTATGAAGCTTGTCGAAGCTTCTTTAATATAATTAATCATATCTTGGTTTACTTGATGAAAATTAATTAACACTTTAGAAGGAAAACACATTTTTTAATTTTCACTGGTTTATTGTTTACTTAACAATTGTTTCGCTAATACTTTAGCTTCATCAGAAGTAGACTTATACTTAATTAACAAACGAAAATATGTCTAATTTATACCTAAGTTAGGGTTCGAACTACATAATATAACATATATAGGACATCCTTCAGAAGTTATTAAAAAGATTTTAATCAAAAACAATATTAATGTAGCTTTCAAAACCAATAATTCGATATCAAATATTTTAAAAAACAATAAAGATAAAAATGATAAAGATTGCCAATCAGGAATCTATAAACTAAATTGTGGAACCTGTAACAAAATTTATATAGGTAAAACTAAAAGAAATTTTAAAAAAAGAATAAGTGAGCACTATAGGACATTTAAATATAAAAAAATCGATTCTAATTACGCGAAACATTTGTTGTTAGAAAATCATCAATTCAATTATGAATACACTAATTTGCATAAAGAATCAAATAATTACAAACTAACTTTACTTGAAACTATGGAAATAAATAAATTCAAAAAAACAGATTTGCTTTTAAATGATCAGTTAGATCTAAACAATTCACCGTTATTAAACCTATTTCCCCCCCCGCCCCCCAGTGGTAGTTCGAACCCTAACTTAGGTATAAATTAGACATATTTTCGTTTGTTAATTAAGTATAAGTCTACTTCTGATGAAGTTAAAGTATTAGCGAAACAATTGTTAAGTAAACAATAAACCAGTGAAAATTAAAAAATGTGTTTTCCTTCTAAAGTGTTAATTAATTTTCATCAAGTAAACCAAGATATGATTAATTACATGGCTATATTTCACTAAAGATTTTATTAAAACAAACACACTCAATAATCGTTTCGGCCAAAGGCCATTTTCAAGATTTAACGATACTAAGTGTGGGTGTAATTAGTCTAGGAAACTATTTATTTTCGTACATACAATACATATGTAAGCATCGTGTAAGTAAATGTAATTACCCGTTTACAAGAAGGTACTGACAAAATTGAAATTAGTTATTGGAAACTTAATAATAGAGGGGAATTTGTAGCAAATAGTTCTGTTTGGTTATTAACTAGAACTTTTTTGTTATAGATGCTTTCTTTATTTCAAGATTTTCCAATAGATTCATTTTTTTACCCTTAGATTCTGTGTGTAGAATTTTGACGTTGTCATTATCAAAGCTGTGGTTGTTGGAAATGCAATGTTCTGTCAGTCCCGTGGTTGTTGTTTTGTTAGATAAGTTTTTTTGGTGTTCAGCCAGCCTGTTTTTTATGGATCTGCCTGATTGTCCAATATAAATGGCTTCGCAAGCATTACATTTAATTTGATAAATACCACTATGACTTAAAGTTTCTTTTTTGACTTTATTATTGATATAGAATATTACTTAATTCCCTTTTGTCAGTGATGCTAGGTGTTATATCTAATTGTTTTAATTTTTTTTTTTTTGAAATGAAATTACACTGTTGATTCCGATGGATTCTTAGACGAAGATATAATATACTCAAAAAAAGGAAGACATTAAAATCCTTTTTCGTGTAAATTTTAAGGATCACAGATCCCACATTTCGAACGCGTCCCTGTAGAATCTGTGATCCTTAAAATTTAGACGAAAAAAAGGATTTTAATGCCTTCCTTTTTTTGAATATGTTACATCTTCGTTTAAGAATCCATCGGAATCAACAGTATAATTCAATGCCGTTAGGGTTATTAGCCCTCGGAGTAGTTGTTTCTATTGATTCCATATTTATATTTATATTTATATTTATCATATAGTCTTTATATTGTTTACTTTCTGCTAGCGCCCACCTGATGAGACCCGATAGGTCGAAACCGGTCGTGGGTATGGCTTTCGGTACGCTGTGTAGGACGCGTTCGAAATGTGGAATTTGTGATCCTTAAAATTTAGACGAAAAATTATTTGAATGACTTCCTTCTTTTGAATATGTTATTTAAGTATTAAATTTAAATAAGTGTTGAATACAGTGTGTTATTCCGCATTAAGTACTCATTTTACCAGTATTCCAAAATGGCTTCTCTTGCAAAATCTTAGACAATATACGTTGGCATTACAGGTACCTGTGACATGAAATGGAAACGGGTATATTTCTTAGCTTGATAAAGGAGATTCCACGTCCTTGCTGCTAATTATGATATTACAATTTCTGCGCGTATGTCTGAAAATTAAATTGCAACACGTGTAATTGCATGCACAGCATGCAATTCACAGCCCTTGCAAACCAACTTACTCGTTGTTCTGTAACTTCTAAATTAGACAACAATTGTAGTAAAGGGATTCACAGGATAGGTATAATACGCCGCCCTGCCTTATTGTTTCCATTATATTCATAATCGAGACGTTGCCTTCAAGAACACCATTGTACGTTAGCGCAACCCATTCATAAGAAAGTTTATGTAATCATTTTCCTTCTAAGACTTTAACCGTCTAAAGTAACCTGCCTCTACGAATACTGGAAGGTGAGTTCAGAAATCAATTAACCTTAGCTGTTATCTGAGGTGAGAAAAGTGTACCATAACTCTTAAGGACTTAAGATCGCTCTTTGAATAGAGTTCTGAAGGTTATATTAGTAAAAACGATCTTTAATTATAAATGTAAATATAAATATAAATATGGAATTAACAGAAACAACTACTCCGAGGGCTAATACTCCCCTTCCGGCAGTGATTCCGAAGTATTCTTAGACGAAGATATAACATATTCAAAAAAGAAGTAATTTAAATCCTTATTCGTCTAAATATTAAGATCAATGATCTCACATTTGGAACCTGTCTAAGAATCGATTGAAATCAACAGTGTAATTCAATGCCGGTAGGGGTATTAGCCCTCGGAGTAATTGTTTCTGTTGATTCCATATTTATATTTATATTTATATTTATAATATAACCTGTAAAGTCCTTTCTGCCAGCGCCCACCTGATGAGACCCGATACTTCGAAACCGGTCGTGGGATATGGCTTTCGGTTCGTTGTGCCTACTTGGTAGGATGCATTCTAAATGTGAGATCTTTGATTTTAATATTTAGACGAATAAGGATTTTAATTCCTTCTTTTTTTAATATGATTTCGATTTTATTAGATCTCATCAGCACGCCATGGGCAGTGTAAAGCGGATTTAAATAAAACGTTGATATGGCAGTACGTCGCCATCTATCGGCTTTTGCTGCTAGTGCCGTATTTCATAACGTTAGACAAGGTCTTATTAGGGCATCATCTTGTCTAACTGAATCGGCGGCGCAGCTTATATACGTGATAGGAAACGTAAACCAAATTAATAAGAACAAAAATAAGTTAAACAGGATGATACCCTAATAAAGCCCTATCTAACGTTATGAAATACGGCAACAGCAGCAAAAGCAGGTAAATGGCGACGTACTGCCATATCAACGAGTTATTATAAGTCAATGGTTCTCAAAAACGGCTATAACGATTTTGATGAAATTCACACCGTTGACGTAGTTTCGACAGAGAATTTTATTTAGCAAGGTCCCGTTTTCTGGAAAATTTGTTTTCATGCAGTTTTATTATATTAGAAAATAGTTCATTTTAAAAAAGTAAACTTCATGCTCGATTTTTTTTATTGTTTCATATGGAATACATTATTTGCAACAATATAATAAACACAAAATCTTCTGTACTTCTTAGTTTATAATAGATTACCTAAAATCGAGTAATGTGATTCCGTTTTCAGTATATAATTTTATATCGAATTCCTTTTTTAAATAAATGGATACTGGAGTATTTAATTAATATTTGAGTCCAAAAAAAGAAGGTATTAAAATCATTTTTCATCTAATTACAAAGGATTACAGATCCCAATTTTGGAACGCGTCCTACACAGTAGGCACAGTGCACCGAAATCCATATCCCACGACCGGTTTCGACCTATCGGGTCTCATCAAGTGGACGCTGGTAGAAAGGCTTCTACAAACTACATAATAATTATAAATATGGAATCAATAGAAACCACTACAAATAATCGTTAGGAATCAACAGTGTAATTCAATGCCGGTAGGGGTATTAGTCCTCGGAGTAGTTGTTTCTGTTGATTCCATATTTATATTTAATATTTGCAAGGTAAATAATTATATTATTGTTGAAACTTTCTTTGTGTTTTATTAAAAAATATTTAAAAACGTTTCATCATAATTGCACCATAGACAGTTTAAATAGTATTTAATATTTGAGTGTTCACCATGCCTTTGAAGTCACTTATTCTCTCGTATTAAACATTAATATTTGAACAAAAGCTAATGTGAAATGTGATTTATCCATTAACTTTATTAGATATGTTTCCCTTGAGGATGTTTTACGTTTCCCACTCCTCCCTCCTCTGAACAGATCATCTGCCAAACAGACCGAAATTCGCTGCCAATTTATCCTGACCCGTTGCAGTTAGTCCTTCCATTCATTAATTTAATAAGCTTCAAAACTTGTCCAGATACTTTTGAAACTTTGGCGCAGCGCTTCTATAATATTTAGTCTCTTTACGTTCGTTTAATATTTTATGAGGTTGTAAAGATCGTTCTTCCTATATTATGCATGTTTGTGTGTTGTAATTTATGTGAGATTTACGATTGTTCATTGGATATAGTACGATAACACTTAAATAATGTTTTATCAATTTTTATTATCGTTCTCGACAATATTGTTTCGATCTGCTTGATCATTATCAAGAGTAATAGTGTATATACTGAAATTACAAAATTTTAACGCTAATTTATATGTAATGAGGATAAGATGTAAAACTACCTAATTCCAATTGGTTATTAACAATTTTTTCTTATTTTCTTGTCGCCTTATTTATTTCTAGACATTCTAGCATTGACAATTTTTTGCTTTGAGATACTTTAGTATGTAGGTATTTTGTTTTTTTTTTTTAATTTAAACTATGGCCTAAAACAGTACAGTGATCGTTAAGTCCAAATCTAACATCTTTTTTATGAATAGATTTTATGTGTTCAGCACTAAAAATATTGAATGAACAAGTGGATTTAAGCCATTTCCATTGCTCAATATTTTCCCTGTCCCCACCTCTGTATACTAGTATATAAGGAAATTTGTAACTACTTTGGGTTTAAGTTAGTATAAAACTTCTGATGATACCAAAGTTTGGCGAAAATTGTCAAGTGCAGTAATAAATTTGTTGAAATACGAGGGAGGATCAAATATAAACGAGCCTTTTTAAATTGCGCGCCGGATAGTTGTTCAAGGCGCATTCGGGCGTTAGGAATTTGAAGTGGGGATATTAGGTGGTACGGAAACGACGCGTCATATTGTTGCGTTCGCTTGGTTAATAGCTACCACAATGAGTGAGAAAGAGGTGCATAGCAGCGTTGCGAAACGAATTATTATTCGTATTAAGTTTCTTACACGTGAAAACGTGAAACCAGCAAAACTTTTGTGCAGATTGCAAGCACAATTCGGAAATGAAACGCTTTTGTGGCCACGTGTAAAAGTTTGGTGCAAAGAAACTAGGAATTCCAAAAAAGTTCAGCTCGTTGGGTTCCAAAGTTGCTGAGTGAAGATAAAAAACTGCTCCTGTTCGTATCTCTCAGGCGCTTCTCACTCGATTGAGAGAGTAAGGTGGATTTTTTTGCACAAAATTATAACCTACTATGAGACGTGGGTACACCATTACACTTCAACATCAAAACGAGCAAGCATGGAGTGGCGGCGCAAAGATGAATCAACCCCAGTGAAGCCGAAAACACGTCTGTTTGCAGGCAAAGTTTTAGCCACGGTTTTTCGGGACTGTTGATCGATTTTTTGCACGAACGAAGAAACATTAACGCAGCCTACACTCTCTGTACTACTGACTTGTCAGTCAGGTAAAACTTGATTACCGCCGAAAAATGAGGACGCACCCTATTCGTGACGTGTGACACGTGCACGCAGACTCAAATCGGTGAAATGCACTAAACTCATCTGAAAAACCCTCCATATAGTCCAGACTTATCCTCTTGTGATTTCCACATATTTGGGCTCCTCAAATAATCACTGGGAGGCGAACGATTAGCGATTTCAGACCGATGAACAGGTGGAGGCGTTTGTGAGCACCTGGATAAACACCCACCCTGCTTCTTTTTATGAAAACGGGATGAAAAAGCTACCAATACGTTAGGATAGTCTAAAAATAGATAAATTTGTGTTTTTGTTAAACTTTCCAAATAAATTTTTCATGAACAAAGGCTAGTTTTTATTTGATCAATCCTCAATCAATTAACTAGTGTTTTAATTTTACAAATTTCAACCAAGTAACGATAGACTCAATTATATATAAGTTGTATTTTATTTAACAGTTTGAATAGCGAATTTCTATAGATAGGCATTCACATGTTGCTTGTACTTGTTCGTTGAACGCTATTTAGTGACACCAACTAAGTTGGTCGGTTGGGTTGACGAGAATCGAATAGTTCAAATCGCGATCCACATGTTATGTTTCGTGTTCAAATAAATTAGAGATTCGTCGTCCATTAGCTTTTGATGGAACAGGTAGATCGATATATAATTAGAAAAAATACTTAATGCTGCTTTCTGCCAGTCTGTGCCTAAATGGGCTTTCAGAGCCTTTTAGAGTGGAAAAAGCCGTTCCGACTGCGTTAATGGACATACAATTTAAATACTTTGAGTTGCAGCAAGTGAACGAAATCGTTTTAGATATTTCAAGCAGTAAGTCAACTGAAAGCAACGATGGAAGCACGTACTATAACAAAATAAGTTATTACGTCTACCAGCTAAAGCTCCCAGAAATTAATTGTTCCTCATTTCTTGTCTACGAATTGTTATCAGCAGCAATTTATTTCAATTTAGTACTTTTAAATACTTTTCATATCGTATTATATATATTATAGTTCGTACAGAGGTCGATCAAAAAATTCCTAGACTAGTATTATAAAAGCAAAGATTCATCTCTAAAATATTTTAAACAGCGTTTGCTGTTAGTAATAAAAAATTAGAAGAATTGTTTAGTAGAGGTTAATTTCAATACACTAATTTGATCATTATTTTAAATACATTAATGCGATATTCATTATTGAATTAATTTATCATAAAAATGAGGTAATCTGTAGTAGATAAAAATATAATTAATTCACATTAATGTATGTATCATGTGTAATTGTACTGATGGAAGTCGGTCCAAATCTTTGACCATCTTCTGACAATTATCGATCTCCTCAAACTGTTCAAGAACACCATATAATACGATAAAAATGCATGAAAATAAAATTTAGTGGATCGTGGACGGTTCATTTTATTTTCATCAGCTTCTATATGGTTCTATATACTTTGCAAGTATGTAACACCGTAACATATTTACGCTTCGAGCTTCATGTTCAAAATCTTCTTGTTCACACTGTAAACTTAACATTTACAAATAATAAAGTTTACCTTGGGTAATGATACGACCATCGTCTTTTGTCCAGTAGTTTATGGATTTAGGGTAGGCCTCGGAGTAACATTCTAGGGTGACTTCTTGCCTTTCGCTGGCACCAACTAGTTGATTTTGAATCCAAATCATCGGCGGAACTGTAAAATACCACAGTGATGACAAAACTATAAATACCTTTTGTATTCAAAAAAGAAGAAATTAATATCCGTATTCGTCTAAATTTTAAGATTAAAGATCTCACATTTTGAACGCGTCCTAACAAGTAGACACAACAAACCGAAAGCCACATCCCACGACCTGTTTCGACCTATCGGGTCTCATCAGGTGGGCGCTGGCAGAGAGGCCTTTACACGATATATTATAAATACGACGGAGTAGTTGTTTCTGTTGATTCCATATGTATATTAATACCTTTTGTATTTATTTGCTACTGAGTGTTTGGTATGTAGGTGTCCGAAAAAAGTGATAAATAATTAATGAAGAGGAAATAGATATTAATAAATAGAAGAAAAAGGATAGACAGAACTAAAGAGTAGGAAAAAGAAAGATTGAAATATACGATGAAATTAAAAGACGTAAGGCAAAAATGTTACAAAGGACGAACGAATGAAGTTACTTTAATGTGTACATTGATGAAAAAGGATATTTGTATTTTATACGAGAGCTGCTATTTATATTTTGAGCCTTGGCAGTACTACGTGTTTGCAGGCGCCATATACCGTGTCTAAATTGAAATTTTGACAGTGACTTGAAAATTTTGTCTCAGCGAAGAAATGTAATTAACTCGTGAAAATTTTCGCGCTATATTGTCTTACGACTATCGACATGGATTGTCAAGGCAGAAGTGTATCGATCAACTTACTTTGACTTTTGGCCATGAAGCTCCATCCTTGGCCACCCTGAAACGCTGGTATAATGAATTTAATCTTGACCGCAGTTCACTCAGGTCATCCAAAATCAATTGTTGGTTGTTGTGCCAGAAAACATTGATGCTGTGCACGAACTAATTTTGCAAGATCGTTATATGAGATTGAGTAATTCTTAGTCATTAGTATGACGAGCATGACCATTTAGCAGTGAAAAAGATGTTTGATACAAGCTCTAGATGATGCTCGTGTCAATTTGTGCACAAAAAAGCTCAAGAAATACAATCGCACTGCATCAAAAAGAGTGTATGGCATCTACACAGGTGACGAATCTCGGATCTAAGCATATGAGCCCGAAACACAACAACAATCCACCGTATGGGTCGAAGATGAGTCAAATTCGACAAAATCGATTCGTGCGCGAAGCACATCGAAACAAATGATCACCTGTTTCTTCGGAATAACTGTTTTGAATGGTACACAAGCAGTTGTTTGCCAGAAGTGCTTGGTCAAATACGCAAAAGGGAGGGGTAATAAATGATCATTCTTTATCATAACAATGCAAGCTCTCACACATCAAACGTGAAATTAATGAGTCATGTTCCGTACAGCTCCGATTTGTCACCATATGACTACTTCTTATTTCCGCATATCAAGAATAAGTTGCGTGGCCAGCGTTTTGCGGCGCCTGAAGCAATCCATGGTTTGGAGGTATCTCAGTCGGAGTGGAAAAAGTGTTACGAAAATTGGTTCGGGCGCATACAAAAGTGTATTGATCATCATCGAAAATTCTTTGAAAAACAGTAAAGCTGTTTTTGATAATTGATTACTGTCTTTTGATTATTAGACTCAAAATGAATAGCAACCCTCGTAGTATAAAATACAAAATTATTCTATTTCTAAATTCAGTTCAAAGACAAGTGGATGTTTAAAATGTAAAACATTCCGGAAACATTGTTACATTAAAAACGATCTAAGCTGTGTTTAATCTGAGCGATTGTTTTTGGCAATTGCAATTAAGTTACACCGCCCACCAACGTCTACCTGTCGGATCTTGCTAAAGCATAAAGTTTACCACTAGTAGGTAGATTGTACAATGGCTCGCTCTCGAACTAAACCGACGAAGCTGCTGAATAATTCTTTAGCAAACTCGAAGAACGTCGTCACTTAATGCGAACGCTACGAAGTTTCAATTTCAAAATATTAAATAGAGAGCCCAGGTAGGAAGTTTCGAAGTGTGCCTTAATTAAATCTACATAGTAATTAGCACTGCACAGACTATTGATTTCCACATCAGTCGTCGGTAAACTTTTGCTTCAATTTTAATCCTAAACGAAAAGGTTAATAACAACCAACTGCTGCTCTCGTTTAAAGCGAAATTGATGGAGATCAAAAAAAGCGATTTCCTCTTAATAGAGAACTGGAATATAATTTTCTGTAACTCACGAAACAACTTTCATGCTTGTAAACATTGTTTGATATCGCAACTGATTTATTGCATAAAGTTTTTAAAAAATAGTTTTGTTTTATAGAACAAAGCCTGATCATGACAACGTCGTCGTCCAACTTCCATAACTCTTTACGATCAGAGTATTAGATCTTTGCCTCAGCCTCTCTGTACTCCTGTTTCTGTTTCTGCTATATTTATAACTAGCCCTTCTTGTCATAAAAAGTCTGTAATATTACATCTCAAACTTTTTCTTTTCTATTTTTAATAATCTTCTCTATTCTTTGCTTTAACTCTCTACAGACCATAAAGATTACAGAGAAATTTTTGTTGTTCTAAATAATAGATAGTTGTTGTTGTCTTTTATGGCAATAATATTTGCACTATAATAAATTGAAACTGTCTGCCGTTAACACTTGTTGAAAAATGTAAATAATAAAAATTATTTTAATAGAAGAAAATACTTGGAAATATTTCACTTAATTTTTCTAACAAACTCTAAACGTGTTTCTCCTTTTTATGGCATCTTCAGGAGTTACAAGTTACTAAATCTGAACTAAAGTAATTCCTATTTATACATATCTATCCTACACTAAATTTGGATCAAGGAGGGGGTTGCTTCCGAACGCGATTTGGTCGCTGGCTAGTTTCTTTTTACAATTTAGGGCTTTCTTAATTTCTAATATTTCATATTTATCTATAATAATACTAGCCGACCCGGCGAACTTTGTTCCGCCTTAGAGGCTAAGCAGGTTTTGGTTTTTATTAAGTTTAACTTTTTATTTGACAATACAAATGGAAAAATCAAGAATTTTAATATATTCAAAAAAGAAGGAATTAAAATCCTTATTCGTCTAAATTTTAAGATCAAAGATCTCACATTTTGAACGCGTCCTAACAAGTAGGCACTGCCGGTTTCGACCTATCGGGTCTCATCAGGTGGGCGCTGGCAGAAAGGTCTTTACAGGCTATATTATAAATATAAATATGGAATCAACAGAAACAACTACTCCGAGGGCTAATACCCCTACCAGCATTGAATTATTCTGCCAGCGCCCACCTGATGAGACCCGATAGGTCGAAACCTATCGTGAGATGTGGCTTTCAGTTCGTTGTGCCTACTTGTTAGGACGCGTTCAAAATGTGAGATCTTTGATCTTAAAATTTAGACGAATAAGGATTTTAATTCCTTCTTTTTTGAATATGTTATATTTTCGTCTAGGAGTCCATCGGAATCAACAGTGTAATTCAATGCCGGTAGGGGTATTAGCCCTCGGAGTAGTTATTTCTGTTGATTTCATATTTATATTTATAAGAATTTTAATGTTTATTTATTGTTCATGTATTTTGTTGTATAGTTTGCACTCTTCAGTTAAGCACCTTGTGATACACGAAATTTTTTGTTTTATTACCAGGCGCAAGAACAACGCAGATGGTTTTCCGACCCATGAACGTGCTATATATAATTGACCATGGGAAAAACATGGATTTTCCAGATTTTTTCAAGGATTGGCCTTGTGATTTGTTAATGCTCATGGCGAATTCAAGACGGATCGGAAATTGAAGTCTTTTAAATTCAAACGGCATATCGTCCTATCATTCGCAATGTTTTGTATCCTTCTTGCGTTATGGATTTGTGAGGAACTATTCTATGGTCTTGGTCGCGTAATTGTTAATGATTATTCAAAGAGAATACAAATTACTGATGTTTATCGATTTCTGACAAAATTTATAATTATGAAATTTTCAACCATACTTAACCATAGACAAAATTACGTTTAGCTTTCATTTGCGTTTTGTTATTCGATGTCAGATACGTTTTTGTTATACCACGTTTTATAGTGACTTGTATTCTCTTTGACGTCACACGGGAACGCGGTCGAACGGGATAAAAAGTATCCTATGTCCATCTCCTGGTTCTAAGCTACCTCCCCACCAGTTTTCAGCTAAATCGGTTTAACCGTTCGTGAGTTATAAATCTTAGTGTAACTAACACGACTTTCTTTTAAATCGAATAAAAATCAAAGAAATGTTTCAACAAAATTTATTAGGAAAAATTATCTTGTTTCGACAGAGTTCAAAGAGTAATAAGAAATACTTTCTTTTATATATATTGATTAATCCACCTTTTAGATTATGTAATACTTTTACGTTTTCTTTTTCTATTTTGTGGTTATTATTAATTAGGTGTATTGCTAACCCTGAGTTATGTTTATTGTATTTTACATATTGATAATGTTCGTTAAATCTTGTACCTATCTTTCTTTTCGATTTATCAATATATTTGCACTATGTTTTCGTTGTAAATTAGAAAGGCATTAACGGTACATAGTTGGCAAACCACAACTGGTCCACTCAGTTTCAATTACTATAAAACGCAAGTGATGCCGTGGGGGGTAGCAGCTGTATGAAAGGGCGGCGGGAGGGGGGGCGGAGAGAGATAGCCAATTACTTACACTGGACTATTAGCATGATTCTTTTGCTGACCGTGGGCGGTACACCGTTGGAGGCAATACAGAGGTAGGGTCCCATATGCAGTCTAGTGACCCGGTTCAAATGGAACTCGCCGCCCTCCACCAATGAAACTATAACAAATGTAAAAACAAAAATGAACGAATAATACATGGAGCATGCACATACATGTGGATAAATGGTGTTTGTTTGTATTTTCCATCAAGTGTATTGAAATAAAAAATAATATAAAATACTTCCGGCTTCTATACACCATTTAAAATCATGGGTCAGGGGTAAAATAATACTGGTTGGTAATGGCCTCATGAGAAGTGGACCAATCTTGATTAAAATGTTTTGTTTTAGGTAATTCGGAGTGCATCTTTATTTATTTCTTTTTACAATATCGTTTTCTACTGTGCAATTAGTTCAAATTTATCACCCCGAGTAGGTGCAGTAGTGTCTTTTTGTTTTTTAAGGCTAATCAGATACCTGCTTGTTTTGGATCGCAATATAACGGTTTAGTATGGCTGCATCTTTTGCAGCGAGCAGAGAGCCTAGCAAATGTTTGTTTCGCGCCGATTAAGGATACTCGAATAACGTTTTATTTTTCCAATAAAATAAATGTTGAAAATAATGTAGATACTGTAGATGTATGTGGTGGTGACAAGATGTAAAAAATGCCCTTTTTTATTTTCCCGGAAGCAGTTACGTTATAGACGACTTATGTCTTTTAATTGTTTTGGATTAAGAGACATGAATTGATATTGTTATTTGTTAATATTTTATTTCACTAATTAGTTGAAAGAAACACTTGGTATAAGTTTCATAAAATTTTATTTAAAATGACCTTAACAATTGTTTTGACTATAATTACTAAGGGTTGAAAGTTGTTTGTCATATTTATAAGACTGATTGTAATACGGGGGAAATCCCAAATTCCAGCTGGTCGTTACATATTTGTTGGTTCAGGTACTGAGCTCTGCTTATCGCTAGTATTTTAAGTTTGTTTAGCTTTTGTTTGGCTTTTATTGACATTGTATAATAATTTTACATTTTCTGAATCTAAGGAATGCTTGTTCGCTATACAATTTTCAGTAATTCCTGTACTTTTTTGTTATTTTCGATAGATTTTACATGCTCATCAATACGATTTTTTAAAGCTCGATCAGTCTGACCAATATAAAACACATTATAGTTTTTACATTTGACTTCATATACAACATTTTTTTGAAATACATCTATTTTTTTCTTTATTGTTGACTAAAAGAGAACCTAAATTGTTTTTATTTACACATATTGAGTTGAGATTGTATTTTCTTAGTTTATGACAAAAACTATAGCGGGATAAGATAGTGAAAATTGCCCCTTACTCGATTGTAATTTCGAATTAGCCATTCGAAAGGATATAATTGAAAACTCCTTCAGATAAATTTTCAGCCCTCTAAGGGGTTACAGGGTGGCGCTATCGTTAAAAATGTGTTTTTTCGAAATTAATTTCTCCTGCCTCACTGTTTACTTTAAAACATCTGAAAAAAATCATGAAGATTAGGTATCGAGAAGGAAACTAGCCTGATTTTTTTCAGATTTTTAGAACCTAAACTAAAGCTAGGAAAAATATTTAAATTTTTCAATGGCTTCTTAGGATATGAAAGTTCCATTTAGCAGAAATAAAAATAACAGTTTTTCATTTATTTTTTCCCATACATTACGATGCCCAAAAATAGGAAAAACCATCATTTAATAATCTTGAAGTTAAATAGTCATTTAGGCATTAAAACTCTAAAAAGGAGTTTTCAGTTATGTCTTTTCGAATGGCCAATTCGAAATTACAATCGAGCAAGGGCTAATTTTAATTATCTTATCGCGCTATAGCCTTTGTGTGCTTAATTGATTAAATTATATGTCAAGGTGCTTTTAGTTTCTCGGACTGCATAGAACATATTTAATATTAACTTCTTTTGTTTTTTATTTTACCCCCTGGTTTTTAAAAAAATTAGCCAATTTTATTAAGGTCAGCCATCAGAAGGTCTCTCAATATCAGTCGTGAAAATAAACTGTTTAATTTTCTGTTAGAAAGTCATCCAATCAGGAAGTTAGAAACTTCTCCAACATTTGAAATAATTAATTTTTTGGTATGATTAATTCTGCTATATAAACGCAATATTTAAAACAAACAGACCCCTGCGGAATTAGGAGATACCAAGCCCGTATCTTAAAAATGTTAATTACGTTCCAAGCGGTTTCAATTTCGCCTTTTATGACTGACAGAACAGAAATATTTATCTCTGAGTCAATAATGAGTTTTCCAATCATTTCAATTTATACCCGTTGAGTTGATAGAAATGTTTCTGGAAGCAAATTCGCTTGGTACTCGATGAACTCTTTTGGAAAACGTCGCTTCTCATCAGTCTAAGTGCAATATTCAATTCAATCCGAAAAGTAAATCCGGATTTTCACGTGTTTGTCACTTTTTATTCCTTTATTAAATCTATCTGTATCTAGTCTAGCCATCTCATTCTCTTCCAGTTCACGTCAATAGACTCCTCTTATTGGTGTTATCCGTTTCAGGTTTTGGCAAGGGTCCTGTACATCATATCTACCTATCTTTGTTCTTTATATACACGTTTATGCATTATGGATAAGCATTATTTTAAATCATCATCAATCCTTATTGCCCTCCGATTTTTAGCCACCTTACATTTACATCCGTTTTAACTTATATACTGATCCTATAGCCTGGAAGGTTATACAGGACATCAGGGTCAAATCAGGATAAGGCTAATGCTCTTTGGAAAAGAATGCTCTATTTTTCCATACCAAATTAAGACTAATCAATTATGCAGAGTCAGGAAGCTAACTCAAGACATGTCATTTTCGACGTTCTTTGTTACGATGATTCCGAATTTGGATTGCTACAAAATGTCTGGATTTCAATATTTCCCAACCTCAAATTTCAAATTCTTTATTTTTGACAACATAAAGGCAATTGCTGCCATCTAGTAGATTTTAGCTGATACAGAAGATATTAATATTTAAATTTGTCCAGGTAAATCAACAACGCAGCCTACATAGGTGAATTCACGTAAAGCTTAACAATAACAATTATTATGCTTTTGGTCAGAAATTTATCGAAACTACCAGACACGGATCGCGAGTTTGATCTTGTTAGAAGCTCATCAGCGTGCCATAGGCAGTCTCGATAAATTACTGACCAAGTCAAAATGTTCCGTAAGAAACAGTTAATTTAATAACAACATAGAGAAGACTGCCTAGTCTCGATAAATTACTGACCAAGTTGACTTGTTCCATAAATAACAGTTAATATAATAATATTAAAACTAAGCATGGACGTGTTTTGATGAAACATGTTTTCAATAAAAGTTAAAAAGCAGTAGTATGTTACAACGACATTTATTGATTACTCAACATATGTTTCGACTGGGCAGTCATATATTTGTAAAGGCGAACTAAAATCTGGCTCCAGAATGGCCCTAAAAATATTGAAATTTCAAAATATCCTAATATAAAGTCTATACAATCAAATTAGCCACATTTGGATTTTGTATTTAAAAACATTCAAAATCTTGAAGAACTAGGACAGTTATAAAACTATATTCTAATTCAGCAAAAGACACCTCTCAAATATTTTGTATGTTTTGTTGTTTATTTCATGTAGTAATCCTCTCAAAAAGGCCCAAAATTGCATTTTTTAAGTTTTGTGGATTAGGATACCTCAAAAATTGTACTGTTAAAGTAAAATCAAATTTATTTATTACTACTCGACATATATTTCGGGTATTTGTATTTGTACACTTGATAATAGGGAAACACCCTAAACATACGTGGGTGATTTGATGGGTCCGTAACTTTTAAAAGAAAACATCAGTTTTTAGGCAAAAAATCATTTTATTTTTCTAGATAAGCTCCTTTCAGCTCGATACATTTAGTCCATCGTATTTCTAATTTTTTTTTCTTTCTAAATAATAATAAAGATTTCTCAAGGCCCTCAAAATAAGCCTTTGTTTTCACGATGACCTCTTCATTGGACCCAAATCATTTAGCGCACAGCCATTTCGTCAGGTTCGGAAACAGGAAATGGGAGGGGGGGGGGCTAAATCCGGAGACTAAGCAGAATAGCGTAGCAGTTCGTAGCCCAATTGATGAAATTTTGCCTTTGTTACTACACACTTATGCACCCGTGCATTGTCCTGATGGAACAACACTTTTTTCTTAGATAATTGCAATTGTTTCTGCTTCAAAACAGTATCAAATCTGTTCAGCAGTTCTGAGTAATATTTGCCATTGATCGTTGATCTTTTTACCTTTTTCAAGATAATCAATACGAATTACACCACGTGAATCCCAGAAATCTGCGTTTATGTCATGACTTTGTTAGCCAATAGACTCGTTCGCCTGTAGAAACTCACTGTGTAGATTGTTGCTTAGTCTCTAGTGTAGCGTGATATTCTGGATTGCGACTGTATATCTCCAAACACTCCTTTGAGCTTGTCACACGGTAATTGTTAATGGTCGATCGTGAGCAATCGTGGCACGCATCGTGCCGACAGCTTTTTCATGTCGAAATATTCATGCAAAATGTGATGCACTCGCTCAGTTAAGATATCTACAGCCCTACAGCCTCAGCCAACTCATATTTCACGCACTTTCAACTTTTCCTACCCATCATCTAATATCATTCCAATGGATTTTGTCAACGATTTCTGGCGTTACAATTTTTTTTGGGTGTCCTGAACGTTCGTCGTTTTCTGGTGCAATCACAGCGAAACTGTAAAACACTTTTTAATGATGAAAATCGACGGTGCAATTCTGTTGCAATACTTAGATGAAATATAGACTTAGTGTCGCAAATTATTTATGCCTTTTTGTTTTTCTTTATTCTGAATCCTATATTACCCCAACATTGTGAGGGTTTATTTGCACACCGTCAAAAAGAGAAATAATTTTTCTCTCCAAATCTTCCCAAATAATTGACAATCTACTTTTAAATGCCATTTCAAGTGCAGTATTAATTTTTATCATCATCTATAGATAAATGCAAAATTCGATTTTGTTCTACCGTTATCGAAGGGCAGTGATGGAATGGTAAAAGGTCATTTTTAATTTACACAAGAGAGATCCTTTAATCGCGATCCAAATTTGAATTCCCGTAAACAGCAGGACACAACGAGAGAGGTCTGTTCGGTCGCCTTTACAACACGAGTGCGATATAATTACCGTTATTAGTTCGATGCTATGCGATGCGATGGGATGCGAGAGCGAAGCTCGGCCGGTGCGGCGCGGCACGGCTCGTCGACGGGCGTATTTACCGCGGCAATGTTTGCCGGGTCTAATCACTAAAAAGCACGCCTGTGAAACCCCTTTGATCGTCTCGATCATCCTTTATAACTGGAAATGTACTAGAAATGTTCGTATTCACAGCACACAAACATAACTACACATACATGTTTATTTGTGTGTATATACTTGACGTAGAAACGTATGTAGGACATTTGTGTGTAGGCAAAGGTTTCGCTAAATGTAACTGCTACTGTTCTCTAAATAGCAATATTATTTTCCACATATATGTGCTAATACAGTCGATTAAGAATAACATGCGAAACACTTTAATCACTTAACATAACAGGCGGGCTGAAAAGTTACTAGTATCAAATCCATATGATTTTTAGTTAACCATAACCTTCAAATGACGCGTATATAAATTTGACAGCTGTTGCACTATTAGTATCTGAGTTATAGTATTTCTAGTGAACGAACTTTTGTTACTGTGAAAAAATGGATAAAAAGGAATCTCTTGTTAATAAAGCATTGCTTTTTGGCAAAAAAATACTATTGAAACCAAGGCTTCGCTTGATAAACATTATTCGGACTTCGGACTTTGCACCAGGAAAATTAACCGTAGAAAAGTGGTTTGCTAAATTTAAACTAGGCAAAATGAGCACCGAGGACGATGCACGCAACGGACGCCATAAAGGGGTTATTACCGACGAAAACATAAAAAAAGTCCACAAAATAATTTTTGATGACCGTAAAGTGATGTTGATTGAGATAGCTGAGACCCTAAAGATATCAAAGAAACGTGTTGGTCATATCGTGAATGTGAATGAATATTTGGATATGCCGCGCGAGCTCACAATCGACAACAATGGATCGATGATTCCAAGCAGGGTTTGGAGCTGTTCAATCGTAGTAAATCCGATTTTTTGCGTCGATATGTGACGATGGATGAAACATGGCTCCATCATTTCACACCGGAGTCGACTCGACTGACTGTCGATTGGACTGCACGTGATGAACCGACTTCAAAACGTGGAAAGACGCAAAAGTCGGCTGGCATCACTATTCTGGGATACTCATGGTATAATATTCATTGACACTCGACTATCTTAAAAAGGGAAAAACCATAAACAGCGATTATTACGTAGCGTTATTGGAGCGTTTAAAAGATTTGATCGCGGAAAAGCGACCTCGTCTGAAGAAAAAGAAAGTGATGTTTCATCAAGACAATGCACCGTGTCCCAAATCAATGAAGTCGATGGTAAAATTCCATGAATTGGGCTTCGAATTGCTTCCGCATCCACCGTACTCTCCAGATCTGGCCCCCAGCTACTTTTTTCTGTTCTTAGACCTCAAGAGCATGCTCACTGGACAGAAATTTCGCGCCGATGAAGAGATTACCTCTACACACTTCTGGTGTCGCCCTTTTTTTCTCGTCAATGTTGATCAATACAAAACATCTTCAAAGTATATTTGCCACTCAACAAACAAAATAACTGTAGATACATATTAAAGATAGCAGTAACTTTTGCTCGAAATAACAGGCGGGCTGAAAGGTTCGTAGGCTAGCATAGAATAAATATATTTTTTTATAGAATTTGATTTTATTATTTAATATAGTTCCCTTCGAGGGCGATACAACGGCTATAGCAGTCATACCATTTTTATAATACGATTTGTCTTTAGCCTCAAAATAGGCTTCAGTTTCGGCGAATAATGCGAAAGTTCTTGCCGGCGAGCATTTTTTTGAGGTCTGCGAACAACCAATAGTCGCTAGGAGCTAAATCTGATGATGGATGGTGACGGTGGATGTGGAAGCAATTCGAAGTTCAATTTATATATCCGCATATCCCAAAATACTGAGGCCATAACCTTTCCAACCGATTATTGTGCTTTCAACGTGCTTTTGCACTTTGGACGGGGTTCACCAGTTGCTGTCCACTCAGATGACGATCGTTTTAATTCCGGAGTGAAGTGATATTTCATGTTCATGTTTCATCCATTGTCACATATCGATGCAAAAATTCCGGTTTGTTACGTTTAAACATGGTCGGTCAAACACGAAAATCGAAATCATCAACACGTTTTTGTTTTTGGTCAACAGTGAACAAACGCGACACCCACTTTAATAGAGCTTTAGGTTTCTCATAGTCAAATGCTCATGCAATATAAACCCTTTTGATATATTTTTCTTTTGATAACTTTACGATATCAGCTGACTCACGCAATTTCTCTTTTCGATCACATTTGAAGTCAGCAAACCAACGGTTTATTTTGTTTCGGTTATTTCCGATAGAGCGGAGTCTCAATAACACTTTTCAAGCAAGAAGCAGTGTAAAATTAAAACACGAAATTGTTTGTTGATCCACTGTTGTTTTGAAAATAACAAAAGTAGCATCACTCTCTAGCGTCAGCACCATAACTCACAAACTAATAAATAGAATATCATGACTTTAAACAGCTGTCTTTTGAAGGTTAGTACTAACTAAAAAAGAGGTGAATGCAATAAAACTAGCGCCATCTATGTGTTATCCATGTGTTATACCGCTAGCTAATGTTTTTAAATCTAAATTGAATCTATTTTTCGTAAACTGGGGTCAAAAGCACAAAACCTTTGTATCCCTTCGTGTGTTGTTACAAATTATTTTGTATTATTAAAGTTAGTAATAAAAAACAACAGAAGTTTCAAGAATTAATTTAGTATAAACACTACTGGCAGACCTTTTAATCAAAGTATTCTAAAACACCAAAGGAACTTCAGACAAGGAAAAAGTGATTCCAGATATGCCGAGAATTTGCTTATAGAAGAACATAATTTTAATAACAATTTTAAAATTTTAAATTTGTTAAGTAAAGGATATAAATTAAATTTGACAAAGAGCATGTTCATTAACAAATATAACAAATTAAATGTTCTTCTTAATGACCAAATTGAACTTAATAATTCCGCACTAACACCTCAAAAATTGGTTCCACCCCCTGTAGTATTTAAGCAATAGTTTTGTAAATTTTAGATTTAGAATTCTTCCACCTGAAGAAGCTATCGTATAGTTTTTGTTTACATTAAATTAATTCTTGAAACTTGTGTTGGTTTTTATTACTATTGACATGGAGTTTCAACAAGTATCGCCAACATCTATTAATTATTAAGAATACCTTCATCTCCAGCGTCTAAGAGTATTGGCTTAGCTTCCTCTCGTTTCCATACTATGTTTGGTTTAGGATATCCGGTAGCAGCACATTTTAATATTACACTTGATCCTTCTCTGACGACCATGTCGCTACTTGTAGGGTGGTCCAAGATGTCAGGCGGTACTGCAAGGAAAAACAAAAGTTATTTAAAAAAAAAAATTATATGAACTTCTGTATTGGTATATAAGAAAGGTGGAAGTATGGTTAAATCTAATTTCGCTTTTTAGCTCGAGTGTACACCCAACCCATCTGAAGTGGACCACCGTCACCCTTATCCCCAAAATCCCCATCCCCCCACCGCAACAAATCCATTTCCCGTTCCCAACTATCACAGGGATACATAACCTTCGGGTTGATCTCCCTTCCCGAGGAGGGGTTTTAGTCGGTAGGCGCCGCGGCGAATCCGACACTACCCCCCTCCTCGGGGGGTATCTTTTGAAGATTTCCCCTCCTCGAGGATAAACTAAAAACAAAAACAAAAAAAGGTTAAAGCTAATATAAAAATTAGAGACGATAAACCAGAAGAAATTTAGTTTTTAATATCCTTTTGATAATGGTGTAATAACCGAAACGGTATCGGGAAGATACAAATACAAATTGTGAAATCTATAGTAAGAGTTTTATTATTTTTATTTTGGAATAAATACCCATTTGAATTAAAAATATTGATATTGATTCAATATTATGTTTTAATTTGACATGATATTAGAGTTATCTTAACTGAAATACATTATTATTGGAAAGAATAGGATCGTGGAATTGAATGAAAATGTCCTTTTGTTTATATCACGTATCTGGCCCAACAGAAATTATTGTACCTGACCCGTGTGCGGTTGTCTCAATTTCATGAAATCGGTTATAAGCATTAGGCGAAGAGCTTGAAATAAAATTTCTAAGAATTCGTTGAAAAACGATTGAGCTGAACTTTATTTTAAAAGACGATAGAGTTGACCTCTACTACATGAAGGTTAACATACTGAAATTTTTTGTAAAGAAAGAAAAATAAAAATTTTTGGGGTTACGGTGAGGGAGGTAAAGAACCGGTGTAATGTATTTACCTTACTCATCCTAATCCCAAAAATTTTTAGTATTTATGACCAAATAGTTGTAACTTAGTTATTGATTCTTTTT